>OX638098.1:18528865-21034705 GCA_951804965.1 Horisme vitalbata
TATGTTTGGAAATCTCATTTGTATTTCGGTCTCCCGCGACACAGGCTAGCCCTAGTGCGGGGTCCACTGGTAATCACTGTATCATGTATTTTTGAACTTTTCTGGTAATAAAAATATTTGTATTTGTATTTGTTGTATTTGTATCAATGTATTAATCATTTAGTTTTCTTTTTACCTAGCTGTAAGTTTTCCTCAAAGTAATAAAATAAAATAAATTATAATTAATATAATTCTGAGGAATTTTGTAGCCACATGAAAATGTACAGCTATCATCAGGTATTCTAAGCAGATAACATCCAACAAGCGATATAAAACTGCAAAATATTCACGAAAAGTAATAAAACCTCGAAATAGTCTCAAATATCTATCAAAAATGAAAGACAGCGAAAACGTTAGGACATTTTCATAAATAATTGATCTATAGATATCGTGGGAAGGTTCGCGTGAATTCGTTTATTACAACAAGAGGGAGAGGGGATGGGGCTGATGGGGGGTATCCAAAGCTCTCAAACTTTGGATTGCCTCTGAATTATTAAGTACGCTGCATTTATCAATTTTTTAGTAGACCGAATGGACTCATCAGATTTCTTAAATCGAATACGGTTATTTTAGTTTGCGACAATGTAGATTTATTTTCAGCCTATAGCACCCCTATAGTCTAATGCTGGCCATAGGCAGACCTCCCTTAATGAGCACAAATATTATACGGGTTCTGGGGGAGTACGGGGCTCCAACATCCTTCTTTGGCACCCAAGTCCACCTCACCTGCACGTCACCTCACATTGCTAAATATCGAAGGGGGCTCTTACAGCTGGCTGATTGCGACATAGCGCAGTCTACATCGGCACAGCTAAATCCACTGGCCGCAGACGGGCAGCAGCGTCGGAGGTGCGAGAAGCTGTGCCCTGCGATACCCGCATGTCTAGAGTGGGGGACGCCTATTTCCATTTATGTTTGTTTCTTAGTGACTTCAAAACAATGGAGCCGGTTCTCAATTCGGTTTCTTCGGTTTCTTCTTGTACCACCGACGCTGTTGCACGATCAGCTGGTCACTAGAGCCCCGTTTGTTATGTAGCAGTGTGGACCACGCACTGTGTGGAGGTTGGAATCCCAGAGAGAATGAGTGTGGATAGTGTGGACAGTACCGTGTGTGAGCAAGACCTTCTCGAAGACACTCACCGAGATTCTATACAGGCAGGTGTAGCTAATAGCTGGAAGGAACAGTTTTTTGTCCAAGGTGAACACTCCCATTAAAAACTTCATGGTGAGTACTAGTCTACGCTGATTTCACTCAAATTTTTGACGCCTCGTTAAATTTTGACAGTTTTTCAAGGGAAAACTTTATTATGAACAGGGTGCCTAGTGCGAGTTTTTTTACCAGCTCGATCGCGTTTGCGTTTACTCAAATTTGTATGAAAAGGAGTCAGTGCCACGCGTTTCTCACTAGATGGCGCTACCTTCATTCCATATGAATTTGCGTAAACGCTAACGCGATCGAGCTGGAAAAAAACTTGCACTAGGCACCCAGTACATATTTGATACTGGCAAAAGAAGATAAAACAGAAAACTATCACAGAAGCCATTGTTTAAAGAAGTGAGGTGAAGTGAAGCGTCATCGGTTTCGGTATAACATAGGATTCCTTCGATCAACTATACAATAGTAGATTGTTTTACAAGGGACTAAACCATCCCATTATATACGAGGTTGTTATACTCCCGTGCGTAGCGAGGGAGGATGACAAGACCGAGTTATAATGGGTGGTTTTGGCCCGAGTAAAACACTACTTTTCACTTCGATTGCGAGAAAATAAAACAATTCAAAATTAGACAATTTTCAGAAATTTTATTAAAAATTAACCAACCTTCATAAAACATCACCAAGACGGTTCTATTTAAAAAATAAAGATTGACAGAGCACCAAGAAGTCGAGTTTTTATGTAAGAGAACGAATGCTTTGTATGGGTTGATGATTTTAGACAAAAATTAAAAAGAAAAAATACTTTTAGCCCGAGGTATTAAACTCGAGTTTTAGGCCCGCTAAGCTACACTATTATGATACACTTTTTGAGCAAGAGAAGTGAAAATTATTTTGTACTATCCGCGCGAAAGCGGCTTGTCTAAAACTCCGCCAAAACGCTCAGGAGCAGCAGTTTTCATTTTAGTCGGCTTACTTAGATTTTCTGTCTTATCTTCTTTGATAAAGAGGCGATATTGGCATGACGTGCTTTTGACAAATGATAGCTAGCATATAATGACACTTTTTTCACAGGTGCATAATACAGCGCGCGATACCCTTTGAAGATGTAATTAGTAATTGCATGATAGGGTAGGTACTACTGCAATGCCAAAGGGCTTTTATCGTTGACTGAGGACCTCGTAAGTCCAGCAGTGCTTCCTTCTTCAATCATCATCATCATCATATCATCAGCCTATAGGAGTCCACTAGCCTATAGCAGTCCACTGCTATAGCTATACTGCTACACTGGACATAGGAATCCCTAATGAGCGCCATTGCGCCCTGTCCTCAGTTTGAGCTTCCAGCTTCTACCAGCGGCCTTTCGCAGATCATCACTTCACCTGGCCGGAGTGCGTCCTACACTAAGTTGGCCGCGACAATATAATCATAGGATTATATTGTCATTTATCTCAATGTAACTGATGAATGAAAAATCTGTTAATAACTTAAGTTATTAACAGATGAAAAATCGGTTCATTCAGAAAGGTCGACGATATTTTTTGAAAATATGTGCTTGCGTGGTGAATTTGTTGTTATTTAGTTTAAAACACCGAATAATTAATGTAATTACATAAATAAGTACTTGCTTATGAATTAGTGATATAAGTAGGTAATATTTTGTAAGCTTAGTGAAGAAACTTATGAAAGACTATGTTCGTCAATCGTCGTTTTAATCAATTTGATTTCAGCCAAGTAAGCAATCCAATAATGCTATTAAAATTCAAATCTGATAAACAAATCAAATGCTTTAAAATTTGTAACATTATCAACGAAGTTTTGCTGTAAATTCAAATTTAAATGCTGACAATTAAAAGCAGACAAAACAAGTTAAATCCTTGAAAGGGAACCCGATACCGGACTAATCCGATATCGCACTCGATTGTCGTCTAAACTGTCACAATTTAATTAAAAGCACGCCATTGAATCTGGTATATAAAATGTTGATTTGTGAGAGGGTCGGTAAGGTAGTTTTTTCTAGCCCGCACTGTCTCACTGCTGGGAAAAGGCCTTCCTTTGCTGGCCTCATAGCCCAATTAATAGTTTTTGCCTTATGAGCTGCAGGTTGGGAGTTCGATTCCCACCCTGGAAGAATATGTATGTAAAGAAAGAAAGAAAGAAAAAGAAAGAAATAAAATTTATTTATTGTGTTCTGTGTCTGGATTTTATAAGAATATCTATGTATGTTTATCAGTTTCTTGTACCCATAGTACGATAGTACCTACACTTATGCAAATAAATATCTGGCTCAATCAATTAACCATTAGTGTGATGGTATTGGTAAACCCAAAGTCCTTCCCCGCTACTTGAAAGAGTTGAGCTGTCTAGAGCCAGGGGTCAATTGACAATACACACCAATACTTTAATTAGTATTAGAACTATGTAGGATAATTTCATACGAAAAAGATCTACATATTTGTCCGGGCAATCGACATTTGCCTCGAAGCATCGTTAATCGAACTCAAGAACTACCGTGCAGAAGGTAGAGCTTCTATCACTGAAGGTTGTTGGTATGAGTAAGTGTTGGGTGTTAAAAATTATTCATCTTCGTCGTACGAGCTCTGGTCGGTCTGGTAGAGCGTTCTATCTCCCTTCTTAAAAAAAAGAACCACCAAGCTCTCGTTCAACGCCTTTGGAGTTCTCCCACAGTGAAGGACGGAGTTGAAGAGGTTCCGCAGCTCCTGCACAACAGGAGCTCCTCCTGCCTTCAGAAGTTCGGAAGTAACACCGTCTTCACCGGGGGTTTTTCCATTTTTAAGCTGTCTCAGGGCCAGTACGACCTCGTCTTGGCTGATCTCTGGCAGGTCGTCGGTATAGTGGAGGGTGAGGGTGGCTCGAGAATCGTGGCTGCTACGTTGGGGGCAAGGAGCATGTGCCGCATACAGTCAGCCATAAAAGTCCTCTATCTCAGATAATACCTCCGGCTTTGACAAGACGGTTCGGCCATCGTGTGTCGTTAACTTCGTCAGGTGGCTCCTGCCAAGCTGCTGAGTGAATACTTTGGACCCTCGGTTTCACTCTATTGCCTCTTCAATGAGGCGTGTATTGGAGCTCCGAAGGTCGCGCCGTATCATCTTCGCAATTCGCTTGTTCAGGTCTGACCTCTCTGACGAAGTGGCCTGAGTGGTTTCCCGTCTTTTTGTCATCAGCTGAAGAGTCACCGCCCACCGCCCAGTGGCCTAGGAAATCTCCGGTGGAAACGCTAACACCGTTTCACAGCCTCGCTACACATCCTTACACTGCCCAGTGGCCTAGCAATTCTCCGGTGGAAACACCAACACCGTTTCACAGCCTCGCTACACATCCTAGCACCGCCCAGGTGTCTCGCACATCTTTGGTGTAAACGCAGCCTAACTGAGATGATCTTCTAAGAAAACCGAAGCTAGCCACACCATGAGCGCTTAAAAATTGTGTTGAACTGTATAAAACAACACTGAAATTGCAACCAGTAGGGACTCTTGAAATGGCAGTAGAATGCACGAATCCATTAGTAACAGATACGAGTATTAAACTCTCCAAGCTAGAAGTTGATGTACTAGAATTCAACTCCATTGTTAAAATAATTTAACATTAAATAAAATAATGCTAAGTAATATTATAAATGCGAAAATGAGTTTGTTTGCTTGTTTGTTACGTTTTCACGCTTTAAGAAGGTACCTACTCAACCGATCATAATGAAAGCGCATATTCGTTGTCAGGGGTTCAGAAAAATCAATTTAGTGTTTTTTCTGAAAATAACACTCTTCCTGAAGGAAATGAAAATAGCTAAATAAAAGCTGGAAATAAATGATACTGAAAAACATCATAGCCTCAAACCAAGCAGAGCTTACAGGTACCACATGACTGATATACAACATTATAATTATACAGATTTTTTTGCAATAGTGTATATATTAGGTAGGTATATACCTAAAAAAATATCGCTCATGATCTTTATTAAAAAAAAATCAGGACCCCTTTAAACATAGTAAACACCCAAACCCAAGACAAATATTTACAGATCATTTTCAGATCACATTTGTCTCAAGGCAGGAATCGAAAACGCAACCTTTTGCCTGCTTTTTCGTTAGGTATTCAAAAAATGTTAATTAATTAATTAATACATTTATTTATTTAAGGCTTCCAATCAGTAATATCACAATTCTTACACAAATAGATTCTCCTTAAATCATAAGCAAGTGTCATTTTATAACGGCTCGATAAATTATGCTTGTCCTTGTCAGTTAAATGTAAATAAAAAGAGGTGACATGATATTTTAACGCCATTTTAGGTTTATAGAACTGTTATGAATAGGACGTTTAATATTTAAGATTCCCTTCCTGTGCTTACTCTTGGTAGCCAGCAAGATAGGTAGCTAGAACAAGTATAGGTAACGCTACAAGATAGTAATTGATTTGTACAGAAATATTAATACTCATTTAATAATAAATTTTTCAACCCCCCATCTCAGTATAGTACATTGTTCACCGAGAGGAGAAAGTGACCGATTACCGTCGAGGGTGTCGTTTGAAACACCCGAGATCGGGAATCGCACTTTCTCTCGAGTGATACATAGTGCTTTATGCTACACCCACGAGGAAAATAAAAAACTAACTTGACTTTGACTTTGACTTTGACTTTGACTTTGACTTTGACTTTGACTTTGACTTTGACTTTGACTTTGACTTTGACTTTGACTTTGACTTTGACTTTGACTTTGACTTTGACTTTGACTTTGACTTTGACTTTGACTTTGACTTTGACTTTGACTTTGACTTTGACTTTGACTTTGACTTTGACTTTGACTTTGACTTTGACTTTGACTTTGACTTTGACTTTGACTTTGACTTTGACTTTGACTTTGACTTTGACTTTGACTTTGACTTTGACTTTGACTTTGACTTTGACTTTGACTTTGACTTTGACTTTGACTTTGACTTTGACTTTGACTTTGACTTTGACTTTGACTTTGACTTTGACTTTGACTTTGACTTTGACTTTGACTTTGACTTTGACTTTGACTTTGACTTTGACTTTGACTTTGACTTTGACTTTGACTTTGACTTTGACTTTGACTTTGACTTTGACTTTGACTTTGACTTTGACTTTGACTTTGACTTTGACTTTGACTTTGACTTTGACTTTGACTTTGACTTTGACTTTGACTTTGACTTTGACTTTGACTTTGACTTTGACTTTGACTTTGACTTTGACTTTGACTTTGACTTTGACTTTGACTTTGACTTTGACTTTGACTTTGACTTTGACTAGCCAGTGCTTTTTTTTTTAGCTAAATAATAGCTGTCATTTTGCGAACTTGGAGATAAAAACTCACTGTAAAAACTTTTTGGCTTTTGATATTTAGGTTACCAGCGCATAGTCTTACCCAAAATTAAAAAAGAAAAACCACGTAAGAAATGGATTTTCATACACTTTTCTCTCCCGCTCAGATGCGTTTTCTCCCCGCATATTTGTTCGATATGCAATGACGTACTTTCTACCGTAAATTTGATAAAGTATCAAGGTACTTTCCGAGCAGGTTATCTGAGTGGAAAAGCCATTTTTATTCGCCTAGAGGATAAAATAATTTGAATTTAGAACATAGTTTTTACTAATCACTAAACCTTTACTAATCATTAAACCTTTTTACTTCTACCTCCATGGTGCTGAATTTATCATACAACCTTTTTTAATTTATTAAAACCTCAGACTTAGAGCCTTATTGGTGTACTTTTTTTAAAAACTTTAAATGTTAAACTACATGTAATGTAAAACTTTTTTTTTGCATTTAGTCATTTCGTCGCTGAGGTGGGTTGAAAAGTAACGTGTTGCACTCGAGTGCAAAGATTTTTCTAATACAGTTGCTCAAAAAGCCGCAGGGACGTATGGCGTTCGGGATGTGAACTATTACATACTTGAGTTTTTTTTTACCTTTTCCGAACTCGTGCGTTCTTCTTCCCAACTGTCAAAATAATGTCTACTATAAAGAAAAACCAACCACGATGTATTTACTAAAAAAAATCATAGAAGTTTTTATGATACATGCAAATATTTCTAAAAAGAAGCTACTAATTTGTTTCAATATCAAATTTAATGATTTGATTCAATGAGTTAGGTTAGGTTTCATTTCATTTCATCTCATTAAATTTCATTTTCATTTCATATCAATATAAAATTCTACTGATGACTTGGCTGTATGCGCATAGTTCCCTTTGCCTAGCCAGAATGGGTGAAGAAAACAAAAAAAAAATCTTTGCATAAATTCTTTTACGGTTGGCGCCATTTTCCAGAATTTTTTTTTTATTAAATTGCTTCATTTTTTCGCAACTGTATTAAAAATAGTTGTTCAGTACACGTGCGGAACCGTCATTGTAACTTGTTCCGACTTTCAACCCTCACCTTCGGCTGCGCCACGGTTCGGGTAGACATTTGTTAAAACTCTTTGCAATGACAGGCTTTCCGCACTCTTTACAATCCTTCGCTTACAATTGAGCACGTGGTTAAAAAGCAACTTTGCAGTCTTCTATAACAAATAACTATTCTATTATTATTGTAGGGAATACAAGTTTCTTAATCATTGTTAATTACGTGCAAATATGTAAACCATCCGTTATTTCGTTTGTAATATATGTAGGAGGCATATAAACAGGACTTAATTTTTTCATGCGTCAAGTGTAAGTTACTTGACGTAAGAAAAAACTCTAGACGAGACGAATCCTTGAGAACTTAGTCCGTTCAGAACATAAGTTTTAATTAACAGCAAACATGTAATTAGACGGTTTGGAAAATAAGTTTTCTTTTAAAAAGGTTCTTTGAGATGGGCAAGTAAAGATACTGTCCACTGATTAGGCAGATAGAAAATATTTAGACATACCTGAGTATATTGTAGTGCCTCAACGGGCCTCATATCTGTTGCTTACCTCATTCATCATCATCATCAGCCTATAGCAGTCCACTGCTGAATATAGGTCTCCCCTAATGAGCGCCAATGCGCTCTGTCCTCAGCTCCGACGCATCCAGCTTCAATTATTTAAATAAAAAAACCGACTTCAATATTCGGCTCGAGGGGAAAATTACAAGTGAGGATGAGGTTGTTTGAGTTTTGCGAGAAAATCCCAACCAATCCCTCAGGAATAAAATTTATATGAGACCACCTGTGAAGTACCCTTTAGAACAAAATAAAGATTTTTGAAAATCGGTTCGCAATTGATGGAGATATCTGTGAACATACATAAAAACATACTTATAGACTAACATAGAACCTCTTCCTTTTTTAAATCAGTTAAAAATGTACCAACAATATGAAACAATAAAGATTATGATTATGGTGTTTACTGTAAGCCGTAATAGGTTGTGGTTTTTATTAAAAATATGTTATTAGCTTTTAGCTATTAGCTTTATACAAACTTAGTTTATTGTTGTTTGATAGTTTTTTTTACTAATGACGTTCATTATTGCTGTCATACTTATTTATTTGAAAAAGGGTGAATTAATGCTTATGCTGCTCGGTAGATACTGGGCTTTAGTTTTCATTTGCAGTAAATCTAAAGTTCTTGCGGTCATATTAAAAATCTCAGATAACTGCAAGCAAAGGGCAATGACCACTAAGACACTGAGTGTTCCATACTTGTTATTTATTTAGGTCTCATAATGTACGTGTAGTTTTGGCTAGCAAAGAATCACACAGTAAAGTAAAAGTAAATTGCTAAAAGCTTAGTCAACTAAAAATTGTTCAGATGACTAATTCACGACGGTAAAATAAAATGGCAAATTCATTAACAACAGCAATAGCCTAAATCAGTCTACTATTGGTCATCTCCTCTAATAAACCTACGCTGGGCAGGCAGGCTCAGAGCAAGCTGATCGCAGGGAATAGCTTCTTACACCACTGACGCTGCTGCTCGTCGGTGGCCAGGGGATTTAACTGGACCAGTGTTAGAGTATGCTATGACACAAACAGCCGGCCACAAGGGCCCCATTTTTAGGGTCATTATCATTTTTCCGTAAAAACGGAACCCTATTACTAGGACTCCACTTTCCGTCCGTCCGTCTGTCTGTCTTTTTTTTTACAGTTTATAGGCTTACGTTTGACCGCCATCTCACCTGTTGGTAAGTGATGATGCGATCGAAGATGTAGCACGCTTGCCTAGAATGTACCTATTTACTCTTCGCTTGAAAACCCGAAGTCATAGTGATCAGGAAACACTGACGCCGGAAGAGCATTCCATTCCTTATTCCTTTGTCTGTCTGTCACCAGGCTGCATCTTATGAACCGTGTTATATAGAAAGTTGAAATTTTCACAGATGATGTATTTCTGATTATTAAGCTGATAAAAAACTTGAGATGAAACTCTCTGCAACTCCCTCAAAAAAGAATAGAGATTGTGAAGATGTAGTGTTCCTGGTGGTTCCAACTAAATAAATGATTGTCTTACTTTACCTACTTTTTACTTTAGTTTTGTAGTTTTAGAAGTTACTGTAACCCAGAGAACAAACAAAACTGAAGTTTTTTAATGGTACCTACTTAAAGATGGAACAAGCACATGGCCCACCTTATTTTAAGTGGTAACCATTATCATAAAGCCCTGCGTCCATCAACTTGAGGCATAAAGATGATAAGCCTCTTGTGCCCAACTTGAGGCATAAAGATGATAAGTCTCTTGTGCCTGTAATTTCACTGGCACCCAGACCTTTCAAACTGAAACACAGGAAAGCTGCTTCACGGTAGAAATAGACAGAAAAAAAAGAAGATTCTATGAAGTAAAGTATGTTGTGCATGAAAAAGGATTAAAATGAAGCGCTCTTCAACCAAGAACCCTAAATGTGAGGTGAATTCTCGCATTATTTGAAATTCCCTACTTGGGGATTCCAAGACGGGCTTAAAAGTTAAAAGGCACGTCTGTACGTGCAACACAATGCGATCGTTTAGTTCCTGTGTGTTGCAGTTACGGACGTACCGCGGTGAATATTGTATGTCACGTGTTCTTTTAATATTCAGGCGTTTAGGGTTGGGCGACGTTGTACTTAGGTATGTTGTTGTGAGTTTGTTTCCCGTCACAAAGATAAACTTTACCTACCATACTCTAGGATAAAAATGCTTAATAAAAGCCCATATTATATGGCTGTAAGAATTTTCAACAAACTTCCCACTGAAATAAAAAACGAAAGCAGAACTCATATATTTGTTAAAAAACTTAAAACATTTCTTACAGATAAGTGTTTTTATACAGTACAGGAATATTTGGAGTAACTTTATGTACTCAAAAAGTTGCAATTTATGTATTCATATTAAGTAAATTTTGTTAATAGCTCATTCTTTTCATAAGTATTTGCTTTGTCCCCCTTTGTTTTAAGCGCCCTCTACCCAACCTAATTTGCGATGCCTGAAAAGGGTAAATAAGTCGTGTACTTTTAAAACTAGTCCTAAGACCTAATGTTACCTACACTTATTTGTGCAAATAAATATCTTGTATCTTGTATCTTTTATGATGCCCTTTCTTCAGGTCATCAACAACCTATAGAAGTCCACTGCTGAGCATAGGCCTCCCATTGATTGTCCATAATGATATGAGGCATTGTTGTACGGTTATTGTAGCAGTAGAGTTCTTTGTGGAGGGCTCGTCCGGGGAAGTACTGCCACCATGCTTATTTCTGCCGTGAAGCAGGTTTGCTGTGTTTCGGTTTAAGAGTGTGGGTGCCGGTGAAATTACAGGCATAGGAGGCTTATCATCTTCATGCCTCAAGTTGATGGACGCAGGGCGTTGCATCGTAGAGCACGTTCCAAAAAGCATGATCTACGATGGAATGCTTTGTGATAGGTAATGGTAAACACTAACATCAGGTGGGCCATGTGTTTGTACCATATTCAAGTTACATAAAAAAAAAATCGGTGTATAAGTCCTGTTGTCCAATTTTCAATCAAATCTTATTCTTCTATGGCATGGCAGCTATAACAATAACTGATTAGTTTCAACCGATAATTCCAGTCCAAGTTCACGAATAATTATAATCAAATTTTCAATGCTACTGAATTGTTTCTCTTCGTATAAGCTAGTGGTCAACTCTGGTGCTGGAATTTCCAGCATAACGACTGAAAAAGCTGGGACAAGCATTTTAAACAGCTATTGGTGAAAGAGATTGAATCCCTACGTTAGCTGGCTGATGGTCATCTTGATTTTGCTACTGCCTCTCCCTATGGTTTGCAAGGGGAGCATATGGGAGCCAGGTTTTAAAAATAGAATCCTGAGTGCAGCGAACCTTCCTTGAATTTTTTTCCTTTTAGTTTTTTAATTTATACTTCATGAAATCTCTACACTCTCCGTGGAGGTTAGTTCGAATTTCGATTGAGTAAATTATTTTTGGTGTGGTCTCTTTGGTAAAATTTATTTTGCTTTCGGAAGCTCCAAGAAGGCTGGTTCGAATTTTGAATTAGTAAATTCTTTTTGGTGTGGTTTTTATAGACTGGGGCCGATGGAACTTTAGTCCAAAGACAATAAAGGAAAATAATAATTAAGAATAGTAGAAATAATCATCAATTTATTGGTAATTAACACACATTACACGTCAAAAATGAATAAGAATTATTTGAAATATAATGCTTTATTCAAATCTTCAAAGGAGGTTGAATTTGGAAATCCAGTTTACATTATTTCTGTGATTATTTCCTTGTGACATTATTGAGTAGGTAGTCTGATAAATCTATTTATTGTAGGTATTATTCAACAATCTCTTAAAATGATGGTGCAGCACTAGCAAGTTCAGGCTTGTAGGTACCGTCGGCGAGCACACCACTCCAATAGAATTGTAATGGCAGCATTTTGATCCGATATACCTTTTTATTTATTTATGCAAATGTAAAGAAGTTTAAGTTCCGGGTTATGCGAGCGTTGTTTCATACGTTTTCAGTGGCGGTCTGCCGTCGTTTTATTTTAGAAAAATCTACTGACAGAACTAGTAAAAGTAGACTAGTTGAAGAATAACGAAATGTACCTAGTGTTCGTTTGTATTGGGTGTGTTTGGTGGTTGGAAATTGGCGTTTTTACAATACTTTATTTTGTACATACTTATTTTTTTAATTCTACAGTCTTAAACAAAAATAATTTATATTCTAAACGTTAAATTATTGCAGACTGAAAATTCAATAGACACTATTTTTGAGGAAGTCCATCCAAAAATATAAACTTAAAAACAGTTCATTTAATTTCAATGCTTTTTGTTGTATTTTTATATGTTAGTTTTCTTTTATAAATAAAGGCTACGCATACTTTTCACAATGTTGTCCAATTATTATACACATAAAGGTTTAGGGGAAGAGGATTTGTAGTTCCAAAAGATAATACAAAAATGTAATGTAAATCAATTTTCACCTATATTTACGTACTAGGTACTTTACCTATGTGTTTTTATAGTGATAATAAGTTAAACAAAGTTCATAATGTGATAGCATTGCGAACTTTGTTTAACTTACATAACTTCTTTTGTTTGTAGTAATTTCCGTTTCCAGCCAGATCCATCTATATCCAGGATGTAACTGTGTTGGTGTTTGTTGAACACAAAAAAATGCAAAAAAGTGGGTATTGTAAAAACAAAAGGAGGTCTCAATGCTTAAATTTAGGTGTTACGTTGCGCTATGCCGCACGCAATCAGCTGGCGACTAAAGCTCCGTTTTTTAGTTAGGCACAAAAGGCATCACTTTCATGCCTCAAGTTGATCGACGCGGGGCGTTGCATCGTAGAGCACGTTTTCCAAAAAAGCGTGATCATCCATGCAATACTTTGTGATAGGTAATGGTAAACACTAACATCAGGTGGGCCATGTGCTTGTTCCATCTTCAGGTACCTACCATAAAACAAAATTGGCTTAGATAAAAATGGAACCCCCCCGACCCCGACTCAAGGGTTGGTAACTTTTGTGATAAGATAAACAGCAAAGACATAAGACATAATGTCATATTACAAGAATTTATTGTTAAAAAATATTTTACATATCAACTTCTTCTAATAAAAATATTAGATACGTCATATCACGAAATACAATTTAATGATTGAAAAAATAAGTTATAACTATATGAAATTATGTTCTATGATGTCGTAACAATATTCGTGGTCACTGGCGGAGATGCCATAACTTCTCACTCGATATTTGTGCCAACATCGACAGTCCAAGCATATTCCACATTGTTCCGTTGGAATTGCAACTGTGGTCGACCGCAGCCAAATCTTGTCTGGACCACGGTATGCTACCCGCCTAACTCGAGGTACGAGCTTCAGTGAACATAGATTTTAGGTTTAGTACCTACCTATTGTGAAAATTGATATTTTTTTATACCTAGCACAAATACAGATCCTAACAAAAAAAACCATGTACCTTTACACATTTGCTGATGGCCGCGGACATGAAGCTCGGCGTGGACGAGGAGAACATGTAAAGGTACATGGATTTTTTTTGTTGGAGAATTTGTTGTAGTTGGAGGAAGAATCACATTTGCGTTTTCGGCACTCAAAGCGTTAACATGATTTTTTTGTTTTGTAACTATTGTGTGATTAGTGATTGCTATTGCACATGCACGTGGTGCACCCTGTTGAATAGCGAACGGGGCCCTACGATCCCCAACCCGCATGCCCAGCGTTGGGATTATAGGCATATAACCCTTCATATGGGGGAGGCCTATTGTCCAGCAGTGAACTGAATATGTGGTGTTGTTATTGTTATAAGTCAGGAGATTTATCCAGGGAATTTTTACAAACCGACAAAACCGAACGAATAGTTCCATTTAATAACATCAAAGACTTCCAACGTTTCCAATATCAAAGCCGATATCCAATTCTTATTGGAATCCTCGGTGCACCTGTATCGGCCTCGGATCGGTGTCCTGCTACGTACTTAGATGATACGTGCCTTAAGACGCATTTACATAAAAAGCATATCGTGCAGTAAACTATTTTGCCGTGCTGTGTTTCGGTTTGAAGGGTGTGGGTGTCGGTGAAATTACAGGCACAAAAGGCTTATCAGCTTCATGCCTCAAGGGTAATTACGCAGGGCGTTGCATCGTAGAGCACCTTCCAAAAAAAACTAAATCTGACATCGGCAGCATCTAAAAGTCTACAGCAGGGCAGATGGTTCAGACGTTCTGCTTCATGCTTTAGGGAGCATTTTGGTACATATAAATAATGCTGGGCACTATCTAGCTAAACCACGCTATCCATTTAGCAGGACATTAAGTAACGTTCATCATAATATATGAAGCATAACATGCGATAAACTCTTTCAGTCCGCAGTAGAATATCTATTGTATTATTTTTTATACTACTAAGTTAGCAAACAGGCATACGGTCCTCCTGATGGTAAGCGGTTCCCGTAGCCTATGGACGCCTGTACCATCCAGAGATAATACATGCGCGTTGCTGACCGTTTTAAAATTTTAAAAACGCCCTTTTTGAATCGCTGCTTATTTTCTCTGGGGAAAACCTCGGCAGGGAGACCATTTCACAGCTTGATTTTTCGCGGGAAATTCCTCTGGAACCTCCTCATTGGTGGCAATGTATGTGGATGATACCTCTGCCGATCTCAAGCGGTGCGAAGATAGAAACAAGCAGCAGGCACCGTCTCAAACAATTCTCCAGAACACTCCTCATTATACAAGCGGTAGATCACACAGGGAGGAGAAGTCTCTCCTGAGACTTAAAGTTTTAATACCACTTGTGAGGATGAGATCGTCGACAAGTCTCGTAGCTCTTCTTTGAATCGAGTCAAACGGCTTCAGCAGGTACTTGGGTGCTCCTGCCCAAAGGGGACAACAGTACTCCATTTGGGGTCAGACTGGCGACTTATAAAGAAGCAGCCTTTGCACCGGACTGAAGTAGAGCTTTGCCCTGTTCAGCACACCGAGCTCTTTTGATGCCAACTTTGCCTTAATCTCTTGATGACTAAAGAATTGGACGTCGCTAGAAATGTTCATACCTAAGATCCCAATACTCTTGCTAATGGATAAAGGTGTTTTGTTGAATTGTGGAGCTACAGAGAAGCAGGTTTTCTTGGTGGTGAACGCGCAAACCTGTGTCTTTGCGGGGTTGAACTGAACCAGGTTAAGATCTCCCCAGTCTGAAACTCGACTTAATATTCCCTCTATTTCAGTCACAAGTTGACTACGGCTTTTCTCTACGTATACAGGGTTATAGGTTAAGTCGACCTAGATCCTAGAGGGGGTTGTAGCTTCCATAAATCCTGACTGATTTGACTATGGAACACACTACCCCAACCTTAACAGTTTTTACGATATTGGAATTATAAGTTTACAAACAACTTTTTTTTATTATCAATCGCAACCCAGTTGGTTCAGTTAACTGCAATTTTAGTGTTAGGAATAAGAAAACAACACATCTACTACACGAAAATCGCAAACACTTATTACTTAGACGTCAAAAACCCATTTGTGTTTGCGATTTTGGTGTAGTAGATGAGTTGCTTTCTTATTCCTAACACTAAGTTTGCAGTTAACTGAACCAATTGGGTTGCAGTAGACGATTGATTGTTATAAATTGAAATAAATTCGTAAAAAATATTTACGTTTCATTAGCTCTCCAGCAACATATAACAAGCTAAGGTATTATCAGAATTCTTAGAAAAAAACTTTGATGAAAGGGTCTTAGGTAGTAGTATATAATAATGGTACTTAAGTCAGAAAACAATAAAACAATCCAAATAGGTGAAATAGGTACAAAATCACGTTTGTGTGCGAAATAGAGGCGGACACGTAGAACAAGAACTAACTAACAAAAAAATCAAGTTGATTTTATGAAAAGTGTATAGAATCGTCACTTCCTTCCTTCTTCGTATATGATAGTGACCAACGCTGGTGTCGAAGCCTTACTTATGAACGCTACTCAAAGTTAGCCCTGTCACTGTTTGTCATTATCCAATTATAAGAGATGGCAATAGTCTAAGCATCGTTTATCTTTTGAAAGATGTCAAGGCCAGAAGTTTTTAGTCCGCCCAAAAGTCTCCGACACGGCTTAGATCTTAGATCTGAATAAATCTCACTTAGATCTGAATAAATCTCACTTAGATCTGAATAAATCTCACTTTGATCTGAATGCCACTAAACGGTCACCCATCTGAGTAGTGATCAGGCGGAGCGTGGTGCTTAAGCAAGATGATCAGCTTATTCCAAATTTATAATAATATATAATAGATCTGAATATTTAGGTTTTCAAGTAAATATTGTTTTTCCATTGACTTACGACCTTAGCGGCTTCGAGAGTTAATCTCGTCTTCTGGGAAAGCTTGCCCCATCGTCGACCTCATCCTTGCCCACGCCTTGAAGTCAAAGGCCCTTTATAAATATAAACAAGACCGGTTAAGTGCGAGTTGACTCACCTACCGAGGGTGACGTCAATGGCGTGCGATACTAATTAGTAAGGTTTCTTGGTAACTAAAATGTGTACGTCCTATTGAAAAATAAAAACCGGCATTAGAATGGCCAAATTAGGTTATAATGGTTATTTTTCGGACAATTTTGATCTCGTTTTATGATCAAGCCCAGCATCGTTTATAAAAAACGTTTCAAATTTTGGACCATTTGGGGATGAAAATGTTTTTTTTTTCTGAAATAATTATAATATTCTGTCAGTGTATTTTAAATCTACACCTAATTTCAAGTCGGTTGCTTATGTAATTCCTGAAATAATCAGCTGTGACAGACGGACGGACGGACGGACAAAGCGGCACCATAAGGGTTCATTTGACCGGTTCGGTAACGTCACCCTAAAAAGAACAAGTTAGGTACCGTTGCTATTAAGTTCATTGATATAAGGCAGACCCAGAATTTGTTCTATGGTTTCCAAGCACAGTCAAAAACCTGCTTTAAGTCTAAATGCGCTCTAATGCAATATTAATAGCTGAAGTCTCATTTCAAAGCATCAATATATATTTAAAAAACTCCTTTGGCAACTTGAAGGTGGGTCAATTGCTTATGGAATAGGGGATGAGGCTAGTGCAGTCTTCTATCTAGAACCTATTGACTGTGTGTGATTTTCCAATATATAAAAATACTTTTTTTTATGGTACTTTAAGATTGGAGAGGCATATATGTACCTCATGTTAAGTGGTAACCATTACCTATCAGAAAGTATTACATCATAGATCACGTTTTTTTGGAACGTGCTCTACGATGCATCGCCCTGCGTCACCAACTTGAGGTATGAAGATGATAAGCCTCTTGTGCCTGTAATTTCACCGGCACCCACACCCTTGAAACTGAAACGCAGCACAGCTGCTACTTAATACAGAATTATAAAAAAAACAACTTTTGGTGTATATAGCTTGTATTATTTTAAAGTACCTACTTAGGTAGTTAGTTCCTCTCTTTTAACTGAAAAGCTCATGTAGCTTTTTCTTGGTCTTCTTTTTCCACGCTGTCCTTCTACCTTTGCCTAGATAATATTTATAATGAAGCCATGTCGTATAAGGAAGTGAAAGAGACTACAATGAAAAGAGAAAATAGAGTAATTGCATCACTACACCGACAAGAGCTTGGGTTGCTAAATTTCTAATAAGGCTCAATAACTATATGAGTTGCGGTAATACCTCATCATGAGAACCATTGCACCATATCCTGAGCTCGGCGCATCCAGCTCGTGCAAGGAAACCTGAAATCTGTCGCTAATTGTCAACCCACCTGGCCGAATTTTATACTGCGTTTGCCGAGGCGCGGTCTCCATTCAAGTTCCTACTGTAACATAGTTTTGTAATATTGTTTTTGTAGTATTGGGAAGGTACATAGTTGATTGGTGCATAGCCACCTCTAGCCAATAGTTAGTACTATTATTATACATGGATTGTTACTTTATTGTGTAAGATAAACACAGGCAGTGTGCTTATTTTTGGCAAACTTATGGCTAGGCTTAGGCTATTGCCATCTCTTATCGTTGGGTAATGACAAACAGTGACAGGGCTTACTTTGAGAAGCGTTCTATAAGGGGGTTGACGTTGATATATAACTTTTGTTTAGTGTGGCTATAGTAGTAGGTACGTACAACAGATTTGATCATTTGAACTGTAGAAAATGTATTATGTTTTGTGTTCTGTGAGCTTCTTTACTGGACTTGACCCTTAGTGGAGTTTTTTTTTAATTCCACGATAGTGAAAATGTGAAAATATTTCAATGAGCAATATTTATTTCAGGAATAACAAAAGTAGAGTAAAAAAATATGTTTTTTAGATATACCTACTTAACAATAAATGCTGCTTCATTTAGACAGAATACAATTCCCAGCGGTCTTCACTGTGGGCAAGCCTGTACCGTGAATGAATTCCATGATAGTACCGACATTGCTTGAAAAATATTTTGTACATTGCTTGTTTTGCTATCATGTTTAGAGCAACATGAAAAACACTCACTGTCTTGATGCACACGAAATTCCTTACACGTAGGTATATCTGTGAGGTTTGATTGATAGATACTTTAAAATAATAGATACTTGATGACAAAAAAGCTTGGAATGAAACTGCCTCCAACTCCATCAAAAACAATGTAATAGATATTAAGTACAATGACGTTAAAAAAATATAAGCCAAGCAGAGTTTCTTGCCAATTCTTCTCTGTTTGGTCACGTTACGAATTGGTGGTAAATTAAAAAAAAATGACGTTTCAAAGTGTAATATACAGTTCCTACTGAATAAATGAATTTTGACTTTTGACTTTTGACTTTTGAATCCATTCCAGAAAGACCATCAACACTGATTGATCATACATATTACTTATTAACTGTTAAATAAGTATTATCGTTGTTGTTTGTTTTTTTATGTATAATTTTATCTTTTGTGATTTTTTTGGATAAGTTCATGCACGCCAACCACAATTTTTTACCTATCATGGTTGACTGGCAGAAAATGCTTCCTAGCATTAAGTCCACCAATTGTACTATTATCTTTGTAAAAGTGCAATAAAGAATTAAATGAAATATTGACATATATCTATCGTATATTATATAAGTATATTATATAAGTATTATGTATTATCATATACACCAATAAATTCACCCTCAAACCGCATTAAAGTACTAGGAACTCAGAAACTAGGAGGCGTATCTCCTGCATCCCAATTTTCTTTTGTTCTCGCTCAGCGCTCAGCTAATTGAAGACAATTCTACGAAACGAACATAGGTGGGAACGTAGAATATGTACTCGTAGGTACCGTGGCGGGAAATAGTCCCAGAAATGCTCCGACCAGTAATCCACTAATCAAAGGCATTGTTGGAAACCGTCTGTGCCTAGATTTGCCTAATTACCCACTACACTAGGAACGTGTACCTACTGATGTGGAGATGATGCAATGTTATGTAATGTGGTGAACTATACATACTTATCTATCACTGTATATTACGAAACTAGCTTCTACACCCGGCTTCTGGTATCTCCAGGATGTAAAACTTTTGTGGTAATAAGCTTGCTGGTCTAGAACTTCGATTAAATACTGACTCCCGCCCGCGGCTTCACTCGCATGGTACCCTAAAAGACTTTAAAGCCTGAATATTATGTATTAATTCACGTCACAAACTACGTATATTCCAAGTTCCATCCAAATCCGATCAGATAGAAATAATACAGGTCACTAACTATACATATTCCAAACTTCATCCAAATCCATTATGGCGACGATACATGTCAAACCTCCCTCTCGCTCGCACTATTCAACATTTTTGAAGATATAAAATCACTGAATGTAGTTATGCAAACCTTCGCGGCCTAGAAAATAACAACACAAAGGTTCAGCAATAATATAATTTTGATTCTATCACGTTTTCTTACCAAAAAACGTGTACCAATGTGATCAATTTTGGTGCAAATTTTTTGGTAGGAAAACGTTTTGGGTTCAACATGATATTCTTGCTGAACCTTTGTATTGTTATTTTCTAGGCCGTGAAGATTTGCTATTTTGCCTAACTACATTCAGTGATTTTATATCTTCAAAATGTTGAATAGAGCGAGCGAGAGGGAGGTTTGACATGTATCGGTAGTTTTTGCGTGAAAGGGTAACAAACATTCATCCATATACATCCATACTCACAAACTTTCGCATTTATAATATAAGTAGGATAGGATAGTAAGATAAGAAGTAGGATTATTTTATGTTTACAAAGAGTTGTAACTGCGAGGTCTGAAGTATGGTCAAGTCTAGGGCTTATTACCAGCTTAAAAAATGCTTGCCCAGTTCATAGTGGAATGGTAAAGTTGTTGTGTGTTAGATTTCATAGCAATGTGTCCCGCTCATTTACATTCACCAGGAGGACCTGGCATTAGCCAGCCTGTAGCCAAAATAGAAGCCAAGAATGGTGAAATGTGTGCTAGCTTAAATTATTACCTAAGTAATATCTACCTTGAAACTATATTTTGAGGATGATGTGCAGGTTGTATCCAAGGCATACAGTTCTAGGCGTGCTTATCCTTTTCATTTTGGAACATCTATACTAAAAAAATCTCTATCACAGTTTTATCATAATCACATTTACCTATGTATGTTTAGACAATCAGAAAACTTCCTACAAATTCTACTATTCGGGGAACAACTTTTATCAACTTGAACGACGGCTGTGTCATTTTTGTGGTCTATGAGTACTAATCTCAGTGTGTAGTGAACACTAATAATGAGCGGAACACGGCGATCCCAGCCATGTCCAAATAAAACCAGTAATTAAACCCCCATCGGCGAGTATCACTATTTTTGCTCGTCTCTTCGAAAACATCGGAAGTGTATATTGCAGAGTCCAAGGCAATATGGCTTTTAATTAAAAACAGAAGTAAACATTTGAGCAGCTCTTGGAAACAAAATGAAAGTCAACGTGAGTGAGCTTTATCGGTGGTAGTTCATGATAAATAACGCTGGACACTATCACACAGCACCAAGAACCAATAAGTAGTTACAAGTAGCGGCACGAAACTCTAGCGTTGACCATTATTACGCAGAAGTCAAAAGTAAGGTATCGTATGGGAGCTAGTGGCGAGAGAGAGCGAGAGACCCATGCGCAGAAGTTTCGTTTACCGCCTTACGTGCCCTGTAGGCTTACCACAAGTTTTGATAGTTTTCGAAAACTTTATAAGTTTCGGTATCTTTCCCAGTGTTGCTATTTTAGCATTTTTAATGCTAAATTTAGCATATTTTCGGGTCTGTTAGCTTGAAAAATTCGCATTTAGCATATTTTTATGATTAACATTGTGTGTGATTTTTTGTACGTTACCAAAAATTCAAAATGCCTAAAGAATTCAAAAGAAAAATATAGATTTTAGCATTTTATTTAGCATTTTTAAAAGTTATTTAGCATTTTTTGCTACATGTTTTAGCATTTTCTCCACATAAAAAACGGCAACACTGATCTTTCCAAACATTTTCGTAGTTCATGCACGTTTCCCTAGAGGCGCTGTACGAAAATGTATGGAAAGATACCAAAACCTAAAAAGTTTTCGAAAACTATCAAAACCCGTGGTAAGCCCTCTGTAGACTTATTACAGTAATGCACGTGTAGATTTAAGTGCTGCTATCTATAACCTGGGTAAGCACCTAGGCTACTTTTTACCCCGGTACGAGTTGAACCGCGGGTGGAACCGTAGTTTAATACATGTATTTCCATTTTTCTTTCTTTTTAGAAAGCTATAGATTTTTCTGATCCAACATCGTTGATTGAATCGAGTAAAATCGTGTCTACGCGAAAACGTCGAGCATAAAGAAATGAACGTGTACAAGTACTTCATAATGATGAAGTGCTTCTACACGATCATCATCATCTTCCTTTTACAGTCCACTGCTGGACATAGGCCTCCCGTAATGAGCGCCATTGCGCCCTGACGTATCCAGCTTCTACCAGCAACCTTTTTCAGATCGTTACTCCACCTGGCCGGAGAGCGTCCTACACTACGTTTGCCGAGCCGCGGTCTCCACTCAAGAACTTGTTTACCCCAAAGGTTATCGGTTCTTCGGCAGATATGGCCAGCCCTCTGCCACTTCAGCTGGCTAATTCTTTGCGCTCTGTCGATAACTTTAGTTTTATGTCGGATTGTCACGTTGCGGATTTTATCCTTCAGAGAAACTCCGAGCATAGCTCGTTCCATAGCTCGCTGAGCGATTTTAAACTGGTGGACTAGCCTTACTGTGAGTGCCCACGCTTCGCTATTGATCACCTCAGTTATAATGTGGATAGGTAGGTTTGTCGAAAGTTGCGATGTCTTCTCACATTTCATTTAAAAACCTCACAAAAACAGATTGAATTGTAAATTTGTTTCACAAATCAATCGGCACGTCATCGGCTGAAATCCGCATGATCCGCGCGGGAGCTCGCAAATTGGAAAAGTGATTGAATTTAAAATGTGCGAGCACGCACCAGCCGGGAAAACGACGTGCAATGGCATTTTATATTGGCCACTTGCTTTATATACGGTACTTTTTATTGTATAACGATACTTGGTTTAATTTTTTTAATAATTATTGAAGCCTGAAATGGAACTCCGGGACACAATTTTTTTCATCTTTAACGACGGTTGTGTCATTTTTGGGGTGTACGGGGTTCAACGTACATCGTCGGAACCCAAGCCAACCCCGGGCTCTGGCGGCCGGCTGATTGCGGCATAGGACAGCCTACATCGGCACAGCTAAAATCCCCTGGCCACCCAACCCGCATGTCCAGCGTGGGGATTATGGGCATATCCCCCTTTATTAGGGGAGGCCTATGACCAGCAGTGGACTGATATAGGCTGGTGTGTGTGTGTGTGTATTTTTTATTAATATAACTATATATATTTAGAAAATAAACTTTTCTAGTGTGTTTCTTATGTATGTCATTTATAAGAAATGGCATTTTAACCGTTATACCTTAATAATAAGACACAAATATTAGTGAAATAGAATAAAATAAGATTTGAACGGGATTTTTTATCTCTTGAAGAAAATTATGCGCCGTTCGTTTTTTGTTATAGTCGCCATTGCTATAGCAGGTAACAGGACCTGACTAAATAAATAAAACTAATTTCATTAAAAACCAAACTCTTTTGGAATGGGATTATTTCTAGTACCGAAGACAACAGGAGATAAATCTTTTTGTCTATGCTAGTACTAACGTACATCGACTTTCTCAACCCCCTATTTAAATTCACAAATTTTCAGGAGGGAAAAAAGTGACCAAATCAAGTTGTTTACTTAATGGTCATGTGAGAGAACCTTATGTAGATAATGCAAACATTTTTATCTTGCATTGGGAATCGAACCCGCAATCTCTCGCATGTCAGCCGGCCATACTGTCAACGAGGTCGTCAAATACCTTCGACATGGGTCGAATCTGGGACCAGAAATAAAATAACCTTCATGTCGGCTTCACGGACAGCCTAAGCTAGGTTAGAAGCTAGCTATCCTGCAGTGGTTAGAGGGTAGTGAGCGACATAACACTCCGGTACCATTCATGGACAAATGGTAGAACCCCTTCAGCGCACGATTAACTGAGCCGAGTACCATAATGCACTTTGCATCTCGGCAGCAAGACCTACTGCAATCTGATCTTTTTTTATGGTACTCGAAGATGGAACAAACCCTTGGCCCACCTGATGTTAAGTAGTAACCATTATCTATCACTAAGCATTGCATCGTAGGTCACTTTTTTGAAACGGGCAACGAACGATGCAAAGCCCTGGGTCCAGCAACTTGAGGAATGAAGAAAATAATCAGCTTGTGCCTGTAATTTGACCGGCACCCACACCCTTCAAACTGAAACACAGCACAGCTGCTTCACGAAATAGACATGGTGGCAGTACTTCCCCGGACGAGCCCTCCACACTCTACAACTAGTAAAGTAACTACTAGTCCTGGTATTTGCCAGTAAAATATCCCCTTCATAACCTACCGGTTGGTAAGAGGACGTTAAACATTACTTAGATACAAGATACAAGATATTTATTTGCATATAAGTGTAAGTAACAGTAGGTCTTAAGACTAGTTGTAAGTACATGACTTATTCACCGTTTTCCGGTATTGCAAATTTGGTGGGTTAGGGTGCTTTACATATGATAAAATTAAAAAAATGTACAAAGATTACCTATAAAATTAACTAAGTACAAACCTAAATTATACTTTGATTATATTTATATTATATTTGTACAAAGATGAATAAAAAAAATGTCAAAAATTAATAATATAAAAAAACTGGAATAAATCATAAAAATTTAAAAAATAAAATGTCAACTAAGTCAATGCATAAATTAAATGAAGAATTCAGATACAATATAATAATATTTTTCAGTCAACCAAATTCTTAGCTTTTTTTCAAATTGTCTCCGTGGTAGATTTTTTACATCACTGGGAATTTTATTATAAATACGCCCACACTAAGATTTGATTGTGTCTGTATCTACATAATTACCCTGGAGACGAGTCCAGGAAGAAAGCTCAAACATCTTAACCTGTCCGAAGAATACGTAACTAAACACATTTGTCACGTACAAACATAACGGGGTGCTAAATAAATATTGTATTAGAAAACAATCACAGAAACACGTGTACCTAACGAGATACAGAAAAGGTTATTGTTATGATTACAGAAACATTTTATTGCGAGATTATGTTTGTTTGCTGTAGTAAAACCTAATATGCCCAAGGCTTCTCGGCGTTTCTGCGTAATAAGTAAGTTCAAGTACAACGGTAGGTACGTTTGAATGTGGCAATGTAGATCGCACGATTAGAGTTGTCTTCAATTCGAGGATTCGAGTTTTGCCTTCTGGAACTTTCCTGGTAAATACTTATAAGCTTTAAAATACTTGAGGCTCTATAAGTACATAGTAGTACTTTAGTAAGTACATGTATACTATGTATAACTTACCTATATCGAACATAAAAACCATGATAATAATGATGGTTGCATGTACCTACCTACTTATTTAATAAGCAGGAGCTTTATAACTAATAAGAAATTATTATTAAAATCAAAAAGGTTGATCAGATTTTTTTTTCCTCGGTACAGAAAAGGACGGCCGTATCTGAATCATTCATGAGCGGAAACCAGTAACAATTTGTGATTTTAAAAAATGTGAATAATACTGATAATTTTTACAGTCATTCAAACAATCAAAATTTCATAAGAAGCATCTGCATTGATTCTTAGAATTTTGATTGTACGTACTTTTTAAAGTTTTTTTGGTAGAGTTCTGCTACGATGAAAATACGACAATCAATGTTCGATATAGATTCATGTAGAGTAAGTACTTAACTACAATAAAAAATGGCTTTCTTACGTGATATGAACAAATTGCAACTGCAACAATATGCAAAATTTCTTGGGAAGTTCCGATACAGCGCATTTAATAAAACCTATACTCTTTTCACCCTCAAAAAGATTACAAGCGCAAACCAGAGATAGCGCGGACTGGCACGAATCGAGGACTAGCGTTCTAAATTCAAAACGCAGTCAGTGCGGCCGCGACCCGCGATATCAAAACTACTCAACTGTCAAATTAATCTAAAATGTCGGGTAAAACAGCTGACAGATCGAAATGGAGACGAAGAAAGTGGTTAAAAACCGAGGACGACCGGGATAGCGATAATGACTGCGCGAGCCTCGCGTGGCTCTTGAACTTTCGGTTGGATGAGTTTGTGAACCTGAAAGTGCCTGATGATGAGCCCGAGAGAGCAGTGAAAGAACCGAAGATGCAGTATCCTGACTCTCCGCCGGCACTGAAGAAGCCCCCGTACACGTACCCTGAGCTGATAGAGAGGGCGCTGAGGGAAAACGGTGAACTAACCGTATCGGCGATTTATCAGTGGATTTCGTAAGTCTTAATGTTTAGGTTGATATCTGCATTGGGTGAAGTAGGTCTCTATTTTACTTCTTTTGTTGAAGTAGTCCGTAGTTTGTACCTATGAATTTGTTTATATCTTGTAGTCGAAGCCATCTTGAATTAAAGTGAAGAAAAATCTAGCAATAATCTATAAAGCTTATGTAAAAACATACTAGATTTTTGCTAGATTTTTAAATATATTTTTTTCTTCGTATATAGCAGTAGGGTTCTGGTTTCCCACATCATTATTCAATCGGTTGATTATCCAAAAATAGTCATAAATTCATTTTTAGGATTCCGTACAAGAAGTGTGAATTCTGTCGACTTGGCTCGACACCCTTCATGAGCGAGTTCGACTCGCACTTGACCGGTTTATTACTTAATGCTACAGGCTACCTACTCTTTATTACAATATATATTTATTGATTTGTCTCGAAAGTTTTCCCGAAAATTTACGAAGATTAGGTATCAATAAGAACTTATTGTTCGATCAAGCCAAGATCCCTTTTCAGAGAGATGATAAATATGCTTAGCAATAGTAATTATTAATCTTATATAGCCCGATAATTACAAAAAATAATTAAATAATTAGTATCAAAATGACCGAAATTAATTCACAAAACAACCATGATTACCTTTATTTAATTCATTTCCGTTTGACAACACGAATCAAAGTTATGAAAGGAATTCACAAAGCCTCATTTAAGTTGAAAACGAAGTTAGAAATACAAAGGATCCCAGTCATTACTTTATTCGTCAGGGGGTGGCCTTTGTCCTGGTGCGGGTGCGTTGCCGGCTTTTACAAATGGGGACTTATATTTAGTATCACTGGCTTTTAATTGAAAGCATCGCTTGAAAGCCTATAAATGCATTTGACAATGAATGTCCGCCTGAAACGCAAATGGTTGCGGGTTCTATACCTAACCTATACACATAGCAATGCTGCTTCACGGCAGAAATAGCCAATATCAAAGTTCTCTTTATTTCTGAGAAGCAGAATTTAATTTGTCTGCTCAAAATCAGTTTGAGAAGTATATCTATTTCCTACGTAAATACGATAAGTTTCTCTTGAAGCTCTGAATAGGTTATAGTCCGACACGCAACTTAATGCGGGTTCGTAAAAGCCTTCAATTATAAACTTATGAAGCTTTCAACAGTCTTTACCCTATTGGACGTACACGCCCTTAGGTACATTACAAAAGTTACTAAAACACAGACAACTAAAATACAGAAATTTATGTTTTTATTTTTATTTTCTTCTAAAAGATACAGTCGTGCAGTAGGCAATTAACTAAGTACCTACAGAATAGGGCAGCTTAAGTGTAAATTTAAGGACTTATATAATCAAAATATTTAGGTAAATAATCAATACTTACAGGATACAATTGTAAGAAGCAAATAAAATAAACAATGATGAATATAATAGTACATTGATACTTATATTGAGCACTGGTGAAAGTGGTTTAAGCTCCGACACCTATCTTTATCCTACCTACCTTTAAAATCAGGTAGGTAGTAGATAATTGTACAACCGTACATGTCTTAGAATTCGTGGTTCGAAGGGAAATCTCTTTAAGTTCAGACCTTAAGACGAGAAGAGTTACCTCTCACGGGTCCATCTTGATTTTCAAGTGGATTAAAATTCATATACTTTTATGAGTCTGGATCAAAATACATCTTATTTCCAAGTAATAATTCCACATAATAAACAGAGAAAATTTCTTGTTAGAGGATTAATGTAGTTTCCTTTGTGACTGTATTCTTGGAATTACAAAATTCAATGTATACTGAATACATTGTTGGCTAGTTTTTTCCCACCGTTTCTCTCGTGAGGTATGCAGATAAAAAATTGGCTAATAAACATAAAGTCTTTAATTATCTTTAAACAAATGTAGTTAGTGAATGTCTACAGAAGAGTGACTCTTCTGTAGACAGGCTTTCAAGTGGCAGAATTGGTTAGTGTGCTGCTGGCAAAAATGCGGGTTCTAAATTTCCCTCTTGTCCCAAATTTTGGAGCATTTTCATATTGATATAAAGTAGTCTGATGTTATTTCTAGCTTAGAACATAATGTACAAAATTTTAGCACAATCTAATTATTCATAGCATTTTGTACCTAGTTGTGGGCTGTGAAGGTCGAAGACTGAAGCGTGAATCTATGAATACTAGCTTCCGCTCGCGTTAATGTGGATTTTGTCGAATTTATCCACCCCCCTTTCGCCACGCGGGAGGAATTATCAAAAACGCTGAAACGTATAAATTATTAATTGTAAGCATAAATCAACATTAAAAAAAATACGAATAAAAAATTGACGGATTTTTATACACACTTTCATCCCCTACTTTATGGGTGGAATTTTTTAAAATATTTCCTTAGTAGAGATATTTCAAGTCCATCGGTTTAGACTGTGCGTTGATATATTACCCAGTCAGTCAGTTTACCATTTTATATATCTATTTGATAGATGTACTTTTGTTAGTTCACATCATCAAATCTCCATATTCTCTCATCAAAACTTCCTTATTTAGAATATAAGTAGGATGAAAGAAATACAGTGGTCTTATTTATTTGTTTACATACGTACGTGCGAGTGTAGAGCGACATCAAAGTATATTGCTCTAATGAGAATGTAAGGAAAACATAAGAATTTAATGGGTTGGGATTACTACGTATTACCTTAAGCTACTGAACAAAGAAGAATCTTCATAATTATACATTATTTTAATAGTGTGTTACAGGTTAGGGTAGGTATTTATTTTCAAAGGACCTTTAAACTGTTTCATTTTTAAGTAGTTTGAAATAAACGATATATCCTACTAATATTATAAATGCGAATGTTTGTAAGTACTCAATTATAAGTAAGTAAGTAGTTTCATTTTTAACACGTTCGTGGACAGTAACCTCATTTAATTTTTGCTAGAAAAACAGTACGATTCCCCATACATTTTGACTGTACTGCAATGGCCGTACTGACTCCTAGCAGGGAAGCTAAAATATGCTATACAGCGGTACGGTTGTAGCCGTACTACGGCCGAAACCGTACTGCGTAATACACGTCCTTTCCAGACCGTGTGAAACAACAGTACGGTTTAAGCCGTGGTTTTCCTATGATCCGCGCTACCTACTCGCATAGCTATTTTGGTGCACCGGATGAAAGTACGGCTATTACAGTTCCTCGAAAATGCAATTTTATGCATATAAATTATATGTAAACTGTATTATAAGGTCAAGTAAATAAAAAAATCCCATGATTTATCTATTTATTTTATTGAAAAACTATATATAACATAATAGTACCTACTTATATACTGAAAACTGAAAAAAAAAACAACAAAATATGAAAACTGAACTTTGCTTGTAGGTACAACCTTCCTACGTAGATATCATTCACAAAGAATTCCTATCAATATACAGAGATCAGTACCTAATTTCAAACTTTACATAACACCCACCACCGCACCAATAACGCTACTAATCTAGTCTTACTTCAGTCTTTCATTGTGGTCTTTGCATAATTGGTATGCCACTCTTCGAAACAACTAGGACAGAGAGGAGTTTTTTCAGGGCATCCCTTACATCTGTATCTGGTTTCCTTACGCTTCTTGTTCTTGGTGCAAAGGCTGCAATTGAGAAATTTGAACTTCCTCGTAGTATTGCCAGATACAGGTATGTTTTCAGGCCAGTGGCAGTGATTTTGATGTCTATGACTAGAGTGAGCCTGTTCCTCTGGTTCTTGATGACATGCCCGATTCTGAGCAACCTCTGTGCGCCTGTTTGCATAAATACTTCCCTTTCTCACAATATCGCGCCCTTTCAAGCCGCTTTCTAGTCGTATCATTTGTTTGATCAATTGATCACGGTATTCGAGAAACTCGTATTTTACATCATTTTTGAAGTACTTTTTATACAAATAGTAAGAATTCCAAACTGTTATATCCAGCATGTGGAAAAACACTTTTTTATACCAGCGAATAGTCTTCTGTGGGGATGAATAGTATGACACCATTTGATCTTTACGATCTACGCCTCCCATATATCTATTATATTCTGCGACTTCTTCAGGCTTCTTTGTCATTTTTCCAAATCTGTTTGACACATATGTAATTTTTGGGTGGTTTCTGGTCGTTATCATAAAAACTGGCCGTTTGTCTCGCCATATGGAAACATAGACTTGTTTTTTGCGACGCCAGTAATGTTCCCCCTTTTTTATCTTTTTTGTGACCAGTACTTTCGGATTTGATTTCCTATTTTTTCGCAAAGTTCCGTTGGTATGCGTGCGCAGATCTAATAACTTTTGGCTTAGTTCAACGTCATTATAAAAGTTATCCATAAAGACGTGGTGTCCTTTCATCAAGTAAGGTCGCAAAAGTTTCATGACTATCTTTTCAGTTTTTTTCCCAGATTCGTTATCGGGTTCACCTTTACCACAGAACATATGTATATTCAATATGTATCCGTCTTCACTGGTCAAAACATAAAATTTTATCCCATATCGAGCCTTTTTCGACTTTATATATTGTCTAAAATGAAGACGACCCCTGAATAATATCAATGATTCATCCAGTGAAAGCTCTTTGCCAGGTCCATATATGCGACGGTAATTTTCAGTTAGTAACTCAATAAAGTCAGTTACCTTCTTCTCACTTTTTGCATTGGCATCAGCCAAATAAAGGCAACGTAAAATATCATCAAATCTCCTTGAAGACATCACATAGGAAAATATTGGGTGAAAGTACAATGGATCCGAATAAGAGAACAACTTTCGTCTCTGTGGGACGTTTATTTGACCCTGTAATAAGCATAGTCCTAAAAAGGCTAGTATTTCATCATTTTGCATATTGCGAAACGATTTTATTCTTTTATGCTTAGTATGTGGTCTATCAGCATTAGACAATTGCGTCCCGTATTCATTGGTCTTAGACACCAGAAAATCCAGCAGCTCTTCGGATAAAACAAGTTTGAACATATCAAGGGGGCTAGCATTTTGATCAATACTAACTCGAATTCCCATAGACAGAAAATCAAAATCAAATTCTGGGATAGGTGCTGTTGTATCTACCCAGTTATCGTGAACACCTTGAGATTCTCTTTCAGGTTCAGCACTGTGAGATTCTATTATAGCATCAATATCAGGATCAACACATTGCATTTCGATAACATCATCAAGGCTTTGATAATCCATTAGGGGAACATCATCAACAGCTTGCAGTTCTAATGTAGCATCAAAACCTTGTGATATCCTTACGGGATCAGCTTCCTGGGACATCCTTTCAGGTTCTACAGCAACATACGAGAGATCACTTGTGTGTGTGATGAGTACAGACGGACTTTCAACCCTAGGATTTATATTTTTATACCCAACATGAGAACTATTATCTATGCGATTTACCTCTGTACCTGGCTCCGGTTCTACATCAGATTCTAGTGTAGTATCACTGCCACTATATATTGATGATTGATTGAATTGGTTGCGTGAGACAGGTTCTTCCCCATCAGACGAAGACATTTCGTTGTAGTTTGGTTCAAAATCTTTATCCGAGCCGAACTCGCCGTCATCGCTAAAGGGATCTCTGTCGCTCGAGTCAGGCGTAGACGCCTCACTAAGGAGACGTCTTATTTTTTGACTATCAGTTTCCCTTTTTCTACTCATCTAAAACAAACAGATAAATCATAAATCAAAATGTAACAAACAAAGTATTATTCAATACCTGTCATTTCAGAAAATTATCGTTCCTTATACTATTTCTACGTTGTACTTCTTACATCACCAATAAAAATCAAGAATAGACATGAACCAAACACAATAATTATGCAATCCCTATTGTTTATTTCACTTAGTGTAGCAAACTTGAACAATCAACTATAAATTTAGAAAGTTCTTGTGCTCAATATTTAGTTTGTGCAAGCCTACATAAATCAATTCACAACATGAGGGTAGTTTGAAAAAAGATTCACTTACTTTTCGTTATTCAAACACACATCTGCCCGGAATGATAGCTGAAGAAGCACTAGATGAGGTGCCCTACAAAGTTTCATACAAGCACAACGGCCATAGCCGTACTGGTACTTTGCGATACCTGTCCATGAGCACATGGTGACCTATGTAAAACTCTTTCTTGTAGTCTGTGGATTGACAGTAGAAGTATAATATCTGTTTGTGGGTTGCCGGTAAGAATGCTTTGTTCGAAGATCTCATACAAATTTCTCTGCTATGACCGTAGTTATTCTGACAAGCCTTTAAATATCTACGGCGCTAGCCGTACTGCCAATCGCTGAAATCCTGTATTCCGGTTATAGCCGCTACCGTCCACGAACGTGTTAAGTAGTTTGAAATAAACGATATATCCTACTAATATTATAAATGCGAATGTTTGTAAGTATGGATATATGAATGAATAGATGGATGAATGGATGAATGTTTGTTACTCTTTCACGCAAAAACTAATGAACGGATTTGGATGAAACGTGGCATATACATAGTTTGTGACCTGGATTAACACGTAGGCTACTTTTTATACCTGTACCACGCGAGCGAGGCCGCGGGCGGAAGCTAGTTATGTATTGAAGAAGATCTAGTAAAAAATATTTGTAAGAAAGGAATGTAATTTTTTTTTATACTAAGTACGGCAGGAAATTTCTGTCTAAGGTCTGACTGCCTGTGTCACTGTAAATTCTATAAATATTATAAATGCGAAAGTTTGTGAGTATAGATGTATGGACGAATGGATGAATGTTTGTTACTCTTTCACGCAAAAACTACTGAACGGATTTGGATGGGACTTGGAATAGGTGCGAAGTCGCGGGCGGAATAGTCTCTAATTTAATAAACTTTAGCTCAGTTGGTATTAGCTCTGCCTTCCGAGCTGCAGGCCGCGGATTCCATTCCCGCCCAGGACAAACATTTGTGTGGTGAACATAGATGTTGGTTCTGTCTGGGTGTTTAGAATATTCTTTGTAGGTTTGTCAATCTCCGGTACCCATAGTAAAGGCTCGATATCCCGTAAGGTATGGGTATAACAATCATTTTGCTTACCAAATGCTTGTACGAAAAAAAAACCACCCACCTAAAAGCAGAAAATCCGTTAGAAAATTCTGTCAACTTTTATGAGAACAAGCATAAAGTAAGTGTGGGCAGGGTAACTTCATGTAGCAAGCCCTTGTGAATGTTGTTAGCATAAACTTAACTATGCTAATTAGTCTAGTCGAAAGCTGGACGAGGTGTACGGGGTTCCTCCCCCTATCTTCAGAACCCAAGCCAACCTCACCTGCACGTGGTGCACCCTGCTAAACAACGAACGGGGCTCTGGCGGCCGGCTGATTGCGGCATAGCACAGCCTACACCGGCACAGCTAAATCCCCTGGCCACCGACGGGCAGCAGCGTCGGTGGTGCGAGAATCTTTGCCCTGCGATCCCCAACCCGCATGCCTAGCGTGGGGATTATGGGCATAACCCTCTTTATATGGGGAGACCTATGTCCAGCAGTGGACTAATATAGCCTATATTGGTGTGGTGTGGAAAGCTGGACGAGATAATTTCTAGAACATTATCGAGCCATAGAAGGAAAGGAAATTTCTAACATGAGATAACATAATTAGTCACATACATAAGTACATAGCCTAGAACCCACATTACGATTTTCTCCTATGTAGTTGGTATCAGGAATTGTCAGTACCCGATACTACAACACCAAGACCAGGGACAGATATCTGTAGATAATGCAAACACTTGTCGCATAACTGGAGTAGAAACCTGTATTATTCGGCCTACCGTTCTTGTAACTCAGTCGGCTATTCGGCTTTTGCCCCAACAAAGTCGTCGTCATTTCTAAATTGCACGTCTTGTCATGCCTTGCCCTTCCCTTTCAAAACACTACCAGTCTATATTAGTCCACAGCTGGACATTGGCCTTACAAGAAGAAAGATTTGCCGATAATTCCCACGTTGGGTACCTATGGGAGTTTGAAGATCGCTGGGTACACGCACCACCACGTTACTTATCGTAAAAAAAAATAAGGCTGCTCTTTGCCACCACAAATTCACCACGGGCCGGTGAGGTTGGTTTAAATTCCAGGATGGAAGTTGGAATCCCCTTACACCCTTCAGTAGTCTCATAACCACGCGAGGTACGAGCATCTTCTGCCAGGATTGCAAAGTTGTCACTATGACTAGTCGAGTCGCCAATTTTATTTCAAACATCATATTAACAATTTTTTCAAGCATTTTGGCAATCTATACAATGTATAAATAGTATTTGTTTGCGTTTTATATTTATTCCTCGGTCGTTATTTATCAATAATCATTCAGCTTTCCCACCCTAGGTGGGGTCGGCACTCCATGTTTTCTTTCTCCATTCACTCCTCTCACATTCTTATCCTCTTTCACACTAGATCCATCTCTTATTCGGACTGCCTCTACTCTCCCTATTTTAGTTATGGCTTTCACCCCTCCTCATCACATGCCCATACCATGCTAGTCACCTGCTCTATGCCACAGATGCCACTTTCAAACTTCCCCTGATATACCTACTCGTTTCTTATTTTAACCATCCTTGTCACTCATCCATTCGCATTAATTATATAAACTCTTCTTTCGTCCGTGTTCACGTTCCTCGGTCGTTAATATTGTTACTAATTGGTGTTTTAATCTAAATCTGCCCTAGTATAACAAATCTCCCCTTCCAATGCAGTGCAAACAGTAGGCGATGCCCCGATACTGTAATTTAATAACCACGCTTTCACGCGCCGATTACCATCTAATCCAAACATGAGCCCAGCAAGATAGCCGGTGTTTGATTGTGTTGGCAATTGTAGTTTTACGTCGACGCAATGATGTCATGATAGAATTCGAATGTTTCTGGGAACGACCTTTTATATACTTTTTGCCGTGCGTGTATCTTGCAAAAGCTCAAAACGGCGTTAAGAATTCCGTTTTGATTTCGTTGCCTTGATTTTTGATAAGAAAATACTCCAAAGAAACGGCCTAAGACTCGAATAAATCAAAATCAACTAGTTTATAATTAAAACAATTTGGGTTAAGCGAAAATGATTGAAGTATTTGCAGTGCCCCTGAACAATCAGGGACAGAAGTGTTTACAAAAGGGTGGACGGAAAGGTTACGGGATTTTAAGGATTTTATTTTAAACACCACGTCATACTTAGTAGTTTTTAAATGAGGTACAGCATTGTTGCTCAAAATCTGAGCAAGCTACCTAGAGAAAATCGCAGCTAAATAACACTTTATTTTGCATAGTGTTGAGTTCCTGAGTAGGTTACGTATTTTTATTTTCACACGACCTATCTATACATAATGCTTTTAACCAAACCTCGGGTACTTATGCTCGGAAACATTCGAAATCGCTTGAAAATCTCATGATGGAGATGACGTCATAATGACGTTCAACCACTCAGGTATAGTACAACCACCAACTAATGTGGTTTTAAAGCTGAGTACGGATAGCGCGTATATTGGTACGTGTAGTCAAGGTTTTTTTTTTGGGTAAACAAACAGTTTCACAATATTAAGTTACTTAAAAATAAAACATTCGGCGTATTACTAAATGTTAACCTTTGGGTTACGCGTATCTTAGAACGCCATATCTGTACTTGCAGCTACGCGTACCCTTTGGGGAGCGCGTGTCGCGCGAGCTGGCTCGCGGCGCGATTCGTGGTCAGTCGGTTTCGGCTCGCGTAGCGCTATGGATCGATTTGGTTCGCGGCGGTCCACATTAACTATACATTTATTCAATATACGCGTGCACAGCAAACCCCGACTACGCGTATACATATATCCGTACCCAACTTATGAGCAGAGATGAGACGTCAAATCCATTATTGTAATTTTTCGAACGTTCTAGAGTACTGGATATTGGATATACTTACTACTAGTAATAGCGTACAGGAGAAAGCGCGCTTTGAACAATTCTTCTCCCTTATAGGTTTCGTCTCATGTCCTCTTTTTTTATAACACTAAAGAGGAGATAGCACGAGAATATATATTAGGCACAGATTTCTTTTAAAAGCGCGCATCATCATCATCGTTTATTTCAGAGCTGCGCTCTGGTCGGCGCAACTGGCTCTTTCCATCTGCCTCTCTCCAAAGCAAGGCTGCTTACAGGAGGCCCTTTACTTCCCTATACGAAATGACATCTACTTTCTCTTTAATGTGGCTCATATATTTTATCCTTGGTTTTCCCCTACCTCTCTTTCCTTCTACTTTTCCCTCTTTGATGTTGCTTATAAAGCAAGCGCGCACTCCCATAAACAGTTCTTGGGTTTAGTGCTCCAGCAGGGGTATTTTAAATCGTTCGTTTTGCATGTTTGTTAATCAACAGTCAATATTTGACTTCTTTGTGTTGTCACTGCAACCTTCAGTCAACAACGTGATCAATAAGGCCACCCGTGCACAAATCTCATGCCCATTTGTTTACGGCTGTGTTTACACGCGCGGTGGGCCGGGACCTCCCCGAGTGGTACCGTGCTACTGATCAATAGCCCCAGCCTATTTTACACATACGACACGATAGATGTAAAATTCGGTACAGTACGCGCAAATATAAATTCAAACGCCTCACTCAATTAGATGTGCTAACTTGGTTCTTTATAGCATTTTTTTATTTAGTAGCTTCCAAGTACTCAGATAAAAAGTAGCCCATGTGTTAATCCAAATCTAAAACTATGTAAATTCCAAGTTTGAGCCAAATCCGTTCAACCGTTATGGAGCGAAGCAACCACAAACATACTCACACACACACAAAATTTCGCATTTATTAGATTAGTGTGATGTGATTTATTGATCCGACATACGTTGTCCCGTCCATATTGTACTGTTCGTTAAAATAAACCCACACTAACAGCACTGGGTTTTTCTCTTATTTTACATTTTTTCAGTGGATTTATTATAAGTTTTCATTCATACAAAGATTATCTTAATATTTTTTAACCCCAAAAAATCTGTCATACCGGTCGAAACGCTCTCAAATGATCAATGATCTTTTACACATGTGGCTAATGATTGATGATTGTTAAAAAAATATAATATAGTGCCTGCCTCTGTAACTTTTATTTGTTGTACGAAATAAAACATTTTTATTTATTTTTAATAGTTGCTTAAGAAAAAAAAAACTGGTACTAAAATCGGTTGTCTATAAAAATTTATCAGTAGTCACTGCTTGTTCACAGTCACGGGCATTCCACTAGGAAGTTTTTTTTATTACAAAGATTTGATATCGTATCGTTTAGTATAAACAGTCGTTGGACGGGCCGGGGGTCGCAAAGCGTGCCTAATGCGACTCGTTATTGATACATCCGGCGTCAAGCGAGGGCCGAGGGCACGACACACCTGTTTGAGCTTTTGTCTTTTAATTGCTTGATTGGCTGTTGTCATCGCTCAGGACAGGTCAACACGTGTTTGGGACTGGTGTGTGCTCCATAATTGTGTGATTTTCAACGATGAGATTCAAGATGAGAATAAATATATAAATAGATAATACTATTAATCACCACACCAGCCTGTATCACTCCAGTGCTGGACATGGCCTCCCCTAATAAAGGGGGATATGCCCCTAATCCCCACGCAGGGCATGCGGGTTGGGGATCGCAGGGCACAGCTAAGCAGTGCCCGTGTTAGGCTGTGCTATGCCAAATTCAGCCGGCCGTCAGAGCCCAGTTTGTTAGTTAGCAGGGTGCACCAAGGACAGGTGAGGCTGGCTTCAGTTTCGAAGGTGGCGGTTGGAACCCCTTACACTCCTATAATATCTTATATCCTATATTATATTACACTCCTTATCCTACACTTCCTTTCAATTTGGCAGTTTTCAAGGTAAAACTAATCATTATCGGTTACGATCTGCTACAGGAATCAACCATACATCATCATCATCAGCCATTTTCGACCCACAACTGAGCAAAAACCTTCCTTTGATTACGCCACTTGCCTCGATCCTGCATCTATCCAGAACCAAGCTTAACATTACTCTTATTTATATTTACAGAGACCGCTTCCCGTACTACAAGGCGAATGACGAGCGTTGGAAGAACTCCATCAGGCATAACCTGTCTATCAACCCTCACTTCCGGAAAGGCGCCAGGGCTCCCCAGGGCGCCGGCCACCTCTGGTCGCTCGACGCCAACGCCATCGACCTGCTGCCCTGCAACCCCGTGCCTGAAGAGAGGACCACCAGGGTGCCTGTGCTGGAAACTGAGATGAAAGTTTTGGGATTCCAAAAGGTAAGCTTTAAAAAAGTCGCTAGATTCATCATCATCAACAACCTATGAAATACACTGCTGAACATAGATCTAGCTCAAGGATTTTCACGATGAACGTCCCTGATCTTCACCCGCCAATTACCTTTGCGTGTCAGTGATTCAACCGTCTTAAGTTTTTTAAATTTGTTTGGTCCAATAAGTAGCCACCTCCACGGCTAGGACGGTCGCTTTATTGATGTTCCCGCGTGCAGGTGGTCGGGCAGGAGAGCAACTGCTGCATGTCCTGAGTTGGCTCCACACGCACACTGTGCATTCTATTTGTCAATGAAACCCCATTTAGCTAGGTTTTCAACGGCCTAGCTGAATGATTACCTGTCATCTTGATGATGATACATACATAACCAGTCACATATCCTTGACCACAAGGTGGAATTCTACTTTGTCGTGAGAATCAGGATATTAGTAGGTACACCATGGAACACCTCACTCAGACCCAGCACAAACCATGCAAAAAATTGACCTGCGTTGGATTCGAGCTCGCAACCTCTTGTGTGTCGGATTTTCGCCTTCCAGATATAAAAATAACTTTCGTATCTAGAGAGTAGCGACACGGTGAGACTGCCTGCTGCTGCTTGTTTGCAGTCTGCTACGGAATCACACCTTCAGGTTATATTCATTTTGGGTGGGATGGCATGACCCACCAAATGTTTAAACAGGGTTTCTAGTGCGTTTTTTTACCAGCTCTATCGCGTTTACATTTACACAAAAAAAGCTGGTCATTTCAGACCTGACCATTAATGGAAGCGACTAAAAATGCGAATTATGTAAAAATATTCTTGATAATAGAGTATTGAAATTATAACTAATAACTTTATTTATTAAATCCGGAATACTTAGTAAATTAATCATAATCTTGATCGCAATACGCCCTATCAGAACGAATCATGGTTATCGAACGCACCCTCACCCACATTGTGCATCTCTTGTCCCAATGATAACCATCTAAGTTTGGAGGCGTATGTACATTGATCTTTAGTGCATATGTTTTGAGATTAAACAATCCTTGAATAGGTAGTACATTAAATTTATAACAAAACTGCCACTAAGAAAAATGCTTTTGGTTAGTTTTTGTTTAATGACGGCAGTATCTTAATCAATCGTAACCTAAAAGTATAAAATAAATACCCAGAAAAATTCTCCGGCTTTAATAAAAAAACGATTAATTTAACACCTGATATCCTGCAATAAGAACTATCAATTAGGATAAAGGTAATTCCTAGATGCGACATTTTATGGTCAGTTCTCCGGTCACAGGTTGTATGAAACTGACCGATCTTCTTTGTATGGAAAGGAGTTTGTACTACGCATCTTTCACTAGATGGCGCTACCTCGATTCCATATAAATTTGCATAAACGTAAATGCGATCGAGCTGGTAAAAACTCGCAAACACACTCATAGAAAGTGCTCTTTTTTGACTCCTATCCGTGCTGCATCCCAGGGGCTGAATTTCAGGTTTTTGTTGCCCTTTTGAACCATGCAAGGAATATACCTTCCAAAAGTCTAAGACAGTCAGCCAGCTAGACAGAACAACTTTAAACATTTTTGTATCTACATGACAAAACATAACTCATTAAATTAAATAGATCCTTGTATATATTAGAGAACAGCTTTTCTCACCTTTCCCAACTCCTGATTTCAGCGAAGACCTCCAAGGAGGATAATCAAGTCAGTGGCAGGCTTTGACTTGTTCCCCTATAACCCAGTCCCAGAAGAGAAGATTCCAAAAATTTCTGTCCTAAGAGAATCTGAACTGAATCTTAACCTAAGTTTCCCTAAGGTACCTTATAATTTGTATTTAAAAGCTAAAAATATATCTTAAAAAAACAGAAGTATTGAGTCTTCTTCTTCTTCTTCTTCGTATGAGCTAGTGACCAACTCTGGTGTTGAAGTTTTTAGGCCGCCTGAAGGTCTCCGACATGGCCTAACGACTAAAAAGCCGTGACCAACATCTTAACGTGCCTTCCGAAGCACGCAAGTGCTCAAATATAAATGTCACTTAACGGTCACCCATCCAAGTAATGACCGGGCGGAGTGCTGCTTAACCAAGGTGATCTGCTAAGAGCACCGAAGTTAACCACACCACGAGCGCTTTAGCTTTGCTTTGAGTAGTGGAAGGTAAAGCATTTTGTGGAGAGCTCATCTGGAAAAAAATATGACGTAGTTTTCTAACCTAGAAATTATTTTATTTATATAAGTAAACACTTAGATTTATAACGCCCTTATAGGGTCCATGAATATGTCCACTACACGGTTCGAATTCCGCCGAGAAAAAAAATGTTTATTTGATCTCCAAATATTTGTCTAGGGTCTAAGTGTTTTCTGAATTATGCTGTATGTATCTACAAAAAAACTAGGTACCACCTATGTGAGTGGTATATCAGTCCTGTGGTTCCCATAGTACAAGCTCTATTTAGTTTGGCGCTGTAAGCTGTTCGCACATTACACCGACTCGACGCCCACTCCACTCCAACTCAACTCACATTATGGCGTTGAAATATAAGCTATATGTTATGTTTATTAGGAGTGAATTTGTCAAACGGATCGGTGACGTTAATAGGTGAACATCGCGTCGTCCACGCGTCGTCAACCTTTATCTTACAAGTTAACATATTCACTTTTAAGAAAAATAACATTAGGCTTACATTTCAATGCCATACTGTGAGTTGAGTTGGAGTTGAGTCGGCGTTGAGTTGGTGCAATGTGCCTTACCATTGCAATGTACCTTTCTGATGCTGTGTGATAGTATGTAGATTTTTTTCTACAACTTGCTTCGTTTCAGGCAAGCCTTTGAGAGGTCATAAATATCTCGTTTGTATGAAAAAAACACCATAACCATAATAATAAGGCATCTATTTCTGCCACTAAGCGACAGTGTTATAATGGTGTGGGTCATTGCAACATGGCTTATAAAGATAAAGTTTAAAGAGATTGCCGGTTTTATTCCCGCTGCGGGATCAATGTTTGCATGATCAGCAGATATTTGTCTGGATGTTATGGTACCATGACGAACATAAGGTTCCTTAATTCCGACACAGGCGTGTATCGTAATGTGGGTTTCCAGCATCTTGGGTGTTATCATTGATGCCTGATCGTCGTTTCCAGGTGATCGTGCTGGACGAGGCGGCGATAGCAGCCGCCAGCATACTACCAGACCAAGACTTATACACGGGAGGGACGAGTAAGTATACTTAGTTTTTACGATACTCCAACTGAATCAATAAGATGCTAATAGTTTTATTATGTGTAGACGTATATTTTTACGTATAAAATTCATGACATCAATTAAAATCTACCACTATAAGGACTATTATAACAAAGGGTGCGAAAAAACGGTTTAGTAGCCTGGGATATTATTTTAGCTGAGGCTAATATTATAAGTGCGAAAATGACTGTGTACTTAAGCTTCGTTTTCGGTTTAATTGCTGAAAGTTACTTATTAGTCGATGATGCCAATTCAAAAGCATTGGAAGTTTTCAACCAGTGTGTTCTACCTGTCATTACATATGGCGCCGAAACGTGGAGACTCACAGTACGGTTGGTCTACCAAGTCGCTCAGCGAGCAATGCTCGAGCTGGAACGAGCTATGCTCGGAGTTTCTCTGAAGGATAGAATCCGTTACGAGACTTTCTGACACAGAACTAATGTTGTCGATATAGCTCAGAGAATTAGCAAGTTGAAGTGGCAGTGGGCTGGCCATATCTGCCATCGTTGCCATCGTTGGGGTAAACGAGTTCTTGAATGGAGACCGCGGCTCAGCAAACATAGTGTAGGACGACCTCTGGCCCAGGTGGAGTGACAATCTGCGAATGGCTGCTGGTTGAAGCTGGATGCTTCGAGCTGAAGATGGGTGCAATGGCGCTCATTGGGGGGTGCCTATGTCCAGCAGTGGAGTGCTACAGGCTGATGATGATGATAATGACAATTTGGCAAAAGTATAAGAGAGTCAATTTACACTAGAAACTTAGTACTATCTTATTTCTAAAGGCAAATTCGGTTTTTAGTCGGAAGCTTACCGATTGTCAATAAAAACCGCTCAACTTGGCCATAGCGTATAGCAATAATAATTATTTCATAATTTATGTAAAAATCTATTATTTTAAACCCCAATGTTAGTTTTCCAATCGAATCCAACGAGCCAATTCACAATCATTTCCATAAATTAAACTAAACTAATGAAAGCCACCCGATTAGCTATTTGCGGTTTATTTACCCTTTGTGCTCGACAAACAAAATACATTTATATGGACATTAATAGGGTATTCTAAAACAAAATTTAACACTTATACAAGGTGAATTTTAATTCGTACGTTATCCTGTTGGGGTGTAAGGAGTTCCAAGCTTCAACTTCGGAATCTAAGCCAACCTCACCTGCCCATGGTACACCCTGCTGTATGACAAACTTGGCTCTGGCCACGGGATGAATGCGGCACAGCCTAACACCGGCACAGCTAAATTCCCTGACTGTTGACGGGCAGCAGCATCGGTGGTGCGAGAAGCTGTGCTCTACGATAACCAACTCGCATTCCCAGCGTGGGAATTATGAGCATATCCCCCTTTATTAGGGAGGCCTATGTCCAGCAGTGGACTGATATAGGCTGGTGTAGTGTGTGGTGTGTGGTGTGTGGTCCACAAAGTCAAAAGCGTTAGTTCCAGGACTTTTTGAATTTTGTAGTTTTTCAGTAGAAGTGGCTTGTAGGGTTACGCAATAACTTTACCTATAAGCTTTTGAGGCAGTCCTAGATCAACTGATTTTGTTAATATTTGTCCCTAACCTAATGATGGACATGTAATGCTCTACCTTGATTTTAGGGCTGTCACACACAACGCATACAACAAGCATAGGTAAAGTTATTGGAGAAAAGTGTTTAATCACGTATTTTGTTTACTCAGAACTTATGTACAACAATGGTCTGAATCACATCATTTCAATATGACATATAAATTAAAATTCGCCTTGTATGAGTTCAGGATTTATGGTTTAGGAAATATATGTCAAAGCGACTTTTAAAGGAGGAGTTGTCATTTAAAACATTTAAGAATAGTAGAGTAATGAGTTCCAACCGTAAAAGTACTACCACTATGCGTATTTTTGCCGTGAAGGAGCATTGCTGTGCTTAAGTTTAGCGGATGCGGATAGCAGTGTTTAGGTCCGCACTGTCCAACAGCTCGAGCGAGAATGCCCGAATGTCCCGCTCATCTTGGTCTTCTCGTGTGTGTGGGTGGCAGCTTCGGGCTGTGGCCCCTTGCTGCGGAGTTCTTCCGCCCCCCGGATTCGACCGGGAGGTCATTGGGTTGGCTCGGAGAGCCTCATCTTCGCCTCTTTCTGGGTCCTAGAGACTAAAGATAAACTAACGATAAATCCGTTTATGATTTTTAGACAATGTTTTATCAGTTAACTAGAACATTTTGCGACACGTGGCATGCAACCACGTGTTGTTATTGAATGATGTCGTTGGAATAACGATTTTGCGCCGACATATACAATAATTTGTTTTAGGCACCTAATGGTTATATCTTAACATTGGGTGGGCCATGGGCTTGATCCATCTTCTAGTATTATAAAAACCAGCCAAGTGCGAGTTTTACTCGCGCACGAGGGGTTCCGTACCTTAAGTATTTATTTTATTCTGTTTTTAGTATTTGTTGTTATAACGACATTAGAAATACATAATCTTTGAACATTTCAACTGTCTAGCTATCACGGCTCATGAGATACAGCCTGACAGACAGAAAGACAGATGGAAAGTGGTGTTTAAGTACTGGGGTCCCGTTTTTACTATTTCTATCTACGTAGATGATTTGGGATTTAACGCTTAGAGAGCTAAATAACCAGTTGGACATGTCCACCAGCACCGGCTTGGAGCGTTATGTGGCTAGCAGTCAACGTGATAAGATGTGACGTATTTTTTTTATTCTCACAGTCATATAAAGGGAATCCTAGTGTGGGAACTAGTGCTTACTAAGTGCCCTTTTATTTATACAGAAAATTAAATTACCGAAGCTCTAATCTTTAATTTAAAGAAATCTTTTTTCAGATACATTTTAAGATCACACTAATATTATAAGATTATAGTAGTAATAAGACCACTGTTATCGATTACGAATTAAATTAATTAAACGATTATTATTATAAAGTGATTATTGTATAACATTTTTCAACTTTGTTCGGCGGAGGGCATTATCCATGCGCCATATCACAGGTCATCCTGGTTTGGGTATATATACTGATGTTGTCCAATCATGAATTTAAAATTGTTAAAATAAATAACTACTTTTGTGATCGTTTTGTATATTTATGATTTATAATAAATAAATATATATTATATCAATATTTCAATATTCTTCTTCTTTGTATGGGATAGTAGCCAGCTCGGGTGTCAGAGTTTTTAGGCCGCCCGAAGGCCGCCGACATGACTTAACAACTGACAAAGCCGGAACCAACATCTTAACGTACCTTCAGAAGAGCTCAGATGTAAATGCCACAAACGGTCACCCATCCAAGTAGTGACCGGGCGGAGTATCGTGTGTTAACCAAGGTGATCTGCTAAGGACACTGAGGTTAACCACGCCACGAGCGCTTCATATTCGATTTTTCAATATTTCAATTTTGTTTCTTTCCAGTGTTTCTGAACCCCGTGTCGACAGAGCAAGTGGTGCGGGAATGCGGACTCATCACCGTCGACTAGGCATATTGTGTCAACTTAGATGTAAGGCACCGGAACGACTTTGCTAACAAATAGGTACCGAACTGAACCACACTTTATGTTGGTACTCTATTTTATTAAGAAATCAATAGTAGATACAAATTACTCAGATCGAAACTATTTTTCTCGCTGGGTTATCGTATGGCGATTAGGAAAGAAAAATAAGAAGAAGACTAAAAAGAAGTAGCAGATGGAGGAGGAGATGGAAAAGAAGAATATTGAGGAGGGGGAGAAGAAAAAGAAGAATAAGTAATGTGACCGAGAGAGAGCCTTGTGGTATCTCTCCATAAAGATCACCTAGATAAATGAAAAGTATTCACCAGTTTAAAACATATGATACCGATAGACGACCAAAGGATTCTTCAAAACAAAACAAGTGGTTTTTGTTTTTCTAAAAATTCAAATCAAAATAAGTTTATTCAATAAGCACATACAGTACACTTTGAAACGTCAATTTTTTCAATTTAAATTTACACCAATTCGTAACGCGACCAAACACAAGAATTGGCAAAAAACTGCTAAGCTTATAATATATATTTTTATTTTACAACCATAGGATGTTTACTCATACAAGAGCTATTCATTCCACTGCAAGAAGGGGGATACGCCCATAATCTCCACGCTGGGAATGAGGGTTGGGGATCGCAGGGAAAAGCTTCTCGCACTGCCGACGCTGCTGTTTGTTCCCAGGGGATTTAGTTGTGCCGATGTTAGGCTGCGCCGTGCCGCAATCAGCCAGCCACCGGAGTCCCTTACATCCAAACATCTTAACACAACATCTTAACAGCAAAATATACAATCCAAATATTCAAACATACAAACAAAAGTTAATAATCTAATATCTCATACAAAGATCCAAAAAATCTTTCCGAATTATACCTAAGTATTTGCGTAGTTGAGCTCAGGACATGGCGCAATGGCGCTGATTACGGGAGGCCTAAGTCTGCAGCAGTGGACTGAAATAGGCTGATGTTTATGATGATGATGATTTACAAGTACTAATATTAGTTTGTTACGTATTTAAGTAAAAAAAATTAATTACAATAGCTCTAAACTTACCTCCCGCGTGCTTGTGCCTTTGAACTTTGAAAGGCCTTGTAATAGGGATGTCGACTGAAAAATTCTAATTAGTCCGTCATTTACATTGTCAAAAAATATTGGACACGTATTTTTACTTTTGTCAATTAAACAAAAATAGATATAGTGCGTTGAAATTCCGCGTGACGTCACGGTTTAGTACACTTTTTACGTAGCCGTGACGTCACGAGCCCCCACTACCGAACTTTGACGCTCTTTATCTCCGTCAATTATTATTTATTTGATAAATAAAAAAAATATCTGTCCAATATTTTTTGTTGATCTATCTGACGGACTAATTAGAATCATTATTCTTTTACCCAGTCGTCATCCACATTCTGCTTCTGCAAATATTGATGGCAGAATAAACTATTTACCTGCGAAATATTGATTTTCCACCGGTTTCATACATTAAATGCGGAGTGATTACTTGGTTGATAATGGTGTTGAGTGCCGGCTGCACCGTTAATTAATGTTTTTCATTATTCTCTGATTGAATTGTATGTTAACTTATTCATGTTGCAAGCCAATAATTTATTATGCTTTTGTACACGTGGTCCAAGCCAATGAATTTGGAGGGGAAAGAATTAAAAAAATATTACATTCAAATGAATATTTATTTTAATTTTTAAGAAAAAAAAAACTGCGGCATTTTAGATTTTGTGTGTCTATATCTGCTGTGGAACGTCTTCAACTCCGTCCTTCTCTGTGAGAGAACTCCTAGGGCGTGAAACGAGGTGGTGGTTCTGTTTTTTAAAAAGGGAGTCAAAAAGATTCTCAAAAACTACAGACCCATCTCGCTCTTGAGTCACATCTATAAGCTGTTCTCTCGTTCTCTCTCACAAATCATCTCGCCAGAAAACTTGACGAATTCCAGCCACCGGAGCAGGCCGGGTTTCGTGAAGGATATAGCACCGTAGACCACATTCACACAGTAAGGCAGATTATACAGAAGACTGAAGAGTATAATCAGCCCCTATGTCTGGCGTTCGTGGACTATGAGAACGCCTTTGATCTTGTAGAAACCTGGGCTGTACTGGAATCTGTGCAGCGATGCAAAGTGGAATATCGTTATATCGAAGTGTTGAGATGTCTGTACGAAGCCGCCACTATGAGTGTCCGAGTACAGGACCAGCAGTCTAAACCCATCCAATTGCGCCGCGGAGTGAGACAGGGAGATGTCATATCTCCAAAACTGTTCACAAACGCGTTGGAGGATATGTTTAAGACGCTGGACTGCAAAGATATGGGCATAAACATAAACGGCGAGCACATCTCACACTTGCGATTCGCTGATGACATAGTCCTAATGGCGGAGTTGTTGAAGGAGCTGACACAGATGCTGGACGGCCTAGCATCAGCCTCAAAAGATAGGTCTTGGCATGAATTTGGACAAGACCAAAGTCATGGTCAATGACCGAGATCTACGATACGATACGAGACCTGTCGTCGTTAATGGACACCTTCTGTAAATTGTTTCGGAGTACACATACCTCGGGCAGATATTGCAGTTGGCTAGAAACAACTTCGAGAAGGAGGCCAAGAGGAGGATTCAGCTGGGTTGGGCAGCATTTGGAAAACTACATCCAGTTTTCTCGTCACCACAATGTTTGAAAACGAAAGTTTTTAATCAGTGCGTATTACCCGTTATGACATACAAAGCCGAAACATGAGCACTCACAGTACGGCTAATCCACCAGTTTAAAGTCGCTCAGCGAGCTATGGAACGAGCCGTGCTTGGAGTTTTTCTGAAGGATAGAATCCGCAACGAGACTATCCGACGTTGAAGTAAAGTTGTCGACATAGCTCAGAGAATTAGCAAGCTGAAGTGGCAGTGGGCTGGCCATATCTGCTGAAGAACCGATAACTGTTAGGGTAAACGAGTTCTTGAGTGGAGACCGCGGCTTGGCAAAAATAGTGTAGGACGCCCTCCGGCCAGGTGGTGTGACGATCTGCGAAAGGCTGCTGGTAGAAGCTGTATTAGTCGAGCTCACAACAGGGCACAATGGCGCTCATTAGGGGAGGCCTATGTCCAGCAGTGGACTGCTTAGGCTGATGATGATGATAATATCCACTTGCCTGATCAGGTAATTGGACTTGCCTTAAAATTATGTATCTTTAGTAGATACCAACCATAAATGCCCCAAATTTTACTTCTTTTTAAGGTTATCTCACATGACCTGCTTGAAAATATCTCAATATCAACCTTTATTTCATTATTTCCCTAGGGAAAAAATATTGTCGGGGATTCAGGATTTTAGCCATTAGTTAAAAACTCCCTTCTTACGTTCGGGAGTTAGCTCTAGACTCCTTCGCTGCTCTCGTGATCCAATATGGCGCCTGTGACGTTAAACGCTGCACTCATTATCATTATCATCATCCTTAGAGCTTAAATAATAAAGAAAATTCTGTTCGGAATATTAAAGAAAGTTCTGTCTGAAAATTAACTAAGTTGACCGAGACCGCGAAGCTTTTCCCTGCTATCTCCAACCCCTGCCCAGCGTGGGGATTAGGGCATGTCGCAGTTCTTTTACTTAGCTTTTGGTTTGTATTGTGCTTAAAATATATTTTCAAATCTAACCTCTTTGGTTTGTAACAAGTTTGCTCAAAAATATGTGGTGCATGTATCCAGTAGAGTATACTATCTCGATGGCTACATGTTTTTCTTACTTATCTATTGCGCACTGCGCTACGTTTCAACATCGAGACCCACAGTCATCGTGTTAAGCTTATTAAAGATCCACGGGAGAAGCATTGATTCTTTTGTAGTCAATTTTACCAAAATCTGTTAAATCAAAAGTCGTTCCAAATGAAGATCTCTACTCCATTAGCGCTCCACTCTAGTGTCAGCCGCATATCAAAGATTTGTGACCAGTTCCATAAACGAGTTCCATTACTAGAAGTTTGTCTAAATGGAGCAATTTACTTGTGAGGCGAAGCCAATCGCGGCATTGCGAGATACAAGACTAGAGCTTCATACAAGTACATTGCGTCTAAATGGAGTCGTGCGTTTTACGTGTAGCACGAGTGTCATTAAAAACTCGCAACTGCATGTGGACGCAGTCCATGGAATCCTTATTATACCTTAACTGATTACGCTTCGTTTTACCTTGAAAATCTGTCAAAAATTTACGAGGTGTCGAAAATTTGACAGTTTTTCAAGGGAAAACGAAGCGTCATCAGTTATGGTATATTATAGGAAGCGGCCTTGGAACACCATGACTCAACTCACGCTTAGATCGCTCCATATTGGCAAGCTCTAAAGCAGTGGTTCCCAAACTCGTTTTTCTCGTAGACCACTTTAAAAATTTTACTGGTTTCGGTGGACCCTTGCTGATACATTTCTACCATAACAAAACAGGTAAAAAAAATCAAAAAATTAGAATCCGAGTTTCTAAATGCATTTTTAGTAGTTTATTATCTGTAGGATAGGTAAAGCCAACACAAAATTTATGTTCTTTACTATCGAAATCAAATACATTGTTGTGGACCCCCACTTACAACTTGTGAACCCCCATTTTGTTTTCACTCCAACGTAGACCCCCGTCGAGTCTCCCGTGGACCCCTGGGGGTCCACGTAAACCACTTTGGGAATCACTGTTCTAAAGGATCCATCGGTTAATGTCCCATAGAAAAGCCTGGCTGTTTGTCACTTCCATACTCACTAGACTTGGCTATTGACTCATACAAAAAGGAAAAGTTTCATACAAAAGTTAACCAACGGATGCTACTAACGAATATTCGAAATAAAAACGAGAAATGGCCGTAAGGTGCATTCCTTTAACATTTCGTAACCAATGATGCAAAATTGTCAAACATCCGACAGAAATTTGTTATCCACGGGTAGAGTAAACGATATCACGGTTGAGTTCTAACTATGCTGCTAACTATGCTGATGCAGACAGCATTGGTAGAGAAGAATCTTGTAAAACTGGAATCTTATTTGGAATTGATAGATTAATACGCTAGTTGTCTCTACGGTATACTTTACCCGTGTATATTAGGTTTTAGGGCTTTTAAACGAAGACGCAGTCCGTTACACAGTTTTTTTCTTACGCGAAGAGGCGGCGCGCAAAACATGGCAATTGAAATATACGACGTGGTTCATAAAGGCGCGGTGCGTGACGAGCAACGATGCCCGTCACGGGTATCACTGCAGGTGCATGCAAAAGGAAGGAATCACTGATGAGCAGATATCTCCTCTCTATTACCATACTTCCTTTAAATAATAATATTTTAAATTTGATTAGTTATTGTGACAAATGTTCGGTCTGCCTACCTTCCAGTTGCAACGTTTACACGTACGTTTAGAAATACACGCCGCCTTTCTGTGAAAGGATAATTGTAGGAAGTTGACTGGCCGTCGACTGAGTAAATCCCGAGAGATGGTCGTATGTAGAAATATGGAATCGGAACGTCAACTGGCGAGATGGGTCAACGATATCAAAAACCGTGGGTGGCACCTAGCTTGAGATTAGCGCAGGATCGAAAAGAGTTCAAAGTTTAAGTTCAAAGTCAGTCAAAGATAAGATAAGATAATTTATTGCACACAAACACTTAATACAGTTACATAGTAACTTACTAATGTGCTATTTCTAGAGGCAACATTCAAAGGGAGGTTTATTCCCAGCAGTGAAAAATGGCTGAAGCGAAAGAATGAATGATGATGCTAGGTGGCGCAACGCTGCGTGCGTCTCCGCGTCGCAACAACGCCATCTGCAATCCCTGGCCAAATAACACTGTATTTTAAGTAAACGCATGTAAAATCGGTTTTTAGTTAACGCTCCCTTACATTGCCATATGTTGAAATTTACTGCGAGCTACCTACCTCACACAATGCGCCGCGTCTCCGTTTATAAACCCACAGCATCCTCGGTTTCCAATTGCTAAAGGAATTTATCTACCTTTGATAAACCTAGAAATAACTAAGCATTTTTTGGAGATGCATGTTAGTTTGAGAATTGAAGGCTGCGGTCCCATTAGCTAATAGTTAGTTACTATTTTTTTTACTATTTTTTTATTTATTATGGGCCAGCTCTTGACCTCGAGGCTTGCGTGGGCAAGGATAAGGTCAACGATAGGACGAGCTTTCCCAGAAGATGCCTATTAACTCTCTTTTTGAAGCCGTTAGGGTCGTAAGTCAATTGAAAAACAGACGCTGGCAGTTGATTCCTTATTTTAACAGTGCGCATTATAAATGATGTTTGGAAGCGCTTAGTCCTGTTAAATAGAATATCAACTTGATGCGGATTGTAGTTAGCAGTGCGTCTGAAGCTCCTAAAAAAAAAAAAAGTAGATAGGTGAAGGCGGAATAAGGTCATCTAACTCCTGAGCACACTCTCCGAAGTACAACCTATAAAAGACCGACAAACACGCAATCTCGCGACGACGGCTTAAGCTCTCGAGCCTTGCTTTTGCAAGATACTCTTGACCAATGAGCCTCTTAGCCCTGCGTTCGACTGAATCTAGTCTCTCTGAGTCTAGTGAAGTTGATACTTGGCTGAACCATCCCAAAGGTGGCTGCAATTGTTAGCCTCCCGTATATTTTGAGTTCATACAACGTAATAGGTACCTGCTATAAGCAGTTTGTGGTGCCTTTCTCTTTCAGTCAGCGATCAGTTTACTGGCTGTCAATAACTGTTATATTTTTGCATTTATAGCCTTACTTAAGAACATCTTTCAAAAGATAAACGATGCTTAAACTATTGCCATCTCTTACGGATGGGTTATAACAGTGACAGGGCTAACTTTGAGCAATGATTAACTTCAAGTAGCTTTCATAAGTAAGTGGGTTAATTTACAGCTCTAAGTCATGTAGCTGACAGTCACCATTATGCTACTTGCTTAATAGGTCCGCAGCCTAAAAGTATGTATTAAGTAGGTAATATTAATGTAGTTTTGTTAGGTGTAAAGAATAAGTTTAGAATATAATAGAAAATATTAAATGTAATAAAAATTCTGTAGTGGAGTAAAAGGCCCATTGCCACCAAAGCGGATTAGTGTTTTATTGACATGATAATGCAGACAGACAAAAAACACCATGATCGATTGATATGTTATGGTTTTAATTTAAATTATTTTTATTGATACATTTTTTTATGCTACGGTGGTACGTGTAAAAGTGCATGCGCCTATATTCATCGTTAGTTTTTTTGTATATTATTTGTACATGTCCTGATTATATAAAAGATTTCTCGATTTGATTATAGTCAATGGAAAAAAAATGGAAAACAAAAGAAATTAATGTATTTCATATTATATTAGATTTCTGATATCTTAATCCAAAAATTATTATGCCTTACAATTTTAATACTTATTGATATGTTTTGTACCGGTTTCAGTGTCTCGTACAAAATAACATCTAATGAAATACTGTTTTCTATTGAGATCTCACCATCTTTTATGTAATGTTTATTAATAATGTATGTAATAAATAGATAAATTAGAAATTGTTTTTTATTTATCACAATAAAATCCACCTTATAAAGTCACATTAGGCAGCAGACTTTTTTTTAGAATAATAATTTTTTACTTCACTTTTTTTTACATCAAAAGGCTATAATCCGTTGTCTTGTCCCTAAGGATGACGGGTGTATGTTATTATAACAGGCGTAATTATTTGATGATATAAGGTATTTCTGTTATATTATGAAGTTCTTATCCGATGGCGCTTCAATTTGATTTTCAATAATATTTGGGATAACGTCACCACAACGCTTGTTACGTTTTACCATCTCTTGTTACGTTTTTATTTTGTAATGAAATACAAATCTAGGTCTCATAATATAGGTCACGTGGGGATGTCACAATAATTATGCTTGTTTAACCTTAAAATCGGAAGAAATTTAGTACGTGGGTACATGTTATTTTTTTTGTATCATGGTTTACTAGTGAGGAATAACTTAGCAGTTCGTAACACAGGTACGACCTAGCACGGCTGCAAAAGTACATACATACATACAGTCACGCCTTTTTCCCAGAGGGGTAGGCACCACGGATCTCCACTTGCTACGATCCAATAAATAAATAAATAAATAAATAATACGGGACTTAATCACACAGCATCATGTAGCCCCAAACTAAGCAGAGCTTGTATTATGGGAACCACATGATTGATATATTACACATATAATTTTTTTTGTAAATACATACATATTATACATAGAAAATACCCAGACCAGAGACAAATATCTACAGAACATGCAAACATTTGTCCCGCAGCGGGAATCGAACCCGCATCCTTCTGCGTCTCAGGCGGACCTTCGCCCACTGCGCCACAGAGGCCGTCATACGATATACGATAAATCGGAAATACGATAAATCGGAGACGTGCTGAAAAAGGCCAGGTCAGGAGTACCCTAAACCGACGAGCATGTATGAAGAATGTGATGAGAGTGAATGAAGCAAAGAGTTATGCTAGAGTAATACGTCACTATATGTATAGTAAGTATGGCTAACATTTTTTGTGAATGATTTGTTGCTTTTATTGTATTATGTTGTTTTTGGTTTATAAATAAATATATAAACTAATGAATAGTAGGTACCTACGTAAAGTTGGTGGAATAGGCAACTGGGTCCACTATAATCAATTCTTTAAAAAATAAAAGTAAAAGTAAAAAAATCTATATTCATTTAGCACTTGAAGTACACTGAATACTTTTTTAATTTACATCAATTCGTAACGTGACCAAACAGAGAAGAATTGACAAGAAACTGCTTGGCTTATATTCAGTGGCCGTCACTTGGGGTAACTCAAATGTAACGGCTCGGTGGACTGTGGCCCGATGCTTTCGTTATTGTTTCTCAATTCGTGATTTAGGTCACGTTTTGTTGGATAAATTTATTTAATTTTTAGGGACCAGCGTCGAGTATAATTACTAGGTCGTTAGGAGATTTTGCATCATGAGCTGAATTTTAAATGTTCGGAAATTCCTACTGTGTAAGTAGCATTACCTATTCGTGCCTGACATGGTTGTTTTCTCCATTAATTTACTTATTTTTGGCTGGTATAAACTACATTTTAGAATTTGTGAAAGTAATCTGTAGGTTTTATGAAAGGGATTTAAAATTAAGTAACAAAAAATTCAAGTATCTATGAATAAAATCAATGGTAGGCATACAATTATACATTAACGATGGTTCAGACACAAAAGTAACTTTATATATACAGGATGGGGCAAAATTTTACCAGATTGAGAGCAGCTACCTTTTCTTTTGTAGTTAGGTTTTTCCTGAGGAAACTATAGGTTTATTTTGAAGGAAAAAATAATGGCACTTTCAGATTTTAGAAAAAATTTACAGTCGGCCGAGAAAATGACATTAGTCAAAAAAATAATAGACCAACAGGAACACTTTTCTCCAAGTAACTTATCAAATCAAATTGTAAGTTCTCGCGAATATAAAAAAAAAGTTTCTCATAAAATTTCTATGAAGCGGCATTCGCCACTACATTGAGGCCATGTATGCTATTCGAACACTTGCCAGGAAATAAGCTATTCGAACGGCCGGTTCCTATATTATACCGTTACCGATGACGCTTCGTTTTCCCTTGAAAATATGTCAAATTTTCGACTTCTCGTTAATTTTTGACAGTTTTTCAAAGGAAAACGTTATCAGTTACGGTCACAGATATAGGAAGATAACTAGATAAAGTCTTAAAATTCAATACGGCTGATATCTACTTTCATAAGATAAAGTATGCATCTCTTTCTAGCTAACATATATGGACATAAGAAAGTAGAGATGAGCCGTATGAGTTAATGTTCAGAGGATAAATTAATTTTAAGACTTCTATGCTTTAGTCCTATTTCTTTGGTTACGGTATAATATAGGATTCGTCGGTTATTGTAAGTACTCTACCTAACTGACCTTTCATAATGTTTGGCAGAATGATGCTACCCCCGATTACCACTCGAATTTCATGCATTAACTCAATGTCTTGACGAATGATGTTTCATGGAAATTGTATGGAACTTTTCTTTGTTTAATTTTGCGCAAAATCTCACGATTTGATTATGTTACTTTGGGAAAAGTGTTCCTTTTTAGTAGGGGAGCCCAAGCGGGGATTTCGGGATTTACTAAAGCGCGGCAGATTAATATACAGGGGGATACCTTGTACCCGGTTAAGTACCTCCACAAAACATGAGGCCCATATATAAGGCCGCCCGTGAAGGATACAGGATCAGATTAGTAAAAAAAAATTGACCATCAGAAATTCTCGAGCGCGTCAGATTAAGGTAGGGTGAGTTAATTACATCCTACAAAATGTATATTCCACTAATCTGACAATTTGAGAGTGACGTAAAAAAAGGGGAGGGCAACAAAGTTGTAAAAAAAAACGTCATCTCGACATTCTCGAGCGTAGCTAAATTTTTTTTTATTTTGAAGGAAATAATTCAAGAATAATGAAAAATATATAATCTGACGATTTCCGCAAGCCGAAATAACAAAAATTCGTCGATAAAGTTAAATGCGTGCAGCTGCGTGATGCCTACATTTCCTTCTCCGCGTTTCTATTCCTCTCTCTCTCTTTCTCTATCTATTACTCTCTCACTCCGTCCTCACTCTGGTTTCTGTTGCCATGACGCCATCACAGCACAGCTGATCATAAAGACTCGTTCGTGGCATACTGTTTACAACGTGTTTCCAACGTTTTGGCTTTTTTTGCTATTATAACCCTTTATCTGCGTCGAAAAGAAAATGGAAAATGGGAAATCTGCGGGGCCCCGCCCCCCGTCGGCCATCGTGGGTGGTCCGGGCCCCCCTTGTAATATATAATTAATAATTATTTTATATTTTACTATAAAACTATTTATAGTATCATACCTCCATGAAATCTGCTTGAAATCAGAAGCTCAGCGAGCTCAAAATATCACATAAATTATATTTTGAGCTCTAAAATGTCATAAGTACAATTTCAAGCGCCCAGGAATGGAATTAGCGGGAAGTTGCACGGATGGCCTTTAAAGTGAACCGTTTTTCTAATTTTTTTTTTGTCAGATCAGGCGAATCCCTCTAGATAATCGTCAGATTATGAGACAGTACGTTTAGAATATAAAGATGAACCATTTATATCTTAATCTGACGCGCTTGAGTATTTCAAAATGGCGATTTTTTTTTGCACATTATGATAATGGCCGCGAGTTTGCGTCCCATCGAAATCGTCAGATTAGTGAATGAGAGCTTTTTTTTGGTGTACTTAACACTCCCTTAGAAAATCTGACGCGCTCGATTATTTTTTTTTTTTCATTTTCAACCCTTAAATACAACCACCCGCATCATGCAAACGATCAGATTAACATACGTACATTATTAAAAATACGTAGGGCATTGATGCTATCAATATCTGATGCGCTCGAGGATGTCCATGCAACAGTTTTTTTTTACATATTTAAAAATCTATAGCCGCTTCCCCCACCGATGTAAAGGTATATATCATATAACATTTTTTTCTTCTTATCATCTAAGCTTTGCATCCCAATAGGTCTCTACGACGCTCGAGTAAATCCCCATTTAGCTTCGTGGGCTCCCCTACTATTTGATAAATAGAGTCGATTGAGCCCCAATTTTTTTGTCAAATTTAAATGTCGGTTTCTAGGCCGACATTTGACATTTTACATGTACTTACATTTTTTTTAAATTGGAAAAAAATATTATTTTTCCTTCAAAATTAGTTTATAGTTTTCTCAGAATAAAACCTTGTAATTAGAAAAGAAAAGGTAGTTGCTCTCAATTAAGTAAAATTTTGCCCCACCTTGTTTATGTATAACTATTTTTTTTTTTTTAATTAACCTCGTCCCACTCCTGGGCAAAGGTCTCCCCCATAGATTTCCAAACATCTCTATCCCGAGCCAACTCCCTCCACTCTCTTTTGAAGGCATCGAGCTCGTCCCGCCAACGCATCCTCGGCCGACCCCGACGCCGCTGTATAACTATTTAGGTTCAGAAAAAGCTAACACAATGGTGGCCAAGGACTGGGAAGAGAGGTAGATGGTCGTCCAGTAGCATGATGGGTTGACGATATAGTCTGCGTCGTGGGCCGCCAGTGGAACAGACTAGCTCAGAACCGTGGCAAGTGACAGGAGCAAAGGGAGGCTTATACGCAGGGTGAAGTGTGGCTGCGGATGATGATGATGATGATTTATTTTATGGTGATTATGACACCTATCTACAGTATCAAGTAGTAACTTTTTACTCACTGGTACGAGACGTAGCTCGACGTCGTAGTTTGTGCTACCTTTTCGATCGCACAAAGTCGGCGTTGGCCGACAATTCAATGCAAAAGTTGGTTTACCTCCTGGAATTACTAATAGTACTTCGTACTTGGGGAATGCGCGCTTTGAATAAAAATCTGTGCCTGATTTTTCTTAATAAAAATGACCAAATTAGGGTTGTCTCGTTTCCTCTATAGTGGTACATATAACAGGAAATGAGACACAGCCCTTATTTGAGTACAAAGTACTATTAGTAATTCCAAGACGTAAAACAACTTTTGCATTGGATTGTCGGCCAACATCCATCTTATATCACGTGCATACTCGCTTACTAACAACATCATCTCATTTCACGCACTCACATTTCGCGCCCCGGAACATGTACGGTACAAGCGTACAATAATGCAAACTTTGCATTCCCACGCACCTACGGTCGTGGGATCATCAGTCCACAATGTCCACGCGGCTCATTTCTTCCAAAAGATGTTGCATAGTTGAACTTATTAGTACCTGTATAAAGTTGTTAATAACAGTAATAAGAGTTAGAATAGTTAATCAAACGGGATGTAAAGGATTCCCTTCTCCCTGTTGTATAATAATAGGGGCTACCGAGACGCTTCCGAGGCTAACGAGACAACCCTAATTTGGGAGAATACATTAGGCACAGATTTTTGTTCAAAGCGCGCTCTCCCATACTACTCGTTGGCTCCTCGTTGGCCCCAATTTGCAGAATCGTGCGAACAAAATATACCTTAGTAGATGTTATTCTGTTCATAGATTTTGTTGGACTCAAAGATACCCAAAAATAAATTCTCAAATAACAACAAATATGAGAATGAAAATTATCGTGTATTTGTATTGTGTCGAAACTGAAAAGCAGACAATGCAACATCAATGATAACAATGGAAAATCAATGATTGCAGCAAATACCCACCCCGTAGTCTGCAGCAACAATAGCGATACCGTTAAACGCAGTGCAATTCGGCGGACGGCATAGCAAGGTATTTTAAATTTACTAAGATAAATTCGTACGTATCTAATGCTAACCACGAAACCACGACCACTATATCTCACCAGCCTGTGTCAGTCTATGCTGGACATAGGCCTCCCCTAATAAAGGGGGAATCGCCCATAATCCCCCCGCGCCGGACTTCCTTCGCTGACGCTGATGTTAATCGGCGGTCAAGGAATTTAACTGTGCTGGTGTTAGGCTGTGCTATGCCGTATTAAGCCTTCCGCCAGAGCCCTCCTTATTATAAAGTAGGTTGCACAGGAAGGTGAGGTGGTAAACAAGTTAAACCTAACATTAAAATAAAATATATGAAGATTTAAACCTTGAAGTTACTATTCTATTTCTAGGTATACCTTAAATATTAAGCTTCAATGGGGCGCTCACATAGATGGATTCTCGAACAGACTCAGTTCTGCAGCATACGCAGTCAAAAGGATCCGTCAACTTACTGACGTAGAAACGGCTAGACTGGTTTATTTCAGCTACTTCCATAGCATTATGTCGTACGGCATTTTGTTGTGGGGGAATGCTGCAGATATCAATAACATATTTGTGCTGCAGAAGAGGGCTGTTCGTGCACTAACTAGAACTTAGTTTAAAGAAATAAATATTATGACAGTTCAATACATGTATGAAAACTTAATGTATGTCCGAAAAATATCAAATTGTTAAACGACAATCATAATGTTAACACTAGAAATAAAGATAAATTAGCTGTTCCTACTGTAAGGCTCCATAAAGTTAACCTTTTAAAGGGCAATGTGTACGATTACGCTCCGTGGCATTCCGCGGGATGCCATTCCGTTGGCAGTCACAGGCGGCAAAACTTCAAGGTCTTTCCCCGCCGTGCGATGGTGTACGTTGGCCTTTAGTTGCAATACACGGAATAATGAAAAAAGTTTTTCTTGTGGCACGACAATGCGCTTCCATTGGGATATCTGTAATGTGGCTCTTATCTCGTTTAAATCAAAAAAGTTGAAATGGTATTGGAAAACCGTAATATTATGAGTTTGCAAGAGAACAAGGCTTCGAGATAAGCACTCCTTTCGTGTTTATAAGTATTCAGTAATATTTGTTTCTTAGATTTTATGGGAATAACTTAGAAAAAGCGCGATAGTTTATTATTTGATTTTAAGAGCCTAGCTCCTGTTAGTTTAGTAATGCAATTCTCTCCATTTAGCTCTTTTCATTGAATCGCTTTCCTTTCCATCGCTCTTCCATCCATCTTTCGCTTCCTTATACGACATGAGGGCGACCTTCTCTTTTATCTAGCTCATGTTATTTAGTTTTGTTCTACCTCTTCTTTCTACCTTTCCCTCGATTATACTTCAAATGAAGCTGTCATTTATACGTATAAGGTGTAATCTTTAATGTAGAGAAGTAAATTAGGGTTGTAAGGGGTTCCAACCTCCATCTTTGGATCCCTAGCCAACCTCACACCTGCCTGTGGTGTACCCTGCTAATTAACGGTCCTCTGGCAGCCACCGCATAGCGCAGCCTAACAGCGGCACATCTACTTCCCTTGGCCGTCGACCGACAGAAACATCAGCGAAAGAGCTGTGCTCAGTGATCCCCGACCAGCATGTCCAGCGAATATATCCACCTTCGAGCAGGCCTATGTCCAGCAGTGGACTAAAGGCTGTGCTTGTATTGCGTGAACTATATAAAAACAAAATACTGAAGTAAGGAACTAACAACAACTATATCTAAGTAAAATCATGAAGGCACAATGAATAGATTTGGATTTATGGGACTCAAATGGAGGTGGGCAAGACATTTTTAAGCCAGTAAGCACTTACCTACTTTCAAAAGAGAATTATTGTGTTTTGGTCTGTTCTTTTTGTTTTGTATTCGTGACTTCACTTACTAGGGTCCTTACTGAAAACCAGCGCAGCATCTAAGCTTGATCTTTGATGCTGCCAATGCTGAGAAAGGGCCTTTTTTACCCTTTTGTATGTAGTAGAATCACTTATTTCTAATTTTAGGATAATTGTATATATTAGATAGGTACCTACTTTAGTTACTTACCTACTTGTATATCTTGGGTAAAATAAATAACTTTTCTTTCTTTCTTCTTCTTTCTTACACATTGCGAGGCGAGGTGATTACCGGTGGAGTAGGATAGTTACAGAGTGGTGGCCTAGGGATGGCCTTCGGAGTGTGGGAGGTCCGGCTGCAAGATGGGCAGACGACATTGTCAAGGTCGCGGTCGTACGTGGGTTAGACTAGCGCAGGATCATGGTGGATGGCACAGGTTGAGGGAGGCTTATACCCAGCAGTGGGTGAAATCAGGCTGTGGATGATGATGATGAGAACCACAAACACGGTAAGTACATCAAAATATTAATTGAAAATGGATAATCCCGCTTGAATTATGTACTCCGGGGTTTGTGTAAAGGTAATCCCTTATTTGAGATGGTTTTCTACCCATAATCGCCATTAGCCTCCAGCCAATCATGCCTCATGCATTATGAAGAGCAATCTCAGTAATCCTCGATATTACGCCGTGTAATTGTTAATCAATTGACGGCCTTGGAGGCGGCTAGGTAAGCTTTGGTGGTGTATGGGGTAATCTGAACCAATGGGACCTCGAGGGAAAGTATCATAAATATTTCACTCATAGGAACTTTTGACCGCCTCTGTGGCGCAGTAGACAAAGGTCCGCCTAGGATCCAATTGGTTGCATTTTTTTTTATTTACAGAAATCTGTATTTATAATTTTTCGTGCTGGAGTGCAAAGTTTATTACCTAGAAAGATTGAAATTATAAATGAAATTGAAATTATTTATTGAAAAACATTAGTTTACCTAGTTAAATTATTTTTATGGCATAACTTATTTAATTATAGTTACTCTTTTGATTGGTAAGATAAAAATGCAGCATGCCTATTTTTGATAGCTAGGTCGGTTGATACCAGCAGAATAATCGGGTAACTCTGTTGCAAATAGAAATGATTGACAACAACCCTGTTTTAATAATCTGTGATAGATTTTCAATTGACCTAGGATCGGTGTGAATAATTTATGTTTGCAACAGAGTTATGTACGATTCAAACTTACCGGCGCACGTCGGAGAGTATCGGTGCGTATTTCAATACATTGGAAATTGAAAGATCCACAAATTGCAGCTTTAAGCTTTGTCAAACAAATAAATAAAATAGATAAAGTAGCAGTAGTTGCCTAAATTGCATGCAAATAAGGAACGTAACTGATTTGTGGATATTTCAGTTTCCTGTAGCGTGTTATAAAATGCGCTCCGGTGCGCGTTGGAGTGAAAGTAAGTGAGAATCGTACATTAGCCGAACACCCCACTGGTCACGGCATATTAAAATTCAAAAAAAATACAAAATTTGTGGAACGGAACGTTTTTCATCTTTAAAACTGTTAAATAATTTTGATATTTTTTTCCAGGTCCTATTCGTTTAGAACAAACTACTAATACTTATCGATGTAAACATTAATAGAATTTTAAAGTACCTATACTGTACCTTGGCTCTAAGTACGCTGGAGTTTGTTATTGTTCACCATTCTCTAGAAAAGGAAAGGAAGCCTAGCGGTTATACATACAAAAAAAGTAGGCTTATACTAAAAAAAAATCCTGAGAATAGGATTTAACTACATAGGTACTTTATGCTGGCGTACTACGTCGACAAAAAATGATAAAGGCACATTCTGATAAATAGATCGTCCGGCGAGTCACTGTGACCACGCTAAACAGGCTGTTAAGACCAAGTGTGGGGAACAGAGCTTACGTATGGTACATTTTACAATTAACTTTTTTTTAAATATAGTTACCAGATCCTCTTATTTGACAACAAAGGTTTAATTTATCTATTTATTTATTTATTTAACTCTGTATACTCCATGTAGGGCTTAAAGGGGTGATAGATACCGACTTTAAGTATGCGGTTCTTAAGATCGCGTACTTACTCGGCTCGACGTCAGTGATACACGTGAAACTTACTCTTTACTCGGCGGTTTTAAAGTACGCGTACTTTACGGTGACACACCGGCGAAAAATTCCGTCGAGCCACAAGTTCGCGAACTTACTCGCACGTCTATCTCTCCTTTTAGAGTAAACTTACTTATAATATACGTGGAATACCACATTTATAGTACCATTATGTGTGCCATGTCAGAGGTCTCCAAAAGTACCACAAGACCACTTGCCCCAAGCACAGTTTACTTAATAGCTATCCTCACTAAATTATCTGAAGCTTGACCCATGATAGATGGCGCCCCGCCCCTCTCGCATTAGCGATAGAACGGGGGGATTAGGAAGTAACAATTCCAATGGCTCTTCTGGTTTTTTGTATCACTGGTTTTATTTTTAAGTTTGGGTTCTTCTTCTTCTTCGTATGAGCTAGTGACCAACTCTGGTGTCGAAGTTTTTAGGCTGTCCGAAGGCCATGGCTAACGACTGAAATGCCGGGACCAACATCTTAACGTGCCTTCCGAAGCACGAAGCGCTTTGAAGCGCTTTGAAGCGCTCAAATCTAAATGTCACTAAACGATCACCCATCCAAGTAATGACGAAAGTAGTTTAGTTTTAAAGACATTTATTCTCAAAAAGTCAGTCACTTACATGAGAAGAATTATTACATTTTGTAAACCTCATTATAGTAGGTAAGTAGATAGTTAGGTTAGTCTTTGAAATGGTGTACAGGCATGTCTACTCATCTCCAGAATTCATCCAATTTTAGTAGAAGTTTGCTATTTAACTTTATGTTTAGCTAGTAATGTTTTGAATGCATGAAATGAGCTAGCATTTTTCACAGATAAGGGTAGCTTATTATAAAGTTGTGCACCTTCAAATGTTAACATTTTTTTAACATAATTTGTTCTAATATTGGGCAAAACTTTATTTTTAAATGTAACACTATGATAGTTTAATGAAGTACCTATAGGGTAATTCATAAAGTGATTGCGGTTATTACATTTACCTAATATGTGTAGGCGTATGTAGATTATATAGATTATGTAGATTATGATGGTATTGACGAGTGGGCGAAGGCCCGCCTGAGATGCAAATGGATGCGGGTTCAATTCCCGCCACGAGACAAATATACTCGTGTGATCTGCAAATATTTGACTTGCGTTTGGGTGTTTTCTTTGTATAAGAGTATGTATTTACAAATAAATAATATATATGAAAGTAGGCAGTAAATCAGTTATATGGTTCCCATAATACTTGTCTTGCTTTGTTTGGGGCTAGATGATCTGTGATAGTGTCCAGGATTAATTTTATTTATTTGTATTTAATATGTTATAAAATGAATTTTAAAATGCATAAGCTTTTTTTAATGTACATGGGTAATATGGGTATACCTATTTGATTTCATTTCGAATCGTAAGCTTTTATCGAATAAAATGAAGAAAATAGGACTTCAATCTCGGTGCATCGATTCAAAACTGGGCAACGTCGATTTCCTTCAGATAAAAAGTTTTTGAGCGCTGGTGACGATTGATAAAAAAGAGAATACGATGCCTTTTATTCCGTCAGAGGATTTTAGAAAAGAACTTAAGTGCTGATACGGCTGAACTGGCATTTTATTCTGAATCTCTACATACGTGTTTATAATTACTTTACCCTAAATACTGTCCAAGTTTGGTCAGAATTTTAGATTTAGATTTTATTCCTAGCTAGCTTCCTCACACGGCTCTACTCGCGTGGTACCGAGTTAAAAATATGTTAATCCCAAATCCAGTCGAAAATTATGTACATATCAATCTCAAGTTTCATCTAAACCCAATCAGCCGTAGGAGTTGACTGAGAATAAACATAACTTACTAGCACACAAACGTTCACATTTATAAAATTAGTATGATATACATCAAGGCATTTCATTAATCAATGAATCAAACTATCTATTTAGTCAGCGACAGTCTTTTATGTGGCAAAGTCTTGGAGTCTTCAAGAGAAGATGGCAGCTCGGTATTCTTCGTTTCCGGTAGAGGAAAGCATAAAGCAGCTCCCATCAATGCACTCACACCAAATACTGATCCTGACACAGCTTCTGGTAAAGAGTTCAGAGGTGGTGCAACTATTTGTCCCAACCGAGACAAGACAGATAAAACACCCAACACTGAGTTCCTCACTGAAGTCGGGAAAAGTTCCACTCCATATAAAAATACGATAATAAAAGACATAAAAAAGAAACAGTTGCAAATACAAGCAATCACTACCCTAACCCAATGTAAATGCGAAGGCACGCACACTACAACCAACATCAGAACTCCGGACATAAAGCTGGTTGCCAGCAAAAAGGGTCTCCTGTTCAGAATTTTTAGTAGGAACACAGAAGCTATTGTCCCTGGTAACAGCATCAACCCCGATAAAGCCACATTAGTGTGAATATTGCCGCTCATCTTGCCGATGTACTGCGAGACGCCGTAGTACCCCATGCCGCAGACAAAGTAGATATAAGACATGCAGGCGAGGTTCAAAGACAACGATCGGTGTTTGAAGATTTGCCAGAATTTGACCTTCCTTCGGGTGGTTGTGGCGAGGCTAGCGGAGTATTCCTCTATTTCAGCTTTGATTGATTCACTCGGCTCACCATTGCTGCAAGGCAATAAATATTTTTATAGCACAAAACCGCTGTAAAATACCCAAATAGGTGTCCCGAAAAATGCCATTCGGATGCGCCTCCGGACGGGTTTGCCATAAACTTGCCATAAATCAATCTACTATATTGTAACAAAAGCTGCGTTGGAGTACAGTCATCATCATAACCAAACATGCCTTTATATTAAGGCGACTATACAGGTCAAACCTCCCTCTCGATCGCACTATTCAATATTTTTGAAGATATAAAATCACTGAATGTAGTTATGCAAAATAGCAAACCTTCACGGCCTAGAAAATAAAAATAAGTACAAAGGTTCAGTAATAATATCATTTTGATTCTATCACGTTTTCTTACCAAAAAAGTTGCAGCAATGTGATAAATTTTGGTGCAAATTTTTTTTTGGTGTTATTTTGTATAACTAAATTCAGTGATTTTATATCTTCAAAAATCTTGGATAGTGCGAACGAGAGGTAGGTTTGACATGTATCGTCGCCTCAATAGTCTGGGGCTAGGTATTAGATCAGTTCGAGTACATGTAGAAACCATGGTGATAAACAATATATTTTCATAAAGGTTTTACTCATGTGATAGAGAAGTCCAATAATACTCACAACTTTAAAACCTTTTCCATAACCGCAGCAGATTCATCTAGCCTACCATTATCCATTAACCACTTCGGCGACTCAAGTGCTATGAACTGCAGCGCCGCGAACAGAAACATCGGTATCGAGACCGTCAGTTGGAACTCGTCACAATCCCTGAGCAGATAAGAGATTCCAGGTAAGGTCATATGTCCGATATTGATGGGGATATGGTAAAGCGCTGTGATGGTCTCCCGCTGATGAATTCCGCAGTATTCAATGATGAGTACAAAGCCGGTGACGATGGCACCACCGACGCCGAAACCTTCAATGAAGCGCATGCAGATGAAGGCACTGATAGTTGGCATCACGGTGACAAGGCAGCCAGCCAGGGCAACGATCAAGCAGCATAGTGAGAACATGCTGAGTCTACCAAACCTGAAACAATTATGATTTGCAATACTACCGGCAGCTGTTATACAACTGAGGTGCCAATTTATCATTGAATTGTCTGTCTTTTGGGCATCATTATCTTCAAGTAACGTCACAGTAAGCTTTCTACTGGTTAACGTGGCAAATCTCTGAGCGAACTTGTCAGTCATAATCTTTTATAACCACACCAGCCTATATCAGTCCACTGCTGGACATACGCCTCCCCTAATAAAGGGGGATATACCCATAATCCCCACGCTGGGCATGCGGGTTGGGGATCGCAGGGCACAGCTTCTCGCACCACCGACGCTGCTGCCCGTCGGTGGCCAGGGGATTTAGATGTGCCGATGTAGGCTGTGCTATGCCGCAATCAGCCGGCCGCCAGAGCCCCGTTCGTTGTTTAGCAGGATGCACCACGTGCAGGTGAGGTTGGCTTGGGTTCCGAAGATGGGGGCTGGAACCCCGTACACCCCAATCTTTTATAAGATCTCTTTTATTAAGATAAGACTTATAATCTTTTATAAGTCTTATCTTAATTATCTAACTTTGACGTAAATTATCTCATATTGAATCTTAATACTAGTTTGTGAAGTACTCATCCTCATACTCATTTATTTCACCATAGGAATTAGAGTACATATGGTTATGTCAATTTTTAAAATTGGTTATTTAACAAAGAGCTTACACCAAATTATTTAACTACATAGATCATGGCCGTAAGACAAACAAGACTTGACATCCATTTTTTTTCCACAACTATGCTACGTGCTAGGTACACATATATAGCGGGGTACTGTGAGTACTATGAACTATGACTTATAAATACAATGACAATACTACTGATCTTGATAGTATTATCATGTTGAATATAACATACCGTAACATACAGTATTATCAGGTTAAATATAGGTACCCAGGACCGATACTTGCAAATCATGCAAAATATTTGTTTCCAATCCCCCCCTTAACCCCTGACTTTTTTTTTATGATACTTGTAGATGGAACAAGCACATGGACAAAGCATTAAATCGTAGATCACGTTTTTTTGAACGCCCTACGTCCATCAACTTGAGGCATGAAGATAATAAGCCTCTTGTACCTGTAATTTCACCGGCTTTGTGGTTTCTCAGTCATTCATCTATCATCAGCTATCACTATCAATCCACTATTCTTACTTACTTGTCAGACAAGAATCCAAACGTCAAGGAACCAAATAGCGAGCCCAGAAATATCATGCTTTCAGAGAAGCTGATCAGCCATTTCTGTTCGCACACTAATGTGTATTTTATCTGTACAGTCTTGGTGAAAACCTCGGTGTTCCATTGAGGTTCGTCGCACGGACAATGGTTTGAAACATTCCGTCCTAAACAGGCATATTGCATCGGTGGTGATAGGAACAGTAAATTAAGAACATGCCAGAAAACGGGTACCTTACTCAGAAATAAGAAAAAGAAAAAGTAATAATGGTACCGATGTATGGTGTTGAAGTGTATTTCGATGGGATTGTGTATTTTTGAAACGTCTAATTTTGCCATTTTTGTGTAACCTGAGCTTTAATATCCAGTTGGCTGTGATACAGAGAAAGGTTATTTTTTGTCACTTTAACAATCAAGCAAAAAAAATTAAACTGATAACTTTGCGAGAACGACCTCTGTGGCGAGGTGGATACAGCCTCGGGTTCGATTTCCGCCGTGAGAAAAATGTTATACGATTAAACTTGAGATTTGGAAAGTATGACCCTTGACTATTCAAGGCTCATACACTCCAAATCTCAAGTATGATCCTAGACTATTCAAGGCTTATAATTTTGGGATTTTATGGATTTTGAGTCAGTTTTACACTATTTTTAGGGTGCTAAGAACGGATTTACTGAAATTCAGTACCTGAATGGGTTCAACGGGGATAAACCTCTACGCATACGAAGTCGCGGGGTACCCACTAGTACACACAGTTACATAGGTAACTGTGTTAGTCATTAGTAAGTTTACTAATGACTAGCGGGCGTACATGACACATTATGTTGTCGTAGATCAGACAATTTAGTAAGAAATTGTAGAAAACATTTTGAATGCTATCATTTTTATACTTTTACTTTACGTTGAGCAAATCATTTACCCATTCTAAGTATCTTTCTGTTTCATTGCATTCAATTGCTTAATGCAATTCCCTTTATTTACCTACATCAGAGCGATTCATTGGAAATTTGCAACCAAACAGAAACTATTAAATGACCAGAATTTCAGCTTGGTTGAGCTTCTTTGAGTCACACAGTTCTGTATTCTCCGCTGCACTAACTATTTCCTATCTTCATTTATTATGTGCAAAGGAACGTAAAGCTTTGACATCTGTTTCCCTTACCAGTAGATACCTACATTCCTAATTAATTTAAACTCTTATTCCTGTGTCTTGACCGTTGTTTAGATACTCCCTAGGTATTGTGAATTTTTATAAATAAATAATTATTTATGTCAGGCAATAAGTAGATACAAACATAGGTATTATGACAAAGGCCCATAGTTATAAATAGCCAAACATACATATTTTATATACAACAAACTACTTATTAACTTAGGGAGAGGGATTAGGCTTCGGTGCCGCTTCTCTATAGCGTCGGTAGATGATACGCACTGGCCAGAAATTCGGATCCTTATACATCCTTTGACAGAATCTGGAGAGTGTAGGAATTGAAACCAGTATTTCTACTGCTCTCCAGCCTCTGAAGACAAAGCAGAATGCCGAAAACCCGTACCAATTGCGTCAAAACCGAACGTATCCCATAAAATTTATTATTTTTTATAAATCACACTAACATTTTCTTTAGTTTTACACACCGACGGGATTAATAATAAAGTAAAAATATTTTGTTGATTTGGTTTCCGCCGCACGTCACCATTAGACTGCAACCTGCAATGATATATACGTTACTATGGAAACAAACATTGATGTAAAGTGTTGCTATGGAAATAACCCTCATTTTTTGTTATTTTTACAGTAGAATCGACTAAAAGCTTATTGGAGATTTTTTTGACGCACGCACTTTAGTCTTGGTACCGAGCGCCATACATCAGACGGCATTCTCCTTTGGACAGATCCCTGATACCGACCCTGGGCTCTCTCTTTACTTTAATACACAAGTTCCACACTTATTTACAATTACCTGCACACAAATAAATTAGGAGTTAGAAGATTATTTGTATTAAATAAATAAAATAAATAAAAATAAAATAAAAGTCGTTTATTTCAGACTCATACATAGTCCATATAACACAAAATTTCACACAAATCATTTAACATTTATCATCAAACATTATATGGAAACCCGACAAGATAGACAAACATAGATTTGTTACTGTTTTACAGATGTAGATTAATGAGTATAACCAGCACTACGGACTCTTCATCTTCAGGATTCCATTGGTGCTTCCCCGAATTATAGTATCGTCATCATCATCATCATCATTTCAACCTTTATCGACCCACTGCTGGGCATAGGCCTTCTTTTGATTATGCCACTTGCCTCGATCCTGCGCTATTCTGAACCAGGTGCCGCCGACGGTCTTTCTAATATCGTCAACCCATCTCGCTGGAGGACGGCCCCTATTCCTGTAACCACGGCCACCACTCGGTCAGCGCTCTGGTCCACCTGTCGTCACTCCGTCTGGCCAAGTGTCCTGTCCAACTCCACTTGAGCCCCAATATCTGCTCGCTGATAGCCTGGACCTTAGTCCGCTTGCGGATTTAGATATTAGGGACTCGGTCTAAAAGTGTAATGCCAAGCATGGCGCGCTCCATGGCTCTCTGTGCAACACTGATTTTGTGTACAGCCTCTTTCGTGAGCCGCCATGTCTCAGCACCGTAAGTCATAGTTGGCAGGACACATTGGTTAAAGAGACGTGTTTTCAGACATTGTGGAATGTGCGTATCCTAGTTGTACCCTTCTGGAGACCTCTTTTTAGTAATTATAGCATATCCCCTAATAATAATCAACAACATTATTTATTAATATATTTTGTTTTAATTAAATGTGTTGCTCGTGTATCGATACCATGTTGTATGTTAAAAGCTTTACCGTTATAGGTAATTTGAGCTTCACAACATAAAAAAAAGACAGTAAAGCACACCGAAAACTAACCGAATCCTACTAAAAAAGAAAACCTCTCAGCTAAAACCAATTTACGCAAACATAACTCTGTTCGAATACTAAAGGGAGTTCTGATACCATTACTACGTGTCTAATTGGCTTACGAAAGAAAAACCCGCGATTTTATTGCAGCTATAAAATTTCGCAAAAGTTGTGTAAGCTTTGTAAATAAGCAAAGTTCGGAACGCGACAAAAACAACAATATTGTATCCAAAGTTGGTGCGAATCGGTATTCCGGTGGGTGCTTAAGGGTGCTTACGATGTATATAGCTTATTTCAGATTTGAGAATGATATACGGATATTAAAATTGGGTAAACATACGATAAAAGTTATGTCATTTTTGAATCGTGTACGTACACTGGTCACATGAACGAGAAAAACAATACACTAACACGAATTACAAGTGTGTTTGATCAATTGCACCACACCACACTACCGCGTGAGATAAATGATTCGCCTTCCAATTTTGGATGAGACTCTATTTTACTTTCATTTGCTTTTAGATCCATTTTTCAAGATAATAATTTCGTAGAGGCTACTTGAAGATCATTTTGTTCAAAAAGTAACGAGGCTTTTGGCTCTCAAATTCTCAAGACGACTTGTCGCGCTACGTCATTTTTTGTTAGGTGCTCTAAGATAATACCTCCCTCCAAAATTCTACCATTGACAAACCAGAGCTCGTCATGCTGTCAGTTGCCGGACATCAATAATGCAAAGTATAGATTTAAATCCGATAAATATTATTTGCTTATAAAATAGACTATACAGATTAAATAAAATAATTGAATAATAATGATTATTAAAATAAACTGATAAAATTATAGAAATCATTACACACGCTAGCCTATAGCAGACATTACCCTCCCACAATAAGGGGAAATATGCATTTAGTCTCGACGTGCGGCTGGGGGATCGCAGGGCACAGCTTTTCGTTTTGGCGATGCTACTACCAGTCGGAGCTCAGGGAATTTAGATGTGCCGGTGTAAGGCTGTGCTATGCCGCATTTAGCCGGCCGCCAGAGCCCTCCTTATTATAAAGTAGGTTGCACAGGAAGGTGAGGTGGTAAACAAGTTAAACCTAACATTAAATTAAAATATGAAGATACTACTTAACTACTTTACTATAAGACCTTGTAGTTACTACTGTATTTCTAGGTATAACCTTAGATATTAAGCTTCAATGGGGCGCTCACATAGATGGCCGGCCGCCAGAGCCTCGTTTATTATACAGCAGGGAAAGAGGAGGCCTTCACTATTCTAATACTTACTAATACTTATTACTGTTATTATCAACCTTATAGCTACTATTATGTTCATAAAACTATCCAACGTCTTTTTGTTAAAAATAGGCTTCAGAAGTCTTGATTCATCCATTTTCAAATGTGCCGTTCGACTTTCAAGCGAAGTAAGCAGACATTCAAAATCACAGACATAACCAAGCAGGTTTAGTAGGTATGGGAGGGCGCGCTTTGAACAAAAATCTGTGTCTAATTTGGGCATTTTTATTATGAAAAATTAAGCACAGATTTTTATTTAAAGTGCGCATTCCCCAAGTACGAAGTACAATCATTAAGTCCAATGACATAAACGTTGAAGTTATTTGAAACATCGCCTTGCAACTATCAAATTTTATATTCGGCGTGTGTAGGCAAGTGATCAATCTTCGTTCAGCCGTGCACCGCGTCTCCAGAGACGTTGCATTTATGTATGAGTTAAACGTGAACATGCTGAGTGCTCTTTTCATGTGATTGATTAAGCTGGATTCGTTAGTGTCATCGAAGTTAAATGGAGAGGAATTCGCAGAACAAGTTGTATTTTTGGGGAGATAAATACGTCTCATCCCGACAATTTGCTTTACGCATTCATAACGATACATTCCGTGCGAACGGAATCGCTGTATGATCACTCGTTTGACTGTCTGTCCGTTCGTCTGTCAGTTAATTTGCTCCGAATCTACTGGATCGATAAAATTAAAACGGTACTTTATAAATTTATATGTCCCAAACATGGTCGTTTTAGGGGGCATATTATACAAAAGCTGGTTATTTGTAGATATAGTCAGATAGTGAAAGTGAAAGTGAAAGTGAAAATTCTTTATTCAGTACGCACATTACAGTACACTTTGAATCGTCAATTTTTTAAATTTAAATTACACCAATTCGTAACGTGACCAAACAGAGAAGCATTGGCAAGAAACTCTGCTAGGCTTATATTTTTTTATATGACAGTTTTACAATATTTCTTCTTAACTATTACATTGGTTTTGAGGGAATTGGAGACAGTTTCATCCCGAGCTTTTTTGTCATTTAAATAAGCAGAAATTTTATTAAGCTTTATCACAGAGATTACGTTTAACAACATTTTTGAATTTATTTACAGATAAATTAATCACGTCATTTGGGATTTTGTTGAAGAAACGTACACTTTGCCCTTTAAATGATTGACTAACTTTATGGAGCCTTACAGTAGAAACAGCTAGTTTATCTTTATTTCTAGTATTAACATTATGATTGTCACTCTTTTTTTTCCTGGACTAGTATGTTATGAAGAGGGATCAAAGTCATGTAACGTGAAGATTAGTATTATATACTCGTAAATTAATAAAAAAAATATTAGGCTGACAAAACCCTTTGAGTTGCGCAATTTTAGTAGTAGTAGAGTTCTTTGTGGAGGGCTCGTCCGGGAAAGTATTGCTACCATGCCTATTTCTGCCGTGAAGCAGCTATGCGTTACGCTGTGAAATTAAAGGCACAAGAGGCGTATCATCTTCATGCCTCAAGTTGATGGACGCAGAGCGTTGCATCGTAGACCAAACTCGTGATTTATGATGCAATGCTTTGTGATAGGTAATGGTTACCACTTAACATCAAGTGGGCCATGTGTTTGTTCCATCTTCAAGTAACATAAAAAATACATTATATATTTATATTACATGTTAGTGGTTCAGCTGTTTAACATAATTCTCTATTCGGTTAATCTACTCAAAACTTGTTTATTTATACTTCTTTATGATACTCTACTTAAAATTTATCTATTGGTGCATATGTACCAATATATATGTATGGTATATATATATATATATATATATATATGCTGGTATATATATATATACCAGCGTATATATGGGGTGTACAGGGTTCCAACCTCCATCTTCGGAACCCAAGCCAACCTCACCTGCTCGTGGTGCACCCTGCTAAACAACGAACGGGGCTCTGGCGGCCGGCTGATTGCGGCATAGCACAGCCTTAATCGGCACAGCTAAATCCCCTGGCCACCGACGGGCAGCAGCGTCGTTCGTGCGAGAAGCTGTGCCCTGCGATCCCCAACCCGCATGCCCAGCGTGGGGATTATGGGCATATCCCCCTTTATTAAGGGAGGCCTATGTCCAGCAGTGGACTGATATAGGCTGGTGTGGTGGTGTGGTGCATATGTATCCTATCAAAATTATGGTATTAGAAAAAAAGCGATTAAATAAACACGGCACATGTAGGTATGTAAACTACATTGTAGTTTTCTGCATTATCATATAAGTTAATGACTTAATGAATAAAACGGATACGTCGTTTACTAAACCACACTTAACTCGTCACAGTGTCTCATTATGCGTTAATTCAATGGTACCTAATTAAATGAGCATGACACATGACACACCCACAATTTGCAGAAAAAATGTACAATCAGTTAAACAGGTGCCGCTAAATCCGGCGTTTGACTAAAAGCAGGTTATTACTGTGATTATATAGCACTTTAGTATGTCCATAATGCCCTTACCCACTGACTAAGCAATAAAATTTTTTGTTATTGTAAACTCATTTACTCTCTTTATCCTCATCTGAGGCACACAAACCTGTGTTCAATAAAATCTGGAATGTTTATTAAAGCTTTTAAATTTTTACTTGAGCTTAAAATAAGTTTTTATTGGATACTATTTTGATGTTTTCCTGCAAGACCTTAATATATGCTCAATTCAAATGAGGGACCAGATCTTTCCTTTTGACTTGTTTTTGTATGTTATTGATGAATCAGCCATACTTTGTATGGCCAAATAATCTTTATAACCAAACTACCTGAATATAAAAGCATGCTAACAAAACCATGGATAAAACTTAGCGTAAAAAAACAATTTAAATATGACGATATGTATGCATACCATAGTGTGCAGTCACTTTATAAAACAATCATACAAAGCCTTCAGGTACAATAATCCAAACCTGAGTATTAAAGTTGAAATACATATATACAGTGAGAACACCTTAATTTTTTATACATTGTGCGCTAGTCGGCAGTCAATACCAAGCAGCATGGACGAAAGGGTTGCCTTGTTGGTTTTGTGTATGATGCACGGCATCTGGGCGGATGTAATGGTGATGAAAGACGTCACCTTAGGGTTTGGCGAGGCGCTGGACAAATGTAGACAAGAGGTATATTCATTTGAATATTTTTGATTGTGTGAAATTAATTTATGTTATGAAATGTTATGTTGTTCTCTTTTTCTTATATCCTGATATTATTAATTGAAATTTGACTAAATGGTTTTTAGTTTGTTTCTTTTTTTGTTTTGATTAATTGTCATTTATGTTTAGTTTTATTATTTGGACACATGCCTATACCCTGGCGAGATTTGCAGCAATACTAAAATTTTTCATCAATGTCAACCATACCATGATGATTTTATCTTTTATCTTTTGAATTGAATCCTTGTTGTAAATATGTAAATACGCTTGCGGTCCTTTGGTTTGCGCGTTTCCTTTTTTTGTGATTACTGAGTACCTATATATTTTTCTCATATTTTTATCAAGGGAAAATGGAACTAAGATCAAAGCATGTTTTAAACATCTATTTTATTATATAATTCTAGTAAGTTAACGATTCACATTTTTTTTAAATAATGTGGATGAGTGGGAAATTTAATTTTCAAAGGCTTAAAATAATGTTTACTTTCACTTTTACTACTTCTTTGTATTGGTTGTATTACTCTCATTGCCAGAGTCAGCTGACTGAAGAGAAGATGGAGGAGTTCTTCCACTTCTGGCGTGACGACTTCAAGTTCGAGCACCGCGAGCTGGGCTGTGCACTGCTATGCATGAGTCGACACTTCAACCTGCTGACTGACTCCTCAAGAATGCATCATGAGAACACTGACGAATTCATCAAGTCTTTTCCCAACGGTAAGTGAAACTGAATTTTGCGTTCATTCCACTCGACACCACCCGTGGTGTCGTTTGGAATCTTTATTCCGTTTGACACTACCCTAATGATGTCATGAATAGTAAGCTACTTACGTAATACTACTACTGTGTTAGAACTCCTTGAATCGACCTAATTGAGTTATCAAACTTATCAACCAAGTAAATTATAAACATATGAAGTCAAAGGTGATAGCATATAGAATACACCTACCTATTATAATTTGCAGGAAATCACTAACAGTCGCTAGTGTCGAACAGAATAGTGATTCCAAACGACACCACCGGTGGTTTCGTTCTGGTGGTGTCGAGTGGAATGAACGGAATCTTGAGTAAACATCATTTATGATAAGATTTTTATATATCCCAAAAATTTCGACTCAGGCGGGATTTGAACCCGCGACCTTCCCATCAATACCGGGACGCGCTAACCAACTGCGCTACCGAGTCAACTCCTCGCCTTGTCGAAATTTTAGCGCGTCCCGGTCTTGATGGGAAGGTCGTGGGTTCAAATCCCACCTGAGTCGAAATTTTTGGGATATATAAAAATCTTAGATTTTCCTTGAAGTGTGGGCAAACACTTAAAATGCAAAAAATCATCATTTATGATTTATTTCATGCCTTTAAGTGGTACATTATGGTACTTATAGTTACCTTAACACTAGTCCCCTGTCAATCTGTTTATCACCTCTAAAAAGGACACACAAAAATGGAAGAATGGATAGTTCTAACACTAAATACTTGCTACAATTATACCAAAGGAAGGCTCTCTTCCCCGCACTAGGTAACTCCATGAACTCTCACATAGGTTGATTTACCCAGATCTCTTTTATGTCTTTTATCTTAAGGTCCAATTGAGCCCAAGCCACATTTTGAGTCTTTTTCAGGGTCAAAATTCAAGTTACGCTGAATAAGCTCGATTTTGGTAGATTACAATTTTAAGATATAATTTCCATTACTAAATCAAAATCTATTTTTTTTATCAAACGATGATGATTCAAAACCGAATTTATCCCATAAAATGTATTATATTATATAAATGTCATTAAATTTTCTTTAGTTTTACACACCGACGGGATTAATAATCAAGTAAATAAATTATATTTTGTTGATTGGTTTTCGCCGCACGCCACCATTGCACAACCAATGATATATACATTACTATGGCAATAAACATTGTGTTACCATGGCAATAACTCTCGTTTTTTATTATTTTGACAGTAGAATCGACTAAAAACTTATTGGAGATTTTATTGACGCACTCACTTTAGTCTTGGTACCGAGCGCCATGCATCAGACGGCATTCTCCTTTGATTTACCAAATGTTTTGCATACGATTCATTTTCTTTTACAGTGATTCTTTGTCAAATTAATTGTAATTTTTATCATTATCCTACATAATTTTCAGGCGAGGTGCTATCACGTCAGATGGTGGGCATCATCCACGGCTGCGAGCAAGTTCACGACGCTGAAGCTGACCACTGCTGGCGCATCCTACGAGTCGCAGAGTGCTTCAAGAAGACCTGCCAAGAACAGGGCATCGCGCCATCCATGGAGATGATGATGACAGAATTCATTATGGAGGCGGTAGAGTAAATAAACTAAACTATTTATTGATAAGGATATTGTATTATACACCTTAGGCTTGTGTAGAGGAACACGAATTTTAATATCGGTGGTGGAAATATGTAGTGTGAAGAATTCGATATGAATGTGAAAGGATAAAAAGGTTGATGTAGGACAAAAAAGCTCGATGAATTGTATGAATTATGACATGTGTAGAAAAGGAGTGAGTGACGACTGTTAGAAGGAAATAAAAGGAGTGTTTTGCCATCCACACGTATAGGTAGTGATGCTGATATTCCAGTCCCCGTCCTATTCATAACAGTTCTATAAATCTCAGCTGAAATGGCATTTATGTCACCTCTTTTAATTTACATTTATATGACAGGGATAACCTACTTTATCGATCCGTTATGAAATTACATTTGGTTTTGAATACAAGTAGCGACACAAAACTCTAGCACTGACCGTTATTGCGCAGAAGTCAAAAGTAGGGTATCATATGGGAGCTAGTGGCAAGAGAGAGCGAGAGACCCATGCCCAGAAGTTTTGTTCACCGCTAGACTTACGTGCCGCTAGATAGAGCGGGGTAGGTAAAAAAAACTGGAGCCAATTTGAATCTTTATAAAATGATTAAATCTCGAAATCCTTAGAATTTTTTTTTGCATTGGTACTATTACTCATTACTTTATTTAGCTTACTCCAAGGTTTTCTTTAGCATTTCATGTGTATCGACAACAGTTATTTTTATAAGTTTTGAAACTGTAGAAAAATATCTGGTCCGCTACTAATCTTTTCTTGATTCCATCTAGTTCTATTCTTTACCAATACATTTAATTGGTCTGTTTCTATCACATTAATTCAACGCATCATTATTACAAGCATCATCATTAGGTAACTCCATTTTAGTTTTGATTGAGTGCGTTGTCTTTCATAGAATCATCTTGTGTGTGGACGTGGACAGTATAAGTAAATAATTATTATCAGTTGATGTTATTAATGAAGCCTGTTCTTTCTTATGTGCCTATTATTTTATGACGACTTGGATTGTAAATTGGACACGATTATTTTTAAGATATGACTAGCATTTTTAAATAAATAAAATAACATACATACATGTTTGTTTTATTATGTTTTAGGGTTCCGTCCCCAAACCCCTAATACTAAGACTCCACTGTTCGTCTGTCTGTCTGTCTGTTTGTCTATCACCAGGCTGTATCTCATGAAACGTGATAATTAGACCATTTAAATTTTCACAGTTGTGACATGTATTTCTGTTGCCGTTATAACACAACAACAACAACAGCCTATATCAGTCCACTGCTAGACGTAGGCCTCCCCTAATAAGAAGGGGGATATGCCCATAATCCCCACGCTGGGCATGCGGGTTGGGGATCGCAGAGCACAGCTTCTCGCACCACCGACGCTGCTGCCCGTCGACAGTCAGGGAATTTAGCTGTGCCAGTATTAGGCTGCGCTATGCCGCAATCAGCCGGCCGCCAGAGCCCCGTTTGTTAGTTAGCAGGGTGCACCACGGGCAGGTGAGGTTGGCTTAAGTTCCGAAGGTGGTGGTGGAACCCTTACACAGTTAAACAACAAAATAAAATAAATATTTAAGTGGGGCTCCCATACAACGATACGGAACACTTCGTGCGTGAGTCCAACTCACACTTGGCTGATTTTTATACTGTGTACCATAACTTTATACAATTTTAAATTCCGGAACGTGGATTCATAAGACACACAATGTATATTTTTGATAGCGTCTGGAATCTCGGCTTACAAGAAACAAATTTCTTTAGCATACAAGGTATATAAAAAATATATATATAATAATGCAGGTTACACACAGCATCATGTAGCCAACTAAGCAAAGTATTATGGGAACCACGGGACTTAAACAAGATGTGTTTTAGTTTGTATGATAACCCAAAAGTGAATAATTTGGACCATATGTTGGATAAAGATATAGGTTTCGAAATGTATTTAAATTTTAGATTTTATTGAAAATAATGTAGCTTTGAAAACTGTGTAGAACAGTAATGATGGTGATCATGGAATGCCGAACAAAGTTAGATGATGCAGTGTTGCCAGCTACATATTAATCAAAATATCTATACTAATTGACATTGATAGAAATTATATTCTATGCTATACACTGAACACCATGGTTGTCCACAAGTTGTGAGAACCTCAGTTATAATACGTATTTAAAAAAAAAACAAAAGAACTTTAAACGTACCTTTGTGTTATGTGGTGCAATCCCGTAAATTGAGGCACACAATTAACATGATCATTGAGGCAAGGATAAAGTTTAACAAAATAGCTATAACAGCTATTCTAGGGCTGCTTCATAAGTTATTGTGTTAAATTATGGCGTTAATTTACAAGCCGAACTGGCTTGTTCAATAAAAAACTACAAAATTCGAAAAGTCTTTGAACAAATGTTTTTGACCTTCAAGTGTAGATTTATCCTTTTTTAGGATAACATACAAATTAAAACTTACCTTGTATACTACTAAAATATTTTGTTTCATAAATACAAATATTTGTACATGCAAATTACCCAGACCCGAGACAACAAACATTTGTCTTGCGGTAGAAATCGAACCCGCAACCTTCCGCCTGCACCCACTGCGCCATATAGGTCGTTATTTATTAACGTTATCGTCTTATTGACTAACCGTCTGTTCAAAACAGTTCTATTAATATTATTATTAAGTGGGAAGGTCGCGGGTTCAAATCCCGTCTGAGTCGAAATTTTTGGGATATATAAAAATTTTAGTTCTATCAACTTCAGATAGATAAAATAGCGTGAGAATATCATGTCACCTCTTTTTATTTACTTATAAATGAAAGGGACAAGTTTACTTTATAGAGCCGTTACAAAATGACATTTGGTTATGAATATGGGGGTTAATATATATTTCCAGGTCTGACTGTACGCAAGTCATAGCTAACAAAGTTAGGGTGTTTATTATAAGATAATGCAACGAGGACCAAAGCACTCGCAGTAATATACAGTGCGATAACTGAGGGTCAGCGGCCCACGTAAATTATCAAGTTGGGCGAACACGCGTGGATCGTACCGTTTCGGCGATAATAATATACAAGCAAGCGCTCGCGACATCGACCGCGTATAATAGTAGATTGTTTTACAAGGGACTAAACCATCCCATTATATACGAGGTTGTTATACTCCCGAGCGTAGCAAGGGAGGATGACAAGACCGAGTTATAATGGGTGGTTTTGGCCCGAGTAAAACACTCTACTTTTCACATCGATTGCGAGAAAATAAAACAATTCAAAATTATACAATTTTCAGAAATTTTATTAAAAATTAATCAACCTTCATAAAATATCACCAAGATGGTTCTATTTTCAAAAAAAAAGATTGACGGAGCACCAAGAAGTCGAGTTTTTATGTAAGAGAACGAATGCTTTGTACGGGCTGATGATTTTAGACAAAAATTAAAAAGAAAAAATACTTTTTAGCCCGAGGTATTAAACTCGAGTTTTAGGCCCGCTAAGCTACACTATTATGTACACTTACACACTTTTTGAGCAAGTTAAAATGTTTTTTTTTTTACCCCCGACGTAAAAACGACGCGTTACCGCATGTTAAAAATAACAACTAAATAGTAACTAAAATAACGAGATTACCAACTTATAGCGCTCACATACTTAGGTCGGAAATGCTTGTATATTAATAGATAGTCAATCAAATGAAGGGTCTGACTTACAAAGCGGTGCAAGTAGCGGCACGAATCTCTAGCGTTGACCGTTATTGCATAGAAATCAAAAGTAATAGTGAGCTAGAAGCGATAGAGAGTGAGAGACCTATGCGCAAAATCTTAGCTAGCTATACCCCGACCCGAATCACTCAATCCTTGTTGGCTCGATGAGTACGATTTTAGACTTTTTAAATATTCACTTTTTGTGTTGGGGCTTTTATGTATTACTAGTTTCGGCCACGGCTTTGCTCGCGTGGTACCAGAATAAAAATTAGCCCATGTGTTAATACAAGTTACAAACTATGTATATTCCAAGTTTTATTCAAATCTGTTCAGCCGTTACGAAGTTGAGTGGGAACATACTAGCAAACAAACTTTCGCATTAGTAAATTTTGACAATGTTCTCTTGAATATGTTCATGTACGTACCGTTACATAAATAATGTATTGTTTTGGAGATTAAGGTGTGATCTATTTCCCCAAATCAAGTTGCTGTTAAATAAGTATGTGTAATGTACAGCTGACTCTACAAAAGAAAAAAATTGGAAATTTTGCATTTTTAGGGTGACGTTACCGAACCGGTCAAACGAACCCTTATGGCGCCGCTTTGTCCGTCCGTCCGTCACAGCTGATTATTTCAGGAACTAGAAAAGCTACCGACTTGAAATTTAGTTTAGATTTAAATTGCACTTATTGAAAGAGATCGCAAGTAAAAAAATATTAAATATTTTCGTTTTCATCCCCAAGGGTACAAAATAAGAAATTTCAAAATTTGAAACTGGTGCCATCAGTGGCATATCCAGGTCAAGTGGAGTATCAAATGAAAATGCATAATTTGAACAGTACAAAACAGTTTTAAATTTATTGATATCATGCACAGTTTTTGATTTAGGATGAAATCCTTTTATCTCCGAATTTTGCAAAGATAGAAACCTGAAATTTATACTATAGAAGTTTATCTATATTTTACATAAAAATTATAGCGAAGTCTCTTAGCTAATATGGTTTAGCAGAAACCTAAATAAATGTGAGGACAACTGTGGTCAAGCTATAAAGCCAGTTACACGGTCAAATATGGTGTTAGCTGAAAGGCCTTAATTTTCCTATTTTAAAGCTGGTTTATATTTTGACGTCACCCGCGGTGGGCGAGTCAACTTCCACTTAACCGGTGTTTTTTAATAATGATATTTACATATGTTATATAATGAAACTAGAGCTTATTTTATAATTAGCTCTAGTCTGACAGGACTCGTTCCCTCATATCTGACTAAACCCAGCAATTCTTTGTCATATGGTTTTAAACATACATTTTGTTAATAATCCTATGTTGCTGACTGTACCATATATAACCTCTCAAGAACACTTCAACACAAGAGATTAAACGCTAACTCAATCAGATAAACTATCACTGGCAGTGTAGACCGGGCGGGCATTGTAAATATACTTACATGATTGAGTACCATGTAGAACATCATCATCATCATCATCAGCCTATAGCAGTCCACTGCTGGACATAGGCCTCCCCTAATGAGCGCCATTGCGCCCTGTCCTGAGCTCGACGCATCCAGCTTCTACCAGCAGCCTTTCGCAGATCGTCACCCCACCTGGCCGGAGGGCGTCCTACACTACGTTTGCCGAGCCGCGGTCTCCACTCAAGAACTCGTTTACCCCAACGGTTATCGGTTCTTCGGCAGATATGGCCAGCCCACTGCCACTTCAGCTTGCTAATTCTCTGAGCTATGTCGACAACTTTAGTTCTATGTCGGATAAACTCATTGCGGATTTTATCCTTCAGAGAAACCCCGAGCATAGCTCGTTCCATAGCTCGCTGAGCTTAGCTGAGCTGAGTTTTATATTTATTTAAGAGCTATGCTCTTGTCGGCGCAACTGATGCAGCAACTTCCATCTGCCTCTCTCCAAAGCGGCCTCTTTTACTTCTCTATACGACATGAAATCTACTTTCTCTTTAATGTGGCTGTCTCATATCATTTATCCTTGGTCTTCCCCTTCTTTTCTTTCCTTTTACTTTTCCTACATGATGTCGCGTATAAAGTTGTCATATCGTATAAGATGTACAAACAACTTTTCTCTTCTGCTATCTATATTTTTTTTACATAAATCTATCTTCAGCAACTCTACTTAAAACTTCTTTGTTAGTTACTTTGTTTACCCAGCTTAATCTTTCAATTCTTCTCCAGCACCATATTTCAAATGCTTCCAAAATCTCTTTGTCTCTCTGAATCATTGTCGTCTCGCATCCGTACAAAGCTATGCTCCAAATGTATGTTTTGATAAATTTCTTTTTGTCTTTCTTGGAGAATTTGGAAGTGAAAATATGCTTTTTGTTATGAAAGGCTTGTTTTGCTATTGCTATTCTGAATTCAATATCGGGTATACATCTTAAATCTGTAGTTATAAGTCATTATGAGGATTTTATATATAAACTGGAACTCTATCAGGATGGCATATTTATTATAACCTCTTAGACTAACCTAGCCTACAGTAGACGGTTAACTGAAGGTAAGTGTCCGTCCAGCTCCACAATGCTGAGGGAGATTACTGACAAAGATATTGGTGCACACGACACTGCAGCGAGCCACTGATTTATAGTCTGTGGACAAGATAACTGGTAGTTAAAGCACGTCAGTGAAACTATCGCATATGGCATTTTCTGTTCTATAATAATATTAGAGGGAACCATTTTTTTCATCTTGGACGACCGCGATGGTTGTGTCATTTTTATTTTATTTAATTTTCTAGTGTTTTTCTGATTTATATTGTTTAAATCGTTTGTAAATTTAACCAGTTTACCTTAGTAATAAGATACATGTTTAGTGAAATGTAATAAAAGCGGATTTTGACTGGATTTTTTTGGTAGAGAAAATTGTTCCCCGATCGTTTTATGTTATAGTGCCATTGCTATAGCAGAAACCCTGACTAAAGACTAAGACTATTGTTATGAACAATGAAACTTGATATTCGTGAAATTGTGGGGAAATATCCCGGAACCTATTAAACAAATAAGTGGAGTGAAGTTATTAATATTATGTACTTAGTTATGCAAAAAATGCATATATTTATAACTAATTGATTTTGCGAAAATTAATTACAAGATATGCTTTATCGTAAAATATTTAGTACAAATCCCGCAATTCTTCTAAAAAATTCAATAAAAAATTAAACGTTGAACTCGTCATAGAAGGTTGGCGGACTTTGTAACTATTTTTTGTAAAAGGTGTGTTAATATTAACTAGGAAAGTGTATTAGTATAACGCCATGACATTCACACCACCATATCAGCCTATATAAGTCCTGCAGTACATAGGCATGCGTTTTGGGGATCGCAGGTCACAACTTCTAGCACTGCCGACGCTGCTGCCCGTCGGCGACCAGGGGATTAAGCTTATGCCAGTGTTTGGCTGCGCTATGCCGCAATCAGCCGGCCGCAGGGTGCACCATGTGCAGGTGAAGTTGGCTTGGGTTCCAAAGATTGGGGTTGGAACCCCACCATTATTATAACGAAAACTAATTAATCCGTATGAGCTTGTTCCTTACTCTCTGTGTCTAAAACTTAGAAGCTATAATCAAAGTAATGCAGTAAAGAATGCCCAAACGGTGAACAAACCGCGGCCCAGCTTTGAAACACGATTTCTTTCATTACTACGCAATATGGATGTGGCCACAACATGAGCGTATGCTATTAAAACAATAATAAATAATGCTGGATACATCATGTAGCCCCAAACTAAACAAATCTTGTATTATAATAATGTTTAGGTACTGTTTAAGAACTTACCTAGTAATTGCAGCCATAGATTATAACTGGCGGTGGAAAAAAACCTAAGTGTGTTATGCTATTTTTGTAAGCACGTTGTGTTGCAGCATATGGGGTTTACGGGGTTCCAACCCCCATCATCGGAACCCAAGCCAACCTCACCTGCACGTGGTGCACTCTGCTAAACAAAGAATGGGGCTCTGACGGCCGGCTAATTGCGGCATAACGCAGCCTACATCGACACAGCTAAATCCCCTGGCCACCGACGGGCAGCAGCGTCGGTGGTGCAAGATGCTGTGCCTTGCGATCCCCAACCCGCATGCCTAGCGTGGGGGTTACGGGCATATCCCCCTTTATTGGGGGAGGCCTATGTCCAGCAGTGGACTGATATAGGCTGGTGAGGTAAGGTGAGGTGAGGTTGCAGGATAAGAGGACGTTGCCCGTCAGAATAAAATCAGTGTTTTGCATTCAAAGTGTTAAAATCCACTTGGGATAAAAATGATGCATTTTGGACACAGTCGAACAAAATTAATGTTGAACATCTTCGATGACGTCGCACTCATATTCACAATTATTAAAAATATATTAACTAACTTAAGCCCGCGTGGTGCCGCGATAAGAAGTAGCCTGTTTAATCCAGAACACAAACTTTGTATATTCCAAGTTTCATCCAAATCTGTTCAGTAGTTTTTGCGTGAAAGAGTAAAAAACATTCATCCATACATCCATACTCACATACTTTCGCATTTGTAATATTAAGTAGGATTAGTAGGATTTATCTTTAACGTCGATTCAACGCAAACTCGCGGGGCATCCACTAGTCAAAGTATTTATGTTCCGTGGCCCCACAACGCCGCGGTTATTTTATTGTTCTGAGAGTGGTACACTCGCTGGTACAATACAAGTTACGGCTGTTCCGTACTTTTTACTCTGGCGCGATTTGTCGCCAATTTCGTCCAAAGTCGATATTGCTAAAGTTTCGCACCTTGTATTGGAGTTGTTTTGAAAAATTGTTCGCTGCCTGCCGTTAATTGCACACAGTGGTTCCGGATTGTCGTTACGAAAAACTTTGGGTAACTTCTAATGTGGTGTTGTGCTAACTGATTGTATTGTGAGTACCAAAGTGCTTCTTACATGAACATCTTTTTACATAATAAGTAAATGTAGTCACTCCACGATCTGCAAAAGGCTGCTGGTAGAAGCTGGATGCATCGAGCTAAGGACATGGAACAATGGCGCTCATTAGTGGAGGCCTATGTCCAGCAGTGGACTGCTATAGGCTCATGATGATGATGATGATGATGATGATGATGATGAAAGTGCTTGTTTGAGGTTGAAAGTAAACAAAATAAATAAATAATGCTGGACCACACAGCATCATATAGCATCAAAATAAGCAAAGTATCATGACAAAATACTTTTTTTTTTAGTAAAGTTTTCTAAGTATGTAGGTTTATTTTGTTTATTTTATTTATTTTTATTATCTGTGCTTTTCTCGCCAAACAAAAGTTTTTCCTTTTCTTATAGAAAGTCTAATTCCATCAGTTGCAGAAAAATTTGCTTATATTTTTAGAATTTTTACATGTTACCTAAACTATTGTGTAAGTAAAATCATCATTTTACATATCCTTCCTCTCCTCGTAGCGCGCTCCATAATAATTTATCTTAGGCAGTTGTCCCACCGCAACGATGAGCGAGAAGCAAGGAGAGTTAGAAAATAGAAACGAGTTGGTGAGCAGCGGTGAGAAGGAGTTGGTGAGTTGGTGAGAAGGGGTGTACGGGGTTCCAACCTCCATCTTTGGAACCCAAGCCAACCTCACCTGCTCGTGCGTGGTGCACCCTGCTAAACAACGAACGGGGCTCTGGCGGCCGGCTGATTGCGGCATAGCACAGCCTTAATCGGCACAGCTAAATCCCCTGGCCACCGACGGGCAGCAGCGTCGGTGGTGCGAGAAGCTGTGCCCTGCGATCCCCAACCCGCATGCCCAGCGTGGGGATTATGGGCATATCCCCCTTTATTAGGGGAGGCCTATGTCCAGCAGTGGACTGTAATAGGCTGGTGTGTGTGTGTGTGTGTGTGTGTGTGTGTGGAGCAGCGAGAAGCGAGCGTGTAGTGCCGACATATGGTTTTGTCACTGGGATGTTTGCGAGTATGTACGACGGGCGATTACTTGCACCACTGCACATGATAAGCGTATGTATCAAGCGACTCGCTCGGTGAATGTTCTGATCACCAAGCGAGCGAATGATCAGCGAATTTTATTTTTGAGTAACTACCGTATAATCTGAAACTAGGATAAAAATAGCCTACGTGTTAATCCAGGTCACAATATATGTATATCTCAAGTTTCATCCAAATCTGTTCAGCCGTTCTGGCATGATTGAGTAATTAAAATAAAAACATTCATCTATCCAATCTTTTGCATTTATAATACTAGTTTCCGCCCGCGGCTTCACTCGCGCAGTACCCGAATAAGTAGTAGCTTTTGTGTTGATATCAAATGATAAGGATAGCAGATTTAGTGTGTTAGCTCTTTTCTGCAACAAACTAGTGGAGAAAGAGTTCTCGCCAGCAGTGCAAGCAGTCAACAGTAAACTATTATCCTATATCTTTTTATCTTTCTATCGGGATCTACATCTGCTCTTCGTTTCTTGAGCGAGATTATAGTCGATAGTCACTTCCTCGTCGAGAGAGGGACTAGTGCCTTATTCTTTACTGCGTAAAAAAAACCTCAAAGCAGGAAATAAAGAGCGCAGACACAGAACGGATACAAAACAATTTCTACATACAAATTGTATTCGTATTTTATCGAAGGAAGTCCGCGTCCGACTCGAGTGGCGTGCATTCTAGAGGAGATGACTCTCTTTTTACTCATTTTTTAGGTTTAGTGAGGGGCTCGATCTACTTTTGAAAGTATCGATAAAAAGGTTCATAAATTATTTTGAATCCCGACACAACAGAAAATATTGTTGCGTGTGTGCATCCGCTATTTGGCACACAAAAGGTAATGTAAGATTTTTTTTCATTTCAAAAAATAAGTTATTTTTAGTATGAGTTTTAGCTGAAAGTAAGTTAACGGTCGTCCAAATTAAAAGGAATAGCAAGAATCAACTGGAAACACTCCTCCTTTTTTTTAAATCGTATAAAAAATAAAACAAGGCAAGCTAATTGATTTAAAATAAAATGTTACTTACATCAAGATTAAAAGTTAGTAGGATAAATTTGAGTTAAATTCCACATATTGGAGGAAAAGTTACATACTTTTTAAGCCAGTTGTCAACCAAAGGGCCACCCAAAGGGGAAGGCAAATATTTTTTATGAAAAAATAGTGAATGCAGTTTTACTTTACATAAAAAATAAAATAAAAGATTTTTGAGTGAAATTCTGTATCTTCAATATATTTGATACTAACTCAGCTCCATATGGTTTCATAATTATCATCATGAAACAATGCTTTGACCCACCAAAATAAAAAAAATATAAGTGTCCAAATCACAGAAGCCAAAAACAAAATAAATATCTTGAGAAACCATGAAGGGTGAATTTGGAGGCAAGATCAACCATCATTATTATCCGTGCCCTTCGGCAATGATTCGCATTTTTCCTGCCAAACGAAAAGTCAATAATACATCTTTTTACATGCGTTCTTACAGTAGCTTCCGGCCCACTTGCCACGATAAAAAATAGCCCATGTGTTAAGCGGATCATCCACCGCCAACTAAACTAAGTTGTTTAGGTTAGTTCGCATAGTTGAGCCAGTTTTTCATACGTGTGCGTCCACGGCAAACTATGCCTATATAGCTAAGCTACGTAAAATAGCCCAGCTAAGTCGAAGTAACTCAGTTGTGTATCCGATCAGTTACTACGTATACTAAACGCCCCTCACTTCCTTGCCTTACCCCTCTGGCGCTTTGTGTTGTTCGAATGTGTACAGTTCTGCTTGTACACAGTGAGCGATCGTGTACAGGCAGTGAAACACGTATTAAGCGGCATGGAGGTATTTATTAAAAATATGCGTTTTTTCTTTACGAATTGAGTAATAATCAATCTTCTTTTCCGACGATTTTCTTTTTTAAATTATTTTATGACGATTGTAATCCTCGCTCTTTTGAGTGAACTCATCATAGCTCGTCTCTTCCGATTAACTCAACGTTCTAGAATAAACTGGCCATCACTAACGGCATTTTAGCTTATTTTTTTGTGGACGTAATATTATTTCCCAGTTTAGCTTAGCTTAGTTCAATGATCTTAGTTTTCACTTAGTTTATTTGGCGGTGGACGATCGGCTTTAATCCAGGTTTTTTTAAATTATTTACTATGGGCCAGCTCTTGACCTCGAGGCTTGCGAGGATGAGGTCGACGATGGGGCGAGCTTTTCCAGAAGATGCCTATTAACTCGCTTTTTGAAGCCGTAAGGGTCGTAATTCGATGGAAAAACAGACGCTGATAGCTGATTCCATATTTTAGCAGTGCGCAATAAAAATGATGTTTGGAAGCGCTTAGTTCTGGTTAATGAAATATCAACTTGATGTGGATGGTAGTTAGCAGTGCTTCTGAAGTTCCTATGGAAGAAAGGTGGAGGTGGAATAAGGTCATGCAGCTTCTACTCACACTCCGAAGTACAATCTATAAAAGACCGACAAACACGCTACTTCGCGACGATGGCTCAAGCTCTTGAGCCTTGCTTTAGCAAGATCTTGACCAATGAGCCCTGCTATCGACTGAGTCTATGGCGGCAAGTTGATATTTCGCTGAGCCATTCCAAAGATGGCAGCAATACTCCGTACAGGATCGGACTTGAGCTTTATACAGTGTCAGAAGCTGTTCTGGTGCGAAGTATCGCTTAACCCTATTTAGGATGCCCAGTTTCTTGGCCGCAGTTGTCACTTGTGGTGCCAAAGTTGAGATTAGCCCTCAACTCCATGCCAAGAAGTTCGAGGCTGTCAGTTACTTTAATAGCTGTACCACGAAAAGTGGGAGCAAGGTCAAATAGGGTAAATGCCCGCCTGAGACGCAGTTGGTTGTGGGTTCGATTCCCGACGCGGGATAAATGTGTGTATGCTCTGCAAATATATGTATGTATTTACAACGAATGCATACAAGTAGTATATCAATCATGTGGTTGCCATAATACAAGCTCTGCATAGTTTGAGGCTACATGATGCTGTGTGATATGCCTAGAATTATTTATTTATTTCTTTCTTTCTATCGACTCATTTCATCGACAGTCACTGTACTATCACTAGAGAAGGTTTGTTGGCGGAGCATTTTCCTCCCGCCGCTTGACTTCCAACGCAATCCTGGAATGAAAGGATGCGGTTCAGACACACATTTCGTTGTATTAAAACACGTTTCAGCGACTTTTCTAACGAAGATCTAGCAGATAGTTCCTTTCATAACTTCACTTAGGTAAATTATATTTTTACGTGCAATGGATGCAAAGCTTTCATATTTTTATCTGTGATGGAAACCGTAGACTTTGTTGAACTGCTAATGAAATTAATTTGCGAAATGAGAATACCTAGTGCCTTATGTAAAGAGAGGTAAGTGTGGTTGTAAGCATTGATAAACTTAGTAGTAAGTCAGCAAATTTACTTCAAACTAAATTTAAATTATCAAATTATAATGAAGAAACCAACAATTATTCAGTCTAGATTTAAATTCTTAACATAACTATGTGTATACTTAATTTTCTTCATTTCAATTCATGCTCTTAGATAATGTACTTTGTTAATCATAATACCTTGTTGTTGCTGCAATAAATACTTTTCTATTTATATATTTCTTTGCATAAAAGTATGGTGAATTATACAGAGAAGATCTTAAAGGTTATGTGCATCGCATACCTATACTTCGTTACAGAAGCGTGCAAATGTTAGATTCTGATATCAGTATAGTTTAAGTGGGCTGGCCATATCTGCCAAGAACCAATAACCGTTGGGGTAAACGAGTGGAAACCGCGGCTTGGCAAACATAGTGTAGGACATCTTTCAGTCAGGTGGAGTGACGATTTGCGAAAGGCTGCTAGTAGAAGCTGAATGCATCGAGCTCAGAAGAGGGCGCAATGGTGCTCATCGGCCTATAGCAGTCTGTGTTGATGATTATGTCATCATTATCATCATGTCATCAATTATTATCACTAATATACCTACGATTACATTTTTAGTTAAAAAACAAGATTACTTAATAAATATCTAAATGAAAATTATCAATTCTAAAAAAGATATAAAATTTTTAAATTATTTAGAATTCATAAATTCGTCGATTGTAAAAAGCATTTATCTACTGACAAGTCATTTTTGAAGTTTTACTTCTAACACATGCTAATGTTAAACATCATTTGAAAGTGGGCCGAAGGCGGACAGCGAGTATTTCCTGATGATGCCTTATAGGGGAAGTCGAATCACTGTCGAATTTCTGTTGGGTTTTTGTGAAACTCGAATTATGACCCTAACGGCTTCAAAAAGAGAGTTAATAGGCATCTTCTGGGAAAGCTCGCCCCATCGTCGACCTCATCCGTGCCGTACCGTGTAGGTACTGCACCTATGTAAGATTTGCTTTGATTGCTAACATATACCTAATGTTACCGTTTTTAATGTATTGTTATTTATTTATAATTCAAATATAGTTTTTATCATAGGTGATATGGGTCTGTATGTGTGTGGGTCTCTGTAGTGTATAGGGTATTAGTGGTTCCACCCAACATCTTTGGAACTCAAGCCAATCTCACCTGGTCGTGGTGCACCTTGCTAAATAACAAACGGAACTCTGGCGGCCCGCTGTTTGCGGCATAGCGCAGGCAGCAGCGTCGGCGGTGGAGAAGCTGTACCCTGCGATCCCCTACCCGCATGCTCAACGTGGGGATTATGGGCAAATCCCCCACAAGGGGAGGCCTACGTCCAGCAGTGGACTGATATAGGCGGGTGTTGTTATTATTAATAAATGAATTTTATTTTATTACTTTATTATTATATAAACGGGCGGAAGGACGCAAATAACCACCTATCTGTTGAGAGCTACGCGAGCTACGCCAAGAGCACTCGACCTTCAAGCAACACATTCGGCCTAATCTATTTACCTCAAACTATTGTCTTGCAAACAGTTCAATAATTACCAAGCATTATCTCACTCAGATCACAACACTATATCACGTATGTACTAATGAGATATCTAATTACACTGGTCGTGTATGAATACGTTTAATCTCCGGGATGCATCGAGCGTAATATCTGGCAGGCCAGCGACAATAGACCCTCGATATCTGAGGATATTAGGTTTCCGCTGATGACATCGAATGGAGGAATATGACTGGCGCTAATCTGGCCTTTGCTCGGGCATTATGCGGTTGTGTACAATGGGATTGATGACAATGTAAGTTTCATAGACTTTGTGCAATTTTAGACTGTTCTACAGCTGAAATTACTGAGGTAGCGGAAGCTTTGATGTGACATGACAACCCTTTGTTATTATATACCCTTTGTTACTTTTTCACAACGCGCGTTGGAGAGCATCGAAGCGCATTTTAAAACAATCTAGACGTACCACCCTAATTGAAACATCCACAAAGCAGTTAAGTTCCTTATTTGTATGCAATTTACGCAGCTTTGAACTTTTCAAACACTGAAATAAATAGATCCGTAAGTAGATATTGCATGTTAATAAGGAACTGGTTTGTGGATGTTTCAATTTCCTTTAGCACGTTATTTGATGCTCTCCGATGCTCTCCAACGCGCGCCAGTAAGTGTGAATCGTACATTACTGTCCTTAATTAGAGCTCAACCTGCCACGCAAACTATGATGCCACCTAAACAGGCTAAAAACAGGACTCGGACGTTACAATTTCTTTCGGCACAAGTGGGGTTGGATATATTCTAAACTTTACGAATGCTGCGAAGAAAACCAGACCATGGAGCACATCTTTCAGCGCTGCCCCATTCACTTATACCATGGACCTTGGCATGACATTGTGGACCTTCCACCTAAGGCAAATACTTGGCTTCAGAACCAGACTTATAAATTGATATTTTTATTTTATTGTTTTATTCTTAGAACTAATTTAGTTTGTAACTTGACATTGATAGTTAACTATCATTTTTAGTTTAACGTCTACGTCATACGGTTAAATAAATTAGACTAAATTTATCAGGACTAAGCGCTTACAAACATTCAAACACTATTTATAATGCGCTTTCCTAAAATTTGGAATCGCCTACCAGCGTCTCTTTTCCACTGACTTACAACCATTGCTTCTAAGAGAGTAAATTGGTATCTCCTGGGAAAGCTTGCCCCATCGTCTAGGTACCGCATCCTTTCCCAAGCAAGTGTCGAAGTCAACAGCTTGCCCTTATCATAATGAAAACAAACCCTTATATTTTAACCCAAAACCCCATGAAAACCCAATTGTCACCTATTTATGTAGTTTTGACCCCACTGTAGAAATCTCTCCTGTGTCATTTGTATAAAAAACTATGAGTGCACCATGGTACCACAATACCTAGATCCGGTACAAATATCACAAATGTAAAATATGCAACATATTTTGTCCCGCAGCGGGAATCGAACTCACAATAACTTGCGTGACAGCCGGCTATCCACCCATGCGACAACGAGGTCGTCAGCTTAACGCTGGGTTCAGTGTATGTCGATTCAGATTATTCCAATTATTTACATCGATGGTGATGTCATGGTTTTTTCCCAATCACCCCCATTGCTACGCCGTAGCTTGTGTACGAATGAAAAACTACAACTACGAACGTCAATGTGATAACTTGTATGCGAGTTATATTATCTCTCGTTTACATAATACTAAATTTTAAATAGATTTCAACAAAAGAATATATCAATACAGCTGTTTTATTTTTATTTACTGTTCTGATCACGTGGAAATCCTCTGAAAATTGAACATATATTGTGTTTGAAAATCTGAAAAGGTTTTGATTTGTTTTCGATATTGAAAACCAGATGTTTGTTTAGTGTATTGATACGGTAGCTATACTTGTTACACGTTGTCGTAGATCGTGTTTGCTTTGGAAATAGCCCGGGGCGCTATCTGTACACACCTAGCTTATACCTAGCTTAGTGTAAGACAAGGAATTATAACAAAACGTAGTTTAACAAAAAGTAGTTAGTTATTGCTTAGATACATAGGTTTAACAAATAGTACAGTGTTTTATAGAATTTTCTAAACTTAAAATAACCGGTGCTATGTACACTCTTGTCAAGACATTTTTTATAACAAGTTTCGTAAAATACTTATAAGCTTAATAAATCTTTCAGTATTAAGATTTTCCCTCATTGACTGAACTCAATACTGGCATTTCTCCAGTAAAACCTGATGATAGAAGCCATACTCATTTTCTAATCGAAGAAGCAATCTCCTTTTCAACATCCAGATAATTTAGTTTCAAAGAAACCCTGGTAAAAAAGTCACTGACTTTCAGAACATATTTATCCCATTTCATGCTTATTTCAAGAATTATTTATTTCCTAATACAAATAGGGTATGGTGTTGCGGTATAGTAGAAAATCTAGGATATGAAGCGTTCAAGCATGCCTAAAGCGGAATTTATTATCTACACTTCTTCACTGTTATTAGCAAGTTTAGGATAAGATTACGATAAATGGCTTAAATATTCATGATTGTCTATTGAGTAAGGCAGTGTTTGCAACGGAATATGGAGTGGACTGTCTATTTATCTATAGGTTGCGTCACGTTAAAAGAACGCCGGCAGCGCATTAGGCAATTTATCGATATTTACCCATGCACAAACACCAAGCCACTCCTTCCAGCGTTTTCAGCAGTGACGTTACCGAACCGGTCAAACGAACCCATATAGTGCCGCTTTGTACGTCCGTTCGTCCGTCTGTCACAGCTGATTATTTCAGGAACTACATAAGCTACCGACTTGAAATTTGGTGTAGGTTTAAGATGCACTGATGGAATAAAACTGAAAGAAAAAGATTTAAAAATATTTTCATTTACATCCTCAAAAGGTTCAAAATAGGAAACGCCAAAATTTCAAACTGGTGCCATATGGTCGAATATAACATATGAAAGAAAAAAAATAAGCATACCATATGAAAGGGGTCAATATAAGCCCAGTTAAAAGCAGTTTTTTTATTTTCTTAAAAAAAGCTTGGTTTTCATTTTATCATCAAAATTGTCCAAAAAATGACTATCACCCCCCCTAATCTCCGAAGTTTGCAAAGCCAGAAATCTGAAACTAATATATGTTAAAGAAGAAGATCTATATTTTACATGAAAATTATAGCAAAGTCCAAACCTTGAACAGTTTTTGAGAAATCTTTCAAAATGTGGGGATTGAAAAATAAAAGGGGGGGGGGGGGGGGGTTGATAGGTCGAGTGGGGAATCAAATAAAAAGGCTTGATTTGAACAGTATATAAATTCTAAGTATTCCAAACAATCCAAACGTATAACCATCTCCAAGCCAGAAGGTTCTCTTCAAGCCTTCACGCTCCTCACGTACCTCTGTAACTCTGTGAAATTGCATCGGATCAGCTACAGATTAAAAATTCCCCGTAATATTTTACAATACTGCGTGAAACATTAATGGTTCACGTGACAAACGGCCGCCGAGTGCGTCTGAAACCAAGGGCCGTGCAAATGGTCTGGATGCACTGGCACATGGACACTGGGCAAATGGAATGGACATCCATATTATACATATTTAATATATATACATACTTCAATATTTTATCTTCTTACTCCAATGTTTTTCTTCAATTTTCGGTCTGAGTGTTTTTTCTTGTACATCTATATTTTTGGGAAAAAATATTATTTCCTCTCTGCTTTAATATTTTAGTTTGTTGTCTGTAATACTTTTTGGGCAAAGTCGCCATGATATATGAACAGGTATAATATTGGTAGATTTAGTTAATTGTTTTGTGGACGCGTGAGGTGAAACTTCTTTGTTTTGGATGGGTGTTTATTGTATGACGGTCGAATGAGTTTTGTTCATAATACAAAATGAATCATCATCATCATCATATCATCATCATCATCTATAGTGGTGGACAGTAAGCAGCTTATAAAATTTTCTATGGGGTGTAATTATCGCACTTCAAATATTTAGATAGATAGATAGATATATCGTTTATTTGCAACTACAATCACACACATATACAACAATTTTAAGATTTAACAAGTAGGTAATTTATTTTTTTATTTCCATATCGTTTTTGCTTCTGTTCAAGAGTTAAAAGTTAAAAATTATGGGCATATCCAAGGGGATATGCCCATAATTTTTAACTTTTAACTCTCCCCAAATAACAAGGGTTATTTGGGGGCCTTCATCCAGCAGTGGGCTGATATAAGCAGATATTGTAATGTTGTCGTTGTATAATGTGTACCTATACTTCGCCAAGACCACCACGTAGCGTGTCGTCTGGCTCATCAATTATCTCTGGTTCCTTGATAATTTGCATATTTCAACTTCAATATTTTAACTGCCATAGTGAAATAAAAGCATGGAAACTATTTATTTCATAAAATGCAACTATAGAGCCGAATTTCGTTTTATTATTCAACTAGAAATATGAAGCCACTCAACAGTTTGAACTGAAGAGAGCTATTTTTATAGACTGTATTTTGTGTATTGCATTAACCGACTTCCAAAAAGGAGGAGAATTTCGGTTTAGATTATTTATTCTCAAAAGAACATACATGTTCACTGAAATGAGATTTAAATAGACTTAGTTTACTTAAGTACTAAGCTTAAACAATCGAAGCATAAGTGTGCTCGTCTAATAACTGGGTAGGTATATATTACACATAAGATTAAAGAAAACAAAACAAAAAATTTAGTTTATTTTGTTTTCGGCTGTATGTTTTTTTTATGTATGTTCACCGATACCTACTATAGCGCTTCCGTGCTTCGGAAGGCACGTTATGATGTTGGCCCCGACTTTTTCGGATGCCTTCGGGTGGCCTAAAAACTCCAACACTAGAGTTGGCTACAAACTCTTACGATAAAAAAGAAGAAGACCGATATCTCCGTCAATTGTGGACAGGTTTTACAATTGTTTTTATTTAAAGAGTATACTTACTCAGGTAGTCTCATATTTTATTCCTGGGGAAAAGAAGCAATCGGTACTTTTCCCGCAAAACTCAAAAAACCTCATCCTCACTTGTAAAATACGCCATAAATCGAACATTGAAGTCGATTTCGTTTTAGTTTTCAAATCGTCATGTCAATAGTTTTACTTTTCAGTTTCTTTAGTGGTATAAGACAGAATAAAAACACATGTGAAAAGAACTTTTAATTTCCTTACACGTATACCTACCGAGAGGCTACTAAGTTGATACAAGGGCAGCAGCATCGTAAAAGAGTAAATTATATCCCAAACCAAAACAATGAAGGGAAACGAATAAATTGAAATATATCTACTTGAAATTGTACGCTCGTTGAAATAAAGCTCACGTTTTCCCGCCAGAGCAAATCAACACTGAAACTATCTAGCAGTCTAAATAGAACAAAGCAAGACAAAACTATCTAAAAGCAGGATAGGAGTGTGTACCGCCTTCAACGCGCAAAGCTGAGGAAATAGTATGTAAACGCAACGTGAGTGTCTTAGAGTCAAGTTTACAATAGCCGAGTTACTTGAAAGAAAGAAAATACATTTGTTTTACACATTTGAATATATTAGAATAGGTTTTTATTTGCAACAACAGAAAACGTTCTTAAATCTATCGAGTGAAAGTAAAGTAAAAGTGGTGCTACAATTAACTTTTCGAACAGTACTGAAATTTGCGAAAAAGATCCATAACTCTGTGTAATGCTGGCCAGCGCTGATCTTCAGAGACTGGAGTTAAAGTTGACGACATAGGTCAGAGAATTTGCAAGCTGAAATGGTTTAAGCCAAAGAACCAACTGTTGGGATAAACAAGTTCTTGAATGGACGTCCTCCGGCCAGGTTGAAGTGACGATCTAAGAAAGAATGCTGGTAGAAGCTGGATGCTGAATACAGGGTTCAATGGAACTCAATAGGGCATAGGGTAAGGCTATGTCGAGCAGTGGACCGTTTTAAGCTAGTGTGGTGTGGATAGACAACAGAAAGACATACACAGACCCGGAATAAATAAGTCATACAGCGAGAATTGAACCCACAACGTTTAGTATCTCACCTGCTATTTGCCTTTAAGATACAATACCATACATTTATAGCTTTCACATGGTGTGACTGATATATCCAACTGCCATACTAGTTAATTTATAAATAAGTGAGTAGATAGATACTCCAAGTAAAACCCAGGTGAATTAATTAGGTAGGTCATCACATCATTATTTTCCATGTGCCTGACTTTCAACCTTTTTTTGTGGTACCTGAACAAGCTCAGCACCTCATGTAAAGTGGTAACTATAACGTACCTATCACAAAGCATTGCATAGTAGTTCAGGCATGTTTTGAACGTGCAACACCCTGTGTCCATCAATCTTAAGCATGAAGGTTTCAAGCCTCTTATGCCTGTTATTTTACCGGCACCCACATCCTTCAAACCGAAACACAGCTAGCTTCACAGCAGAAATAGGCAACTAATAGCGCCCTGCACTCGTAAAGATAGGACCGTGCATCGGGACTGCGTTCCAAGTCCGATCTGTACGGTTTGGACTGTGGATCAAACTGTCGTGCTAACGGCGCGTAAAGATCGGACCGCGCATCTGGGACTGATCACTGACGTGATGCGCGGTTAAAACTGTGAGATATGCCTTCGCATCGACATGTCAGATCGGACTGTCAGCTCCGCGCATCTACACGTACGTTTTGGAGCGCGGGTTGGAATGGCGCGTGCTGTTTCCCGCGGTCCGAACTTTACGTGTGCAGGGCGCTAATATGAATAAGAACTCAGATAAGTTTTTCAGTCGGTTTTCTATTGCGAAAGGTTGATCTTAGCGACTAGTTCAATCAGTAGTTGTACAAGTGTAAGGGCGTAAAGGAAGCACCTAGTTTCAAAAGTGTAGAAGTTATAACTACGACTCCATCGTTTTATTCGCCTGTGAGGGCGTGCCAAATGAGTTTTGTTGCCTTGAAGCCTTACCACGGAATACTAAACTATCTACTGGGTTTATAGATCGGGAGCTGATGTAAGGACTAATTGGTTCTTCCATATTCACAAGTATTTTATCAATCTCATATGGAAATTAATAAGTTTGCACGTTTGACGCATGCGTGACATTAATAGAAAGTTTTTGTTATTCACATATTGAGATGAAATACCTGCCAAGTGTGAGTTGAACTCACGCATATAAAACCTTAAATATTTATTTTATTATGTTTTTAATATTTATTGTTATAGCGGTGACAGAAATACATTACATCATCTGTGTAAATTTCAACTGTCTAGCTTCATGTTCATGAGACAGCTTTTCATGTTCACAGCTGGTGACAGACAGACAGACAGACAGAAAAACAAACGGTGGGGTAATAGGTTCCGTTTTTACCCTTTGGGTACATAACCCTAAAATTCGGAGAACAGTTAAATTGTATGCACCGTCAACATGTCAACGTGTTAAAACGAAAAAAAATCATTTCGTTTTTTTTTTCGTTTTTTTTGTCGATTTTGACGCGCCATGTCATAATCACGTCCGAGCTAAAATTCTAAAGAATATGAAGTCTTCAAAAGTCAGAGAGGCATTACTGCTGTATGAGGCCACCCATATAGTAGGTGAAGTCTTGTGCCAGTAGCTTAGTTTAGCTCAATGGCGTCAGGCGCGAAAATGGCACGGGCGGTTTCCTATTCCATTAAAATTTCATACAAAAAGAATGTAAATAAAGCTCAATTTAGCTCGGACGTGATTATGACATGGCGCGTCAAAATCGCATCCGAGCAACGACATACCGTGTGTCCTAAATTGTGTTTTATTTACAAAAAGAATGTAAATAAAGCTCAATTTAGCCCGGACGTGATTATGACTTGACGCGTCAAAATCGCATCTGAGCAACGACATACCGTGTGTCCTAAATTGTGCTTTATTTCCATGCATTTTGTATGAAATTTGAATGAAATAGGAAACCACCCGTGCAATGTCCACGCCTGTGTGAACTGCACCATATGATAAACAGTACCTTTTGTCACAGTAATAGCGGTTTCGAATTATTTTATATTAACGTGTTGCAGAAATAATATGACAGGATCTTTCTGCTCAAGTTTAAGGTACGAGATAATGTTTGGCTATACACATCTTTCCCTCGGTCTAGCAATGAAGTACCCAGCTTTGTACGTGAAGACGGTAAGTACCGAAGACTGGCTGTTACTGTACTTTTGTTACGTGATATCGCTGTACTGGCAAACCTTATTGTACTTACTGCGTTTGTGATTTACTTCAAATGAAGAAACTTACGCTTCTGCGTCTATTTTAGATGATTTATATAATGTTAACTTAGGACAGGGCGCAATGGCGCTCATGATGATGATAAGCACAAAAGTAGGTATCATCGCTAGAATCATCCCCGTACCATGCAATATGTATAGCACCCCACTATTCAATTTACTTCCGTATTTGTTAGTACAACAATGAATAATTCATCAAATTAGCATTCGGAAAACTTGCGGGTAAAGTCTAGCGTTCAAAATTATCATAGCACACGCAAAAATAATACAATTCACATTTGGAGCGTATTGTGATCTGAACATGTTTTGCTTGACCTTTCGATGAATAATACATTCAGCCTGAATATCGTTGCCGGAGGGTATTGAGAGGCAAACGTAATGTAGATTGAAAAAGAATGATTTGATTTCCTTATACATACAGTCAGCGTAAAAGTGAAATTTATTTTACTTACACATGTATCTCTTTTTCTTCCCTGACGTAGTTTTAGTAGTAGGGTTGTTTTTGAAGGGCTCATCCGGGGAAGATTATATTTCTCTATCATGCATATTTTTCATTCTCCACCATGCATATTTCTGACGTGAAGCAGTATTGTTTGTTTCGGTCTGAAGGGTGTGGGTACCGGTGAAACTGCAGGCACATGAGGCTTTACACGTTCATGCCTCAAGTGGCTGGCCGCAGAGTGTTGCTTCGAACGGCATGTTCCAAATATCCGTAACCTACGAAGCAATAATTTGTTATAGGTAATAGTTACCACTTAATATCATGCGCTTGTTCCATCAGTAGTTATCATAAAAAAAGTTCACTCTTGGCAGAGTGGTCGTGTCAGTGCTGATGATGTCCACATTGGGGTCGTCGTCTTTGGTTTTCCTTCCGAGGGCTACAGCTCGAACAGAGAGAACACTACTCAACCAATCATTATGAAAGGAGAATGCCGTCTGATGTATGGCGCTCGGTACCAAGACTAGAGTGAGTGCGTCAAAAAATATCCAATAAGTTTTTAGTCGATTCTATTGTCAAAATAATTAAAAATGAGGGTTATTGCCATAGTAACACTTTACATCAATGTTTATTACCATAACAACGTATATATTATTGGTTGTTGCAGTCTAATGGCGGCGTGCGGCGGAAACCAAATCAACAAAATATTTTTTTACTTGATTATTAATCGAGTCGGTGTGTAAAACTAAAGAAAAAGTTATTGTCATTTTTAAAATATAATAAATTTTATGGGATACGTTCGGTTTGTCCGCGATTGGTAGGGGTCTCGGCATTCTCCTTTCGCATACTTTTCGCACAAAGAAGGACAAAGGGCATTTTGTCCAAAATAAAATAAGATACTTCTCCCGTGAGATACAAAAATAACTATTATACTGGCATAACAACTCTACATTATCGCGAGCAATGCCGTGGTTAAAAGCAAGTAAGTTCAAAAGCTCTATATTTTTATAGAATTAACTAACTTCAAAAAAGGAGGAGTTTCTCAATTCGGTGGTTTCCTCGGTATGGTGGTACATCCTGGTAACGATACCTAATCAGGTAGGTGTTATTCTTAAAGGTAAGATGAAAAGGTAAATGGATGAGGTAAGGTAATCTTGACGGTAAAGTTGGCGTATCTACGCGAGAGTACGCCGCTGATAATGGGTAGCTACGTGGGTATGTACGCAGGTCACCTTAATCCTTCCCCCATAGTTGAGGATCGCGATTTCATGCAAGGACACTATTAATTGTGGCAGGAAGAGCTCTATTATAACCTCTCTTCCATCTGCCACGGTCTTTGGCTTGTTAGAGCGCAACGTTTACTTAAGTTTCCAGCTAGAGCTGTAGGATTTTTAACATTGAAAATGTTTATGTTTTCCTGATCGAGTATAGTGCCCCGATTTATGAAATTGTGACATTTGCCTGTAGTGTCGCAAATATGAAAAGTACGCTGATGAAACATACGTCAAAATGTGCGTCTACTGAAGCTCTTTAAAGTGCGATTTGAATTCTCAAAATCGGTCGGTAACTTGGGCGAATTTCCAAAATTTGACAAAATTTTAAAATTTATTCGCTTTCTTGGATCGAGAATTTCCCAATTACCTTTTCAAAGCTCGCTATTCATGAAACGAAAAACTGTTATCTCAGGATTTAATTAAGCTACAGTTTGAGCTATCTTAGCGGGCAGACAAAAACTGTTGGCGGTAGAAGGGCCTTTACGCGCGAGGTTCAAATTTTATCGTGTTTTTTTTTTAAAATAAAATTTTAATGTCTTTAATAGTTGCGCGTACCTACTTACTACTACCTACCCTTTAGATTTTTATTTGGGTACCATGCGAACAAAACCGTGGAGGAAAGCTAGTGTAAAAAAATAAGTATTCAACAAAACAAACATTATCAAAGCTTTAAGAACCATTCGATATATTAAAAGGCTCTATCTATTACAAAAGCATTGTCATTATTTATAAAACATCATCATTATTCACTGGGGAACCTCGAAATACTGAATAAACAGTTGATTCCGTGATGAATGGAGCTGTATAGCTGCTCGACACATTTATATTCAAAACGAACGTGCCCTTGTCTACGAGAATAACCAGAGAAAATTAAAATAAAAACTTACTACTAGAAATGGCATCGAGTCTAGAAAAGCGTCGCTTGATGAGCATTTGCTCATACTTTTATATTAATTTTGCTATTGACTTGGTATTACTTACCCGTGACGTCACGCGGAACTTCAACGCATTATATCATTGAGGTTTTTTATGTGCATGAAAAAACTAAAACATACAGAGTTCATTTATTTCCATCGCAGGTAAAACATTGATGCTGCTGTACAGCATTGCCAAAAGGTAAGTTTGATTGGCTGTAAAAGGGCCAAATGTCATACATTTGTGGAATATATGTGTTAGAGAGAGGAAAAAACGAACGCGCAACAGCGGTTCTGATAAAAATTCTCTCAGATTGCCCCTCTATTGGGTAGCTTTACTGTCAGTAAGAAAAATCAACCACAGTACAGAGGGTCTGTTCAGTATCTAAGTTGCCCAATGAAATGAACGATAGTACAGAGGGTCCCAGTATCTTAATAGCCCCAATGATTAGCACCGGAACTGTTTTTGCAAACGCAAAAGTTTCTTCTGAAACTTTACTCTCTGTAGTTCTCCACTGAAAAATATTACCTGAAACTTTGCAATTGAAGTTAGCATTACTCTAGAGTAGATAAATAAACAACGAGTCCATTAACTTTTTTAATTAGGGTCTCGTCCAACAAAAGGAAAAAAGGGACCCTTGTATTACCATTTATTGTCCGTCTGTCTTTCTGTCAGTCAATGTTACGACCTTTTTAGGAACGCGTGGAGGTATCAAGTAGAAATGAGTATCGAACTTGTAGATTTCTTGAATAAATCTATTTAAATCAAAGACTCAGGTTTGCAATCCCATGGATCTGGTAAAAAATCGAACTTCTAAGTCAGGCAATCAAAAGGTACGGCGAATTATGCCGCATATTTTGACACTCGCAAGGGAATCGATGCTTATTGGCAACTTCCCGTTGACCAAGAATTATGAATTCGGCCATGATGCTTTAAAAGAAGCAAAAAGTCCTAAAGCACAAGTAAAGGAAAAGATACGGAAACCCTAAATTTGAAATTACTTACAATGCAATATTTCATTCAAGTTTGTACGGAACCATTGGTACCCGAGCCCAACTCGCACTTGGTCGGTATTTTATATTAAATTTCGTCTGTTAAATACATTTTTTGATTAAACTATGAAGGGTTCTTAGTTTTCGACATATTTAAAAGCATCCGGACTTCTTGTTATTTGAAGCTACACATATTAATTTGTCAGTAATTTAACTCTCTACCTTTCACGATCAAAGCCAATAAAATTATAGAGACATCAATCACGATTTCCTATTCATTAATATTGATCTTTGCGCTAAATTCAGTCTTTGTTGTGGCTAAAATTGATTCATTACTCGATTATACAAATCATTTGGTTTCGCTGTAATAATTTGAATGTACTTTACATTTCCACAGAAAATTGTGCTGTGAAAACGTGTTGGTTCATTATGAAATCCAAGATTATCATGTTGGAAGCTACAACAACAAAAACTCTGATGTTGAAGTTTTTAGGCCGCCTGAAGGCCTTCGATATGGCTTAGCGAATATAAAAGCTGGGACCAACATCATAACGTTGAGCTAGTGAATGACCCTGGATTATATACGTTTTTCTAATGTTCTAAGCAGACCTAACGAGTACCTAATAACCTTTAAGTATCAGCAGTGACTTCTCCTCCCTGTGTGTGTTCTACCGCTTGTGTAATGGGGTGTGTTCTGGTGAATTGTTTGATTTGGTGCCTGCAGCTTCTTTATATTCCCGACATACATTGTGTACACTGTACACTGTTGTACACTGTGAGGATCCAGAATTTCAAAAAAATCAAGCTGTAGGTTTTCTAATTCTTTAAAAATATCCTAAAAGTTAAAATAGGGTAACCGTGGTTTTGCCGGAAGCAGTGCGGGCCGGAAGTATCGTCTGCTGAAAGGTGCCGCCATGTCAATTTTCGCTAGAAATAGAGGTGGAACGCGAGAGCGACTGACGTGAACAGTGTATTTATATACTTTATTTTATAAAGTAGTTATTATAGGGGTATACTCACATTTTCATTCGTATGTAAAGCAACGAACGAAAGATTTTATAATAAAAAAAAGTAAAGGAGATTGCCGTCTGATGTATCGCTCGGTACCAAGACTAAAGTGAGTGCGTCAAAAAAATATCCAATACGTTTTTAGTCGATTCTACTGTCAAAATAATTAAAAATGAGGGTTATCGCCATAGCAACACTTTACATCAATGTTTATTGCCATAGCAACGTATATATCATTGGTTGTTGTAGTCTAATGGCGGCGTGCAACGGAAACCAAATCAACAAAACCATTTTTTTTACTTGATTATTAATCGAGTCGGTGTGTAAAACTAAAGAAAATGTTAATGTCATTTATAAAATATAATAAATTTTATGGGATACGTTCGGTTTTGACGCAATTGGTACGGGTTCTCGGCATTCTCCTTTGATTGTTTTTAAATTAATTCCATTGCAAAAAACTAAACTAATTATTATTCATTGACTACCTACCGCCCGCAGCTTTGCTTGCTTGATACCTTAATAAAAAGAAGCCTGTGCCTTAATCTAAGTTACAAACTTAACATGAGGTGGGCCATGTACTTGTTCCAACTTCTAATACTATACAAATACAAAATAAATACAAAATCTTTATTTACCAAAATTTACATTTAAATACAGTGAACATTACTGGTGGTTCCTGCACTAGGGCTAGCCTGTATCGCAGGAAACCGGTTACAGAGAAGGTTACCGAACCATAACATATTAACACAAAATGTACAGGACAAATGACATGGCCAAAAAAAAACTGTAACTCTAAAAAAATCTTTTCAGTAGATTTTGCATGAAAGAGTAACAAACATCAATCCATCCATCAATCTATCCATTCTCAGAAACTTCCACATTTATAATATTAGTAGGATATGAGTAGTATAGGATAGGATAGGTTTTCTTTTGTATTTTAAGCGTTAGCTTACACTTCAGACAAAATCTAAGATTTTTATAATATCCTGAAAATTTCGATGCAGTTGGGATTTGAACCTGCGACCATCCCATAAATACCGGGACGGGCAAACCAACTGCGCTACGGAGTCAAGTCCTTACCTTTTCAAAATTTTCGGGCAATCATGGCTAAACGCCAAAATTTTTTGCAATTAAATTTAAATAAAACGATCGTGAACCAATCTCATTTACATTATAAACTAGCACGTTGAATGCAGCTCAAACTACGCGTCATACCCAGATCCAGCTCGTCTCCAAGACTAGCAAAAAAGTATTCTATCGTAGACGTAAAATATTGACCAATGACAAAGCGTAGATAAAAAATAACGCTTTGTCATTGGTCAAAGTTTTTCATTTCGCTTACGATACGTCACGGTGAAATATTCGTAATCACCCTACTGATAGTTTTTTTACATCGAGATATATGGAATTCTAACAGTTTATGTATTAAAAACATCTTAAGACCGCGGTCAAGAAGACAGCGGCGGCCGCGCGAGGAGCGGCGCGCCAACGTAAATCTATGCATCAGGGACTGAATAACCGAAAAATTAAGATACCTTTATTTATCGGTATGACGTCATACCTTTATATTCCGGTTACCTAAATATTTCAATAGCTAAAAAAATTACGGTACCGAAAAATCAGGTATTGAAATACGAAACGGTATAAAGAGGTAGCGCTACCTAATCCCCAAGGATAAAGGTATTCTTTTATATAACCGCGTCTTCTGTCGTCCTTGGCTAGTTTCAGTTTACAGTACCTGGACGACTGAGCTTTGCTCGGTTTTTTTTAAACCGTGTTTTTGTAAATTATAATACGAAATACTTATTGATAAAATATGAATATTTTTTTTTCCATCTTACCGGCACATTAATAAGAAAATATGAACTGGTTACTCAATAAAAAATCACAAGTGCATTTAGTTTAACATTTTAATAGTTAACAGTAACATTTAACAGTTAATCAATCAATTTAGTAAGTATATTTTTATCATATTAATTATGAAATCCTAGTACTTCCTAACATACTATATTGTGGGTTTGTCGAGGATTTTCATTTAGAAGGTAGACTTTTGCCATGACTACTTTTGACTTTTTTGCCATGCATAAAGAGCGGACTGGAGTTTAAGTCAACCTCAACAAATTCTAATGTTTGCCCTTGGGATTTGTTAGAAAATGCTACGTTTATCATGCCATGCATGAAGACTGGACCACTACACTTTACGTCAACCCCAACAAATTCCAATGTTTGCCCTTGGGATTTGTGGACAGTCATGGCAAATGCAGATCTAACGGGAAATTGTTGACGCTGAATGGTGCATCTCAATTGTCCTTTTGATGAGTGAGATGATGACAAGGCTTACCCTTAGTATATATACTTCTTTGCCAGATTGTTTACCAATAACAATTTTTGCCTATATTATGTGATAGCACAGACTTGTTACAATAAGTTTTACACCATTTCATAGTCCTTCTGATACGTCTAAATTATGCGACAACATTATCAACGCATTTTTTTCAATTTTAGTTCGTGTGATGGCAAGTCTAAAATGTTGACACTATTGAGAAATTTTGTTGTTACTTTGACTGCTCCTTCAGGTGGATCTTTCATTGAGTCATGGCTTTAGTAGATTTTGTATTTACTATACTTACTATAGTAGAAGTTTGGCAACTATATAATAATTAATTTTTTTCAACATCTTTGTTATGAGGCGCGAGTATCGCTCTGTCTTTCATTCCTTCATAATTTCCATTGACTAAGCAGTTACCTAAAGCCCGCTATACTTACATTTTGATCGAGTTTAGGCCAATGCGAGCGTAGGCAAATTGATACATGAAAAGAGCTACCGTCTAGACGTTCGGCAAGTCTATGCAAACTATTGCAAACGGTCAATGTAGACGAGTTTTGTGGACTTGCCCCAAGAAAGCTGCCCACACGTTGTGCAATTGGCCAGGTGCATGCGAGAGCCTTTGATTTGTGCAGAAAAACCGTCACTGCTCCGAAGTGAGACGACTGGTCGCGAGCGACTGCGAGTTGTGACAATACCTACACGCCAAATGAACTCTATACACGTTGGCGGTTGCCTTTACTTGGCCAGCTAGGCGAGCGACACCGAACAATGGCAAGGCAAGGGTAATATGCTATCTATACGTTGGTGTATTGGCCTTCGCTCAGCAAGGCTCCACCAACATCTATTGCAGGCTTAATACTTCATAAGATCCGGGCTGCGTGCTGGCCAATTCACGGTGCGTTTTAATCTCTTCGCAATATGGTCGAACTTGTGCAGTGGCGTGAGTTCGGCCATTATCTTGCATTAGAGTTGAATTTTCCCCTATTAATCCCATGTAAAGTATCACGTGAGTTTCTAAAACCTCTGTTATACAGCGTTTTGCCGTCAAACCTCCTTTTCATGTACCCTTCTAAACCAAACACTCTTTGGTTTAGTGCTGCTTAAAAACGACATCTATTGTCAAGTAGCTTTTAGTGTTGCGGTGTCGGCAAAACAGTTTAGTTTTTGTTTACAGATGCTCGTAAACGGGCAATTTTGTCAATTTCTTGCTGCAATGATATAGCCACCAAACTGCCGATTAAATCTCTCACAAAGTGCATTATTTGCAATATTGTAGCCCGGAAATCTTGCAGCAATCGCCCTACTGAAATATATTTCAGAATAGTCGCAAGTATTTAATGTCTAGTCGGCTACATTGAAAATTATTTATCCAGCTTTGACTTCACTGCAATATTGCCGTATATCGTCTTTGCTCTGATGTTTAAGTGCATCTTATTTCCCTCGCTCCACTTCCCCCGCCTCGTCCTGTAGCTGCCACTGCTGTCTCCTCAATCTAATCGCAATATGCTCCGCGTGTACGAATAAAACTCCTCAGCAATCAGTTGCTGAATCTTCAAGGGTTATACTCGGCAATATCGGCTTGTATTGCAAAATGAAGTTGCATATCTAATATACCTTTAAAAACGAGCAATTCTTGTATATGTATATATATAATCTGGATCTCGGAAACGGCTCCAACGGTTTTCATAAAATGTTGTATGTAGGGGGTTTTGGGGGCGATAAGTTGATCTAGCTTTTTAGGGTTTTATTAATAGAAAATGTTGTTTTATCCAAAAAAAGGCTGCTACAATATCATCAGCATACGAAAATGACTCTTCCTGACATCTATTGGCGAGTAGTATTACTATTGTTTTGGCAACTAGGACCATCAGACATCGAGTTAGTATATACTACTACTATAGAGTCACATTCTTCAAGTGAAAACTGACAAAAATCGTCCAAGCGTATTTGACATAAATCAACTTCAAAATGACAAATTTGCACTAATTTAGACCATAAGTCTAAGTAAGTAAGTAAGTTTTGGTGCAGATACTCTTTTTCCACGTTTCTGCCTCTATTTATAATAACTCGATGCTGTCAGCTTAACAACAACTAAACTGTTTTACCGACATAGCAACACTAAAGCTACTTGACAAAAGATGACGTTGTTAAGCAACACTAAGCCAATGAATGTTTGGTTTGTGTTAGACCAAGAAAATTAATTGTTTATATAAATTATTGATAAAATAAATGTGTCTTTTCAACTCACGTGTTTACTTAAATTGCCTAAAAGCTCTTTAAAAAAAAGTTTATTTAATAATTAGAATACGATTATGACTCTTTCTGTCATCTATGGGCGAGTAGTAATACTATTTTATTATTTACTAATTTTTACTAATTTTATTATTAACTAGTCCAATAATAATGCCGAAGAAGAAAAACCAGAAACTGAATATGATTCTGAATGTACTGATTGTATCAAATAAAATGAAATTGATAAAGGGAGCTACCATTTCTGTCAAATGCTGCTAAGTGAGCTACAATTTGTACGACCATGCATGCGGAATATGGCGTACAGGCACATGTTAAAGATTGTAGAATCTTTCAAAGGACAACATAAAATGGACAGTGATCTACCTTGTAAACATTAATAATAGAACATCAGTAATAATAAAAAGCCATGCATAGTTTAGTAAATACTTATATTAATTAAACCAAATTTTCAATTAGGTAGGCATCTCATAAATTCAACATACTAAAAAGTTCAATTAACTCAAGCTAGCTTATTACTAATTTTGGTATCTTTCCATAGCTAGAAATTGTCGTAATCACATTTAAGGCGGAACATAATAATTTAAACATATTTCTATAATAATAAACATTTAATATTAGTTCCTTACTTAGGAAATTGGCGTTTTTTATGGAGAATTTCGAGAAAATAATTTCTCAATACATACATTTTTGTATTTTTATCTGAAACTACTAATCCAATTTCCCTATAATTTTGTGTTTATAATTGGACAATATTGTGAAAAGTATGCGTAGCCTTATTTATAAACGAAAACGAACACATAAAAAAATACAACGAATTTAAGCATTGAAGCGACAACACATGAAATGAACTGTTTTTATGTTTTATTTTTTGGGGATGAACTTCCTCTTTTTCTTCCCATTATTACGTAGGTAACAAGCAATAAAATACATAGCAATATTTTCTAGTAGGTTAGATAGAAGGTATAAAAATGAAAGCAGGTAGTAACTAAGTAATGTGCGTGCGTGAGCGCGTGCGTAACCGAACGAATACGAAAACCTAAAGAATAACTCCTGTCAGCACAGCATTCGGAGATCGGCGCGCCCCCAAGCGAGCCTCCCCCTCCCGTCCCGCCAGCCACCGTCACCACCCCGCTTGCATCCTTACCGGCTCGACTTAATATTCTTTCGGTACCGTAATTCTATACCGGTAAAATAACGGTATAGCCCAACCTCTATCGGATAATGGTATCCTTACGTTTTTACGGTACTGATACCTTTATACCGTAACGTTTTCAGTCCCTGCTATGCATTGAAACGCGCCATTCCTTGCGCCGTCAATGTTTTAGCGCCTAATTGTAGCATAACAAATAAACTCAATCAGTTTTTAACCTATGCGGGCTTATCTCAAGTAGTCATAGCACCAACGCATTTTACCGAAAATAGTGAGACACTTATTGATCTTATTTGCACAGATTGTCGTGTTCGTAAAGTTAGTGTTGATAATATAACTGCCTCTTTGGGACATGCTTTTGTAACCGCAACGCTTAATATAAAGAATGAGAAGGTGCTTCCTAAATCAATTACTTACAGACCACTTAAAGACATAAGACTTAAACAATTTGATGATGATCTGTTGAGTATTGATTGGGACTTTGTCGCCAATGCAGTGTCTGTCGATGTAATGGTTGATCATTTTACAAGTACTATTATAAGTCTTCTCGACAAACATGCACCATTGAGGACAATAACAATAAGAGGAAAGCCTGCACCCTGGATAACAGACACTGTAAAGGTAATGATGAACTGTCGTAACAAGGCTCATGATAGATACCGTCGCACAAAGCTTGAGAATCATAAGACATACTATAAGGAGCTTAAAGCACTTGTTACCCAGAGTATTTACAATGAAATGCGCGCTTATTATGACCATCATCGTATCAACTCCGAATTAGGTGATGAGAAACAGCTCTGGAAGAACCTGAAAAAGGATGTTTGCCTAGCTCAAAAAGCGATAATATTTTGCCTGAATGCTTTGATAGCCCTGATGATATCAATAAACACTTTTTGGACGTACCGGGTGTCAATTCTGTACCAATTAAGGATCTTGTGGTAGAAACTGGAATGTCTGTAAAAAAGGATTCGAATGCTTTGGCAACATCACCATCTTGCTTGATGATGGTATTACCAATATTTAATTTATACTCCATAATATCATGTTTGACTTTTCCAGTCTCACTGTTTATTATTTTCCAAGTGGTTTTAATTTTATTACTACTGCTTCTAATTTTTGAACTAATATAATTAGACTTAGCCGCGCGACATACATTTTTAAAAATTTTTGAGTAATTTTTAACTTTATCTTTAAACTCTTCACTATAATTATACTGTTTTTCACTGTAAAGCTCATACATTCTTTGTCTGCTTTTGTGAATTCCTACTGTTGCCCACTCACAGAATGTAGGACTGTCAGAGACCATGATCGATTTAGGTTTGATAAAATTATTAAAAAAATAATTATATAAATAATTTTGATTATTATTTTGATATGAAAAGGGTGATCTATTTAACAAATTAGATTTAAATTTTTCTAATCGATGCACAGTCACTGGTACAAAAGTTATTTGCCGTTTTACATTTTTCTTTATTTGATTTTCTATTTTGATTAACTGACCAAGGTGGTCTGATTTTATGTTACTAATTAAATTTTTACTTAGTTAGTATATTAACATTTGAATTTGTAAAAATATTGTCTATGCATTTGGCTGAAGTGTCAGTAATTCTAGTTGGCTCCATAAAGAGAGGTTTTAGATTATATGATTTGAATAAACTAGTAATTTTAGTACTTAATGAATAAACTTCTAGAAAATTTATATTGAAGTCTCCGCATGTTATAATATTTTTGTTTGTTTTAGATATTTTGAACAATATTTCATCCATGACCTTTTCAAAAATATCATATGAGGCGGATGGTGGGCTGTACGCACTTATAACAATGAAACGCTCCAACTCTACGCATGCTATTTCAATTTGGCTTTCAACAGACAAATGGACAATGTCCTTACGTTCTTTAAATTGGATTTGTTTATTTAAAATTATTAATGAGCCGCCTCTTATAGCATGCGTTCTACAAAAAGAACTACCAACTTGGTGGTTACTGAAATTGAACATGAGCTCGTAGCTTTTTAGCCAATGTTCTGTAATACAGATGATGTCTATATTATCAGAGTTCATGAACAATTCTAATTCTAATAATTTTCAACTCAATCCTTGAATATTTTGATGCACCAAGTTAGTATGATTTACAGTTCTGTTTATTTGATTTATATGTAAGTCCTCACTAGAGCAAGTAAATCGTGGTGTACCGCAAGGGTCAATCCTTGGGCCACTACTTTTTGTTATTTATAGTGCTGACCTCTGCTGGGGTATTAAGCATTGTCAATATCACCTATATGCTGATGACGTCCAGTTGCATTTGCCCATGCGCCCGAATGAGGTCCAAACACAGTTAAATAAGCTGAATGATGATCTGGCACGTATAGCCTCATGGTCACATAATAATGCTCTTGTATTGAATCCCGCAAAATCCAAGTTTATGGTTCTGGGTTCGAAGCGTCAAGTTATTAATATTTCGAGGCACGCTCTTAATATCCATATATTCGGACAAACAATCGAGAGGGTCCATGAGGCTAAAAATCTTGGTTTAACACTGGATAGCCAACTCCGATTTGAAAGTCACTTACTGAATCTAGCAAAGTTCTGTTTTTTTAGGCTAAAACTGCTGTATAAGGTTAGGAATTTTCTAAAAGAGGAGGTCCGTATTAAAGTTTGTGATGCACTCATACTATCCAAACTCAATTATGGGGATCTGGTGTATGGTCCTAAAACAGCTCGTCTTGTTCAAAGAATCCAAAACGCTTGCTGTAGATTCTGTTATAATATCCCGCCGCGAACGCACATCACCCCCTATTTAAACAAGTCGTCTACTCTGAATATGGCTTCACGAAGGGACTTACATATGGCTGTGCTTGTCCACAGCGTTATGATCTCAGGGGAACCAGAGTATCTCTTCTCCAAACTCGACAGATCTCAGAGTAAGTATAGCACTAGGCCAACAAGAGACTTACTACATTATAGTAAATTTAAAACCGTGGCCTTCAGGGGTAGTTTTCGGTACCAGGCGACTAAGTGCTGGAACAATATACCTCCACCACTTCGAGTTTTGAAATCCAAATATACATTTAAAAGAAATTTCAAAAAATTTATATTAGATAGGCAAAAGACTGGGTTGCCTGGTACAAGTGCACCCTTCACCTGTTAGTTAGTTCTTTCTTTTTTATATCATTATATTAATCTTCTTTAATTTTTATTTATTTGCTTTGATTGTTTTTAATTCCTATTCAATTTTATATTAATGATTATTTTATTATTGAAATTTATTGCATTTTAATTTAATTTATATACTGAAACTTTAATATTTACACGATATATAGTTTATAATTTATATTTTTTTTCTCGCCCTGATTACATTTAACAAAAATTGAATTTAATTTTAATGCATATTTTGTCATTGAAATTCATTGCATTTTAATTTAATTAATTCATTTAGTTACATAATTCACAATTAATATTTTGTAATGCAATCTTTCTTTTTTTTTGTTTAAATTGTATAATGATCACTCTCCACACCACACTAGGAACTTACGTTATTATTAACACCATACGAGTACGTTCTCACAGGGTCTTGTGGCTGAACACAATGGTCTCGGCAGAAAAACAGCGTCCACTGTGAACACAGTGGGCATAATGCTGAGTCGGGGCCTATTTGCTGCTGTAGCACACAATACCTATTATAATAAGTGGTTTTTTTTTTCGAACTTGTAAATTCTTTGTTTGATGTGGTTTTATATGTATTTGTGTGCTATTTTGTAGCAAATAAAGTGATGTCTATGTCTATGTCTATGTCTATATATCAGTCATGTAGTTCTCAAAATACAAACTCTGCTTAGTTTGGGGCTACATGATGCTGTGTGATAACGTTCAGCATTATTTATTTATTTATATTTGTATAATCATCAGCAGCAACATCATCATCAGCCTATAGCAGTCCTCAGCTGGACATAGGCCTCCCCTAATGAGCGCCATTGTGCCCTGTTCTGAGCTCGACGCATCTAGCATGCATACCGTCCTTATATGTGTATATTGTTAAATTTTTGTTACAAAGACTACAATTAAAATTAATTACTTAGCAATGAAATACGGAAACAGATATTGGAGTGGCACCAACTGTAATTATCGAGCATCGAATACCTCCACTTTCAGCACCGTTTTGAACATCGCTAGTTGGATTCAAATGCTACAATTATTGCAGTTTGCTAAAGTTCCAACGATTTGTGGTTCCGGTCTAGTTTCCAATGGTGAATGAGTCTGGCGAATTAGTTTAAATAGGAACTTAGATTTTGCATAGTTGGTTCAGTTTTGAGTTTGCGACAATACTAAAATTAAAAAAAAAAACCCCGACAAAAATAATTTATTGAAAAACAAACACTGCACTAAAATATTATTGCGTATTTTTTTTTTGTTTTTACAACTTGCAATCAACCTGTTTTTCTATTAAATTTATCTCGTACAATCTATGCGCTTACCATAAAGGTTGATTTATATACCTACCTACTTTTTTAGTATTTCCCGTTATGCCCTTTCCACTGAAAAAATATTTTTCCAAATCGGTTCATAAATGACGAACAAACATAATACAAACAAATATAACCGAATTGAGAACCTCCTCTTTTTTGAAGTCGGTAAAATATTAAGTCGTTGCAGGACGCCTACCAGAATATCGAAAACTAGCTAAACAGTCGCCATTTCTCTTCAAATTCTATAGGCTTTATTAAAATTACTATAGCGATTTGAGTATTATTTATAGTACATTACTCATAGTGCATTTGCTCTCTCTGCTCGGAGTTTCTGGTGTAGGAAAGTAAATACATTTTCAGATAAGTAGATATTTGAAGTCAGTTTTAAATTGTTTTGTATAAAAAATTTACTTGTTGTTTATCACATCAGGGCCCTTATGTACGATCCATACCTACCGGCGCGCGTCGGAGAGCATCGAAGCGCATTTTAAAACATGCTAGAGGAAATTGAAACACCCACGAAGTAGTTATGTTCCTCATTTGCATGCAATATCTACTTACGGATCTATTTATGTCAGTGTTTGAGAAAGCTCAATAGCAGCTCAATTGCAGCTCAATTGCTGCGTTAATTGCATATAAATAAGGAACTTAACTGCTTTGTGGAGGTTTCAATTTCCTTTAGCATGTTATAAAATGCCCTCCGATGCTCTCCGACGCGCGTCTGTAAGTGTGAATCGTACATTATTCCATAGGGAATAGTGTACAATTCACACTTACAGACGCGCGTCGGAGAGCATCGAAGACGCGCGTTACTTATGTATTTGGTTATAGAACCAAATACATAAGTAACGCGCCTCGTTACGATAACTGCGTGGAATCTGCGTGTAATCGTATTCTTTATGCCCATGTCTTTCTTAACGTGACGCCATGGCGTGTTTTGAAAGCGCGTTTGTGTTTGAAGCATGTCATAACGTCACACATTATCGGTAAGGAATCTTTTGTATCATAGAGAATAAGGACCCAGCGCAAGGTGTTTATGTCAAAAGGGCTAGAAAAGTTTAGAGATTACTAAGAAGCAAAGAAAGCTGTCTCTTGTTTGTCTCAAATAGAGACCAACAAGATTAATAAGCGGGCACCAGGGTTCCCACCTTCCAGTAAGCACTAAGCCAGTGCAAACTGACCATTTGTAGAACAGCTTAGTTCCCGCAACAAGTTTCTCATTTAATTTCCTTGGCCATATTCAGGCTAGCTTCATTCAGGTAGAAGTTTTAGGCGAGTAGAACAGTTAGTCCACTCGGTACACGTAGACTGTACTAACACAGACTTTAAAAGATATACTGTGATACTAGACTGAGTTTCAATACAAAAAATTAAGCACAAAATTATTGACGTTTCAAAATGATCCATGGATCACTTTGAATCCATGCATCCATGTTTTCAATATAGTCGATGATGTATCTATCCTCTTTTGAAATGTTTGTGTACATAGCAATATTTTTTCTTATTAGGTTATTAATCCTAACCCAATATAACTCATCAAGAAAAAGTATTAATAAACGATGTGATCTTCTAAATAAAATTATTATGGAATAAATTCCAAGTTTTATCCGAATCCTCACTGCCATGCCGTTGTAGAGTTTAGTGGGAACAATCATGCAACAAACAAACTTTCGCACTTGTAATATTCTCGTTTCGAGGTAGTTTCGTATAATATTTTTTGTGGGACACTGTGTAGAGTGAACTATTTATCTCTTACAAACTGTGGCAATGGCTGAGTCCTTTATCTACAGCGCCTAAGCGGGAGAAAACGGAAGTAAAGGAGAGTGCATTTAAGGCAAACGTGCACTGTTTACAGTACAGCTACTTGTGTTGTGTAGTCCCAACTTTTATTGAATAACTTCAAAAGAAAAAAACAAAACTTAGCCGTCTTTAGTTTTTCAGATCTTTAGATAGAAAATACTAGCTTACGCCAGTAGTACACGGATAATAAGTTGTCTATCTACACTCATGTTATAAAGAAGAAAAGTTTGTATTTTGTGTGTGTGTGTGTGTGTGTGTGTGTGTGTGTGTGTGTGTGTGTGTGTGTGTGTGTGTGTGTGTGTGTATGTTTCTAATGAATGAACTCAAAAAGTACTGTACCGATTTCAAAAATTATTTCACCATTGGAAAGCTACATTCACCTTGAGTATCATAGGCTATATTTGTTGCTAGAAAAGATTAGGAATCCTTTCTAAAACTTAAGTAACGTAACCCAAGATGTAAAACAAAGTGCCCTGAAACGTTTTTCGTCGCATGCGCTGCGGAAACTATTGATGATAGAACAAAAGTATGTTGTACAATATTAAAGAACATATCATCTATAAATAATAAAAGGTAATATATAAAAAAAAATCTTATGTCCACCCGTGCGAAGCCGGGACGGGCCACTAGTGTTTTAATACAAGTCATAAACTATGTTCCAATTTGATCCAAATCTATTCAATCGTTACAGAATGAGTGAAAACAAACATATCTCTCTTACACATTCGCATTTTTATATTAAGCCAGCTTTGACGATGAGATATATAATTACATCTTGAAATATAATAATACATCTCTCATCATACATTTTGTACGAGACCGTTTACACTGTGCTACAATGTATATTGCATCCCAAACTATAAGTATTTTTTTGGACTATATTGATGTATATTTTACCACACGTCCCCCTGTCACGCCCTCAGTTTGAATGGTGACGTTTGTGTGCAGAAGTGTTTTTGTTAGAAACAAAAGATAAAAAAATAGCAATATCGGGATTTATAGTTCTTCCATCTTATTATTATATTTTTGACATTTGAAACTCAATGCTGCCAACGTTCTTATCTAAAACAGTCCAAACCCAACGCTAAAAAGGTTCGTTTTGCAATCCGATTCTTTTTCCAATCCGAGAGTTTTCATGTCTTTTTAATTCAAAACAAAAAAATTTACGTCATTTAATTATATCATTTTCTTCTACAATATTAGCAATACAATTTGGACAATACAAAATTGTGATTAAATAAAAATAATTATAGTTCTTGATGAAATAATTAATTTGTTGAGATATTAAGACCCAACAATGATAATGACCAAATAATTATATCAGTTTTTTTATTCGGAGATGGTGTCAATAATCGATTCAAAAATCGTTCAATGTTATGTGGCCGCAATCACTAGTGCTGGACTTTGATATCTATCAAAAATACATATTATATATGATAGAAATACTGTAATATATAGCTCCAGATGTAATATACCTTATACTCCATAGGCATAAGCCGGCTTATGGTGATTTACAAGTAAATTTTAACAATGGGGAATAAAAGTCAGTTTGATGCTTATTTTAATTCTTTCATTCTTCTGCTCTTTGGAGTAGATGTTAAAAACCTGACATAACATGATGCTTATTATAATATTTGAATAGAAATAACATTTTGACTGCGTACCCACTGAGCATTAGTGTACTAAAGCGTATGCGAGAGTTCGCTTGTATGCACCCTTATCCAACGTTTTAACATACATAGGTATTTACAAAATATTTGATGTCTTATTCCAAAACGAAGATAAAGTTAATCTAGGCTTAAAACTGGTATTTTGTATACAAAATCTATCTTTAGTATTCGTTTTGTAATGAGGCAGTCTAAGTTTTAATAAAAACTCATTACAATTTTTCTCACAAGCCTCAAAGCGCGCACCTCATTTGTCGAGAAATGAATACAAAATGGTTTCACTCATTTCTTTGAATGGAATTAAATAGATTTTTTATAATTACTGGCGCAAACCGCGCATGAGCCGGTTAAAGGGTGGAAATGAACTACCCTATTAAAACGATTCGTTAAGATTGAGTTAGTTCACTGAAGGTTCTGTAGCTAGAATGAAAAACTTAGGACTTGATAATCAGATGATCTAATAGGTATTTAGTTACAAATAATGCTGGGCAATGTACATACATCAGCATCAGCCCCAAACTAAGCAGAGCTTGTATTATGGGAACCACATGACTGATAAACACCCAGACTTGAGACAAATACCTGATAATAATATAAAAAAAATGTCTTGTGTGGCGAGAATCGAACCTTGCGTCTCAGGCGGACTTCGCCCACAGCTGCCGTCAGGTAAGTAGTAACTTTTACTTAGTAATGTCATGCCCTATAAGGCATGGTTATGCCCCAAGCACTATAGAGAGCGTCTGGCCAGAGTAGACCAGCACCTTCTAACTGTACGGTATCTTGTTAACCTGTATAACTAGATTGTTAAATTAAAATGCATTTCATCATCATCATCATCAACATATAGCAGTTCACTGCTGGACATAGGCCTCCCCTAATGAGCGCCATTGCGCCCTGTCCTGAGCTCGACGCATCCAGCTTCTACCAGCAGCCTTTCGCAGATCGTCACTCCACCTGGCCGGAGGGCTAATGCTAATAATGCTTTTAGTAAGCAATAAATAGGGTAGATAGATACATAGATAGATAACTCTTTATTGTACTCACACCAACTTAAACATAAAATACAAAACAAACAATAACTTATACTGAAAGTACAATGGGCGGTCTTATCGCTTAGAGCGATCTCTTCCAGACAACCTTTATTGTAACACAGGGTATTGTCTAAGCTGTTAACGAGTGAACTGTTGATGATGATAATAGCCTTTGTTGGCTGAAATAAGAATGGTAGTAGTATTTCTCTAAATTATCCCTTCAATAGAGCTCTACTACTACAGAATAAAAAGCATAAAAAGTATTGTTACCTTGGTAAAAATAATTAAAAGTCGGTAGAACTTTAATTATTAAAAACCTAAAGTTTAATAATAGTACGTCAATGTAAATACCCTAGCTAAAATGTTAATTTTCCTGTTTGTTTTAACATAAATTATAGGTAGATAAATATTTATTCCACACGCTATTATTAGCTATTATTTTAAGATCTATGACAATTACAATGAGATTTTTTTTTTTTGGAAAACTTACTGCTTATTGGGAGCACAACAGTAGAATAATAAATACATGCAGCTATACATACGATGCTACATAATATACATACATACATTTACATGTACAATGGCCAATTACAAGTTTCCACAATTAAATAACAATAAATAGGTATAAAAACAGCAAGTATACGACATAATACAATAATAAAGGTCACATAAACTTCCAATAATATATAACCTATATTTTTTTATAGAAATTCTTTAAGTATCTCACCACGGAACCCTGATAAAACGAAATAAAACGCTTACACGTTAATGATTGCTGCGTTTAGCAAAATTCATGCAAAATCACCTTCGTTTCACACAATTCTAGCTTTTATTTCTATTTCTTAAGGTCCATGCTCTTTGAAGTTGTGAGAAACATTTTACCCGTATATTTAACAGTGAGGGGTAGATTTTAGTTAAATAAAATAAAAATGTTTTTGATGAATGCTCAACATTTTTTTTACTAACACGTTGAGGGTAGAATACAATTTGTGCGGTAATTTATTTTACTTGCAACTAGCCGACGTGCGCGTTGCACCTTGCAAATACTCTCTGTCAAAAACCTCTAGTCTCTACTAACTATAGAAATTTGCTGATCCAAGCTTTAAGCTATTAAGTTGTAGAGATTTTTTATCTGTTAGGTTGCAACAAGGAGAACACTAACCCATACAATACAATTTTAAGTAAAAGACTTCGTTATGTGTCACCTCAAGTAGAGGTTCAAACGACGATGCAAGTGAGACGGACAAAATTTACATATTATATTATTAGATATTTTAAATTTTAGTGACGACCTCTGTGGCGCAGTGGGTGGTGTAGTGGCTCGCCTGAGATGCAGAAGGTTGTGGGTTCAATTCCCGCTAAGCGACATATGTTTGCAAATTCTGCAGATATTTGTCTTTACAAAAATATATATTTTTAAATATATATAGATATGTAAATATATGTATAAGTAGTAGGTACCTATATCTATCATGTGGTTCCTATAATAAAAGCTTTGCTTAGTTTGGGGCTACATGATGCTGTATTTACTTATTTTATATATCTATATATTTATTATTGACATCATAGTTTATTTTAAAAAAAAACTTGAGAGGTGTCAAGGGACACCCGGACGGAACGAAGTAGCTTTCTATGAGAGAGAGAGAGAGAGAGAGAGACAGAGAAACACGCGCACGCCGCACGGCTTCATTGAAATACAGATCTTAATACATAAATTCAAATTAAAAACACGCAAAAAGACGTAATCGTCACATCGATTTGAACTGGGTGTCGCGGCACGGCAGCCCAAGCCTATACGGCGAGGCTAACGAACACTTAGGAAAACGGATGAAATAAGCGCAGAAGTCTTTATGCCATGACGTCATCAGCTCAACCATTTGACAATTCCAAAGTGTCGTTACAACTTTTGGTCTTAATTTTTTCCGTCTAGCCCCCTTTCGCAACGCGCTATAGCGAACTTCGATCCAAAAACGAAAATATATAGGCTAAAAAAAGAGTTACTTGTGTATATCCTGATTTACCTTTTATGTATAGCACATCTGTACTAAGTTGAGATTTAATTTAAGTAAACCAAAGTAAAGATAGTTCATAAAAAGATTCACCGCAAAGAAAACATTGTATAGTAGATAAAAGACACGTAATATAATGTCCTAAAACTCGAAACTTGGACAAACATAAATTGATTGCTAAGAGCTTCAACACTAAAACACACTAAATTCAGCTTTATTCTAACTCTTCATGGTTTAAATTTGCAACAAATATATTTCAGAGGGTATTTTTTTGGTACATTTAATGCTTTGTGTCAAAGGTATTAGGTTCATTTTCGATAGTATTTGTGGATCTAGTTAGTTTGTGGAGGTCGATGAGATAATTTATTAGGGGTTGTTGAGATTTCTTATGGCCCACGGGTGTTTCTTTAGGACTTTTGTTATTTTGATCAAAATAGCTATTACGGATTCGAATGAACCTATCTTTGTTTATGTACAAATTTTACTATTTTGTAAAAATACTTATGAATAAAAATGTATAATTAATTACTAAATGAATACGTTCCTTTCTAAAATATTACGTAAGTTGAAATCATGTTGTTTTTTGTTTGTGTAGATATTATTATTATTATTATGTTATTTTTAAAGTTTAGGTCTAAAATGGATATGCCAAAAGAAATTGTGTAAATATGGTAATCCGTTTAGAAGTTATTAGAGATTTTCGATGGTGAAAATTGTCAAATGTGAAATTTTATGTTTTTGCTCTGCAAACTAGTTTTTTGCTATGCGAGCTGTACCGGGGGTTTGGAGTAGCCTCCCTCAATAGCCCCAAAGTTGACAACCCTAGCACGACCGCCAAGCGTAGGTATGAAAAGTGAAGTACTTACATGTATTTGACTTCCGTTACCTATTTTTTTTGTGACATAACTGATATACTATATAAATACTTTTTTGTAAATATTTACATATTATACACAGAAAATATCCAGAGCCAAGACAAATATTTACAGAATACAAACAGGCTTTGCCCACTGCGCCACAGAGGTCGCTTTGTCACTGCTTTGTGTTGTGTTTTCTGTGTCTTATTTCTTCCTTTGGACTATCATTATCATCATTGACCAATAGCAGCCCACTGCTGGACATAGGCCTCCCCTAATAAGCGCCATTGCACCCTGTCCTGAGCTCGACGCATCCAGCTTCTACCGGCATTTTACCAGTCTTTTACAATGCTGTTCTGTCAGTTCTGAACTGAAAAAAAAAGATAAAAACAATAAATACAGATGTCTATTTACTTATGTAGTGTAGGACGCCCTCCGGCCAGGTGGTGTGACGATCTGCGAAAGGCTGCTGGTAGAAGCTGGATGCGTCGAGCTGAGAACAGGGCGCAATGGCGCTCATTAGGGGAGGCCTATGATCAGCAGTGGACTGCTATAGGCTGATGATGATGATGATGATGATGATGTGTATTTTATTTATTTTTAGTTAAATAGAACGGCCAAAAAAAAAACAATTACTCTAATATATATTCTTATATTATGTCTGTATTCTTAATGGCTTGTGGAATAGCTAACTTCGGCTTCTTCAGCTCTGAACAAGGAGATAGTAAATAGATATTGTAATTTTTATTTTTTCATCTTATATTCGCTAAATCTGTCATCCAAAAGCTCACTTTTAAAAAATCCAATCAAACACTTATTAAGCACACACGTTACTATATAAAATGATTCAGTTATCACATTTATAAACTTTGTATAATAACTAATGAACCACACCAATATTGGCCGCGGTCCAACACTAAACTACTGTCTCCAAGGATTTAGTTTACTGTTTGGATATTATATAAAGTAAATTATGCAAAAAATTTGTTATCTGCCACTATTTTCACTTAGTTTTCGAACAGTAGTATTTTTTTGCCAGTGACCGAGTCTAGGCTAATGGCTCTTCCGGGGAAATACTACAAACATACCTATTTCTGCCGTGCAGCAGTATTGCTGTATTTCGGTTTCAAGGGCATTTTTTGGAATGTAAGGGATTCCAACCCCCATCTTCGGAACCCAAGCCAGCCTCACCTACACGTGGTGCTAACTCACAAACGGGGCTCTGGCGGCCAGCTGATTGCGGCATAGCGCAGCCTAATACCGAAACAGTTAAATCCCTTGGCCCCCGACGAGCAGCAGCGTCCGCGGTGATTAAACTTGTACCCTGCGATCCCCAACATTTATGCCCAGCGTGGGAATTATGGGCATAATATCCCCCTTCATTAGGGGAGGCCTATGTCCTGCAGTGGACTGATACAGGCTAGTGTGGTGTGGTGGTGTGGTTTGAAGGGCGCCGATAAAATCACAGGCACATGGGCTTATCACCTTCATGCCTCATGTTGGACGCATGGCATTATATCGTCGTTGCTATAAATAATGCTTAGGTACCACTTAGCATCAGGTAGGCCATGTGCTAGTTTCATCTCTAGTTATGATAAAAAATGATCCTAGACTCCCCAAGGCTTCTCATAACCTATACAAATGATTTCATCTTCATAGAGTAAATCTGCACTCAGGAGTAGGACCATGTTGGACTGAGTTTTCAAGTAGGGGGAACAGGATGGCCTACCCTCACTTTCACACACACACTCTAACACTCTTTTTTTTACATCGGATGGACCTTTGTTTGACCACGAACTCACCTGATGTTAAGTAACGTTATGGTCTAAGATGGAGCGCAAAGGTCCAGAAGACACATTCACTCTAGATTTAAATAGTCTCGGATTATAGTTATCAGGAAAGACAGAGGCCGGTAGAGAGTTCCAATCCTTGGCATACATCATGTATACGCCATTTAGAAATGAAGTAGGTGTTTTCTATTTTTAAATATAAATAATTTGTTGGTGTACCCTAGATTTAGGGAAGGAACTGACTTTTGGCACACAGCTTATGCTAGTTTAGGAGCCAGGATTTCTATCAGATTATTGTACACTGTTCCATAATAGTACATTACTACAGCGGCCAGTAAACAGGCATTGACGGACGAAAAAGCCGAGGCACATATAGTTACGTAGTGCATGCTAAAGCAATGCCTAGTTATGGCTAAGGGTTGTATAGTACTTTTGTCAAATGATGCGCTGAAATTAAAACTAAGTAGTACTTAGGCAGAACTTTTCAAAATCAGTGACAAACAATGAACAACAATAATTTTTCTCGCGCGTTTAGCGACTTTAGCTTGTGAAAAATGTTCATTGGTTCATTTGGTTTGTTTTTCAGTACACATCTTTCTATTTGCAAGCCAGTTCGAAATTTAAATAAAACCTTTGATTAGTAACCCACCCTCCTTGGTTGTCATGTTTTGGAGTAAAAGATAGTTCCATTTTTAAATTACCCGACAGATATGAGTTTACATTGTAATTTATTTGGCCGTTAAACACACCAGATATGGATTTTAATACAACTTTTGCCGTCCACTGCTCGCATGTATTTGGCCAGTACAGCAATTTTGATTTATCTCGAAGAAGGTTGTCCAAATAATGCTCAAATTACCAAGCATGTTTGAGAAAAAATACTTTACTTTTAAAGTTTTATACGAGACAATTGCAATGTCCACGACTTCAATTGAGCAGGGATGAATAGCAGCATTACAACTTCGACACTCACAGTAAGTATGTAAATGCAAGGTTTCTACCAAAAAAAGTCATATTAAGAAGGTCATAATAGTTCTGCAGTTTTTACTGGCTTGTTAAGTGACCACAAAAAACTTTGTGACATTTTCATAAAAACTTTTGCTATAACCCCATTGGCTACTAAATTTCACCACAGCCTATTAAGCACTGTATGTCCACTTAGGTACTACTTTTATTGTCTTTGCGAGAGTTCTTGGAAAACACTTTTAACCTAACATGAAAAGCGTAAAGCTGGGTACGGATAGCGCGTACATTGGTACGCTTAATCGGTTACGCGTGTCTTGTAATGCCATGTCCATACTTGAAGCTACGTGCCTCACGAGCTAGCTGGCACGCAAGTCGCACCGTTAATCGGGTTTTGGTCGCGCGTTAAGCTGCGTACGGACAGCGCGTTCCTGTGTCTATGGCCTTCCAGGGCAGACGTAACCGACTACGTGTACGCGCTCTCCGTACCCAGCTTTAGGATGGTTGGATGGATGATCGATAAGGCTGCGTCTGTATATGAAAACTTTTTCGCTCCGTAGCGAAGTAAAAGCGAGTTGTAGAATTCGAAATAGATTTGTTAGTAGTGGCAAAGTTGTAAAGATAAGTGATTTGTATCTTATGTTTTAAGAATACAGAATTAGACAACATTCATACATTCTAAACAAGCGTGACCTGTGTAGCAATACTTTGTTATTAATCGTCACCACTTAACATCAGGTGGGCCATTGGCTAGTTCGATCTTCGGGTATCATGAAAAAATAGAATATAATCATCATCAGCATATAGCTATCCACTGCGGGACAAAGGCCTCCCCTAATGAGCGCCATTGCGCCCTGTCCTCAGTTCGACGCATCTAGCTTCTACCAGCAGCTTTTCGCAAATCTCACACTACCAGGCTGGAATGTTATAAATTCTTATGTACCACAAAGTCATAAATTACCTGAAAAAAATACAAAAACGGGGTACTGCAATGAGACAACGAGCATCAAAGGATGTTTCAAAAAATAATTATTTCATGTTTAAATTTAAACCAATATTTTGTATATTAAGTCCAAGCTTCACGCAAGAAGTTTAAAGGCAAGTTAAGTAATAGTTTGTAAAACAGCTGGGTACTTTCAAACAAACTGCTGAAATATATACTTAGAAGTTTTTTTAGAGAATCTATTCTTTTAAAAGCCTAGTGTTGTTTGACATTTTACCAAATACAATTTTAATATTCATGCACATTCTGTATTCACAGTTTTCCAAAATGGACGCCACAACACGAACGTCCAACCACTCACTTTTCTAAATTCAAATGAGACAAAACAGGCGACGAAAATGGCAGCCAAAAATGCGAATTTCCCGCTAAAAAATAAGCCGCGATTTTCTGGTGCGAATCGCCATCTCTTTTTTAGTTCATCAAAAATGCAAAACTTGATGGAAATATATGCAGTTTTCGCGTTGCGTTCAAATTCGTCGCCTCAACAGAAAAATTGCGCGGTCGTTTGTGATGCAGATGGTGGAGGCAGATGTTGAATTGAGAACGGTTTCTATGCTCTGCTATTGGTTACATTGTGTGCCAAACAGATATCAATACGGAATTGTTTACGCGGCAAAACAGCAATACATTCCGTAACTTGTACCAATACAATACCAGCCTACGATAAAATTTAGACGAATTCAACTGAAATACTTGCACCCACACAACTCGACACCATGTTATTAAAATAATTTTGATGAACCTGTGTAATGATGATTGTGTTTCCTATAAATCTTAATTATTTATAATTTTCTGTACATTATTTCAAGTTTTACAAGCTACGCTGTTATAATATTTTTGTTCTTTCTTTATTTTATTGCTGAGCTTAATAAACTCTTAGTAAGTTTCTGAGTTTCTGTAATTAATAATATATGAATTAAAATATAAATAAAACCATATAGAAAAAATATTAACATAATGAATCTTGCGGAGGTTTACATGCTGTGTATTTTAACCAAAGAGGTTTTTAAACAATTAATTTCTAAAACATTCAACAACGAATTTAATCAATTTTAAAGTCCACTAAGCAGACAATCAGTAATAAAAGTAAAATAAAATATCCTTTTAACTAGTATTAGGTCCTTACCTAAAAAATTGGCGTTTTTTATATCTATTTAATTTTGCACATATTTATTTTAATTCAACAGTCATATACAAAATTAATTTATTTTCTGAACGTAACATTATTGCAAATATTGAAAATTCAATGAAAATACTATTTTTGAAAACGTTCAACCGCAAAAAATAAAACTTAAAAGACAGTTCATTTCACGTGTTGTCACTGAATGATTAAATTCGTAGTATTTTTTATGTGTTAGTTTTCTTGTTTAAATAAATGATTACGCCTACTTTTCACAATGTTTTCCAATCATACACACAACATTTTAGGAGAATAGGATTAGTAGTTCCAGAAAAAATACAAAAATGTATGTATGGAGAAATCTATTTTCTCAAAATTCTCCATACAAAACGCCAATTTCATAGGTAAGCACTTAATATTATACTGAAATATATTTGACGCTTACTTCTCAATAGAAATTAAATAATGTTATAGGGACGGGGTGTAAGTGGTTCCATCCTCCATCTAAGCGGAACCCAAGCCAACCTCACCTGCAGGTGGTGCACCCTGCTAGCTAACAAACGAGGCTCTGGTGGCCGGCTGATTGCGGCATAGCGCAGCCTAAAACACTGGCACAGCTACATTCCCTGGCTGCCGATGGGCAGCAGCGTCGGCAGTGCTAAAAGCTGTGCCCTGCGATCCCCAACCCGCATGCACAGCGTGGGGATTATGGGCATATCCCCCTTCTTATTAGAGGAGGCCTATGTCCAGCAGTGGACTGATAGGCTGTTGATGTTGTTGATGTTGATAGGGACACGTTAGCCGTATGCTTCCAGAGAGATGGACAAACATCACCACGAAATGGACACCATGCGGGCGGCGACATCGGGGTCGGCCGAGAAAACGTCGGCGGACGATCCTGCATTTGAGAAGGAATGGTGGGAGACCGCCAAAGACAGGGACGTGTGGAAGATTTTGGGGGGAGGCCTTTGCCCAGCAGTGGGACAAATAAGGTTAGTAAAAACAAATAGTACCTTACCTTCACGATTATTTTCAAGAATCTGGAACACCTATTATCTTAGTTACCTACCTAATTAACCAATGCCTCAAATATTACATAACTATGATTTTAAGTAGTTATAATGCCTATATCGCGCACAATGCAACCCTACCTAAATTTAATTTGAATTACTAAATACCTATATCGCGTTTTTTCACACGGTGCAACCCTCCCAAATTCTATTTGCAATGAAAACTCGATGTTTGGCGTAAGATAAAGTATTTTTTTATACTTAGACTAGCTTCCGCCTGCGGCTTCACTCACGCGGTACCGGAGTTAAATGTAGCCAATGTGTTCATCCAGGTCATAAACTATGTAATTATATTCCAAGTTTAATCCAAATCCGTTTAGCCCTTATTGAGTCAAGTGGGAACAATATTAAGTAAAGTGTGATATTAAATATCACTTACTTAATATTGTAGTTTTTGTCTATGGTAATTTTAACTTTTTATTTCCTACAAACGTTACAAAATTTTCTTTTCAATATGTATTTAGTTTATAGGTAGGGGAGCTAGCAGAGCAAACTTCTAAAAAACGATAAATTTGTGAGGAATAAAAAGTTTAAAAACAATGTCGGCTCGTTACAATTTTGTAATCAAAAATGCAAATCTTGTCAGTGAAATTACCCGGATTTTTTCGGGGCTTCACTTACTTACCTTTATTTAAAAAAATATACTCACCTTTTTTCAGTTATGCTGTTTTTGAAAAATCACATTAGATTTTTTTTAATGATTTGTTTTCAAACGATGTATTTCAATATTTTCATTCAATTAAAAATTAACATTATAAAATAGACCTGATAAATAAATAAAATTTGAAGACCTGTGCTAAACGCATTGAGTGCTGAATACGTACAACTGTGGAAGTGCAGCTACTTCTAATGCATGGAGCATCATGTTCAGGGCCCGCAGTCAATGTTTTAAGTTAGTGTTCCAATAAAACATAGGCTTACTTTTCACGGAGAATGCTAACTGCTTGCAAGGGCATGCACAGAATTTAATATTTGGACTTGCCTCTGACTATGAAAGTCTCATAATACGGAAAAAACCATGATGCATTGTTTTTTTAATGGTATAATTTTAATTTTTCATCATCTTTTTGCCTTTATCCCAAGCTTTGTGTGTTTTGCACCAATTGTGTCCTGGAGGTAAGATTATTCCTCTATCAGTCTTGTCATCTCAACCTGATAATGGTAGAACTTTAATCAATTAAAATAATAACTATGTATGGATCCTGAGCCCATTTATCACCATCTTATTTATCATCAGCCTATGACGGTCCACTAATAGCCCCCCCTAATATATGACATTGCACCCTGTCCTGAGCTCGACGCATCCAGCTTCTACCAGCAGCCTTTCTTAAATCGTCACTCCACCTGGCCGTAGGGCAATTCTTTGGAACCAATTATCGGACATGTCCTTTAGCCGTCAGACGTGGCTCATTTGTATTTTATTCAAATTATCAACTGTTGTAAGTAGCGGGCGTCACCTTGGGGGGTTCGGAAACCTGATTGAAATCTGGCCGGCTAACTGACGTGGATGATATTTAGTTCTCTTCTTCGATGTACTAAGATGACATGCGACGATCACGACACGCAGTGGTGAATGTTCACCTGAGACGCAGAAGGTTGAGGAACTGATTCCACCACGAGGCAAAAATGTTTGTATTTTTGGAAAATATTTAGCCCGGGTATTGTCTATCAGTAATTTGGTTCAAACAAGTTTTGTTTAATTTGGAGCTAGATGATGATGTGTATTATACCATAGATGTTGGTAAGTCATGGCCTCGATGTAATTGGTCAGTGCTGTATGCTGACGTGGTTCTTTCAATTACCTACCTAGTGTTCAGATTTTTCGAATAATTATTAATGTCCGAGCGGTTGGAGTTGTAACGGGACTACGGGTCCCGTTACGTAACCATTGTACCACGGGTGTCAAGGTCGCCCGCCATTGGCTTCGGCCTTTGGTCTTGACATGGGTTTGGACTCGTGATGGTATGTGGTAAGTTGTAGAGGAGCGGGACGTTCGCTTGCGTCGCTCTTCGCGCGCAACTAGCTGTTAGTTTCCAGGGCGAAAGGGTCAAACATGGCTAACAGCGGGGTCAGTGAGTGATACTTATACGTAACTCGTTACTTGTAACTATTACGGTACTCCGGTTCTTGCCTGGATAGCAAGTAGTTCATGCTGCTAGACATATGAACCGGCCTACCCAGCTGAGCAGTTTGGGGAGGTGCGCATATGTGTACCGAGAAGTGAGCGTGCTTTACAGCTCCGGTACTTTTCATGGAAAAATAGTAGTCGGCTTCACTGACGGCCTAAACTGTGTTACAAGTTAGCTATCCTTCAGTAGTTAGCGGGTAGTGAGCGACATAACAGCTCCAGTACCATTCATGGGCAAATGGTAGTGCATCCTTAGCGCACGAGTAACTCACCTGAGTACCGGGGTGCACTTTGCATCTCGGCAGCAAGACCTACTGTTCGCAGGTCCTGGTATTTGCCAGTTTAATCGTCTGCTTCATAACTTATTGGTTGGTAAGGGGACGTTAAGCATTTCGTAGACTTTATTCGGTTCTGTCCAGCATAATAAATTTTAATACATACACGAGAGAAAATGAGTCTGTATTCAGAACAGATATAGAAAAATCTACGTATTTTAAGAAAAATATAAGCAGGCAAAGTAATGCAAGTACTTGCTTTGGATATAATAAAATTACTATATCCAAAGCTTTCAAAAGTCAGTCTCGGAATAAATAGAATGTCTAAACTTCTTGGAAATTTATATATATAAAAGAGAACTATCCTCACTCACTCACTGACACACTCATCACGAAATCTCAGAAACTACAAGGCCTAGAGGTTTGAAATCGGGTACAGGTAGTCTTTAAAGAGTGTGAGCGCTCACTAAGAAGCGGTTTTTGGAAATTCAACCCCTAAGAGGGTGAAAAGGGGTAAAAATGTTTGTATGAAAAATCGTATTCCTTGAAGTTAGAAACTTGAAACCCGGTACATGTATTATTCCATACAATCAATGAAGATTGGTGTCATTCAAAATTTGAAATAGTCCTCAAGGGGGTCGCAATGGGGTGGTAAAGTTTGTATGGGAAAATCTTAACGCGTGGTGTGATTTTCTTGAAACTTCGTGAGAACACTTTGAATATTAAATAATAAAAGACTGCATACCAGGTTTTTGAAAAAAATACCTTAATGGAGGGAAATGTATACATATAAAATCCTTTGTCCTGAATTACTGACGGATCAACGTACAGCCTAAACCGCTGATCGTAGAAACCTAAAACTTGTAGGGTATGTTCTTTGTATGACGTAGGCATCCGATAATAAAGGATTTTCCGGAAATCCATCCCCATGGGGATGAAAAGCGGTGGCAAAGTTTGTATGGAACAAAGTGATTCCTTGGTCCAATCTCTTTCAAATTTTGCATCAACATTCTTTAACAGAATCGATGGAAGACGTGTTTCGTATTTTATTTAAACTCATCGCCTAACGGAGTTAAAGAGGGGTAGAAAGTTATTTTGGGGGTGATTGGCGTCGAAGTTGATATCAATACTCCTTAGTGACACAGGTTATGCCATTTTATTTTGACACTGTCATGTTTGAAAACTCATTCCAAATTTATTCAAAAAACTTTGTTCTCATAAAGGCTCCTAAACACAGGTGCGTGGGCATAGGTACGTTATTATCGGCTATAATATCTGACAATATTACAGAATATATCGCAATATCGCATGCGCAAATATTGAAAATGTTTAAGTTTTTCTGATCGAGTATAGTGCCCCGATTTATGAAATTCTGACATTTGCCTGTAGTTTCACAGATATGAGAGGGGTTGTTGTACATTTGCCACAAAGTGAATTTGTCACATATTTAAAACTCCATACATTGAAAGTAAATTCGTCACTTGCATTAAAAAAAGATATGTAGGTGAATAAAGGGATCGGTCACAATTATGTCATTATTTGCGTCTGCCGGAGGGCTTCAAAGTGCAATTTGAATTTCCAAAATCAGGTGGTAAATTTTTGAGATTTTCCAAAATCTGTCAAAATTCAACAGTTTTCTGGATCGATAATTTCCCAACTACTTTTTTGAGCTCCCTATTCAAGAAACGGAAAAAATGATAACTCGATATTGAATTAAGCTACAGCTTGAGCCATCTTAGGAGGCAGAAGGACAAAAACTGTAGGCAGTAGAAGGGCCTTTACGCGCAAAGCCTCTCTGCACTCCATTCACATTTTCGTCAGTACATTATTTATAGTCAAATTTTATGGTGTGCTTTATTTCTAAATTACATTCAATGCCTTTGATAGTTGCGCGTAGTGTGAGATCTGTAGAATTTAAGTACATTATGTATTAGGAGGGGCTAAAAAGTTACATGTGCAAGGAATTGGGACGCATTATCGCAATAACGCATGCGATATTAACACACCTGTGTGGGGGAGCCTTAAAACTTTGGTGCAATGCGATACTCTTTAAAATTGGAATGTCAAATTAAAAAATAATACTTAAATCGGATTAGAATTCGAAATTTCAATTTCATTCATTTGTTTTTGGATATTTGAATACCACGGATAGCAAGTTTTTTTTTCATAAAGACTTGAGATTTTTCACAGAGACTAACGAAAATAAATAAACACCTAAAGCGCTGAACCATGGGTGGGACCTTGGAGAAGGACTTGCTGCTTTTTTAGCGAAAATGAAACTTAAAGAGGGTGATTTATGCGATGAAATGTTGCATGGGTAACCAATCATAATCATGTTTATGAGTTAGGCATATAAAAATTCATCATACCTATACCGGCTGTTAACTTGGTGACGGGTTGCCAACGAAAACTTCACAACTTAACAAGGAGTGAGAGCGGGAACGGGAACAGGTACCTACATATTACTACATTACGGGGTAGGTACTGTAGTAATATGTAGGTACTTTTTATTCCATTCATATTTAGGGTTCCGTGTCAAATTACCGGGCTTGGGAAACATTTCACATGAAAGGACATACGTAAAAAAAGAGTATAAACGCAAACGAAGTTGCGAGCGGGTCAGCTAGTCTATATATATAAAGGAGAATTATACTCACTCACTCACTGACACACTCATCACGAAATCTCAGAAACTACAGTGTCTACAGATCTGAAATTTGGCACAAGTATTCTTTGTAGGGTGTAGGCGCTCACTAAGAAACGATTTTGTGAAATTCAACCCCTAAGAAGGTGAAAAGGGGTAAAAATGTTTGTATGAAAAATCGTATTCCTTTGACTTAGAAACTTGAAACCTGGGGCTTGTATTATTCCATACAATCAATGAAGATTGGTGTCATTGAAAATTTGAAATAGTCCTCGAGGGGGTTGCAATGGGGTGGTAAAGTTTGTATGGGAAAATCTTAACGCGTGGTGTAATTTTCTTGAAACTTCGTCAGAACACTTTGAATATTAAATAATAAAAGACCGCATACCAGGTTTTTGAAAAATATACCTTAATGGAGGGTAATCTATACTAATAAAATCCTTTGTCCTGAATGACTGAAGGATCAACGCACAGCTTAAACCGCTGATCGGAGAGACCTGAAACTTGGAAGACGTGTTCTTTGTATGACGTAGGCATCCGATAAGAAAGGATATTCCGGAATTCTACCCCCCAAGGGGGTGAAAAATGGTGGCAAAGTTTGTATGGAATAACGTGATTCCTTGGTCCAATCTACTTCAAATTTTGCATAAACATTCTTTAACAAAATTGATGAAAGACGTGTTTCATATATTATTGAAATTTATCGCATAATGGGGTTAAAAAGTAGTAGAAAGTTTTTTAGGGGTGATTTGCATCGAAGTTGATATCAATACTCCTTAGTGACACATGTTATGCCATTTTATTTTGCCACTGTCGTATTTGAAAACTCATTCCAAATTTATTCAAAAAACGTTGTTCTCACATAAAGGCTCCTACACACAGGTGCGTGGGCATAGGTACGTTATTATCGGCGATAATATCAGACAATATAACAGAATATATCGTAATGTCGCATGCGCAAATATTGATTAAGTTTTTCTGATCGAGTATAGTGCCCCGATTCATGAAATTCTGACATTTGTCTGTAGTTTCACAGATATGAGAGGGGTCGTTGTACATTTGCCACAAAGTAAATTCGTCGCATTTTTGAAGCTCCATACATTGAAAGTAAATTCGTCACATGCATTTAAAAAGATGTGTAGGTGAGTGAATAAAGTGATCAGTAACAATTCTTTCAATATTTGCGTCTGCCGGAGGGCTTCAAAGTATAATTTGAATTTCCAAAATCGGGATTAGATTGAGATGAGATCCAAAATTTGATAAAATTCAACAATTTTCACTGGTATGAAAATTTCCCAATTACTTTATTGAGCTCGCTATTCAAGAAACGGAAAAAATTATATCTCGAGATTGAATTAAGCTACAGCTGGAACCATCTTAGGAGGCAGACGGACAAAAACTATAGTCAGTAGAAGGGCCTTTACGCGCAAAGCCACTCTGCGCTCCGTTCACTTTTTTGTCAGTACATTATAGTCAAATTTTATCGTGTGCTTTATTTCTAAATTACATTTTCAATGCCTTCGATAGTTGCGCGCAGTGTGAGATCTTTAGAATTTTAGTACATTATGTATTAGGACGGCTAAAAAGTTACATACTGCTGCGATAACGCAATCATGTGCAAGGAATTGGGACGCATTATCGCAATAACGTATGCAATATTATCGCCGATAATAACACACCTGTGTGGGGGAGCCATAAGAGCTTGGTATTGCATCAATACTCTTTAAAATTGGAATGTCAAATAAAAAATAAAAATTTAAATGGGATTAGAATTTGAAATTTGAATTTCATTCATTTGTTCTTGGATATTTTAGCACCACGGGGCTAGCAGGTTTTTTTTTTACATAGAGACTTGAGATTTTTCACAGAGACCATAACGAAAATAAATAAACACCTAAAGCGCTGAACCATGGGTGAGACCTTGCAGAAGGACTTGCTGCTTTTTGTAGCGAAAATGAAACTTAAAGAGGGTGATTTAAGTGATGAAAATTTGCATGGGTAACCAATCATATCAAGAGTTAGGCATATAAAAATTCATCATACCTATACTGGCTGTTAACTTGGCGACGGGTCGCCAACGGAAACAGGAACGAAAAAAGGAGTGAGAGCGGGAACGGGAACAGGTACCTACATATAACTACATTACGGGGTAGGTAATGTAGTAATATCTAGGTACTTTTTATTCCATTCATATTTAGGGTTCCGTGTCAAATTACCGGGCTTGGGAAACATTTCACATGAAAGGACAAACGTAAAAAAGAGTATAAACGCAAACGAAGTTGCGAACGGGTCAGCTAGTGTATTTATAAACTCCGAGTTCCAACGTCTCATTAGTTCTTGACAGGATTTTTCTAACGCAAAATGATATATGAATACTGGCTTATTTACACACACGAGAGCAAGATCGGATTATTATAATAATATTTTACGGATTTAAAGAGGAACAGAGATGTATAAAATCTAACGAATTGCGACCAAAAGTGTAAAGTCTAAGGCTTGCAAGTGGCTTGCCTAGACCCTAGCAAGTCAACTGGTGTGTAGTTTTCTAAGGGTTCAACTCACAAACCCTCCATTGCAGTCTCTGTGAAGCACGTAACCTGACTCAGGAGGTTGTTATTTCGATTATAGAACTCATCAGAGAAAAAAAAGCGTAATCAGTTACTAAATAATTATTGTTCCTTGTGATATCTTTTCCAAAGGTAAGAACCGACAACCGCCGGGGCCAACGAGTTCTTGAGTGGAGACCGTGGCTCGGCAAACGTAGTGTAGGACGCCTTCCGGCCAGGTGGAGAGACGATTCGCATAAGACTGCTGTTAGAAGCTGGATGCATCGAGCTCAGAACCGGGCGCAATGGCGCTCATTATGGGAGGCATATGACCAGCATTGGACTGCTATAGGCTGATGATGACGATGATGATGATTATAAATCTTTTATTGGAATCTGCAATGTCGCGTCCTGTGGTCAGGCCTGAATCAATACTATATGGGCGATTTACGCGAGTTGAGTCGCGCGATGACAGGCTTATCCAATCAGGCTTCATAATGTACGCACGTCACATTCTACGTGGCATTTTAGAAAGCCTACTTGGATACGCATGTCAATCGCGCGACTAACTCGCGCGTAAATCGCCCATCTTTGAAGGCTCTTAGTGCCAACTTCTCAAGTCTGTTCTTGGGATTAATGTGTTTCGGTTTGAAGGGTGTGGGTGCCGGTGAAATTACAGGCACAAGAGGCTTATCATCATCATGCCTCAAGTTGATGGACGCAGGGCGTTGCATCGTAGAGCACGTTCCAAAAAACGTGATCTATGTTGCAATGCTTTGTGATAGGTAATGGTTACTACTCAACATCAGGTGGGCCATGTGCTTGTTACGTCTTCAGGTATCATAAAAAAAATTGATAATTTAACGCATCTCCTTTACACTGGTTACTCTAGTTTTTCTTTAAATAACACTTTAATTTTAATTTTATGACTTCTAAGTTGTTTTTTTCCGCGAATCTGTACCTATCATTAAAATGAGTTTATGAATATAAGAAAATAAAAAAATCTAAATCTCATCCCTCAAAGTAGGATGAATTTAGAATGTAAAGAACTGGCCACTGATTCTCAGGAATAGATATTAATAACACGTTAGATATGTTTCGCGAGAGCTGTCAAACTGTATGGAAATTTGACAGTATCTGCGATATTATTATTATATATAGTGATATTAATATCTACTCCCGGGGAAGCAGTCCCTGACTGTTCCTCAGAAACAGAGATGATTATCACGTTAGTCATATAACGCAAGAACTGTCAAATTTACATAGAATTTTGACAGTTCATGCGATATTATATCTAATGCGATTCGATAATTAGGTTTAGGTATATTTATTCCAGAGAATTAGGGCCCTGAAATGATGGCCGATATTTTAAAAAATACCATTAAGTTATTGAACGAAGAAAAGAAGATAGGTACCTATTGTCTTGTTTACGAAATAAATTATCATGCAGTGACTAGAGTAAATCTATTCATCAGCCATCAGATTAAATTTTAATCCTATTGACCTTATTTAGCTGTCTGGCGAAAATAAAAGTAAAAGATTTGTGTTTTTTAAGAAAATTGTTGTTTAGAAAAACATAATTTTACAAGTGGGTTGATTCTGGAACGAGGTTTGGATTGTTTTTAAACGCTTTTATTTAGCTTGACCTGTTTTTTGGGTGTAAATACAAAAAAAAACAGGTCAATAATTAAAGTTTTAACTCGTTCCTGTTGAAGTATTGATCTGATATTTTTCTGTATCGTTACAATTGAATATATTATGGTATCATTGTAAATCCAAGATGGCCGCCGCCATAAAATGGCGTATTACTAATTTCTTACAAATCTCTTAATATAGGTATCAAATGATTGGATTTTTCTAGTAGAATACAGTAAACAGGACCTACTTACACTATGAAATAAATCCAAACCCAATATAATATATTACTTTAGATACGTTTCCACTGAATTTTAACATGTTAACCCTACTTGTTGATCGTTTACGTTTTGTATAGAGTCAAGGTTTCACTATGTATGAACGAAGTAGACGGATATGACAGTTTTGCGACTGTTCCATTATCTAGTTTGATCAGTGTAAGAAACAGTATAATATAGTGTCAATTAGTATTAGCTAAATGCTGTTACCTATTAACAAAACAAACACACACTAGTCACTAAACAGTATTTAGTGACTAGTAATGAAATACTGTTTATTAAACAATAATATATAAATATATAATAGATAGATAGATAGAAGATTCTTTATTGCACAAGATAAAATACAAGTACATAGGCGAACTTAATGCTAAATAGCATTTTCTTCCAGATAACTTTTGTATAGTGTGGAGATAGATTGGTAGTGCTGCAAATTTTGTTAATGAAATTGCAGAAAATTATAACATAACTAATAATAATAAATGAGATAGAGAAAAACCGAAAAAAAGAAACCTAAACGATAGGTACTAAAGATAAAAATAAACTTACATACAAAAACTAAAATATCATAAACATACATAAATTACTTAAAGTACATAAAACCTAGAAGCTCAATTTTTTCATTGACTATTTTGTAGAGAGATAAAATGATTATAAAGTTTGGATTTGAAGATTCCACAGACGTATAGCAGACACTGTAAATGAGTCAGTGTAGAAGGAGGTGCTGTGTTCGGGGGTCTTAAGTCGTAGGTAATGCAAGGAACGGGAAGGACGATCTTGGGCAGATAGATGGGAGAAACGTTCTTTAAGGTATAATAAATAAATAGTAAAAACACACGGCTTATAAACCAGTCAACTCGACAGATTATATCATCATCATCGTCATCATCAACAACAACAACCTATATAAGGCCGCTACTGAACATAGGTCTCTCCCGAGGAATTCCACGAAGAACGGTCTTGAGCCTTCTCCATCCACCGATTACCTGCAATCTTGACGAATTCATCCGTCCATCTGCATGGTGGTCTCCCTTCACTTCGTTTTCCAGATCGCGGTCGCCGTTCGAAAACCTTTACCTTCACCAACGGTTATCGGTTCTACGGGCTATATGGCCTGCACACTGCCAACGAATAGAACGAAGAACGTACAGCTAGTCATAGTTAAAAAAATCTATGAAGAAAATTTTTGTATTAGTTCTATGCGTCGAGCTGAAGATAGGGCGCATGGGCGCTCATTAGGGAAGGATTACTCATTAGGCAATAGCCTCTATATATAGGCTGATGCCGATGAACCATTTTAATACCTAAATACATGTCAAAACAATTGGTGTTTTTTAGGGATTGGGGTTGTGCGCTATATAAAGAAATAAGAGTTTTATGCTTGAATTACGTTACGCTTTTGCCATCGCTTCAAAGCTTTCAATCAATTTACTTAGTACCTAACGTTCGTATTTCAAATAAGTTTTCAAATAAAGTATATGAGAAGTGATAAAAATAAGTGAGCGAGTAGGTTAGTAGGTAAGCAAAATTACTAGTAATTTTACTACATATATGGTATCATTATACTTATATTTACGTATAAACAAATGCTAAAAAAACGGTACTTAAATCAACGCCAATCGATAAAGATAAAATAAATGAACGGGGCGGATGGTCAATTGATCCAAAACTAGGCAGAGCTTGTACTATGTATCTGAGTCTGTTAAACATACAAAGATACTTACAAAATACCCAGACACAGAACAAACATTCATGTTCATCACACAAATCTTTGTCATGGCCGGGAATCGAACCCGTGAATTGCAGCTCAGAAGGCAGAGTGACTACCAACGGAGTTATTTATTTATTTATTAGCTTCTGCCTGCGGCTTCGCTCGCGTGGTACCGGAATAAAAAGCCTATGTGTTAATCCAGATAACAAAATATGTATATTCCAAGTTTCATCCAAATCCGTTCAGTAGTTTTTGCGTGAAAGAGTAACAAACATTCATCCATTCATCCATACATCCATACTCACAAACTTTCGCATTTATAATATTAGTAGGATTTATTTATAAAGGAAAACCAACAGCTGCAGTAACACAAACTAATAAAAACAGAAAGCCAATTGCAGGTTTTCACGAGTAGAAGTTGCTTGGAAATAAATAGTGCTATGAGGCATTTTAGTTTGGACAAGTTGTGCCCTTGGCTTCACTCGCATGCTTATCCAGGTAAAAATAGACTAATCTAGGTCTAGGTATGACTAGGTCTAGAACTACGTATTCACAAAATCTTATCTTAAACTTGCTTCTCTTCTTTGATACGTTTTCGGCCTCTCCTTAGTTCAATACACCTACAAAAAAGCCTTCTCCTTTTTTAAAATCTATTAAAAATATATAAAAGTACCGTTATTACACAACAGTGTGACCTCGGCCGTCGGGATGTGTTCGCAGCTCGTCGGATAATTTGATTACGTATGCATTAAATGCATTTCCATTTCCCCACGGACCTGAGATCTCTTTTAAATCCGATGTAACCTTTAATGACGCGTCGCCGAGCCGGCGCTCGCGACGAATCCTAATTGTCTGTTTATCGTATCTGTGTAAATGAGGATAGGAATAGTTCTCGTGCGTATTGTAGGTAGTTAAATAATATGTTGTAATGTGCGTTTTAGGCTCGATCTGTACCTATACCTAAGCATCTGGACTCCAGAATCGGAAACTTTTATCAGAGTGATCGCGGTTATGGAGGTCGAGTTTAAATGGCGGCTCTTGCAACATGTCTTCATTGAGATCTATCAGTAGATTAACGGGAACAATTCGTTCATAGAAGTTTGCATGATAGATTTAATAAGGTCTGACCATCTCATGGGAGAGCGGCCTTGTGATCTTTTCCCGTCCATCTTACCTTGCACTACCAGACGTTCCATTGAGTCTTCGTTGCGGGTTGCATGTCTAAAGAACTTAAGTACTTGAACAATTGACAATAACCTTTCTTTGATCTGAAGTTCTTGTAGAATCGACGCATTGGTGCGGTGGGCGGTCCAGGAAATCCTCGGCAGCTGTCTCTAGCACCACTAGTCCATAGGAGGCCTATGTTCAGCAGTGGACTGATATGGCCAAGTGTAGTATGGTATCAGTCTGGACTTTGTAGTATGGTATTAGGTTTTACTTTATCAAACCAACAACCTACTTTAATTCTTATATTAGAAAATACAGATCTTATAAAATAAGGTCGATACACAATCTAATCTATGTACACCTTCCGTTCCTTGTTAGTTTTAGTAGATAGGTACAGCTTAACGCACGAGCCATAGATGGGACGCGAATAAAACAGTTTAACGGTTAGCCCTCGTTTTAGTAAATCGTAGACGTCACGCTACGGCAGAAGGATAAACGTTGGGAATTAACAGCTTGGGGACTATTCTGGGACACAATGCCAGTTAAAACAAACATGAACTTTATTTCAAATTTATCAAAACCTTTTTTAGGGATTTTTTGTATGTTTTTAAGTCGTGTTTTTTTATTAAACGGGAAGCTGTAGTGTCTGGGATATGGTTAAATAGTTTAGGCTCAAGTTATTTTACTTACACGTCATGTAAAAAGAACGCTGGAACAAGTGAAGGGGCGTGTTTATGCACGAGTAAATACCAACAAATCATCTAATGCGTAGTTGACGAGCTCTGTGGTGCAGTGAGCGAAGGTCCGCCTGTGACGCAGGTTGCGGTTTCGATTCCCGCTGCTGGACAAATGTTTGCATGTTCTGCAGATATTTGTCTCGGGTCTGGGTGTTTTCTATGTATGATATGTATATATTTATAAAAAAATGTATCTATGTAGTATATCAATCATGTGGTTCCCATAATACAAGCTCTGCTTAGTTTGGGGCTACATGATGCAGTGTGACAACGTCCCGGATAATTTATTTATTATTTGTGTTTTTTTCTGTCTCTATTGTACTTTTTAATCATTCAGACATGCTTAGAATCAACAAAAAAACATTTTTCACTTCTCTTGCTCAAAAAGTGTATCATAATAGTGTAGATTTTTAATTTTTGTCTAAAATCATCAGCCCGTACAAAGCATTCGTTCTCTTACATAAAAACTCGACTTCTTGGTGCTCCGTCAATCTTTTTTTTTGAAAATAGAACCGTCTTGGTGATGTTTTATGAAGGTTGATTAATTTTTAATAAAATTTCTGAAAATTGTCTAATTTTGAATTGTTTTATTTTCTCGCAATCGAAGTGAAAAGTAGTGTTTTACTCGGGCCAAAATCACCCATTATAACTCGGTCTTGTCATCCTCCCTCGCTACGCTCGGGAGTATAACAACCTCGTATATAATGGGATGGTTTAGTCCCTTGTAAAACAATCTACTATTTAATCTTTTTTCAGAAACCGAGTATTTTCAGGGGAAACCTGAACTGCTATAGGCTGATGAAGAAGATGATGAGTATATTTATCAAGTTATCACAGTTCAACGACTTAAAAAGTAGTAAGTACGGATAAAAATTCTAGTCTGAATATAAAAAGTTATCAATACTGCGAATTAAAAAATGGATTTCACCCTTGATAGTTTTGATTCTATGGTTTTGATCAACGGAACAGATAGTTTGGTAAAACTAAAGCGATCCTGGTGACTACCTGGTGTTCTCAATAAAGATATTGTATTGTATTGATCAACTCGCAGTCAACCAACAAATATGACATGAAGTGACTGCAATGTGTTACCATGCATGCCACTAATAGCTATTGACGTGAGCACATTGACCAAACTTTTATTAAGTTTGAAATTCAAACACATTCGAATACTGGCTGAATGAATTTTGTTAGTGAGAACCTATTTAAATTTCGAATTCGACTTTTAAATATGGAATGTTAGGTATACTTTAGATGTTAGATACTAACTACATAGATTTATTGAATGAAAAAATATTGCTTGTATACATTAACCGCCATAAACTCAATACTCAAATGTCATTTTATAACGCTCGATCATTGAGGTTGACTCCTCGATGTGCTCGATAAAGTAACTTGTCCCTGTCATTTAAATGTAAATAAAAGGAGGTGACATGATATTTAAACGCCATATAGACGGTGTATTTAAATTCTGTGATTAAATTATAGTACCTTATTTTCTAGAATAAAAAGGAACCGGAACGTTTAATCATAAAACTATGAAAATAAAATGTTACAAATTTGAAGAGTGTTCGGAATAGCTCCCGCATAACTAAAATGACATCGTTGCATGCCTGCTCGCTATAACCGGGGGGCGCCACTGTCTTCGCAGTACCCGGATACGATTTATTATAATAATTTCCGTTTTAAATGCCCATTTAGAACTTCTGCGTGGAAAGAAACGATGTGACTAATCGTGAGAATTTCTGTCCGGGGTATATTTTATTGGAGTTATGCCAATTTTGACTATTAATATCTCGGTAAAACCGTTTTAGTATTTTTATTGTAGCTCTAAAATTAAATTTATATCATCTTTAGCCTGTATTAGTTCGATGCTGGACATAGGCCTCAGTAAGCACCGCTATCATCATCAGCCTATAGCAGTCCACTGCTGGACATATGCCTCCCCTAATGAGCGCCATTGCGCCCTGTCCTGAGCTCGACGCATTCAGCTTCTACCAGCAGCCTTTCACAGATCGTCACTCTCCCTGTCCGGAGGGCGTCCTACACTACACTTGCGGAGCCGCGGTGTTTACTCAAGAACTCGTTTACCCCAACGGTTATCGGTTCTTCGGCAGATATGGCCAGCCCACTGCCACTTCATCTTGCTAATTTTCTGAGCTATGTCGACAACTTTAGTTTTATGTCGGATATACTAATACTAGGTATACAGTAAGCATCACTGACCTTGGTCTTCGGCTAGCAGTAACAGTGTTTGACTGCACTATGCCTCAGACAGCCGCCTGCCAATTTTCCGTTTGTTAGTTCGCCGGGTGCACCAAGGGCCGGTAAGATACGAACTCCTTTACACCCCTAAAAATCGAAAATTGGTGAAAATGATTTGAAGCCTTTCTTTTCCAAATATATAATTTAGCTTTAGAAGAAATTTTTCAGCAAATCACTTTTTCGGTCACCTAGCTAGCCACTCAATAGGAGTAGGATGTCATAGAAATTTGATCCTACATCATTTAACCTCTTGGCTCGGATTCCAACAAGCTTGGCAAAAAAAGGCTATTCAAAACGAGAATGTTACTTCTATTCGTGCTATGTTTCATTCACTTATAGTTTATATTAAGTATGTTTTGATTGGAGTATTTGGAACGCACTGGCTATAATTATGCTGGTTGGAGATGTCATTTGGTACATATTAAATTTGTGTCTTTGTTTTACTCATTGAGATGGAACCGGTACTTGCTTGGCGTCGGGGTCGGACGTAGCTGCGTTGACGGGACGAGCTCGCTGACTTCAAAAGAGAATTGTGGGAGGTAGCTCGGGACAGAGGTGTTTGAAAGTTTAAGGGGAAGAGATCTTTGCCCACCAGTGAGATGAGAATAATATAGTTGTTCTTGTTTTAATTATCATTGTCATCAGCTTTATCAGGATTTTACAACCTCTCCCAGCAATGATAAGCAAGACTAAGGTTACAAGCATTACTCATAGAACAAGCACAGTATTATTATCCTAAACCTAACTTCCTAACTTATACACACGTAATAAGTTTCTTTGCTTGTTACACTTTCACGTCATTATTAATTTCGCGTACTGAGTAAAAACCGCGGCTTGGCAAACGTAGTTTTTAACGCTTTCCTTTAAGGAGGGGAACGATTTACCTTTAGCTATCTGAAACTTATAGCTGGACAAAGACTGCGCTGAGGCAATGGACGCACACACGTAGGTAGTGCTATGCGTCTGTAAACGCAGGATTTATCCCCTTCGCTTACAATGTTTTTAATAATTCAACTATGTACTTCTTCTTTACTTTGGCTGTAAAATGTACCCACACTAAGAAGCTGAAATAAAAAGTTTGTTTCAGCTTATTTATTATTTTCGAAAAGCTGCTGGTAGAAGTTTGATGCGTCGAGCTCAGGACAAGGCGAAATAGTGCTCATAAGGGGAGGCCTCCTTGGCCGCATTGAACTGTGGCTAATGATGATGATGATGATGGTAAACGTTGTCAGGGCACAAGGACACAGGGGTATCCAGAAAATCAGTAGTGGGTCCGAGTGCCCATCATTTAATGGAGATTTTGTTCCGAGTGGCAACAAAACCTACATTTAACGCGAGCAATGCCGCGGGCAAAATCTAGTAGTACATAACTCATCATCGTCGGAATAAAATGCATTCTGTTTGCGTTATGGCGATTGTAGAAGCATCCTTTGTCCTTTACTCCCCCCCACACCCTCCCTTCCCCCATCAACAGGGTGCATCACTCAGGACTTACATTAGAATTCTATAAAGCTGAGAGAACTTTCAAGCAGAAAAAAAAATACAAAAGGCCGTGTCTAAAAATATGCTAAACTAGCTTCCCCCGTAGCTTACGTGGATTTTGACAAAATATTTTGTCCCCTTTACACCTTTTTGGTGTTGAAATTATTAATAAAACACGCTGTTATACACGTTAAAATTAATTTTCAATCTTGAGCCTAAATACAACATTTTTAGAACCTAACTTCGAAACTGATGGACTTAGTTCAAACTTTTATCCCCTTAATAAATAATAATTAATACAATAAAATATTATTTTTATCTTAGCCCCTCAGAGGTGGAATTTATAAACATCTTTAAAAATCTTTTTCCTTAGAAGATGCCTTCACTCACAAGTGGTTTGAGCTGTGCGATGTAAAGTACCGACTCTAGTTTATCATAAATTTAGGTATTTTAATAAAAAACTAACTTAGGGACATTCTATGAAATCTCAATAACAATTACTTTTAAAGATAGATAGATAAATTCTTTATTGTACCCAAAAAAAAAACAACAATCTACAGGAAAAAATACAATTAAAAAAAGGTACAATGGGCGGTCTTATCAATAATTTTTTTAAATATTAGTTACGTATAAAATATATTAGATCATTTTGGTAAAAAAATGTTTCTATACTAAAATATCTCGCGGTAGCTGTTAGCAAAATGATATGCATTTAGCATTTACGCGAGACGCGTAAATAACTCAAAACTAAAAAAACAAAAAACACAAGCCTATATACAGTTAATAATAGATATATACAGTTAATAATAAAGCATATACAGTTTAATGAGGGCCACTTGCTGGGCATTTATTTGTGCTTTTACTGTGCCTCATATCTTATCCTGCACTATGCCGCAATCACAAGTTACCAGGGCTTACCATGGGCCGGTGAGGCTGACTTGGGTTTCGAAGATGGAATTTTTAACCTCTTACACGCTTTTATGAGAAAAAACGGAACCCTTTTAGGATTACTGTGTTTCGTGTCTATCTGTATTGTATCTATCTTTCTGTTTATTTTTATTTTTGTATATTATTTTACCGGGTTTATAAACAACATATAATGAATCTCAACTTTACAACATAAAGCTCAGAAGAGCTTAAGTGAAATATCTGCGTCCACACTACTATTTCACTGTAGCAAGCTACACCCCCCTGGCTGCATCGCTTCCATTCCTCAAGGAATTAGTTCTCATCGTATGTCGGCGAGTGTACGTTTACTTTAGTACGGAATTCGAGATGCAGCTGTGTGAGGGAATTATTTTAGAGCTTTGCTTTTCCTGTGTATTGTGTTCCATAGATGTAAGTACATATTGCACATACTTGTACTGTCTCGTGCAACGACGTATACATTTTAGGGCCAACACAACAGCAACATCAGCCTTTTCACTCTAATATTAACGGGTCCCAATGCTGGGTATAGGAGTTGGAGATCGTGTGGCACAGCTCGTACTGTCGATGCGGTTGTCCATCGGCGGTCACGGGATTTAGCTCTGCCGGTATTATTAGGTTACAGTGTGCTGCAATCAGCCGGTCGCTTAGCTCCATTTGGTAGTTATCAGGGTGCACCATGGGCAGGTGAGGTTGGTTTGGTTTTCAAAGATGGAGGTTGGATTACTCATTTTAGTACCGTATTGCTGTAAATTTAAATCATTCGATGAGCGCGTTGACATCTGAAGGCTCCCTACACTTATGCCGGCGGCAAAACCAGCGGTGTCTTTGCCGTGGGTAGCTCTCCTTCATCCCCAGAGCCACCGGCAGAGTCAAAAAGCGCCGGGAATGCAACCGACAACGCCCGGCGGGACTAGCCGCCGGCATAGTATATAAGAACCTCGAGGCTGAAGCATGAATATTTTGACATGTCGTAAGCGTTTCGTAAACCTTTGGCCAATGACAAGAAAATGCTTCCTAGCATTAAGTCCACCAATTGTACTATTATCTCTGTAAAAGTGCAATAAAGAATTAAATGACAAAGTCTACTTTTTTTCGAGCCCCAAACTGAGCAGAGCTTGTGTTATGGGAACCACAATATACTACTTATAGACTTGTTTTTAAATACCTTGTGAGTAAGTAGAAAATACCCAGGACCTTAGGCTAATATTTTAGCAAATCATACATAACAAAATTTGTCTCGCGGCGAGAATCCTCTTCCTTTGGCGTCTCAGGCGGGCCTTTGTCCACTGCTCCATATAGGTCATAATTGAACTACATATGTACAGTAGGATGTGCTTATAGCTCGTACAACCAATCTATGTCCCTCTGTAGTTAGGCTCAACCAAAGAACTAGCACTAAAGCATAGAAGAACCCTTAAAATTCATTCATGCTCAGAACATCAACTCATACGGTTGATCTCTACTTTCTTTTGTCCAATACTAGCTTCCGCCTGCAGCTTCGCAGTTGCAGTAAGCAGTTTCATAGAAATGCCCTGGTACGAAGTCACAGCAATCGCATTGGGATAAAGTATGCATCCCTTTCCAGCAAATGATATATGGACATAAGAAAGTAGAGATCATACGTATGAGTTGACGTTCAGAACATAGTGAATTTTAAGACTTCATCTAGTTTTTTTCTATAACTATGGGCTTAACAAACGATTCGGCCAATCCTAGGCTCTTCCTTTATTTAGGTTTCTGAAGTTAGATGAAAGTAGCGAACTATTTGCATCTAATTTCAGAGGGATATGTAAATCCATCGAAATTCCAACATATTGAAGCTCAAGTTACCTACATTTAAAAATGATATTTCGCTTCGCTAACTCGATCAATATACCTATAATGAATGGTCTTTGGCGAGAAGTAACCATTTCATACCATTCACCATTTTTAACCGACTTCAAAAAAAAGGAGGAGGTTCTCAATTCGGTTGTATTTTTTTTTATTTTTTTTTATGTTTGTTAGCTCATAACTCTGTCATTTATGAACCGATTTGGAAAATTATTTTTTTGTTGGAAAGGGTATACTTTCCAATTGGTCCCATTTCCAATTTCCAATTTCAAGAAAAAATATTAACCCTAAGGGTGAGAAAATTGGGAATGAACTTTTTTTGGGCTCGAATTTTATAATTTGTTTTATGTTTCTTACCTCATATCTCCGTCATTTATGAACCGATTTCGAAAATTCTTTTATCGTAGTGTAGGGTATACTTTGCAAATGGTCCAATATAAATTTGAAGTAAAAATACCAACCCTAAGGGTGAGAAAACTGGGAATGAAAATTTTATGGGCTCATATTTTATTCGATTTTTATGTTTGTTGCCTCATAACTCCGTCATTTATGAACCGATTTAAAAAACTCTTATTTTTTTGTATAGAATATACTTTTTAATTTGTCCCATAAAAATTTGAAGAAAAAATACCAACTCTAAAGGTTAAAAAACAGGGACTAAGATTTTATGGGCTCGAATTTTATTCATGTTTTATGTTTGTTATCTCATAACTCCGTCATATAAAAACCAATTTGGAAAATTCTTTTTCGTTGTGTTTTTCGGGGATACGACAGTAGGGAATAAAATTTCTATGGGCTTGAATTTTACTTATAGTTTTAGTAATCGTCTTAAAGTCAGATTCACTAAAACTTCGGAAATAAACAATAATTTAAAATAAAAAAAACCGACTTCAAAAACATTTATTGAAAAATCTGTTAAACTAAAAAGTTAAAAATAATTGCTCATTTTTTGGTTCATCCACCTTTTTTCTATAAATTTATCCCTTACGATCTATGCGTTTACCACATAGGTAGATCTAGATACCTACCTGTTATTTTTGGAGTCGGTGTCAGCCAAGGCACGCCAAGGTAGGTAACTATTGCGTGGGCGGCGCAGGAAGGCATGTCCGAGGTGGGAGAAGTGTAGTTGCTATAATGTCGTACTCCAAAGCTGACTCCGACTCCAAAAATAACAGGTAGGTATCTAGATCTACCTATGTGGTAAACGCATAGATCGTAAGGGATAAATTTATAGAAAAAAGGTGGATGAACCAAAAAATGAGCAATTATTTTTAACTTTTTAGTTTAACAGATTTTTCAATAAATGTTTTTGAAGTCGGTTTTCTTTTTATTTTAAATTATTGTTTATGTAGACAAAGTTACGTCCGTCGCAACGCATCACATACTGACTTGCACCATTTTCGGCTGTAAGGTTTGGAAAACCTTGCTACCGGTCCGACAGTTGGGAATAAACGGGGAAATAATTTAGCGTGTTCTCTGTCCATCTACGTAGTTGGACAAATATTTATTTTTTTGACAATTTATTCCTAGTAATTTGATAATCGGACTACTGGTAGTACTGGTTTAGGCGACGATACATGTCAAACCTCCCTCTCGCTCGCACTATTCAACATTTTTGAAGATATAAAATCACTGAATGTAGTTATGCAAAATAGCAAACCTAGCAAGAATACCATGTTGAACCCAACACGTTTTCCTACCAAAAAATTTGCAAATTGATCACATTGGTGCAAGTTTTTTGGTAAGAAGACGTGATGAATCAAAATGATATTATTGCTGAACCTTTACATAGTTATTTTCTAGGCCGTGATGGTTTGCTTTTTGCATAACTATAGTCAGTGATTTTATATTTTCAAAAATGTTGAATAGTGCAAGCGAGAGGGAGGTTTAACATGTATAGTCGCCTTAAGAATAAATGGTTATTTTGGCAAGCTAATCTACCAATAAATGTTTTAACCGTTCGTATTCTCGCACTAACCAAGTACATTCTAGCATGTACATGATAATATCATTTTATAAACTAGTAGTTCCCGAAGGATCGTTTCGGGCTTACTGTGAAAATTAATAATTAACTACGTCTAGCCTTTACAGCACAGATAGGATGGCTCACTCACTACACAGTTTGTTTCTTATTAAAGTTAGAAGAGTCATATTTAGATTGCATAAGTTACATATACTGAATACATACACTGAATATTGAATATAAATATAAACATATAAACACATAAACACATAAACACATAATAAAAACAAACAATATTGAAATACCTATGTTTCCATATAAATCTGCGTGACCTTTACTGCGGTCGAGTAGAAAATAAACTCGCAAAAACTATCCATCGAATAGAATCGAAGCTGCTGCAACGAGTTTGGCGTGTGGAGCTCCAACATTTTGTATAATGTCATCATGTTTTTGGGGATCTATTGTAAGAAAAATGAGAGTACGAGGTTATTGATTTATCTTCATCATCATCATCATACATAGCAGTCCACAGCTGGACATAGGCTTACTCTAATGATCGCCATTGTACCCTGTCCTGAGCTCGTTGCATCCAGTTTCTACCAGCAGCCTTTATTTTATTGATTAACGCTCTCTATTTCAGATCCAAAATTTGCTTCAGCTATTGTGGTATTTGCCTTTTACCACAATACCTTATTTTCCTACACCTGAAATATAAATGGTCTCAAATGATCTAGCTGTTAATTTATAGCTGTACGTTCCCCAAGGAGGGCATAGAGGAAAACTTGTAATACGACTGCACCTCAGTTATATATATTTATCTATCTTAGTTATGGACACTGCTGGTACGCTGTAGGCTGTAGTGCAGCAGTGCATTTTAAAGCTAAGCGTCCACAGGTTGGTATCGTACGCATTGGATGCATCGCATTCAACGGATACTACGATTCTTTGCATAAAAAGTGACGCAAGTGCGTTCACTGATCCGCATTGTATGGATTGCACATAAGTAATGCCACCACCGATGCTTCGAGAGGCAAATTTTGCGATGCGTTGCCGATGACGTCATACGGAATGCCAAACAGTGGATGCGATAACATGCAATAGCGACCAATTGTTTTCGCTTTCCTCCATTCTCACAAACACACAACTAACACACACTAAGAAAATCCGAATGAAACTGGTATTGTCATTCCAATTTCTCGTACTTGAGTCGGCAATCCCATTGCTGCCGATACAAAAATAATGCAGTATGAAAAAATAATGCTGTTGATGCGATTCGTCTGACGTGTAGACGCTTAGCTTAAGGTAGTATAATGACTATGGAGGTAACTCCATGTGAAGAGAGTTGCAGGCATTAAAACTAGTTAAAATATAAATAAGCTAAGTCTACAGTGTACTTTTACGTGCTTAAGGCGACTATACATGTCGAACCTCCTTCTCGCTCGCACTATTCAACATTTTTGAAGATATACGTAGACGTCTTTACGTAGAGTTACCTACATAGTCATCATTACGATGTATCTTTAGATATTTTTTCTTCGTTCATGACATATTTTTGTTTCTAACTCAGGTTTTTTATCACTACATAGTCAAAAATCATCATCAAACAAAGTAACATCCCGCTGTGTGTCGGTCCCTGTGTATGCTTGGAGCCCTCCCAGATGGGCGATTTGCTCGCGGGAGTTGTCATGCGATTGACATGCGTATCCAATGAGGCTTGCTTACTAAACCAAATGTCCTATATGTCCCTATTGTCAAAACGAATTACAGACAAAATGCATTTTTGATCAGAGCAAATTGCTCGTTCAACTCCTTGGCTAAAGCAAATATTGATTTAGATTTATTTAACACCACAACGAGTAAGCTTAAGCGCTTACTAAATGACAATTTCTTTAAACCAAAATAGTATAGCATATGATGTTTATGTAATCTGTATTATTGTATTTTGTCGTCTACTTGCTGTTTTTCATACCTATTTTTGTAAATTATTTGTGGGAACTTGTAATTGGCCATCAGGGTACATGTAGCAACGTATGTGTGGCTGCATGTATTTATCATTATACTATTGTGCTCCCACTTAGCTGTAAGTTTTCCCAAAACTTTAAAAATAAAATAAAATAAAATAAATTAATGTCACGTGGAATGTGACGTGTGTTCATATATTAGCTAGCCTGATTGGATAGGCATGTCAATCGCGCGAGCAAAATGCCCATCTCTAAGATCTTTAGAACTACGGAAGTGATTTTGATGAGTTTTTTAAAATAAATATTATGATTCAAGAGGAAGGTTTATACGTATAATTTTCGAAACCGGGCGAAGCTGGAGCCGGTCACTAGTAAAAAAAAAGCCGATTTCAACAAATACATTTTAGAAAGTGGCTATTTGATAGTGGTGTAAGTGCCACTCCTAAAGTGCTTTGTTTTCTTTGGTCATAGGGAAAGGTCTCCAGGGGCCTGATTCTTAGGAATAGAGATGATTGTCACAATAGATAATGTATTGCAAGAACCATCAAATTTAAATATAATTCGTTATATATGTATAACTAACGTGATAATTATATCCATTCCCGAAAATCAAGCCCCTGCATTGGAACTTTAGAGGTCGAAGAAGTGTTGTAACTATTGACGGTAATTTCGAGGCACTTCATACAAGTGACGCGTCGTTTAGTGAAATTACTACTCTTGCGCTGGCATGTGGCTGCAACTAATCGATCAATCTTAACTCCTTCGGGCCGTGCCAAAAGTATGCAAGCTGGAAACTTTTGTACAAATTTGGTTTAACCATTTGACTTTAAGTTAAAACGGCCTAATAGCGAAGGGCTCGATCAATATCTTTAAAGAATCTCGCTAGGCAGATGGATCAAGGGTTAGATACAGAAGGTGGCTCTCCTGGACTCGGCATGCATTGTGAAGAAGTTCCTCTCGCTGCAGCTCTAGCCACCGGTCGTATGAACCCTGCCACGAGGTCAGTAATTTTGTTGGGTACATTTTTTTATATTATTAAGTTAGCCCTCCTGATGGTAAGTGGTTCCCGTAGCCTATAGACGCCTGTAACATGAAGAGGTTAATACATGCGCGTTGCTGATCGTTTAAAAATCTTAAAACGCTTTTTTTAAAACGCTGCATATTGTAATCTCTGGGGAAAACCTCTACAGGGAGACATTTTGATTTTTGCGGGAGGAAATTCCTCTGGAACCTCACAGCGTGAGATAAGTGGCAATGTATGTAATTTATACGTATAGTATTTTTATTTACTAAAAAATATGAGTTTTAAGATTGATAAAGCGGAATAATAATAAAAAAAGACGTGTGGCACTCGGGGACTGCCGCGGTAAAGCTATTGCATAGCATTTTGTATCAACTTATGCAATTATAATTATTATTTTATTTATGCAGTATTTCTTTTATACGTCTAGTTGCACGCACACAAACACCGTGTCGAAGACTGCCGAAAAGAAACGACGTTAGACAATGCACGGCCTTCAAGCCACACCTCCGTGCCCGTCGGAGTGGGGAGCGTGAGGTTTTTTTTCGTTACGGAATTTCTGGATTCGGTCCCCGCGCTCAAGGCCCTCGATAGAAGCTATGCAATAGCTTAAAAGTACCTGTCTCATGATGAAAAATCGTCCAGAAGAACCAATTTGCTTCATAGAGCTTTTAAATCGGATCTCCATTATGATTTTCTTGAAAAATCCATCTAAATATTACCTAGGTACTAGTCCTTAGGTAAGTATATTTTCAACATACCGTCTACCTTGTTACCGGCGTTCAATAGACAGTTTTCACGCAGAAAATCCATTCGGCGAGCCCGTATAGCCGCCTTTGTAGGAAAGATGGCTCATCTAGATAAGTGGGTAACGCTTTCATAGAGAGTTTTGAAAGCCCTATCGCATCCTTACAAGACTGCAATCTTCAGGCTCAATGGAGGCTCGATTTTATAAGAATATCGCGTGAGGAAAATTAATTTTACAACTACCTGCGGCGGCGCGGCGATGACATGTGAAATATTTCAGACAGTTTTCGTCAAGAGGGTTTTGCGCATCCCTGAAGAAGAATCCGTGCGATATTTTCCTTTACCATTTTTCGCGCGTTATAAGTTTATTTAATGCAGATTTTCGATTTCGAAAACATCTATTAGTAATCGGGAATCGAGAATTTCCGGATCCGAATCCGTAGTCGGTCGGGAAAGATCCCAAAGTCAAGGGGGCTTATTCCCGCTAACTCCAAGATTTTTTTCCAGCAAATCCAAAAATCTCATAAATAAATTAAAATATTTTATTTACTAAAAAAACTTCCTGTCTGACTGAAACTGGCTCCAAAAACTATTATAGCAGTACAGTCACCTTCAAATTTGTCTAGCATAATTATTACGATTTTTGTATTAGTGTAGTATTTTTTTAAGAAAGCCAATTCAATACAAGTGGCCACTCATCTCTATGGTTAAAAAGTTTATAAAGAAAAACGAACCATCATCGATTACCAACTGTTGTTGTTGGCCTGCTGTTAACACGTTGACTGCAGGCCTCGGACATGACGCTAAGCGCCATTCCCATGGGCAAGTCCTGCGTCTCCTGCACAGTTGTGTTATCAGCACTCAAAGCGTTAAGCAACTGTAATAGCCTAAAAGTCTTGTCTTACCTGAGATCCAGTAGAGAACTCATCAGCAGCAGGCTCCCTGGCGAAGCGCTCGAACTTGAAACTGTTGGACCGGTAGAGCTCGTTGTCTTCGCGTGACCTTCTTCCTCGGCAGAACCGGCGTGCGATTGATGTGTGTCTGCGGGTATCAACAAACTGGGCTGTATTGAAAATATATTATGGAAATGTAGGAAAAGATACGTCAATGTTTCAAAAAGTCTATTGATGGTAGGAAGTGAATTCTAGAATGTTCGCGGTGAATATTTTTGAGAGAGGCTCTAGGCCTCTATGTATGCACTAATAAGTAAAAATATTACCTTAGTCCCGCGGACGAACTCTTCACAACTGCTTTTTAACCTAATAAGAGCATACGTACCAAAATGGTAAATATCTAAGATTATTGAGAAGATTTGAAAGGTGTTTGTATTATACTTATTTATTCTTGGGTACAGGGCCGGTCCTTAGGCGGTGCGAGCGGTGCGACCGCACCGGGCGCCTTCAAGGGGGGGGCGCCAAAATGAACCAAAACGTGAAACAAAAGACGCTCGACCGAGCGCGCGAGCAGCGTAACAAAATTGCGGGGGAACGGGAAGCGGGGCGGAGTGAACTTTTGTACGTCACTTGTTTCACTATAGTTCTTCCATCTTAGGTTTTTTGACATTTGAAACTCAATTCTGCCAACGTTCTTAACTAAAACAGTTCGAACCCAAAGCTAAAAATGTTCGTTTTGCAATCCATTTTTTTTCGTAATAAATTAATGACTTTTCATAATTAGCTATGATGCCCTAATAGATAGAGATATCATACAGATGGATGACAAGAATAAGTTAATTGTATTATTTACATATCAAACAACACTTTTTAATAATATGACAGGATGAATAAGAAAATAATCCTATAGACATTAATATTTTGTATAAAAATGTTACCAAATGCGTTGCCAGTTGCTAATATAAGGGTAAAAAGGCCGCCGAAATCAAATGAAGTCCGAAAACGGACCAAATTCAGAAACACTGATGGAAGTAGTATTAGTAGTAGCTATCTAAATACTTGGTTTAGCGATTTGACAACGTAAAATCGATAATCGATTATACTTCTCGGTTTTAGTTTTTGACATAAAATAGGTAACTTAAATTTTATGTTACTAATATATTTAAAAATAGGTATTTACAATATATTGGTATTTACATAGCAGGTATGTCGCGTGGCTTAGTAACTGCTTGCAAAAAGTGATCGTCTGTCAAATATTATCTTTTGCCCTCTGACTACTCCATTTTACGGATTCCTCAAACTATTATAATTTATTCCCATATAGATTGGCGTACTAAGCAATATCTGAGGATATTCATGTTGGGAAAATTCATGATGATGTTTGATCTTTGTTTTCTTCTGTTATACGTAAATAGTACCAGCTATATTAATACCCTACCTATATTAATAAAATTTATTAATCGTCGATCAACAGCAAACTGGCGAGTCATCAACTGGTGAGTCTTCGCCTAAATCTATTAGAATTGGTTCTTGCTCTCTTATGTTATCCAAAGTCACATCCCTTTCCCAATCCGATAATATTAATCGTTTGGTCTTTTCCACCACATTTGCCCAATTTCAGGTGTCACTTAATTGCAGGCATTCTTTAGCAATTCGAGCATCTTTTTGGCTGTAAATGGTGGGCTCGTGTTATATCTGGCAGCATATCCTTTCACTTGTGCCCAAATAAGTTCTATGGCGTTATATTGGCAGTGGTATTGCGGAAGTCTGAGAACTGCGTGACCGTGTTCAGCTGCGATTTCATCCACAACGTACAGAGGTTTCTGTTCTTTAGTTTTTTAAATGTTTACCAGTTAACACTTCAACATAGATTCACAAGCCAGTTTATGATATCTGACTTTTTTTTGGCTTGCGTTGGCATTTTATTCAACTGGTGAGAGTGATATGATGCGTTATCCATGATGATAACATTTTTTACAGGTTCTCCTAGTGCCAGCAGTAAGTCCTTAAACCAACCTTCAAAGACTTCAGAATTCATTTCTTCATGGTATTCCACGGTATTCTTTGATTTAAATGCTAGCAAAGCTCCATTCATTATTTACTTCGACTATTAAAATCAAAATTCAATTTCAAAAAACGATTTAAGTCAATTATACTTCAAAATCAAAAAACTGGGTTGTCTGGTACCGAAAGCTTCAGAGCGCCTTTTACCTGCTAAAACATACATACATGTCTTTTACCAGCTAAAAACTGCTTATATATTTTTTATTTTTATCCTATTTGACATCATATTCTATAATATTAATCATTTATTTTACTATTGCTTTACAATAATCTGACATTCATATTTAATTCATCTTTGACATACTTCATCATTTCATATTTCACACTTCGATAACTATTTACTTATTTTATTTTTTTATCCTATTAGACATCACATATCACTTACACAATTTAATCTTAATACTTTTATTATATTCTATAATGACATAAATGATAATTATTATTTGCCTAAATAGTATTTACTATTACCTACCTAAACTAGTCTTAATTAGTCTCACAGGGTTTAATGGCTCTACACATGATGGATTCGGCAGAATACCAGCTTCCGCTGCTAAAACAGCGGATATAATGCTGAGTCGAAGCCATTTTGCTGCTGTAGCACACATCCCACCATGTTTTATGTTCACTGTTTCTCTATTTTGTTTGTTACGTTTTTATTTTTGTTGTGTTGTGTGTTCAGTTGCAAATAAATAAATGTCTATGTCTATGTCTATGTCTATGTCTCCATCTACAAAACCTTTTTTACTTCCTGCATGACAAACGATTAATATTTCTCCTTTTCCTATAGGTACTTTCGAGGTAGACGCAGCATTATCATCAGTCCAGTACTTCGACAAAGTGTGGTTAGCATTAAACCACGTTTCTTCGATAAAAATTACGTTTTCCCAGTCCTCTATTTGTTTTGCATCCTTCAAAAAGTTACACCGGTCTAGGGCAATATCTGTGTGCTCCATAAAAAGTTTTCTTTTATTCGCTTTTTTAAATAAACATGCAATTTCTTTTAATTCTTTAGCTAACGAAGAATTCAGCCCATGAAACAAACCACAGTCCCGGAGCGATATTGTCAACTTCTTTTACGTTGGGATACTCACGCAAGCGTATCACCAACTCCTTCGATTGTCATCTCAATACATTTCCCATTTCCCTTATAGTCCAGTCATTTAAGCTTAAATTAGGTAATAATCTCGGAATTCGAGATACCCAGCTGTAAGTCTGTAAATACTTGTATATTGACATTTTATTGTACATTGATATTAGGCATTTTAGAATGACCTACCAGACAACATACACTGGTTGCTCTAGTTTGCTCATACGCCCAATAACCTCCTGTGTTCATGTGAAAAAGCAATCGTGAAAAGCATTTTTCCTATGACGCATGCTTGTCACAGTTTTCACTGAACATCATTTTGACGTACCTATGTTCAAACCTAAGTTATTTGACAAAAGAGTTTTCATGTCTTTTTCATTCAAAACTTTTTACGCCATTTCATTTTATCATTTTCTTCTACAATATTAGCAATACAAAAATAATAAAAATAATTATAGTTCTTGATGTAATAATTAATTTGTTGAGATATTAAGACCCAACAATGATAATGACAAAATAATGATAACAGTTTTTTCATTCGACGATGGTGTCATTAATCGATTCAAAAATCGTTCAATGTTATGTGGCTGCAATCACTAGTTCTGGACTTTGACATCTATCAAAAATACATTTAAAAGATGGAAATACCATAATGGTTGAACCAGAACATAATAAATAACAGTTAACAATCATTAAAATTATTTTTTTATTTGTCCACGACTTCACTTAGAGGTATTCGCGCAAACTGGTAATTCGCACGAACTTTTGACAGCAGAATAATCTGAAGCCACTGCTTTTTCTGGTGGAAAATAAAGCAACTGCTTAATTTTTTTTTTATTTAGTGGGGCGCCATTTTTACTCTTCGCACCAGTTAAAAATGTTAATAGGACCGGCACTGCTTGGGTAGGAACTAAGTATCAGGTACTTTGTAGAGTAGCAAAACGTTGCTCTACAAAAAATAAACAATACGTTTTGAAAACAATAGCCAGAGTGGGTAATGCGTGAACTCAGGTGATACGAGTAACTTACAAAGTTTTAGGTTATCTGTGGCGTAATTCAACTCAAGTTGACTTACGTGATAAAGTATTTAACGTAGACGTACCTACTTACCTTAAAGTTTTCCTTATTGGTGTTCTTTATGACAATCTTAGGTAGATAAATACCGCAAAAAAAACAAGTATCTAGGTATTACAATAATGTGCTCGCAGCATTGCTCTATTATAAATTCTTAGCTGATCATCTTTCATGGTGATCTAAGTCTTCAATTGCTTCTATTCTCCACTAATCTTGTTTTAATTATCCCTTCAAAAACTTATTTTTACCTACTCAGACCTATATCCGGCACTAAAAAAAAGAAAGAAAAGAAACAGAAATTGGGAGCAGAGTAAAATCTATTTTTTAATGTTAATTAAAGAAATACCAAAATTTTAATATAAATATCGCATCTAAGTTATTTTAAAATATACAGTCTATACGATAATGATAATGTTTTATCGTATCTTACTTTTTTAATGTCTTTCTACAATCTACCTACACTAATATTATAAAGAGGAAAAACTTGTATTTTTTGTGTGTGTGTATGTTTGTAATGAATAAACTCAAAAACTACTTCTCCGATTTCAAAAATTATTTCACCATTGAAAAGCTACATTTACCCTGAGTAACATAGGCTATATTTATTGCTAGAAAAGATTAGGGATCCTAACTAAAACTTAAGTAACGTAACCCAAGGTGTAAAAAAGTGCCCTAACCCGTGCGAAGCCGGGACGGGCCACTAGTATTTTTATAAAAACAAAAGTAAAAGTAGTTTATGTATAGAAAATTAATGATTGCTCACCTCGAGTCACTGGAGTGTAAAGGCCATTGGATGCCGAATAACTTCAAACGTGTAGGAGGTCGACGTTTCTGCTCCGTACGGGCAGTCTCCTCAACAGGCGGAGTGTGGTGCCTGCTTCCCGAAGAAGCCCGGGTACCACTCCTCCGGCGCCTCCTTCGTCGTCTTTCAACGAGAATGAAGTTATCCCCGTTCCGGATTATGTAGGAAGAACGGAGTGTCGATTTCTCATCCCCCTGTCTTTGTCTTATCAAATCAGCTGTTCTTAGCGTGTGTATGTTCTGGTACTCCGCCTCTTGCGGTACTGCTGCTGGGGTCGTCGCTTCCTGGCTAGTCCCGCTTCCATCCCTCTTCTTGCGAGAGGAATGGAGACCAACCCGACGCCAAACCTTTTCCATCTGTGATTGATGTCATCCCATTGTTATTTTTACACTTTTTGTGATTTCACTGATTTAATTCCGTCGATCGTCGCTCACACAACTCATACATTTACAAAGAAGTGTTATTTTTATTTATGTTTTATTTCATAGATGATTTATTGACTCACTGCCGTTTAGGTCCGTCCGTGTCCGAGTATAGCACTGGCAAGGGAATTTAATGAATCACTGATCAGCCGTTCCCTGTCATTTTCCGACTACTATTCGAGTAACACTGCCGATTCTTTTTGGTTTTTTGTGACCATAAAGAGATAAATCAGGGCGTATTACCCTGCTTATTAAGACGTACTAGGTTAGTAGAATTAGGGGAGAGAATAACGTGTTTTTTGACATCACATTTGCGGATCCCGGCCCTCGCAGGGTGCGGGTCGCGCGGTACGCATGCGTGATCCCCCTTCGCCCGTAGTCGGGGCTCCAAGATGGCGGACCTCCGACCCCCTCCCCGTTATTGAATATCTAATTTTATCGGCGTGCATTTTATTGTTGTACCTCAGCTGCGATGCACTCGTCCTACTTTATTATTCATTCAGTTTTAGCCCGGTGACATGACGCTCGGGGCCAAGCTCGTTTTCATAGTCTTTATTGTTTTAAGCGATATAGCTTCCTACCCTACATCTACAGTAGCGCAGAACATTTTAAAATAAGTCCTTAGGTAAATAAAAAATAATAGTGCTTCCTTCTTTTTATTTATGTTCTGTGCTGGAAACTGCAGGATTCTAATTTCTTACGGTGTCAACTGACGCCGACGACGAAAGGTGGAAAGTAAAAACAAACCAAGAGGAATTACCTATACCCACCAGCTCTACTAAGTAGACCCAGCTCTACTATTTAGTAAGTAACTACTAAGTAGACCGAGCTGATGGTGGGTTAGTGGGAATACAGCCCGACATCTGATCCGGAGGTCATGGGTTGAAATCTCGGCCGTGCATCTTTAGTTTTTGTTTCGACAAAAATAGGCACCTACGCCATATTACGTGCTCAAGACGGTGAATCAGAAAAAAAATGCCAAGTAATAAAACTAAAAATTATAAGGATGCATAAGTGCCAGGTTTTTATACGTACCCATTAAATTCAAAAAAATTGTTTTCATCATGTTAAACAGCTATGTGCTTGCAACCTGCTACGTGGAATGGAAAATTAACAGCTAGCAAAAAGTGGGCATGTAGTTAGGTTGGTACTAGGCACGGAATTACTGTTTGGACTTTCCTCCAAGGGTACTACTTACACGGTGTAGGTTCTACCCTTAGAGGCAAGTCCATACCTACTTAATACGCCCTGATTTATCTCTATAAGGTCACAAAAAATAAAAAACAAAATCTCGCTCGTAACTCGAACAGCAATCGGATACCTTAAAGGAAGTTCTTCTTCGTATCAGCTAGTAGCCAACTCTGTTGTCGGAGTTTTAAGGCCACCCGAAGGCCTCCGACGTCATGGCTCTACGACAGAAAAACTGGGACCAACATCTTAATGTGCCTTCCTTCCGAAGCACGGCAACGTCCGATCTAAATGCTACTAAACGGTCACTCATCCAAGTAGTGACCGGGTGGTGATCAGCTACGAACAGCGAAGTAAGCTACGCCATGCGTGCATCAGGAGGTAATATTTTATGGTATGCGCAATCGATTTCCGTACTGAGCATTATAGGTACCTAAGAAAATATTCATAATGTGGAAGATTTCGTGATGATGTATTTTTTTAAACACCGCCTTTCCTAATCTTGCTACTTTCTAGATATAGTTCTCCTTTCAGCCATAAGCTAACCAAGGTTGATGTTTTTTGTTTTTAAGTTAGAGTAGAGCCGATGAAATCTAATTTCCTGTGGACAGACCTGAAAATTAACTATATTATGTAGCTGCCAAATTATTTAACGTTATACTTAGTTAGGTTAACCACTAGGGCCCTGATTCTCAAGAATTGAGATCAATGTATGTAAATTTGACAATGTGTATGAAAATTTCACAATTGTCGCGACATTTATGTCTGATGCGACATTAGTATTCTCTATTCCTGAGAATCAGGCCCCAGTACAATGAATTGAATTCGAACTTGCGACCTGTTGATATTGACGTCAAATGGCATCACCACATCGCGCATCGGTTGATCGAAAAAAAACGCATTAGATCATACCTACCGATTAAAACATGTTGTAAAGCCCCTATTTAATTTTAAAAGGATGCTTACCCTTGTATCCAAGTTCCCTTTTTAAATCTCGAACCGTTTTCTCCAATCGTAAACTTTACCTACCTAGGTAGGTATATCAAGGCATACACCGCAGTACTTCCCTCGGTTCGTCAGCCAGCCTCAAAAACGACGGCGCGCTTAGTTACAAAACAAAATGACGTTGTGTAGCAGGATATGGAACGCGCGTCAAGGGTAGACCACCTATTGGAAATGCGTCACAGCATGAACACGACCGCACAGCATTGGCTAAGCGTCGCGTCGTGTGTCGTGTTGCGTCGCTCGGCAGACATTTTGTTTTTCACAAGCAAGCGCCCGCTAGCCAGTTACGTGCCGTCCGGCCTTGACGAGCCACGACAATGCGACAAAGCAACGAAATGGTGTGCGAAGATAACTTGTCTTTAGTCCTTGCTGTGAAAAGCCATCCATGTTTGTACAACTTTAATTTACCGGAATATATGAAAAAGGAAGAGACGGAGGTTGCTTGGAACGAGGTAGCGAAATCTATGGGGTCGACAACAACAGGTGAGAAATATTTTAATTAACGCCTGATGTTCTTGACGCTGCCTCGCTCACGCTTTAAAGCAGCAGAATGTACAGTCAGCGTCAAAGTAATTCTTAAACTAAGTAAGGTACCCATAGGTACCTATGTAGGTACCAAGCTAAAATTGCCTTTTAATAAAATTGTATTAGTAGGCATCAGGAACTATGAGTACATAGGTAAGTAATGTACTCTAATGTACCATGGTGTAGGTGGGTACCTGCACCATGGTACATACTTCATCAAAGCACCTAAGCCCGGAACAAATATCTGCACAACATTCAAATGTTATGAATGATAGTTCCGTGCCAATAAATAGGTAGGGTAAGGTGGGGTACAGTGTTATACGGGGTACATGTTACAATGCAGACTTCTCCGTCCGTATCTATTGGTTTTATGATGTTGGTATACACGTTTGTCAAGCTCACAAGCAGCCATCTTTAAACAATTGTCCTCGCCACAGTTTATACCGAGATTAAAAAATTACAAACAAAAAAATCACGTAAAAACCATGATTAAACGACGAAAAAATAATTATAAAGTTTTTAATTTTATTTAGGTATGTGACGGTAGTTTAGCTTTATTTAATATTTATTTAGCTACTTATTAACGATTTTTTTAATTTAGTTTGCCTCTCTGGGGCACTGTGTGACACTGTAACAGTCATCATGTTGGAAAATGACTGACAGATATTGAGGATTATGTTTAATACGTTAGCTACTTACGTCGAAGTGGCAAAATCATTTCTACTCTCCTATTGAACCGGATATAGCAACGGTATCGTTAGAGGATATTAAAATTGTGCTTCCTCTTGTAAATGTTGCAGAAAGAAAAACCAAACGCCAGACAGATATCTATACTTTACCAAAGAATATTTTAAATTAGTTTAATCATTATTAGAAGTTAAAAACTTTTTCTATTTTTTTTTAGTTTACTATCATTTTATGTTGTAAAATTGTGCTCCTTACCCTGTAACAGATACGGGGCTCAGTGTTACAATCAACTGATTTAATTAAAGTGAAATTGAAATTAGGTAGTTGCTGATAATGTTAATGCTTGAGTTATTTTAATTGAAGAGAGATTTTTAAAGTTTATTTTCATGCCAAAAACTAGCTGATTAAAACAATATTTTTGTCATAATATTCTATTATGTTTTTTTTTAACACTGTACCCCACCTTACCCTACATACCTACTTAAATGAAAACTTCAGTAATACTAGAAATGAAGATAAACACACTGTTACTACTGTAAGCCTCCATAAAGTTAGCCAATCATTTAAAAAGAGCAATTTGTTCATTTTTGTAACGAAACAAAATCCCAAATGACGTGCTTAATTTTGATCTGAAAATAAATTCAAAAAAACCTCTGTAATAAAGCTTATTATAAAATTTCTGATTATTATTTAGATGACAAAAAAGCTTGTGAAACTGTCTCAAACTCCCTCAAAAAAGTATCAAAATATTGTCACAAAGACGTAAACAAATATATTTGATGGCGTTACGAATTGGTGTAGGTAAATTGAAAAAGTTGACAATTCAGTGTTCCTAAGTTAAGGTTCTAGTCGTGATTGAAAAAATAAGTTAAATTAAACATAAAGATAGCTAGCTATAAGATATATACAATCACACACATTAGTACATTAAGTACAGTACAAATTGTATGACTAAGTTAAAGTTGAAGTCAACATTTAGAATTCGCAACGAGACTAGGTATCTAACTGGAAAAAAACCAAAGTCATCCACATTAACTGAAAGTAAAGGCTGCTAGTAAAAGCTTAGAAATCAGGAAGCATCAAGCTCATCAGGAGAGACAATTTTTTTTCGGCAGTGAGAACCGAACCCGTATCTTTTTGCGTCTCAGCCGACCTTACGCCAACGAGATAGTCGTGCCTAAATATACCTAAAATAATGTCACATCATATTTTTTTGTTTTTCAGTTCATGAATGCAAGGAGAAGTGGAGAAACCTTCGCTACAGTTTATTGAGAAGCTTAAAACCTAACGCAGATGGCTCTGCCAAGAAAAAGTACTACCTTCATAAAGAATTAGAATTTCTTCTTCCATTCATAAAAACTAAATACCAATTTGAAGCACATCATTCAAGTCAATTTGACGAAGACTCAGACGATGAAAGCAACACTGTAAAACACAATGTAGAAGATACAATCGTTGGAGAAGAGCAAACGAACAATTTGGAGTATTGCAGTTTAGAGTATACAGAACCTTTACCAAAACGAAGGAAAATTACACATAAGTCGACACGAGATGGGAATACAGAATGCCCAAGAAAAATGTTTCTTTACAGTTTACTGCCAGAGATAATAAATTTAACCGAAGTTCAAATGAAAGCGTTCAGAAGAAATATTTTCAAATTGATAGACGATATTTCACAAATTGGTTCACGGGATATAGATATAGATATAAATGCAAAAGAATTAGATAGTTCAATGGGAGATTTCGTCGCGATCATAAAACCTGAACCGGTATAATTTTATTTTTATAAAACTAGTTTATATTATGATAGGTGCGGTATGTGTAAGCTCCATCTGGATCAGCAGCGCCATCTATATACATATGAGCTACTTAATTAAATAGATGGTGCTGAGCTCATAATTAGATGGCGCTGCTAATGATCAGGAAAAAAAATCTGCATAGGTATCTTTTTTCCGGATAATATAAATAGGCAGGATAACTTAGTAATGTAATGAGGTAATAAAATAATTAGTATCCTTTTTATCTATGCAACCTCTGTGATCTGGAAAAAAATTGTGCAAATCTCTGAACTCTGAACATAAACTTATACAACTGATCTCTACTTTCTTATATCCATATATCATTAGCTAGAAAGGGATGCATACTTTATCTCAATGTGATTGCTGCGACTTCGTACCAGGGCATTTTAATGAAACTCTTGAAACTCACGGATATAGAAGACAACTAGATAAAGCCTTAAAATTCACTATGTTCTGAACATCAACTCATACGGCTGATCTCTACTTTCTTATGTCCATATATCATTTGCTAGAAAGGGATGCATACTTTTACGTAAGAGTTGATGTTCAGAACATAGTGAATTTTAAGGCTTCATCTAATTCTCTTCTTTATCTGTGATGAAACTGCATGGCACTAGATTCGAGCGCCCTGGTACAATTTTCTTTTTGAATTAATTTAGAAGTCTCATTGAGAGAACATCCCTTTCTAACTGACGATATTGGACAAAGAAAGTAGAGATCAGCAGTATGAGTTGATGTTCAGAGCATGAATTAATTTTAAGATTTTTTCTATGTTTAAGTCATAATTCTTAAAAATTTAAGATTTCTTCTATGCTTTAGTCATAATTCTTAGTTTCCGGCTAATATAAATAGGCAGGATACCGTACCATGTAATTAATAATAATAATTAATAGTATTTTTTTTTCTATGCAACCTGTTTGATGTTGTTTGTAAAATTAAGACACTTTAAAATAAGCATTTTTTTATTGAATGATATCAAAATAAATGTCTTTTAAATGCGATTTTGTTTCTTTTAAAAAGAGAAGCTTTAGATTAAATTAAAAAATGGCTAAACAAATAGGTACCTCTTTTGAAATCATTGTATGTTGCCAGCAAGAAGGTATAATTCTGTTTTGTAAATGAGGTTATTTCATACTCTAACAAAAAGTAGACATAATACAATGTACTATTTAACTGGCGCGTTTTTCATAGTGTTAGTAGTAACAGGGTTTCCATTTGTTTTACTTATTAGTTTATTGTTCTGCCATACAGCAAATAAATTGTCATTTGTTTTCAAATCCACTTGCAATTTCTCCCAAACCTTTTTTTTAGGGTTCAATACTTCATCTGGTTCACCGGTTTCATAACCGTCTACTACGATTCTATCACCTGGTTTACTGTCTGCAGGTGGTAAAAGTGGTTCAACTTGTTTGGGTTCATCCACAGAAGCACATAGCACCATTCCTTTAGACTCCACACCCCGCATTTTAGCTGGTTTCAAGTTACAGAGCACAACAACATCCCGGTTCTGCATCTCTTCTATAGGCACAAAGTTTACTAAACCAGAGACTACTGTTCTAGGCTCTCCTTCTCCCAAATCAATCTTTTCTACATAAAGTGCATCAGCTTCCGGGTGCCTTGATACTTCTACAATACGTCCAACCCTGATGTCCAATTTTGCAGGTGTTATTTCATCACTAGCTGCATTGACATTACCTTTAACTTTAGCTGGAGGAGGATAAGCTTTCTTAGTTAATTCTTGTAGTTTGGGTTCACTGAAAGCTTTTTGAATTGGTGCCAGAAGCTTATTTATAGCTAGCTCAACTGATGCTTTTAAATCTCCAGGGTGGATTTCTTCTTTAGCAAAAGCACTCTCCAAATCTTCATATTTTGTGTAATTTACATTACCACCGTATTGTGCAGGTCTAATAATGTTAAAAGTTTCATCAGATTTTAGCAGAGGGAACAGAACATGTTTAGAAAATGACAAAATTCCATTCTCTTCAATGTTGCCAGGCTCACAGAACGCCTTCTTCAGTTTCTTTTTAACATTAGCTGGGTTATCGAGAAGATCAATTTTACTATCTTCTTCGGAGGCTGACATTTTGCCTCCCGTAAGACCTGGTACCATAGGATTCATTAAATGGACTCTCTTGGCATATCCTAGCTGAGGCAAATATTTCTCAGCCAAGCAAAATATTTTTCGTTGATCTACACCACCAAATTGAGCATCAACTCTCAAATACTCCTCATCCAATGCCTGGAGGCCAGGGTACAAGAGACCGCTCAAAAGAGGATGATCAACTTGCTTTACCACCTCAGCTCCTGCTTTCTTTGCATCATGCTCAGTTATTACAGATGACATACGGTATACATCTAATGTAAACTCCTTGTTCAGTTGATATTCAGTCCCTCTAACAAACTTGAGTTTATCAAGAGGCACCCCAATAGACTGGAGCATTGCTTTGATAGCAGCTTCATAGTACTGAGTGCGAAGGGCCAACAGTTCCCAAGGGGCTTTCATATTATCCAAATATGCGTGTAAGTCAGCAAATAGTATTGTGACCTCACAACCAGCCTTCAGAAAGTCACCTATTTTAGACATAGGCACAAAATAGGCTACATGAGGCCGGCCGGTGGTGGCTGTACCCCAATATATTTTAAGATCTCTCTGTTTAACGATTTCAGTAAGTTTATCCTCACCCAATACTTCTTGCAGGTTTCGAGTGATAAGGTTTTTCTTTTCTTCCCAATTGGCCATTGTGTCTGTTTTCCCTCTGTTCTGAAAAATATAAATTACTTATGACTGGTTGATATGGTAGGTAGTTACTATTGCATCAGCTGTTATTTTGTGGATACTTAGTAGTGTATGTATCCTAACCTATATTAAGCTTACCTACCTATCTTAAATGTTTCATTAATTTAAAGCTCTATTAGAGCAAGTTCCTACTCAGATAATGAAGTGCAAAAAATTAGGTTATGTAAATAATAGTATGCTGAGATTTAATGAAAACGAACACGTAGACGTAGTACTAGTAACTACTTACCTAAATCTTTAAATTGACGTGACGTGAGGTGAGTGACTGGTCGGCCTGCCTGTGCCTTGACTGTCCTGTCGCTAGATAGTATACCTCCCTGGAATTATGCAAAGGTCGCTGAAGAGAGCGTACTTAGAGAAGTGAAATGATGGTGAAAGCTTTAGAGTTTTCTTCCATTCCAATTTCCTATTTCTCATGGCCGAAAAGAAAAAAAAGAAAAACATCAGTTCATTTTGTTCATTCGTGTCATTCGTGTCATGTCACAGATCACAGATCCACACCTACCACACAGATCGATCGATTCCACAGAACTATCTATCACTGTCAAGTGGTAAGTCTGTCATTTGCAATATTGCCGCTTTGCATAAAAGTGAACACTCTACGCATGTATAAAAAATCACCAGATTTTGACAAAATAAATAACTCTAAATTAGGAGATATATATAAATTTCAAAAGCCAGGCAATAGATTTCTAGATTTTACTAGAAATAATTGATACATTTATGAGCAAGGCAGATCACAATTATTGCTAACTACTTAATCTTTAATTACCAAGTAAAGTAAGGGCATAACTTTTCATATGTGTAGTAGTGTGATATACGGCTGAAACTTTTTTCACAGATAGGTATACACCAAAATGGGAAGCCAAAATCTGAAATGGCGTAGTACGGAAATAAATAGTTTTTGAGATAAACATATTTGAAAATTCCATTAGAAATATATTTATCTCAAAAACTGTTTAACTTGATAATTGTTTCCATTCATTGAGAGCAATTTTTGTTTTCGTTGGGAAAAACACTTTAATCATGGTATTTTTTTGGTAATCTGACAATGAAAATGAGAACCATTGTTTTTTCGGCCATATTGTTGTTTGTTTGATTGACTTAATTCAGTCGTGTAGTAGGTACCTATAGGTAACAGGTTCTTTTCCGCAACACAGGGCATTATATATGTATTATAAACATTATCTTTACTACCAACTTAAAAATTACGCCCATTCATTATAATAAATACATTGTCGTTAAAATATTTGGCTATTACTAGGGCATTAAGATAATAAAAAGTAATATGAATACATTTAATCCACTTCAAACGAAAATTCGCTCAAAATTAAGTAAGAATATTTAAATATTATACACAAAATAAAACCAACAAAAACAAAAGAGTAGGTACGACATAAATTAGGGACCTACATTATTTTTAAGGTCTGTGCCAGGGCCAGCCCCTTACAAAAAGAAGCTCTAGGCCGTGACACTTACCTACACGTATTTAGTCCAGAACTTGAAAACTACTGAACCGATTGTTGCACTGTTCCCTAAGTATAGTCACTGTAAAATATAGATCTTAATCAGACATTCGCTTGACAACTTGTCTCTATATATGGCCCACACCGCAGAGGCGGGGGAGTTGAGTCACGATCGCCGAACAGGCAACTTCTAATAAGTTGTCAGTGGTGATTCTATTTTATATTGTGTTATGGCGACTATACGGGTCAAACCTCCCTCTCGCTAGCACTATTCAACATTTTTGAAGATATAAAATCACTGAATGTAGTTATACAAATAAGCAGCCTTCACGGCCTAAAAAATAACAATACAAAGGTTCAGCAATAATATCATTTTGATTCTATCGCGTTTTCTTACCAAAAAACTTGCACAAATGTGATCAATTTTGATGTCAATTTTTACCCTCTCTAGATTTTATTAACAAGAAAGCTGAAACTAGTGTTTAGATAAAAACTTACATTTATTTGCTACTGAACACACAACACAATAAAAGTTTAACAAAAAATAGAAAGATAAAGTTTACATAAAACATGGTGGGATGTGTGCTACAACAGCAAAATGGCATCGACTCAGCTTTATATCCACTGTTTTGCAGCATAGCTGGCATTCTGCAGATGTTATTATTTGTAGAGTCTTTAAACTCTTATGCTTATTTTATCATTAAGGATAGTACGAAAAACATAGGTACTCGAAAAAAATGTACCTATTCATTGCTTTAGTTCTTCAATTAGGAGTTAAGAAAAATCGGCCAAAATAGGTAAAAAAAAAAACTAAAAATGACTCTACCTACTACACGAGATCTGTGTTGACTCTGTAACCTTAAAAATAGGTACCTAAAGGTAACTCCTACAAGAAAATGGTGACGTCCGAATTTTTATGTCAATATGCGACCGGCAGACGACAATAATTCGCGAGAATTGTCCACTTCCTAAAAAGGATCATTTTCTGCCACACTTCAGAAAAGCAAAAAGTTTTCAAGGCTCGATATAATGAAATACATCCAAATCAAATCAAAATATATGTAGTTTATTTTCATAAAGATTATTCTGAGTTTACAATGCTGTTTAACTATAAGCTCGGGATTTTTCTAAATATTAATATAATTTCTAATATTATTTGAGATTCTCAAGCTAAGATTAGCTTGTGTTTTGGGACTCGGAGTACCTCGGATACCTACAATTTAATATTAAGCTATTGCATAGCTTCTATCGAGGGCCTTGAGCGCGGGGACCGAATCCAGAAATTCCGTAACGAAAAAAAACCTCACGCTCCCCACTCCGACGGGCACGGAGATGTGGCTTGAAGGCCGTGCATTGTCTACCGTCGTTTCTTTTCGGCAGTCTTCGACACGGTGTTTGTGTGCGTGCAACTAGACGTATTGTACGACTCTACGAAGCTCGTTTATTTAATAAAAGAAAAAAAATTCCCACCACGCTCAAAAAGTGTAACTTGAATTAATATCAAAGGAAAAGAAATACTGCATAAATAAAATAAATAAATAATTATAATTGCATAAGTTGATACAAAATGCTATGCAATAGCTTTACCGCGGCAGTCCCCGAGTGCCACTACGTTAGACAATGCACGGCCTTCAAGCCACACCTCCGTGCCCGTCGGAGTGGGGAGCGTGAGGTTTTTTCGTTACGGAATTTCTGGATTCGGTCCCCGCGCTCAAGGCCCTCGATAGAAGCTATGCAATAGCTTAAAAATGCACGGCCTTCAAGCCACATCTCCGTGCCCGTCGGAGTAGGGAACGTGAGGTTTTTTTCGTTACGGAATTTCTGGATTCGGTCCCCGCGCTCAAGGCCCTCGATAGAAGCTATGCAATAGCTTAATAATGCTGGACATTATCTCACAGCATCGTATAGCCCCAAACTAAGCAGAGCTTTTACCATGGGAACAACATGACTGATATATTATTACTACATATGTTTCTTTTTTTTTGTAAAAACCTTCGCAGTAATTTAATTAGAGGTAACATTTAGGGAGGGTCAAATATATACCCCAAAACTCAAAACTAACAAGGCCTTTCTATTTTCGTTAAATATATAGAGACCGCTTCAGTTCACTTTTCTTTGAAATACAACCGACTGATAATTATTGTAAAATTAAAAAAATATAAATAAATAAAAAGTAATTGTAATAATATTCTATGTGTGGAGAAATTTATAATGTTTTATGAAATGACATGAAAGAGGTGCCACTCAGTCAGTTGAAAAGAAACTACGGTTATGATTTCTTGAAGAAAATTATGTTTTATTCTGTTTGATTTTTGTATTTTAAAAGACTAGTATTAAGATAGCCTAACTTTTGATTGTACCCAATTATAATTAGCATGACGTTTTTGTAATTATTTACATGCTTGTTTATGATTAAGAACTATTGTATGTGTCATCTTCATCATCATCATCACACTATAGCAGCCCACTGCTGGACATAGACCTCCCCTAATGAGCGCCATTACGCACTGTCCTGAGCTCGACGCATCCGATTTCTACCACCAGCCTTTCGCAGATCGTCACTTCACCTCGCCGGAGGGTCTCCTACACTACGTTTGCCGAGCCGCGGTCTCCACTCAAGAACTCGTTTACCCCAACGGTTATCGGTTCTTCGGCAGATATGGCCAGCCCACTGCCACTTCAGCTTGCCAATTCTCTGAGCTATGTCGACAACTTTAGTTCTATGTCGGATATACTCGATACGGATTTTATCCTTTCGAGAAACACCGAGAAAGCCGTACTGAGAGTGTCCACGTTTCGGTTCCATATGTCATGACGGGTAGGACGCACTGATTCAAAACTTTGGTTTTCAAACATTGTGTGTTGTCACCCATACGGTGACGAGAAAACTCAACGTGCTCCAAATGCTGCCCAACCCAGCTGAATCCTCCTCTTGGCCTCCTTCTCGAAGTTGTTTTTACCCAACTGCAATATCTGCCCGAGGTATGTAGGTATACTCCGCAACAAGGTGTCCATTAACGACGACAGGACTTGGATAAATTCGGTCATTGGACCATGACTTTGGTTAATGACCAAATTTAATTAAACAAAAAAAATCGCTTAGTTATTTTTATAGGAATGTATATTTTTGTATAACGTTTTCAGTAGTCATGATTCACATAAACGTAAATATTTTTTTATAAAATAAACTAAATGGAATTGACAACTGGGAGTTTTACTCATGCATTTTAAATGCAAAGCTAATTATGATAAATAATACGAATGTTTGTATCGTGCCTTAAGTTGCCTTACGACATTAAACTCCAATATGCAATATGTCCAGGGACTACAAAACGCTGACAGTGGCAATTCAAAAACGGCGTATTAATTTTTTTTTAATTAAAAAGGGTCGGCAACTCTCATGTAATAATACCTCTTGGTATTACAGGCGTCCATAGGCTACGGGAACCAATTACCACCAGGAGGACCGTATGCCTGTTTGCTAATTAAGAAGTATAAAAAAAATAAGAGGCAGAAGGTCCTTCAACCTTGGAAACTTCGCGGTACGAATACACAAATCCGCTATGACTTACAAAAGCTTGGAAGATTATGTTATCTACCAAGTAGTTGCTGAACTTGATCAAATGTAGACTGTATTGTTATAATCACAAGGCTTCTTATCTAATCACAAGTTGGAAATTGAAATAACAACCAATTATAGACTTTAAATGAGTTATAATAAGGCTTCGAATCGAAGGGATGTTTATAAACTTGTTGCTATCCTTAGAATCTATTGTGAGATTCAATGTGTGAGATTAGAGAGGCTTAAGCATGGCTTAAGTTATTAAACTATGTGTATTATGGGTTAGAAACTATTACATCAATCGGATGGTTGTGCAAAATGGCAGTTCAAATTGAATAGTTTTGCAAGATTCTCCTAAGGGCAAGTGAAACGGCCTACGTATTTTATTTGTTCGGTCCCAAGGAATGCTAACTGCTTGCAAAAAGTGGGAAAAGACCGAATGTTATGTATGGAACTATCTCTGAATACCTTCTAAACGGTATCCTCAATTAATTGTTTACTGAGCAATATAAGAAGGGGGAAGGGAGGTAGGAAAATAATTAATAGGGAAGAACAACACCACAGCAACACCAGCCTATGTAGTCTACTGCTAGAAATAGGCTTCCCCTATAAGAAGGGGGATATGCCCATAATCCCCACGCTGGGCAATGTGAGTTGGTGATCGCAGGGCACAGCTTCTCACACGGCTGATGCTGCTGCTCGTCGGCGGCCAGTGGATTTAGCTGTGCCAGTGTCAAGCTGCACTATGCCGCAATTAGCTGAATATCCAAGAAGTAGTGATGATAAATTTTCTGGATCGATTTAATTTTTTTGGTTTTGAATGGGAATTACTTACGTTTCAGGGTTACTATAAGTAATACAGAAGACTTAAAAATAATACAACCAAAATATTATTCAAACGTTTATTTTTCAGTACATTCAAAGCATTTTATGTGCCTTTATCCTATAATATTTACAGTTAGGTATTCATAACATTATAAAATTAAATAAGTAGTTACGCACTTATATTCATAAAACTTAAATCTAATGTAAAACTAAGGTACATGGTAATAACTTTAATTAAATTTTACAATATTTTTGGATGCACAAATAAATTTATTTTGATATTTTTATTATATCCCAAAATTTACGACTCAGGCGGGAATTGAACCCGCGACCTTTCCTTAAAATCAATGAGTCGAAGTTTTTGTGATATAAAATCTTAGAAAAAAGAAAATATTTTGTATCAGATTAACCTTCGGGATGCCTGGTAGGGTCTGACAGACCCACCTTCCAAATAAAACGTTGTATTTTATTTCAATGAAGACGATTTATATATAAGGTGGCGCATTAAAATCCAATTCTATAAAATTTATTTCGTTCATATTATTCGGTAGTGAAATTATTTTAGTATAATTTGAAAAAATCTTGCATAACGCATCTGCGGGTCTCATAGACCCCACCAGGCGTATGTAAGTTGTGCAATTTTTGTAGGTTTTAGTAAAATTTTACATGATTTCGTGTTCATTTATACTTTTTCTCTGTTGATCCTATACTTGGCAAAAAAACTCTAATTTTGATTGAAATATGTAAGCGCAACAAAGGGTATGTTTCGGTAAACAAAATGATAACCAGGAGAAGAAATACAAACGAAGACCTGATAAGAACCAAAAAGAAAACAACACCACGAGCCCTTCTTTTTCTATTACCTGCAATACCTTGTTATAGGTGATGATTGAGCCATTTACTTACTTATTACATTTCCAAGTATCTTAAAGAGATGAATGACCATTTGACTTCAATCTAGGTAAGTAAGTATATTTATTGAATATTATCTCAAATATGATAAGGTTCTCGAATAACTTAGAGCAAATTTCAAAAGCTCAAAGTTTGGTACTTAGTTCAACTTAGGTCAGTGCTTGGTTGGTTTAGTCAGCTTCTTTCAAGTTTCTCTCTGGGAGTCTAGAGCATTATGACTTGAGAGATAGTTTTGACTTTGCGCAAATCGAAGGGATGGTGCATTGATTTTCAATATTCATTACATCCACTGCCACTTCAAATTCACCATTCCAAAAGTTCAATCACTATCATAACTGAAACATGTGAAGATGTCGTTTCTTGATAGATGCTCTGGAAATTAGATGCTGGCAAAGATAATTGGAGTATCATGGACCGAGCTTAGTACCAACAACGTCGAGCTCGGTGTCAAGCAGCGTCTATCAGCTTTAGTACCTCGCATACTTAAGTTATTCGGCCACATCTAGAGGCGTGATTCTGACTCTTGGTCGTGCAAAGACGCGTCGAGGGCACCAGGCCGCGATGAAGGTTACCAACGCAATGGACAACGAGTTGATAAACTCTGTTGCAAACAGAAATCATTGACATCGATCCTGTTTTAAAAAAACTGTGACAGTTTGGCAATTGACGTTCATTCAATTTTGACGGATGAAATGTCAAAGTTTGTAAAAGCAGGATCGGTGACAATAATTTCTGTTTGCAACAGAAGCCGATCACCCCGCTGATCAAATCTGCAGTGGGCGACAATCTATCATACATGTGCTCAAGTGTCCACAAATAGACAAAAGTGTCGAGATATCTTGAGGCGAGCCACATCAGCCCCTAACAATACTAACTAATGACCACTAGCGCTCTGTCAAGAGTGAAACGAAGAAGAAAAAGATAGTTTAGTAATGACAATCTGTTTGTCGTCGGTCGTCGGCAGTCGCACCACCTACACAACAAGTAAAAACGAATGTAAATGGATCAGCAAACATTGTAAATAAGATTTTCATTCTATTTTTACTCGTCCTCGCTCGGATTTTCAACAGAAATGTTAAAACGAACGAACAGTTAATTTGATTATTTGATGAATGTTGCCTTATACAGCAAATTATTTTGATGAAGTTTACACGAATGAAAATAATTTAGGTGAACGGAATTTTTATTAAATTCATTTCATAATTATGACAAATAAATAATGATTGAACAAAGTTATACCTAGTCTTGGTATAGGAAATTTATTTGACATAAACCTAATATTTTGAACGTATAAAATAAGGACTAGACATTACTGGATTTTTGCTTTTAGCATTTAAATCTTATTTCTAAAAATCGCTTACATTACCTATCTTTAGCTTACTATATTGTCAGCATATCAAATCCTAACAGTACACACTGTACAATCTTACAATAACGTATATGCCCGTTGTTTGTAAAAGCAAATTTAAACCTTATAACATTTAATAATAAAGAAAAAAAAACTGAAATCACTATGCAGAAACACTTTTGAAATGCAAATTCACAGCACTGGATTCTTTGTCTATAATATCCGACTTCAAAAAGCTATTATCTTAATTCTATGGTATTTTTAGTGTATATTACACCAAACGTCATGTAGGTCAAGTATGTATCTGTATTATCTTTTTGTCTCACATTAATTGTGCAATATAGTACATAGTATAGTATGTAGTATATAAAAGCATAAATAAATGAATAAAAAATAGACATATGTAATTCTCGTTTTTAAAATGAAATCATTGATAAAGTTTGGTATGGTAACATTGACAATGAAACACTTTATTAATAAAAATGCAAGTCTGTTCTATGCCGATAATGTGCTGTGAATTTGAATTACAGCTGCGACTGTAGAAAAAAAAAGACATACACATTTTATGAAGAAAACACAACATAGTAACTCAAAACGTCTTCATAAGAATATGTTCAGAAAGAGGAATATTAGGTATCGTCTCTGATTCCTTTTTTTTCCTCAACCTACTCTCTTTCTCTTTATGCCCCGTTTCCGATTTATTTTGAATAGTCTTTAGTTGTGACGATATCGACAAGTCTCTTTTCTTGGTCCCGCAGTTTTTAAAAACGCACGTGTCTCGCTTTGTTTCTTCAACATCTTTTGACACTATTGTTTTGTCTTTTGGTTTTTTGTCTTCTTTTGTTTCAACTGCCAGTTGAGTATGGTCGAAGCATTTTGTTGATTTCTGTGAAAGAATTGATTAATTTTAAAAGGTTGAAGATATATGATAAGTCTGCTTGTATGAGACGGAAGCAGTTGCCTAAAGCAGTGATGTGTGTGATATGTGACAAGTAAATCTACCACAGTATCTAAAAAAAAAAACTAAGAAATCGATTCGATAAGGTTGAAGATAATATGACAAGTCTGAAGCAGATGCCTTAAGCAGTGATGTGTGTGATGTGTGTTATAAAGTAAAGCTACAACAGGATCTAAAGAAAATAAGAAATCGATGCGTTATGGTTGAAGATACTATGATAAATCTGCTTGTATAAGTCTGAAGCAGATACCTGAAGCAGTAATGTGTGTTATGTGTGTTATAAAGTAAACCTACCACAGGATCTAAATAAAAAAAAAGAAATCGATTTGATAAGATTGAAGATACTATGACAAGTCTGCTTGTATAAGTCTGAAGCAGATGCCTTAAGCAGTGATGTGTGTGATGTGTGTTATAAAGTAAAGCTACAACAGGATCTAATAGTACTCGGTCAACTCGGTCTTGTCATCCCCCTCGCTACGCTCGGGAGTATAACAACCTCGTATATAATGGGATGGTTTAGTCCCTTGTAAAACAATCTACTTTTCACTTCGATTGCGAGAAAATAAAACAATTCAAAATTAGACAATTTTCAGAAGTTTTATTAAAAATTAATCAACCTTCATAAAACATCACCAAGACGGTTCTATTTTCAAAAAAAAAGATTGACGGAGCACCAAGAAGTCGAGTTTTTATGTAAGAGAACGAATGCTTTGTACGGGCTGATGATTTTAGACAAAAAATAAAAAGAAAAAATATGTACTTTTTAGCACGAGGTATTAAACTCGAGTTTTAGGCCCGCTAAGCTACACTATTATGATACACTTTTTGAGCAAGAGAAGTGAAAATAAAATAAGAAATCGATTCGTTATGGTTGAAGATACTATGACAAATCTGCTTGTATAAGTCTGAAGCAGATACCTGAAGCAGTAATGTGTGTGATGTGTGTTATAAAGTAAAGCTACCACATGATCTAAAAAAAAATAAGAAATCGATTCGATAAGATTGAAGATACTGACAAGTCTGCTTGTTTCAGTTTGAAACAGAAGCCTGAAGCAGATGCGTGAAGAAGTGTTTTGTGTGTGTGTGTTAACAAGTAAAGCTAAAAATAAATTAGAAATGTATCCACACAAACGCACACCAACAAATATTATGAATATAACATTATTTAACGCACACGACCACTGAAAACATCATCATCATTCCTTGTCCTTTGAAAATATTGGACATGATTGATTAGTGACTCCGGCCTGAATCCGGAATTTGTTTCCTAGGCGTACGTAGGTAAGAAATTGTCGTTGTGTCGATTATTCATATTGTTTTAAAATAGGTCATTATTATACGAAAATGCTGTCAATGATTAAAAATTAGTTTACAAACGAATTAATTTACGAATTAATTTAAGTTACAAACGTACTCTTTTAGAGTACGTTTGTAACTCACATGCTCATAAGATAAGAAGAAACAAAACAAGACAGTTCGTATGTGAATAAACAGAGAAGAAGTACTCGCCTACCTTCGGAATAACAGCTTTAGAATAGACCTGGGCCCGCCCCTCCAGCTCCAACTTTAGCCTCCAGTCGCGAAGGTACATGTGGGCGGCTGCTGCATTCAGCCAGCCGCGGCGCCACGTGTGCCACCTGTGAGAGACCCACGTTATTATCTTGACAGAACGATCGTGATCACAAAATAATTCAAAAATGTTTTTTTTGAAATTTGAAATGAATTTATTCAGAACCCGTGCTTAGGTGATAACTATTAGTTTACAAAATATAATATACGATGAAACTGAAATGTAAAAATGTGTAGCAGCTTAACGCAAACATAGTTCTGCTTATAAAAAAAAAACTTATTGATTGTGTAATCATTTCTAAATTATTCAAAGGAGAGTTTTCATATTAAATTATTATTGTACATATTTAGCGTTATTTTTAGGTCTAGTAAAAAAAATATGTATATACCACTAATTATGTTTTAATATACTCTGCTCTGCATATGGAGGAAAGAGCTGCCTTACCGTAACACAGTTTTATAACTAGCACGGGAGGTATGTGCTAAACTAGTTCTGAACATGTACGTGGGTGTTTCTTCTTTTTACTTTTAGTTATAGTATGAGCACTATGTAATTTTACCTATAAGCTTTATGAAATAAATTATTCTTATTCTCAAAAAAGTTAAAAGCTTATTAAATCCAGGTAAGAAAGTGGATAAGATAAAATGACACAATTGGCAGATATCATCTGACGGAGCGATAGGTAAATAAATACACAATGCTTTAACATTTTCACACAATTTATAGCTACAACCCAGCTAAATCCCCAGGACGTCTATGGGCAGCAGCGTCGGTGGTGCGAGAAGCTATGCCTTGCGATCACCAACCCACATACCTGGCATGGGGATAGAAGGCATCTCCCTTTTAGTGAAAACCTATGACCAGCAGTGTGTCGTCGTCGATATTGTTGCTGTCGTATGCCCTCAAAGTAAGCAGAGCTTGTTTAAAGAACCTCTAAACTTAGAGTTGTTGGTCTATGAGGTTTGGAATATATCTTCTTACCATTCGATATGGATAATATTCATTTAGATGAATTTGTGTTGATAGGGGGTGTAAGTGGTTCCATCCTCCATCTAAGCGGAACCCAAGCCAACCTCACCTGCACGTGGTGCACTCTGCTAACTAACAAACGAGGCTCTGGCGGCCGGCTGATTGCGGCATAGCGCAGCCTAAAAGACTGGCACAGCTATATTCCCTGGCTGCCGATGGGCAGCAGCGTCGGTGGTGCTAGAAGCTGTGCCCTGCGATCCCCAACCCGCATGCCCAGCGTGGGGATTATGGGTATATCCCCCTTCTTATTAGGGGAGGCCTATGTCCAGCAGTGGACTGATATAGGCTGTTGATGATGATGATGATGATGTGTTGATAAATTTTAAAATCCTAGCCCTTATATAACATCTTTATCTCATAATTCTTAGAAAAATCACCTTTGAATTTAGCCATCAAAAAGACTCCCATGATACCAAAAACTAATATCCGTCTTGACTTTTCAATTCTAATAAAACACTCATTTATCACATCGAAAATTCATTACCGATCTCCCGCGGAACCAATCAATCAAAGTTACCTCGTTAAAAGTTGTAGAGTCCTTGATTTTTGTCCCAGGGCTCGGTACATGAGTGCTGTGTACCGGAGTGCTGCAAGGTCGCCTCTGAGAGGTCTCTCTACGAAGCGATGCTTGAAGTTCAATCTTGTTGCTTCTAAGTAAAACCTGGAGGCTGGGCCGGGAAATCCTAAGAATATTGTCTTATTATTTTTTATATCCATAAAGTTTTTATAATATGGTACTAGCGAACGCTTGGTGAATTCGCTTACAGGAAAAAACTGCAGATAGTTTCGTTGTTCGTGTGTTTGTATAGATTTTAAATGTTTAAATGTTTTTACACTCAACTCCGTAACGGTTGATATTATGCTAATATGCTTAGGCTAGGGCAATACAAAAAATAAATGCTAAAGAAGAATGCTGAGAACCCGTACTAATTGCGTCAAAACCAAACGTATCCCATAAAATTTATTATATTTTATAAATGACATTAACATCTTTTTTAGTTTTACACACCGACGGGATAAATGATCAAATAAAAAATATTTTGTTGATTTGGTTTCCGCCGCACGCCACCATTAAACTGCAACAACCATTGTTACTATGACAACAACCCTCATTTTTAATTATTTAGACAGTAGAATTGACTAAAAACTTATTGGTTTGGTTTTGACGCACTCTCTTTAGTCTTGGTACCGAGCGCCAAACATCAGACGGCATTGTCCTTTATGAAATTTATGCTTCCTTTACCCCAAAACTACTAAATGGACCAGTATATCGCAATCTGATCAATGGTTTCGGAACGCATAGAGGACAAACATATTAAAAACATTGACCGTCCTATTCATAACAGTTCTATAAACCTGGCGGCGTTAAAATATCATGTCAGCTCATTTTATTTATATTTAATTGATGGGACAAGCTTTCTTTATCGAGCGTTATAAAATGACTAGAGGTTGGGTGGTGCGCGAGCTGCACGCAGCTCGCGGTTTTGGTGTTGCATTAGAAAGCAATCAAGAGGATATCGAAGTAGGAGAAGCAATCGATGAGGTTATCCAAAGAGGATGATGCTTTAACAGAGGATATTGATGTAAGAGAAGCAATCGAGGACGATATCGACGCGAAAGAATCAATGAAAGGTAATTTCGATGTGAAAGAAGCAATCAAAGAGGATATCGAAGAGGAAGAAAAATTCAAAGTGGATATCGGTGGTAAAATCGAAAAATAACCGAAACCGAAATCGAAATCGAAAAAGAAAATTTACCCTACACCTACCCTACACCTACCCTACACCTACTCTACACCTACTCTACACCTACTTTACACCTACTCTACACCTACTCTACACCTACTCTACACCTACTCTACACCTACTCTACACCTACTCTACACCTACCCTACACCTACTCTACACCTACCCTACACCTACTCTACACCTACCCTACCCCTACACCTACACTTCACTAAATATCTATTCGATTCCATCTGGGAGGACAACCGTGTGATCTACGGAAAGAAAAAAAAAATTGTATGAGGGGTGAAAATTTTGTATGGGATAATTTTTTTTTTGTATGGGACCCCAATTTTTTTTGTCGGATCCTTTTATTAAAATGCACCCTTAACAACATTAGTTTGAGCGCGAACCCTCTACGACCTATAGTTTCCGAGATACATGGGGGGTGGGGGTGAAAGGGGGTGAAAAGGGGAAATGTCAGATTTTTCCTGAGGTCGCCCCCACTCCCTCTATACGAATCCACCAAAAATTTTAACCCTACGAGGTGGCATCTGGGAGAACAATCATGTCAATCAGTGAGTCAGTGAATCAGTGAGTGGTAATCCAGTTATATATAGTATAACTAGAGGTTGGGTGGTGCGCGAGCTGCACGCAGCTCGCGGTTTTGGTGTTGCATTGAAGAGCTATCAAAGAGGATTTTGAAGTGTAAGAAGCAATTAAAAAAGTTATTCAAGTATAAGAAGCAATCGATGAGGATTTAGAAATGAAAGAAGCAATCTAAGAGGACATTGAAATAGAAGATGCTAAAATTGAGGATATTGATGTAAGAGAAGCAATCAAAATGAATATCGATGGTAAGGAATCAATCAACGAGCATATCTAAGTGGATGATGCTATAACAGAGGATATTGATGAAATAGAAGCAATGAAGTAGGTTATCGAAGTGGAAAAAGCAACCAATGAGGAAATTAATGTGGACGAATCAATCAAACAGAATTTTGATGTAAAAGAAGCAATCAAAGATGATATCTTAGAGGAAGAAGCAATCGAAGACGAAAATCGAAATCGAAATCGAAATCGAAATCGAAATCGAAATCGAAATCGAAATCGAAATCGAAATCGAAATCGAAATCGAAATCGAAATCGAAATCGAAATCGAAATCGAAATCGAAATCGAAATCGAAATCGAAATCGAAATCGAAATCGAAATCGAAATCGAAATCGAAATCGAAATCGAAATCGAAATCGAAATCGAAATCGAAATCGAAATCGAAATCGAAATCGAAATCGAAATCGAAATCGAAATCGAAATCGAAATCGAAATCGAAATCGAAATCGAAATCGAAATCGAAATCGAAATCGAAATCGAAATCGAAATCGAAATCGAAATCGAAATCGAAATCGAAATCGAAATCGAAATCGAAATCGAAATCGAAATCGAAATCGAAATCGAAATCGAAATCGAAATCGAAATCGAAATCGAAATCGAAATCGAAATCGAAATCGAAATCGAAATCGAAATCGAAATCGAAATCGAAATCGAAATCGAAATCGAAATCGAAATCGAAATCGAAATCGAAATCGAAATCGAAATCGAAATCGAAATCGAAATCGAAATCGAAATCGAAATCGAAATCGAAATCGAAATCGAAATCGAAATCGAAATCGAAATCGAAATCGAAATCGAAATCGAAAACGAAAACGAAAACGAAAACGAAAACTAAAACGAAAACGAAAACGAAAACGAAAACGAAAACGAAAACTTAATTGAAAAGAAAAACGAAAACCAACACCTACCCTACAACTACGCTACAACTACCCTACACCTACCCTACGAATACCCTACAACTACCCTACACCTACCCTACACCTACCCTACAACTACCTTACAACTACCCTACAACTACCCTACACCAACCCTACACCAACCCTACACCTACCCTACAACTACTCTACAACTACCTTACAACTAACCTACACCTACCCTACAACTACCCTTCAACTACCCTACAACTACCCTACAACTACCCTACACCAACCCTAAACCTACCCTACAAATACCCTACAACTACCCTACAACTACCCTACAACTACCCTACAAATACCCTACAACTACCCTACTACTACCCTACACCTACCCTACACCTACCCTACACCAACCCTACACCTAAACTACACTAAATCTATACAATTCAATCTGGGAAAACAAACATTGCCATAGACGTAAAGAAAAAAAAAATTGTATGAAGGGGTGAAAATTTTGTATGGGATAATTTTTTTTTTGTATGGGACCCCAATTTTTTTTGTCGGATCCTTTTATTAAAATGCACTCTTAACAACATTAGTTTGAGCGCGAACCCTCTACGACCTATAGTTTCCGAGATACATGGGGGGTGGGGGTGAAAGGGGGTGAAAAGGGGAAATGTCAGATTTTTCCTGAGGTCGCCCCCACTCCCTCTATACGAATCCACCAAAAATTTCAACCCTACGAGGTGGCATCTGGGAGAACAATCATGTCAATCAGTCAGTCAGTGAGTGAGTGAGTGAGTGGTAATCGAGCTATATATATTATAACTAGAGGTTGGGTGGTGCGCGAGCTGCACGCAGCTCGCGGTTTTGGTGTTGCATTGGTAAGCTATCAGAGAGGATTTTGAAAAGTAAAATGCAATCAAGAGGATATCGAAGTAGGAGAAGCAATCGATGAGGATTTAGAAGTGGAAGAAACAATGAGAGAGGATATCGAAGTTGAAGAAGCAATCAAGAGGATATCGAAGTAGGAGAAGCAATCGATGAGGATTTAGAAGTGGAAGAAAAAATCAGAGAGGATATCGACAAGAGGATATCGAAGTAAGTAAGAAGCAATCGATGAGGATTAAGAAGTGGAAGAAACAATCAAAGAGGATATCGAAGTTGAAGAAGCAATCAAGAGGATATCGAAGTAGGAGAAGCAATTGATGAGGATTTAGAAGTGGAAGAAACAATCAAAGAGGATATCGAAGTCCAAGAAGCAATTAAAGAAGTTATCTGATGTGGAAGAAGCAATTAAAGAAGTTATCTGATGTGGAAGAAACAATCAAAGAGAATATCGATGAGGAAGAAGCAATAAACGATGATATCAAAGAAGAAGAAGCAATCGAAATTGATATCGAAATCGAAATCGAAATCGAAATCGAAATCGAAATCGAAATCGAAATCGAAATCGAAATCGAAATCGAAATCGAAATCGAAATCGAAATCGAAATCGAAATCGAAATCGAAATCGAAATCGAAATCGAAATCGAAATCGAAATCGAAATCGAAATCGAAATCGAAATCGAAATCGAAACCGAAACCGAAACCGAAACCGAAACCGAAACCGAAACCGAAACCGAAACCGAAACCGAAACCGAAACCGAAACCGAAACCGAAACCGAAACCGAAACCGAAACCGAAACCGAAACCGAAACCGAAACCGAAACCGAAACCGAAACCGAAACCGAAACCGAAACCGAAAACGAAAACGAAAACGAAAACGAAAACGAAAACGAAAACGAAAACGAAAACGAAAACCAACACCTACCCTACACCTACCCTACACCTACCCTACAACTACCCTACAACTACCCTACAACTACCCTACAACTACCCTACAACTACCCTACACCTACACCTTCACCTAACCTACACTAAATATCTATACGATTCCACCAAACAGCGACACATGTCATTAAAATAAAAAAAAAAAAGTTTTGTACGAGGGGGTGAAAATTTTGTATGGGACAAAAAAGACAAAAAAGACAAAAAAGACAAAAAAGACAAAAAAGACAAAAAAGACAAAAAAGACAAAAAAGACAAAAAAGACAAAAAAGACAAAAAAGACAAAAAAGACAAAAAAGACAAAAAAGACAAAAAAGACAAAAAAGACAAAAAAGACAAAAAAGACAAAAAAGACAAAAAAGACAAAAAAGACAAAAAAGACAAAAAAGACAAAAAAGACAAAAAAGACAAAAAAGACAAAAAAGACAAAAAAGACAAAAAAGACAAAAAAGACAAAAAAGACAAAAAAGACAAAAAAGACAAAAAAGACAAAAAAGACAAAAAAGACAAAAAAGACAAAAAAGACAAAAAAGACAAAAAAGACAAAAAAGACAAAAAAGACAAAAAAGACAAAAAAGACAAAAAAGACAAAAAAGACAAAAAAGACAAAAAAGACAAAAAAGATAATAAAGACAAAATAGACAAAAAAGACAAAATAGACAAAATAGACAAAATAGACAAAATAGACAAAATAGACAAAATAGACAAAATAGACAAAATAGACAAAACAGACAAAATAGACAAAATAGACAAAATAGACAAAACAGACAAAATAGACAAAATAGACAAAATAGACAAAATAGACAAAATAGACAAAATAGACAAAATAGACAAAATAGACAAAATAGACAAAATAGACAAAATAGACAAAATAGACAAAATAGACAAAATAGACAAAATAGACAAAATAGACAAAATAGACAAAATAGTCAAAATATTCAAAATAGACAAAATAGACAAAAAAGACAAAATAGACAAAATAGACAAAATAGACAAAATAGACAAAATAGACAAAATAGACAAAATAGACAAAATAGACAAAATAGACAAAATAGACAAAATAGACAAAATAGACAAAATAGACAAAATAGACAAAAAGGACAAAAGGATAAAAGGGACAAAAAGGACAAAAAAGACTAAAAAGACTTAAAAGACAAAAGACACCACACCCCTACCCCTAAACACTTCACTAAATATCTATACGATTCCATCTGGGAGAACAACCGTGTGATCGACGAAAAGAAAAAAAAAATTGTATGAAGGGGTGAAAATTTTGTATGGGATAATTTTTTTTTTGTGTGGGACCCCACTTTTTTTTGTCGGATCCTTTTATTAAAATGCACCCTTAACAACATTAGTTTGAGCGCGAACCCTCTACGACCTATAGTTTCCGAGATACATGGGGGGTGGGGGTGAAAGGGGGTGAAAAGGGGAAATGTCAGATTTTTCCTGAGGTCGCCCCCACTCCCTCTATACGAATCCACCAAAAATTTCAACCCTACGAGGTGGCATCTGGGAGAACAATCATGTCAATCAGTCAGTGAGTGAGTGAGTGAGTGAGTGGTAATCGAGCTATATATAATATAATAACAAGAGGTTGGGTGGTGCGCGAGCTGCACGCAGCTCGCGGTTTTTGTTAGGAATCATTAAGCTATAAGAGAGGATATTGAAGTAGTAGAAGCAATCCATGAGGATTTAGAAGTGAAAGAAGCAATCAAAGAGGATAGTAAAATAGGAGATGTTAAAACTGAGGATATTGATCTAAGAAAAGCAATCAAAGAAGATATTGATCTGACGAAGCAATCAAAAAGAATATCGATGTTAAAGAAACAATTAAAGAGGATATCGTAGAGGAAAAAGCAATCGAAGAGGATAACGATGATGAAAACAAAAACCAAATCAAAATGGAATTGAAATCGAAATCAAAATCAAAGTCGAAAACGAAAATTTGAGAAATTTGAGAAATTTGGTGGTTTACCTAACCTACACCTACCCTACAACTACCCTACAACTACCCTACACCTACCCTACACCAACCCTACAACTACCCTACACCTACCCTACACCAACCCTACAACTACCCTACACCTTCCCTACAACTACCCTACAACTAACCTACACCTACCCTACAACTACCCTAGAACTACCCTACAACTACCCTACACCAACCCTACACCTACCCTATAACTACCCTACAACTACCCTACACCTACCCTACACCTACCCTACACCTACCCTACACCTACCCTACAACTACCCTACAACTACCCTACACCTACCCTACGACTACCCTACACCTACCCTACACCAACCCTACACCTACCCTACAACTACCCTACACCTACTCCTTCACCTACCCTACACCAACCCTACACCTACCCTACAACTACCCTACACCTACACCTTCACCTAACCTACACTAAATATCTAAACGATTCCACCAAACATCGACACATGTCATTAAAGTAAAGACAAAAAAGTTTTGTATGAAGGGGTGAAAATTTTGTATGGGATAATAATTAAGAAATCAGAGAGGGTTTCGAAGAGGAAGAAGCAATCAACGATGATATCGAATAGAAAGATGCAATCAATGCGGATAGCGAAGTGAAAGATGTTATCAAAGACGATATCGATGAAAAAGAAGCAATCAAAGAAAATATCGTTGTGGGAGAAGCAATCAATGTTGATATCAAAATCGAAGATGCTACAATAGAGGATATTTATGTAAAACAAGCAATTAAAGAAGATATTAATGTGGAAGAAGTAATCCAGAATTATGTCGAAGTAGAAGAAGCAATACAGATGGATGGCGAAGTGGAAGAAACAATCAAAGGGGTTATCGTGTGAGAGAAGCAATTAAAGAGAATATCGAAGGGATAAAAGCAATCGAAGATAATATTGAAGTAGATTTAGCAATCAATGAGGATATTGAAGTGAACGAAGCAATAAAAGACTACATCAGAGTAGAAGAAATAATCACAGAGGGTATTGTAGTGAAATAAGCAAGCGAACCAAAAAAAAAAACATAACATTCCGTTAAAGTTTTGCATGTCTATCTCTAACCGTTAAGGAGATACAAGCGATTTGTGAAAAAGACAAAAAAGACAAAAAAGACAAAAAAGACAAAAAAGACAAAAAAGACAAAAAAAGACAAAAAAGACAAAAAAAACAAAATAGACAAAATAGACAAAATAGACAAAATAGACAAAATAGACAAAATAGACAAAATAGACAAAATAGACAAAATAGACAAAATAGACAAAATAGACAAAATAGACAAAATAGACAAAATAGACAAAATAGACAAAATAGACAAAATAGACAAAATAGACAAAATAGACAAAATAGACAAAATAGACAAAATAGACAAAATAGACAAAATAGACAAAATAGACAAAATAGACAAAATAGACAAAATAGACAAAATAGACAAAATAGACAAAATAGACAAAATAGACAAAATAGACAAAATAGACAAAATAGACAAAATAGACAAAATAGACAAAATAGACAAAATAGACAAAATAGACAAAATAGACAAAATAGACAAAATAGACAAAATAGACAAAATAGACAAAATAGACAAAACAGACAAAATAGACAAAAAGGATAAAAGGGACAAAAAAGACTTAAAAGACAAAACACCACACCCCTACCCCTAAACACTTCACTAAATATCTATAAGATTCCATCTGGGAGAACAACCGTGTGATCGACGAAAAGAAAAAAAAAATTGTATGAAGGGGTGAAAATTTTGTATGGGATAATTTTTTTTTTGTATGGAACCCTAATTTTTTTTTTCGGATTCTTTTATAAAAAAGCACCCTGAGCAATATTAGTTTGAGCGCGAACCCTCTACGACCTATAGTTTCCGAGATACATATGGGGTGGGGGTGAAAGGGGGTGAAAAGTGGAAATGTCAGATTTTTCCTGAGGTCGCCCCCACTCCCTCTATACGATTCCGCCAAAAATTTCAACCCTACGAGGTGGCATCTGGGAGAACAATCATGTCAATCAGTCAGTGAGTGAGTGGTAATCGAGCTATATATAATATAACTAGAGGTTGGGTGGTGCGCGAGCTGCACGCAGCTCGCGGTTTTGGTGTTGCATTGTAAAGCTATCAGAGAGGATTTTGAAAAGTAAGAAGCAATCAAGAGGATATCGAAGTAGGAGAAGCAATCGATGAGGATTTAGAAGTGGAAGAAACAATCAAAGAGGATATCGAAGTTGAAGAAGCAATCAAGAGGATATCGAAGTAGGAGAAGCAATCAAGAGGATATCGAAGTAAGTAAGAAGCAATCAATGAGGATTAAGAAGTGGAAGAAACAATCAAAGAGGATATCGAAGTTGAAGAAGCAATCAAGAGGATACCGAAGTAGGAGAAGCAATCGCTGAGGATTAAGAAGTGGAAGGAACAATCAAAGAGGATATCGAAGTTGAAGAAGCAATCAAGAGGATATCGAAGTAGGAGAAGTAATTGATGAGGATTTAGAAGTGGAAGAAACAATCAAAGAGGATATCGAAGTCCAAGAAGCAATTAAAGAAGTTATCTGATGTGAAAGAAACAATCAAAGAGAATATCGATGAGGAAGAAGCAATAAACGATGATATCAAAGAAGAAGAAGCAATCGAAATTGATATCAAAATCGAAATCGAAATCGAAATCGAAATCGAAATCGACCAACAACTACCCTACAACTACTCTACACCTACTCTACACCTACCCTACAACTACCCTACACCTATCCTACACCTATCCTACACCTACCCTACAACTACCCTACAACTACCCTACAACTACCCTACAACTACCCTACAACTACCCTACAACTACCCTACAACTACCCTCCGCCTACCCTACAACTACCCTACAACTACCCTACAACTACCATACACCTACCCTACAACTACCCTACAACTACCCTAAAACTACCCTACAACTACCCTACACCTACACTACACCTACCCTAAAACTACCCTACAACTACCCTACAACTACCCTACAACTACCCTACAACTACCCTACAACTACACTACAACTACCCTACAACTACCCTTCACCTACCCCTTCACCTAACCTACACTAAATATCTATACGATTCCACCAAACAGCGACACATGTCATTAAAGTAAAAAAAAAAGTTTTGTATGAGGGGGTGAAAATTTTGTATGGGACTATTTTTTTTTGTATGGAACCCTAATTTTTTTTTTCGGATCCTTACATAAAAATAAACCCTGAGCAACATTAGTTTTAGCACGAACCCTCTACGACCTATAGTTTCCGAGATACATGGGGGGTGGGGGTGAAAGGGGGTGAAAAGGGGAAATGTCAGATTTTTCCTGAGGTCGCCCCCACTCCCTCTATACGAATCCACCAAAAATTTTAACCCTACAAGGTGGCATCTGGGAGAACAATCATGTCAATCAGTCAGTCAGTCAGTCAGTGAGTGAGTGAGTGAGTGGTAATCGAGCTATATATAATATAATATTTCGTTATAAGGGTGTTATTATTATTTAAATAGAAGAAGATAGATTAATAAAATAAAATAAAACTATTTGGGTTGTTACTTACCTCTTTCTCTCCACCAGTCTCCATACAAAACGAAGTGTTCCCAGTTGCTGGGCTCTAGCTCGATCAGCGTGGTCAGCGTTTGGTGCTGATCGCTCCTCGGCTTGAGGGCCAGCAGCTCTAGGTGGGCCTGGACGAACCGCGGTTGGATCCAGATGCACTTCTCCAGCATTGCGATGGCATGAAGAGTGCGACCACTTTTTCTGGAAGATGGGTTATATTAGGATGTAGGCACATAGGCACATGTGACTTAGTGTAAGCCTTATATTTCACCGGGACACCATGGCGGCAAGCTCTATAGAGTTACTCACCTGGTATCCCTTTGGTTTGGATTTTTTTTAAGCAACAGACTGAGTTTCCGGTTACTATTTAGATACGTATTATATTTAGCTACGAGTTGATCCGACGACTGTCTTGCAATAATACGTTGCAACGATTTGCTACGTGTTGCTACGAGGTGCTACGAATTACTACGAGTTGCTACGGCAACCGTCTCGCATTATGCTTTGCTGCGGGTTGTTACGTATTGCTACGAGTTGTGAGGTGTTGCTACGCGTTAGTACAAGTCACTAAAGTTGCTACGATGGCGACTGTCTCGCAATATGGGTTTCTATGAGTTGCTACGTATTGCTACGAGTCACTACGAGACACTCTTGCAATATGCGTACCTTTGAGTTGCTATGTGTGCCTATGAGTTGCTACGAGTTGCTATGAGACCAATAAGTTGCTACGGCGACTGAATAGCAATATGCGTAGTTGCAAGGTGCTACGTGTTGCTACGATATCTTGTAGCAACTACAAGAAACTATGGCAACAGTCTAGCACAACGCGTTAATATGCTTTGCAAATCACTGCTAAGTTGCTACAAGACAATACCAATCGGCTTTTTTCCTTCTTCTTTGAATTTTCTACAAACAACACTCACTACACGTTAACCGTGCCGCCAGGGCACGGCAATCGCCATAAAAACCTAACATTACATAACATAATTGACGGGAACAGTAAAAAAATTGCAAATGTAAATGTAAAATGACTCCCTTTCCCGCAATTGGACTCCTTGTTGGTCTATTGTGCGTGTAGGGGGAACAGTAACTGTCAACGGGCTATCACACATTCATTATCATTATCATTGCATGACACACCATTCCTATACAGACCTAGCTATACACACAAATAGCTACAAAGAGGAGAAGACGAAGGCGCGCGGGGAGAGAGGTACCAACCAACCCGCCCGCACCCAGCAACACATACTCGTATCGCCACCGCCATAGAATACGCGCGCGCGCCTTGCTTTAGCATGAATACTATGTATATAAGATATATATAAGAGACACATAATAACTAGGATCGCCGTCATCGAAATCGATGAGGAGGACTTTATATATGTATATAAAATGCCATATATAACTTTGTAAAACAATCAGAAAATTTATTATTGAAGCGCTCGTGGCGTGGTTAACTTCGGTGCTCTTAGCAGATCACCTTAGTTAAGCAACACTCCACCCGGTCATTACTTGGATGGGTGTCCGTTTAGTGACTTTAGATTTTAGCGCTTTCGTGCCTCGGAAGGCACGTTAAGATGTTGGTCCCGGCTTTTCAGTCGCTAAGCCATGACGGAGGCCTTCGGGCGGCCTAAAAACTCCGACACCAGAGTTGGTCACTAGCTCATACGAAGAAGAAGAAGTAAATATCTAATTTAAAAAAATCTTTCATTCCTTTGTAAGGTCGCTTACATTAACATTTAACATGTATCGAAACATTCAGAGCATGTCGGTCCAATACCACTTATTATGGAGCTCGCTAACGAAGTACACTGCTAGCTGCATAGACTAGATATAAGCTCCTGCAGTACTTACTCTTGACTATTAATTAATCCAACTTTGCGAAGCCGCCGACCGCAGCGCACTCACCTTTGCTAATACTATTGCTTTGCTTCAGCAAAAAGGTATGCTGGAACTGGATTTTGTTGGTTTGTTTTATAAGCTATGTTTTGTTGTGGTTTTTGCTTTAGTGCTAGAAATCTTGAGCTAAATGTTGCTTGGTGAAAATACTTTATTTGATTTAAGCTATGTTGGAATATTTAGTATGTAATACTAGAAAAGGATTATATTTTACATGGATTTTCAGAGATACAGGTATTGCTTGTGATGGCCCATGTCTATTTCTGCCGTGAAGTAGCATTCCTGTGTTTTGGTTTGAGGGGTGTGTGTGCCGGTGAAATTACAGGCACAAGAGGCTTTTCGCTAAAAGCTCTTCCAGGCAACCTTTGGATGGACTGGATTGTATAAACTATAGCACTACGGCAATAGCATGACAATTGACCTAGAACGCGCAGAACTAATTTATAGTGTTGTGTTTTGTTAAGAATGCGACTACCCTCGCTTGCAACCTCAATGTCAAGTGCGTGCGAAGATCAGTCCGGCTATCGCGCTCTCTGTTTAGCTGATGGATGATTTAGCCATGAGTGTGGGATAGCAATATTGGCCATTCAAAATTTGATATTAATTTGATTTTGTTCCGTAATACCAAAAATGATGACTGAAAACATTATGAATCTTTTACATAGTAATATTATTCTGTAACTAGATATTATAACCTATGTTGCTAAACTAACAACACGTATGATTATGTTGTATTAATACGAAATAAAGATGAAGAAAAGTGGTCAATTTTGGCATAAAAATGTGCAAAATGCTATTGGCTTTTATTTCCTTTTAGGTAAGTATTTTTTAAAAGAAACTATCCAGGAACCTAGATAAATACTATTGAAATACAAATAATACTATAATATACCGAAAATATGCTCGAATTAGAAATCATTTTGACATTACTTTTGTATCGGCAATTCGTCCTTCGGAGGCCCCTTAAGGGACTCCTGACGTTTTGCCCGGGATTTTGCAGATTTTTATGTCAAAATTTACCACTTTTCTTCCTCTTTGTTTCGTATTAAAAACAACAATATCTTACATGTTGTTTATTAAAGAACATAGTTTATATTATCTAGTTACAGAATAATACTTTGTAAAGAATACATAAAATTTTTCAATCATCATTTTTGGTATTACGGAACACAGCCAAATTCTATAGAAAATTTTGAACGGCCAATACTGCTATCCCGCCCGCACAGCTGATTCATCCTTCAGCTAAACAGAGATGCGATATAAGGAGCAATTCTTTTCCCGGTCTCGAATTGAAGTTGCAAGCGAGGTTCGCCGCATTCTTAAGTTCGCGCCTTTAGATCCATACCAGAGTCTATTCTACAAAACTTACTTGTAAAGTTTCCCGAGATTATAATGTGCGTTCACGTGGTACTTATTAAACTTGATGGCTTGCAGGAAGTGATGCTCAGCATTCTCTTGCCTCGAGATCAGCGTGCCCAAGTTGTTGTGAGCGCTCGCGTATGTAGGCCATAACCTATATGAGAACAATTGTTGTATAAAAATACCTGAAAAATATATATAGACAAAAAAAATCAAAATATAATGTTTTTGCTACCTAATAATTATCCAAATCCAAGTCTACAAAATGGCAATGGCTCAATGGCGCTCCTTAGAGGAGGCCTTTGTACATACATCTGTGGACTGCTATAGGCTCATGATAATTATGATGAAGTCCCCGTAATGACAATCGCACCACATCACACTAGCATATATCAGTCCACTGCTGGACACAGGCCTTCCCTAATAAAGGGGGATATGCTCATAATCCCCACGCTGGGCATGCGGGTTGGGGATCGCAGGGCACAGCTTCTCGCATCACCGACGCTGCTGCCCGTCAGTTGCCAGGGGATTTATCTGTTCCGATGTAGGCTGTGATATGCCGCAATCAGCCGGCCGCCAGAGCCCCATTCGTTGTTTAGCAGGTGCACCACGTGCAGGTGGGGTTGGCTTGGGTTCCGAAGATGAGAGTTGGAACCCCGTACACCCCTACTGAATGACAATCTCAACAGTAATTTTTCTGACCACCATCGACGGCAGTAAAGCCAACGGTGCGAGAAGGGCTATGTTTGCTGAGCCGCAGTCTCCACCCAAGAACTCGTTTACCTCTAATCCTACACTTACTGGTAACCACCATTTAAGATAACATACACCTAGCGATAACATTAATACTTCTGTTTATTAGAACAGTATAACGATCTCTTAATTGGTTATAGTGACTATGTTGACATATTCAATAATGATTTATATAAATTTAAAAAAGCAATTCTTGTCACTCTTACAAAAGAGTGATGTAGTTTGTAAATTTAGGATTTCATAAAATATATTTTTCTCTTTTCTTCTTCCCTTCACACATAGGTTTTAACCGCTTATATGTCTAATAATCATGATGTGTTCACATATTTTGGAATGCGATCTAGTTCTAAACTTGGGTATAATGTTATATAATATTTTGATTGTATTCTGTTTTGTGTACCTTATTAAAATAAAAAATAAAACAAAAATAAAAATAAAACTGGAAGCTAAACAGCCATTTAACCGGCTTTAAAGGCTTATAGAGCATGCGGTATTGAATGTATCTTAGTAAGACTTTTTTATTGACTTATTTGTCTAGCATATGATCGACTTATTGGATTACTCATATTCTATGCCACCCCAAGTGTAAGACAGCCTTACTAAAACAGACTGAATACCACGTGGTTTAACAAGCCCTTTAGTTTGTTAGTGTATATGGTGTAAGACTGTTCATAAAAACGAGTAGACGTACCTCAATGCTTCTTTATAATGTTTGACGGCGCCATCTTGCTGATCAGTTTCGCGCAGGAAATTCGCAAAGTTGTAGTGTAGCTTGGCGTTCTGCGGTAGACTGGCTAGATCCGCTCTGCAACCAACACCTCTGTTATTTATTGGACAAACTCTGTGGCGCAGCGGGCAAAGGCCCGCCTGAGATGGGTCGGTGCGGGGACGATTCCGGCCGCGAAACAAATATTTATAGATTCTGCAAATATTTGTCTCGGGTCTGGGTGTTTTCTATGCATTTGTGTATGTATTTACAAAATAAATGTATGTAAATGCGCAACATATTTTGTTTATCAGGCACGTGGTTCCTTAAGCTATGCTTAGTTAGGGGCTACTTGATGCTATGTGATTGTGTCCAGAATTATTTTTCTGCTTGACGGGTATTGCGAATCCAGGATTGATGTAAACTAAAGTGACCGTGCAAAAGGTCTTAATCAAAGCAAAACCTTCGCTTGTTTTAGTCTAGACATTTTTACGAGCGAGTTAAAAATAAAACTGTTGAATAAATAATTTATGACTAGACTAGGCCGCCTATTTTGGTTTAAATAACTCTTTATATATCTTTATGCTATTTATTTTCACCTAAATATGCTTTGTAACTACTGATTTTGAAACTCTTGACGTTCAAAATACTTTATATTTTTTTTTTAGGAAGGTACGATATCAACTTAGATGTACGGAGTCAAAAAGTGGGGAAATCACTCCACAACGTTTGTATGGACAAAATATTGAAAAGCGTATTCTCCCATCTACTACACGCCGCACTGGTGTGAACCAGCGGCACTTTGCTGGGCTATCTTTTTTGCCGGTACGTGCGCTTACTAGTTTTTTTGATTGACTGACGTAAAAATAGCAAACAATCCTTATACAGTGCAACAAGTTCTAACTTGGCGAGGCTGTATGTCACTTTGCTTCAAACCAGAAAATGTAGCAACTTTATTACGGATTCTCAAGAACCGTTTATAATCACTTTCGGTATTTTAAAACCTTAATGATTCGCAGATTTATCACCATGTTTGTCTGTAAACTACCACGCGTCAAACACAGTTCCAGTTTTCGTTCCTAAAAACGTCACCATCAACTTATACTTGTAGCACTATATTTTTAAGAGTACATAACTAGTTTATAAATAGCTAAGAGAAAAAAAAACAGATAGTTTTTTATTATTGTAAAGACTCACTTCAAAAGCGTTGCACGATCCCTCCAATCAGCATTTCTTCTATAGGTTTTAGCGACACCATTAGCGGCCAGCATAGCCAGACCCACCACAAGGTACATTTTAGTTCCTGGCCGGGAGTACCACATAAGCTGGACACCGTATGCGGTGATAATGACGCTCCCAACACTGTAAAGAAAAATATTTGTATCAAAAGAACTTTGGGTAACTATGAAAAAATTGCATTATAAAACTAGTGGATTAAATTAGTTTTTAGAACTCAATTTTGTAAACAGATTCACTTTGTGAGCAACTACTAATAAATTAAATTAGTCATTTATAGACAAAGTGTTTGGTAGAACGATGTAAGGATTCAAGGAACTGATTAGAGGTACCCATTTGATCATTTTAAATCACGTAGCTATTATCAAAAGTGTCATGGTTTTTAAGTTAACAAAAGTTATTTTTCTTTTAGTATGGGATATGTTTCGTTTAAAGGATATTAACCCATTTTTTGTACATAAATGGAAGTCGTGGTATGTATGAGTGATATCTCAACTAAAACGCCATAAACCAAAGTAGTTTTACAAGTTATATGAGCAGCATTAGCACCTCTACTTTTTTATTAATAATAGGTAGAGCCTACGTCTCTTCACGATAAAGAAAATTTTTGACAAGTTTTGTTTTTAAGTTGTTATCAAAAGTGTTTAAGTACGGTATTTTTCCATTTAGAGGATAGTAAAATACCAGATTATGTATTACTAACTAGCGGCACGTCCCGGCTTCGCACGGGTTGGGGAATTTTTTTACACCTTGGGTTACGTTACTTAAGTTTAAGTAAGGATCCCTAATGTTTTCTAACAATAAATAAAACTTATGTTACTTAGGGTGAATGCAGCTTTCCAATAATGAAAGAATTTTTGAAATCGGCACAGTAGTTTTTGAGTTTATTTATTACAAACATACACACACACACACACACACACGCACACACACACACACACACACACACACACACACACATACACAAATACAAATTTTCCTCTTTATAATATTACTGTCCTCTAAATGGAAAAAACCCCGTTCCAATAAAATTAACTTATGATAAAAACTTAAAACCAGAACACTTTTCACAATAGCATATGTGGTTTAAAATTATCACATGTGTACCCTTACACTACATCGTTCTACCAAACACCCTATATATTAATCAAAACCAAATAACCAATAACATACATTGAATAATTTAAAATCTAAATATTAAACTACTTCAAAACATATGGATCCGAACCCTGTAAGCAATCTTGGATAAGAATTTTATTTTATTAAAATTATATTCCATATTCTGTTATGAAATAAATTCCACTTTCACCAATAGTTTCGAAACCCTATAAAATGTACAGGTGCTCGAGTATACGGGTTGTATTTGAAAAGCTTCCGAGTGAAATTCTCTGTAACACGATTATTTTATAGATTTTTAAACAATGTTGGAAATTCAAATGGCACGAATTCAATATAAAGTGAAAAGTAAAGGCTGTTAAATTAATAATTCAGGTAGAATGTTGGAAAATGATCCTTTGTGTACATAGATATTTTGTTGAGCTCCTAATAAGAAAGATAATTCTTTTAAATAGTGTGAAGCAAAAGAAAAAAAAAAACATCTGCATAAGAAATAATTTATGTGTATCTTGGTACAGTTTTTTTTTCTAATTCAACTTGAAACAAGAAGGACTCCTGTCATCATTATCATCATCCTCATCATCATCAGTAGTAGTAGAGTTCTTCGTGGAGGGCTCGTCCGGGAAAGTACGGCTCGTCCGGGGAAGTACAACCACCATACTTATTTCTACCATGAAGCAGCTGTGCTGTGTTTCGGTTTGAATGCCAGTGAAATTACAGGCACAAGAGGCTTATCACCTTCATGCCTCAAGTTGGTGCATCGTAGAGCAAGTTCTAAAAAACCGTGCAATGCCTTGCGAGGTAATGGTTACCATACATCAGATAGGCCATGAGCTTGTCCATCTTCAGATAACGTAAAAAAACCTATAGCAGTCCACTGCTGAACGTAGATCTCTCTCAAGGCATGCCACTGAGCTATGCAAACCTTTGAGAGGTAATGCCTATATTCCCACACTGGGCATGCGGGTTGGCGATCGCAGGACATAGTTTGGCGCGCAGCTGACGCTGCTGCCCGGCAACGGCCAGATACTTTAACTAAACTGGTAGGAAGGGCAGCCATGAACCGTCAGCGCCTCGTTAGTTAGAGCAGGATGTACCACGTGTAGGTGAGGTTGAAGTTTAAGACAAGTGGTAGAAAAAAGTAAAGGTATGACTCCTATTTGTACTACAGATGCATATACATGCATCATATAGTCACAAGTTTTGGATAACTTCAAGAAAAAGGTAGCGAGATGGCTTTCCTCTGACTATCCTTCACATCATACCCTTAGCTGGCTTTGGACTATGGGATATTTAAATTACATCTATAGAGATATAATATTTTATCACTCGTCATACATTTTTTACGAGACCGTTTACACTATGTTATAATATATACTACATCCAAACTATAAACATTTTTTAGCGATATTGGTGTATAGTTTACCTACCTCACGTCCCCGGACACCGCGCCTTCCCCTGCCTCGCCCTCAGTTTTTCATAACAAGACAACTAGATAAAGTCTTAAAATTCAATACGGCTGAATTTACATTCTTATGTCCAATATCATCAGCTAGAAAGGGATGCATACATATATCAATGCGACTTCAAAAAGTTAATCGTACCAAGGCGCTCGAACAAATTTCTATGCTGGTTCATAGAAATGCCCTGGTACGAAGTCGTACGAAGTCGCAGAAATCGCATTGAGATAAAGTATTCATCTCTTTCTAGCTAACGCATATGGACATAAGAAAGTAGAGATCAGCCGTATGAGTTAATGTTAGCATAAATGAATTTTAAGACTTCTTCTATGATTTAGTCCTCTTTCTTTGAATGGTGACGTTCATGTGCAAAAGTGTCAACTAATCACGTGTTTCCAATTTTTTGTTTGAACATACTCTCTCCGTAAAAGGTTTATGACACTAGCATGTACAGACATTGGCAGAATTGTGACAGATAGACACAAAAGCCAGAAACAAGAAGTGAAGTGAACCGTGAATAGCAATCGCGGGATGTAATTTAAAGCTAAGATGTAATAGACATTACATCCCATGTCAAAAGCCGGCTATAATCGGTACCTGTCCTCAGTAGAATTACAAAATTTCAAAATTTAAAATCATTTATTCCATTTGATACACTTAGTGCACTACGAAAAAAAAGTAGAATAAAGTAGATTTGCTGTTCTGAAAATATCTATGGCGATAGTAATAAAGGAGTTTAATATGGTTTTTGTTGGTCAGTTGCTTGAGTTGTTAATTTTACTTACCTTGGAATGTAGAGCACACGTTCAGCGATGACGAAACCCACCGTGACCAGCAGATTGCTGGCCGGCACAAAAGGCACTATGAGGAGCAGCATCCCAACCACTGCTGGCGTGTGTCTCTGCACCTGACAAAATCATTGTTTTTCACAAAAAATAGGCTTATTAGACCATGTGGTACTCAGTCTGTCTGTCTTACTGACTAATTAGTCAAGCATAAGACAGAGTTACTGACTTACTCTTATTATACTACGCTAAGTGTAAGACAGTCTTACTAAGACAGACTAAATACCGCGTGATCTAATAGACCCTTTACATAGTATGTGCAACTTAACAACAACACATAGAATGTATGTAACTTTATACATTTTTTAATAAATTGTAGTACAGTTAGTGACGCTCTCAGTGGGCAAAGATCCGCCTGAGACGCAGACGGTACAGGGTTCGATTCCCGTCGCGAGACAAGTAATAGTAGTAGAGTTCTTTGTGAAGGGCCGTAAAGTAGCTGTGCTGTGTTTCGGTTTTAAGGGTGTGGGTGCCGGTGAAATTACAGGCACAAGAGGCTTATCATCATCATGCCTCAAGTTGATGGACGCAGGGCGTTGCATCGTAGAGCACGTTTCAAAAACGTGATCTATGTTGCAATGCTTTGTGATAGGTAATGGTTACCACTCAACATCAGGTGGGCCATGTGCTTGTTCCATCTTCAATTATCATTAAAAAAAAAAAAAAAATGTTTGTATGTCCTGCAAGTTTGACTCGGGCCTGGGTGGTTTCAAGTATATAAGCATGTATTTACAAAAAAAAGTGTATTTAAGTAGTTTATCAGTCATGTGGTCATAATACAAGTTCTGCTTAGTTTGGAGATATATTGATAGTGTCCAGCATTATTATTATTTGATACCTGTATAAGGCTATATAAGGCTATATAATACTGTATGATATTGTCCAGTCCATTATTTATTTATTGCATTTCTGCTGGTGCTCACTGCAAACTGTTGGGATTTTGGACAACAGTTTTTATAAGGAAGTTAAATTTTTAATATAAGATTTGGAAACACGACTTTTCATGAAATTGAATTTTGGAAATAGTATTTAGAAGTAGATTTAGTAGTAAATTTAGAAAAATTTCGACTTGTTTTTTGTTTTTGTTGTGGGATTTGCATGGCATGCAACTATTACTCAGTTATAAAACTCATATAATGCATATAAATGAAACAGAAGGATTTAACAGAACGTCATTTCAAATTCCTTCGAGTACCTCCAAGTCTGCCAGACAGCGGTAGGACATGGCGAGCAGAGCCAGCAACGCGGCACAGGTGAGTAGATTCCTCGGGTCCCAGCCGCTAGTGACTAGCGGTACCGAGCCCATCTGCCAGTCGTGGCTCAGGGTCCACGGGCACAGCAGCAGCCACCAGTTGAACGCGGCCAGGTAGCAGAATGTCATCAGTCTATAGCAAATAAACTCATTCAAGATCAAAGATCATAGTTTAGAACACCGTCGAAAAATCGCTTGCCTGTCCATGTTCTATAGGATACATTTCGGAGAGTGTGCGCAAGAATTACAGAATTTAATTTCCCCATCACCATTCCGTTATCGAGCGACTAGAGAATATCACCCATTCGCGGTAGACATTCCTCCTGCCCGCACGAAGCGTTTCACTGCAACTTTCATCCTTAGAACAGCTAAGGAATGGAATGGTCTTCCGGCGTCAGTGTTTCCTGATCACTATGACTTATGGATCTTCAAGCGAAAAGTAAATAGGCACATTCTAAGCGAACGTGCTACATCGTCGAACACATCATTACTTACCAATAGGTGAGAAGGCGGTCAAATATAAGCCTATAAACTGTAAAAAAAGGAGTTTTTGGACAAAAATCTGTGTCAATTTTTTTCAGGTAATAGGTGTTGCTTTCTTGAGAGACCAAGTATCGAAACATTGGTGCATGGAAACATGAAAATTTAAAAATATATAAATGTATAGAATTGAAAGATCACCTCACAAAAAAGCTAGGGTGGAAGGCCGCTGGATTATCCTGCATGGAGAAGGTAGGCCACGTGCCCTGCAGCAGAGCCAGTCTCAGGCAGACGAGGAGTGCCAGAGACACCAGCACCTTGACGCTTCTGATGGACAGGCCAGTACATTTCTTATCGAACTTCAATGAGCTTATTGATCTGAAACAAATAAATATCCTACTTATACGGGTGATTTTGTATAGAATTTACAATAATACCCCAAAAAGATTTTTCTTACATTTTAAACAGTTATAAATTAATTTAAAAAAATAATATAAAAATAATATGTCAAGCTACAGCTCGAAGATTAATCATTGTACGATACGCCTATCTACACGCTACTTTGTTTATATCGTTTGTATTTTTGGTGAGGGTTTTTTCTACATTCGATCTTCCGGTTTGTTATGGCTACCTACACATACTCGTACTTGTAAACCTAAGTTCCTTTCTACAATGAGACAGATTTAAAGATCATGTTTTCTTTTAATTTCATCATTTGCCTGTCCTTATCCCACTCTAGGTAGGATCGGCACAAAATGTTTTCTTTTTCCATTCACTCTAATAACTGTTTACGCTATATTCACTCCTTCTACACTCATATCCCCTTTCACACATTTCATCTATCTCTTCTTCGGGTTCCCTCTACTCGAATAAAAATCCTACTGATATTAAACATTTGAAACTTTGTGAGGATTGATAGATGGATGTTTGTTACTCTTTGATGCAAAAAACTAATTTTGGATTTGAATGAAACTTGGAATATACATATGTCGTATTTATTTACAATTCTGATTATTATTTTTATGTTTCCATTTTTTTCATTTTGATGTTAATTTCTATATTGTACCTACATCCATTATAATTTGTTATAATTATTATTGTATACTTATTATGTTCTGTAATGTATTATCCTATTATTTTAAATGTAAATATTTTATTGTCTCTTTTGCTAATGATGTTGAGAACTAAGTACGTCGCGTCGGTGACCTAAGTTTTCAAGAAAATTACAATTTACTTGTTGAATTTAATTATTGTTTTCATTTTAACTATCTACATTTACGAATTCTCTAAGCTGAAATTCATTAGAAATGAAATCTAAATGACTAGAAAACCTTTGATATTTTTCTGAAAAACGTTATTTAAGTAAACCTAATTAATAACAGCTGTGCGTACAGCTATCAGGTATAACTCAATTACAGGACAAAAATGTTGGTAAAAAAAGAATACCTACATGATCTCCTTTATCGTTTATGTTCAAAAGCTTTAGAATCAAATTTCGTGGAAAAAAAAATCCTTTATACTAGAATATGCCACTTTATTACTGGTACAGTTCTTCAGGTTCTCAGAATTCTGTTTAACTTCATTCCGAATATTGAAAAAACAGGAATTTTCCAGAATTTTCACGTACCAATACATTGATGGAGGCACCGATATCTACCTACGCATTTACTATCTGAAACGTTACCTACCAATGCTTCTAGACTCATCTTCAAACTTCAAACTTCAAAAATTATTTATTCAATGAGAACCTTAACTTAGAAACACTTTGAATCGTAAACTTTTTTACTTTACACCAACTCGTAATGCGACCAAACAGAGAAGAATCAGCAAGAAACTCTGATTGGCTTATATTTTGAAAGACTGATAAAATTACTGACATCAAGAACAAAACTTATGCTTCATTATCAATATCATCCACTACCTTTAGAAGTCTAATGCAGAACACTATAAGATTAGTTAGTAAAAACGATTTATAGGATAGGAAGTAAGATTCTAGGAAATCGTGTTCTTACCTTTTCACAAAAGGCCAGCATCTGTAGAAGTCGAAGGCAAGATTGAGCAGTAGCACCGTTACCCCGGTCTCCTTAGCCAGCATACTCAGAGCCCCCAGCACTATGCTCATCCAAACGCACTTCTTGTTGCTGGTGGGCCTATGAACAATGGACTCAGTTAGTCTACATTTTTGCTGTCTTTGAACATGTATCAATGTGTTACATTTCACCGGGACACCATGGCGGTGCAAGCAGTCGCGCCACCGTGGTGTCCGTAAGTAAGCTACTAAACTAGACCACAGACTGAGACATTATCGCCACAGCACATTAAGACAGTATCAAAATGTACCTTCGAGATGTTGCATGCAATGAGGTGGGGGAGTCGCTGGCGGCCGGACTGGCGGCCGAGTGAGTGAGACATCACACAGCGCTATAGTAATTAGTGGTGGGGCGACCAGCGTGGCGGCGCGACCAGTAAAATTCTGTGCACGCGTCCACTAGGTAAGTAACTCTCTATAGAGCTGTGTACATTTTGTTGGTAGCCGTGACTGGTTGCGCTACCATAGTGTCCCAGTAATATAGGGTGATGCTGTAATGGCGAAATTAAATGAACACACGGGTAGCAACAAGTAACACACTTGTCAGTTAAATAAAATTTTAAAATTAAAGTCCATTTTTTCAAACAAACTAATTCACAAATAAGGTAAGAAAATTTGAATCTTTCTGTATAAGGGCTACTTACCATTGCTAACGTCACGCGCTTCTATTTAAAAGTGCGCGTAGGGGGAATACGCAATGAAACGGACGCATTCTGAAACGGACACTATCGATATCTCAAAAATTTTAAGACAAAGTATTCATTTCATTTGGTTGTTGGCAGCACTTATGACTATAGACAAACCCACAATAATGACAGCTTCCGGTAGCCATTACTTAGGTTTATTTTTTTGCATGTGCTTCAACAATTGATTTTTGTAAAAAATAACGTAAAGGAGAATGCCGACTGATGTATGGCGCTCGGTACAAAGGCTAAAGCGAATGCGTCAAAAAAATCTCCAATAAGTTTTTAGTAGATTCTACTGTCAAAATAATTAAAATTGAGAGTTATTACCATGGTAACACTTTAAATCAATCTTTGTTGCCATAGTAACGTGAATATCATTGGTTCTTGCAGTCTGATGGCGGCGTGCGGCGGAAATCAAATCAACAAAATATTTTTTTACTTGATTATTAATTCCGTCGGTGTGTAAAACTAAAGGAAATGTTAATGTCATTTATAAAATCTAATAAATATTATGGCATACGTTTGGTTTTAACGCAATTGGTACGGGTTCTCGGCATTCTCCTTTGCAAACTGGTTTAAACTTCTATAATAACTTGGACTATAATTGTGATGGTCGTATTTGCCGTGATATATTCTCAAAAATACATGGAACAGTGAGTTACAATCATATCAATACTTATTATTTGGAATTTGTGTAAAATGTTTTTAAGGTTAGAGTTGCGATGAATCGGACAGGTTCCGTTGCATTGAAACGGACGTCCAATTCAAGGCATAAGTGCCTGTCTGATCAGTTACTCCTGAATACCTGGTCTCTTAAATTGATTTTGTGTGTTCATTAGATACTGCCATCGAAGAGAATTCATCCAGTGAAAGCTGTAACAGAGTCTGCTCTGAAAGAGTATTATTAAGGCCAGTCCATTAGCTCAGTTACTTCAGGATTATAAGACATCGAAATCAAATTTAGCGGATACCGTTTAAAAAGCTAAAGAGTCTTCAATTACGTTCACTCATGATCCCAATATTGTAAATAAAAGTTTTTTTTATGTGGAACAAGACGAACTATTAGTCGATTATATAAAAAGATCTTCACAGAGGTGATTATGGGATCACTACAATTCGGGTGAAGAAGCTTGCTTACCCATCTGCAGCAGCAGCTTATTGGTAGCACCCGAAAAGTGAATTAAGCAATAGCAACAAAAAGATACCTGCTTATATTGTTAGTATATTGGTTTACTATAAGCTTAAGAAATGTCTCATTAAATACCTAATGTAGTTTTTTTATAATTGATTTATTCTTTGATCTCAGTGTGTTTTATACCGATGTTTTTGGTTTGTTTAAGTAAGAGTTATAGTGTAAAAGAAAAGAAATTGTGAAATCTTGCGTATTTATGTAGCAAAAAGTAAAACATTGGTTCCTAGTCCGTTTCAAGACACACTGTCCGTTTCAATTCTTCCTGTGATATGAAACGGACGTAGGTGAGTTTTAAAAAATATTGTAATATTTCATTAAATAAATTTCATTTTCCTAAAAGATGTGTGAAGTGTATTTCTGATAGTATAATACCTCTGAACTCCTTAGGGACAGTTATCCAGTTTCTAAGTCTTTAACTACTGTATGTAATAATACTCCAAACTTAAGTGTCCGTTTCATAGCGGATCTCCTCTATGGTATACAACATAAATATAATTTTCTTACCTTATTTGTGATTTAGTTTGTTGGAAAAAAATAAAATTTTCAAAAATGGACTTATGTTTTAGGATTTAATTTATTATGTTTACTGACAAGTAGCACTACCCGTGTGTTCATTTAATGTTGCCATTACAGCGCCACCCTGTATATAGCTCTTAATGTGAAATTATATTTAGAAGGGAAAATTCAATGAATATCTTACCTATGATAAACTAATAAAGACGATAAGAAGAAAATACAGGCAAGCACGTCTGCTCTGCCAACAACACCGGCCACCTGTTGGATGAAACGATAATACTCAATTTATATAAACACTATATTTTTCCAAAGCCACGTAAGATAATGCGGCTTATATACTGACATGGTACCAATAGACCCTTATTAGATGTGCGTTTCTTTTTACCAAACATAGCTAAACTTTTGACCATCATCATACTTGAAACCGGTGAAGGTGTGGTCTAAAATGGAGCAGGCTTGCCTAGACGGCTTCAAAATGAGTGAAAGTTAATAGGCATCTTCTGTGAAAGCTCGCCCCATATCTTCAACCTCATCTTTGCCCAAGCTAGACTCGAGGTCAAGAGCTGGCCGATAATAAATAAAAAAATAAAATAACGCGCTGAATGTATAGGGCTTATTATTAGTATTCAGTCTGTCTTACTGACTAATTAGTCAAGCCTAAGACCGACGTAGTGGTTTACTCATAATATACTACTTGTCTTGCTAATACAGATTAAATACCGCATGGTCTAATAGGCCCTTTAATAGAAACATAAAGTAACTCATCACTTACTGCTTCTGTGTGTACAGGGTGTACCGCAAACAGCAGCGCAGCGAGCGCGGCAAATGGCCGCTTGAGTCGCGCGATAGTAACGCAAGCGCGCGCGACTAGCACGCAGCACGCGGCGTGTAGCGCGACATTACACGCATGCCACCACCAAGGCCGGAGACCGGACAGCATATGGTTTAATCTGCAACAATATAAAAAAAATATCAAAAATTACGAACTATTAAACTGTTCGGTCCCCACGGTAGGACAGTTGGCCAAAAAAATATATCTTGCAACAGTGGGGACAAATAGAATAGAAAATTTATTTTTCTCAAATTTTTTAGAGGACGGAACTAGTACATGGCCTGAAGTTAAGTGATAATCATTACTTATAAAATAGTAGGTATTGCTTTTTATGTAATGCATATTTGTAATCCAAATTTGGATGGAGGAGACCTAGTTTTAGGGCACCCATAGGTACGAGTAGACAAAAATGGCCACAAAAGTCTCTAACTATACTACGTCATGACCAAAACCACTATTTCATGAGTAAAAGGAAGAAGATCTATGATATATGATCCCATTCTCACAATACAATGGTATTGAACCTTTAAGTCTCAGGAAAGACTTCTCCCTGTGTGTGTTCTACGGCTTGTATAATGGGGAATGTTCTGGAGAATTGTTTGAGAAGGTGCCTGCTGCTTCTTTCTATCTTCGCACCGCTCGACATTGGCTCGGGTATCACCCACATACATTGCCACCTATGTCTTCTCAAACAGTGAGGTTCCAGAGAAATTTCCTCCCGCGAACAATCAAGCTGTGGAATGGTCTCCCTGCCGAGGTTTTCCCTAGAGACTACAATATGCAGTGATTCAAAAAGGGCGTTTTAAAATTTTTAAAAGGGTCAGCAGCGCGCATATTTTAACTCTTGATGTTACAGGCGTCCATAGGTTACGGGTACCCCTTACCATCAGGAGGACCGTGAGCCTATTAGCTAACTTAGTAGTATAAAAAAATGATTAAAAGAGATCTCTTTCAGTTCTCATAATAACTGCCTGAAATACTACAACAATACCAACGACATCAGCCTTTATACGGCTACTGCTGGACATTAGCCTCCTCTTATAATAAGGGGGGATATGCCTATAAATCCCACGATGGGCATGTATTAGGGATTGCAGGCCACAAAACTCTGCTTATCAGCGGTCAGGGTTTTTGCGGTACACATCATCATCATCATCAGCCTATAGCAGTCCACTGCTGGACATAGGCCTCCCGTAATGAGCGCCATTGCGCCCTGTCCTGAGCTCGACGCATCCAGCTTCTACCATAAATATACGTAGCTGTACACATATACATATAAAAGAGTTTTTGATTCCTTTTTTTTACTGGACTCATTGCTAAGTTGGTAGTTACTCTGCCTTCTGAGCTGCAGGTCACGGGTTCCCCGCCCAGGACCAACATTCGTGTGGTGAACATGGATGTTTGTTCTGTGTCTGGGTGTTTTATAAGTATATATGTATGTTTATGAGTGTCTGGTACATAGTACAGGCTCTATTTAGTTTGGGATCAATTGGCCGTGTGTCTCATATAAAAAAAAAAATGAAAAATGCATCGTACTGTATTAAACCGATTAGTTTGCGATACAATAGTTCGGTTCTTACCCGCGGTTAGATAAAAAGAAAAATTAATAACACTTTAATAAAATTACATATCTTCCACGCAACCTACTATGGTTGCGTTTGACGGCCTCTGTGGCGCAGTGGGCGAAGGTCCGTATGAGACGCAGAAGGTTGCGGGTTCGATTCCCGCTGCGGGACAAATGTTTGCATGTTCTGTAGATATTTGTCTCGGGTCTGGGTGTTTTCTATATATGATATGTATGTATTTACAAAAACAAAAATTATATGTGTATTATATCAATCATGTGGTTCCCATAATACAAGCTCTGCTTAGTTTGGGGCTACATGATGCTGTGTGATTACGTCCCGCATTATTTATTTATATTTATTTATATGTAATTACACGTATTAGTACGTATAGGAAGAGCAAGGTTTTAGAGGATGATGCACTCTATATATATTACAATCAATCTGTGCAAATAAACGAATACCTATAAGTACCTAGTAAAAATGCTAAAATCCATTTGATGCGTTCGATGCGGGGCTGAAGTTGATCCAATTATAAAAATGGGGTCTCGTTCGAAAACTGACATCCTCAAAACGTCAAGTAACGTTGATGATGGATGTTCACAAACTTTTGCCAGTGCTCCATAATTAAGTGCACAATGACCAAGGCTTAGTTCCGTGATAAATGAACCCGGGTTTTGTTTCGAACTCGGCACAACTCCAAAGTTTGGGGTACTGTGTTTATTTTCTGATTATAACTCCAATTTATTATTTTACCTAAAGCTAATTAGAGCTAGGTAACGTAAGAGTTGAGTTTTGCTATTTATTTAATTTAAATAACTAATAGTTTGCTGGATATTAGGGGTGCATTTCAGCAATAATGATGAGAGACCGTCAAAGACAGGGACATGTGGAAAAGTTTAGGACAGGACTGGAACAGCATTGGGACGAAAGGGGCTGATTAAATCAAATAATAAAAAGAAAAAAAAACTAAATAATGCTGAATATTAAAACACAGCTTCATCTAGCCCCAAATAAGCAGAGCTTAGTATTATGACAACCACATGACTGATATACTAACTGTATAGGGTAAACTTGAATTAATATGGTATACCCAATAGAGGTTAATCTACTCCGAGGCCAAAGAAATTTGTTCAAGTACTTCTCAGTTTTTCATTGAAGGAAAAGTTTGGCTTGTAAAGTTCGACCTCATTTTAATTAAATACTTGTAAAGCAGCTTTATAACAGCTAATTTTGTTAAACTATGTCCTAAAGGAGAATGCCGAGAATCCGTACCAATTGCGTCAAAACCGAACATATCCCATAAAATTTATTATATTTTATAAATGACATTAACATTTTCTTTAGTTTTACACACCGACTCGATTAATAATCAAGTAATAAAATATTTTGTTGATTTGGTAACCGTTGCACGCCGCCATTACACTACAACAACCAATGATATATACGTTGCTATGGCAATAAACATTGAAGTAAAGTGTTAATATGGCAATAACCCTCATTTTTAATTATTTTGACAGTAGAATCGACTAAAAACTTATTGGATATTTTTTGACGCACTCATTTTAGTCTTGGTACAGAGCGCCATACATCAGACGGCATTCTCCTTTATTAATGTTGATAATTGTAGCCCTACATTTGCAACCTACAATACTAACATCAGGGTTGTACATCAGTTCATACGAACAATAGAAAGTTTAGCACTCACTTTTCTTTTGGTGTTAAGTGAAGTGTCTATTGCAACCAGATTGCAACCCCATTTATATCAAGCACCCACCTCTGATAGCACTGCATGACGTCAGTGTGACGTCACGTTGTGGCGTGAAACGTAATTGATCTACGAACCCCGGTCAGTAACTATCTGCTCATCTATGCTCGAGCACAGTATACAAGTCACTATGCAGAGGGTTGGCTATGAGAGTAAAGATAGATAAATTATTTAATATTATTATTACAAGCCTGCATTATCCCACCGCAGGGTAAAGGCCTCCCTTTCTTCCAATCCTTTCTATTGACCCCGCCAACTATAAAAAACATTTTGAAACACTGTGTAGGAGCAAAATAAATAAAGCGCAAATTGCATCTTTTTAAAATATTAAACTCAATTATTTTCGGCTCTAAAGCTATTTTTGTTATGTTTGAACACTTAAAGAACTTGTTATATGTAATAGCAATTTATCATGTCATCATCTTCGGCCTATAGCAGTCCACTGCCGGACATAAGCCTCCCCTAAGAGCGCCATTGCGCCCTGTCCAGATTTCGACGCATCCAGCTTCTACAGTAGCATAGCGATGTTTGCATTCTACTATTTAATTATGGAACTAGCCTAAAAATTGGTTAGTTGAATTTCATCGTCAACGAAGTTGCCTTGAAAATATACAGGTTACAATGTAACTTAAGTGCTTAATAGAATATAAACTGTTTATTTGCAACAACAGCTTACGAGGAGATATCTATATGTAAATAAAATCGCTGTTGCATAAAGGCTAATTCATTATTTAACCGACTTCAAAAAGGGAGGTTTTCAATTCGACTGTATGTTGCTTGTTTTTGCTAGTTATATACGAATATTATACCATATCAATGAGATTTTTATGTGTCAAGAATTTGGACAAAACAACGTTTTTTTTTTCTGCAAGTAGTGTAAATGCCATATATTAAAAGCTTCGCTTCTGTTACAATGCTATATCGTTAGCGACACATAATTGCCTGGACCCACGACAACCAATTAATCCTTCGAAAAACGAGAAAAAACTACACGTAAATTCACTTTGAATCACGTTTGGTTCTTTTGTGGTGGTTTGATTCACTCGGGTTGATTGGTTTTGTATGATACAAATTATTATGAATGTGAACGTTAGTGTGTTAATTCATGTGTTTGTATGTTTTTTTGCCCATAGCTGAACTGGGTCCTACAAGTTATAAAAAGAAAACGAGATCAACCTCTAAAAAGGCAGCGATTTAAAGGAAGTCACGGGAAATCTTTGGCCAAGAAAGGCAAAAGTTAGGGGTACATCGTGAAGAGGAGGCCTTTATTGCGGTTCTTACACTGACAACATTAGTGTTTTTAGTATGCACAGCACATACACAGCACTCTGTTATTTAGTAACCTTTTGTTTATTTTTATGTTGTTTTGTGTTTTGTGTTTTTATTGTTGTTTTGCGTTTTATGTTCTATGTAATTATTATTCATCCCGACTGATTTCGGCCACGGCCAATCTCTGCTACTAGGAGGAGCATCGTTGGAGCTCGAATGTGACTACCGTATTTAATAACGTATTTTAGCTGTAAACGTGCTTTTGCAGAAATTGCACAATTATATAATTGTCGATGTAATAAGTAACCAGTGAAGTGTTTTATTTTATTTATTATGTTTTTTAATTTTATTTATTTAATCGTATGACGTAGGCGTTAATAATAACAGTTAATTATCTAAATGTCAAGTTACAAATTAAATTAAAACTAAGAATAGAAAATAATTAAATCAATCATAAGTCAATGTTTTTTAAATGATTTACATACTAGCTGAATGGAATTCCAATGTAACTTCGTCATCATTAGCTTAAAGCAGCACTGCTGGACATAGGCCTCCCCTAATGAACGCCATTCTGTCCTCAGCTCGACGCATCCAGCTTCTACCAGCCCCCTTTCGTAGATTGTCACTCCATCTGACCGGAGGATGACCTACACTACGTTTACAGATACTTGATCTCCACTCAAGTATTCGTTTACCCCAACGGTTATTGGTATTTCGGCAGATATTGCCGATGCCGTTTCAGCTTGCTAATTTTCTGAGTTTGGTCGTCAATTTTATACTTCGCTTTCGGATAGTCTTATTGCAGAGTCTATCCTACTGAAACTCCGAGAATATTAGCACAGAATAAGGAATAGTACTACCGCAATATTAGCTCGTTCCTGGCTGGAACAGCTGAATACATAATTAAGTCCACCTTACGGAAACTTAATAGTGTTGTAGGTGTAACCGATTCAACTATTATCTACATCTACAATTCTATACTACTGTTAAATAAGGAAAGATTAGATTTCTTGCATATTTTTTCCTCTCTCCGTGACCTCTGTACAGTGACTATAATAGTAAACTTGCTCCGTGTATTTTAATTCTAAAACCTGGTTATAAGTCAAAATTATTCCGTTCTTTCACGACCAATACAAAATATACGGCTAGTGAACGTTATAAGTGTCTGTGTTTAATAATAAATAACTGTTATCAATAATATATTACCAAAAATCTAATAAAAACATCAGTTTAACCCGCAACACTAACCGGCAAAATCAGTGAGTGCTAAGCGCTTGGTAAAAGCGCGTAAGCGACGCGATCTCCACGGCGCTTACGACGTTCTTCACTTGGTCGCGCAAGCCTGTGTTTGAACCGACCAGCTGACCACCTATTTTTCTACCTACAATTATTTCTTGACAACTCGGAGTGCGTTGGATTTTTAGTAGCGTGCTAGCAAGTCTTCATCATCATCATCATCATCATCATCACGCGCCTGGATAAATCAAAGAAGCTATCCGCCACTATGCCGCTAAACCGCACTCCGCCTCCCGTTCAGGCCACGGTTTCGCCTACGCGCAACAGTACCACTACAAGCTTGCCTCAGCTGCAACATTGTTCATCGGAACCGAGCCTTCTTGCAGAGCCTGTGGCTGAATTTGGGACGCCTAGAGGCAGCACACCAATTTTATCCGTACGTAACACTAAACGCAAGCGTATAGAATATGACGATGAAACTCTGTCAAATTTTATGATAGAAATACGGCAGATGATGCAAGACTTCCAAAGTCAACAAAATTCTAAGTATGAGAAACTCTTTGCCGTGGTTGAGGACTTCAGGACCGCTGTTGATTTCTTAGTCCAGAAAAACGAATCATTGCAGACTCAAGTGAACAAGCTGGAAGCGGAAAAAAAGTCGAATATGCAGTATATTACTTCTCTAGAGTCCAAAGTAGATAGTCTCGAGCGAACCTCCAGAGCGACGTGCCTAGAGATAAGAAGCTTACCTGGGTCCGAACCTGAGACGAAGTCATCCATGGTGGACACAGTGATCCAAATCGGCAAAGTACTCAATGTGGCGATATTGCCCAAAGATGTCAAGGATATTTTCAGAGTAAACACAAAAGATGCTGATAGGAAGACAATGATAGTAGACTTTACAAGTGTCTTAACAAAGGAAAAATTCATCTCTAAATACAGAAGAAGTGCCAAAGAGAACAACAGACTAACAACGGAGAAGTTGAGGATCTCTGGGCCCTCGAGGCCTATCTTCGTTTCAGAAAACTTAACAGCTAAACTTAAAAAGCTGTTCTATTTGGCGCGAGAATATGCTAAAGCCAAAGACTTTAAGTACTGCTGGGTATCAAATGGAAAAATCTTCCTTCGCAAGCGCGAGGGAGGTTCCGTACTGCGAGTCCACAGTGAGGCGGACCTTGTTGCATCCGAAGGAAAATGACTTTACCTTAATATGATTTACTGTACGTATATATTAGTTTTAGGCTGTTGTAATTTAGTTTGTAAGAATACTGTGAGACCAAACACATACCACTTTTATACTACACAAACACACATACCCAACCTCGCAAGCTGGAATAAATATTCTAATGATAGTAATATTATCACTTCAATATTAAATATATGTACATGCTTAGAAACCTACGGCTCGGTGAACTCCACCGTTCTGTTTTTTGTGTATCTACTAAACAAATCGCTCTTGTTCCCACTGTTAATTTCTCAACCGAATAATGGATGATCTAATCACTATAGCTTCTGACATCGAAAACACTAATCTATTAGACTCATACTTATGTTCTCCTGAGGAATCTATCAGGTACATTCAGCACGATTTCAGTAAAGATTCTCTTAAACTCTTACATCTCAACATTAGGAGCATTAACTGTAATTTTGATGGATTACTTACTCTACTACATAGAATAAATACTCAGTTTGATATTCTAATCCTTACTGAATGTTGGCTAAGTAAATGCCCTTCAATTCCTTATCTTCCTGGTTATAACTCACATTCCTCTAACTTTACCACACAAAATGAAGGCGTAGTTGCGTATGTTCGTATCGAATTAACTTGCAATGTCGAAATACCTATTTTCATAGATGCCAATTGCTTACTACTAAATATTGACAATAAAGTAGCGGTGATAGCTCTATACCGTTCACCAGCTCAAAAAAATATTGAAGGTTTTATTAACTGCCTCGACGAAACCCTTCTTCACTTAAAGAGCTTCCCTACAATCATAATTACAGGAGATATCAATCTAATTATAGCTGCAAATTTCACAGATGCCAACTCCGATGAGTACTTAAACTTGATAGCTTCTCATGCTATGTCTCCTGCTTATATACTACCTACTCGCCTTGATCGATGTATAGATCATGTTATTTTAAAATCACCATACTCGGCAGTGTCTTTGATTTTAGATACATTGTTAACCGACCATGCCCCAATCATTTTTTGTTTAGCATTACGAACACCAAAAAAAAACCTGAAAAGATTTACCTTAAAATTAGATATCCCTAAAATTATCGATGATATACAAAAGACAGATTTTTCATTAATCTTCTCAATAACTAACCCTAACTTAGCCGCTCAGGCCCTTGTATCTTTGGTTTCCTCGATAGTTCAAAAACATACCAACACACATACACCTAGCAAGAAGCGCATCCTTAAGCCCTGGATTACGCCTGGCCTTCTGAAGTGCATGCGCCATAGAGATAAGCTCTACAGAAAATTTTATAAAGATAAAAATAATCAAATTCTTAAAATCACCTTCGTTCGCTATCGCAATTTTTGTAATAATTTATTAAAAAAAGTTAAACGTGAATACGAACGTAATGAGCTCCAGATGGCCAAAAATAATCCAAAAGCTACATGGAATCTAGTAAAAAAAATTGCTAATCTTAAATGCAAGCAGTCATCTCCTGAGGAGCTATTAACTCTTGATAACAATGCCCTAAGTTCAGTTAACATTGTTAATAATTTCTTTGCAAACGTGGGTAAAACTCTTGCATCTAATATTAACCTGCCATATAATACCCCCCACTCTGCCTACCAACTCAATAATAATCCGCCTCCACTTGTTTCTATGACCCTCCTTCCGACAGACTGCACAGAAATCGAAAATATCATTGTCAGTCTTAAAGACGGATCTGCAGTAGGCTGGGATGGCATACCAACAACAGTAATCAAAGGAGCCAGAAATATTCTCATTCCTCTGTTAAACTACATCTACAATCTTTGTCTTTCCACTGGTACCTTCCCTGATGTATTTAAAAAGGCTATTGTTCATCCTATTTACAAAAACGGAGACCGAAAAAATGTTAATAACTATAGACCTATTTCCGTGCTAACTGTTCTCTCCAAGGTTCTTGAGAAAATCATAAATCGGAGACTTATTGATTTTCTCAATAAAAATTATATTTTAGCTAGCAACCAATATGGATTTAGGAGCCGCAGGTCCACTGAAGACGCAGTCATTGATCTCACTACTAAAATAGTTAACAATCTTGATCGTAAGCTCAAAACCGCTGCCATCTTTCTCGACCTGTCTAAAGCCTTTGACACCGTCTCTATCCCTTTACTTTTGACAAAATTAGAACAAATCGGTATAAGAGGCGGTGTCAGGGAACTATTCAAGAGCTACCTCTGCAACAGATGGCAGATGGTTAAAATTCTTAACACCCTAAGTAAAGAGGAACCTATAACCTACGGTGTTCCTCAAGGAAGCGTTCTCGGTCCTCAGCTCTTTCTAGTGTACATCAATGACCTGTGCAAACTGTCTCTCCCAAACTGCTCTATATTCACTTACGCAGATGACACTGCTCTTGTCATAGAAGGAGACAGCTGGGAGGAGGTGCAACATCGAGCTGAGATAGCCTTAAATACTGTTAACAATTGGCTCTCTCACAATCTTTTAACACTTAATGTCAATAAAACTAAATTTGTTCCCTTTTCTTTGGCGCCGAGGTCTCAGCCTCCACCCTCTTTCTCTATCTGTGCCCACTCATGCTCATTTTCCGCCTCCACATGTTCCTGCGAGTCTCTTGAACGTGCAATATCGATCAAATACCTTGGCGTTTACTTGGACAGTACCCTCTCATGGATTCCCCATATTCAATCTACTGTCACTAGATTGCGCAAACTGATATTTGTTTTCAAGAACCTTCGAGGTATTGCAGACTTTAGCTGCCTTAGGACGGTTTATTTTGCCCTAGCTCAATCCATTCTACAATACTGCGCTACTGCATGGGGTGGAGCCATCCAAACTCAAATCCTGCGAGTCGAGCGAGCACAAAGGGCTGTTCTTAAAGTCATGTCATCCAAGCCGAGGCGTTTTCCTACTCGCTCATTATACACTCATTGTGAAGTCCTTACTGTGAGGCAACTATTTATCTTAGCGACTGTTTTGCGGAAACACTCGCAATTATTTTATGATCCAAACTTAAGTGCCACGAAGCGTCGCTCTGACATAGTATGTCCAATTGAATCTCGTAGGACCGTCTTGGCTGGCCGTCATTTTTACTACTTGAGCCCTTCGCTTTACAATAGAGTCAACAAAATTCTTGATATTTACCCTCTTCCACAATACAAATGCAAACTAAAATTAGTTGAGTGGCTTTTAGCTCTCTCTTATGGAGAGACGGAAGATATTCTTAAAGCTCCCAGATAAATATTTTACTATTTTATCCATATTTTCACTACTCAGTGCTACTCAGTATCTTATTCCAGATTACCTCCCACACACTTACAAAAATACACCCCCGTACTTACATACATCCTAACACACTCCACATACTCACCCGCACCCACTTATTCTACTCACTCACTTCTCACATCGTGGGTTATCCTGTAATAACCAGACTCTCATGAGACTGAGGGGAGCAGGATAATCCACATTTCACATATACCTACACAACACACCTTCTCACCCCACACTCACACATTCTCATACAAACCAACTCAATTCTCACAGCTTCAGTATTCAAATACTAATTTTAAGCTTTTTATTTTTTGTTGTCTTTTCTTTACCACTCAATTTACTTGTACTTATTATTTTACTTACCTAAATCTTATATTAGCTTATGTATTACTATAGCTTATGTATTACTTAGCAGAACTACTTTAATATGTCTAGGAGACGGGCGCTGAGGCTACTACGCAGTTTTTTAACTTTTGTGGTCTCATCGTTCAAATGTAATCTGTTACCACTAACTTGTTCTGAATAAATGATTTTTTTTTTTTTTTTTTTTTTTTGTGTTGGTTTTTAATGGATAAACCCAAAAATGTATTAAACTATCAAAAATATAAAATAAAGTCCAGCGTTCTTATTATTTCACCTATATAAAGCTACATTATTAGCCTTAAATATAGGCTTTATTTTATTTTTTTAAAGAAGAGATCCCTTTATAATTGCATTAATGTAACCCAGGGTATTATCAAACAATTTCCAATGGAACTCATTATTTGGCGTGCATGAAATTGTCAGTTAACACTATACATGTCAAGTAATTATATACCTGCTAACTTTTAATTTCAAATAAAGGTAGGTAGAAGAAGGTTCCGCATAAAATAATCCAATTCAAGAAAGTAAATACACGCAAATGTAGTTGCGGGAGGGCCAGCTCGAGACAGCCAGCCGTTGAACCGCGCCGGTTAGTGTGTTAGTGCACATGGTAATCCATTCACAGAGTTAGGTTAGTATGATAATTGAATTATATCTTTAAACAAAACAAATATATAGGATAACTCACACAAGATCGACTGACCCCAAATTAGGCAGAGCCTGTTTATAGGCATCATTTTAGTTGTGTTCTTTGTGGAGGGCTCGGCCGGGCAAGTACCTACTGCGTCCATGTTTATTTCTGCAGCTGTGCTGTGTTTCGGTTTGAAGGGTATGGGTGCCGGTGAAATTACAGGCACAAGAGACTTATATCTTTTGATATTAGACTTATGTGACTTATCAGTGGTAACTGGTAAGATATATCCTATCTTATTAAATTAATGTGCTTTTTTATTGTCTGTCTACTTAAACGTGTGCTTTATGTTTAAGTATACCTAAAATTGTCCCTAATTCTCTGTATTTCCTGCTTTTAAGTCAGTGGTGAATAAACGATTTTTGAATTTTGAATTTGAATTTGAATTTTTGAATCATCTTCATGACTCAAGTTGATGGACGCAGGGCGTTGCATCGTGGAGCACGTTCCAAAAAAACGCAATTTACGATGCAATTATTTGTGATAGGTAATGGTTACCGATTAACATCGGGTGGGCCATGTGCTTGTTCCATCTTCAAGTACCATAAAAAAAAAACAAACACTGATTAACTTATACTATACCCAACATTCAGATACAGAACAAACATTTATTTTCGCCACACACATTTTTGTCCTGGGGATAAAAACAGATACCAGTTAACATTAAATCGATGATCTAAAGACAATGTCTACAAGACTTTTTCAGTTCCTCACTTAAACTTCCAGAAAATATCAGTCAAGTTGAATCCAGATCTTTAATTTCACTTACATAAATAAAATAAAAATAAAATAAGCCTTTATTACTGTAACTTAACCTAGTACAAATGTTTAAAATATCTACCTAATTGTTAATTTTCTATGATAGCTGTTTAAAAAAATATTTAAACTGTTAGGGAACCGGTTTGTATTTTACAGCTGTTTTTCGACAAAGGCCTCCTCTAGAGCTTTCCATCTTGTCCTGTCCTTAGCGGTCCGTATCCATTCCGGGCTGACTTCTACTCCATACCATCTCTATGCCCAAAATTGGGCTCATAATGTTATTCAAAATTTCGACAAGGCGAGGAGTCGGCTCGGTAGTGCAGTTGGTCACCCCGTCCCAGTATTGATGGGAAGATCGCGGGTTCTTATAAAAATCTTGCATTTTCATACAAAAAAAAAATCTAATGTTATACTAATCATTAAGGGTTTTGTAATTATGACTGCAATAAATAAATGAGAATGATAGAATTCAGTCTCTATCAGAACAAGCCACCGAGGTCGAGTATCGCCTGGCTAGTGTAAACTGTTTGTATCTACGAGTACCTACAAGCTAAACTTAAACTAAAACGTCCAATCAACGTAGCGTCGGCGGTAACGAAGCGGCTCGAGATTGGTTTTTAATGGATCAGGTATCAGCCAATGTATCTCCCGATGCAGTTCCATCACAGCCTCTTGCTCGTTTTTCGATACGTGCCTGGTTTGAGTTCAGAAAATGAAAATAGTGATTATCGTGCAATTGATCTAGGTAATAACGTCTTGTACGCGCTGTGTGGTGCTCCATTGAGTGCAATGTATTTCAAATGAACTGACAAGACGTGCTAGTAAATCTCGCCCCTAGTGGCTTTTGTATTACATAGTACAGACATCGGGTGTAAAAAGACGTCTACCCAAAACTGAAAGGTGGTGTTACTGATCACCAAAACCCAGCTAAATAAAAAATCTGTTGTCAGAAAAAATAAACCGAAGAAAACAAATGTTTCAAGTTTTAAAAACTGTATGGTCGGACTGCTTACTGCATGCACACTTTGCTGGTTATTTTATTTTATTTGTTTTTACGTATTTGAATAAGTAAAATAATTAAAATGACGTAGATAAGTCAAAAGTATTTTTGCTCTTTTTTCGCTAAATACATATGTTCAGAATCACATACGTGATTACGTGATAAGTGGGGGGGGTAGGGGTGTAAAGGGTCCCAACCCCTATCTCCGGAACCCAAACCACCCAAACCAAACTTAGCTGCACGTGGTGCACCCTGCTAAACAACGAACAGCAGCGTCGGTGGTGCGAGAAGCCCTGCGATCCCCAACCCGCATGCCCAGTGTGGGGATTACGGGCATATCCCCTTTATTAGCAGAGGTCTTTGTCCAGCAGTGGACTGATATAGGCTGGTGTGGTGTGTGGTGGATGTTCAGAATCATGGTCTGATTGCAACCTCCCAGTTATTGCGAGTTGTTTTTTTTACACCCTGAGGTTGTTGAAATATAGCTGAAGAAGTTTCAGCATCAGATCAGTATAGGAACAAAATAATTTTTAAGGTCAAACCATTCAATTTTAACGACCAATGGAACTTGAGTGTATGGACAGTGTCTGATGATAACCAGCATAGGATGAAAAGAATTCAAATTAGACACTTCTAGAGCTCTTGAATATGTTAAAATTATGTATATTAAAAGTTTTATCAGTATAAGTAGCTTATTGTATCTCAGCCCAGGAGAGGGATGTGTATGAAAAGAGTGGGGGAGGCCTTTGCCCAGAAGTAAGACACTGAAGGCTGAAAATAATAATAATTACTTATTCCTGTTGAGGTATGTAACGCTTCTTGGGTGGTATCAAAAGGTTAATTAATTAATCGTTATATTCCATCAAAGCGGTTATAATTTGGATCATTTGAAACATAAATGACCCCATCGACTAAAGTTATAGGAAAATTTAGGTTTATTTATATTTTTGTCCCAAAATTTTGGCCTCTTTATTACGTCAAGTATATTCTAACTTCACACCACACCAGCATAGGCTATCAGTCCACTCCTGGACATAGGCCTCCCCTAGTAAAGGGGGACATGCCTATAATCCCTACCCTGGGCATGCGGGTTGGGGATCACAAGGCCCAACTTCTCGCACCGTTGCACCGCTGCTGCCCGTCGGTGTCCAGTGGATTTAGTGGGGCCGATGTTAGGCTGCGCTATGCCACAATCAGCTGGCTGCCAGAGCTCCGTTTGTTAGTTTGCAGGGTGAAGCGCGTGCAGATAAGGTTGGCTTGGGTTCCGAAGATGGGGGATCAAACCTCTATTGCATAACTTCCCAACTACATTATAATCATTATGTTCGGGGAAGTTCATACAGATACGAGTAGAGTTCACAAGCCGCATTACTGTACGTATACCTACCATAGCGCAACCTAAATCTAAGATGTTGCCAGTACAAACGAACTGATTAATTGCTTGCGCTGTAATATCTCAGTAAGTACAGTCTACCAAATAATGCAGGAACGTTGCCACAGAATTTGTGTCGCTATTTTTTTGTATGCCAAAGTTGGCAGACAAACAGATGGGGGCCATCTGATGGAAAGTAGTCACCGCCGCCCATGGACATCTGCATCACCAGAGGCGATACTGATGCGCTGCCGGCCCTTGAGGAAATGAACTTTTGAAGGACGCCATGTCGTAGCTTTCTTATCTAAGTAACTTGTGAAAAAGACTTTCTGTTCATCAATCGGCGAAGCAACATTTCTGCGGAATTCTACCGAGTGCCGAAAAAGTGGACAGCGAGTCGATTATTTTCTGAGGATGCCTTATGGGGAAGGCGAAACATACTCGAATAGAAGGTTAGCGGAATGTGTAATAAATATTTTGCCTTTTAAATAGCTTAGAATGGAGTTCCGCAAAGCCACGCCTGAGTCAAAACTGACTTCTAAAAAGGGAAGTATGGTTCTCAATTCGGTTTTATTTTTTTCGCTAGTCGCCTATTTTAATACAATATTTTAGAGTATTCCCGTTTGAGCACCTATTTTTGAGAACCAAAGGTATTCCCATTTGAGGCCAATCAATATTTTACCGTGGTGCAACCGAAAATTTCATAGGAAAGAAAACTGAGTATTGAAAGTGCTTTTATTTTAAGATTTTTTGGCCTCTAAGCTTATATTATACATACCATACATCTATTATATTTTACCTTTTATTTATATTTCCTATATTATGACTATTTTTATGACTTGAACAAGTTTAGACGCTGACTGCACTGCACCGCATCAGACACGGCACGTCGGCAAACGGAAAATATTAATATCTTACAGCACGCGATTGGTTTAACCCCAGACTTGGGGTTAAATTTAAAGGAAACGCTTTTACAGTAGGAATTAAAAAGTGAGTGGAGTTCTCTTTTATAAGGGTTCTATCAGACAGAAAGCGTTCATGCGTTTGAGCGTTCCGCGTTCGTGTTCTGCGTTCGCTGTGTTGTGTTACGTTACATAGACAGACATGCACAGCAGGCGTTCGGTACCACGCGAATTTGTACTAGAATTCTATGGAATAGAACGGAAAACGCGTACGTGGAACATTAGAACGTGTGAACGGTTTCTGTCTGATAGGACCTTAAGATAATACAAAGCAATTGATACTGAAATAATATTTATAAGTATTTGATCTTAACGCTTCAGTGCTTCAGAAGACACGTTAAGATGTTTGTCCTGGATTTTTAAACTACCATGTACTAAACCATGTCATTGGATGCCCGATGGATGACATTTTTTTTTTCTTTTATTAAATAAAAATACGTCTAGTTGCACGCACACAAACACCGTGTCGAAGACTGCCGAAAAGAAACGACGTTAGACAATGCACGGCCTTCAAGCCACACCTCCGTGCCCGTCGGAGTGGGGAGCGTGAGGTTTTTTTTCGTTACGGAATTTCTGGATTCGGTCCCCGCGCTCAAGGCCCTCGATAGAAGCTATGTAATAACTTAATAAAATTTAATAAAAATGACAACAGAAGTTCAAGATGAAAAAAATGGTGTCCTATCGAACTAGCCTCTTGCGCCGGCTTATCACTCATCATGCCAACTCTGGTGTCGGAGTTTTTACACCTCCCCAAGGCCTCTGAAATGATATAGCGACTGAAAAACGAACCAACGTTTTATCAAGAATTCCGAAGCATGGAAACACTCAGATCCAAATGCATCTAAGCGGTCACTCATCCAAGCAGTGATTGGCTGGAGTGTAACTATGAAATGCTTTAACGACTGAAAAAACCCGGACCATCGTATCATCGAGAATTATGAAGCATGGAAGCACTCAGATTCAATTACTAGATGTATTTGAAAGTGATCACTCATCCACGCAGTGATTGGCTGGAGTGTTGTTTAACCAAGATCAGCTAAGAAAACTGAGTGACCCTCCACGAGCGTATAAGTAAACTTATACTACAACATACATTACGTTAATCGTCAATTTATAGTACTTACTTACTTTTAATTTTGTCTAAATCATTAGATCACGCAGTAATAGCACTGAGATAAAAAAAAACATTCGAATAAGATGTCGAAATGTCTCTTATTTTATTTCCCCATTCAATATCTCGGGACCTGCCATTTTTTACAACTCTAGCAGCCGATAAACAGACAAGCGTGACAGAGGTCATTGTTTATAGAGGTGTTTCCACAGAAATAATTTTATCTAGTCGGGAATTCCAAGTACGTATTTGTAGTTATTTTTATAAATAAAAAATGTCTTATTTTAGCTTGACGATTGATGATATAGTAACTTTGAGGAACTTCAAAATTTGTATTAAGATTTGAAAAAGGATTTCACAAAATTCCTACCAGCCTCTGTACCATAGAGACCACACCAAAAAGAATTTACTGATTCGAAATTCAAACTAGCCTTCTTGGAGTCTGCATAGCTTCTGAAAACAGAACAAGTTTTACCATTGAGTCCACGGCAAAAAGGATTTACTAATTCGATCCAGCCTTATTCGATGCTGCATAGCTTCCGTAGACAGAATGAAGCCACCCCCTGAGGTGCGTTATTATCGGCGATCTTACAGCATGCGTTAGTTCGATACCTATCTGTTTTTAGTACATTTTGTTTAAGGACGTCTACGAAGCAACATACTGCAGCATTAACGCATTTATGGGAAAGGAAATGGGAAGCGTTATCGCAATAACGCATGCGTTATATCACTTTACGCATCACACCCCCCACCCCACACGTACCCAGGGATTGCTATGAACTATGTGGTACGCTTATAACCTAAAATTCTATCAATTAATTGCGTCTCATTTTTATCTGATCCTTTTACAATTAAAGCAATTACCCACCCCACCTATCGCACCAAACTACCGACAAAACCCTAGTAAAACTAGTTCTCTATTGAAAAATTGATTGAAAGTAGAATATTCGTTGCTGAATGAAAAAGCTCCACAATCGTATACGATATGAATTGCAAAGTAGTAGCTGGCGTTGTCATTTATTATTGACGTTAAAGGCCCTCAGCGGCGTTTATTTGAATAAATGATCTACACGGTGACCCAGGACATACACGCATTTGAAAGCAAAGACGTTTTATTTCTTGATTTTCAATATGAATGATATATTTGTCCCAAAGGCCCTCAGGGCCGTTTATTTGAATTGATTATAGGTAAAACACGGTAGTGTACGACGCCCTCTGGCCAGGTGGAGTGACGATTTGCGAAAGGCTGCTGATAGAAGCTGCATTTCTCGAGCTCAGGACAGGGCGCAATGGCGCTCATTAGGAGACTGCTATAGTCTGATGATAATGGTGATGATGACAACACGGTGATCCAAATTATTAGGTACTCGTTATTCCAAAATGGTATTACTTTATTTATGAAACGATTTTTCATATATTGCCATGGCCTGAGGGTCCACATGTGATACTAGCACACTATACTGTGTTAACTATGTTACCTTATAACCATGTGATGGCCATAAATATCTTGAGTATTAATAATTTTTTAGGTGCGGGGCAGGGCCATCAGCTACTTACAAGTTAGAGCGGAGATTATGGACGGGGGGGACATTGCCTTCATGAGACACTGAATGAAATGCACCACACTGTGCACTCATAATCCGGTATAATTTCTAGCTATTCTGGCTCTATTGATGTATCATGTTTTTATGTTTATCCTCTTTTCATTTTTTTTATGTGGGTTTAATAAACTTTTTGAGTATCTAAAATATTATTGTCATATTTCTTTGTTTATGTAACGTATACTTTTGTGAAATTGAAATAAAAATGTTGAACTTGAACATGTTTTAATGTAAAATGAAAGTTATGTTTTAAGTAATATTTTTATTTCAAATAGACATAAAATAAAGTATTGACAGCTTCGTATTCTGTGTCACCCTGTCCATTGTTTATGAATGTGGACGAGTATTCGTACAATATAAATTAGTTTTATTTCCCGGTGACATATGTACATACTATAACAGTAATTTTATTTATTTATTCAAATACTTACTTAGCAGAGGTTATAAACGGAAAGTTTAACTTATTTACCTAACGACTGGGTTATTAAATAAACTTTTGCAATAGCAATGCGACAGCTAGCACCAAGCAGTTATAAATAAATGAAAAACATGGAAAAAAAACTTGAGAGGTGTCAAAGGACACCCGGATGGAACGAAGTTCCTTTAACTTCACCCACTCAGGCAGCTAGCATAGACGGTTGAAACCGTCTAGCTCGTACAAGTCTTTATACAATGACGTCATCAGCCCAACCATTTGACTATTACAAAGTGTCGTTACAACTTTTGATCTTAATTTTTTCCGTCTAGCCCCCTTTCGCAACGCGCGATAAAATAAATAAATAAAATAAATAATGCGGGACGTAATCACACCGCATCATTTAGCCCCAAACTAAGCAGAGCTTGTATTATGTGAACCAAAACTTATATTATGGGATAAGGAACTTCGTTCCAAAAAAAAAGAAAAAAGTAAGTATTCAATTGAAAAAAGTTGCACCATGAGTTATCAATAATGAAAAAAAAATAACTAAACAAATAAATTTTATGCTTTTTTTCTGTTCTACGAGATTAATACTGACTCAGATATTAGTAGCAACTTTATTTTTAAATCAAAACATTTCCAAAGTCAGTTGATATTGTAAGTAAAAATAACTTTTTAATTTGCAAGAACCCAAAGAAATGAGCTTGGGATTCCGGCTAAAAACAGATTCTACAGACGTAAAGAAAATAAGTCAAGTTTCCACGCGAAAAAACAGACGGTTTTCGCAAAGGATAACATCAAAACAATCATTGAAAGCATTGAGCTAAAAACCGCTTCGGGAGGCTAATGTAAACACGTGGGAATACATAAAAGAATTGTACTAAATTCGTCCATGCGATTAGAACCCTCTTTCTTCAATGAATGATGTCTACAGTTTGTAAATGGTTGATACGAGGATCATTGACGTACACGTAGTGATCACGACGACCAAAGATAAACGATGATGAAAACCAAAACGTTTTTTCATTGGTTTTGACAACCATTAGTACCTACAACAATCTACATAGTCAGATAGGTATACTATAGAAAATTATCTTTGTTACGCAAGTAGACATGCAAACATAATACTACATAGCATTTTTTTTCCAGAAAACCTTAGTGTAGTATGGAGGGACATAGACAAATATAATTGATAAATTAAATAGAAGACAAGTTAAATTTCTCCCGGGTCAGGTATGTCAATTTCCAATATTCAGTGAATATGGTTCCTCTTTACATGAAAAAATAATGACCCTCATGCCACTTTTTTATAGTTTCAGCAAGACATGTTCTCTTCCATTTCATTCTATGAACCGTCTTCTCAACACACCCTTTTCGCATTCATAATCATCTTTTCTGAGGCCAAAAAAAGGTAAAATATCACATTTTGTGGTTTTTCTCTTCCATTTCATTCCATGAGCCGTCTTCTTCTTCCTATCACTTTCTTAATGTTAGTATTTTATTTCCTGTCACTCTCTTTTTTTCTTTTTCTTTTATAAACTATGTATTAGTATGTTCTTATTATTATTGTATGTATTAGGATTAGATTTAAAAGCATAATTTATTAATATTTTGTGTATAGTCAGTCTTCTCAACATTGTATTAAAATGTAATACTTAATTATGTATTTTATCTTGCAAGTGCACCGCCACCCTCTAAAGCTTTGCTCTTCCTTTCCTTACTATGGTTGCCTGGAAGAGATCGCTTTCAACGATAAGGCCGCCAATTGTGTTACCTTCATGATGCTTAGACCTAAGTTACTCTTATTTTTTCCTTGTATTAATGTGGTGATCAATAAAGTGTTATCTATCTATCTATCTATCTATCTTCTCGACACACTCCTTTCTCATTCAAAACATCTTTCAATCTTTTCTGCGGCCGAAAAAAAGGTAAAAATATGATGATGATAACAAACCGGAGAACTCCATGAAATCCTCGCACTTTACAACCAGACTGCTGAAATATTACAAAAACGCTGAAAAACTAATGACAGCGCGCTTCCTTTGAGCCGGCTGTAACCGAGACAACTTGCTGGGTGAACAAAACGGCGCAATCTTCGTACAGAAGCGCAGATTGCACAAAAATTAGGGCTTTCACACCCGAGTGGGAAACCTACGTGCATAATGCAGCTGTATTTACTCGCTACGTAGTTGTTGGGTATTTTACAATGTTTTTATAAGCATGCCCGGATAGGCCATTGGAATTTTATTCGATATCGATATAGATTCTGACTTTGCTGTATATCTATTACTACCTACATCTACGACTACATATCTGAGCAAAATTTCAGCTCAACCCGTTCAGTTCAGTTTTGGCTTGAAGAAAGAAATATTATTCATATTGAAAAACGGGAATTTTCACGTACCGTTACATCGGTGAAGGCACCGACGGCGTTTCGACTCGTTAAGAGAGTCTTCATCAGGGTGAGTGAACGCGACGCTCTCCCTCCGCGTCCCGTCTTGCAATGCGTGCGGCAGCTCTTGCTGCTCGGCTCGACACGCCTGAGGCCGGGGGGGAGGGCGCTTGTGTCCGGTTTGATGTCGGCGGCGCGGCGGGTAGCGTTGATCCGCTGTTGACCACTACTCTCGTCACCATCTCCTTTTGTAGCGGGCAGACAGACCACGCTGACTGTATCACTACCAGTCTCTTAATCTCTTAATTCTCAGGACGCGGAGGGAGAGCGTCGCGTTCACTCACCCTGATGAAGACTCTCTCAATGAGTCGAAACGCCGTCGGTGCCTTCACCGATGTAATGGTACGTGAAAATTCCCGTTTTTCAATATGAATGAGTTAATTCACGTTAGTTTCATGAGTAAAGAAATATTATATTAACATTTTACAAAGTTTCGCTTTTATAAATTATAGAAGGAAAATCAAAAATATTAAATCAGCTTCGGCTTAGCGTATGACAATATACTATTGTCAAATTGGTCAATATTAAAAACCATTTTGTTTTACTTGGAGCTAATTAAACCTACCGGATAGCCGACTAAATCCTTTGAAAGTAAGATATAAAAGTCTAGAGCTATATCAACAACGCTCGGACGATTTTAGACAGTTTCTAGGATAAGATGGCTGTGGATCTAGTTTAAGAAGTAAAGATAAATACTTCAATATAAACAAAGACGCAGGCGACCAACCGAGAAATGGCACGAACAATCCAATCGGAGTCAGCTAAGCACCAATCTGTGGTTTTTTGTCTCGCTTCTACGAGATCAGCTGTTTTACCGAGCATTTCGATTTGATCTTCAATCTTCGTTTATTTTTTGCTGCTTCTGTTACCACAACTAGATTTAAATTGCAGTGCTCTGATAGTGGCTTAAGTATGTTAAAGTCATATTATTAAGGAAAATAATGCATTTTGTATTAGAAATCAAGTTTTTTTGACAAATAGCGATTAATATTTTGGTATACCTGAGGCCTTACGGCCGGTTCTTATAGTATATCGTTACCGATGACGCTTCGTTTTCCTTTGAAAAACCATCAAATTTTCAACGCCTCGTTGTTTATATTTGACACTTTTTTAAAGGAAAACGAAGCATTATCGGTTACGGTATAATATAGGATTCGATGGTTAGCCACTCAGTTGTACACCGAAATGGTCAGACCCTTAATTGCCAACTTTGACATTTCATCTGTCGAAACTTTTTTTGACTGGCCTTATAGCTCAGTTGCCTCTCTGCCTCCTGAGCTGTAGGTCGCGGATTCGATTTCCACCCAGGACAAACATTTGTGTGATGAACATGTTTGTTTCTTCTGTGTCTGGGTGTTTTATATATATCTATGTATGTATATCAGTCTCTGGTACCCATAGTACAGGCTCTGCCTAGTTTGGGATCAGTTAGTGTAGTCGTGTGTGAGATGTCCTGTAAAACTATCTCAGCCAGTTTAGCACAGCAACCGTAGACAAGGTTTTGTCGACAAAAGAATAGATAAAACTTTATTTAGGGTTGTAGATTTAAAAACAAATTGAATGTTCTAAATACGATTATCTAAAGAATAGATAAAAATAAGCGTTTGGAAAAAAATAGGCATGTTTGGGATGCAGGGAGGCCCACGAAAAATACGTTGCCTTTTCTATCGAAGAGTAGACATAAAATGGCATGATAAGAGGACAGAAGTCAATTATTAATAATAAAAAAAAGGTAAAGATGGTAAAACTAGGACCTTATCGGTGCTTATCATTTCGGTGTGTAATTATGCTAGTAAATGAGGCCTAAAAAATAAATAAATAAATTTAAAAAAATCTTTTATTTCGGACAACGTAATCCATAGGCACACAAAACTTAAAAACTCTTCTTTCTTTGTCCTCGCTCTTTCCCGTTACTCGGGGTCGGCTTTCCTAATCATGCGGCGCCAAGTATTCCGCTGCTTTGTGTCATCCTTTGTAAGGCCAAGGATTTTCATGTCTTTATGGACATTCGTCATCCATGTCGTCTGAGGTCTTCCTCTTCCCCTTTTATTTGGGGCAATGGAAAGGCACTTTTTCACGACGTGGTCTTCTGGTCTTCGCATAACATGCCCATACCATCTGAGCCTAGCTTCAGATATTTTGTCATTTATTGGAGCTATTTTAAAACTTCCTCGTATATGCTCATTTCTTACCCTATCCTTCAGTGTAACTCCTCCTGCCCATCGCAGCATTCTCATTTCTGTCGTATGGAGCCTTTGTTCATGGGCCTTTTTGGATGCCCATGCTTCACTGCCATATAACAATGCGGGTCTAACAGCTGTTTTATAGACTTTGCCTTTGGTTTTTATGGGCATTTTTACATCGCATAGGATTCCAGTAAGTGTGCGCCACTTGATCCAACCAGATGTTGTTCTGTGTGTTATATCTGCTTCGATGGACCCGTCCTCTGAGATCACTGATCCCAGGTACTTAAAGGACTTTACTCTTGGAAGAATTGTGTTATTGAGTTTGATATTTGTGTCGGGCGTAGCATAGGGATTGAAGTTACACATCATATATTCTGTCTTTGTTCTACTTATGCGCAAACCGTTATCCTCTAGTGACTTTCTCCAATCTTCTAAATGTTCCTCGATTTCTTGTGGATCGTCTGAGATAATGGCCACATCGTCCGCATACAAAAGGTTCCATGGAGTTGGTTTTTGATGTTTTGCAGTTAGGTAGTTCATGACAATGTTAAATAATAGAGGGCTGAGGGCACTGCCCTGATGAACACCAACCTTGATATCAAAGCTTTCCGATATCCCTGCTGCACTTCTAACACATGTTTGGACATTGTTGTACATGTCAATGATGAGTCGAACATAGCATTCCGGAACACCGTGTGCCCTGAGAGCTTGCCATATTATTGTCCTAGGTACGCGGTCAAAAGCCTTTTCTAGGTCTATAAAAATCATCCAGAGGTTCTGTTTGTTTTCTCGAGCTTTTTCTATTACTAATCTAATTGCATGAATTGCGTCTGTGGTTCCTTTGCCCGAAGTAAAACCAAATTGATTTTCTGTCAGCAAGACAAGTTTTGTAAGGCGCTCACTCAAAACTCTTTCCCAGATCTTAAGGGTATGCGAGGTGAGCTTTATGCCTCGAAAGTTCCCACAGTCGCGCACATCTCCTTTGTTTTTATAGAAAGGAACCAATACACTTTTCCTCCAAGCATCTGGCATTTTCTCGGTTCTTAGAATCTCATTGAAGAGCTCTGCAATCCACATTTCACCATCTGCTTTTGCCATTTTCCATAATTCAATAGGTATATCATCTGGACCGCACGCTTTATGATTTTTCATTTTGGAAATGGCGTGTTTTACCTCTGCAATGGTAATTTCATCGACCGGTCCTTGCGTCATACGTTCTTCAGCTTCTGGCTGTCGTGGGAACTCTTCGTTAAGTAATATTTTGTAGTATTCGTACCATCTTTTACAAATGTCATTATCAGCAGTAAGTAGAGTGCCATTCTTATCTTTTATATATTTTGTAGTTTTAAAATCTTTTGTATTATTATGTCTCTGTTTTGCTATTTTGAAAACTTCAGTGTCCGTTGCTTGTTCTAGTCGTTTATAAAGGTCTGTCTCTGCTTTATCTTTCTCAATTGCAACCGTTCTTCTTGCTGTCTTTTTTGCGGCTTTATAGTTTTCTAGGTCTTTTTGTGAGCGAGTTTCCTGCCATATTTTGAACAAGCGTTTCTTTTCAGTCACGGTGCATTTGGTGTTGTTGTTCCACCATTTGGTATCTTTTTCGTTATGCAGGGATCCTTTACTAGTTCCTAGCGTATTTCTTGCGTTTGTAGTACAGAACTTTTCAAAATTTGACCAAGTCTCTGTCGGATTGCTTTCCTGCAATGAGCTTTCACGGAGATATTCAATGATAGCCTGTTTAAACTTTATTCCCTTATCTCTTTCTAATTCATGCCATTTGATTTTTTCTATTTTAGGCCTCTTCCTTTTGATAGTTTGTTGGAGTTTTAAGGCTCCTAAAAGTAATCTATGCTGGGAGGTAAGAGGTTCACCTGGGATGACTTTGCAGTCTTTTATTTGTCTAAGGTCTCTTTTATCTATTAGAATGTAATCTATTTGGGTTTTTGCATTTCCACTTTTATAGGTAATGAGATGTTCGTCATTCTTTTTGAAATATGTGTTCACCACTGCCATATTTTGCGCAGCTGCAAACTCTAATATAGCAGCTCCTTCGTTGTTTTGCTTTCCATATCCAAAGCCGCCATGTTGTTCCTCGAAACCGCTTGCACTCGCACCCACATGTCCATTAAGGTCCCCGCATATCAATTTATGCTCGTTGATGGTATTGAACTAAGGTGCGCATACAGTTCTTCCCAAAACTTAAAAACTAATAATACTAAATAATTAATACATACTTAGAGTTAGATCACCCTCCGCACGAAGCAATGCCACGTGGGAGAGGTGATCCTACCAGTTACAGTTTGTAGGATGGTGTTGGGGTTGTCACGTACTCTGCGCATCAGGGATGCAGTCTTCTTACGGAGGATTGCATGAAAACTATCTGTCTCATACGCTGCAAACATCCCTGATGCACTGCAGAAACGCGGCAGTCCCAACATCATCCTAAAAATATTATTGTATTGTACTCGTAGGGTCTCCAGCAGCCGCTTGGTATAGTTGATCCATAGCTTGCCGGTGTAGAAGCTTTGGCAGTACGTTTTAAAAAGCGTAACTTTAACTTCTTCTGTACACCGTAGGTTACGGATCAACCTCTTACGGCTAGAGCCCTACGCTCTCTTTCAATATCAGCATTGTCCTTAAGATCGTCGGTAATATGATGTCCATATCACCGAAGACCTTAAGGACAATGTCATGTAAAACAAAGCAGCCCACATCCTCTTAAGAAGTAGGTAAGTATAAACAATTTTCCTTCCTACTCATTACTGCAAAGCTGTAAACATTCTGAACCGTTTAATAAAACAGAATGTATGCAGAACATAATTACGTAAACATCGTATCTGTTTGTCTGCAAATATCTCAAAACTATTCGCCGGGACGTGCTCAAACTTGAGTAGTTGACGCTTATTCAAACATTGAGACGCATTTATAAAAGAAACAGGCTGCTAACTTCATTGCACCCATTTATTTTTATTTTTCATCTTTGTATCTATTTATTTTTATTATTGACATTGGGTGATTATTAAACTTGTTTTTTTTATGTTACCTGAAGATAGAACAAGCACATGGCCCACCTGACGTTAAGGGAACACATTGCTTATCATAAAACATTGCATTATAGATCACGTTTTTCGGAACGTGCGCTACGATGCAACGCCCTCAACTTGAGGCATGAAAATGATACGACTCTTGTGCCTGTAATTTCACCAGCACCCACAACCTTCAACCAAAACACAGCACAGCTGCTTCACGGCAGAAATAGGCATGGTGGCAGTACTTCCCCGGACGAGCCCTTCACAATGAACTCTACTACTTCTGGTGCGTGGAATAAAATGATTTTATTTAAATTTTTTTACAGCAGCTAACTTATATTCTTCTGATAGTTATGAAAGAAATGGATTTCATTTGGTTTTTCTGTCTTACGACCATGAATAGTAGGTATCTAATCTTAAATGTATGCATAAAAATATTGACATAGCAAAGTGAAGGTACTTTTACGCTCCTATGGTGAAATATATGAGTATGAGTATTGATAGCAATACTATGTAGGTATGCATATAATCAAGATTAAAGATAGAAAGCGTCAGGTGGTAAATATTACACTGACTGGACGTTGTAGTGCCTGGGACATTTTTATATGGCTTGACAGTTAACTAGCACATAAACAGTAGAACAGCGGTGTGATCGGCTAACTCTGTTGCTAAGGAGCATTTGAGCACCAATGATTGAGACGACCAAATAAGGTCTGAGAACTACTTATAAGTAGATTTTTGTGCGCAACCAGGTGATTGAAAGAAGCGGTTCGGTAAAAAAAAACTTAAGAAAACCCGCTTAGCCAGCTCCACACGTATCGGCTGAGAGATGTTGTGTGTTTGTCAAATATATATGATTTCTGTGGGGTGATCGGCTCTGTTGCAAACAGAAATGATTGACACCGATCCCGTTTTTACAAACTTTGAGATTTCATCCGTCGAAATTCAATGAACGTCAATTGACAAACTGTCACAGTTTGTTAAAACAGGATCGGTGTCAATCATTTCTGTTTGCAACAGAGTTAGCCGATCACCCCACAGAAATCATATGTATTTGACAAACACACAACATCTCTCAGCCAATACGTGTGGAGCTGGCTAAGCGGGTTTTCTTAAGCTTTCTTTTACCGAACCGCTTCTTTCAATCACGTGGTTGCGCACAAAAATCTACATAAAAGTAGTTCTCAAAGCTTGGTCATCTCAATCTCAATCTGGAGTAATTAGTGGTGCTCAAATGCTCCTTATGGCTCAATATTGTAGTTGCAAAACCATTTTGCCAAATTGATGGTTGTTGTTGTTGCCGTAAATTGCTTGATATTTTGTCACGTCACACTCGACCATCATTGCTCATAATTGAGCAATATCTATTGTCCATGTAAGCGCTCTTAAGCGCTGAAAACCTGCTTTCTATATGAATGATATCTTACATAATTCTACTAATGTGCTTTTATGCAAACGAGAGCTTGCAATGCCCAATCCGAAGGTTTCGATAGAATTGGGACACTCTGATTTGCGTTTTCAATTAGCGAATCGTTAGGTATGCAGACTGGGAAAAACTAAAACCAATTTATCTCTGAAGCATCAAATTAGATCAAATACAAAAACAACAAGTTCTGCATTTTCTTTTACTAAAATCTGGAGTTACTAGTAGACCTAGTACTTTAGTAATACCTGTACTAACGTACAAAGGAATGCGTGCTTTGATCAGAAATCTGTGCATAATGTATTCCCTCTAAAAATTGTTGTGTCTTGTAACCTCTTTCGTGTTATACAAAAGAGGAATAATGAACACCTTTTTGGTAATTATAAGGAAGAATAAAACTGGACAGTTTGTCATGTGAGTGCGTGCTTTGAAAAAATCTATGATTTTTGTATTCCCAAGGAGGGTCTGGTCTCGGTTACTCTTTAGTGTTATACAAAAGAAAAAAAGACTTTTTTGGTATTTTTAAAAAGAATAAACAGGCACAGATTATTGTTTAAAGCACACGATAAAACCTTCTTGTTGTGAATTCTGAACAGTTGGGTCGATTTTTCAAATCTTCCGTGATTTATCATTATATATTAATATTATATTCAGAATGTTAAAAGGCATACTATCAAAGAGCTATTAAAGAGTTGAGAGAGTTTGATAGCCACTTTACAATTTGCCAACTCGTTTTATGCCAAATGTTTAATGCCTACTTAATCTAAATAATTTACTCATAATAACTTCCACCAGCTCTATGGTACTTTCATTGTACAGTTTTATCATGAAATTACCTAAAGATCGTTCATGATGTCATCATAAAAAACTAGGCTTTAAATAAGCTTCTGGGTTTAAGCTCAAATATTTTTGTTTTTTTTTTAATGTTGGTCCCGGCGCCACTTCGGAGACCTTTGGGCGGCCTAAAAACTCTGACACTAGAGTTGGTCACTAGCTTATACGAAGAAGAAGTAGAAGATTATTATTTGAATCATTTAGAAACTTGTCAAGAGAATAATATAGATTTAGATTTTTATGCAAAAATGTTATCGTTTTCTTTTTGCTTTAAGGTTTTCTGGTAATTTGTCATAAATTAAATCTAAATATTATTCTCTTGATGAGTGTAAAAACTCAAGCTATGCAATTTTAGTTTAGACGTAAGTAATATGTTTATACCTATATATATTTGAAACGATGAGTGCGTCATGTAAAAAGAACGTTGGCGGTAAGCTGCACATTAGGCGTTCTCATTCTTGGCTCCATTTATTCCAGCGTCCTTTTTACATGACGCGTACCTAATATAATGCTAAAGAGAAAAGCAATACAGCCCATTCCTCAACAAACCGACAGCACATGAATCTAATAGCATGTTATACAGCTCTACTACAGCTAGTGTTCCGAGCACGCCTGCGAATGTCGAAACTCTTTCTGATTTACAGTTATTGCGATCGGTACACATTCGTCGTGCCGACCTATTATTTGTTAGGACTAGGGATGTGCCAGTCAGCTACATTTTGACGAAGGTCAAATATTGCTGTTTGCGTACCGTATTAGTGATGCCCTTATTTTAGAGAGTCCTAGTTAGTTGAAGTAGGTTTATGTTCCTTTTTGTACCAATAATGCGAAGCAAAAAGAGAGCATATTTATTCATGCAACTACTATTTAATCTATTAGTTACTTATGGTATACGTTATTATTCCAACTTTATTAAAATAAATAAATTAAATAAATAACTTTATTCTGACTTATTATTTACTTTATTATTATTTAATCTGAATCTTAAATATCCCGTTCATAACCTACTAATATTATAGAGTCAAAAGTTTTTAAAATGTATGTGATATAGGAAGATATAATTTTTTTTTCTCCATCACGACAAAACTTCTGAACGGATTGAGCTGAAATTTTACACATTATAAATAAATAATGCGGGACGTAATCACACAGCATCATGTAGCCCCAAACTAAGCAGAGCTTGTATTATGGAAACCACATGATTGATATACTACACATGTAATTTATTATAATATGTAGTTCTAGTCCAGAAATAATATATTATACACTACTTTATATCCGGGTAAGTCCTACACTGACACACCATACAAAGAATTACAACATAATGAAAAAGCCATTAAAATAATCTTACAATGAGAGACCTTATTGCTTATAGCGATTTCTTTCATGTATATGTACAAGTATTAGGTAGTAAGTATGTAGTAGAACTTTGAGTGCTGAAAACACAACTGTCAATATCACGCTCCTCGTCCATAGCCCGCAGTCAATGTTATAGTAGATTGTTTTACAAGGGACTAAACCATCCCATTATATACGAGGTTGTTATACTCCCGAGCTTAGCGAGGGAGGATGACAAGACCGAGTTATAATGGGTGGTTTTGGCCCGAGTAAAACACTCTACTTTTCACTTCGATTGCGAGAAAATAAAACAATTCCAAATTAGTCAATTTTCAGAAATTTTATTAAAAATTAAATGTGCAGTTAGAGCAATTTTGAATGTTTAGTGATATGTTTTTCCCGGGAAATTTTATTTCGGTTCTCTGTGATTGGGATGTGATAATATTTTGAGTTGATTGTTGTGGAGTAAAAGTTGGAGAGACTCGAATCATGCTTGAGTTTCCTGCATTATTAAGATCTGAGTGCGGCTTCAGCTGAGTTGACATATTCATCCAATCCCGCGATGTAGATGCTTGGGGTTCTGTAATGTTTGGTAGAATATTGATTCCTTCCATAATCCGCTGCGTGACGTGATACTTGTTTTGTATAGAGTCCTCTATATAACCTTCAGCCACTTGATCGGACCTCCATCCACCGTGGCGTTTTAATGTCGTTATATTCGCACCAGAGTCCGCCAACAGAGTCGCGGATGTTCTGCGGAAACAATGGCCCGTGTAGAGTTCCGGATTTGGTAAATTTAGATAAGTGGCAATATCTTTAGGCATGTTACCAAATTTATTTTTGCCTATGACTTGCCTTGTGCATTTACCATTTTGATAATTTAGAAAAAATCTTCTCGTTGAAACATTAGTGGGACGTAACTCCTGATAGGCTTTAACTATATTAAGGTATTCTCCACTGATGACAAATTTACGCTCTTTGTTTGTTTTCGTGTTCGGCAGACTCACAGCTTGTAGGTTTGTATCCGTTTCTACGTCTTCTAGCGTTATATTGGCAAGCTCTATTCCTCTGCATGCACCGCTGATTCCATAAATTAAAGCAACCTGTTGAACAAAAAAATAAGTGTGTTAATAATCGTAATAACCTAGGTACATAATTTAGGTATGTAGGTAGGTATCTATTTATTTAGTTTGAGTAGAGTACATAAGTAGGTTACCTTTGTTGCCAAGTATTGTTTATTTGGAGCGTTATTTAAAAATGTTTCGATTTCTTGTGTCGTCAAGACTTTAGATTTTTTTGCCTTGTATCCAGTGGACAATTTCTTCAGTAAAGCCGTTAAATTTACATATTTTTTAATATCGACGTCGTGTCTCGTTTTTAAGGTCATTCTTAACATTGAATATGTGCTCCAAAGAGTCGACGATTTGAATTTTTTCGATAATTCATCAAAATAAGTGAGAAAAACCCCTTCTGTAAAAGAATCCACACGTTTCTCATCTCTCCATTTCATAAAATTTTCGTAACTCTTTAAATATATTTCACGTGATTTTGTCGGCAACAGATTCATAATTATTTCTTTGCCCTTTTCTTCCATTTGCATATTAGCATCTTCACTATCACTTGATGACATTTTTCACGTTCACAATTTGAAAGTTAAAGTCAGGAAGTTAAACGTAAAAGTTTGTGATTTGGAATGAAGAAAATTCTAGAGATTTAGCGCCAATACCATGTTTTTTTTTAAAATCTCTATACCTTCAATAACCCTCAACGAAACAGTTCGCATTCTACCGTGAAGGGAAGAATCAACCTTCATAAAACATCACCAAGACGGTTCTATTTTCAAAAAAAAAGATTGACGGAGCACCAAGAAGTCGAGTTTTTATATAAGAGAACGAATGCTTTGTACGGGCTGATGATTTTAGACAAAAATTAAAAAGAAAAAATACTTTTTAGCCCTAGGTATTAAACTCGAGTTTTAGGCCCGCTAAGTTACATTATTATGATACACTTTTTGAGCAAGAGAAGTGAAAAATAATTTATATCACATGGTTTGTACAAATATAGCACTATTGGCCGTGGATATAACGCAGTCATTTTCTTAATCGGACCATAATAATATTTTTATCTTGGGTGTAAGGGGTTCCAACTTCCATCTTCGGAAGTCAAGCCAACCTCACCTGCCTGCACCCTGCTAGCTAACAAACGGGGCTCTGGCGGCCGGCTGATTGTGGCATAGCGCAGCCTAACAACGGCACAGCTAAATACCCTGGCTGCCGACGGGCAGCAGTGTCTGCCGTGCGAGAAGAGAAGCTGTCGATCCCCAACCCGCATGCCCAGCGTGGAGATTATGGGCATAGCCACCTTTTGCCGAGCAGTGAACTGAATAGGTTGTATAACATTACTTGCATTTGACAGTGACTTTGTCCGCGTAGTATATTCTTTTTGTTGGATATTAATTACCATAACAATATAGAGCTTTGTTTATTAAATCAAACTACCATCCCCTATTTTACACCCTTATGGATGGAGGTTATAAAAATCCTTTTTGAATTTTTACACTATATAAGGTATCTATGTGCAAAATTTCATGTCTCCAGGTTTAGCGGAATAGGCTGTGCGTTGATATTCATTAAAAAAAAGATTTATTCATTAAATGGCGTGAAAAACTTGAGTATATTTCAGTTTAATTTGGCAAAATACACTTTAGCTTTAGCGTAGAAAAATAAACATTTTTTTATTTACTAGGGGCCAGTTCTTGGCCTCGAGGCTTGCATGCATGGGCAAGGCTGAGGTCGACGATGGGGCGAGCTTTCTCAGTTTTATTATTGAACTAAAGAATCAAAGTTATGACGAAACCTATAAAAAACATTTTTTTTATACTACTTGAAGATTCAACAAGCACATGGCCCACCTGATGTTAAGTGGTAACCATTACCTATCACAAAGCATTGCATCGCAGATCACGTTTTTTGAAACGTGCTCTACGATGCAACGCCCTGCGTCCATCAACTTGAGGCATGAAAATGATAAGCCTCTTGTGCCTGTAATTTCACCGGCATACAAACCCTTCAACTCGTAACACAGCTCAGCAGCTTCATGGCAGAAATAGGCATGGTGGCAGTACCTCCCCGGACGAGCCCTCCACAAAGAACTATACTACCTTCTAAACATAATTTAGTTGTGCTAATTTAGTACAGGTATAGGGTATAAAAACCAGCCCGCAGTCTTAATTATTGGGCCTGTAGACTATGGTGCAAGTGATTTAAATTCACCCAGTCAATCAGTTTATCATTTTAAATATCTCGATCAAAAAAATATCTCGAATAATCGATTGATTTTATTTAGTCTATTGGTTACATCTCTAGCTGACCCATTGTTGGTCGATGATTGGGCTGTGAGCTGAATTTACTGGCATTGTGCGGTTCAACACTGAACGTATTATTGATGTTTGTCATATGTACGGTTGCTGCATTAGTTTCGTACATGTTTCGTACTTCTTTTTAATTGCAATGCTTGTTTACGTTATAAAATTTTATTGGAGATTATTTTTGAATGACAATTTTACGCATAATTATATACAATGAATAAAGATTCATCACAGGGGGAAACTACACGTTACAAACTTACTTTGATTGATGTATGGTAGTGAAAGGTGGGTATGGCAGAATAAACACCAGAGTAGAATAAATGCTGTAGAAATGAGAGCTCTGAGAAGTATGTGTGGTGTGACTTTGAGGGATAGAGTGCGGAATACTGTGATAAGAAAGAAATGTGGAGTGAATGAAGATATTGTGTTAATAACTAGCTAATTTTAAAATTATTAAAACACCTTATTTTTGCTCTAACATTTACTTTAGTAAATGCTCGAGATAGCCATGCTTAAAAATGTTGCAATAATAATCATCCGATATTATATTCTTCCATCGACAAAGCCCCGTTCTACAGTGTTTATAGCCTGGTTGCTAAACAAGACATTTTGCGTTTAAAGACGCAGTCTGCGAAGACCCGCCTGACAAGCAGAAGGTTACTGATTCAATTCCCGCTGCGAGGTTATTTTTTGTATGATTTGCAAATATTGTCTTTATCAAAGACTTTTTTGTTTGTCTGTTTCAAAAACTTTATTACTCGTACTTAAAATATGTTACAAAGGGTGGGCTTAAAGCCTTAGGCATTTTCTACCTACCAACCAGTAACAGGTTCAGATAAGAGGTTGGCGTGCTAACCTTAGATTACTAAACAGATCAATTATGTGATTATTAAACTAATAATATACATATCAACGCTAAATACATATAAACATAGACCAATTAACTTGTCAAAAACTTCTATTTAAGGATTATAGAGATACCTAGCGATAAAATATTCAGATGTACCGTAAACAGTGTACAACTTTGCGTGGAAAAGATCTACGAGTGTGTATGTGTGTGTGATCTCTTTGTGTTCTTTTGTGTTTATATATACTAAATTTATGGTATATATGGTTGGTTATTAATAAGGGATTAGTATACCCCCTTACTACCAACCAAATGTCATTTTAAGACGCTCGATAAATTTAAGCTTATTCATTTCATTTAAATGTAAATAAAAAGAAGTGACATGATATCTTTTTAACTGCACAGCCCTCCGCGCAAATAATAAAAAATCTGCAGGGCCCCGCCCCCCCAGGCCATCGTGGGTAGTCCGTGCCCCCTGTGTTGTATATAATTTATAATTACTTTATATTTTTCTATTTAACTATTTATAGTATCATACCTCCATGAAATCTGCTTGAAATATTCTCCCTATCGAAAATTAATTTATTACTTGTTTACTGATAAACACAAAAGTGAAAGTAGAGAAAGTAAATACGTCATTTTAACTAATTGAGGTATCAAACAGCTTCATAATCAGTCAAATCAGTTCTTTATAAATGATAAATGAATTTATTGTTATTTAACTAGGTGGTAACATTTTATTGGTCTTTATATCGTAATAATTTGCATCTCTAGTCTACCATGGTTAGTCTTACAACATTTCTAAGGAGACAAAATTAAAAACTCTACTCAATTAAAAATATTTTTATCACACTAGTAAAAGTATATGTCAATATAGAGCCAATTCAAAGAATTACAATGGAAGCATGTCAGAATATAAATATTAAAATGAAAAACTAAAAACAGAAAATAATAATAATAGGTATTCGATGTCAAAGTAAGAGTTAAATAACTGTAACTGTAAGTACCTGATAGGATGTAAGTACTGAATAAGACGGTAAATATTCACAAAAGCGTGGAGATCATGGGAAGTCTAAGTCAACCACAGAGCTGATAGCCATGCTTCAATAGCTATCGGAATCTGTGCGTAAAGTGTATGTCAGATTATGTTTATTTAAGAGTCATGGCTGTATTGTTGTTGTGAAGTTTTCGTAGACTGGTTGCTGAAGAAACTCTTTATCTTCATATTTTTTCCTTTGAGGTACAAACGATGTAATCGGGTATAAAAAGAGTACAAACAATTTCTATAATAAAATTTTAAATATCATCATCTTCGTTGCCAGGTGAATATAGGCTGATGACGTTGATGTTGAAGCTATATCAAAAGTCGAATTGTCTTGGAACTGTAAATCCCAATAAATCCAAGCCATCCTATAAAACATCAACGGCATTATTTCAAGAACAGAGTCGTTAGCTAAACTACAGTAATGTCCATTGTTCAGAGGGTCCGCACAATACACTGTGTAGACTATCTGAACAATTTTGCGGTCCATTTGGGGTGAGGCGGGCGCGCCGATTTCAACTCTCTTTACACTAGCCGGTGTGGGGCAAGGACGGAGGCACAAATGTCAATTGTTTTGTAGCTTTCATTGTCTTCGGACAGACTTTGCCTTAATCTTTTTACACTAACCTATAGAGGACAGGGACGAAAGCATAAAGGTCAATTGTTTTCTGGCCTTAATTGTCTTTTGACGGATCTTGTCCTTATACAATAAAGTTTTGAAATCAGACTTACAATTATAATAATATCTAGCTTCCGCCCGCGGCTTCGCCGGTGTTATACCCAGTTAAAAAGTATGTATTATTCTAGGTATAGCAATAATAATATGAAAAAAACAGGATAGGTGGTTCAGGTATCCAGTTTGTTTAAATTTTGATATAAATTATTTTTCGAATTTATAATATTTCTAGCTCGGCGTCAGCGGCTTTTTTGCCTTTTGTGTGGGTGACGTGACAATATACGAAAATAAGATTATCAATTATTATTAAATAGGTACACTAATAAAGAAGAGGAAATTTACAATAAAACTAGGTAAAAACAGATTTAGTTAGATACGTACTTAAAAATGACATTTTAATAAAAATGTATTAAAATGTATTATTATATTAGTTGAATGCATTGCAGGACGTGTGCAAACAAGGTGGTGGTAGCGAACAACGCCCACCGGCCAGGTGGAGTGTCGATTTCCGAAAGGCTGCTGGTAGAAGCTGGATGCGTCGAGCCCAGGACAGGGCACAATGGCGCTCATTAGGTGAGGCCTATGTCCAGCTGTAGACTGCTATGAGTTGATGATGATGATGATTGCAGGACTATTGGTATTGTCATTTTTCTGTACCACAGTCGAAATCTTAATCAATTAGGTACATTTACGCATGAATATGAATCAATCAGATTGATTGAAGACACATAAATGATGATGGGCATCGGGTAGGCAAAAGCGGGCTGGCGGGAGTTATTGGCGAAAAATGCAACCCACCATGTAGGCACTAACAAGACGGCTAGCGTAAGAATTCCCGTCTCAGTCACTGCCCCTGTGGTTTGTAATTGCCCTCTCCGGGTCCAGAACGAAGTGCCGGACATTAGGGAATTATTCTACTTTATAACGCAGTTTGTACATTAACATTTATGGGGACGGGATTATAACAAGATTTCTTCGTGTTGACAAGTTATTGTGTAAATTGTTTATGTTCCATGATTAATGGCTTGAAAACGCAGTTATAAGGAGCTGACTTAACAGGTTCAGAGTTTTATTCATTTGTTAATTATTGTAGTACATAATATTAGGTAAAAGACATGGATGATTTGTATAACATTGCCAATAGCCTAATTTTGGGTACACCAATGGTATGGAATAGAAGTCTACCTACTTAAAAAATATTACACAAATAATGACTAGTGTCTGTACACAAATAATGACAGACAGACTGACGATAGATGAACCAGAGCGCTGACCAAGTGGTGGCCGAGAGTTGGTTACAGAAATAGGGGCCGTCCTCCAAAGATCGAGGCAAGTGGCATAATCAAGAGAAGGCCTTGTAGAGTACATGAAATATATACCAAGTGTGGTTGAATGACAATGCACAAAATTTGCAAAAATTGCACAAATAAGTGTAGGTAACATTAGGTCTTATAGTATAGGAGCTAGCAACGTTTTCGAGAAAGAATTTTAGGTCAGCTGATTTTGTGATATGTTGTCCTTCTTGCACTTTCGGTTAGAGTTTGGGCTATCTGGCTGAAGGTAGCGGTTGCGTTCATTAGTGCGCATCCTACCTGTCCAGGTAATAATCCTGGATTTTAAAAGCATTTTAGAAGGCGTAATTTTTAATTTTTTGTTTTTAAATAAGTCTACCTGACATACTTTTTTTATTGCCAGACATTTTTGACAATGCTAACTATGTGCCATACGCGATTTTATTTTTATTTTTTATAAAAATTTCAAAGTATTTTATAATGTCTGTAATTTTAATATTATGTTATTTAAAGATAAGAAAAACTTAAAATAAATTTGCCAGACATTAATTCGATTGTTAAGTCTTGAATTAAAATTAAAAAGTCATGTAAAATATTGCAGTATGATGCTAGTAGTCCGAGAGAGACAGCTGAAGGTGCGAGAGAGATAGACAACGACAGTGGCGCGACAGGCAAGTCGCGCAAAAAAAAATGGTGGATATATATATATATACCTAATATTATCTACTTTAAACATAAATAACATCAAAACAATATAGTAAAAATGTATAAAAACGGGAGACCACCGACCGCGGGGCAAGGCTCAAACGGTCAGTGGCTAGGGCTGCAGAGAGAGGAACCTCCGCACAATGCGTGCCGAGTCCAGGAGAGCCGCCTTCTGTATCTGACCCTTGATCCAGCTGCCTAGCGAGAGCCTCTTAAGGTATTGGTCAGGGCTCTTCGCTATCAGACCGTTCACTGAAACGACTATCGGAACGATAATTGTTGAGTCGACATCCCACATAGCGGTAATCTCGTGTGCCAAGTCAAGGTACTTGCTAAGCTTGTCCTTCTCGGCCTTCACGAGATTAGCGTCGTGTGGGATGGTGATGTCAACAAGTATCGCCCGGCGTTCCGACCGGTCTACCAGGACGATATCAGGATTATTCGCAAGAATAGTCCTGTCCGTGATGATAGAGCGGTCCCAGTAGAGCGTAGCACGACCATTTTCGAGAACCGGTACCGGTGCGTACTTATAGTACGGAACCTCTGGACCGACAAGGTCGTATTGGAGAGCAAGCTGCTGATGGATGATCTTTGCTACTTGGTTGTGTCTGTGCAAGTATTCAGTGTTAGCGAGGTGCGAACAACCCGAAAGTATATGTCTGAGGGATTCACCGGGACGATGACAAGCTCTGCAAATGTCAACGGTTCCATCCTTCATGATATACTTTCTGTAGTTGTTCGTCTTTATTACCTCATCCATAATCGCACAGACAAAACCTTCGGTTTCCCCAAAGAGGTCACCAAAACGTAGCCAGTTCACGGATGCGAGTAGGTCTACATCAGGCCCTGTAAGGGCTTTGTAGAACCGTCCGTGCAGCTCCTTACTCTCCCATACGACCTTGCGGTCGAGGGCACTCAGCACCGTAGGTTTGTGCCAGTTCTCCTTAGCCAGTGAGAGCGGGGTAAGGTTCTTGTCAACTGCTACGACATCACGATGCATCTCACTGTCGGCATGGAGGAAGTATTCTCTGAGCTTGCACACCTCGCGGTTATGGAGGGTCTTGGCATTTAAAATTTATTATTATTTAAATTATTATTATTTTGTTATTATATTCACAGTGAAAAGTAATTTACTTTCGTAATGGTTCTCTGTATCATTCTCGACTTATTCTGCAAGTGTCTCTCGGACTACTAGCATTATACTGCAATACTTTTCATGACTTTTTAATTTTAATTCAAGACTTAACAATCGAATTAATGTCTGGCAAATATATTTTAAGTTTTTCTTATCTTTACATAATATTAAAATTACAGACATTATAAAATACTTTGAAATTTTAATAAAAAATAAATAAAAAATCGCGTCTGGCACATAGTTAGCATTGTCAAAAATGTCTGGCAATAAAAAAAGTATGTCAGGTAGACTTATTTAAAAACAAAAAATTTAAAATTACGCCTTCTAAAATGCTTTTAAAATCCAGGATTATTACCTGGACAGGTAGGATGCGCACTAATGAACGCAACCGCTACCGCCAGCCAGATAGCCCAGACTCTAACCGAAAGTGCAAGAAGGACGACATATCACAAAATCAGCTGACCTAAAATTCTTACTTTTCAAACGTTGCTAGCTCCCGTACCATTAGGACTAGTTTTAAAAGTACATGACTTATTTACCCTTTTCAGGCATCGCAAATTAGGTTGGGTAGAGGGCGCTTAAAAGAAAGGGGGACAAAGCAACAAATACTAATGAAATTAATGAACTATTAACAAAGTTTGCTTTATATGAATACATTTAAATTGTAACTTTTTGAGTAAATAAATCAATACGTTTCGATAAAAATGCGAGTGTATTGACCGGACCATCCAGGCAGTTGGAGTCACGATTTCTGAAAGGCTGCTGGTAGAAGCTGGATGCGTCGAGCTCAGGACAGGGCGCAATGGTGCTCATTAGGGGAGGCCTATGTCCAGCAGTGGACTGCTATATGCCGATGATAATGATGATGACTAGTCCAGTTATGCAGTGCAGGCTGTAAGCCATCATGTTAAATTAGATCACATATTGAGCTAACGCTGCGTAAAAATCAATAAGAAATAATAGGTAGGTATCAGAAACAGCCAAAATTGCGATCTCATACAGCAAACAAAACTCGAATCACCTGTAAAAGCCTCCAAGAGGAAAATTACCCACACGTCGGAAACTCATCCAGGATTATGCGAGTCACTCCACTAAGGCACAGGGTAAATAAATACAGAAAGAAAACCCGAACGTTCGAAATGTTCCAGAGTCAAATTCATTGGTGCCGATTGAGCTGCAATTGTAGGTACCTGTATCCTGTGACCAGTACACCTAGATTGATAGATAATAATGCTTTTGTATAGCAATAACTTGATATTTGTCTAAACTGTTAATGAGTACACTGGTGTTGATGATGTTAACGAAAACGCGCGCCCTTGGTGGCTGAATGCAAACTGATTGATTTGTGAATCAATTAGTTTTAATTTTAATAAAATGAAATGTTGTAATGATTAAACTGGGTCGCACGCGCTGCGCCTTTCTGCTGACCCAGGAAGATGCACGGTTGCTTATACCGTACAGTACCTATTACTGTTGAAGAATTTTTCAGAAGCTTTTTAAATTATAGAAATCCGTTGAATCGAAATAAAATGAAACAATTTCTGACGGATTCGACACGGAAACTTTTGCACGCAGTTCAAGCGCAAAATCTTTATTATTTATTAACCTTTATTAAACTATGTAAAATTTTCATCATCATCTTAGGCATATGGCAGTCCACTGCTGGACATAGGCCTCGCCTAATGAGTGCCATTACGCCCTGTCCTGAGCTCAACATATCCAGCTTTTACCAGCAGCCTTTCTCAAATCATCACTCTACCTGGCCGAAGGCCGGTGAAAGGCAAAGGCATCGTAAAAATTTAAACAATACAAATTATGGATTTGTGTACACTTTTGAATTTGGACAGTTTGTCGGGTCAACTAGTTTTAATAATGAAGGTAATGTTTCTTTTAGCTTACTGTATCCATTACACTGTGCCGAAGAAACGTCTACGATAAAGTCCCGGGTGAAAAGTTAACGAACGCCTCATGACGAATGTGCGTCTCTTCACACATGAAAATGACTGTAGTTTATCACACGGGTTGTTTTATTTGGGAGGCGACGGATTGGTATAGAGTGAGAGATGGTGGTAGTTGAGACATTGTGTATCACGTATTTACGTATTCACGTTTTCAGCTGAGTTGGGCAGCATTTGGAAAACTATGTCGACTTTTCTCGTCACCCATACCGCAATGTTTGAAAACGAAAGTTTTCAATCAGTGCGTCCTATCTGTCATGACATACGAAGCCAAAATGTGGACACTTACAATACCAGTTCACCAGTTTAAAGTCGCTCAGCGAGCTATAGATCGAGCTATGCTCGGAGTTTCTCTGAAGGATAAAATCTACAACGAGACTATCCGACTTAAAATTAAAGTTAGATAGGTACATAGCTCAGAGAATTAGCAAGCTCCAGTGGCAGTGGGCTGGCCATTTCTGCCGAAGAACCGATACCCGTTTGGTAAACGAGTTCGAAGACCGCGGATTGGCAAACGAAAACGTAGTGTAGGATGCCCTCCATCCAGATAAAGTGACATGCGAAAGGCTGCTGGTAGAAGCTGGATGCGTTAAACTCAGGACAGTGCGCAATGGCGCTCATTAGTGGAGGCCTATGTCCAGCAGTAGACTGCTATAGGCATCTGCCTATAGCAGTCTTCATCTGAAGATGATGATGATAATGATCCGCAGTCCGACTTTGCATACTGAGTAATAGAGTACTTTTAACGAAAAATCGAAATTAAATGGAAATAAAATCAAAAGAAAAGTAAATAACTTGATTTGAATCTCATGATAGGTGTTCAGTGGTTTTACTCAAAAGAACTTTAACAACTAACGGAGATATCTGAAAAAAAAAACACAACCGAATTGATTAACTCTTAATTTTTTTAAGTCGGTCAAAAAGTCGTGATCTGATGTTGTTTTCCGATAGAAGTTCCGACATAGGAAAAACACTGTTAGTATAAAATATTAGCTGGCTCCTAGTCCATATTTGCGTCGCGATGGATTGGAAGTATTTGGGCCATTCGAGTGGTTGGGCTCCGATGAGTTACGGCTTATATTTTACTGTGACAATATGTGGCATTATTTTGAAATAATCATCATCATCCGCAGTCTTAACTACGTTTCTTGTCAACCACACAGCATTTTTGAAAACGAAAGTTTTCAATCAGTGCATCCTACCTGTCATGACATACGGAGCTGAAACGTGGACACTCACAGTATGGCTAGACCACCAATTGCTCCGGACTTGCACAAGAGGCAAAGTCACTGAGCTATGGAACGAGCTAATTTCTTGCTAGCTAATGCTTGGAATTTCTTTGAAGGATTCTCTGAAGGAAGTAAAATTGTTGACATAGCCCAGAGAATGATTATGATGATGAAAGAACGCGGTCGCTATTCGAGAACCTATAATTCCTTTATTTTAACACACACACACACACACACACACACACACACACACCAGCCTATATCAGTCCACTGCTGGACATAAGCCTCCCCTAATAAAGGGGGGTATGCCCGTAATCCGTAATTATTTTAGCAACGAAAGTTTTTTGATACAGATCTTATGGTTTTCACAGCAACACAATAATTCTTTAAGTTGATAAGTACCTAAAGAAAATGGCGGTTAAACATAGCGTGGAGGCACCAAGTACTTAGTGAGATACTGATTCCAGATTCTAAAAAAGATTTATTGTCAGTTTCCAATTCAATATTAACGGCCATGTATCTTGAATTAATTGCAACAGAAAAAAGTTAGATTTAGAAAGATTTTAACCTAAATAATTTCCAAAAAAAATGTTTTAGCAATTGATTTTTGAAAAAATTCATTTCGCGCGGTCAATCAAATTACACCATTTTAAAGTTCTGTATCAATATGCATATTATACTCATCATCATCATCGTCGGCCTATGCGTCTATTGCAGACGATCGAAGCAGTGTCCGTGGTTTCGGTGAAACATTTTTTTTTATGGCTAAACCCTATACGACATATATATGGCCCTATACGAGAGTGCACAGGACGGGTGCATTTTTAATCCTCATATCGCGACGGGCCAAAACATAATATAATAATAGTGCACGAATAATCAATATTACTCGTGCACTGTACTTGAATTGATTTCCAATTTCAATGACAAATTTTGGAGTTGAGAGTCGAGTGAGTCCTCGAGTGGTTCTTCATCCTCATCAATACTCAATATATATATTGCTGTCACATGGTGCTACCTGATGGTGGTGATCAAACCTGATAATGCATGCAAGTGTAGATCCTGGCCAAATAAAGTTTGCACTCATAAAGCTGATACCAGGAAGTGAACCTAGGACTCGATCGACGTGCGATACAACACTAGCTTATTTAAATATTAGCGTCAGCCCGCGACTTCACTCGCGTGATACCAAAATAAAACGGAGCCTTTGTGTTAAAAACTATGTACTAGTTATTCCAAGTTTCATCTTTTGTTTAGTACATTTTGCGTGAGAGAGTAACAACAAGATCTATATGTATTTAAAAAGCTGTAAACACCTATTTATATTAATTTATCTGTATTTACTCATTAGGGAACGCAATAAGTTATTGAATATTGAGGTTTTAAAATCCCATTGAAATTCTCGTAAATAAGTTCTCATTCAATATGATTCAAACGTATATTTCTTAAAACCTTTCGTTAATTGGCTGTCTTTTATAATGTATGTATTTGAATGGTGTGTATTCTACATAATACTCTCTAAGGTTGAACGATGAATTAAATTTACTGATACGAAAGAAAACGTAAGCATTGATAAACACATTCGCGAAATTCTTATTGAGTTTGCTGAAAATATGATAAGAAAAGTTTCGTATGCGAAAGACAAAATTGCTCTTCCCATGAGAATTTTCTTAAGAAATACCCTCGAGAGCAATGAATCCGGGTCACTCAAAGAATCCAAAAAATCTCGGAAAGTAAGAATGCTAGGTTAATGCAATAATTGTATTTAATAGACAATTTAATACTCCTTAAATGAAAGTATTAAAACTTCTTAGTTATTGTAAAGTTATATCATAAAAAAATCAAATTTGAAAAGGGAACACTGTCGAAGATGGAACTACGAAATTACAGGATTTGTTTTTGCTTTTGTTTGTAATCTGTCATTTATGTTGGTACATAAACCAGGTTGATAGTGCTCAATATTCATTATTCAAGCTGAAATCATGTCGCTTACACTTGAAGAATGCACCAGAATACTTACATTGGTGGAAACCGGCCGGAGTCAGCGCGATACAGCCAGGACTGTCGGTGTGTCGCTGTCAACAGTACAAAGAGTTCTCCGACGTTACGAAGAAACTGGTTCTAACCTACGCAGACCAGGAACGGGCAGAACTAGGTGTACCACAGCATGAGAAGACCGATACTTGGTGAACACCATGCTTCGAAATCGCTTTCTCACAGGAACTGAACTCACAAATCAGTTTCGACGCCTCGGAGGAAGTAACCCAAGTGCATGGACAGTAAGACGTCGGCTTGCTGAATCTAACTTAAAACCCCTTAGACCTGCAAACGGCCCTAAACTGGAGCGTGGCCATCGTATTTCAAGACTAAGATATGCCCAGAACCACGTAAATTGGAGTATTGAAGATTGGTCGAAAGTTATGTTCTCCGACGAATCAAAATTTATGCTCTACAAGCACGATGGAAGACACAGAGTGTATAGAAGACCAGAGGAAAGATTCAAGCAAGCATGCATCGAAGAAAAAGTAGCCTACGGTGGTGGGTCTGTACTTGTGTGGGCCGGAATTTCCTTTGAAAGTCGCACAGAGCTGGTGATCATAGAAAACGGCTCTTTAACTAGCGTAAGATATGTGGAAGAAATCCTCAACGAACACGTTGGTCCATTTATGGTCAATTTGGGTGAGGATGCTATATTTCTGCATGACAATGCCCGACCGCATACAGGTAGGATTGTGAATGACTACCTTCAAGAGATGAACATTACTTGTATGGAGTGGCCAACGCGCAGCCCGGATATCAACCCGATCGAGCATGCTTGGGACGAGCTAGGGAGATGCGTAAAACAACGAAACCCTCCCCCAATCACGCTTCCTGAGCTCAAAATTGCTCTCACAGAGGAATGGGAGAATATTCCCCAAAATCGTATAAGGAACTTGGTGTACAGCATGCCAAACCGCGTAAACGCAGTAATGGAAGCACGAGGAGGTAATACGAAGTATTGAAATTCAAGAAAATCGTCATAAAGTTCAAAAATTTCATGTTTCCTATTTTTGTTTTAAGGAGAGATCAGCAGTTTTTTTTCTTTATGTAATTTTGTGTAAATAAAATGTATGGTGACTCATATTTTTTTAACTTTCATTTAAGGAGTATTAAATTGTCTATTAAATACAATTTATTGCATTAACCTAGCATTCTTACTTTCCGAGATTTTTTGGATTCTTTGAGTGACCCGGATTCATTGCTCTCGAGTGTATGTTTTTTTATATCGAATTGTTGATATATTTCCAGATATGTGTGTGTAAACGAATACAAAAGATTTTTTGTAAGTTATTTTCGATTAGGAATTCGTAGACGGATTCAATATTTAGTGGAAAACGGTACGTTTTTTCCCGCATTGCTGGCTATATTTTTTAAGCTATTGGGGCCTAAGATTGTTTTTTGTGTTTGAAATAAAAAAAATAATGTTCTACGGTGTAACCTGGAGGTTTGAACCCCTACAACACACAACTACAGTACAACACAAGTCAACCTCATCTGCCCGTAACCTCAGCACCTTGAAGTATTAGGTCTTTATATATGAAATTTGTGTTTTTCACTCTATTATATTTTCAACATATTTTTTTTTATTCAACAGTTACAAACAAAAATTTATTTATATTCTGAATGCAACATTACTGCAAAGATTGAAAATTCAATATATACTATTTTTAGGGAAGTTCATCCCTAAAAAATAAAACTTAAAAACAGTCCATTTCATATGTTGTCGCTTTCAATGTTTGAACTGTATTTTTTATGTGTAAGATTTCTTTTTTAAATAAGGCTACTCAAACCTTTTATAATATAGTCCAATTTACATACAAAATTTTAGGGGCTAGGATTTGTAGTGTCAGAAAAAAAAAATGTATATGTACTGAGAAATAAATTTGCTCGAAATTCCCCATACAATACGCCAATTTCATAGGTAAGAACCTTATATAACGAAACGAAGAAATTATTCCACATATTACTCACACATAGATACTTTAATTTTTTCCTGTATGAATGTGGTTATCAATAAATAATTATCTATCTATCTATAGCCCCAAACTAAGCAGAGCATGTATTATGGAAGCCACTTGACTGTTAAACTACTTAAATACTTTGACTAAATAAATACTTAGTTATACATAGAAAACACTCAGACCCGAGACAATCAATCATGTTGTTCCCATAATACAAGCTCTGCTTAGTTTGGGGCTACATGATACTGTGTGATGGATGACGTCCAGGATAATTTATTTATTATTATTATTAATTATTTGCAAAACACAAACATTTGTCTCGTATCGGGAATTGAACCTTTTGCGTCTTAGGCGGGCACCGCGCCACAGCAGCAGCAATATATTACTAACTACTTTCTTATAATTATACACGTTTTCGTATTGCCAAAAAGAGCTTTTTAATAAGTAAAGGAAAAAACTAAGTGCGAACTTGATGTGCTTAAGGCGTAGCTTACTTAAATGTTTTTGATTAACTATAAAATCCAAATCTGTTCAGCCTAGTGAGTGAGTGGCCCACTCAACTCCGTAACGACTGAACGGATTAACACATAGGCTACTTTTTATCCCGGTGCTATGCAAGGGAAGCCGCAGGCGAAATCTGGTATACCATGCAAGTAAAGCCGCAGGCGATAGCTATTAGTTAATATTTTATTAATTTTGCGTGAGTGTTGCCATTCTTATTTGTTTACAAAAGCCGAAACTACATGCATACCAAGTGTCACTCGTACCAGTCCGTACTACCGTTATTAATCCCTAACATTATAACTCGAAGCCTAAACCCCGCAGTATCACGCAATTCAAAACAAACTTACCATTGCACTTTGGTAACGTTACCTTTAACGGAAGTTTCAACATATACTTAAACTAGCTTTCACCCGCGACTCTGTTCCTTATACCCTAAAAAAGCGTAGAGATTATGAGAAATAGCATAATTAATTATTTTGAGAAACTCTTCTTCTTTCGTAAAAGCTAGTGGTCATTTTTGGCCGCTCGAAAGCCTTCGATATGGCCAAACGACTAAAATCCTAACTTGCCTTCTAAAGCACTTCATTTCCTTGTTTGTGCTATGTCAGGTATTTTTTGCTTTAAAACTTATATTTTCTTCTTACACATAGCATGCTCATCTCAGCTGTGTTAGCAGCTGGTGAGTTCAAAGACTGCTTTTATTTTCTTTAGACGAAGGATGTATAAATTAGTTTCACTTGGATTGCTGGATTTTTTGGTATTTACATCAAAGACCACTCCACTTTGAATTGATTCTAGGCTGATAAAATGGCTCGAAGACCAAGTGACCCAACTAAATTGCTGAGCTAATTGCTCACGCAACTCAAGAGGACAAACATCCATACGTCACAATGAACTTTCGTACAATGTTAGTAGGAAAGTCCGCTATACGGTAGTAAAATCACGATTGCGAAGTATCGACGTCTGTTAAATAATAATGGCATAATACGAGTATTACCTTTCTTTCAGTTTAACTGGAATCATTTTTCATTGAATTGCCTTGGTGAGGGTTGCATGTCTGACTTATAATTTGATGGGACTTGTTCAGCGGTTGCGTGGTCATTCATAAAAATATGATTGTTGGTTTTTAATGTACCTATTTACTCAATCGTACATAAATTTCGGTTTCTTTCGGCTATCACGATTCCTTAGATACTCTTACGTCCAAAAAGCCATGAACTTTGTATGAGACTTATGATTCCAAAAGTATATTATGTACAAAGTTTTCGACTAATGGGATTCATGGACAGAACGCGTTAAAAACCGTATATTCAATGCATTGACTCTTATATTAAGAACAGTCTAAAATCTCTCCATAGCCCAAGCTTTATCAAACATAGTAAATTCCGAAAGCATATAAACGTCAAAATAAATTAAACTCCATCTGATAAACTCGAAGACGATAGAAAATCGGATTCTCCGAAAGGTCTAGGATATTTACCATCCTGTAGAGGGTAGGTAATGGATGGCATGAGTTGGTGAACGGTATTGTCTGACAATAGCCGCTTTGTTCGGGAACCCATTTTAATAACGATATATATTGGGTTTGTCGGACGCGACTTATAAATATTCATCTAACGTTTTCGAAAAATATCCACCAAAGTCAAAGCAATCAAATTTATTATTTATTTGGTCATCAGTCATCACACAGCTAAGCAGTTTACTAATAGTTTAATAGTCTTTAAAACTCAATACACAGATACAATCTTTAACATTAACCTACAAGCTACAAAATTTCCTTTGGATGGAAAGTACCGAAAACATCGAAAAAATTTTTGCAAATGAGGGGATGAGTATCTAGGATTTGAATAGCCTGAATTTATAATGATGTTTTGATGACTATTATAAGAATTGTACTCTTATGATTGATTTTTTTCCCTGAATTTAATTTCTTGGGATTCCCGCAGGCAAATATTTTTTTCGAATAGCTGTTAATACAGATTATCTTTTAATCAAAAATAAAATAATGGTTCTTATAATGTGAAAATATTTCCCAAACTTTTCCTACCTTTGTATATCAAAATCGAGCAAGGAACATGATCTGTATCAAAAATTCATGACAGAAATGGAACTACCCGCGGGTCCGCTGATATTTAAATTAAAGTAAGGTATAATACTTATCTACTTATGAAAACTATACACCAACATTAAAAATATACACATGGGTGTATAAGTATATTTGTATGTATGCAAGTATGGACACCAAAAGTCGCGCTGAAAAGTCGCGTCTGAAACTTCCAGCGCGAGAATCTGTTATATCTACGTTAGAATTAATTTGGGTTTATCAATAAAACCGCATGATATACCGGTATTTACGACAAGTTGGGGTGGTGTCCTTTTGTTTAGTGATAGGTTCTAACCAGTAATTATCCTTTAGGGTTTAGTTATTGATGTTTATTCTTAACCTTAAGAATAGATGACATTAATGGGGAAAACTTCTTTGTAAAAAATGCGACTTTGTCGTAGACATGTTCTCCCTGCTGCATTATTTCAGGGGCTAATATCATGATTTGACTCCAGGAGATATTATGATACCAGCCAGTCGACGTACCTACAAGTAGTTGTTAATAATAAGGTTTTTTTTTTACTACAAATCAAAAGATAATTGAACTTCGTGAAACTAAAGCCGAATCTCCAGTAAATAAGTAAAAACACCGAAAAATTATCAGAACAGGTTATTTGCATATTTGAGTGAGCTATTAAAGATGTTAGTGGGAAACGTGTTGATTTTGCTTTTCTTTAAATTTCATTTTCATTTTATTTAAATTTTCACTTGCCAGTTACGCCGTTTCTGCGGCTACACATAATATACCAAAATTAATGAAACTAAAGATAATCTCGCGAACTAAAACTAATGAATCATTCGACGTGATCGGGAACCATAAATCGTGTTGTTTGCATCTAAATTAACAAGTCAACGTTGTCAGTTTGAATTACCGAAACATGGCCGTGGCAGCCACGGCGCGGTACTGTTTCTTAACGTACAGTTGCGTACAATTATACAGCTATGTTTGGTGTAATGTAGGGGTAGGCAGCGTCTCATTTTTTATTGTGAGGTCACTCGATGCTTAGGCAAGACTGACGGTCTAAATTTAAACTGCTCTCTGACTGCAAATTTGCATTTTGAATGCAGTTAGTACGGCTGCAATAAAGCTGCAAACTAACCGTAGATCTCGTTTGCAGTCGTTGTGCAAATGGCGTGCAGTTCCAATGACTGCACGCTAACTGCAAGCTAGATGCACGGTCGAAGTGCAGTTGAATCAACTGCATTACAGGAACACATAGTATAATCAGATAAATAATTGTAAATTTTCCAGTGTTGAATTGCTATCATATCAGATGTGATTCTTAATATTATAATTTGTAATATTTAACACAGTCATAAATTCTGTAACTTTATTTACTTAACTTAGAAAAATAGGTCAATTAACTATCTTTCTCCGATAAAAAAAATTCACTGTATAATAACGATCATAATAAAAACAAACTTCTAAACTTTTGCACCACAACCGCAATTTCTGCGCCAAAATTATGTAATAACAAAAATCCCTTGCGTGATCCCTGCCATTAATTTAGTGCGTAAAAGAAGCGAGACGTCGACGTGACGACCGCGGCCCGACAGCATTTTGAATGATAATGGATATTTGAATCCATGAATTTCCTAAGTGATGCTTCGCTGCAAACGTTTTTACGTAAAAGTAAAAATACCTTATTCAGTAGGAAATTAAAGTACACTTTGAACCATACATTTTTTTCATCATTGTTCTTATTATTATCAGCTTAAAGGAATACACTACTGGATATAGACCTGCTCTAATTTAATACCAATTATTATCACGACCAACATAGAAAAATTGGCAAGAAATTCTACTTGGCTTATATTTTTTAACGTCTTTCTTACCAAATTGTTCTTATCAACATTGTTTTTGGAGGAGTTGGACAGTTTTATTCCAATCTTTTTTGTCATCTACATGATCAGAAATTTTATAATAAGTTTAACAACATTTTCGTGTTTTTTTTTCAATTTCAATTTTTTTTAAATTTAGTATTTATTTATCTTGTCTTGACTAACATTATGTCCTTTTACTACTCCACGGCTGATAGCCCATACTCAACCCTATTCCAGCTTGAGATTGACGTTTTAATGGACAATGCTGCTGAATTTTATACATCTGTTTATTTACAAATTATTTCTTATTTTTAATGACTTTTTATCAATTGTATATGTAATCTTCTTATTTTTTTAATAGACCTTTTTGTTGCTATTGTCACTTAGTTGTAACTAGTATAGCGCCTCGGAGTTATCAGTAAGCCCATTTTGTTTCAATATATAAATAAAATAAAATAAAACAAAATAAATAGAGCTTTACAGAAGGAACAGTGAGTTGAACAGTAAGTACCGATTCGCTATTTTACGTCGCTTACTTTGTTCGCTATTGCAATTTTAAAGTGCTTTACGGGCACTAAGTTTTGAAAGCCCTCGGACCTAACGAAAACTCGGAGTAATTAAAAGCTCTACTATAGTTGCTAGAAGTTTCATCTGATGGAGCTCATAATTTAAGTACCTACCCAAAAATTCAAATATGACGCCCTCTGCGGCGCAGTGGGCAAAGGTCCGCCTGAGACGCAGAAGGTTGCGGGTTCGATTCCCGCCGCGGGACAAACGTTTGCATTATTTGCAGATATTTGTCTGGGGTCTAGAAGTTTTCTATGTATAATTTGTATGCATTTTAAAAACATGTATATAAGTAATTAAAAGTCATGTGGTTTCCATAATACAAGCTCTGCTTAGTTTGGGGCTACATGATGCTGTGTGATATTGTCTATAATCATCATCCAAGCAATAACAACAACAACAACACCAGCGTAAATCAATATACTGCTCGATTTAGAGTTCTGGAGCAATGTCGCCACCAAACCAGTGTCTTTCTCCGTTAAGGCGACTATACATGTCAAACCTCCCTCTCGCTCGCACTATTCAACACTTTTGAAGATATAAAATCACTGAAAGTAGTTATGCAAAATAGCAAACCTTCACGGCCTAGAAAATAACAATACAAAGGTTCAGCAATAATATAATTTTGATTCTATCACGTTTTCTTACCAAAAAGAAAGCGAGAGGTAGGTTTGACACGTATCTTCACTTTCAGAAGTTAGGCTGACTGGGGTCGGGTTAGAAGGGGGCAATGCACAATATACACCCCAAAGCGGGACGTCGGTGAAGAACTTCACCCTCCACCTCTAATAAAAAATAGCTCCGATACCATTCACGTAAGCGGTTTTCCTCTACTTTTATTAAGCGAACTGCCAAGGATTGAAACTCTCTACCGGCCTCTGCTGTCTTTTTTGATAACTATAATCCGGGAATCTTTAAATCTAGATTAAATTGGTGTCTGCTGGAAATCTGTCTCCATCTGAGAGCACAATGTTTCTTAACATCAGGTGAGTTCGTGGTCAAACAAACGTCCATAAAATGTAAAAAAAGGAAAAGACATGGACGATTGTCCATCATGGTACATTAACCTGAAGGCGCACTACTGATTAGTAGTGCGCCTTCAGCGCACGAGTAATTCAGCCTGAGTACCATGATGTACCTACTTCGCATCTCGGCAGCGAGACCTACTGCATACTGGTCCTGGTATTTGCCAGTTTATAGTCTTAAGTTAATTGACTCAGGCGATACTTTACGGAAATACAATACAAAATAACCTTCTCTGACGAGTTCCACAAAAACCCAACCGAAATTTGACAATGTTTCACCTTTCCCATAAGGTTTCCTCAGGAAATGATCGACTGGCTGTCTACCTTCGACACTCCGCAGACTTACGCAGACATGTTGCTTTAGTAAGCGCTAAACCAAAATTTCTATTTGGTTTTCGGCTTTTTTTTTGAACATATAGAAAGAAAGAAAGAAAGAAAGAAAGAAAGAAAGAAAGAAAGAAAGAAAGAAAGAAAGAAAGAAAGAAAGAAAGAAAGCGGAAGCGTTGGCGTGACGACATCGATGCCTTTCGTGCTAACTGGTAGGAAGCAGCAAGCGATCCTAAGTCTGAGATGGGGGAGACGTTTTCCCATAAGTGGGACAGTATCCCACACCACCACACCAGCCTATATCAGTCCACTGCTGGACATAGGCCTCCCCTAATAAAGGAGGATATGCCCATAATCCCCAGGCTGGGCATGCGGGTTGGGGATCGCAGGGCACAGCTTCTCGCACCACCGACGCTGCTGCCCGTCGGTGGCCAGGGGATTTAGCTGTGCCGATGTAGGCTGTGCTATGCCGCAATCAGCCGGCCGCCAGAGCCCCGTTCGTTGTTTAGCAGGGTGCACCACGTGCAGGTGGGGTTGGCTTGGGTCCCGAAGATAGGGGTAGGAACCCCGTACACCCCGGGACAGTATAGGTTTATTGAAATAAAATAAAGTATCTTATATCTTGGTTTATCGCCCGCTTCATAACTTTTAGGTTGGTAAGTTGAACGTACACTGGTAGGGGGAGGGAGACAGAAGCGTCAACGTTAATGCAACACTAATTAATTTATTTTAGAGAAACTTAATTTGAAAATACAAATTGGCAAGCTGCCTGCAATGTTTATCCGTTGCGTGGAAATTTAGAGTTCCGCAAAATTATTAAAATACGTTATTCAGAAACTGTGTAATGTCATTCTGGTGCCAAGAGCGTGCAATCTCGTACACTGAAATATTGCATACTAGCTTTCTGGCTTTGCTCACACGATACCCGGATGAAATGTAACCTGTATGTTATTCCGTGTCACAAATTATAAATAATAATAATAATAATAAATAAATAATCCTGGACGTTATCACACAGTATCATGCAGCCCCAAACTAAGCAGAGCTTGTATTATGGGAACCACATGATTGATATACTACATAGTTTTTTTTTTTTTTTTTTGTAAATACATACATATCATACATAGAAAAAATAATATAAATAATCTAAGTTTCATCGAATCATGCTTAATCATGCAATCTGGGTTACGGAGATGAGTAGGAACATGCAAATAGGGTGTGAAAAGTTGCCTGTACCTACCTTTAAGTCACAAGTTTCATCCAAATTAGTTCAGCGTTGACAGAGTTGAGGGGAAAAAACATTGAAACATTGATGTCGATTCTTTTGTGCATTTTCCTAAACTAAACTTAATTTGACATTCCTAAAAGTGATACTTTCTTTTAGGTGTAAATGACAAGGATAGCTATAATTTTATAGCTGCCAAATTTAGTTAAGCTTAGAAAAGTGAACAACAGAATCGACACTACTACCTTTGGTATTTATGATATTGTGTTGTCAGTTTAATGGCTTTACATTGGGAAAACTGTGGTCATGTTTATAACACTGTGTTACTAGTTTCCCTGTTGTTTAGATCAGCCCCACTTTAGCTTTTAGTCTTTTAATTATCTTTCTTGATCAAAACCTTGTAGATCATATGCCTCACTCTGTTTTTTTAAGGCTAACGTCCTTATGACCATTCCTCCAAAAATAGATATATACCTTTTTGGCGGAATAGTATAAGGTTTATGCCGTAAAGAATTGGAGCTTGCGTTGCCGCCAGTCGCCTTCAGGTTGCATTTTGACCGCGTCTATGTAAAGTTTTTCTACATGTACTACCTGTACACTTGTATTGTATATAATAAATTAACACCACCCCCACCACCACTGCAGGCCGTATCATTGCGATATTTTTATACTGATAAGGCATACTTTAAGTTTTCCAACGTTATTGAACAACTAGGGCTCTGATATAATGTTCTTGTCATTAACTTAATGATCCTTACGTCTAAATGACATAGCGCACTACATACTGTGACAGTACTGCCACTGCTGAAAACTTCTGTCAAAAATAACTGAAAGTCTAAATAGCCGTTTCACTACCTGTTAGTTCAGATTAGTTGTTTATTGAAACACTAGCATAGACCTGTAGCTACACACGAGTGGTTCCGGCAAAAAAACTACTTAGCCCAGGTCATAAACTATGTATGTTTAAAATTTCATCCAAAACCATTCCGCAATTGCGTAGTTTAATGGGAATAAACATACAAACACACACTAACACAATCAAACTTTCAAATTAGTGTGATTTTAACTGGCCTCATAGCTCAGTTGGTAGAAACTCTGCCTTCTGAGCTGCAGGTCACGGGTTCGATTCCCGCCCAGGACAAACATTTGTGTGATGAACACGAATGTGGTTCTGTGTCTGGGTGTTTTATAAGTATCTATGTATGTTTATCAGTCACTGGTGCCCATAGCATCTGCTTTGTTTGGGATCAGTTAACCATGTGTGAGATATCCTGATTTATTTGATTTATTCTAAATTTATTTATGAAAAATGAATTTGTATCAGACAGTGGCAGCACTTCAGCTATTTACACATCACTATGTCAAGTCGTAAAATATTCAAAGGCTCTGTAGATAAGTATACCATTGACTCTAATCCCATGGGTAGTGTTTGATCAGAGTATCGTAAAAGGAATACAAATTGCTTTAGAAAATATAAAAATATATATTTACTTGGTACGCTTTGTAACTACAACTTACTGACAACCGCTTGTCAAATATTACGCGGTGGTGTCGAGCCACTAATTTAGGGGACTGCCCTGAATTAGTGGCTCGAGAAGTGAGATTGTCTGTACCCGAAGTGCCCAGATATTCATTAAGGCCTCGTAATCATGCCCTACTGGCTGTGTCACGGACGCGCACCGTGGCCCACAGTAACTTTCCTCTCGTTCGAGCTTTATGAAATTCGCTTCTGGCATCAGCACCATTGTGTGATCTGTTTGCTGACCGATGGACGTGCGAAGTATGTCTGAAGTTTTGTGAGATGATTGATAGTGTAAGAAATAGCACAATCTGTTAATATTTGTTTTAATTTTTCATATTTTTTATGAATGTTTGATATTAATTCTTTTTTGTATATCATAGCCCCTCGGTATCATACTGTAATACAGTGTTATAATTGAAAGAATAAATATAAATAAATAGATAGATATTTGAAACTATGACAAATATTGCACGGTGGCGCCACTGAAAACCAACGCAGCATAAATTGAGTGGCGACCTTTTAGTGTCACTATTTCTATTTTTAGATTTATGCATTTACCTACCTATTGTTTATTTTTGTATATTTTGTGACTCACAGAAATGTTTTTTTATCTTTATAATTTACCTTTACAAATATAAATTTGCATAAGATCCGAGCTGCTCGACTAAACTACCGAACTAATTGAATGGCAACTCAAGGGAAGAAAGGAGAACGCTGCGGACCTGTGGGTCGATCACGTAATTCAGTTGCAATTAATGGTTTGATACTACCAAATAAATGATACTATCAAGGTACAGAGATTTCGCATCTTGTTGCTATCATTTTTCGACTGCTATCTATGTCTTGCAATACTACTTTTACAACGTGAAATTCCTGCAAATCAATTGAACCCGACCAATTCACAAAGCGCAATATGTAGTAGGAATCGTGTAGGTACAAATTATTAACCATTTATTATGATATCCATACAAACATTACATCTTGTTGCAATCGATCCTTGTATTCTTTGTTCTTAGTTCCTTGAGTGATGTTGTTTTGATACTATCAGGTATTTATTGCAATCAAAGTTCCCACGTAATCGCAACGCTGCCAAAATTGACAGGTTCGACTAGGTTTTGATTCCAACAAAAGTTACGCGATCGGCCTATAGTTATATAATTGACGACCTCTGTTGCGGAGTCTGCAAAGACGCAGAAGGTTGCATGTTCGATTCCCACCGCAAGATATGTGCTTGTATGATCTGCAAATACTTGAAGGGGCAGCAGGGAAAAGAAAGAATTTCTTGAAATTCAGCCATTAAAGTGGCAACGGGGAAAGTACTATGCGGACAAAGTCACGAGTGCAGCACTAGTTCTGAATGAAAAATAATATTTTGAGTAAGTTCGACAATGTAATTACAATTTTCAGTGCCGTACCACGCTGTGCCGGAGCGAACAAATCTTATTACGGGAACAAGGATATAATATCTTGGTACTAGATATGGTATGCGAAGAGGATATGAGTGTGATAAAAGTGAATGCAGTTGACGGGTGATGGGTGTTAAGAATGAACGATAACTGTTGAGTGGAGACCGCGGCTCGTTAAACGTGGTGTAGAACGCCAACCGGCCAGGTGGAGTGACGATCTGCAATAGGCTGCTGGTAGAAGCTGGATGCGTAGAGCTCAGGACAGGACGCAATGATGATAGAGTGAATGCAGAAATAAAACATGCTGTGCCTACACCTTTACTTACAGTGGGATAAGAGCAGGAATGATGATGAGTACCTACTGGAAATGTTATAATTGTAAATGTAAAGGCAAAAGTTTCAAATATTAAAAAAATTGCGTATTTCAATACTAAGTTATTATTAAAAAGTTATTATTCATAGAATTTATAAGAATAAAAGTATCATCAGTCTAAAGCAGTTCACTGCTGCACACAGGCCTGCCATAATGAGTGACATTGCGCCCTGTTTTCAGCTGGACGCATCCAGCTTCTACCCGCAGCCTTTATAAGAGTCGATAAAGTAAAATGATAGCAATATAAAATCCGTTCCAGTGAAGTTACATCTTGAAATATATTTACCAGTACTTTAGTACATAATAGCTCACTGTCATGCAATGTCGAATATTTAAAATTGCGTTCTTTTATTTCGTTTACTAATAATAACTATGGACCACAGTGGACGCTAATTTGTTTATTTTGAAACACTGGGGGGTACCCGAACAATTGTGCTCCACTTATATTGTTTCATAGATCATGTGCCCGTTTCGTCCACTTCTCTTGGTCTGTTCGCGTGAGAAAACGAATAGACACTCAGCTTTAAGATCGACTAAATAAACCATGCCACGTGTACGTCGTGTACCGCAACTAACAAACAGGTCTCTGGCTGCTGGCTGATTGCGGTATCGCGCAGTCTAACACTAGCACAGCAAATTCCCTGGCCTTAGACACGGGCAGCGGCGGTGCGAGAATTTGTGCCCTGCGATCCCCAACCGGAATGCCGGCGTAGAGATTATGGGCATATCTCCCCTTATTAGGGGAGGCCTATGTCCAGTAGTGGACTAACATAGGCTGGTGTGCTGTGGTGTGGTGGATGTGTACTGCCAGTCAAAAACCAGACATAGAGACAGAGGTTGGAAAGACTTAAAGACAGAGGTCGCGCAGCGTAAACACGCACGTAAAACGTGCAATATAACAATGGGTTTAGAGTGTTGCTGGGGTTGCCACGTTTCTGCAGTGCGTCAGGTATGTTCAGTGAGGCGCACACTGATGGCTTCCATGCAATCGAAGAAATCGTTGTGCGTCTCTCTTGAAATGCCAACACCAACACCATTCTGAGCACATTGGCGGACAGATGGGACTCTCCGATTTGGGGGCACTGGATAGGCACACTTACACACACAACACTTTTTAAGGGGCGTTGCTCCGGTAGCTTAGGGTCCTCATTTCAATAATATATTGACATGAGGACCCTCAGCTGTTGTTCCTGTTGTATTTGTTTTGTAGTTTTCTGTGTATAATGAATTAATGATTTTTGTGTACAACTTGACATTTTCCTTATTATTATTAATTTTTATTGTGTGTTCTTATGAATAATGTGTTATAATTTATACTTTTATGGTCTTTTAGCTTGAATTAAAAGAGTTTTTTTTATTTAGTATTAACTAGTGGCCCGTCCCGGCTTCGCACGGTTTAGGGCACTTTTAATACACCTTAGGTTACGTTACTTATGTTTTAGTAAGGATCCCTAATATTTTCTAACAAAAAATATAGCCTATGTTACTCAGGGTGAATGAAGCTTTCTAATGGTGAAAGAAATTTTGAAATGAAACACACAAAAATAAAATTTTTTCCTCTTTATAATATAAGTGTAGAGTAGTGGTAGATGTAGATAAGCATCTCAAATCCTATACCGTAAATCAAAATCATCACTACTTGAGTATTATAAGTCTCGCTCAAGTTTTACAGCTCATCCCGTTCGCTAACTTGGAATGTGCATTATTTACGCTTCAATAAGGTTACCCACGCCAGAGGTTGTTTTAAATTATTACTTTGCAGTAAGTTATACAGCTTACCTAACTTTAAGCATTCATAATTGAATAGAAAACATGAAGAGTATACGTATGTACTCAGCGCTGTGTATGACATAAAATTAAATAGTTTTTATTTAGCGCCAATGTCCTGAGCATTGTCCAGTAGTAACATGAAATAAAATGAAATGAAATGAAAATTTATTTGATTCAATTGGAACTTTGAAGTACACTTTGAATCGTCATTCTTTTAATCTACACCAATTTGCAACGCGACCACACAGAGAAGAATTGGCAAGAAACTCTGCTTGGCTTATATTTTTTTAAACTCATTGTTACAATTTGTATTCTTAACTATTACATTGTTTTTGAGGGAGTTGGACACAGTTTAATTCCAAGCTTTTTTGTCATATAAATAATCAGAAATTTTATCATAAGCTTTATTACAGAGATTACGTTTAACAACATTTTTGAATTTATTTAGATTAATCACGACATTTGGGATTTTGTTAAAAAATCGTACACACATCCTTTTAAAAGATTGACTAACTTTATGGAGCCTTACAGTAGGAACAGCTAGTTTATCTTTATTTCTAGTGTTAACATTATGATTGTCGCTATTTTTTTTTGAACATATTAATACGTTTTCGGACATACATTAAGTTTTCATATAAATATATTGGCACGGAACTGTCACAACATTTATTTCTTTAAACTTAGTTCCAAGTGATTCTCTGGGGCCCATATTATAAATTGCACGAACAGCCCTCTACTGCAACACAAATATGGTGTTGATATCTGCAGCATTCCCCCACAACAAAATGCCGTATGACATAATGCTGTGGAAGTAGCTGAAATAAACTAGGCTAGCCGTTTTTACGTCAGTGAGTTGACGAATTTTTTTGACTGAGAAAAGAAAGGTTAAGTATTCTAGGTCCAAACCAATGAGACCTAGAAGAAAAGTACCAGACACTATGTAGGAAGTTAGATTTAAGTACTAGATAGTATTTATAATTATCAAAACATTACAAAAACAAGTGTGAAAAATAAATTACCTTGACCTTGCGCGCCTCTTTACGCACGCGTTTATGACACAAGTGGCTATTCGATTTTTGACAAGTCCGATACACTATGGGAGAGACAATTCGTCACAAAGTAACCTATATTATTATGTTTTATTTTTAAGATACAGAAGAACATTCACTTGCCGGATCAGGTAATCTAATTGGCAAACAAAAATTTATTAAAAGTTCCTTTGAATAAAATCCTCCATTTTCAAAACGACCACTGTGTCGAAAGTGTCCATAGCGATTGAGAAAAATAAAGCATTGCATTTTTTTTAATTATTCAAATATCTGAGGAATGTTCTCCCGTGAACAATCAAGCGGTGGAATGGTCTTCGTGCTGAGGTATTCCCCAGATACTGCAACCGGCAGCGTCTCAAAAACGGCGTTTAAAATTTTTCAAAAGGTCAGCAACATGTGTTACATTCGTTTATAGACTAAAATTTACCATCAGAAGGATGGTAAGCCTGTTTCCTAACTTACTAGTATTAAAAAAAACTTAATTTTCACCCATAAACTTAAAAAAAATTTGTTTACTTATAACAATTCCTAATAATTATTCGTCTCATAGTTTTTAAATTTAAAACGAGTGGATGTGAAAAGAGTCTTCACGGAAACATACAAAACAGAAGAGTAAAATTATTAGACACCTTATACAACATGACAGCTTCATTAAAAACACCATTGAGGGAAAGATAGAAAGAAAGTGTGGAAGAGAATGACCAAAAATAAGCTACATGAGCCAGATGAAGAAGAAGGTCGCTGACTTGTCGTATAAAGAAGAGAAAGAGATCGAAATGGAACGAGCTAATTAAAAAATGCAACCACACCGACAAGAGCTAGCAAGGCTCCTAGATAAATAATAAGCTTTAATCTTGACTTTACGTTCATTTAATATTATAACTGCGTAATGTATTAAAATAATAAAAAAAAAAACCAAAGACTCCTGCATATATTATTTCTTACTTTTCTAGATAATCCTCGAGTAACCGTATATTCTAGATATAATGGGCAAGTTACCGTATATTCTAGACATTAAAAGCACGCAGTAAAGATGGAAGAAAAGTGCTTAGTATTATATTTTATTGTAGCTTAGTCCTGTTTCAAATTCGCTAAGCATTGGTTTGCGGTATTGATTTTAGTTCTGGAGTTAGTTTAAATTTTCTTGCATAGATTATGTTCCTTTCTGAGAGACAGTTAAAAATGTCTTACACTTCCTTTCGCAGAATTATCTGTTTTGGTAAGAGAAAATGCAATAAACAAACAAATTGAGCATTTTAAGTTATTATATTTCTAGATAAACTAATTATAGAATAATATGAAAAACTCTAAAATGAAAATAAAATAACATTTTGTTTCAACGATGTGTAAAATTTGATGTTTTCGATAAGAGCCTCAAACTGAGAGGTGCCAAGAGAAACAAAATAATCAGCGATTTGATAATGTGGTGACACATTTTCTGATACTCTTGTTTTACTACTCGTATGAAAACCACTCGTGATAGCCTAGTAGGATATATCCTGAACTCATCCTGGAGGTCATGGTTTCAAATTCCCAGCTGTGCACCAAAATTTTTATCATAACAAAAATATTCTATGCACATCTTACTGAAGAGTATGATCAACAATCATCATCACCCTGTAGTAGTCCACTGCTGAAAATAGGCCTCCCCTAATGAGCGCCATTGCACCTTGTCCTAAAATCAGTATTTTTTTTTTTTTAAATCATAATAATGAGACACTCTAGTTTAATATAATGTAGAGCATCAGCATCATGTTGTCAGTTTATGGTACCAATTTAGAACAAGCTTTTTGACATCAGTTGACCGAATTAGATGTCCATAATTTATTGTAATTGTTTCTAGCCCCGATTGTCTCAATGCTGGACAAAAGCCTGCTCTCAAGTTCTCCAAGTTTTGCAGGTTTATAATAGTCATGGAAGGTATCAAGCTTATCGCGTCATCGCTTGTGCAGTCTACTTAGCCGCCGTGTCATTATCAAGGCCATTCCATTTAGTGGTCCAGCCTGCTTCAGACGCCCCGCATTTATTTATGTTTATTCAGAATATCATAATATCAGAAGGAGCAGAAAGGGTTCTCAATCTCCATCTTTGGAACCCGAGCTAAAATCACCGGCCCATGGTTCATCATGCTGTGTACCAACCATACGGTGCTTCTAAACAGAAGCGCGTGACGTTGGCAATGGTAAGTAGTCCTTACACAACTGAGTAGATTCAAATTTTCTTACCTTATTTGTGATTTATTGTTTGAAAAAATAAAATTTTGAAAAATCAACTTTATTTTCAGGATTTTTTTTTTATGATTACTGATAAGTAGCATTACCGGTGTTCACTCTATACAACCAACGATTACAAAAATAATACGAAAAAAAAATAAGAATAAAATATGAGAAGCAAGCCTATGTCGTTTTTGTTGTTATTCAAAATCTCAGTATTACGCATTCCTATTGCATTAAAAATACAAGACAGGCTTCAGAATGTCACAGTATAAATATTTGAACCGGCGCCCTGACATTCTCTTAGCTCGCCCCGGCCCAAGCACTTCCGTATATAATATTTTTATTGCTGTCCTGACCCCGCTTAGCTGGGTCCCACTAAATAAAATATTCTCCCTAAAGAATGTTTCTGTTATTACAGTAACCCCACAATGTGGACCGAGCGGTTCTTGCGGATTTTGCGAAGGCATTTCGGTAAGCATATTTTTATTTTTACGATGGAATTTTTTGATGAAAACGTCTGTGTATAACGTGTTTTGAAATTCGTAAGCGAATTATGAAACTTGAGTTGGTTTTTGTCAAAGATTTGGGATGAGGTCATGAATATTTTTTTTTTTTATGGTATTTGAAGATGGAACAAGCACATGGCCCACCTGATGTTGAGTGACTATCACAAAGCATGAGATCGTAGACCACGTTTTTTTCTAACGTGCTCTACAATGCAACTCTCTGCGTCCCAACTTGAGGCATGAAGGTGAGAAGTCTCTTGTGCCTGTAATTTCACCGGCACCCACACCCTGCAGAAGAACCTGCAGAGGGAAAAATATGCCTTCTTCTCTGTGTGGTGGCAGTACTTCCCCGGACGAACCCGTGGAGGGTTCCACAAAGAGATCTACTACTACGAAATGAGTTGTGTATCAAAAACTTTTTTTGTGTAAACTAGCTACCGCCCACGGCTTTGCTTGCGTGGTTGGATGAAAAGTAGCCTGTGCTAGCAAAAAGCACCCTTTCAGGAATTATCAATAACGTTGAGATACGTAATAGTTAATTTTCAATCTTCAGTCCAAATAAAATATTTGAAAATTTTAATCTTTTTTGTGAGAACTGACGGACTGTTATACAAACTTTTATCCCCTATTTAACCCCCTTAGGGTTGGAACTTCTGAAACGTAAAAGCCAGTCACCGAAGCCGAAAATGGCTAGGTTGATTATTCTGAAATTTCTTTTGCAGACCATAAAAAGTACCAAGAGAAATTTTAAGCCTCTAGGTCCCAGCGGTTTGAGTCATAAGTTGTTATTATCAGATAGTGATAACTGGCGTATTTTAAATTTGGGCTTAAAGTAACTTAATTGTGTCAAGTAGAGACAAAGCTTTATTAATGTCTTGATCGCATCGACCATTTGGCTCTTCTTGAGAAGCTTCAGAGAATAGGTATTAGGGGTGACTTGTTCAGGTGGTTCTCATCCTACGTTCGAAATCGATGCCAAACTGTTGTGCTTAGGGGCTACTCGTCAATGCCGATGAGCATTCCTTCAGGTGTCCCTCAAGGATCCTTATTAGGACCTTTGCTTTTTACGATTTTTATAAATGATATCTCTTCTTGCTTCATTTATTCTAAAATTCTTCTTTATGCAGATGACATGAAAATTCTACTTCCAATAAATAAACCCAATGATGCCTTACATCTTCAAGCTGATCTAAACAGATTCCAGAACTATTGCACGCTCAATAAATTAGATCTGAACGTCTCCAAGTGCTACGTGTGCTCTTTCACTCGTAAGCCATCATCATTAACCTTTTATTACTTTTTCTGCGACTTGCCTCTTACTAGGGTTAATAAAATTAAAGATTTAGGCATAACGTTTGATAATAAGTTGTTATTCGATGAACATCTTAATAATATAGTCAAAAAGGCATCTCGTGCACTCGGTTTTGTGCTTAGAATGTCATCGGAATTCTCTAGTATCAAAACATTCAAAATCCTCTACTGTGCATACGTACGTAGTCATTTGGAATATGCATCGCAAGTATGGAACCCTTGCTACGATGTTTACACATCGCGAATTGAATCCATACAAAAGAGATTTTTACGCTACCTACAATATCGAGCTAAAACCTTTTTACCCGATTATATTGCAAGATGTCGCAAATTCCATTTCCTTCCACTTTTCAATCGTAGGGATATAGCTGATTTGGTATATCTTTTAAATATTGCTAATGGTAATGTAGATTGCCCGGAGCTTCTAGAACATTTAGGATTGCGTACTAGCACAGCTGCATTGAGAAAACCAAACGTCCTATATGTCCCTATTGTCAGAACGAATTACAGACAAAATGCATTTTTGATCAGAGCAAGTTGCTCGTTCAACTCCTTGGCTAAAGCAAATATTGATTTAGATTTATTTAACACCACAACGAGTAAGCTTAAGCGCTTACTAAATGACAATTTCTTTAAACCAAAATAGTATAGCATATGAAGTTTATGTAATCTGTATTATTGTATTTTGTCGTCTACTTGCTGTTTTTCATACCTATTTTTGTAAATTATTTGTGGAAACTTGTAATTGGCCATCAGGGTACATGTAGCAACGTATGTTTGGCTGCATGTATTTATCATTATACTATTGTGCTCCCACTTAGCTGTAAGTTTTCCCAAAACTTTAAAAATAAAATAAAATAAAATATTACCTAAATAAAATTTGATAGAAATTCTTCTATTATAATCTATTGTAATTTAAGTGCCTAGTTCTTGTTGGTGTGGTGAGGCAATTATCTCCACTTAGCTCTTTCCATTGCTGTCTCTTTCACTTCCTTATACGACATGAGAGGGCGTCCTTCTCTTTTATCTGGCTCATGTAGCTTATTTTTGGTCTTCCTCTTGCACGCTTTCCTTATACCTTACCCTCGATAATGTTTCTAATGAAGCTGTCATGTCGTATAAGGTGTCCAATCATTTTCCCTCTTCTGTTTTATATGGTTTCCATCAAGACCCTTTTCTCATTCACTCATTTAAGAACTTCCACGAAAGTAATATTCTCAGTCCATCCTTTTCCAGCACCACATTTCTATCGCTTCTGATCTTTCATTCTTTAAAAATTCTTCTAATACTTGGAAAAAAATCGATTCTAGGAAAAGCAATCGCAACTATTACGTACAAAACATGGTTTTCTGAGAAATTTACTTTACGTACCTCGCATAATCTTGGTATTTTTATCTCGAATATTATTCGTCAAGAAAATAAAATCAACACTTATATTATTGTACATGTTTCCACTTGTGGCTTCGTTTGCGAAGTACCCAGATAAAAAGTCCTACTAATAATATTATAAATACGAAAGTTTGCGAGTGTCGCACGTATTTGGATGAAACTTAGAATATACACATCCGGATAACAAACTATATATTTTCTAAGTTTTATCTAAATCCGTTCAGTAGTTTTTGCGCGAAAGAGTAACAAACATTCATCCATTCATCCATACATCCTCACAAAATTTTGTATTGATAATATTCCCATTATTAATATGAATATTATAATATAAAGTAGAAAGTAGGATGGGATTAACTGAAATTTTGCCAGTTTCATCTGTTTGGTAGTTTTGGCATGAAGGATATAATATTTCCCATTTCACAAACTTCCGCCCGCGGCTTTGCTCGCGTGGTACCGGGATAAAAAGTCTGGGTCTGTCTGTTGCGGTTACGGCTGGTCTTGAAACGTATGAGTTAGTGGTCAATTCAGGAGTTTAGTTCAGGCCGTCCGAAGACCTCCGACATGGCTTAACGACTTAAAAAGTCGGGACCGAAATCTCAACCTTCACGGAAATGCTCAGATTTCAATTTCACTAAACGGTCACCCATGCAAGTAGTGACCGGGGAATTCTTAGTACAAAAATTAAAAATAAATAATAAAAAAAATATATAAAATATATGATAAGTAGTAAATTCTTTGGTTTTAGCAGATAATAATTAATATCTTGCTTTCGCGTTCTGGGATGAAAAGTACTTAGTTTAATAACAAACTATTACACGTTCCGTTGGTAAATCCGTTCAGCGGAGTTGAACATATACTAACACAAACATACTAACTCACGCATTTTTTATATTAGTGTACATATTTACAGTCACTCTGTTCTCTGCTAAAATAAACACGTAAAACCGTACGTAAAAAGCAGTTTCCGAATGCACAGCGATCCGGAACAGCTGAGAGTCGCCGGAGCTCAAGTGCGACCAAGTTACAACCTGTGGTAACCGTAAAATAAATGCAGGTTAACCAAGTTTTATACCCTCGCCTCCGCAATATAGGATTACCGAGATCCAGATATAAGGCTCTATAAGTTACTCTAGGCTGTCCTGGATGAGACGGCAAGATAGATGGGAAGACTCGCTTCATAAGAGATTTAAGGCTCACAAAATGTGCGGCTTCAGTGGAAATATTTAGTCTGAAAACTAAGTTTTTTAAGGCTGTGGCTTTGTACTAAGTAATAGATGACACTTAGGTGACCTAGCGATAGGGGAATGTTAGGGAAAATGGCCATTAGAATATGTTTAGTATATAGTTAATAAAAATGCCCGTATTGGCTACATTATTATTAACTTAATCATCTATACTCACAAACTTTTGCATTTTAAATGTTACTTACTACTGATTCAAGATTATGATATTTTGTAATTTTTATATATCATTAATTTTTATTTTATTCTTTTACGATGTGAGATAAAATTATGATTATGAATAAATTACTATTAATGGAACTAAGATATCCTCTCTAATGTACCTGTGAGTTCATTTACTACCAGGCCTGTCAAAATTTATGGACCAATAAATAAATATTAGCAACGGGAATCTAATTTTTGATGATACAGACAAAATGATTTTCATACAGATTTTTCCGTCGTTTTGTTTAGATGGTCACAAAATGTATTGTATAACTTTAGGATCTAATAGAGTCAAATTAAGGACAGAAACACGATTGGTTAGAAATTTTCTCGATAAATTTATGGTTCAAAGTTGACTCTTCTTGAACTTTTATTTTCTTTTTTTCTAAAGTATGAATAATAATACAATTGGATGGGCAAGATGGACTAGTAAAATTATAAGTTAATTTTACTAGTCCATCTCCAATAATATTAAGAAAGAATGTTGTAGTTTGATAGTATTGCTTCAACAAACTACACCTATATCACTCCGCTGCATAGGCCTCTCCTAGTAAGGGTGATACCCAAGCTGGGCATGCGGGTTGGGGATCGCAGAGCACATTTTCTCTCACCGCCAACTCCCATCCGCGATTATTGAATGCTGCTGTACCGGTGTTAGGCTGAGCAATGCCGCAGAGCCGCAGAGCCGCAAAGCCCCGTTTATCAGTTAACAGGGTGCACTAAGGGTAGGTGAGGTTGATTTGGGTTACAAAGATGGGGATTGGAACCCATTACCCTTATTTTTATTGAATTGGGTGCATAATGCCCTTTTTATCTCGTTCACTCAATGACTTTTAAAACATCGCCTTAAAGATTCTAGTCACTGAAGCTTCTCAAATCTTTCCATTATACAAAAGTGGTAAAAGAAAACAGCGAAAGAGCCAATCTTATCACGCCCATCTTTCTAAGCCCTTTCAACGATGCTAACCGACCCAATTAAAGAACATCCTTCCGCTTCGCTTCTGCGTATAAATTACAGATATTAATCTTTGTCGTTTATTATGCCATAAAGTCCAAGTGATGAATTAGTACTGCGAAGTGTGAACGCGGGGGATTTATAGCCAGAGCTCCTACTATCTGTTTTTAAGCCCTTTCGACTTTAGTAATTACCTTTGTATTTTCTAGGGATACGTTAAAATAATTTGGATGAAAACATTTACGAATGTATTACGTTAATTTTACTTTTCAAGACCGTTCTTCGTGCAATTCCTTGGGAGAGATATATGTTCAGCAGTGGACTTTTATAGGTTGTTGTTGATGATGATGGTGATGATGATGATACGTTAATTTATTGGAGCCTTGTATTTTTCTTGGAGGATTTTGATGTCTGCGACAGAATTTGATTTTTCTGCAGATGCGGTTTTGAATTGTTTGTGCCACATTGTTTTTCTGTTCCCAATAAATATTATAATTAAGAATATTATTGAATACAGTGATGGTTTAGAAGGCCATTTTACTTGAAAAATGTTAATTTTTTTTTATTCAAGAACGAATCTAACGTAAACTTATTCCATGCTTAATTAAAAAAAATCTAATAAAATAAGGTTTTAGCATCCGTACTTTAAGATGTCTGTGAAATTGGATAGTTTTTTTTTGTATTTTCTAAAACAATTATCATCATCATCAGTATATGCCCACTGCTGGACATATGCCTCCACTAATGAGTGCCAATGCGTACTTTCCTCAGCTCGACGCATCCAGCTTCTACCAGCAGCCTTTCGCAAATCGTCAATCCACATAGCCGAAAGGCGTTCAACACTACGTTAACCGAGCCGCGGTCTCCACTCCAAAAAAATATAGGTTGATCAAATATGCCCATAGTTTTCATAATGAGACGATGCGGCCAACAATGGAGAATGAAAAATATCCAGTGGATTTCAAAGTTCAAACTCGTAAGCGAGTTGAAATCAAATGACAGTAGTAACTGACTACAAAGGGAGATTCAGAATGAAGCTCCATTTACACTCGTTTCCTTGTAACGACCAAAGGGCTGAGCAGTTAATGAAATGTTTCTATCTTTAACGCCATTGTTCGAAAGGTTAATTAATAAAGATGAAGATATTTGAATGTTAACTGAGTCGAATTACTAATTATAATTTAAATTTGATTCTTTATAGCCATGCTTCGAAGATCACACGAAAATAAGGTACACTTATTTTAGGTTTAAAGATATTTATTCTCATACAAACAATGACGTTTTCTTCATCATCATCATCATCATCATCATCAGCCTATAGCACAGTCCACTGCTGGACATAGGCTTCCCCTAATGAGCGCCATTGCGCCCTGTTCTGAACTCGACGCATCCAGCTTCTACCAGCAGCCTTACGCAAATCGTCACTCCACCTGGGCGGAGGGCGTCCTACACTACGTTTGCCGAGCCGCGGTCTCCACTCAAGAACTCGTTTGCCCCAATGTTTTCTTACAATGAGATATAAAAATGTTATTTTTTTAACTCAAAACGCTATATTTCCTACTAATAATACGAGTTATATAAGAATATATGCAAAAAAAAATTAAATGTGAAATCTTTGTAGGTACAAAGTCGGAAAGAAGAGTAGTTTTGGCGTGACGGAGGTCCGTCACGCCAAAACAATAAATAATACTGAAAAATAAATAAAAATAAATATAATAAATAATGCTGGACACTATCACACAGCATCATGTAGCCCCAAACTAAGCAGAGCTTGTGTTATGGGAACCACATGACTGATAAACTACATAGATCATTTTTTTTAAAATACATATTATACATAGAAAACACTCAGACCCGAAACAAATATTTACAGAACGTACAAACATTTGTCTCACGGCGGGAGTCGAACCCGCAACCTTCTGCGTCTCAAGTGGGCCTTCGTCCACTGCGCCACAGAGGTCGTCAAATCAAAGATAAATATATTTATTGTTTGTGGAAACTAGGTACAATTGATATCATAGTCAAAAATAAACTTAGGTTAGTCTCACTATGTGTGTGTGTATATTTTTATGTGTGTGTGTGTATGTTTGTAATGAATAAACTCTAAAACCACCGTGCCAATTTCAAAAATTCTTTCACCATTCGAAAGCTACATTCACCTTGAGTAACATAAGCTATATATATTGCTAGCAAAGATTAAGGATCCTTACTAAAACTTAAGAAACGTAATCCAAGGTGTAAAAAAGGGCCCTAACTAACCGTGCGAAGCCGGGACAGGCCGCTAGTAGTAAATAAATGCCACTCTACTCTACTAGTTTTTCGATCAATTTCCTGAAAAATACCGTAACCCATCAAACACATCATAGCTTCATCACCCTTGAGCAAAATCATAAAACTTCACCAGCACATTCTCCTGCACTTATCAATGACAATATAGCGATAAAATTTTGTGTTACCACACGCCTCGACGATCCCGCATCACTATCATACTGAAATGTTCGTGTTTATGTGAAAGGAAGATTACCCTGCCCTTTTTAAGGTTCATGCATACACATCAGTCGCGACACGGTCACGTCGCCGATCAGTCACGTGGACGTGACTTGTGATCTGACAGTCAAATACCATAGCCTGATCCTACACTAGGATTGTGACTCGGTATCATGAACTGATGGTAGCGCAACAATTGCAACGCAACAAATATTTGCAGTGCGTGTAAATATTTTAATCTGTACTTCTTATATCTCAGCCGGATACTCGCCGAGACCGTCAACTTTCGTGCAAAATATTTTTTTATAGTTTTACTCGCGCGATTTTGTCTATGTTTCAGCTCCATATATATCATGACGAGTAGGACGCACTAATTGAAAATTTCCTTTTTTAAAACAATGTGGTACCTATTATAGGTGACGAAAAAACTTCTAATACACATAATTATATTAAATATCGAATCTAAAAAACAAACCTAAAAAATCCGCCACACCACCACAGTATCAGTCCACTGCTGGACATAGGCCTCCCCTAATAAAGGGGGATATGCCCATAATCCCCACGCTGGGCATGCGGGTTGGGGATCGCAGGGCACAGTTTCTCGCACCACCGACGCTGCTGCCCGTCGGTGGCCAGGGGATTTAGCTGTGCCGATGTAGGCTGTGCTATGCCGCAATCAGCCGGCCGCCAGAGCCCCGTTCGTTGTTCAGCAGGGTGCACCACGGGCAGGTGGGGTTGGCTTGGGTTCCGAAGAAGTCCGAGCGTGCGGGACAAATCTTTGCATGTTTTGCAGATAATTGTCTCTGGTCTGGGTGTTTTCTATGTATGATATGTATGTATTTACAAAAAAAAAAAGTATTTTATGTATATTATGATATCAATCATGTGGTTCCCATAACACAAGCTCTGCTTATTTTGGGGCTACATGATGCTTTGTAACGTTCAGCATTATTTATTTATTTGTATATTTTATTTATTATGGGTCAGCTCTTGACCTCGAGGCTTGCGTGGGCAGGGATGAAGTCGACGACTGGGCAAGCTTTCCAAGAAGATGCCTATTAACTCTCGGTCATTGAAAAACTGGCGCTGGCAGCTGGTTCCAAAGTTTAGCAGTGCTCATTATAAATTATACGTTCTACAACTAAACTTAAAACGTAAAGATTGTGTTTAGGTATCTGATTGGTGACCGGACGTGACGTGACCGACATGTGTACGTGAACCTTTAAAGTTAGTAGTCTTCGGGAAACCAGGGATGGTTCAACTATTGGCTTTCGTAAAAGCATCTACGTTAATCGGATTTCACCCTCACTTGTTTGTTTGGCAGTTAACTTATTTTTCTTATTTTTTAGTTTGCGGTGAAGCAATCTTTTGATGCGAGTAGCATAGTAACTACTCGCATCTTGCTAATTTGATACCATGTGATATTTTTGATCCCGAAAACAAATTCATTATAAACCTCCACTAGATCCTGACTCTAGTTTCGTAGTAAAAAAAATGCATTTATTATAAAATAAATACTGGTATTTGAAGTTTGGAATGTTTTTTAGTTCTATTATTACAATCTTGCTCAAAAATCTGGACTACATTTTAAGTAAAACCAAATTCAATTAGTGTATTTAAGATTGCGTTGGAGGATATGTTTAAGACGCTGGACTGGAAAGATATGGGCATAAACATAAACGGCGAGCACATCTCACACTTGCGATTCGCTGATGACATAGTCCTAATGGCGGAGTCGCTGGAGGAGCTGCAACAGATGCTGGACGGCCTAGCATCAGCCTCGCGAAAGATAGGTCTCGGCATGAATTTGGACAAGACCAAAGGAGGTGTGCTCACACCCTGACCGCGGTCCCATGATCACACACAGGTAGTACCTACACACCGCTCTAATAAATTACGCGATAACGTGACGGTTGAACGGTTATCTCCCGCGAGTTCGCACTTTAACAAAATGTGTATTTATGACCATTTTTCGCGTACAGAATGACAAAGGGTAGATAGGGGTGCCGCTGATATGGTTAATAGGTTTCTGAGAGCATTTTGAATAGTTGTGTTTTGAACAGACTTCCGTCATGAGGGAGGGTTAGGAATATTTTGAGGGTTAAATATTCCATACGTTTTTATTCAGTTACGTACAAAAAATTTAATAAATAAATAATGCTAGACGTTATCACACAGGATCATGTATGCCCAAACTAAGCAGAGTATTATGGGAACCACATGATTGAAATACTACATATAATACAGTTTTTTGTTGTTGTAAATACATACATATCATTTATAGAAAACACCTAGACCCGAGACAAATAAATAAATAATGCTGTAACTTTTGAGTTATAAATACATGATGTGTCGTCAGAAAGACAAAAAAATTCAAACCTTCATATATAAAAAGACCCGATCTAAAATTTACCCGAGCCAGACCGGACACGAAAAGCTAGTTATCACAATAGTATTAAAATGCGAAAGTTTGTATGTGTGTGAGTAAATAAAATAAATAAATAATCCTGGACGTTGTCACACAGAATCATGTAGCCCCAAACTAAGCAGATCTTGTAATTATGGGAACCACATGATTGATATACTACATAGATAGATTTTTTTTTGTAAATACATACATATCATACATAGAAAACACCCAGACCCGAGACAAATATCTGCAGAACATGCAAACATTTGTCCCGCAGCGGGAATCGAACCCGCAACCTTCTGCGTCACAGGCGGACCTTCGCCCACTGCACCACAGAGGTCGTCAAGTATGTTTAAACACACTCAACTCCATTACGGGTGAACGGATTTGATTTAAGCTTCTAATATACATAGTTTGTCATCTGACTTAACACATTTGCTACTTTTTATCGGAGTACAACGCGAATGAAGCCGCGGGCGAAAGCTTGTGTTATAAGACGTGAAAGTTTGTAAGGATGGATGGATGTTTGTTAATATTTCACGCCAAATTACTGAACGAATTTTGATTATACTTGAAATATACATAGTTTGTGATCTGGATAAACATATAGGCTACTCTTGATCCAAGAACCACACGAATGAAGCCTCGAGGAAAAGCTACTTAGATCATATCCACAAAAAGGTTTGACCTCATTTCTTTGATGGATTTTACCTGTTTCTAAGACGAAAACTGTTGAAATATTCCAGAAAACTTCCTCCTTGTTAAGACACTAAAGAATCATATTTTTTCCGACAACGTAAAAGGATTTTCTGATATAACTTAGTGAAAAACTCAGTCGCTGGAAAAATTAGCACTTTCTGGCAAGAGGTCTTGGATTACGTTGGCACCGAGTCAGGTGCGTTACGAATTGGTGTAAATTAAAAAACGACGATTCATTAAAAAAAAAATTGTATTTTACAGTGCTTATTGAATAAATGCATATGAGTTTGAGTTTGAGTGCTTGGGTATGATTTCAACTGTTGTTATAGGTACATTTTGTAATGTATATTTTTTTATGTAAGGGGTGTACGGGTTTCCAACCCCCATCTTACCCAAGACAACCTCACCTGCACGTGGAGCACCCTGCTAACTAACAAACGAGGCTCTGGCTGTCGGCTGATTGCGGCATAGCACAGCCTACATCGGCACAGCTAAATCCCCTGACCACCGAAGGGTAGCAGCGTCGGTCGTGCGAGAAGCCGTGCCCTGCGCTCCCAAACCCGCATGCCCAGCGTGGGGATTATGGGTATATTCCCCTTTAATAGGGGAGGCCTATGTCCAGCAGCAAACTGATACTGTGGTGGTGTGGCGGATTTTTTAGGTTTGTTTTTTAGATTCGATATTTAATATAATTATGTGTATTAGAAGTTTTTTCGTCACCTATAATAGGTACCACATTGTTTTAAAAAAGGAAATTTTCAATTAGTGCGTCCTATTCGTCATGATATATATGGAGCTGAAACATAGACATCCAGTAGTCCACCAGTTTAAAGTTGCTCTCAGTGAGCTCTGGAACGAACTATTTTCGAAGTTTCGCTGGAGGATAGGATCCGCAATAAGACTATCAGACATAGTACTAAAGTTCATGTCTCAGGAATTAGCAAACTGAATAATGAACCTCTACTGGGCTGGCCATATCTGCCGAAGAACCGATTAGAGTAAACAAGTGTTTGAGTGGAGACCGCGACTTGGCAAACGTAGTATAGGACGCGCTCTGTCAAGCACACTTATTTAGGTACCCTTTTAGGTATTAGGTGCATCGCAAATTTGGTGGGTTATAGAGGTTGCTTTACATAATGGTAGATATGCAAAATGTATATAGATTCCATATTTGTTTGCATAATATCAGTAATAAACTGAACGTGCTAAGTAACTGTCAGTTTCCATAAAAATATACAGAACGTATCAAATAGCAGATCGGAGCCCTGAACCGTACGAATGAGGCGTTAAACCAGTGGAGTCTCTTGGAAAACAAAAAACCACCAATGTTAGAACTGGTATTCTAATGAGTTTAGAGTTTGATTACAAAAAACTTGATGGCGCCATCTAATGTGTGAACTATTTATGTGCACCATACGAATTCAAATTCATCTTATTTTTTTTTTTTAACCTTTATCGTCCTACTGCTGGGCAAAGGTCTCCCCATAGACTTCCAAACATCTCTGTCCCCAGCTACCTCCCACCACTCTCTTTTGAAGGCATCAAGCTCGTCCCACCAACGCATCCTCGGCTGACCCTGACACCTTATTTAACTAAGTTTTTTTTATTTTTTTATTTTATATTATTTTATTTGGGAAAAAAACAGTAGGTACATAACACAATATTATAAAACTATAAAATATAACAAAAACCAGTGAATTTTCCTTCGTTACATAGCTAAAAAAATGAGAAATTTATTCCACTCACCTAAAAGAAAGCGTAGTCAATGGCCGGTACGACTTATGACTGTTCGCATCCACCATCGGCGTTCCCCAGAAGTCATTCAAAAACAGCTCCTTCAGCGAGTTGGTCCCAACCACATCATCATTGGTCACTATAGCTGGTATGTCGTCGTGCACAAAGTCACCACTCAAACTGTTCACATAACTGAGAATCGCTGTCGTAGTCACCAGGACGTAGATCATAATGTCACTGGTTTTGGGTTCCTCCCGGACCGAGGGAAGTTTTCGTTTCGCTTTAGGACTCATTTTAACTAAAGTCACATTTCTAAATTTGCACATTGATCACACTACCTGGAACAAAGGATAATGAATTTGAAAGGAGGAGCAAAATAAAGTCTGAAAGTTTTCGGCTATTAACAGCTTATTCGGTAGGTTATTTTATCTATCGTTGATTAATCGTCGATACGAAGAGTCTGAAGAAAGTCTATAAAATACATTAGTATACTTGGCTTATATGCCTATTTTTTAGGGTTGTGAACCTCAAAGAGAAAAACAGGAACCCAGGAGCACATAATTGTCCCCCTGTATGTCTTTTTATAACTTCGTTAATCGATTTTAGGCAAGGTGCAAACTTAATTAAAATTTGTTGTCTATGAATAGAAAAATAGTAATAACCAACATTTCCTAAACAAAAAACGAGACACTGAATGGAAAAAAACAGATAAAACTTATTATGAGGACACAAAAAGAAGAATTATCTTTTACAAAGACCGAAATTCCGTTGTTCTGAACCAACTCCAATCTAAATAACTATTTTTCAATAAAGCGGCATATTGCTGCGTTATGAATTTCGCCTGGCCTACTCAGGATCGGTACGTGCCCAAAATATAATATCAAAATTCTGCGGCTAGGTACGCTCAACCATAAAACGGTCCTGAACCACGGAACCGCAATGTAAATAATAAGCTATAAGGAAATAAAAGTTTGGAACATTATCGGCCATGTCCTTAAGTCGAGACTGTCGGATTACCAATGCTTACCGCCAAAAACGGAAACACGATTTCCGACATTTGTTTAAAAGAAACAAACGAAAATTTGGAACTTTTGTTACGAATACGTGTTGAAAACACCTTTATAGATTTCTATAAAGGTCTCCACCAAACTAGGTCATCAAGCGAGGCCTTGGGCAGAAGCTAGTACCTAAATACACTACCTGCTGATGTTACTGCCTGTTATTAAGAAGTAATTGATTAATCTTGGTTTAAAATTCTGCTAATATTAAATTTATGAGTGAAGTGTGAAAATGTGCAAATGATTTGTCGTCACTACTAAAAACATCTCTTATTTAGTTTTCTTATAAAGGATAAAAAGTAGAGTGTGAAAATGTCAACCATTTTGTAATATTTGTGTAATGCCCTAATAACTTAAAACACTTAATACCAAATTCAGTCCGAAAAGAGTTACAGAAATTGACGGTTACACTTCACGCGAAAAAAATCATGAGCGCTACATTTTTCGATACTTCAACTTACTTTTGATGGTGACTGTACGCCTCGTAAGCAATACGTGGTCTTGGTACCGACCATGGCTTAACTAAAAATGTTTGCTTTGGACTTTTCAATATCGTGGTGGCAATGTTACCACTTGTGATCGAATGACAGCATTGCGGTTTTATGTAGGTACTATCCTTTTTTAAGCTTACCTTCATGCATCAAGGACGGAGAGCTTCACGCATGTTTAAATTGTGCCCCACAATGATAGTTTCAAATGGGGAAGATATGTGAATTACTGCAGCGCATGGTCCTACTGAACTGATTCCAATTGAACAACCCTGAACTGATAAGAGCTGAACTGGCCTTGCCAAGGCAAATGTTCCCTGGTGTTTTCTGTGTAAAATACGTATGTGTTTAAAAAGGATCTATGAAATAAATTAGTCACGTGGTTCCGTTAATACAAGCTCTGCTTAGTTTGGAGCCACAGGATGCTGTGTAATGACAGGCATTTATATATTATATTATTTTAATAGTAGATTGTTTTACAAGGGACTAAACCATCCCATTATATACGAGGTTGTTATACTCCCGAGCTTAGCGAGGGAGGATGACAAGACCGAGTTATAATGGGTGGTTTTGGCCCGAGTAAAACACTCTACTTTTCACTTCGATTGCGAGAAAATAAAACAATTCAAAATTAGTCAATTTTCAGAAATTTTATTAAAAATTAAATGTGCAGTTAGAGCAATTCTGAATGTTTAGTGATATGTTTTTCCCGGGCAATTTTATTTCGGTTCTCTGTGATTGGGATGTGATAATATTTTGAGTTGATTGTTGTGGAGTAAAAGTTGGAGAGACTCGAATCATGCTTGAGTTTCCTGCATTATTAAGATCTGAGTGCGGCTTCAGCTGAGTTGACATATTCATCCAATCCCGCGATGTAGATGCTTGGGGTTCTGTAATGTTTGGTAGAATATTGATTCCTTCCATAATCCGCTGCGTGACGTGATACTTGTTTTGTATAGAGTCCTCTATATAACCTTCAGCCACTTGATCGGACCTCCATCCACCGTGGCGTTTTAATGTCGTTATATTCGCACCAGAGTCCGCCAACAGAGTCGCGGATGTTCTGCGGAAACAATGGCCCGTGTAGAGTTCCGGATTTGGTAAATTTAGATAAGTGGCAATATCTTTAGGCATGTTACCAAATTTATTTTTGCCTATGACTTGCCTTGTGCATTTACCATTTTGATAATTTAGAAAAAATCTTCTCGTTGAAACATTAGTGGGACGTAACTCCTGATAGGCTTTAACTATATTAAGGTATTCTCCACTGATGACAAATTTACGCTCTTTGTTTGTTTTCGTGTTCGGCAGACTCACAGCTTGTAGGTTTGTATCCGTTTCTACGTCTTCTAGCGTTATATTGGCAAGCTCTATTCCTCTGCATGCACCGCTGATTCCATAAATTAAAGCAACCTGTTGAACAAAAAAATAAGTGTGTTAATAATCGTAATAACCTAGGTACATAATTTAGGTATGTAGGTAGGTATCTATTTATTTAGTTTGAGTAGAGTACATAAGTAGGTTACCTTTGTTGCCAAGTATTGTTTATTTGGAGCGTTATTTAAAAATGTTTCGATTTCTTGTGTCGTCAAGACTTTAGATTTTTTTGCCTTGTATCCAGTGGACAATTTCTTCAGTAAAGCCGTTAAATTTACATATTTTTTAATATCGACGTCGTGTCTCGTTTTTAAGGTCATTCTTAACATTGAATATGTGCTCCAAAGAGTCGACGATTTGAATTTTTTCGATAATTCATCAAAATAAGTGAGAAAAACCCCTTCTGTAAAAGAATCCACACGTTTCTCATCTCTCCATTTCATAAAATTTTCGTAACTCTTTAAATATATTTCACGTGATTTTGTCGGCAACAGATTCATAATTATTTCTTTGCCCTTTTCTTCCATTTGCATATTAGCATCTTCACTATCACTTGATGACATTTTTCACGTTCACATTTGAAAGTTAAAGTCAGGAAGTTAAACGTAAAAGTTTGTGATTTGGAATGAAGAAAATTCTAGAGATTTAGCGCCAATACCATCTTTTTTTTTAAATCTCTATACCTTCAATAACCCTCAACGAAACAGTTCGCATTCTACCGTGAAGGGAAGAATCAACCTTCATAAAACATCACCAAGACGGTTCTATTTTCAAAAAAAAAGATTGACGGAGCACCAAGAAGTCGAGTTTTTATATAAGAGAACGAATGCTTTGTACGGGCTGATGATTTTAAACAAAAATTAAAAAGAAAAAATACTTTTTAGCCCTAGGTATTAAACTCGAGTTTTAGGCCCGCTAAGCTACACTATTATGATACACTTTTTGAGCAAGAGAAGTGAAAAAAATTGAGAAGCTAATAACCAATAAAAAAGTTTTTACAATCATCTTTCTAAAGGGTATACGAACCACCAAACTTATCCACTTAATAAAGCAATAAGCTGAGATATGGTTATGAATATTAATAAATATTTAATACTCGTTCATTCCTATTTCTCCAGCAATTTACCGCGATATTATTTTTTAATATCAGAAAATATTTCGTACTTCATAAGTTATTACTCTGGAAATATCTCATTTCTGTCAATGGATCAGTAAAATGAGATTGGTGTCGGCAAAGCAGTGAATGAAAATAAATATTTGGTATTTGCGGTAGCGTGGCTCCACTTGATATTACAGCTTTAGGAATTTTGGTACCTCGAAGTATATAACTTTGCTGAATAGATGAAAAAATTATGTTACATTTTTAGGGTTCCGTACCCAAAAGGTAAAAAAGGGACCCTGTTACTAAGACTCTACTGTTTATCTGATCGTCTGTCTGTCTGTCAGCAGGTTGTATCTCATGGACTGTGATAGCTAGACAATTGAAATTTTCACAGATGCGTGTTTATGTCGCCGCTGTAATATAAATAATAAAAAACAGAGTAAAATAAAAATGTAAGTGGGGCTTCCATACAACGGTACGGAACCCTTAGTACGCGAGTCCAACTCGCACTTGGCCAGTTTTTAGTATGATACCATTATTATTATTATTTGTTGTCCATCATATAAGTTCCTTTATTTATATAAAAGTACGTTTCGATTTTATCAATTCAAAGGCAATACTTTCAGGTTAATGATACGAACTAGAAAACCGTGCCGATGGGTTTATACACCCTAAACTAAACCTTATGTCTTTGTAAAAGGATCGTAAACAGCAAAACTAACAAGGCCATTATTGAAGTTAGATCTCCGCGATAAAAACATGACGTGATGTCCTCATTTGCGTCTCGTTATGCCGCAAATATTGATAATCGATTTACTTTGAAATATACAGGGTGTAATCGTTTAGTTTCCAGGCGATTATTCCGTAACTTTAACAGATATCAAACAATTTTAAACTGATATCGAAAGTATACTTAGTAGTACGTTACTTAATCAATAAAATGATACCAATCACTCTTTGAAAATCAAACGAGAAGTATACAAACTTTTGACATTAAACACCTCCATACATTTAGTATGAGATTAGTAGAAAGGTTTTAAGCGGTTATTTTTAGTGGTTTAGTACTCATTTTACCTTAATCTCATTTTATAATTACGTATGATATGATAATAATGATTTCTAAGTAGATACAAGTGTAGAATAATTATCTTACCACTTCAAATTAGTAATAAACCTTGTTTCAATATCGCATTAATTTGAACTGGCTGAAAAGCAACATACTACAAAAATATCAAAAAAAGATACTCTTTGGTGTTCGTTCGAAATTCAAAACCTTTATTGCGGGTTGCCATTCCCGCCAATTGTTAATAATCGTGATTATTTCATTTATTGATTAGAAAATGGCATATTCCAATACAGAGAAGAGGGATAAGTAAAAAATGTACTACAAATATGATTGTAACAAAAGACCGGTATTTATCAAATACAGAAGAGAGTACCTAGATAGAGAAGTCAAGTCAAGTATCATTACTAAGCTAAAATAACCTTTTAAATTATGGAAACTAAAACCTTTCTACTAGTCTCATACGAAATGTATGGGAGCGTTTAATATCAAAATTTTGGATACTTTTCGTTTGATTTTCAAAAAGTTATTGATGTCATTTTACTGATTAGGTAACGTACTTTCGATATCAGTTTAAAATTGTTTGATATCTGTAATAGTTACGGAATAATCACCTGGACATACTTAACGATTACACCCTGCATAACGGCTGTTAGAAGCAATAGTCCGCTATTGCTGAGTGTCACCTCAAGCTGCGTACGGACGGCGCGTACATTGGTAAGCGTAGTCGGTTGCGCGTGTTCTGGAACGCTATGGACACAGGAACACGCTGTCCGTACGCAGCTTGACGCGCGACCACAAACCGACTGACGGCGGCTCGCGTGCGAGCTAGCTCACGCGGTACGCTTATCCCAAGAGTGTATGCGTAGCTACAAGTATGGACATGGCGTTTCAAGACACACGTAACTGACTACGCGTACCAATGTACGCGCTTTCCGTACGCAGCTTTAGGTTAAACCACCAGTAAAGGTCGATTCACACATATCAGTGAAGCCACTGTTCCGACACAGTACCAGCACACTGTAACAGTGCATAGTGTACACTTATTGCATTCATAATATTAGGTCCTTACCTATGAAATTGGCATTTTATATGAAGAAATTCGAGAAAATTGATTTCTCAATACACACATTTTTGTATTTGTATATGGAACTACAAATCCTATTCCAAGAAAGTTTTGTGAGCATAATTGGACAACATTGTGAAAAGTATGCGTAGCTCGAACACATAAAAAATACAACGAATTTAAGCACTGAAAGCGTCAACACATGAAACTAATTGTTTTTAAGTTTTATTTTGTGGGAATGAACCTCGTTAGAAATAGTATTTATTGAATTTTCAATATTTGCAATAATGTTACGTTCGGAATGTAAATTAATTGATGACTATTGAATTTAAATAAAATATGTACAGAATAAAATAGAGTTAAAAAAATACAACCGAATTGAGAACCTCCTCCTTTTTTTGAAGTCGGTTAAAAACGCTTTTTAAAAAAAAACCCAATATTAGCACAGATTATCATTAGACAAGTACATACGAATTTTATCATAATAATTGCGGCTTGCCCGCATTCTTGATGCTTCATGCTTGAGATTTAGGTAGAGATTTTATTTAAATGAGCTTGAGCTACAAAGTAAACATTTGTTAAAAAGGAATGTAACGAAAATATTCGCATCCAAACGGAATTTCCAAAGCAAATTGTACGTAATGAGTAATTCTATTAGAGCGAGTAAACTCAATACAGCTGTTTATTTGACACGTCGCGCTGATTCGCAAACTTCTGAATGTTAATACAATTTACTTTGGCTTTGTTGTATTTTTTGGATCTCTGAGGTTAATGTTTTGTAATGGCGTGTTTTTTAGGCTTCAGAGGTTAATTAAAATTGATTATAGTATAACTGCAGATGCCAGCAAAATGGATGAACTTGTAAATGTGGGCACACACATACGTGAGTCCATCAATGCCTAGTTGTGGCCAAGGCTTGAATGGTACTTTTATCAAATAATGCGCGGAAATTTAAACAAAATATTTCCTAGACAGAACTTGAACATTTTTTAATAAACAGCATTCTATTGGCAAGCCAGTTCGAAATTTAAATAAACCCTTTGATTAGTTACCTCCTTGGTTGCCATGTTTCGGAGTAAAAGATCGTTCCATTTTTAAATAACACGACATATATGAGTTTTCATAGAACTTTTGCCGGCCGCTGATCGCATGTATAGAGCCGGTACAGCTATTTCGATTTATCTCGATGAAGGTTTTCAAAATAATGCCTAATTTCCATGTTTGAGAAAAGATAATTAATTTTTCAGCGCTTGCAGAAATCCAGTACAAAATACTCAAAGACAACATATTATTTACTAATTCATAAATATATAGATGAACAAAGATTTTACAATGTAGTTGATTTGCGTGACATATCTCACATTTATTATTTTTCAATTATAAAATACATTATTACACAAACCACAAACAAGTCTGACATACCTAAACCTAACCTAGCTACTATCCTAAACCACAAACACTATCTGCTAAACTAAAGCTTAGTGTGCTCTGTAAATCCGACATGTCATTTGAACGTCACAACGAGCGCATTACCACTCAAACGGGGCACAAACGATCCCCTCGCTCTATCGCCACCAGCAGGGTTAACGAAGTACAGTCAGTGACGTAAAACAAACATGTATACCGTATCTTAACATGGCCCCAACACAAAATAACTGTAGCAAGTAAGTTTATTTATATATGTTTATTATGTAAAACCGACATATAGCCGTTAGATTGTCTTCCGAATTAATTGTAGCTAGTAAATTTACTTATATCTGTTTTTAACACGCTTTTATTAGTTTCACCTGTATGTATGTATGTATGTATGTAAGCAACTCCTTTGAGCTCGATTTTGCCCTACTTTGAACGATCAGATTTGATTCAAACTTTGCACACCTGTCAAAGGTCGATGACAATGCAATAATCCGATAAAAATATCCGATTATCCTAATTAGATTCGCCAGGATTAATTAATTTCTTTCCGCATCCTTTGCATGCGAGTAAGAGAGACAGAGCTAGTGCGCGAACTACGCATGCGTGCAAGCGTGTTTTTTTAGTTTTTTTAAACTATTATTTATTATTTTATTTAATGTGTGCACCTAAGTAACAAATATAACCCAATTGTCACTCAACTTGGCGTCACGGAAGACCAGCGCTTCGACAGCCAAAGCAAATGCTGAGTGGCGACCAGTTTCAACGTATATTTAAGCTTATTTCTAAGTTACCTAATTTTTCAGTGTATATGTAAGAGATGTTGAAATAAATGTTTTCTTTCTATCTAAACAGAATAAGGCCCATATTCATTCATTTAGACCCTCTGTGGTGCAGCGAAGGAACGCCTTAAAACCAGAAGGTTGCGGGTTGAGTTCCTGCCGCAGGACTATTGTTGGCAAAATCTGAATATAATATATTTTGCCAACAATATTTATATATCTAAAAGAGAGTCGTGTTAGTTACACTATTTATAGCTCAAGAACGGCTGAACCGATTTGGCTGACAATTGGTGGGACGTAGGATACTTTTTATCCCGTTAATATATATTTTTTAAAATTATAATGTTGAGGGGTAGGGTTACGGGTAGGTTAGGGTGTGGTAGGGTAATTGTTGTTGTGGTTTTATCCTCATTAATTGCTTTTTCTACTTCGATACACTCTTTGAGACGGAACAACGTCTGTCAGATAGTTATATATATATTTTACATTGGACGGAAATTCGTTTGACCACGAACTCGCCTGATTCAGTATTCAGGAACGTTCTTTTCGTATAGCTTTAATTTAAAATAAATAAATAAATAATTAACCAAGATGATCTGATAAGACCCGCGGCTCAACAAAAGAAAGACGCACTCCAGCCACGACGACATTTGACAACGATTTGCGAAAGGCGCAAATCGTCGAATGGCGCTCATTAGGGGACACCTATCAGCAGTGGACTGCAGCCATGACGATTTGCGAAAGGAAGCTGGATGGATCGAGCTCAGGTCAGGCCGCAATCGAGCTCATTAGGGGAGGCCTTCCAGCAGTAGACTGCTATAGGCTGATGATAATGATGTTGATCTGATAAGAAACTAAAGTAAGCATGATGCGTAGTATGCGTGGCGAAATAAGCCACGCTATAGGCACTTCTCAGGGCTTCAATGAAAATTATTCATTGCCTTGCCAACGGTACACAAGGGTGATAGTGACCGGGCACGGTTTACGACACTTGTGGAGGGTTAATGTGATTAAATGAATGCATTTAGCGATAAGACCTCCCTTTATTTGTGTCCTTAGTTTACGAGAGAGTTTTATTTGGATTGCTAACCTTTTTGTGGGGCATATACTGGCTTGTAAATTAGCCGTTTGAAAGTGCTTTATTGATGAACTTATTATTTTTAGGGTTTCGTTCCTGAAAAGGAAAAAGAAACCCATAAACTATAGGGTTCCTTTATGGTTTACAGGATCACTTTGTTGTCTGTCTGTCTTTCAAGAGTCTTTTCTTATAAAAATCAACGCAATCGCTCGCAGGGGAATTAAAACATTTAGGATGCAGACAAAAACTCAACAAAAAAGATATTTACTCTTTCGATTGGTCCCAATAACTTTATTATCTTCCATTATTACTGCGTTTACAATTTTTTTATGTTTTAAAGTTGAGAGTGGCTCGGAAAACGTAGTGTAGGATGCCCTCCAGCCAAGTGGTGTGACAATTTGCGAAAGATTGCTGGTCGAAGCTGGATGCGAGCTCAGGACAGGGTGCAATGGCGCTGCTTAAGGGAGGCCCATGCCCAGTAGTGAACTGCTATAGGCCAATGATGATGATGATGACATAAGAAAAATTAGAAAGTACAATGGGCAAAAATGTATGGAAACGGTACGTTTAACAATTCAATAGTCATTTGCCAGAATCATACGACAGCCTATGTCCTTTTATCTCCCGCAAGTCTCATCAGTCGAGGCTCTTGGACCAATTTTGCCCATTGATGATAGTTGAGATGGATAGTGAAATATTAAAGAAGTGAACGAACAATGAATTTATCAAGCTCAAGCAACGCTTTTCATCTCAAACCCAAGAAATGCGGAATGCTGAAAAAGCATGTTCTCAGACGGATTATTTCAATAGTTCTGTCAGACGCAACCGATGCGAACTCAAAGCGAGGAATAATATACATTCTTATTCCTCGCTTTAAAAAATATAATAAAAGCTTTTAAAAAGTATAATATTTCAAAACTAGTGATATATATATTTTTTTATAAAATTGTCAAGCGAAACTAGTGAATTGTTTTATTGGTATTTGAAGATGGAACAAGGACATGGCCCACCTGATGTTAAGAGGTAACTATTACCTATCACAAAACATTGCATCGTAAATCGTTTTTTGAAACGCGCTCTACGATGCAACACCCTGCGTCCATCAACTTGAGGCATGAAGATGAGAAGCTTCTTGTGCCTTTAATTTCACCGGCACCCCACACCCTTCTAACCAAAACACAGCACAGCTGCTTCACGGCAGAAATAGGTATAGTGGCAGTACTTCCCCGGACGAGCCCTCCACAGAGAACTCTACTACTTTCAAAATAAAACGTCTTTTTAAAAGATAATTATTGTTTGTCCTCATTTAAGTGGTTAACCGTAATTTATTATAATTATTATTGATATGAGAGCATGTGCCAACTTTAATAAGCTGAGCAAGCACTATGATTTAGACCAGTTCTCTACCAGCGCCTCTTCAGCACAAGTACAGCTGAGCAGATAATTTTCCAGAGCGGTTAGTTAACGATTCGAATATAAGAGAACAGTGTAGTTTTTAAGTATGCAATAGGTTGCGTGTCGCCTACACATCCTAATCTTAATAATTTTATAAATGCGAAAGTTTGTTAGAATCGATGTATGGATGAATGGATGAATGTTGGTAACTCTTTCACGCAAAAACTACTGAACGGATTTCGATGAAACTTGGAATATACATAGTTTGTGACGTGGATTACACACATCGGCTACTTTTTATTCCGGTACCATGCGAGCGAGGCCGAGTGTGGAAGCTAGTAATTAATAACTCAAACATTCTAAGTTTTCACCGAAATTCACTGCCGGAGCTGAAGGGCGAAAACGTGGTGCACACGGTCACCGTGCTGGCCACCAAGCTGGGTGTGGCGCTTAATGAGCGGGACATCGTGTTCGCGGAACGGGTGGGCGTGGCTATGGGCGCGGGCGCCGGGGGCGAGGCGCCGCGCGAGCGCCGCGTCGTGGTGCGGCTGGCGCGCCGACACCTGCGCGACCAGATGCTGCAGGCAGCGCGAGTGCGCCGCACGCTCACCGCCGCCGACGCCGGCCACCATGCCGCGCAGCCGCAGGCCCGCATTTTCCTTAATGAGCGGCTGTCCCCAACCAACCGACAACTGTTCTACCGGGTACGCGAGGAGTGCCGGAGACTGCAGTGGAGATATTCGTGGACCCGTCGAGGGCGAGTCTATGCACGGCAGAGTGACGGCAAGCAGGCGTATCCGATAAGATCTGCGGCTGATGTCGAACGGGTTTTTGGTCTCTGCCCTGTTTGAGTTGTTATCGGGTTATTGCTAGTACTTGTAAACTTTTAATTAAAAAAATATTATGTTTCTTCTATTTAGTTATTTTGTTTTTCATTGTGTAACTTTTTTTGTATTTTTAACTATTTTTGTGCTTCTTATGGCCTATACTTGTGGTATTGTAATCCTATCTCCTGCCAAAGTGTTAGTGAGTCTCTGTGTGTTAATTCTGTGTAATACTGCATGTTATATTCACATAATAGAACGGGTGATGTATTTTATATATTCTAATTCATATTTATACATTAGTACTGAAACTTATCATAATTTAAATCATAAGCCTGTTTTATTTTATATACAGTTGTGTATTTATCTTATTATCATATTAACTTTAATTGATAAATATAATATTATTCTGTCTGCTACTTTTACATGGTTTAACACTGTGCGTTTTTATCATATATTGATTTTTAAATATTATATTATTAAAATTAAATTCCCTCCTCCTCCTTTGATTACAACAATTCACTGCGCTAAAAATCTATCTTACTATTTACACTTCCTTTAAATCACCTGAAAGTTGGTCTTTTTAATCCTGGTTCACTTAACACTGGCCAGGATGAATTTATAGTCGCCATGGGAGAGCTAAATCCTGACATTTTAGCAGTGAATGAAACCTGGTTGAGGGAGGGACAGGATGATAAAGCACCCGTTATTCCTGGGTATCGTCTACTTCATTTGCCAAGGCACCGTAATATTAAGGGTGGCAGAGGTGGGGGGGTTGGTTTCTACATACGAAAAGGCATCAATGTGCGAGTTTGTCCCCATCCCTTAGTTTCAACGGTGGAACAAATGTGGCTACGTTTAAGTGTGGTCGGGAGGACAGTCATTGTTGGCACTGCTTACCGAGCTCCCTGGCAGGACGCGGTTGCACACTTTGACGCTATCACAGATTCGATAGCCTCTTTTCCAAAGTGTGATAACCTTATCTTAGTCGGGGATTTCAATATTGATCTGCTCGACCCTAACAACAACAAACGTTCACTACTGCAGCAATTCTTACAGAGTCTTGATCTTGAGCAGATAATTACCGAGCCCACTCATTTTTATGATGATCACACGCAGACTCTTATAGATATAGTATGTACGGATACGCCGGTTAGAAAAATTGACATTAAGCACACCCCTGATCTAGGTCGCCATGCATTTCTCGTAGTTGAGTTCAATATAAAAAAAGAAAAAACTGTTGCTCAATTTGTTACTTACAGACCCCTTAGGAACATCATTATGGACCTATTTTCCGGTGACCTAAATGCTATGTGTTGGCATTATATTCAATCATCTACGGACGTAAATGATCAGGTACAGGCTCTAACCTCTATGATTTCTACCTTGTTTGATTTACATGCGCCTCTCAAAAGTAGGAAATTTAAAGGTCCTCCCCACCCATGGATAACGGATACTGTGAAAACGATGATTAAAATTAGGGATGATTATCATAAACAGTACAAATCTTCCAAAAATATTGTTTATAAAAATTGCTACAAGAATTTAAAACATATAGTAATAGAAGCATTAAAAAGTGAAAAGAGAGCATTTTTTGCTCTTAATGTTAACCAAAATATTAATAACCCAAAACAACTGTGGAAAAAGTTAAAGCAAAATATTCTACCTACTAAAAAGCAGGCTGGAGAGTTACCTCCGCAGTTTAATGATCCTGATATAATCAATTCACATTTTCTCAATGTTCCTGGCAAGGAATCTATCCAAATTTCTCAACTGGCCTATTTGGAGCATCACCGGTACAGCATAGAATCAGTTTGCTTTTCTTTAAGTCCTGTAAGTGAGGACCATATCTTTAAGACATTGTAGAGCTTTAAATCTAATGCTCAAGGAATTGATGGCATCTCATTAGACATGGTTCTCATGACCCTGCCCCAGTCTTTATCAGCTATAACTGCAATTATAAATCAGTCCATAACCTCTGGCATTTTTCCTGAGAGCTGGAAAGTAGTGGTAGTCAAACCTATACCTAAAAATAGCCAGCCTTCTTCGTTCAGTGACCTCAGGCCAATTAGTCTACTCCCATGTCTTTCCAAGTTATTGGAGAAAGTGGTTAGCATTCAGATGACTCAGTATCTCGAAGACCATCACATCCTTCCTCAGTTTCAGTCTGGTTTCCGCAGGGGGTATAGTACCTCAACTGCCCTTCTTGATGTAATTGATAATCTGTTAGCAGCTCAAGATCAGGGCATGTGTGGCATCCTGGTCCTGCTGGATTTCTCCCGAGCGTTCGACTCTATTAGTATTCCCCTCCTTCTTTCTAAATTAGCTTTTTATGGTTTTGACAACAATACAGTGAAATGGTTCTCCAGTTACCTAGATCAGAGGAAACAATGTGTTGAACTGAAGCTGTCTAATGGACATCCTCTCAGATCTTCTTTCCAACTAGTACCACGTGGAGTTCCGCAGGGTTCCATTCTTGGACCGATCCTATTCATACTTTATAGTGCAGACATAACTCAGGCTTTTAAACACTGCAAGTTCCATCTTTATGCCGATGACGTGCAGTTATATCATTCGTTCTTGCCGCATAACTATCTTGATGCTGTAATAAAGATAAATGCTGATTTATCGCAAGTCCTGCTTTGGTCTGAAACAAACTCCCTAGTACTAAATCCCAAAAAGTCCAAGTACATGCTAATTGGCACTAGGGCAGGGCTTGGAAAATTTTCCAATATCCAACTTAACATCAAGGTCGGTGGAGAAGTGGTGGAGCGAGTTGCGGAGGCTAGAAATCTAGGGCTAACCATAGACAGCAACCTCCACTTTGAAAGCCATATTTCAGAATGTGTGCGAAATTGCTTTTTTCGTTTAAAATGTCTTTATAAAATTCGGCCCTATCTCAGTGAGGAAGTTCGTATTTTACTGTGTGAGTCTCTTATCCTTTCCAAATTGAATTACTGTGACGTAGTTTATGGGTCTTGTCTGTTAGCCAGAACTGAAAAAATGGTTCAGCGAGTGCAGAACGCCTGCGCACGGTTTTGCTTTCGCATTCCAGCTCGTATGCATGTTACTCCGTATTTTAATTCATCGTGCCTACTCAAAATGAAAGCGCGTAGGAAACTCCACTTAGCTACTCTACTTTTTGGAATTATAAAATCTAAAATACCTTCTTACCTATTTCAAAAGTTAAAATGGACTCAAGAGTATAGTAAATACACAAAAAGGGAATGTACTCACGTCTTTGTTACGCCGAGACACAAGACTGTTGCTTTTCGTGGGTCCTTCAGATTCGCGGCATCTCGGTGTTGGAACGACCTGCCCCCACCTATCCGTGCTTTAAATACAGTTGGTAGTTTTAGATTACGGTATAAAAAAATACTTTTATCCACTCAAACTAGTCAATGATCGCCAACTCACTATAATAACGCTAACGATGGGCGTTAGTAAGTTGGGTGTTCCATCTTCAGTATTTATTGGCTCTGTTTGTTGTTACCTTCTTGGCGTGGTGGCCGCCGTGCGTTTCCATTCTGGACTAATCAACAGCTGCTTCCTATATTATATAATATTTATGGACAAATTTTGTTGAATAGCCAGTCAAATATAACGGGTATCAATTTATTTAGTACCTCGTTTTTTGTTATAATTCTTAGGTGTAATTATTTAATTATATTATTATGACACTTTATTCAATTGTAAACTTGTCTAAAATATTATTATTATTTTTATTATTTTTTTCCCCTTTCCTTTTCTTTGATTTGTTTATTTTGATCCCTTAATATTTTTAATTAGTCTATATATGTTAATTAATTATGTATTAGTATTAATTTCAATGTGAGTTATATCTATTATTTTATTAGTTACAAGTGGTATATTTTATACATCATTTTATTTTATCCCTATAGCAATGTTATGTGGCGTCATCCAATTTTTAGGCTCAGACTGAAAATCAGCGCTGTTTTTTCGCTGAGCAGGTGGGTAGTTATTACCTGCCTACTTTTGTGACTAAACAGCAAAAAGCTGAGTCTGGGCCTGTTTGGCTCCATCCGATACATAGAGGACTCGCTACCACTCGGTGGGCACTTACCTACTCTTTTCGTGCCAGCTAGTATAATTATGTTCTTTTGTGCCTATTTTGGTTTGCTTCGTCTACTTATGAGTTCGATATGTTATTGTGTTGTGGTCAAATAAATGTATTCTTTCTAAGTGCCTAAAATAACAATATAAACATGAGAACCTTTTATTGGCTTTCTATTGTATAAACGTTGGTTAGTCTTTTATAATAAAGCTGTTGGTTTTCCTTTAAGTAAATAAATAAATATATTTTTTTATGTAGATGTAATTATGTATGTAAAACCTCAGTGGTTTTTTGGTTGCTATTTATAATTAAAAACATTTATTATGTAAAACATTTAAATGATAAATCAATTAAAAAAATAAATTTAAATGTTTCTTCTACTTTCGTGGGGTGGCTTACTTCGGAGTTCTTGGCATTTAGATCTGAGCGCTTCCGTGCTTTGCAAGGCACGTTAAGATGTTGGTCTTGGCTTATTCAGTCGATAAAGTCGATATCGGAGGACTTCGGGCGGCCTAAAAACTCCGACACCAGAGTTGGTTACTAATTTATACAAAGGAGGAGGAAGAGGAGGACTTTTTTAGTATACCTAGGCACAGAATACAGATAGGACAGAAGCTTCACTCCGCGCAATCATTTAAATAAATAGCGACTTTAGCAGCTACGCAATAAAGTGCTAATCAGCTCGCACCGAACTCAGCGCCTAACATTTATATTAACCTACACCTTGCATCCCTTTCTATCGTATAGCTCTATCTCTACTGACGTGGCACGTGTAACGTTAGGGTTGTCTTGAGAATTATTCTGTGACGAATAATAATAACCTGGCCGCCGACGGGCAGCAGTTTCGGCGGTTCGAGAAGCTGTACCCTGCGATCCCTAACCCGCATGCCCAGCGTGGGGATTATGGGCATATCCCCCTTCTTATAGAGGAGGCCTATGTCCAGCAGTGGACTGAATAGGTTGTTGAACCTTTTACTATCCAGTTACCTAGCCACCTATTTATTTTAAGGAACAATGATAATTCAAATAATATCTACCTACCTAGTATTAAATCAGAAAACTATTTTACACTGGCTGGCTGCATTAAGAACTCAGAAAATAGGCATACCTACTAGGTAGGTACTTGGGTCCTTAACACTTACTTAAGTGTAGGTGTCTTGTGTACGAAAACTGAATAATCACTGTTTAAGGTAGGTAGGTACATCATGCTAAATCATAAGAGAAATTTTAGTAGGTAGGTATCTACCTAGATATTTGCTAGAGAAAAAAACAACATTTGGTTTGTAGGTAACCTAGGTATCTAGTTTTAGTTGTTAGTACACCTACCTTTAGGTAACTTACCACATTGATTTGTCTACCTATACCTACCTACCCGACTGTTTTTAAGTTGTTAACCTACACTGCCTACTTAAAGTTAAATCAAATAAAAATGTACCTAGATTGGGTTTCTAATATTGCTCTCAGTCTACATAATCAAAATCATAATACCTACATAGTGCTGCCTATGCTTAGGCATACTTAAGATACCTACCAATGGCACAAAAATTGTCTATGAAAAAATACCTACATTATAATATTACGTTTATTTATGTAGGTAGGTACCGCATTCAAATAGAACTTGTACCTAAGTACCTACTTACTTAAGTAAATACGGGAGACAAACTTTCGTAGAAAAACTTTCAGTTCTGTACCTACTATTGGTATTATTTACATTTTCTTACCTTTCGCTGTCATTAGGTAGTTTGAAAAACGTGAGATGCCGGTCCTTATTATTATTCAGGCAACCAAATGCTATGCAGTATTTTTTTGCCTTCATTTGGTGAAAAATATAGGTACATTACCAAAAACAAACTAAAATGCCGCGGCTGCTCAAGGACACGTTCGTTCCGGGCAGAACTCGGCAACCGACGTAACGAACCACGCTAGGAAGGCCGGCGATGCGTAGGTATATTTTTATACCTATTCTGCGGAGTGAAAGAGGCCTGACCTAGGGCAAATTTTTCAATTTTCATTTCAATTTTTAGGTACAATTTAGCAATTTCAACAATCTAAGTGATTATGGTAGCTGACGATTGAAAAATCCAGACTAATGCCTGAAGGAAATATTAAAATTAGTTCTTATTTTTTTTTTTAGAGAGACCTATTTTTGTCTGTACAGCTTCAATAACTAGTTCTATGAATTTTCAATAAAAAATAAATAGAAATGTATTTTTGGATGTTAGTTCTAATTTGAGTATTTAATAAACCTTAGATATTTAATTTTTAAAACCCTGATTATTTTTAATCGTTATTTAATTTTTAGAGCTTTTCTAAACATGATAGTTATCATTGAAATCCCTTTTATCTCCATATTATATCCGTAAAGAAACAAAAATATTTTTAGAAGTACAAAATTAAGTTTATTAATGTACAACAGAGTCACCACCTACATCGACGTATGTATCTAATTATCGGTGATATGTTTCCGCCATAGGATACAAGGTCGTACGAAACCACTAATTAATCCATCTATGGTTCATCACATCTGATTCCAGTTTCTGGTCGGCTGCATACTGTTGCTAATATCCAACTAGCGTTTGCTCTCAGTAATCAGGAGCAAATGTCAAACTTATCCTAGCCTATATAGTCTACAGCTGGACATAAGCTACCCCTAATAAGAAGGATATGCTCATAATCCCCACGCTGGGTATACGGGTTCAAGATCGCAGGTTACAGATTTTCGCTGCTGGCCACAGGCGGACAGGGAATGTAGCTAATCCTAATCGGTGTAAACCATAAGTTTGTACTTAAAATTGGTTTTTACCAATTCTATCTTTCCTATCCACCGCGATATACTGCAATGCATCTGATGTTAAAGATACGAAACTAACCACTAAATTGAGCCTTTTTCATTTTTTTATATCTACTGGGTCGTGTTATCTTATCTGTAGGGCTTCAAAAATTTAAATACAGCTTAGAAATTACTCCAAAATAAATGATCCCACTCGCAAAACCTTTTATTGTTTTTAAAATTACTCGGATCAGCAAGCAATCACGTTTCAGGTATTTTCTATAAAAAGCAATCATCCAGATTTAAACCTTATTTTTGGGGGATAAAGTTACAAATCTCTGTGTAAATCTACGAAATTGATGTAGTTCAGCTGAATAAACAAAAAAACATTTTTCTTTCTAACGTTAAGATTATTATATTATCGTTTTTCTATTTTAGATAAAATGGTTTTGATAAAATGGCGAGGTTTCATATATCTTACTGAAAACATCTAAACTATCCACTTATCATACTAAATCTTACTAATATTCAATGTGAAAATTTGTGAGGACGGATGGATGGATGGATGTTTGTTACTCTTTCACGCTAAAACTTCAGAACAGATTTGGATAAAAACATAGTTTGTGACTTGAATAAACTGAATAATCAATTCATTTGCATACACATTATCAGGGGTACAAAAAAGGACATAAGGTACCTTTCATCCAAGAAAAAGAAATGTTCTCAAAAGTAACAATTTTTATTTTAGGTCGAGGTATATGTCGTTGGACGTTGATTGGCGGAAAGTAAGACCACAAAAACCAATAGAGTTTGCTATAATCAGTTTTGAGACAAGCGGAATTGCACGTGGGTCAGCTAGTATCATGCAAACGTTAAATCAAATTAGTTTTATGAACTAAGTAGTCTATTAGAACAAAGATGATCCCGGTTTGTTCACCGACTTTGAAAAAGGAGGAGGTTCTCAATACGTCGGAATCTTTTTTTCGACTTTTTTATGTATACGTAATTCCCGTCAAACGTGGACCGATTTTCAATATGTTTTTTATTTGAAAGAGTATACACTTCACAGGTAGTCTCATATAGTTTTTTCCTGAGGTATTTTTATTTATATCAGGGTGCACCACGCTTAGGTGAGGTTGAAACCCCTTACAACCCGATGATATTTGACTAGCACAAGTACACATAGTTAATTAGCTTTATGAGGATAATAAACATACTTAATTACTCTAGTGCAAAAATAACAGCTACGATATTTTGTACATTAAATTATCACTATAAAATTAATAAAATACCATTTTTTTTCTTTGCCTCGGCATTCTATATGCTAATGTAAATAGTAATCTATTCACCACACCAGCCAATATTAGTCCACTGCTGGACATAGGCCTCGCATATCACCTTATAAAGAGGGATATGCCCATAACCCCACTTTGGGCATGCGGATTGGAGATCGCAGGGCACAACTTCTCGCACTATTGACGCTGCTGCCCGTTGGTGGCCAGGGGATTTAACTGTGCCGGTGTTAGGCTGCACTAGGCCGCAACCAGCCAGCCGCCAAGCCCCGTTTGTAAGTCAGCAGAGTGCACCACGAGCAAGTGAGGTTGGCTTGGGTTCCGAAGATGAGGGTCATTGTAAAGGATTTGCCCTGCTGTAACAAATGGTCAGCTGATTGCGGCATAGTGCAGTCTTCTATTGGCAACATACCATGGCCATCGACAGGCAGCAGCATCGTTCGTGCGAGACATTTGTCATTTAACAGTTTTAAAGTAGACAAGATGTCTTAAAAGCCAAAGTAGCCTCCAGTTCAATAACTTTACATTTGATTTCTTACACCAAAACAGTATACATCTTAAGAAAATTTATAAAAAACAACAAATATAAAAGTTCGAAACAATGCCTTAAATCATCCGAAAACGTTCGAAGCGCATTAATTCCAAATCTGCCTAACGAGCTTCCTATGGCTCGAAAGCAAATGTCGCTCGAGTCCAAAAAATGTATCCGATTTAAGCTTGCGTTTACTATGAAAACAGGTAAGCGGCACCGTTGTGCCGGCTGGTTAGCTTGTTTTTCTGCCATTGGTGTACCACTTATTCACTGAGGGTGCATAGGCTGCGATACGAGGCACACCTTCTCTAGCAGTCTAGGTGCTAGGATATATTTAACATCGTATAATATATTAAGCTCTAATTAGTATAAAACGAAGTCGCGTTGGTCTATTTGTGAGCTTAGTTTTTTTATAAAATAAATATTTCCAGTTGCAGTTTTTCCTATAAATTTGATTTTTAGCCTGTATTTTGCGGTGAAAAACATGGAGTGCAGTCGCTATCTTTTTAGAGTATATAAAAGTTGTAAATAAATAGTTATAATCTGAATATATCTGTTGTACATTCGTACCATAGCTCTTGCGTTTTTATTTTGAACCCCAGAAATAGGTATTAGTAATGCACAATCTACTGTCAGCGAATTTCTGCATTATTTCTATATTTCTGTTTGAAGGGTGAGTGCTGGGGAAATTATAGGTACATGAGGCTTATAACTCTCACTCATGCAGAACATTGCATTGTAGAGCACGCTCCAAACATCACGCTCTAAATAACCCACAGCTTGTAGTGTCACATGCTTTTTGTGTAAATGTCGCCGCTTGTAAATGAGTTGAGGCGAATCGCCTTGAAAATTGTGTTACGAAACAAAAGAAGGTCATTTGTCATTTTTCGTTGTTTACGTTTTATTCACAACCGAGGCTTAGTACGGCTTTGTTTCTACAAAAGAATATTTTACTCGTTCAGATTCCAGAACTCAATCCAAAATATGGCTCCACAAAAATTCGAAACGTTTCAGAGTCGATTCCGACAGTGACGATTGAGTTAAAATTACATTATTGTGTCGGAGTATGTGGTGGTGTGATGCGCCATCGTGTTATTGCATTCGTCAGCATCACCAACAGTTTTTATGATCCTAGAAATCAAAGTTCAATAGTAGATTAGTTGCCAAGGGCTGTAAGGCATCAATTGCAGCCCGAGATATTAAGCCGCACGAGCGCAGCGAGGGCGCCTATAATTCGAGGGTGCAATTGATGCTTACACCCGAGCTAACTATTCTGCTTTACATCTCGATTGTGAGGTAAGTAGAAAAAAACCGGCATTACAAGAATAAAACTTTTTTTTTTTCAATACCGAAATTGAGCTTCGACGTTCGATATTTAAAATTGATGACTATTATACTCACACGAAGACAAGGCTGAATAGCAAAGCGACCTCTTTGGTCATTGGGCTGAATGCATGATGTCTATTGCCAGTATGATGGTTAGGTGGATGCGAACTTTTTGAAAGAAAGAAGTGGTTTTTTTAATTACTTACCGCCCTAGGGCTTTTCTAGCTAAATTATTACCCTAGAGCGCTAATTAGTCCCCTACAAGCCCCATTTGGAGGTAATAAGAACCTACTTACCGAACATGAGAGATGTAAAGTTCATTTATTGATAACTCTTAGGTTAGACGTCAAAAAAGAAAATGAAATGAAATATTTACCTATATTCAAAACATTATATATATATACATATATATATAATGAGGCCTATATCCAGCAGTGGATAAAGTCAGGCTGTGGATGATGATGATGATGATTCAAAACATTAAAATAGCACGCAAACAAATATTTTAATTTTATAAATACTAACCTATGTCTAAATGTTTTATCTTACTTTGCGGTTTTAGCGAGCCTTCGAGGGATAGCTTTCAATAGATCTAAATAGAAATACAATTGAAAAAATATTGACAAATTCTATTCGAAATGTTTTAAAATATCCCTGCTTATGAAACTCAAATTCACATTTCTTTTTGTTTCCCTGTGAGAAAAAGCTGATCATATTTTGTTATAAATAATTGCGTAGCAATAAGATCTACGCTTCGTAGCAGCTTCTACGAAATACCGTAGATGTCTTCAATCCGATCCGATCCGATCCAATCCGATCCGGTCTTAGACCGATCAGATACGATTATTCCAACAATTAGCTAGATAATTTAAGTTTAAAAATCGTGATTGTTGCCGGAGGGTGTGTCAAACCTCTACATGGTGGTAAGGGGATTCGGCACCCACTGTAAGACAAATGTTTGCTTAATCTAAAAATTCCAGCCGGAATGTAGTGATACCATGGTGTAGGTACAAATACTCACTACATAGGAGTATATCTTAGTTGAGGATAAAGGATATTGTTTTTATTAGACTGGCCTCATGGCTCTGGTAGTAACTCTGCCTTCTGATCTGCCAGGTTACGGTTTCGATTCCCGCCCACGACAAACATTTGTGTTTTGTAAGTATTTAAGTATGTTTATCAGTCTCTGGTACAAAGTTCAAGCTTTGCATAGTTTGGGTCCGGTTGAGCGTCTGGGAGATGTCCTGTACATTTATGTGTTAATTTGATGTGCAAGGACGTCAAGATTAAGTCAATAGTAAGTGCTAAATATTATGTTAGAATCACACTCAGCTGTCTGGCGGAGAGTATAGGGATGCCATCTCACAGGATTTTTTCTCGTTTGTTCCACCCAGGAATATCGTAATTTTACTGACAAAATTGATGTACACTATACTTACTTATCATTTGCGATTTTTAAAAATAAACTAATTTTAATTTAAGTTCATATTCTTAGTCTTTTATTTAACCATTATAACAATGTTTGTTATAAAAGGCAAGTCAAGGTTTATAATTAATTTATCTTCATCAAATATGTAGGTATATAGCTAAAATGAAAATAATAAAAATAAAAAATATTTTACATACAATTGAGTAGAATTACAGTATTTCCATGATCATTTAGAATTATATTCTTTGAAATGATTGCCACAAGTTGAAATTCGTAAATTAATTTATGCTGTAAAATGCATTGCTTTCGAAAAACTCTTTGATGTTAAATATGATGTTGAAAACACGTTCAGTGTCGGTCCAAAAAGAGCTTTAAAAAAACTTTTAGTTTTGATGTTGAATTAAATATTTATAGTTGAATTTTTATAAATGTATGTTAATAACAGTGTTGTCATGTTTGTACAGTCGCAATGCAGGTAACGTGAGTAGCTGTCATGTTATAAAATGCAATCGTAATTATTCACTAGACATAGGTTTTTACTATACTAATCAAACTGGGATACTGCAATGCGGTTATAATATAAAAGGGGTGTAGTTCAAGAGCACCGGTTCCGGCAGAGGATATAGGCCTCTCCATGAGAAGTGGGATTATGTGTATTGAGGTCTCTTGAAAACTACAATCACACTTGGTTGCGTTAAAAGACAGATAAACGGGAAAAGTCACATCATTACATCACCAGTCTCTAGCAGTCCACAAGTGGACATAGAATTCCCCTAATAAAAGGGGATTAGCCCACTATCCCCACGCAGGGCAGGGATTTTGGCAGGTTATTGTCAAAAAATATCCAAGTATAAAACTGGTCCTTTTTTTTTTGAGGTAAATGTAATTAGTTTCTGGTTTAATTTAACATTCCACTAACTGCAAGCAACGATATGTTTATTTATATCAATGACTGCAAGGCTATTGTCCTGTGTTGCATTTGGAACTTATGTTATATAAAAATGTAGTAATGTGCATATTAATTCATAATATCAAAAAATGTATTCATGTACAGTATTCTGATTTTTTTTTACAATTTGTAGGCTTCTGTTTGACTGCCATCGGACTTGTAGTGATGATGCGGTCGACGATGTCACACGCTTGCCTAGAATGTACCTATTTACTCTTCGCTTGAAGACCCCTAAGTCATAGTGATCAGGAAACACTGACGCCGGCAGCATTTTCCATTCCTTAGCTGTTCTAAGGATGAAAGCTGCAGCGAAACGCTTCGCGCGGACAGGCGGTCTGTCTAACGTGTATGGGTAACAAAGTTCTGTACGTCTGGTCGTACGATGATGGAATGGAGACGGGGTATTAAACGGTGTAATTCTTTATCATATAGAACACTGACCGACGAGCAATTTTTCGACAGTGTTCTAAACTATGGAGTTTGTTTATGTCAGAGAAATATCTCAGTGGGTCCACGCCTCAGACTAAATATAGAAAAATGAGTGAATTTCACCATTTTTATGATCTACGCCGACGTGCAGACAGCACCTATGTTTTTCGTTTGACGTGTACACGTAGCGCATAAAACGCGAACGTGTGCTGTAATAGTCGCAAATGGTTGCGTGTGCAGCCGGCTTTATATCCATTTATAGACGATAATAATAACGGGTTTACATGTTTGGAGACATTATAACGATCGCTGTTGCTGCAATAAAAATATTCAGCTATAAAATCTAAAAAAGTGCATCAACTTGACGAACTTGAAAGGCACGGTGTTTTCACTTTGGTTGGGAGGTTTCAGGCTCCATCTGAAAATCAGTGCTGCTTAGCCCCCGCGGCAATGCTTCATGTTGAGATGGAACCTTTTTAGCTCAGGCCTTTGCAGCGCAGGTGACACCCGCACCTACCTTTTTTAGTTCGTCGCTCATTTAGTACTTGTTACTAAGTACCTAGCTTTAGTTATTTAAGCCTACTCAGTTCTTGTCTCTATCTAATAATTATTATTTTTACTGTCACATTTGTACAAGTCTTGTAACTACCTACCTACCTTATTGTTATGTGTTTTCTGTGCTGTAATTGTCTGTGCTGAATAAAAATAACCTTATTTATTTTGAAGTCATTTTTATGCGTCATCATCATCTACATTAGCCTATAGCAGTCTATTGCTGGTCATAATGCCACCCCTACTGAACGCTATTGCGCCCTGTCCTCAGCTCGACGCATCTAGCTTCTACCAGCAGCCTTTCGCAGATCGTCACTCCACATGTCCGAGGGTTTGCCTACACTACGTTTGCCAAATTGGCTTAACGACTGTTAAAGCCGGCATCTACATCTTATGGTGCCTATCTTCTGCAACACGGAATCGCAAATTTTTTTTTTTTTTTTTAAATGCCACTAAGGCGTCATCCATCCAAGTTGTGACCGGGTAGAGTGTTGCTTTATAAAGATGATCTGCTACAAATACGGTTCCGTACCGAAAAGGTAAAAACGGGACTTTATTACTAAGATTGCACTGTCCATTTGTCTGTCACCAGGCTGTTTCTCATGAACTGATAGCTAGACAGTTGAAATTTTCACAGATGATGTATTTCTGTTGCCGCTTTTACCACCAATAATTTAAACAGAATACTTATTACAAGTAAATTTAAGACAAAACTCCGCAAGAGGCTCTTAGAAAAATGTTTTTATTGCATTCAAAAATTTTATAACCATAAATTACTTAACTAGATAGATAAGTTTAAAATAGTACGTCCATATTTAATAGATAATCTGTTTATCCACCGAAGCTTTTAAAATCTTTTAATACGTTTCATTTCATTTCAATAAAATAAATATTTAAGTGGGGCTTCCATACAACGATACGGAACCCATAGTGCGTGTGTCTGACTCGCACATGGCCGGTTTTTCAATTTGGTAATCGAACCCTATTTATTTTATGTAGGTCCAAACCCTGGTCTTGAAATAGCTGAGTAAATCAAACACAAACAGTACTTATCAAAGGTCAGTCAGCCTTCGCCATGAAGTAGCGTGTCAAGTATACATTTTACATGGGGGGAAATGGAGAAATCGTGGGTGAATTCCGACCTCTTTCAACCAATAACTCAATTAACCAAACCAAACTATTGTATTTGACAAAACATGTTTATTTTAGAGGCCCTTTTGTTTGTCGAAACCAGCCTGTTTTAAGCTCCATTTTGTTTGTATTTGCCAAGACTATTTAGGTTAGCTAGCTATTGACTGTTCAAGTTCTACTTTGAAAAAAACTGCCGCAAATGCAATGACACTCATAAGGGGAGGCCTATGCTGAGCAATGAACTACATATACCACAACAAGACCAATAGTCTTTACTTTGTTTAAAATATCATTCTACTCCTAATCAGTTGTGCAATTAGGGTGTTGCTGGGTACATTTATGTATAAAATCCTATCCTAGTCTTAAGACCTGACTGATTTTAATTTTATATGTAACTAGCGACCCGTCCCGGCTTTGCACAGCCATGTTCTTCTTGAATCACTCTATCTATAAAAAAAACGCATTAAAATCCGTTGCGTAGTTTAAAGATCTAAGTATACATATGGACAGACAGACAGCGATAAGATACTTTGTTTTATAATATATAGTTATGAATATTGAATACTAAATAGTAGAAGCTGATAAAAATGTCTGTCCTAAATAGAATATGTCATAGACACAATGGTTTGTTTGTTTGAAAACTACATTGCACATACTTAAAATATGTTACAAAGGTTGGGCTTAATGCCATAGGCATTATCTACCTGCCAACCAGTAACAGGTTTAGATAAGAGGTTGGCATGCTAACCTTAAATAATATAGGTACTAATACTATAAATATCAACATAAAACCAAAACTATATAAATATTACATAAACCAATTAACGTAATAAAAACTATTTATACATAAAAGATTACAGACATACCTGTCGATACAATATTCAGATATACTGAAAGCAGTGTACAGCTTTGCGTGGAAAAAGATCAATGAGTATAACCTCTTCAAATAGTGCTCCCGCAATAGTCGTTTAAATGTCTCTCTAGACTCAACCCCTCTGATATCAGGAGGATGGTTTGATGAGTGGATCCCACTTGATGCTATGCGACCAGATGGTAGGCCTAGAATGAGAAGGCGGGACGCGTCCACGGACTCTAAGTAATCTGAGACAAGGAAATGGTCGGATCTATGCCAATGTTATGTAATATAACGATATGGTAAATAAATGAAATGAAATGAAATGAAATGAAATGAAATCTAAAGGCCACAAAGCGGTCATCCTAGTAGTAACTGGTTGGAGGCTTGCATAGATAACTAATATGATCTGCTAACAATAAAGATAGCCTTCACTAGCCTTTGCTCTTTATGTAAGATAGGTTGTATATATTTAAAATTTATATAACTAGCATATCCATAACAAAATGGCATAATAGTACCAATAACACAAGCTTTGCTTATTTTGGAGCTATATGTTGTGTGAAATTTCAGGTATTATTTATTTATTTACTCTACAAAGTCCACACAGATCCAAATTGGTAACACACCATCCATTAGATAAATGCGTAATACAATACGAAGTGATGTTGGCTCAAGGCGAGGTGCGAACACCGATAATCGATGGGCAAACATTCACAAACAATCCCCACTTACAATCTACCACTTTATTTAATAGACACTTTGATCTATCGGTGGACTTGCAAACGTTTCTGTACCTTTTTTTGTCGGTTTGAAAATGCGTTACTCATGTTCTTTAACTTGGGTAGAGTTAGGGGGGTCTGTCGTGCTCTCTGGTGGCGACTAGCTACCGACTAAAAACACAAGGTGTTCCTTCACTCACCGCAGTGCTAGTGCATCATCGAACCATTCATCGCCTGATGAAGGGCTCGACGCTGCAGCAGCACTTGATGGGGTCATGGGGTCCCGGTAGGATTATACCACGGCCCCGTTGGTAAACGTTTCTGACCAACCACAAGCAAAAATGAACCATCATGTGTTTTTTTATTATATCTATTGATGGGACTAAGACGTGGCCCATCTAGTGTTAAGTGGCAACCATTACCTATAACAAAGTATTGATTCGTAGGTCAGGGATGTTTGCAACGTGCCTTACGATGCAACACCCTGCGTCATCAACTTGAGGCATGAATATGTTAAGCCTCATATACATGTAATTTCTCCGGCACCCTCACCCATCAAATCGAAACACAGCAAAACTTACGGCAGAAATAGGCATCGTAGCAGTGCCTACTTCCCCGATAGCCCTTCACAAATAACTCTACTGCTGCTCTCTCAACTACTGCTAAATGTTTCAGGAGAGGCCTATTTCCTACGAATACAAATCCAAATTTCTATACAAGGTGAGTTTTAATTCGTACTAGCTTCTATAAGCGGCTTCGCTCGCGTGGTACCCGGATAAAAAGTAGCCTATGTGTTAATCCAGGTCACTATATTCCAAGTTTCATCCAAATCTGATCTGTAATTTTTGCGTGAAAGAGTAACAAACATCAATACTCACACACTTTCGCATTTACAAAATTAGTAGGATGTTATCCTGAAAAGAAAAGTAAACTACTCCCGAAGATATACTTATGATGTTCAAAGACCTTTCAATTGTTTAGTTTTTCATTAAACAAGCCAGTACTGTTTGTAGAGTAACGCCATAATTTAACTCAAGAACTTGTGAGGCAGCCCTAGATTGTTTATCTATGTTTTTGAATTAATGACCATGATGTTGATCGAGTAAGTCTGCTTTAATTTTAGAGCTATCACATACTATAAAAAGATAAACATAATTTTTGGATATTTTTATAGTTACGTATCTTAAACTGAGGAATTTACAACTAGTAAGAAACCATGGTCCAAATCACCTCTTTTCGGGATTATATACGAATTAAAACTCACTCTGTATTTAGTAGGAACCTTAAAGAACTATTTAAATCGTCAATTTTATATTTTTTTCCAATTCGTAACGCGACCAAACAAAGAAGAATTAGCAAAAAACTCTTACAACTTCAGAAGCTGTATTAAAAAATAATTAACTTTCATTCTTACAGTGCTTTAAATTGAGACTGCAACTTGATAGTTCGTTAATGAATTCCATGCTCAGCTTGCTTCACGGCTGATGACGTCATAAACTGTGCTTAGTGCTAAACAGGCACTGGGACACTTGCCAGATCGAGACAACTTGCTCTGAAAATATTCCGACACTCAGTTGCCAGACTAAAATAAACAAACCTATACAGTGAAAGTCTGGAGACTGTTCAGCAAACGTTCAGCCTCTTTTGAGCTGTGTTGTTAGAGAGTTAAGATTTGTTTTAGTAAAATAGACTTTAAAAAAATACAACCGAATTGAGAACCTCCTCCTTTTTTTTGAAGTCGGTTAAAAATATATAAGCTTATAGGAGTGTCTTGCCAATTCTTCTCTGTTTGGTCGCGTTACGAATTGGTTTAGTTAAAAAAATTACGATTCAAAGTGTACTTTACAGTTCTTATTGTATAAATAAATTTTGACTTTTATGACTTTTTCGGCGAGGCCACAAAACTGCGTTGCGACGAGGCACGATGACGTATGCGATGAAATTTCAACGTTGCGTTGACATACCTCTCACGTAAGTACTTGATTTTAATTATGTACAGGCAGGCACTGAGCCTATTAGGGTATCTCCACAGATACCTCAACAGGTAGCAAATGGTAAATATATCAAGAAAATAAAAAATGAATTAAGGCTATAAATTACAACCCACGAACCCACCCTTTCATCCTACGAAGCCATAATAATACATAAGCGATATCTTAACTAAATTAGACAATAATACTGTTCATCGTCATCTTTCACAGCCTATTTTCACCCACTGCTGGGTATATGCTTCCCTAAACTGCCACTCAATACGATGCTGCGCTAATTTAACCCCTGAACGGCTCCTATAGCCATCCCTACTGTTTCACTTCACTTCTTTATTAATTGGCTTCTGGGATAGTTTGCACAATTTCGCCAGTATCAAGCATAATATTCATAATAATATGAGGCAACGTAGAACGGTTTATAAGTGCAGTCGTCCAGTCTTCAGTCAGGTCCTGTTTTCTGCTATAGCCATGGCGATTATAACAAAAAACGATCGGCGCACAATTTTCTTCATCAGAGAACTCCCGTTCAATCTTCTTTTATTCCATTTTACTAATTCTTGTGTCTTATAACTAACGTATAACGGTTATAATACCATGACTAATAAACGACATCCATTAGAAAAACACTAGAAAACAAAATTTAATAAAAATGACAACTGTCGTTCAAGATGAAAAAAATGGTGTTATACCTACAGTTTGTTAAATATAGTTTGATACATGGGACATTGACATTGACATACACGTAATGATGATGAAAACTTATTTAGTTGTCAACCCAATGAGAAGCCGTTTTGGTTTTCGTCATAGTTCATCATTGGTAGTCGTCATCACCCCACGTATCAACCTGTATCTATCAAATATTATATTAGGCCAATGTTTTGTTATCATTTTACTCAACTTATCATCACCACACCTAGCAGGTCCTGCCCGTATAGGCAGCCTATAATAATACAATTAAAATAATCTATTTATTTTATTGCCCAACAAAGGGGCTTATGTTGCGGATCACACTTAAAAAAAGTTGTACCTTACAAGCAATGATACAAAGAGAATAAATTATTAAAACTGATATCAATAATGATAAATATTATTATTTTTTGAACAAACAACGGGGCCCATATCGCGAGTCTAAAGAAAAACATAATGCGCACTGCTAAAATATGGAATCAGCTGCCACCGTCTGTTTTTCCATTGCCTTATGACTCTAACGGCTTCAAAAAGATACTTAATAGGTATTTTCTGGGAAAACTCGTCCCATCGTCGCCATTCTCCTTGCCCACGCAAGCCTCGAGGTCAAGATGTGGACCATAATAAATACAAAAATAAAAAACATGTACTTTACCAGAAGAAGAGAAGCAAAGATAATTAATTATTAAAACTGATATCATAATGTAACATTTTAAACACAAAAACATCAGGCAGCTTGCGTCGTCTAGAGCTAATGCATAATATCCAGCGAGGTGGATCGCTTCCTGCCTCTCAACCAAATGTTTTTAGCACATTTTTCCATCCATCCATTCATTAAAGCAAGCACTTTGAAGCCGAGCAATAAGCCCTCGATAAGGCAAACAATCTTTGAATATAATAGACGCTTAATCCGAACGAAGTAATTTAAAGAAAAATAACATTAGCAATTCAGATTTGCCCGATAGAGGCCTTTATTAACTGTCAAACTGGGAAAAGTGAGGGCTCGAGCAAATTGACTTTTCAAAGGTCGGCCCGGAACTCGATTTATCCGGTGTCAAGTTTGTGCTAAGGAATCTAGCGTCGGGATAACGTGGTAAGCATGATATTGACAAGTATGCACTTTATTTATTTATTTATTCAATGGCATCCGGGATAACCTTTCCGTAATTTCATAATAAACACGTTTTAATATTCTTGAAAAAGGAGGTATCGTTATACAGTGTATATGTCCAGTAAAGTTCCATCATTTTAATAATAATTTAATAACGAGCAATATTGTTCATCCAAGAATTCCAGAGTGCAATAGCTCTCATCAGGGGAGGATCATTACAAGCAGTGGACTGTACAAGCTGGTAATGATGCTGATGATGATGAAACTTCCAGTCCAGGAGCACTTAATTTCATTACACTATTTGGTTAAAATTTCATTGGATGGTAAAAAAGATAAAAAGATAAAAGATAAAAGATAATTTATTTGCATAAACATGTGTTAATTAATTAAGGTTACATTGTAGTGTATGTCACAACATGTTTTACCGAATGTCGGTGTGCAAACCGAGAGAATGACGAGACGTAGGTAACACGAACAATTAATTAATGATTACATAATAAAATTTAATACTTTATATAATTTACACAATTCACAAGTCAATTAAAATAATGTCAAATATAATAGAAAAAAATAAATAAAATTCAAACAATAAAATAAAATAAAAATTAAGTCAAATAACAAAGTGAATGAATATGAATTTAAAGTTTGTCCATTAAGAATTCGTCAATATTGTAGTAGCATTTTTCAATTAATAATTTTCTAAATTTACTTTTGAATTCATTAAAGTTCAGGTTCTTATAGCTCTTTGGTATTTTATTATAAATTATAGGTGCCATGCAAATTAAACTTTTTCGCAACAATGCAGTTTTAGACGCGAATAAACAGAGTCTATCTTCACGTCTGTTTCGTTCTACCACCTCAGACTTAAGTGGAAATAAGTGGGGGTTATTCCTAATGAATAATGCTACCTCAATTATGTATAATGGTTAAAACGCCATTAATTTTATATTAACAGAAATCAGAAAAATATTAGAGAACTAGATGACACTGTGAACTTTGTACGACCTAACCTACCTTTAACCCCTTTTTACCTTTTACTCTAATATCGAAATTATTTTGTATTGATAATTAGAACCGACCCCACAAACTATTAGTGCTCAAAAAGTTTATGACTTATCAACATAACCACTTCCACGCCCACTCCCATTCCCACTTCCACGCTTTCAGCCACTTCCATGCCCACACTTACACAGCCATACTGTATCACACTTCCTTCCCTAGGCCATTTCCACTCCCACCCACGCGCTTATGCCTTAGGATTAGGACATCCTAATCCTGGTCCCACTCCCAAGCCCACTCCTACGACCACGCCCACTCCAAACGTACTCAAACTCCCTATCCTATACCTACGCCCACGACTACTCCACTTGCACTCCCACTCTTATTCCCACTTACACTCCACTTCGACTCCCTATACCACTCACTCTCACCCCACGCCCACACCCACTCTCGGTCCAACTCACTCCCCGGCTATATCACCCCATCCCACACCTATGCCCATGCCGATGCCTACACTCACTCCCCACTCCCACTCCCACTACCCATCCCACCGCCATTCCCTACCCCACTCTGATGGGTAAGAGTGGTCTCCATACTAACTTTCGTCCCCCCCCAAACATCCCCAAGTTGTGTACTCCATCAAATTTTATTTTCGCAAACAAAAAGTAGCCTTTCTCATCTATGTCTATACCAAAATTCATCAAAATTGGTTTTGCGGTTTAGGTGTTTTCGCATTTATAATATTAAGTTGGATTAATTACGGAATTTGATATCTGAACGACACGGGAAGATCACGAGTTGACTGAAACACAAAGGAAATGGATTAAGTTGAGAAAAAAAAAACATTGTTCAAAGAAAACGGAAGATTTGGCAGTACGGTCAGAAGACCGTTTATCCAGCCCAAATTGGGCTAAGAAAGAAAGAAATCAAATGTTTGACAGGTAGGAACAATTGTATGGTAAAATAAAATAATTGTCTTAATATTTTCCACTCAATTTCTCCATATTTTCTTAGATTTAAAACCTTCTCTTGACTTCCCACAAATATTTTAAAAGCAAAATCAGCCAAATTGGTCCAGCTGTTGTTAAGTTTTAGGGAGACTAACGAACAGCAATTTATAAATGAAATATTATATTTTGTACTAAACAAGCCAGGTAAGCCAGGTCCTTGACCCATGCTTGACCCAGACAAAGCTCAAAGTTTTGTTTTATTACAACTTTTTTGGGAAGATCTAAAAACAAAATGGGTGAATATCAAATTCATATGTTTGACAGGAAGTAACAGTTTTTATGAGAAAATAAAGACTTAGATTTATACCGAGTTACCGTTTTCGTACTAAAAAATTTGCAAGTTTTTTGGAGAGAAAACGTGAAAGAATCAAAATTATATTATTGTTGAACCTTTGTATTTTCTATTCCGTGAAGGTTTGCTATTTTTCATAACTACATTCAGTGTTTTTATATCTTAAAAATGTTGAGTATTTGCAAGCGTGAGGGAGAGGAGAGGGTTTGACATGTATAGTCACCATATTACTAAGAATATCTATACCAACACTTTTCATACTGAAGTCACTTTGTTCATGTGTTCTTTATAAGTAGCACTATAACTACATTAAACTATCGTTATTACTACACTAAATCAATAGGTTTAGTCCTTTTGAACCTTCTCACAATGTCAGTTTATTTTAACCAATACGATTTATATGTATTGGTAGTAAAAACATCCCCATTTTCACTCCATTCTTTAAAAGTAGCGTTCGCAAATCCACCTACTTCTCAGTGATGCGCGAAGATGTTAATAAAGTAGTTCCAGTTAATTGGGGCGCCGCGCGGAATGGTGGAGGGTGAGATTGCGGGCATTATGTGCCCATAAATTAGCAGCATCGGCACGTACTTGCTGCGAAAACATACTTAGGCTGGCTGCACGTTATAAGACATTTGCTCGTGTATAAAATTCAATGGTCTCATACACATTATCGTACATATCTGTAGGGCGAATATTTTTTAGCGTATCGTAAGCAACGAAAAATGTTGGCCAATACAACACACAACACCACCAGCCTATTAATATCAGTCCACTGCTAGACATATTGTTTATATATTGTTTATTGACATAATAACTAGAACGGCTTGCGCCAATTACTCTAATTATAAAAATTTGGTTGAGTTTACATCTATACATCTCTACATAGTCAAAATTCAATAAAAATAGTCAGTTAATAACAAATTCAATAGGTAGTCAAATAATCAATCAATATCTTACTTACACACACTATCAATAAACTTATACACACTTCTGTCAGAATTAGTAGATATTTAGTACATAGTCAATAATAATAATAACGTCAGTAATTATAAATTCCAATACTTAATAGTCAAATCAAATGTCGAACAAAAAACAAAAATAAATAGGCCTCCCATAATAAGAAAGAGGGATACACCCATAATTCCCAAGCTGGGCATGCGGGTTGGGGGTCGCAGGGCACAGCTTTTCGCACTGCTGACGCTGCTGCCCGTCCACGGCCAGTGAATGTAGCTGTGCCGATATTAGGCTGCGCTATGCCGTAGTCAGCCGGCCGCCAAAGCCCAGTTAATTAGTAAACAGGGTGCACCACGGGCAGGTGAGGTTGGCTTGAGTTCCGAAGATAGAGGTTGGAACCCTTTATTGGCCAATAACAAAGCGTCATTTTGAATCTATGCTTTCTTATTGGCCATTATGTCTACGATATGATGAAATAATTCATAATAATATAATAATAACTTTATTTTGTTCACAAAAAACTTAAGAAACAAACAATGCCATGTACTGCCATGTGCCTGCAGTCTACAATCGACTTCCATAAAATATTACTTCCGCGTCGTCGATGCAATCCTTCAAAAACAGGCTGAAAAACTGGCTTATTGACCAATCTTTTTATAAGATTGACGAATTTATTTTAGTTAACTAATGGATATTATAATATACGATTTGTACCTGCGTAATTTTATGACATTGTACACGAATTTAATTATTATTATTATTTTTTTGAATTATTTGTATACTAAATACGATTATTATTGTCATCAACAGGTTATCGAAGTATAATGAAAGAACAACTTCATCTGTTCGTAACTAAGGAGACGGACATTATCAGGACAAAGTTTGCACACTAAATATTTTTTGGAAATTTCAATGGAAAATGGAAAATACGAGAGAATTTAAAGTACTTTTTTTGATGGGATTTTTGTATTAACTCTAGAATATGGACGATTAGAACTCTAAAATATGGAAAAGTAGTTCCAAGAAATTCGAAGAAAAGGCGCTATTTCTCCACCCTTTCTTTTTGCGATTGCCCTACAGAGCTAATTTTGACGAAGAAAACAAAGACGCTGGATTCTTGGGCCACGAGAAAATCTTACATTTTTTCCATTGAAAGTGCTTATTTTATAAACAGTTTTTAATCTGTCTATTTTTAACATAATTTTAATAGGCTTTGATGCTTTACGGATAAACGCGAACAGTGGGCGATCTTTGGTGAATTTATATGACCTCTATAAAAATAATGGGGCACAAAGTAAACATGATGGTAATACAGAGGAGGCACAAATCTTGGCGATGCGTCGATAAAAACTACACGTTTTTCTACATGTCATGCTAGTTTTTGCCCCCAGCTTTGTTACTTTATACTTACTTCAAACACATATAAAAACACTAGTTTGCGGCAGCGCTTGCCTGATAAATAGATAAATAGTAGCATTAATGTTAAAATAAATCACAAACTATCTGAATGGTAGATTTCTTCCGAATCCGTTCAGATGTAACGGAATTGAGTGGCAACAAACATACTCATACACTTTCGTACTTATACTATTAAGTGTGATATGATTTCACATTGTCTTTGTTTTGGCAGTAGGTATAGAGAAATCTTAATACAATTTATTAAGGTAATAAAGTTAAAGTGCAAATGATTTGATTAAATTCTGTTCGACAGAATGAAATGATACTTACAAAAACTGAGCCGCAATCTTATATATATAAAAATGAAACCCGTTTTCCTTGGTCACGGCATCACGCGTGAATGGCTGGACCGATTTCACTAATTCTTTTTTTGTTGTATTTGTTATTATTAGGAGAAGGTTCTTACGGAAAAAAATATTAAGAAAATCTCTCAGAAATATTGAAAAATATACATTTAATCATTGCTACGCTAAGGCGGTACGAAGTTCGCCGGGTCAGCTAGTAAGTAATAAAATTGGAGATATTTGATATAAAAATTTAAAATAATTCTTCATAAAAAAAGTGCTTGTAAAACAGTTTATTTGTATCTGCTATTTTTTTGTGTTTCCCCATACTATTCCAGTTAAAAAAATACTGTATGAACGACGCAATATGCCATGTCGCGCTCAATATGTCGGGTTCTCAATAAATGTCGTGATAACGGCTGTGTCCTGTTCCTGTTCAATGACGTGTTATTACAACGTTTGGTTGTTTCAATTCCTACGACTAGTTAATATACTCCGCTCTACAATAAACTTTGACCATGTTTTAGAACTAATTCTGTTAACGCTTTGAGTGCTGAAAACAAAACTGTGCAAGAGGCGTAGGACCAGCCAGAGACCCGCCGTCAATGTGTTATGATGGCAGATAAACGTAGTCCCTGTCATATTAACCCAACTAGTCACTTATCTTACTTTTTTTGAATATTAATAAAGCCAAGTGTACTACAATGGTAATATGGTAAGTATATGAAAAACAGACGCCGGGAGCTGTCCAAATTTTAGCAGTGCATAATATAAATGATGTTTGCAAGCGCTTGGTCCTGATAGGTGAAATATCAACCAGAAGCCGATGGTAGTTAGCAGCGCAGTGGATGAACTTCACGCAGTTCACTCTTGCCATTATTTTTTTATTTAAGCTACACAGTCTTATGTAACAACGATTGATTGAACACAGTACCTTGAAACTTTTATTAACGTCGCAGCATTTTACCTCTACGAGCACTTTAGGACGCCACCAAAAAGTATTAAAACAACTTGAAATATTAGTCTAGACGGCTGAAGTCTATTTTATATAGAAATATAATAGTTTTTTTAACTTTGGAACAAGACTGGTGGTCTTTGGGGAGAAACCTAAATCACTGTAGGTATTTTCGATAAAAATGTTTTATTAGGCGCCAGAGTGTTATAGACGGTCAAATGATCACTGGTCTGCCCAATATTTACGCAAATGTCTAACGTGATCGTGGGGACGGATTCACCAAGATAGGTACATAATTTAGGTTATCTACCTAACCTACATAATACGTATATTTATATTTAATTTAATAAATAATAAATATAATAAATAATGCTGGACACTATCACACAGCATCATGTACCCCAAACTAAGCAGAGCTTGTATTATGGGAACCACATGACTGATAAATAACATAGATACATAATTTTTATGTAAATACATACTTATTATACATAGATAAACACCCAAAACCGAAATAATTGCAGAAAGTACAAACATTTGTCTCGTGGCGGGAATCGAACTCGCAACCTTCTGCGTCTCAGGCGGGCCTTCGCCCACTGCGCCACAGAGGTCGTCAAATGTAATGTTTTTTGAGACTTCTTAAATACAAAATATGATCACGTAGCCCCCAAACAAGGAGAGCTTGGATTATGGGAACCATGTAACTTATATACCTACTACTTTTATAGTTTTTTTGTAAATTCATCACATTAATAAAAAGTGCTGAACGAATTTTCTTACGGTTTTTACCAATAGATAGAGTGATTCATGAGGAAGGTTTAGATATAATTTGTTAAGGTTTTGTGTTAATTGGTTGAAATATGACGATTATTATTGAAGATGTCGAAAAGTCAAGCAACAATAATGCTCTTTATCCCGTTTGAAGCCTGGACTGGTTCTTACTAGCATATAATTAATTATCACACTAATATAACTACCAAAAAGACTTAGAAACTTAGCGTGGGATCGAAGTGGATGGAAAAAATGGGCGGAGGCCTTTACTCTACAAAGGGATTGTTCAGGCTGACAGTTAAAGTAATAGTAACTAATATTACAGTTAACCAGTAAGTTTGTGTGTTAGTATATTTGTTTCCACTGTATTCCATAACGGATTTAGACGAAACTTCTAATATACGCGATGTCTCACACACGGTCAACAGATCCCAAACTAGGTAGAGCCTGTACTATGGGTACCAGAGACTGATAAACATACATAGATACTTATAAACACCCAGACACAGAACAAACATTCATGCTCATCACACAAAATTTTATCCTGGGCGGAAATCGAACCAACGACCTGCAGATCAATATAAATAGTTTGTGACCTGGAATAACATAAAGGCCTTTTTATCCAGGTATCGCGAGAAACCGCGGACGGAAGCTAGTTCCCATAAATAGTAAGGAAATTTTGTCACCCATTCGCATAAACCCATTCCTTTCACCCTACCCAGGAAACCATTGGCGTCCCCTCACCGGCAAGGTATACCCATTTATCCAGATAAGTACATAAAGCAGGTTAGTTGCGACATTACTCACAATATCCGAGAAAGGGGTCCAAAATATCCATTTGCCCCAGATAATAAGAATAATATGGGGAAAGAGGACTTTGGGATGTAAAAGGTTCCAACTACCACTTACGGAACTTAAACCAACCTCACCGCTCGTGGTGCACCATGCTAACTAATAAACAAGGCTCTGGTGGCCGACCGATTGCGGCATCGCGTAACCTATGTAACACCATAACAACCAAATTACTTGACCAACGATGGACAGCAGCGTCGGTGGTGCGAAAAGCTGTGCCCTGCGATTCCCATTACGCCCAGCGTGGGGAATATGGGAATATCTCCCATCTTATAGGGGAGGCCTATTTCCAGCAGTGGACTGAATAGGCTGGTGTTGTTGTTGGGGAAAGAGGACAGAAGACCCCCAATTTTTATTTTATTTTTATTAAGATGGAACAAGGACATGACCCACCTGAGGGCCTCGTACGAGTTGCACCATTTGAGAACTTTTATACACACTTTTGTACACTATATCGAGCTCATCGAGTGAAATTGAAGTAGCTTTTTTCGTTAATTACCTCACCGCTTTGAGTGATAATCAGTGATCGGAATTAGGTGAGCTAATTTACCTAAAGTTCAAAGAATAGAGTCAAAAAAAATGGAGACTTCCTTACCATTAACATTTTTTTCCGGGAAATCTTTCCCGGAAATTGGGAATTTGTTCCAAGTTTTAGGATATCAGTTAAGTACATTTAATATTAATGTTATTCATACAGAAAACTAACTGAATTAATTTTCCTTTTTAACAAACTTCAATAAGATTTATTTTGTTATTAACTCAGGTAAAAAACTGGATTCGCCTATGTTTTCGTTTCCCAGAATAGCCAAATCATGCTGTCCCTTTAAGTGTTTGTAGCAATACACAGCAAACCAGTGATAAACAACAACAACAAACGCTAAGAAAGGGACAGCATGCTTTGGCTATTCTGGGAAACGAATCATTGTTTAAGTAAACAATGACAAAAGGGTTGAAGGGTGAGGGTGTTTTGCATCCAAACGGCGTCATAACTTGTATGCGTGCGTGCATCACTTCTGTAGTTACCTCGGCAGCGTGTGTATCTTAGACTCGTGAATATTTTATTAACCTGTTTTCGTATCGATTATTGGATCTGCTTCACATAACTACCTTGGCTTGAATTTACGGACTGCGATTTATTGCAACCATATCACTACTTGTAGCTATCTACCTTGGCTTGAATTTACGGACTACGATTTACTGCAACCAGAAATTTACTGCGCTTTACGGCAATCAAATTACTTGGTAAGTCTTTGATTTGTACTACACTTTTAAAACATTCTAAATATTAGACTGCTTTTGATAAATTTACCAAATTCAAACAATTTTATGCAACTATTTATTTATGGAATTTTATTCAGTGTTTTATATTTGAGTTCGTGCACAAATGTTGGAGCTACTGGCAATTCTATCATCAAACTATATTTTACGCGAAGACGTCCCTGGAAAAGTGTAGAAACTATATATTTGTCTCATTGTTTTCAGTAATTTTTCTGCCTCAACGCAACTAGCAAATAAATGGCGACCAAACCTACCGACGGGATTGTACAGTCGTGGATTAGAGATCACCCCGAATTGTACCACGACCCCGCTAGCAACACGATATTTTGTTCTAAATGTGAGAATTCTATTGTATGCAAAAAAAGCAATATACAGAGGCATATTGACGGACCAAAACATCAAGGTACTGCTAGGCAAGTGAACGAAGAATTTTATTTAGATTTAATACAATTTCTTATATTGTGTAACATACCCTGGTCACGAGTAAATCGACCAGAGTTTAAAACTTTTTTAATGAAATATATGTGTTGTAAATGTACAAATGTTAAAAGGATTCCCGATGAATCGTTATTGAGAAAGGTTTATTTAGACGTAGTTTTTAAAAAAAAAATTGCATTAATCCATGACCATGTTCTTAATCAGAAACTTTGGATATCTCTAGATGAAACTACCGACTATTTAGGTCGTTATATTGTAAATTTTCTTGTAAAACCTTTAAATCTCGCAACAAACAAACCATTTTTAATAGCTTGCAAAATGTTAGAAAAAGTAAATGGAGAGACAATAGCTCATTTTGTGATTGGATGCCTAGAAAATATGTGGGGAGACTCGTATGAAGACAAAGTAGGAGATGTTTTAGTTTTATGTTCTGATAGCGTAGCATATATGTTAAAAGCAGGAAGAATGTTAAAGAACTCCTTGCCAAATATGATACATGTTACCTGTTTAGCACACGCTCTTAACCGCGTTGCAGAAAAAATACGGACACAATATGCGGATGTGGATACTTTAATTTCAAATGTAAAAAAAATATTTTTAAAGGCTCCTAATAGAGTAAAATTGTTAAGGGAAAAATTTCCGAGCCTGCCATTGCCACCTGAACCTGTCATAACAAGGTGGGGTACATGGCTAGAAGCAGCTTCGTATTATGCTGAATATTACGAAGAAATAAAAACTATTGTAAGACTTCTAAGAAGTTCTGATTCTTTGTCTATCAGGCATGCTAAAACTGTCCTAGGAAAAGAAAGTTTAAAAACTGATTTAGATTACATTGACGAATATTTTAAAATAATTCAAATTTCATTAAAAAAATTGCAAAAGTCTAACTTATTGTTGACGGAATCTTTCCATATTTTTGATGAAGCAAGAATTGTTCTAAGCTGGTGTTCTTCTGAACCAGTAAAACAAAAATTAGAAAACGTTATGGACAGAAATCCCGATCTAGATGCATTAAGAGACATTTGTGAAAATATAGATAAAGGATTAGATAATGAAAATGAATTATTGTCATTCTATAAATATGTACCTGTAACTTCAGTTGATGTTGAAAGGTCCTTCTCTACGTATAAATGGATTTTAAGTACAAAAAGAAATCGTTTGAAAATAGATAATATGGAAAAACTCCTAATGATTTTCTTTAATTCTCCGGACGAAGATATTTCTTTATACTCCGTCCATGATGAAAACGTTAGCGATTCAGATTAAGGGACAAATTCAACATCAATGGAAATAATGTTTAGAGTTCCGACTGTGTATCTTAGGTAGGACTGGTTACTTTCTTAATTATTGATTTTGAGTTCCATTATCTGTACAAAATGAATAAATGGTACAAAAACTATAAAATGGCTTTTTTATTCCCTTGCTTAAATAAATGTTTTTATTACTATAGCTATTTACTAAAGCTGGTTTATAAATCACATTAGCTTCCGCGCTTACTTACATCGTTCATTTTATTTGTTGAAAACAATAAAAATCGTGCTTACCGTTTTTTACAACAATCGAATTCGTTTCCTCTTCTTGTTATCAATAATAAGAAGAGGAAATTAATTCGATTGTTATTTTACTGTATTAATTTTAGATGGACCTAAGTAATTTCTCGAAACCCGGGAAAATTTTCCCGGAAAAATATTTAGTCGCAAGGCGTCTCCACTTAGTCTCTGTTATTTTTCGAACTTTAGGTATTTTAGCTCACCTAATTCCGATCACTGGTGATAATTATTGCAATCTGCAACAAGATTACTTTACCTACGTTTTTAGATCAGATTCTACTCAAAACCAGTTGCGTGATTTCCAAAAAACGTACATTAGTAACATTGAGCTCAATATGGTAAACCAAGAAAGTTGGCGAATTGTGCAACTCCTAATTGAGGTACTGATGTTAAGTGGTAAACAACCAACACCTATGTGACATCTATCACGCTTTTTTTAAACGTGCCCTAGAATGTAACGCCCTGCAAGGCTTAAGGGATGAAGAGGATAAGCCTCTTGTGCCTGTAATTTCACCGAAACTCACAACCTACAAGCCGACCACAGCAAAGCCGCTTCACGACAGAAATAGTCATGGCAACAACACAAGCTCACCCCTAGACATAGGCTTCTCTCCACTCTGGGCATGTGGGTAATGGATGACAGCGCACGTTTCTCGCTCTACCGACGCTGCTATCCGTCAACGACCAGGGATAAGCTGGTGAGGTTGGCATGGCTTCTGAAGAATGAAGTAGGAACCCCTTACGCTCTCACAGGTATAGAGATAACCAGGTAGATATATAGATAGCCTCAGTTACTTTACTAAAAGTTGACTATGACTTATCTACTGATTACTACTGTGAGACCGTGAAATGTTTGTTTTATCTGCAAATATTTGTCTAGTATTTTTAGGTTTATCACATTATTGTCCGTCTTTCTGTATGTCTAGACCTTTTCTCAGGAACGCGTGGAGGTATGTAGTTGAAATTAATATTCAAATACTCAGATTTGCAATACCTTGGAGATGAGAAAAAATCCAACTTCTAAGTCATAAAAATCAAAATAGCGGATGTATATGCCATATATGTTGAAACTCGCCAGCGAAAGGGGAATCAAAACCTAAAGGGTAGTTCTTGTCGACCTAGAATCGTGAAATCTGGCAAAAAGCAATGCCTTTTAGTAAAAGTTAAGGAAAATAACCAAAAAGCGTTAATTTGTCGATATTACAAAAAATATTTCATACGTGTAGTTCTACAAGTTTAAACGGAATCAATCCTCATTGCGTTATCTGTTTTTTTTCAGTAATATATTTATGTATTTTATAAAAATATTCATCAGTACCTTCACAAATCCATTTACAAAGTATATATACACATATAGCCTATACGCCTATATACTATATGGCATTGTAAATAGATTTGTTAAGGGACTGAGTCAGCCGCATGCATCAAAATTTAATTACTTTCTGAATAGACTAGCAAGTTTTGAAATTATGGTTGTATTTACGAAGTAACAAGTAAGCACAGTGCGGATCAATAACATGTAAATAGGAAGTGTTTCAAAAGACCTGTGTTTAATGTAATGTGTTCTAAAAAGCTGCGTGTCAACCTTAATTACAGGTTGCTCTTAAGTAACCGTGTGTTTTAAAAGCCGAACTATTTCTCAGGTGCTATGGGTTTTCCATAATTTTACATATTTTCGTATGTACATAATTCCATCTAGCAATTCTCAATACAAAGTCGAAAGTTGAAAGTCCATCTTAGACCACAACGCTATAACATCAGATGAGTTTGTGGTTAACCGAAGATAAAATGGACACAAATTTTGTAAATACATATACATACATAGAAAAAACCTAGACCCGAGACAAATATCTGCAACATGCAAACATTTGTCCCGCGGCGGGAATCGAACCCGCAACCTTCTGCGTCCCAGGCGGACCTTCGCCCACTGCGCCACAGAGGTCGACAATGTAAAGACAATGTAATGAGGTGGGGGACAATGTAATGTATTCTAATAAATATTCGATTTTAATATATTCTAATAGACTATAAAATGTATTGGGCCTAACCTAATATGAAGAGTTCATAAATTATAATTTATTTAGTATCTATCTTAGTTAAAAACCGTACGTGAAGCTAAAACTTAACGAATAATAAAGCCTTATTTGAATTTATACTTAAGTATAGAAATGCATTCATCATCATCAGCTTATATGAAGTCTATAATTCAAAATGTTCTTGTCTGTTTTTCTTTTAATTGATTTGAAATACAATATGTAACCTACTTAACTTTTGACGAAATCAATTTTAACGTTGTGTACCTATGGTAGAAATAAATGAACTATGAACCTCCCCTAATGAGAAATACATTACTTCAATAACTGCAACATCGCATGAGCCACTATTTTGGATCTCTGTCTCGCCAACCGATATTTCTTATATACTACTATCTAAAGAGGTAGAATTGTAAGTTTGTATTTATATTTGTCCGAGCATAACTCTCGAACCGGTGATTAAATCTGCATGAAAATTTGGTAGGTCGATATGGTGTATTTGAAATTTTTGCTGGGAAGTATTTGAGTTAAATCTGACAGGGGGCCATTAAGGTATGGGTTTCCAAAATGGCCAAAAAAATTAATCACATCTAAATATTATATTGAGTGGGGTGTCATATAAATGGGTTTTATTTGTACATTCAAAAATGGTTTTTATTTCATTTCTTGAATGCATAGTTTTTGAAACATGGTTGTAAGTTCGTATGTTTGTTGTTCGAGTATAACTCTCAAACCGATGATCCAATCTGCATACAATTTAGTAGGTCGATCGGTTGCATTTGACATTTTTGCTGGTAAGTTCATCAGACAGGGTTCAGGGGTACAGGTACTATTGTACCCAGTTTTTAAAAGTAGCTCAAAAGCACTTTGGGCACTAGAGTAGCCGATTTCGAATTTACTGCCCTTGGCCTTGCCCTTTCTGTCTTGCTTTTTCTCATAGACTTAGCTATTTAACGCGTGTCGATGTGTTTATTTCACAATATAACTCAGAAGAAGTCCCCTATTTATGTTATATTTTAGCGTTAAAAATGATGTAACTCTTTGAAATTTAGACAAAAAAAATGAAAGCCGGCCGCAAAAAATAAAGTCGGCACCGACTGCGACTGTTGGTGACTGTCGACAGGCCCAAGGTCACGCAGGCTGGTACTTTACATGCATTCTAAAATGGTATGATAGGGGGCCACAATTGGTTGGATCTCACCGGATAGTGACTTAAATGCGTCCATCCGGTATTCATAGCGATCTCTTGCCTGTACGTATTTATTATGTTTCTTTTAATTGTCTCTATCTTTTAAATATGATTATCTAAGCGAAACGCTGCTGGTAGAAGCTGGATGCGTCGAGCTCAGTACAAGCCTTAATGGCGCTCATTATGGGAGGCCTATATCCAACAGTATCATGATGCTATCATGTGATTAATCTTTTGCACTTTTCCATTCTTATATATTTTATTTTTCCGAAAAAGGACTTGTTTTTCCGTTTCTATTTAGCAGCGATTTTATTGGCGGAGGGGATGCAAAAGAAAACCCTCCGCCTAGTATTCAGAGCTTCACGCATCCAGATTCTACCAGTACAAGGATTATCCATCCATATTGCCCAACCAGGCCAGGGCATTCCACACTACGTTCATCAAGACAATTGTTCCAAAGATTGTCAGTTCTTTGGCAGATATGGTCCGCCCAGTACCACTTCAACTTGCCAATTTTTTGAGCTTTGTCGAATTTTATGCTTAAGAAAGGCTTCAAGTACAGCTCGCAGAGCGATTTAAATTTATGGACTCAGTGGTTCTGTGTTTAGACTAGCCGTACTGTATTGTGCACATTCCTACTCGCTTTAGTTATAAACCTACTGGTACCTATTTTCTGTATTTACTGTATTTTAACAAAATAATCAAATTTTATAATGCAGGTAATGGTATAGCATACCATTTAGCATGACATTTATGACAGCATTCTCGATAATAATAACCTATTTTAAAACAACAACGCAATTTGTTACCTAGGTAGGTACGCCTAGGTACCTACAAAGCCTCGGTCTGCCTACCATATTGCTATATCCTTAGACAGGGTTCATGTGAGATACTTATAACTCGTAACATGCAATTTAACACTATGTGAAAGCAATAAATGTATTGTATTGCATTTCGGCTACATAATGTGTCACACCAGGTTGGAAACTTTCGTTTTCAGCTGAGAGGATTATCGATGGTAAAAAAAATAAGCCAAGCAGAGTTTTTTGCAATTTTTCTCTGTTTGGTTGCATATGAATTGGTATAAATAAAAAAAAATACGATTCAAAGTGTATTTTGTGTTCATGTTGTATAAACGTATTTTGATTTGATTTGATTTGTTGTAACACTTTGACTGTTTTTCTCCTGCATAGAGCGGGTTTTCTTATACCTTTACCATCTAAAAATATAGCACAACAGTATCTAATGTACAAAAAGACGCGGTTAATACGAAGCTTCGAGCATTGCTAAGTCTCATCACTCGCTGCACCGAAATGAAAAATAACTAGCAGTTCACACAAGTGACCATTTTCAGCCTGATGATAACAATGTCTACCACCACCCTAATTGTATTTAATCCGTAGCCAACAAAATCGCTCGCGTATAAACCCCTTCAGCAATTTTCAGTGATCATTTGCACTCCGCTAGGGTTGTCAAAGCTTAGAATTACATGTTCAGTGTACACACTGGGGGCCTTTATCTTGTTTACTCAGATGGTGGGAACCCTCGACATATTTGATTACAATTGAAATTCGTCGCGAGGTTGGTTGTATAGTACAGTCGTAATCATAAGTGATTGAGAATACCTACCTTAATAGTCGATGGCCGAGAGATCAGTGGTGCGGGTTTGATTTCTGTAGTAGGATAATGTTTGTGTATACATTTAACTCACTCTCTCCAGATTCTGGCGAGGCACAAGGATGTACTCTTAAGGTGACGATACATGTCAAACCTCCCTCTCGCTCGCATAATTAAATATTTTAGAAGATATAAAATCACTGAATGTAGGTATGCAAAATAGCAAACCTTCACGGCCTAGAAAATAACAATACAAAGGTTCAGCAAGATTATCATTTTGAACCTAACACGTTTTCCTACCAAAAAATTTGTACCAACATTGATCACATTGGTACAAGTTTTTTGATAAGAAAACGTGTTAGAATCAAAATGATATTGTTGCTGAACCTTTGAATTGTTATTCTCTAGAATGTGAATCTATTTTGCGTAACTATAGTCAGTGATTTTATGTCTTCAAAAATGTTGAATAGTGCGAGCGAGAGGGAGGTTTGACATGTGTAGTCGCCTTAAACCCGGATTTCTGGCCAGCAGGTATCGTTTTCAGATGCTTTGGGGAAGCAGGGCAAAAACGAAATCCATCACTAATCAAGTAGTTAGTTAATATAATAAATGAATATATGTTAGTATTTGAGGTATTTATAGCTATGGGTCATTATCATCATATTTTGTATGTGTCTTGTTACCTGAATTAAACCTTTAGATTATAGAAGAGAAATATATGAAGTCTTAAAATTCAATATGCTCTGAACATCAACTCATACGGCTGATCTCTACTTTCTTAAGTCCATATACTATTTGCTAGAAAGGCATGCATAGTTTATCTCAATGCTATTACAGCGACTTCGTAGCAGGGCATTTCTATGAAACTGCATAGCATTATATTCGAGCACCCTGGTACGATTTTCTTTTTAAACTCATTTCAAGTCGCACTGAGAGAAGTATGCATCCCTTTCTAGCTAATTATATATGGAAATAAGAAAGAAGAGTCAGCCGTATGAGTTGATGTTCAGAGCATAAATGAATTTTGAGATTTCTTCTACACTTTAGTCATAGGTCTTTGAATAAACCTTGTATTATTATTATTAATATTAAAGAACAGATTTTGAATCTGAAAGCTCAGTTCAAGTTCGTTCCATTACTTACAAGTTATCCATTTGATGAACGATATTTTAAAACCATTGGAAATGAGAAAAACTTGGTGAACATTTCGGATATGAAATTTTTTGAAATTATAGTATTGTTTGGTTTCTAATCAGTTATTTAGCATACAATTAAAAACTATATTTTAAAGAAATCTTATTGAACACAACACAGTGCTTTGGTATATTTAGCATCATCATCATCATACACAGTCTGACTTTACCTACTGCTGGATAGGACTCCAAAGTTTTTGCAATCCACCACGGTCTTGTGCTAGTCTACTCTACGAACGTCGTCGACCCATTTCTCCAGTAGATTTTCGATGCTTCTTTCATTCTAGGCCACCACTTATTCAATGTCCTATTCCACTGTCATCACCACACCTCGCTATTCCCTCTCCTTTAGTTTGTTGAATAAATGTGTTTTCTTTCGTTTCTTTCTTTTTCATTTCCTCTTTATTTCCAAAGTTGGTTCGCAATATCCTTGACTTTTATCTTTTTTGACAAATCTTAAAATTAGAGGCTCAGGCTGTAAGTTTGATGCTGAACATAGCAAGCTCCGTAGACCAACAACACCACCAGCTTATGTCAGTCCACCGCTGGACATAGGCCTTCACTAATAAGATGGGAAAAATGCCCATAACGTCCACGCTGGGCATGCGGGTTGGGGATTACAAGGCACAACTTCTCGCACCACCGACGTTGCTGCTCATCGGTGACCAGGTGATCTGTGCCGGCGTTAGGCTGTGCTATGCCGCCAGAGCCCCGTTTGTTAGCTAGGAGGGTGCATCGCAGGCAGGTGAAGTTAACTTGGGTTCCGAAGATGGAGGTTGGAACCCCTTACATTCCATAGCTTTATGGCTCCAATTTTGACCAACTTTTATTTTATATTGCTACGTTAGCAAAGAGGTAAGCGGTCCTCCTGCTGGCAAGCGGCACCCGCTGCCTATGGACGCCTGTAACCTCAAGAGGTAAGACATTCGCGTTGCTGACCCTTTTAAAAAATATAAAACGCCCTTTTTTAAATGCTGCATATTATTAGTGTTGTATACTTAAAAGAAGAGATCCCAACCCAAATGATTGTCACTTGTTTTTAATGAATAAATGATTTTGTATTTTGTATTTTGTATTTTGTATTTGTATTTTATAGTCTCTGGGTAAAGCCTCGGCAGGGAGACCATTTTCAATAATTTTATCAATTCTGATTGTAAGTGTACTCGTGCGTTGAGTACACGGTAGGGCGCGTTAATAGTGTCGTAAGTCAGTACATTTACATAGTATTATTATTGTACTCTGTCGAGCACACAACGAGAATTTTATATAATACGCTTGAGTATGTACATAACAAGATTAGAAATGGGTTAGATATTCCATAATTTTATTTTGATTTGGTAAATCATAGAATGAATGTTTCGTTGCAAATACTTTTGATAAAACATTTAATTAGTTAACCTGACGACCTCTCTGGCGCAGTGGGCAAATGTTCGCCTGAGACGCAGAAGGTTGCGGGTTCGATTCCCGCCGCGAGGCAAATGTTTGTACATTCTGCAAATATTTGTTGTTTTCTATGTATAATAAGTATGTGTTTACAAAAAAATGTATCTATGTAGTTTATCAGTCCTGTGGTTCCCATAATACAAGCTTTGCTTAGTTTGGGGCTACATGATGCTGTGTGATAGTGTCCAGAATTATTTATTATTTATTTATTGTTGTCGGAGTTTATAGGCCGCCCGAAGGCCTCCGACATGGCTTTACGACTGGAAAAGCTAGAACCAACATCATAACGTGCTTTCCGAAGCACGGAAGTGCTTAAATCTAAATGCCACTAAACAGTCACTCATCCAAGTGACCAGGCGGAGTGTTACTTGACCAAGATGGCCAAGAACACCAAAGCCACGCCACGAGCGTTCTTATATATTTATATATTTATTTATTTTATCCCCCCCACCCCCCGGGGTGTAAGTGGTTCCATCCTCCATCTAAGCGGAACCCAAGCCATCCTCACCTGCACGTGGTGCACCCTGCTAACTAACAAACGAGGCTCTGGCGGCCGGCTGATTGCGGCATAGCGCAGCCTAAAACACCGACACAGCTACATTCCCTGGCTGCCGATGGGCAGCAGCGTCAGCGGTGTTAGAAGCTGTGCCCTGCGATCCCCAACCCGCATGCCCAGCGTGGGGATTATGGGCATATCCCCCTACTTATTAGGGGAGGCCTATGTCCAGTAGTGGACTGATATAGGCTGTTGATGTTGATGTTGATGTTGTTATTTTATTCATAAACTAGACTTTAAATTTTATTGAAGGGTCGACAACGCACATGTTATAGCCCTCTTGATGTTATAGACGATTATACGCTACGGGAACTGCTAACCATTAGAAGGAAGAATAACCATAATCAATTATTAATATCAACGGGATATTTACCATGATTTGTGAGTTCTGTTATTTCCCGATATTTCGACGCAGTTGCATGCGCCATGATCACGGGAGAACTGAAGTCTGTGCGAGTGGGTAGTTACTGGCAGACGAATCGATCTACCCTCTTTCTCAGTCTTTTATTACCTACGACACCCCTACCCCCGTAAATATCCCGTTGATATTAATAATTATGTTCTCAACCATGATAGTTTCAAAAGTTATAACCATAATCAATTTGAAAAATCTACTCAAGCGGTAATTTCTAAAAAATAGCACACAATTTTGCATATTATCCAATTACTTAATCAATCGCGCTTTTACCATTATAACGTCCAACAAAAACCATTGGTCCGAATAATTTTCCTTTCGATTTTTTCCTCAGAAAATGGTCTTTAGTAAGCGACGAGGTTATTATGAGAAAGGTCGGCTATTGTTAGGCTAATGCAAGTTATTGTTAGGCGGTGTATTATCTGTTATCGTAAGCCCCTATTATTGTTGTATTGTCAACAACAAATACGATTAGGCGGGCACTCTAATTTTAGGCACCCAATGTGCCACTTTGTCTCACTAAGTAGGTTTCGAAATCTATTCTAATACAAACAGCTGCGTAAAAGTGGGTAAGCACCAAATGTTTAATTCGTAGTTTTTTATGGTACCCAAAGATAGACGTAGCACATGGCCAACCTGTTCTGTTTATATTTATTTTATTTTTCAATTATTTACTGCACTTACAGTAAAACATTTAAATACACGTAAAATTTACATAAGATGTTAACACAATCTTATTATATTTGAAATCAACTAAAAAAACTTATAACATTAGTTATTGAAAAAAAATGATGGTCAGTGGTAACAAAAAAAAAAACAAAACCCAAACCCTTCAAACTAAAAGTTAGTAATGCTGATTTACTGCAGAAATAAGCATGTTGGTGGCTTCACCACAAAAAAGCAATTGCTGTTTAATATCAACTGAAATCGAAATATTGAATAATGATTTATTTAAAATGCAATTCGTTGAGTGGCTGAATTATAGGATATTTTTGAACGCAAGTGAATTTTAATTTTTTTTATTATTCATTATCAACATCATCATCGGCCTATAACACCATTTCGCCCTGTCCTGAGCTCGACGTATCCAGCTTCATCAGCCTTTAGCAAATCGATTATAATTATGATTATAATTAAATAATGATTATCGCATATTAAAATAAAATTAAAAGGCAAAATCTACAAACAGGCAGTAAGACCAGCCTTAACTTATGGATCAGAATGCTGGCCGGTTAAAAAAGTGCATATACAAAAACTACATACCACCGAAATGAACATACTTCGTTGGGCCGGAGGAGTGACAAAACTGGACAAAGTAAGAAACAACTACATTAGGGGTACCTTCAGAGTGGCTGACATTGCGGAGAAACTTAGTGAAACCCGCCTGCGGTGGTATGGACACATAATGAGACGCAACGGTGACCACATGACAAGACGAGTGTCTGATTTGGAGGAAGGTAAAAGAGGACGTGGCAGACCACCAGTGACCTGGCAGCAAACAATCAGAAACGACATGAAGGCCAGCAATGTTGATACGGAGATGACGCAAGATAGACCACTTTGGAGAAAACATACAAGGAGGGCAGACCCCAAATAAATGGGATTAATGCCAGGAGAAAGAAAGAATGATTATCGCATATTATTAAATAATAGTGAGACATGAGAGCATTATTTCGATTAAGACCACCTTCATATGAATCTATGTAGCCGAAATCGGTTGACATCATCATAGATGATGCAAAGATGATTTACCATTTCATCTACTCTCATTTTGTAATCAAAACACATTCTAACTAAACATTCACGGCACTTAGCTATTCACAGACATTGTTTCGAAGTTGTAACTTAATAAGCGCTCGTAAAATACTTTGTGCCATATTATTATTGTTTCAGTTATTTGAGTTACGCCTACTACTGAAAACATTGTTTCGTTTGTCTGTATCTATTTACTTTTACAAGAATGTTTTTTTTGTTCTTCCTTCCGTTTTGTAGTTCCATCATACAAGTGTCTTGTGTGAAACTATCCCGCATTATTTATTTATGTTTAAATACAGGGTAAAATTTTACCTTTTTGAGGGCAGCTACATTTTCAGGTTTTGTTTTGAGGAAACTATAGTTTGAAGGAAAAAATCATGACATTCGTCAAAAAAAACAAATTGGTCTCAATCAATTTTATTTCCGAACGGGAACACTTTTCCCGATTCCAATTTTCGCGATTAGATTTGTTATATAACATGTATTTAACATATCTAATTGCGAAATTTTTTAAATAGTTTTCCATAGAATTTCTATGAATCGCCATTCGCCACTACATTCACACTACACTAAATACTGTGTTCATATTTTAAAATTACATTTCATAATGTTGCACTATGCGTCGAATTGCAATTGCAATTGGTAAAATTTTGCCCCGCCCCGTATAGGTCCTCTTTATCACGCCTTACGATCCCTTGCAAGCCTCATCCTTAGTGTAAATTATTTATTTATTTATTGACTAAACATTTACAATATCATAACAGTATTAGACCAAAGCAATATTGAAAATTACAGTACCAAAAACTTATGACCTACATATTAATATGAGGGCCCTTTCTGTGAATTTCGTCAAGGAAATAACAAACAGATCAAAATCATTTCCTTCGCATAGATTTTATATAGTTTAGCTCATAATTAATAAATAATTATGAGGTATCTATATAAAACCAGTGCAACTCAGCGGATTTAGAATTTTGTTACCATTAGATACGTAATAATTTATGTTGGTAAATTTAAAACCCGCTGCCCTGCCGCGCCTTAATTCAATAGACGAAGAGATAACAAAGTTTCACAAAGGCCTGGCACAGTCGCGGCCATTGAAAACCTCTATTCACTTTTTCCCGAGGAAAAACCAAGAACAAAATCAACAAGTCTAATTTGCCTAATTAGAAAACTTTCGAGTCTTTCCAAAACTTTTGCTCATTGACTATGAAGGGATTCAATGAATTTTAGAGTGGTGATTAAACAAAAATAATTTTGAATGATTACAGTGTGACTTATTAATAAGAATTGGAATGAGAATGAGGTCTTAAGTGTCTAAGTTTGGACGGACCTTTGAATATATAACTTGAATTGAGAAAATCTGATGAGGCTTTAAAAATAATTCATAGGAGTAGGTATCTTTTTAGAGTTTCGTACGCAATGGGTATAAAAAGGACTTACTAATACTAAGACTCCACTATCCGCCCGTCTGTTTGTCTGTTTGTTTGTCACTTGCCTCATTAACCATGGTGACCTAGACATTTGAAAATTTCACAGATGATGTATTTCTGTTGCCGCTATTACATCAAATACAGATTAAAAACAGATTTTTTAATGTAAGTGAGATTATAAATATTTAAATCGGGCTCCCATACAACGGTTCGGAACCCTTCGTGTTCGAGTCCGACTCGCATTTGGCCGGTTTTTACATTATTTCCTACAGCACCGCTGCAATTTTTTTCAATCGTATAGGCTAACTCTAGTGTCGGAGTTTTTAGGCCGCCCGAAGGCCTCCAACATGGTTGAACGACTGAAAAGCAATATCTTAAGGAATCCGCTGAAGCCCGGAAGCGCTCAAACCTAAATTATATTCAGCGGTTACCCATATTAGTACCTAGTGACCAGGTGGAGTGTTGCTTTACTAACGCACCAAGAGCTCCGAAGTATGTGACGACGGCGTTCAAAACGGCGTCGGTTCTTTCACCAATATAACGAAACAAAATTTCCATATTTAATTTAAGCTCCATTACAGTCTTTTAATATACAGTTTTTTTCTTGGAATGTGCAACCATAAGGTCTTAGTTTATTATTGATAACATTATCGGGTTTGCGCTTTAAATAAATTTGAATAATGCGGGACGTAATCACACAGCATCATGTAGCCCCAAACTAAGCAGAGCTTGTATTATGGGAACCACATGATTGATAAACTACACTTTTTTTTTTGTAAATACATACATATTATACATAGAAAACACGCAGACCCGAGACAAATATCTACAGAACATACAAACATTTGTCCCGCAGCGGGAATCGAACCCGCAACCTTCTGCGTCTCAGGCGGACCTTCTCCCACTTCGCCACAGAGGCCGTCAAATGGTCTTAATGAACCACTTTACTCCAGACTAGAACCTAAAATATAAGCTTATAAATGCCATACATTACATACGCCACTACCTTACTTCCTTGCAACTTCTTTTGCATATAATAAGAAATAAAAATAAAAATTTAATTAATTAAATAAATTTATTGATTAGTTATTATTAATTAATTTAATTATTTAATTTATTGTATATACTGTTGTGAATAATTATAAATAAATAAATGTACCGAATTGATAAAAAAAAATATTATTAAAAAATAAATCAAAATTATTATTAAATAATTAAAAGAAAATTAGGATAGACCCAAATTATTACCTTTGTACGTTGCCTAATCCAAACCAGGCGAACAAAACAAAAAAAAACAAATAGGTACTGCCATTTTTAAGTTTTTACGAGACAAACGCACGGCAGTTGATTATTTTATTTTAAGATGAAAACTTTTACAACACATGATGTCTTACCAAATAAAATTCTCAGCAATTTCACTAAAGAAATAGGCACAAAAATGTGCTTGAATAAAGCTCAAAGCTACAAAGAAACATAAAGTTATTGCTGTGTAATGCTCTGGGTTCTATAAACTTTATTTTACGGCAGGTGAATGAACTTGTACAGCCACAAATATTTCGAAAGCCTGAATTTTGCTCAATGCCTAAGAATTTTAAGGGCTATATGTGTTGATAGGTACTTGTACTAATAATTTTGAGTTATAATTTTCAAGTGGCGTGACGAACTCGATGTTTTTATGGTTCGGGGTAAAAATAGCACCCTATTGCTAAGACTCCACTGTCCGTCTGTCTCTCTGTCACCAGGATGTATCTCATGAACCGTTAAAGCTAGACGGTTGAAATTTTCAGAGATGATTTATTTCTGTTGCCGCTTTTACAGCAATAGTATTTTTTGTTATAGCGGCAAGAACAGAATAAAATAAATATTTAAGTGGGGCTCCCATACAACGGTACGAAACGCTTCGTTCAAAGTCCGACTCGCACTTGGCCGGTTTTTTTTCAGTATCCTGGCCAGCCGTTTCCTGAGATCGGAAAGAGGGAAGGGAAGCCTTTGCCATGGGAACAGACCATACCATAAGATGAGATAAGATATTTCTCAAAAATCATGGCAATCTTCTTTGGCTACAGTACGTTTTATATTTCGTAGTTCACTTGGGCCAAATCTGGTGTTGTAGTTTTTAGCCCGCCCTAAGTCCTCCAACATGGCTTAACGACTAAAAAAGCTGAGACCAACATCTTAACTTACCTTCCGAAGTACGGAAGCGCTCAAATCCAATTGCAAAACGGTCTCCTATATGAATAGTGTCCGAGTGCTATAGCCTATATAGCGGATATTTAAATAAGCTGCAGAAGAAGATTTTCAAGCTGCCTGAGACGCAGGTGGTTTTAAGTTCGATTTGCGTCGCGAAACAAATGTTTGTAATTTTGAAAATCGGTTCACAATTGACGGGAAATTGGTGATCATCATAGGGCGAATATTACAAGTGAGGATGAGGTTTTTTGAGTTTTCCGGGAAAAGTACCAATCCTTCAGCAATAAAATTTATATGGAACCTGTGAAGTCTCTTTTAAACAAAAAAAGAATTTTGAACATCGGTTTACAATGGAAGGAGATATTATTCAAAATAAAGTGGACGTCATGAATGAAGAAAGTTTGGTGCAGATATGTACCACGTCTTTTTCGCCGGAGGATATTGAAAGTGCTAAAAGCTTGCTGTTCGAGTCCATTAACACTACAAAGCGAAAGATTAACCGGAACAGAAAAGGACGATCGAAGAGAGATCTCCACGATGTTATCACTATTTTGAAGGAGACAGAGCCAGAGGAAATCCCAATCTTTGTTGCCAGAGAATTACAGAAATTGCCACCCGTAACTTTCGATCACATAGATGCTACCCGCTTGTTAAAAGACATACTTGTTATTCAAAGAGATATAAAGAATCTAAAGGAAACCTATGTAACAACGGAGACACTAGAAGAAGTTAAAAATGATTTACTAAATCTAAAACAAGCGTCGTTGGTAAATAATTATAGCTGTTTCGTAAATAAAAAACGCGGCGGTGGCGGTATTTCTGAGAGCTTTTGTACGGACAGTGGTCCAACTGGCCTACCTCATATCACGGAGCAACAAAATAATACGACTCATAATCATAACCGATCAGCTGAGAGCCCGACATTGGTATCCTTGTCACGTACGGGCGTTCGTGATATGTCCGTCCCGTATGCGCAGGCGCAGCCGTTACCGTTGCAAATACAACATAATGAGGTTAGACAAGTGGCGGCCACTGTTAGTGGCGAGCCGGCGATTTCATGTCATGCAAGTGCAGTGCCGGCGTTAGCGAAGCAATGCGGCCACATGTCTACTCCTAGTAACAAAGGATCGTGTGATGTAGATCTGCCGGTGGATTTCGCGCCAGGCGGCTATGGGCCGGCCGCACATAATACGAATACCAGTAGCTTTGCTAAATTAGTGGCGGAGGATGGGCTGTGGAAGGAGGAGAGGCCGAGTGAAGAATGGATTGTGGCACAGCGAAAAAGACATAGAAATCGGTTTTCTACGCTGGAGGGCAAGGCCCCAACTAGTAGCAATGAAAAATTTAAGGCAGCCGATGTTAGAATTCCCTTGTTTATAAACAACGTGGATGGCAGTACTTCCGAAAAGGATATTTCGGAGTACATACTTAAGAAAACGCAAGTTGTGGTATCATTACAGAGAATAAATCCGAAAATAAAAAAACAATACAATGCTTACAAAATGTATGTCCCTAATTCAAAAATATCGCTTTTCTTAGATGGTAATTTATGGCCTGAAGGAATTTATGTAAGAAAATTTGTGGAAATAAAAACAACTTTTAATGGGAGACAACGAGAAGTTAATTAATTCAAGATTTATCAGTTTTAACTGTAGCTCGGTTACGCGATCAATCGATGGGGTCAGGGCTTTGTGTAAGAGTGCCGATATTCTGGCCCTACAAGAAACATGGCTCTGGCCTCATGACATGGCGTTGCTCGGTTCAATTGACCAGGAGTTTGCCTACACTGGAAAGTCTTCAATGGATACCTCAGCCGGGATGTTACGCGGGAGACCCTACGGAGGGCTAGCTTTACTGTGGAGGAAGAACGTGTTCCGGTCTGTGTCGGTTGTCGAGTGTGCGAGTGTTCGGATCGCTGCTATTAAAGTGACGCTAGAAAATCGTCAACTACTAGTGATGACGGTTCATATGCCGACGTGCTCTAATGATAACTTGGCTGAGTTCACGGACTGTATGAGTGAGATTGCGGCGATAATAGAGGGATGCTGCGTTGACTCGGTTTTCGTTCTTGGTGATTTCAATGCGGACCCATGTAAGTTATTTGGCAAAGAACTTAAAAGTTTTTGTGAGGAACAAAAGTGGTTATGTGCGGGTATTGACTTCTTAGGCTTGCCGTCGGACACGTATACTTACGTTAGTGATGCGCATGGTACTTGCTCGTGGTTGGATCATGTGGTTACTACTGAAGCCGCAAGAGGCTCAATAGTGGACTATAAAGTTAACTATAGTGTCACGTGGTCTGATCATTTCCCAATTGAGTTGACTTGTAATTTAAATATTTTGAAGTCAAAAATTAATGTGACCAAATCAATAAATAATTCTGTTATCTGGGGGGATAGGGATAGCGCACAGATTAAGCATTATGTGCAGTTTTGCTCAAAAGAGCTTAAAGAGATTGATTTCCCTTCCGAGTTTAAAAAGTGTGCAGACTATTTATGTGTAGACTTAGAACATAGGAAAGTAATTGATTCAATGTATAAGAAAATTGTAAATATACTTAAATCAGCTGCTACTAGCTGCTACAATAAAAGTCTAAGTAGTAAGGGTGCTAATACACATAGTAATAGAAAACGTTATATCACAGGTTGGAACAAATATGTGAGAAAGGCTCATGGAGAAGCTCGGCTCTCGTTTCATAATTGGGTTTCGTATGGAAAACCATCATTTGGACCTACATATGCCCAAATGCGTGAGTCGCGAAGTGAATTTAAAGCCAAGCTTAAATGGTGCCAAAATAATCAAACCCAAATAAAGATGGATATTCTGGCGACACATCATTCGGCAAAAAATTTTGGTAAATTTTGGAAAGAAACTAACAAATTGACCCCAAAGCCGAGTCGTGAAGATGTATATAATCGCCGAAAAGTCGTGAAGATGTATATAATCAAATTGTTTTATCTTATACATAAGTTACGTTTGTTATAATCATTAATCACACATATTATCTAGAAAGTACAATATTGTCCGTTTCGTTTAATATACCGTTTCCATTAACGCTTCGTTTTCCCTTGAAAACCTGTCAAAAATTGGAGAGTTTTTCAAGTGTCATCTTTTACGGTACTTAAAGGATAGATATTTACGAATCTGCTGTATCACTTCAGTTTTTAAACTTTCTAATTCTATCCTTGAAGTCGATGTCATTTGTAGAAGTTTAACATTTACCTTTTCCAAGATTTCGATAGTATAGTTAATTAGTTAGTTTATATAGAAAAATGTAAAAGTTAAAATATGTAATGTTAGTGATTTGTTGTTGGTTTAAAAAAAATACGTGAGAAAGTTGACAACTGTCTTAAAAATTATGGTGCGAAGGGTAAATAAATTGCTTTCAATCGTTTACCAAATCATAAATGGTGCCAAAATAATCAAACCCAAATAAAGATGGATATTCTGGCGACACATCATTCGGCAAAAAATTTTGGTAAATTTTGGAAAGAAACTAACAAATTGACCCCAAAGCCGAGTTTCCCCGTGAGTGTGGAGGGTATTAGCGATCCTGTCCATGTAGCTAATTTGTTTAAGGAGCATTTTAGAGTGCAGTCTCCTTTAAAACCTTTGAGTGCAGGGCTGAATTCAGGTGAGTTGACTGCCGGGCATAAAATTGTAAGAATCTCACCAAGAGAGGTTGGACAGGTGGTGAGAAGCATGAAAAGAGGTAAGTCTCCTGGCCATGATCTACTGAGCATTGAACACCTTAAGCACGCAGGAGCACATTTGCCGAGGGTGCTTGCCATGCTTTTCACTTTCTGTATTGGCCATTCTTACATTCCTGAGGAGATGATGCAGACCCTTGTTGTACCTGTTATTAAAAACAAAACAGGGGACGCCTCCAGCTTGGGGAATTACAGGCCCATATCGCTGGCGACCGTGATAGCGAAGGTGCTGGATGGTGTGCTTAATGAACATCTCAGCCAACATATTAAATTGCACGACGCCCAGTTCGGTTTTAGAGCTGGGTTATCTACTGAATCAGCAATACTGAGCCTTAAGCACACCGTTGAGTACTACACTAGCAGAAGCACACCTGTATATGCATGCTTCTTAGATCTATCTAAAGCATTTGATCTTGTGGCGTATGATAGGTTGTGGCAGAAGCTGTCGGGTGATACGTGCTTGCCACCTGAGTTGGTGATGCTCTTCAGGCATTGGTACGGCAACCAACGTAATGCTGTGAGATGGTCAGGGTCGCTTTCGGATGAGTACAGGTTGGAGTGTGGGGTGCGGCAGGGGGGGTTGACTTCGCCACGACTCTTCAACTTGTACATGAACCGTCTGATCGAGGAGCTTAGCAGTACCAGGATAGGCTGCTCTATTGATGGTGTTACAATAAATAACATAAGCTATGCCGATGACATGGTACTGCTAAGCCCATCAATCAGTGCTCTCAGAAAGCTGCTGAGTATATGTGAGAGGTATGCGGGGGCCCACGGGCTTAGGTACAACGCCAGCAAAAGTGAACTGATGATTTTTAAAGCTGGCTCAAAGAGTTACGAGGAGGTTCCACCAGTCTCGCTAGCAGGTAGGGAACTCAAAAGAGCGAAGAAGTTCAAGTACCTGGGCCACTGGGTCTCTGAGACACTCTCGGATGATGTTGATTTGGAAAGGGAACGCAGGGCATTATCAGTCAGAGCTAATATGTTGGCCCGTAGATTTGCACGATGCAGTACGGCCGTTAAAATAAGTCTGTTTAGGGCGTACTGCCAGTCTTTTTATACGTGCAGTCTATGGGTCAAGTACACACAGCGATGCTGGAATGCCCTGCGCGTCCAGTACAATAACGGGTTCAGGGTGCTGTTGGGGCTGCCGCGCTTCTGCAGCGCATCGGGTATGTTTGCGGATGCACGCGTAGATGACTTCTACGCGATCATCCGCAAAAGAACAGCGTCTATGATGCGGCGGGTGCGGGGTAGTGCCAACAGCTACCTGCATGTAATAGCGGAGAGGATGGATGGGGATGGTGCCTTCATGAGGCACTGGACGAAAGTGCACACTGTGCAATCGTGATCCAGTGCTCCATTGAGGTATTATGGTTCATCGATACCTATCTCTTTTCATTGTGTTTTTAATGTGTCTTTAGTGTTTTTTGTTTTTTAATTTCGTAACCTTTTATTTTATTTATTTTTGTGTGTCTTAACTATGGCTATAACATGTGCACCATTTCTGTAAACAAATTGTTGTTGTGTTTGTGTTAGCTGAAATAAAGTCTTTGAATTGAATGAATTGAATAAAAAAAAGTCGAAAGAAAAGGTTCCGGCGAATTGAGAACCTCCTCCTTTTTGAAGTCGGTTAAAAAACATTGACGACAAGATCATAAATAATCCTATCCTTAATAAAAATTGTCGTTCTTTTTGTTTTTGCAATAGTAGAAACTTTGTAAATGTGTGATGTTAAGAATTGTTTTGCTTCTTTGCGCCATTACTGATGAACGGATTGGGCTAAAATGCACATAATTATTTATATTATGCATATACTAATTTAGTTCTAGATCAGGAATTATAATGCATACCTACTTTTTATCCGGGTTATCGTGCGAAGCCGCAGGTGGAAGTTAGTTAGACGTAAATTCGTTTAGAGAACAGGATATTTAGAATGTTTGAGACTGAATCGAGTGAGGTTTTTAAAAGCTGTTTACGTCTCATTCTATTTTACGAAAAGTATGTCACGTGGAATGCTAACTGCTTGCAAAAAGTGGGCATGTATCGAAAGCGTAAGGTTTGGACTTGCCTCTGACTACCCCCTTTGGGGTCCTCAATAGATTTGCGTACTGAGCAATATCTGAAGATATCCATAATGGGGAAAAAGTCGTGAAGATGTATATAATCAAATTGTTTTATCTTATACATAAGTTACGTTTGTTATAATCATTAATCACACATATTATCTAGAAAGTACAATATTGTCCGTTTCGTTTAATATACCGTTTCCATTAACGCTTCGTTTTCCCTTGAAAACCTGTCAAAAATTGGAGAGTTTTTCAAGTGTCATCTTTTACGGTACTTAAAGGATAGATATTTACGAATCTGCTGTATCACTTCAGTTTTTAAACTTTCTAATTCTATCCTTGAAGTCGATGTCATTTGTAGAAGTTTAACATTTACCTTTTCCAAGATTTCGATAGTATAGTTAATTAGTTAGTTTATATAGAAAAATGTAAAAGTTAAAATATGTAATGTTAGTGATTTGTTGTTGGTTTAAAAAAAATACGTGAGAAAGTTGACAACTGTCTTAAAAATTATGGTGCGAAGGGTAAATAAATTGCTTTCAATCGTTTACCAAATCATAAAATCAAAACCAATGGTTTGATTATACGATCGTTGTTCTCTTGAATAGTAAATGTAAAATTACTTTTAAACTTCAAGTTAAAAAATACATTGCCTAAAATTCCTAACTCCTTCACCGAATAAAAAGGGTCTGACGCCAAAACTGAATTACCCAATCCAAACCTGATGCTCCCGAGCCTCGAGAAATTAACAAAAATTCCCTAAGTTTTCCTCGTCACCATTCGGACTTACCTACTAAATCCTCTAATCAGCAGGCACCGCACGTATTTAACAGCTAAAAATACACAGTCATTTCTTTTTGAAGAAACACCCGCGTACATTACGAGATCTCGAAGTCGGCAGGAGCGGAGGGCGATACGACCTCACCGCTCCAAAGTCCGATATCGACTGTCAGTGTCACGCTGCCAACAGTTGCCGGCAAGCAGACCTTCGAAGCTGCAATGAGCACCGCGCGTGCGTCCTGCAACCATCTCTGAAGAACTTACAAAACTTACTATTCCCCTACGATTTTGAACCCTCCTCTATCGAAATAAGAGTGTAGCAGACGGAGAATTTGTTGGAAAAGTTGACGGGAAGCGTTTAAAGAAAGTTCAGGCCACATGTCGGCTCAAACGAACTCACTTTGAGTTGGTTTAATGAATGGAAGTGTGAAGTGAGTGATGTCGCTTCGCTTTCCCGCGGTAATGCCTGCCTGATGTTTCCTTTTAACTTGCTCCATGTTTGTAGAGAACCAAGTTGATTGTACTTGGGTGTTTAAACATGAGTAAGAGTTTATATTGTGTAAGTCAAATTAGAAATGTTTGGGGAAGTTACAAAGGAAAATTTTGCTAAATGAGACGAGTCGTCCAAGTTTTGGCTTGAATTTGGTAGAAATCTGCCATTAAACTGCTATAAATGCAGGTGGTGTCTTTTTTCTAACTGAAATTTTGCTGGTAGAAGCTGGATGCGTCGGGCTCATTATAGGGCGCAATGGCACTCATTGGGGGAAGCCAATGTCCAGCAGTGGACTGCTATAGGCTGATGATGATGATAAACTAACTGAAAGAAGTAATTAACTTAGCTCATGTAAGTTCTGGACTAGAAGACTGGACCATCGTACAATTAAACCGACATCTCAAGGGTTTCAAACTAATAGCCAATAAGACTAATCAAAATAATTTCTATACGTCATCATCATCATCATCTTTCGGTCCTTATACAACGCTGTATGGAGACGGGACAACATGCGTTCTCCCTTACCTCTGTCACTCGTCATCACTCGTCATCGTCTCAACACTTACTTTCTCTCTCATGTCATCTTTGACACGCTTGCACGCTTGTTCTTGACAGCAGAATATGGTGAAACTTTCTTTTTTTAAGTATGACATAAGAACTGTTATTTATTGTACCCATGTTCGTTGCAAATAAATTATTATGATTTATGACACAATATATCTCTACTTTGACCTACTTCGACCAGCACATCCTAATTATTATTGTTTAACGGGTGTTCGCGCGCTGGTTCTACGTTGATAGTTTTGGAATAGCTGTAATTTATTTTCCCCAAAAATTGACACAGTGACAAGGAAGGATAAGACAAAATGTAGGACCCACCTGTGTCGCTCGTCTCCGGGTGCAAATAAGCGTAATTATCACAATCCAATCGAGGAGGCACAATCCGTCACAGTTTTCACCAATTTTGAGAACACAATGCACTTTTCCGAATTTTTAGTATTTATTAGTTTCAGATGTGCTGCGCATACGCACGTACGATCGCCATTTTTTTGGTTCATTCCTCGCGCCGGAGTGTCGGGTCGCGGGGGTGGTGGGGGGAGAAATGGACAGAGACAGGGATATTTGGATTCGCATTAGTGCGAAAGGGATAGGAATGCTGTCACTGTGTCTATCTCTAGGTACCTACTTATTAGGCCTAAACATCCCCCCGAGTTTGACAGGATAAAATCCTTCAAAAACATTATTTATTAATAGTGAAGTATTTAATTATTCATAATATACCTAGTTAATTTAATGTAACTGGATAAGTAATTATTTATGAAGAGAAACGAAAAAGATTTACTAAAGGTAATCACTTATTTTAATAATTATTATAAATTTGTTATTGCATCGAATTGTGGACTGTAAAATTTAAGTACTAATTTATTGGCTAGGCAATGGAAAAACCTTCACCAAGGGTCGCTTGTACACACCAGTTTTGGTGCGCACATCTACGACTCGGACAATATTATCCTTTCCGCAATAGGTACGTTCTATAACTCCTAACGGCCAATCTAAACAAGCGCTGTTATCAGATTTTAACAAAACAACAGTTCCTTTCTGAATAGGTTCCGTCCGAGTCAGCCATTTACTGCGGGATTGCAAGGTATTTAGATATTCTACCTTCCACCGTTTCCAAAATGATTGGACCAGGTGATCAACTACACGTTTGCGTTGAAGAAGAGAGACATTAGTATTAGTCAAATCTTCAGCAGGAAGAGATTTTAAAGGTGTCATCACGAGAAAATGCGCGGGAGTCAGCGCTAACGGTTCCGACGGGTCGCTGCTCATTACCGAAAGAGGACGCGAGTTCAAAATCGCCTCGATCTGAGTGAGGACAGTCGTCATCTCCTCAAATGTCAATAGTTGACTTCCCACAACTTTCTTGAGGTGCATTTTGACACTTTTAACATTACTTTCCGATAAGCCATTAAAATGTGGACTTAGGGGTGGGTAGAATTTAATTTCAATTCGGTTATCACGCGCAACGTTAGAGAATTTGTCTTTATATTCTTCCGATTCTAACAGCTGATACATTTCATCCAGATACGATTTCGCACCGACAAAATTGGTGCCGTTATCCGAATAAAGAACTGCTACCGGGCCGCGTCGCGATAGAAACCTTTTAAGCGCATTTAGAAACGAATCTGTACTCAGGTCAGATGCTAATTCAAGATGTACTGCCTTCGTAACAAGACAGACGAAGAGACATAAATATGCTTTAATACTGCGCACACCACGACGACGGTAGGGAACTACGTATAGCGGCCCTGCGTAATCCACGCCAGTGTAGCAGAAAGCCTTCGCTTCCTGGACTCTGCAAGCTGGCAGGTCGCCCATGAACGGCGCCGTGTTTCGAGGAGTGACCTTGAAACATATGTTACATCGTTGTACACGTTTACGTACTAAGTTGCGCGCAGACAAAATCCAAAACCTTTGTCTCAATAAAGACATCAATAGTTGAGGACCGGTATGTAGGTACTTTTGATGGTAATGATCAATAATCAAATTCACAATGTGATCTTTACGCGGCAGCAATAATGGATGTTGGCTATTGTAATCTAAGTTAGATTCAGCCAATCTACCACCTACTCTCAAAGTACCATTTTCGACAAATGTATTGAGTTTAAGAAAGGCAGGGGGCAACCTATTACCCGCCTCGGCATTACTTATTTCATCGGCAAAATGAACCTTTTGCAAGTCTCTTACGACATATTTTTCCGCAGCATCCAGATGAGAAATTTCAAACTTTGGCGGCAATTTTTTCGTAAACCTGAGTACGTATATTACGATACGAAGCAATCTCGACCAGGAAGATACTCTTGTAGCGAGCTCATAGAATAAAGGAGTGACCGAAGGTGCGCTAGTTGTTGTGGCGAGGACATTGACCTTTACTTCAGGTATTTCTTCTACGGCAGTGGGGACAAATCTTCGGACAGGCCATTCAGAGACAGGTAATCGAACGAACGAGGGCCCGTTGAACCAAAGAGGATGCTCGAGTAACTCAGCAGGCGTAAGACCTCTGGACAGACAGTCAGCGGGATTATCCTTTCCACTAATGTGATGGAAATATTGAGGATCCAATTCATTATGGATTTTAGAAATCCTATTAGCAACGAAAGTTTGCCATCGGGTGGGACAAGAGTGAATCCACGCCAGCGCCACTGTACTGTCAGTGAACGCGTAAATATTTGTTATTTTACATCGACTACTATAGGCATCGATAACAAGAGGCATTAACCGAGCAAGGGTCACATTAGCGCATAACTCCATTCTAGCCAAAGTGATTACAGTTTTTGAGGGAGCTACTCTCGATTTTGCACAAATCAGATTCGTCATTGAACGATTTTCGCTCGTAAGCTGAACATGCAAATATACGACTCCACCATAGGCGCGCTCAGACGCATCAGCGAAGCCTAATACAGTGACAATGCATTCATTATTTACACCGACATGTCGGGGCAATTTAATATTTTGGAATAAATGTAATTCTGATTCAATTGTTTGCCACAAAGACACAATATTCAGCGGAGGTACTTCATCCCATCCTACATTATTTTCCCATAAAGATTTTATTATTAATTTCGACAAAAGAGTCACCGGGGCCACAAATCCCATCAAATCCCACAAGCGGGCAATGGTTGAGAGGATATTTCTCTTTGTGCATTCGCGAGGCTCTGTATTTACGCTAAACGTGAAGACGTCTTCAGATGGTGCCCAAAACAAACCAAGTATTTTCAGGTAGCTGTCAGGGCTGAACTCAACAGCTTCCGTCACACGATGAGACACAGGAATGCTTGCCATAATTTCGGAAGAGTTACTAGAGAATTTTACTAACTCGAACCCTCCAGCTGCGAATAACTCGATCAGCTGATTTGAGAGCTCGATACCCTTCTCTACTGACGAACAACTTGTAGCTAGATCATCCATAAACAAATCAGATTCCGCGAACGACGCAGCAACGGGAAAGCGCTCGCGCTCATCGGAAGCGAGTTGGCGCACAGTGCGTATAGCTAAGTAAGTACTACAACATAACCCAAATGCCACTCTTGACACCTCGAACACGGTAATGGGGTCATTTTCCTCAAACCTGTACAATAGCCTTAGGTATTTTGTACAATTTTTGTTCATCAGAATTCTCAAATACATTTGACGAATATCTGCACTAATAGCCACTGGTAACAATCGAAACTTTAATATTATTTGAAACAAATCATTTTGTAGATTCGGTCCGGTATGCAATAAATCATTTAACGATTTACCGGTAGAAGTCTTACTACTTGCGTCCAATACTACGCGCAATTTAGTAGTACTTTTATCTTGACGAACAACCGCATGGTGTGGGATTACGTATTGATTATTAGAATCACCGATTTCGGACACCGTGCCGACAGGATGCATATAATTTTGCTGTAGATATTCTTTAAACACGTTATCATATTCTTGTTTGATTGCAGGATTAGACATTAATCGGCGTTCCAAAGCAATATACCTACGCTCGGCAGTACGCATCGAGTCTCCTAGCGCGGAGGGGCTGTCACGGAACGGCAGCGAAACAATATATCTCCCCTTCGATTCGCGGCGCGTAGTGTCGCAGTAATAATTTTCGCATGCTTGTTCGTCTTTAGGTAGGCAATTAGGCACATTGGGTACCTCTTCCAATTCGAAGAATCGACTCATACTATTTTCTAACGATTCTTCCACTGTACAATAAGTACGAACAATATTGCAAGAAGATTTGATGACCGGGGCTTTGCCGATTATTATGTAACCTAATAAGGTTTCAATCGCGACCGGCTCACCGATAGCGCGGGATATCGAATTCGGACCTAGAATGCGCGCGAATAAGTCCGTCCCCAATATGAGGTCGATAGCCGCAGGGGAGCAGTAATCATTATCTGCAAGAGGAATATTATTTAAATAATCCAGGCGCGCGGTATCTATTTTCGCGGTAGGTAATTCACCAGTGATACGATTCACGACCACAGGTTGAATAGTAAACCTAACCGAATCGTCGAAACGAGATCGAATGGTCAAGCAAGTAACCCCTTCAATAGGATTAGTAACGTCACCTACACCTGACACGTGTTTACTTAGCGATTGATGTAATTTTAATTTCAACCGTTTGCAACAATCCATCGTTATTAAATTAGTTTGAGACGCACTATCTACCAAAGCTCGTAATACTACGATATTACCGTCGGCATCTATCACATTGCATTGAGCGGTGCCGAGCAAGACGGAAGACGGGGGAATCGAACCTGCGCTTTGTTGCGTATTGATGCACTCGCCAACGGAGCACAGCGACACGGCCGACGCGGCAGCTACAGGGGCGGACTCAGACTCCGCGGACGCGGCTCCCAATACAACCGCTGTTATATTATTACGATCGTTATTTTCCGATACTGCCCTGCTATTCGGAAAGTGTAGCAAGCTATGGTGACTGCGACTACATTCGCTGCAACGTTTTGCATCCGTACAATTTGCGATTGTGTGCGAATCGCCCAAACAATTTACACATAATCTTTTAGATTTTACTAATTTAAAACGGTCATTCGCTTTCATTGACAAGAATTTAGTACACTGGGGCAATTGAGAATGATCACTCTTTCCGCAACATATACATGTATTTTCTTGTACAATAAAGGTTTTGACATAATTATTACGCATACCTACTCCTAATGACGAAGATGTCGGTGGCGCATTATTATTTTTGCGCGGCTGAATGCTGCCCAGCTTCGTAGTAGAACTTGAACTTGAACTTGCGCTATTATGCGCACGTTGCAAAATGTGCGATTGATTTCTTACGAAGTTAATGAACTCTGAGCAATTAGTGCTCGTATAATTTTTCTCATGGAATTTAAGTTCGTACGACTTCACTGTTTCCAATCCTACCTTTTTACATGCAATATGTACGAACAGAAAATCTTCCAAACTATCTAGTTCTAACTGTTTTAACGCGGAATGAAGAGATGAGAATTTATCGATAAAATCTTCCAGCTGACTGGGACTCTTCTCGTTTACATTTGGCAAGTTCAACAATTTATCAAAATAGGTAGCAGCCAGCACACGCTTGTCGTTGTATTTATTTACCAACGCGTTCCAAATAACTAGGTAGTTTTCGGCCGTAGGTAGGATACCTTTGCAAATATTAAGGGCTTTCCCTTTTAATCTACCTACTAAGTATTGAACCTTTTCACCGTCATTAAGATTGGGATTATTGTGAATGGCTGACTTGAACGTCTCGTAGAATATAGGCCATGATTCATTATCACCATCAAATGAGCTAAGTTCTAGGCGCGGTAACTTTATTGATGAAAGCTTTTCGCATTTGCCAATTGAACTGTTTACTTCGCGGCTTGTATTCTCAGCCATTTGCGACGTAAACTGATGTGCTTTATATTTTATTTTAGTGTACATCTGTTCGAATGAAATAAGCGAACTATATGTAGGCACGGGCCCATCCGATACGGACATTTGTAAATTATTTCTTTCTTCTATGGCGGCCATAAAATCCGAGCGTAATATGTCGATCGTAAAGCAATCTGCTAAGAAATTTTCTATTTTAATCAGATCATTTCCTATTTGAGATATTGAATCGTAAATAACTTGTGCGCGGCCAAACAAAGCAGCTAACTTATTTTGCAATTTTTGCATGTTTCGCTCGCCTGGCTTTTGCGGAGGATCGGTTGGCATTTTTTCCAAGATGGCGATAGCCTATTGCAATTAGAAAGTAATCACAACTAATCAACGATAATCCGGCTCGAAGGACCAAATGTTCGCGCGCTGGTTCTACGTTGATAGTTTTGGAATAGCTGTAATTTATTTTCCCCAAAAATTGACACAGTGACAAGGAAGGATAAGACAAAATGTAGGACCCACCTGTGTCGCTCGTCTCCGGGTGCAAATAAGCGTAATTATCACAATCCAATCGAGGAGGCACAATCCGTCACAGTTTTCACCAATTTTGAGAACACAATGCACTTTTCCGAATTTTTAGTATTTATTAGTTTCAGATGTGCTGCGCATACGCACGTACGATCGCCATTTTTTTGGTTCATTCCTCGCGCCGGAGTGTCGGGTCGCGGGGGTGGTGGGGGGAGAAATGGACAGAGACAGGGATATTTGGATTCGCATTAGTGCGAAAGGGATAGGAATGCTGTCACTGTGTCTATCTCTAGGTACCTACTTATTAGGCCTAAACAACGGGTCTTCCTCGCGTTTTACCTTTTTTATTCTCCCGACTTTTCGATCGTGTTGCAGCGATCTTGGTCACGGGATGGCTAATGTACAACACATCCTTCTCAGTACATAAGTAAAGTACACATGGAACATATATTCTACTATCCGATCCTAGGATAGGAATCCTACTAATAATAGAAATGCGAAATTTTGTGAGTACTAATGTATGGATGCATGAATGGATGAATGTTTGTTACTCTTTCACGCAAAAACTACTGAACGGATTTGGATGAAACTTAAAATATAAATAATTTGTGAAATGGATTCACACGTAGGCTTTTTATCCCGGTACCACGCGAGCGAAGCCGCGGGTGGAAGGTATATCTATACATACATAACACATACATAGAGTACACATATACATATAGTACATACATATATTGTTTTAGCTCAAACTGTATATAGTCTTGTTCTCTAACTTACCTAGGTTACCAATTAAAATAATGTAAACAGCGAATTAACTGATTTAAAATCCTTAAAGGATGCCACAAGTTTTAAACTGGAATGGTTCAAACAAAGGAATTACCTACGCTTGCCTGTTTAATATGATGTAATCTGCTTGTGCGCTTTCCACTAATCCGTTGGAGTTTAAAACTTAACTGGGCTTTAAATGATTAAATAAATAAATAATGTTGGACATTATCACACAACACGACCTCTGTGGCGCAGTGGGCGAAGGTCCACCTGAGACGCAGAAGGTGTGGGTTCGATTCCCGCTGCGGGACAAATTTTTGTATTTTCCGTAGATATTTGTCTCGGGTCTGGGTCTTTTCTATGTATGATATGTATGTATTTACAAAAAAAGTATATGTGTAGTATATCAATTATGTGGTTCCCATAACACAAGCTCTGCTTAGTTTGGTGCTACATGATGCTATGTGATAACGTCCAGCATTATTTATTTGCAATATCACACTTCCCTTAGCCCCAAACTATTATGGGATCTATACACACGCAAAGCCACATACAAACACAGAGAGAGAGAGAGAGAGAGAAGGAGAGTGAGGCAAGCCAATATCAGTCAGAAAGCTAGACACAGGTCACCCATAGGCACAGGCATCCTATGAGGGATATGCCCATAATCCCCACGCAGGGCTTGAGGGTTGGGGATTTCAGGGCTCAGATTCTTCATAAGAACCACAAACTACTAAAATGCATTTTTGTTTGTAGATATTTATACAGAAAAACCATCGAGATATACTACTATAGAGTTACAGTCTTCAAGTGAAAACTGTCAAAAATTGTCCAAGCGTATTTGACATAAAAAAAACTTCAAAATACCAAATATTTACTAATCTAGGCATTATGTCGCAATTGACAGCGTACGCGAGTTGTGGTGCAAACACTTTTTTCCACGTTTGTGGTTCTAGAGTACATAATATCTCAATGATTATAACAAAACCACACTAATATACATCATACAAAAATTTGTCACGCAAAGGGAATCGAAGCCTTCTGCCTCTCAGGCGTGCCTTCGCCCATCGCAACACAGAAGTCGTCATAATATATTAAAATTCTTTAATAAAAATTATTGACAGAACTAGCAGAATTGGCTTATGGTGACTTTCACTAAAACACATTCTAGTGGGCGAATATTTATACCGTGTCTTTTGAACTGAATATCGATTGATGTGGCAGTGCTCAAATGTTTTATTCTGAAAGTTATATGTAAACCGATAACCGCTGTGTTTTATTCTGAAAGTTATATGTAAACCGATAACCGCTGGGGTAGATGAGTTCTTGAGTGGAGACTAGGCTCGACAAACGTGGTATAGGACGCCCTTCGGCCAGATAGAGTGACAATCTGTGAAAGGCTGCTGGTAGAAGCTGCATGCGTCGAGCTCGGGACAGGGCGCAATAGCGCTCATAATGGGAAGCCTATAACCAGCAGTGGACTGCTATAAGCTGATGATGATAATGATATAAACTATTAGCTTTCACCCGTGGCATCACTGGCATGGTAGAATAGACTAGAAAACGTTTATTCACCACCAGTTAACAAACCAAAGTAAAATAAAAAAATAACTTATTATAAATAAAGTAAATACTTTCTGAAATAAAGAAGAACGACTTGCTCCTTGTTTGTTTTTCCGTAATGGTCAAATTGATTCAAAGACATCATGACTAGAGGACTAACTTTGGAAAAGTCATTAAGCTTCCAAAACCATTTTAAATTGGGGACGTTTTGCTGTCAAAGCATTTTATATTACAGCCGATTTGCACCCAAGAACATTCAGCTTCCAAAACCTCCTGGTCCGAAACGGTCATAAACTAAGCAAATTCTTAGTTACATCCAAATCCGTTCACTCGTTACGGAGTTGAATGGGAACCAGCATTTACCACACAAACCATCGCATTCAAAACTAGGACAGATGCAGATTTAAGCCAATCAAATGATTTTGTCAAATATATTTATCCCCTTTTACCCTTAAAATCCTAACTTCGAAACGGACTTTCATAGAAACTTTATTCCATAATTGTACCCCCTTAGGGGTGAAATTGCCAAAAATCTTTCCTTAGTTGATGCCAACACAATATAATGTATACAATAATGCTGGACACTATAACACATCATCATGAAGCCCCAAACGAAGCAGAGCTTGTATTATGGGAACCACTTGACTGTTTAACTATATATATATACACTTTTTTGTAAATATATGCATATTACACATAGAAAACACCCAGACCTAAGACAAAAACCTTCGCCCACTGCGCCACAGAGGCCGTCTATTTATCGTATATATGTTCAAAATAACAAGTCTCATAGAGACTTTTTTTTTGAACATAGCTAGTGATTTGGACTGTGCATTGATAGATTAACCAGTCAGTAAGTTTACCATTTTATATATTTAGATTTAGGACAAGGTACTCCAATAAAGAAATGTAACAAGAAATACCTTTCCAATATACAAAACCGTTACAAAGAACATCGGTTGTAGTACAATTAGACAAGCTGAAATAACATAATGGTGCCTCAAGGCTACAAATCTGAAACCGAAGCGATTGACAACGAAATTGAAAGCTGAATTATTTTCTCCCCGACTGTCTTTGAACTAAATAATATTAAATTGGAGAAAATGAGAAAATATTTTGTTTATATGATTTTAAAGGACGGTTAAAAGCTAGATAGACTGTTGTAAAACATAATAATTATGTAGTAATTATGGGTATATTATTATACTTCCTGTTTATGTTTCTTAAGTTAAGCTGTTTTATGCTGCCTCTTAAGGCGAATATAAGAGTCAAACCTCCCTCTCGCTCGCACTATTCAAAATTTTTGAAGATATAAAATCACTGAATGTAGATATGCAAAATAGCAAACCTTCACGGCCTAGAAAATAACAATACAAATGTTCAGCAATAATATCATTTTGATTCTATCACGTTTTCTTACCAAAAAACTTGCACTAATGTTGATCAATTTGATGTGTTCTGTTCTGTCTAGACCTGGGTGCTTCCGTGCTTTGGAATGCACATTAAAAAGTTGGTCCCGCCTTTTTCAGTCATTAAGCCATGGAGGCGTTTGGGTAGTCTAAAAACTTCGACACCAGAGTTGGCCATAAACATATAAGTACTAAGAAAAAAAATGGAGTGTTTAACTAATTTCAAATATTGCGTAAAATATAAATAAATGAAGAAAAAAACAAAAAATCAACAAACATATTAATATTTATATTATTTTATTTAACCATTATAACAATGTTTGTTATACAAGACAAGTCAAGGTTTACAATTAACAAAATATCATCTTGACTTTTTCCTCATGACAATGTTTGTTGTACAAGACAAGTCAAGGTTTACAATTAACAAAACATCATCTTGACTTTTTCCTCATTATGGATATCAATTACAGATAGAAAATTATTTTTTGCACAAGAGAAAATAAAAGTACCTACACAGGTGAACTAAATCATAAGGGGGTAATCAGAGGCAATCCCAAACATGACTTTTTGTACATGATGAAATGCTGCTCGCAAAATGTGGGCAATTGAGCTGTACTGAAATAAGTTCAAATTCAAATTCAACGTTATTTCATTATTTGCACCGAAATCAAACACCATTTCACTTAAAGCTGAATAAAATAAGCATACACCAAATAAAACTACATGAAAACGCTATCAAAACCATTTCGACTCGCTGGAATAAACTTGTGAATAAAATATGAGTAGTCGGGGACGAAAAATGTCTTAGATACTCTCATTGTTCCCTGAAAAGGTCTGAGCTGCAGTAGGAATTCAAAAGTGAAATAACTTTAAAAATAGGTAAAAGGATCAAAAGTACAAAATGTTTAAAATAAAATAGGATTTTTTTTTTACTTATATTCAAAATAAAATAAAGGCAAAAGTTTTATCTGCAGTAGGCTTATGATAATGCTTCTGAAGTACAATATGTAATAAATATTAATAAAATATTACATGTCTACACTAATATTATAAAGAAGAAAATTTGTATTTTAGTGTGTGTGTATGTTTGTAATGAATAACCTCAAAAACTACTGTGCCGATTTCAAAAATTCTTTCTCCATTGGAAAGCTACATTCACCCTGAGTAATATAGGCTATATTTATTGCTAGAAAAGATTAGGGATCCTTACTAAAACCCGCCGCTAGTTTGTATATATTATATTGCAGGATTTGAAACTCTGTTGTACACATAAGCAGCTGAGCAAAGGAAGTTTTTACTGAAAATTTAAGATAATTATCTAAGAGTATGAACTTTTTGTGCGCAGTCAGCGATCCTGTGAACAAAGAGCTGTCGATCACTTAATAGACCATTTTCCTCCGAGTACATTCTCTGTAAAGATCAGTGGTTAGTTAAAAAAAACGGACACCATGATAAAATGGATACACTAGATCTTGAATCCCTTAGGCAGTCCTATACAAACAAAAAATAATCATTGAATAGGACGACATGAAAATACTCCAACAAATTGAGAACTACCTCCTTTTTTTGAAAACGGTTAAAAAATAGGAGAATATTTGAGAGTGGACCGCAAAGAATGGAAAACTCGAGGGGATGCTTTTTCCCAGCGTAGGACAGTGCAGGGTAACAACAACAACATTAACAGAAACAACATTTGAGAGAGTACTTAGCAGCTGCCAGATTGTATGGAAAGTCAAAATGTAATACTCTAGAATAGTGGTATCGGGATAAAAAAAAACTATTTTAATTCAGGTCTATAACCTATGTTTATCCAAATCCATTCAGCCGTTTCCTAGTTGAAAGAGATCAAACATATTCACTCACACATACAAAGCTTTTGCATTCATATTATAAACTTTCACAAATACTAGTAGGATTAGTGTGATCATATCTAGATACAAAAGGCCTAATATTGTAACTAACAAGCTTCTTATAAATAGGAACTTGTGCTAAATTATCCGAAAACCCATCAAGGCAGATGCAAATTCTCGTATTCCAGCGCAATACGTCACTCGCATTCAATAAATCATGAAAATAGTCCGGCGCACTGTCATCGCGCGCCGATGACAAATTGCAGCTGCGACGGGCGATTGATGACATCTCCGCCGCTCACTGCATTGTTTACTGAACACTGAGGAACATGGGCCACCTCCACGAGCGAATGAATTGCTTCTATCCTCGTGCCATTTCTATAGACTCTCATTGGACTTTTCTCCGTACGACGATGTTATCGCAACGATAAAACGAATGGCTTAATGCGTGCAAAATATATGATACTTTGGTTGTTGCGCGCCTGTTGCCACGGCATCAAAATCAGATCTTATTATTTATTTGCAAACACGGGTTACAGTGGTATAAAGTGGTTTGTAGAAGTACCATGCAATGTCTTACCAACTAAAGACACGCAAATATAAAGTGATTTTTATACCTACTTAGTTTAATTGTCACGTGACATACAAAATAAATAAAATTGACAATCATGCGGCTAAATAAATACTTTAAGGAAAAAATATGAATAATTATCGCTGATTAATATTTTCCATCTAAAATAAATACACAATAATAAAAAAGAAAAACGATATCAGAAAAAAAAATACATAAAATTAAACAAAAGAATATGTCAAGAAACAAGAATCATTATTACAAAAAATAAACATTAATAGACTATACGAGGATGTCATTGTCCGCAAAACCTTACAGCGCGCGACATAATATGAGACAATAGGCATGACGACTTGGTAAAAAAAAAATTCTAATTAGTCCCTTAGTTAGATCAACAAAAAATACTGGACACATATTTTTTTATTTATCGAATCAATAAAAATTGACGGCGATAAAGAACGTGAAAGTTCGGGATTGGGGGGGCTCGTGACGTCACGCCTAGGTAAAAAAATTATTATATCGTGACGTCGCGCGGAACTTTGTTATTTTTTGTTTAATTGACAAAAGAAAAAATACGTGTCTAATATTTTTTGGATATGTAAATAACGGACTAATTAGAATTTTCAGTCGTCAATATTTGTCCTATTGTACAATAGTCAATAAGTCAGCGCGATCAAGCGGCGGTTCCGTGGCGAGTCGATATGCTGACGAAATTATCGTCATCTCGTGAAGATTACTCGTAGATAGAAGCGCGGTCTCGTCGCGATGCACTCGCTCGTGGAGATAGTGCCATAGTTGTACTCAGTAATACTCTGGGCTCTTCCAGGACTAACCCATGCTTATATCTGTCGTGAAGAAACATTGCTGTGCGGTTTGAAGGATGTGGGTTTTGGTGAAAATGATGGTTTTGACATTCATGCCTCAAGTTGGTGGACGCAGGGCGTTGCATCGTTGAGTACTTTCTTGCTACCTTTTTGTGATTGACCTACGATGCAATGATTTGTTAAAGGTAACTGTTAGTACTTAATATCAGGTAGGAATTATGTGCTTATTCCATCTTTGTGTATTTTATGAGTTTAGTAGTTCTTTCTTATTTAATTTTTTTTTTTTTTTATGAAAAGAGAAAATTTTAATCCACGAACCATTCTACTAAAGTTATCGTTATAAATTGGTTTGTTCAAAACTTAATTCAATATCAAATTCGATTAGGAATACCGGCCTAGACGTCTCGCTATAAAATTAAACTCTTGCTTTATTTTATACGAGCAACCTAATTTATTCAAATACGCTATCAAATACTAAGCCTTTATTTATTAAGAACCTTATGGACACTATTTATTTTAAATATCCCTAAACCAATTCGTAGTGCGACCAAACACAAAAGACTCCGAAAGCAACTCTGCTTGGCTTATTATTTTAGTCTGCTTGGGTTGTATTAATAAAGAACAATCAATCTGTACAAATAATAGAAGAAGATAAAAATTATAGGCTTTAAATTAAAGGCTTTAATTTTGGGGAAACACGATACATCATGTTCAGCATCATCATTATCATCAGCCCTATAGCAGTCTACTACGCCATTTTTGCTATATCACGTTATAAATTAAACTGTCGGACGCAATCGAGTTTAAATTAGAAATTAGTAGTTTTGAATTAGACCTTTTTGTTTGGATTTAGAAATACACAAACTGACTGTAGAGTGTAGAAGTTCCACTAGCGATTAATATTTTGTTTTGAAAACGCACTTTTTACATCGCATCTTAGTATACCTACTCCTGGCGGTCTTGTGCCAGTTGGATATAATGCTCTACTGCCTTCACAATATCCTCAGACCATTGACTAGCATCATAGCTCAGTTGGTAGTAACTCTGCCTTCTGAGCTGCAGGGCTCGTTTGCCGCTTAGGATAAATATTTTTGTGATGAACATGAATGTTTGTTCTGGGTCTGGGTGTTTATATGTATCTATGTATATTTATCAGTCTCTAGTATCCATAGTATAGGCGCTTCCTAGTTTGGGATCAGTTGACCGTGTGACCTTGTGTGTCCCGTGTAAAAAAAAAAAGACGTGTGGCACTCGGGGACTGCCGCGGTAAAGCTATTGCATAGCATTTTGTATCAACTTATGCAATTATAATTATTTATTTATTTTATTTATGCAGTATTTATTTCTCTTTGATATTAATTCAAGTTACACTTTTTGAGCGTGGTGACCGATAAGAAAACATTTTTTTTTTCTATTATTAAATAAAAATACGTCTAGTTGCACGCACACAAACACCGTGTCGAAGACTGCCGAAAAGAAACGACGTTAGACAATGCACGGCCTTCAAGCCACACCTCCGTGCCCGTCGGAGTGGGGAGCGTGAGGTTTTTCTTCGTTACGGAATTTCTGGATTCGGTCCCCGCGCTCAAGGCCCTCGATAGAAGCTATGCAATAGCTTAAAAACTACTTGTAAATAAAATCTTTATTTTTGTAGTAGTAGAGTTCTTTGTAAAGAGCTCGTCCACGCAAGCACTACCAGGCCTATTTCTGGCAAGAAGCAGCTTTGCTTTTTTCGGTTTAAGGGTGTAGGTGCCGACGAAATCACACGAGGCTTATCATCTTCATGCCTCAAGTTGATGGACGCAAGGCGTTGCATCTCAGGGCACGTTACGATCATGCGTGACCTATGATGCTTTGTGATGTTATCATCATCTGCCAATAGCAGTCTACTGCTGGACATAGGCCTCCTCTAATGAGTGCCATAGCGGCCTTATCACCTAACTAGTGCCTTTCGCGAATCGTTACCCCACCTGGCCGACTGGCGTCCTACACTACATTTACTGAGCTGCTGTCTCCACTCTCTTTGTGATAAGTAATCTTTACCATTTGACGAGCTCTTCAAAGAGCATAAAAAGTATACTTCATATAGCTACATCACTTCAATACATAGTATAAAACAAAGTCGCTTCTCGCTATCTGTCCCCATGTATACTTAGATCTTTAAAACTACGCAACAGATTTTGATGTGGTTTTTTAATAGATAGAGTGATTCAAAGGAAGGTTTATATGTATAACCGCGTAAAGCTGGGGCGGGTCGCTCGCTATGAATAAGCACTTCTATTCATAGGTATATCTTACCGTTCTACAGTTACATCGCACTGAGATTGCAGCGAGATGTATTCAGCCTCTCCCGCCGCGAGGAAAGTTTAATCAGGGCCTTTAATCGAGCATTCAGATTTGAGATTCACTCGATGCATCGCGTTCGGTGCGCAGCTTCGTAAGTACCTCGATTCTAGGGATGGTACTTTTGATGCTTTCTTCTAATAAAATAATAAAAAATATTATAATAATTTATGTAAGTATATTATTTGTAGTCTGTTTATTTATTTTTACTTTGTCAACGTAAATTCTTGTCTGTGTTCGTGTTCTGTACACTTTTTCTACCTGTTTTGTGCTATCACCTCTCTTCTACTCAAAGGTTCGCTGGAACAAAACTCTTAAAGGGTTAAGATTGCCTCTGTACGTTTCTTTTGCCATACCCTATGTTTTTATTATTTCTGTGTACGATAAAAAATACAGAATTATAGAAAGCATAAAGCGAATAAAAACATAAATTTTCAAGTAAAAAGCATTTCTTAAACTTTCTGTTATATTATGTTAGAAGCTTGCTCATTGGTCTTTTTAAATGCATTTTCCTCATTGCAAAACGAATATTTACTATTTACTGTATTATTTATCGGCATACGTTGTAGGACGCCCTCCGGACAAGTGGAGTGACGATTTGCGAAAGACTGCTGGTAGAAGCTAGATGTGTCGAATTCAGGACATGGCGCCATGGCGCTCATTAGGGGAGGCCTATGTCAGCAGTGAACTGCTGTAGGCCGATGATGTTGATTATGTATTACCTAACAAATTGAAAAAGTAGCTCTAAATAATGACAGTGGCTTCGACAACCCTACCCCAACACACATCCAACAATAATCCACTCCTTGCTTTGTTCTATGACTAACGGGTGTTTGTTTTCATAAGTTGGCCTGCACCGCCTTGCCTCTGATACTGCCCGTGATCTATAGCCGATGAATTGCCAAGCGCGTTAGAAACCTAAGCTTTGAAATCCATTAGGTGCAAGTACAATGGATAGAATATAAACGTGGCGCGTGGCGTAACATCAAAGTATTAGTTAGCTATCTCCCACTACCACTTCCATTATAGTCCACTGCTAAGAGGCTTTTTGGGACAAAAGCATCGAGATAGTATACTCTGGAGCCAGGACCTTGATTCTCAATCTCTCTCTCTCTTCTGAAAAATGAAGTCTTACACTCGTTTATCGTACAAGATAACCATGAAATCTAATATTTAGTACACAAGGGCTTTAATGAACATTATCTAGAATAAGACACGTTATAATTTTCTTACTCTGACATTCGAAAACATTCTATGAAGTACAAACTTGGTAATTTATCTCTAAGAACCTTGTTGAAGACTTAGATATGGAAAAATTATTCTACATACACGTATCCTTCTTAGTAAAGGCAAGTAGTAAGTTTGTTTATTATTCTGACTAAAAAAATAAAACGAAATAGACTAAAATTGAGTTTAATTATGAAAGGAAGAGAAACAAAATAATATCATTTTTCAACAAGACAGTGCTCCTGCTCACAATAGTTTAATATCCCTTGGACTTGCCTCAATGAAAATTTCAATGTCTGTATAAGAACAAACGGGACGATTAGATGGCCTGCAAGAAGTCCAAACCCGACGCCTCTGGACTATTTTTTATGGGGCCTTTAATGTTTATTATAGAGATTTTATCCTGAACATTCATCTTATTGTTTAGTAGAATAATATAGCGAGATTTATTTCTAGCTGGTTCGATTCCCGGATGAAGCAAGCTAGAAAATCTGTGAATGCAGTTTTGTTTTTTTTTAATTATAGAAATGTTTCCTTTGAGTATAATAATCTATATATATATAATAATCTTAAGGATTTAAAGTGGTTTTTCTTCAGGGCCCATTGATTTTTTCTATCCTGTAAATAATTATCACATATCGCGATAACTGTCAAATTTTAAATATGTCAGTTTCCTCGATTTATATCCAACGAGACATTATATCTCATATCATGAAATCATATTACAGCACATCAAAACCCAACCAATTAAAAAATCTGTTGTCTGAAAAAAAATATAACCGGAAAAAACAATGTTTCAAGGTTTCAAAACTTGGGTGGATATGTATGCATAAATTGTGTTTTTTTTTAATTTTATTAGTTTTTTGCGTATTTGTATGGGATACTTAGATATCATAATGTTATTATGTTGTGTTACGCTGAAAAAAACGTAGATCTGTAAAAAAATGCTTTTTGTTCGATAACTTTCAGAATCATGGTCTGATTGCAACCTCCCAGTTTTCGGTAGTAATCTTTTTACACTCTGTGTATAACTATTGCTGAGAATCAGGCCCCGAAAATGTGTAAAAAAACGTCCGCACCTAAATTCGGCGCACGCTGCCTATTACTCATTGAACACTATTCACGCAATTTAACGTCTAAATTAATGGAAATGTGGAATGCCACACAGCGAATGATGATTGCATTGATGTTTATGTATGTAAATGACGCTCGGATGATTTTTGGCAGTTTCCACATAGATACTGACACTCGGTAGAGTACCGTAGTCGATGGACGAAAAGTGAACTATTGAGTTTCTTGGAGTAGAAAAAATTAGGAGTTTAAACTACACTTTACTTTACTTTGGCTACACTTGCGACATCCAGCCTAAAATCGGATTTAGGTACCTACATGAACACACATGTATTTACATACCTATACACTAAACAATGTGTAGATGTACCTGCAATTTTTAGTTTCGTTATTTATTGGCCAATAACCACTAGTGAGGTATGTAAAAACAAGCCGTGATAGCCAAAAACTTCGTAAATAAAACACTAGGTTACAATGGATTGTTCGACACAGCGGTCATCAATCAATCAAAACGAATATTGCAAACTAGGATTTGTTACCCGTATAACAAGAAGCAGTATGGAAAGTAATACATATAAATCTATGAGGGAGAGGGAGAGTGAGGCCCAGGTCACACATATCGGGCAAGGACATGGCGCGGACATGGCGCGGACGTGGCACGGACGTGGCGAGGACATGGCACGGGCATGGCGCGGACATGGCTCGGACATGACGCAGAAATGACGTGACAGAGGCACAAGTGTAGTGCAGTCTGTTGTCCGTTATCGATGTGTCAGCATGTCATCCTCAGAAGACGAAGATGCTCTTGCTCTCGTGGATACAATTAATTAATATACAGATCAGGGCCCGTACAACCCCAATTTCGAGTTAGTTGCTTCGAAAGTGAAACCCATTCTTGTCATTCATTGGGTTATACAGTTGACGGGATTACCCTTTCGTTTGGGTATTCTCCTTTCCCTTCTCCTTTATTCCTCCTTCATAACACAAGCGAAAGTGTAACCCGTTCCTTTTGGTTTTCAGTCGATAGGGTTACCCTCTTATGAGGTTAAACGAATGAATATAGTTACCTCTTGATAGGTTTTTTCGAATGTTCACAATGTTTATCATTACGCCTGACACTGGGTGGGGGAATTTAGATTTTGACTCTTGATTTATGTCATCAATCATTAGGTATTAGTTCGGATCGCTTTATTTGGTTGAAGGAAGAGCGTCACTGCATTAAAGAAAAGTTTTGAAAACATAAGGAAAGTGCTGTGTTTCAGTCAGTTTTCATTGGTCATCATCACAGAGTATGCGTTGTCATATACGAGACCCGCAGTCTAGTCGATATTAAAAAGAAAAAAAAATGGTGTTTCAGTTTTCATAAGTCATCAGTTATGTCATGACTGAGGCCCGCAGCCAACATGTTAAAAAGAAAAAAATGTGTTTCAGTCAGTTTTCATAGGGCATCATCGCAGAGTACTCTGCGTACCGTTATTTTTTATTTTTATTGTATTTATTAGGCAAAGCCAACAGTACACATAATGAGCATTTTGTAAAGCGTCATGTCCGCGACCCGCAGTCAACGTGTTAAAAAGAAAAAATATGACCTTCAAAACTATTTTGAATAATAATTTTGGATTGTCACTGTCACTATCACACTCAACTCAACTCAAAGCTCCACTCGAAACTCATTCTACAAATTCATCTGCAAATGGTTATATCTCTGGAACTACTCATCCTAGACTAGCCGTTAATTGCTCAAAAGATAGCTATCGACAAGATCTTTATTTTTAATGACATATGTCAAACTTGAATTTGCCATATCTCGAGAAGTACTCATCCTAGACTTGCCATTACTAGCTCAAATGATAGCTACTAATAAAATCTTAATTTTCGATGACAGCTGTCAAACTAAAAACTGTCATCGAAAATTAAGATCTTAACAATAGCTATCATGTGAGCTAGTAACGGCAAGTCTAGGATGAGTAGTTCTCGAGATATGGTCGATTTAATTTTGACAGCTGTCATCGAAAATTAAATTCATGTCAATAACAATCATTTCAGCTAGTAAAAGCAAGTCTAGGATGAGTAGTTCTCGAGATATGGTCAATTTAAGTTTGACAGCTGTCATCGAAAATTAAGGTCTTGTCAATAGCTATCATTTGAGCTAGTAAAGGCAAGTCTAAGATGAGTAGTTCTCGAGATATGGTCGATTTAAGTTTGACAGCTGTCATCGAAAATTAAAATCATGTCAATAGCAATCATTTGAGCTAGTAAAAGCAAGTCTAGGATGAGTAGTTCTCGAGATATGGTCAATTTAAGTTTGACAGCTGTCATCGAAAATTAAGGTCTTGTCAATAGCTATCATTTGAGCTAGTAAAGGCAAGTCTAAGATGAGTAGTTCTCGAGATATGGTCAATTTAAGTTTGACAGCTGTCATAAAAAATTAAGTTCATGTCAATAGCAATCATTTGAGCTAGTAAAGGCAAGTCTAAGATAAGTAGTTTTCAAGATATGGTCGATTTAAGTTTGACAGCTGTCATCGAAAATTAAGGTCTTGTCAATAGCTATCATTTGAACTAGTAAAAGCAAGTCTAGGATGAGTAGTTCTCGAGATATGGTCGATTTAAGTTTGACAGCTGTCATCGAAAATTAAGGTCTTGTCAATAGCTATCATTTGAGCTAGTAAAAGCAAGTCTAAGATGAGTAGTTCTCGAGATATGGTCGATTTAAGTTTGACAGCTGTCATCGAAAATTAAATTCATGTCAATAGCAATCATTTGAGCTAGTAAAAGCAAGTCTAGGATGAGTAGTTCTCGAGATATGGTCAATTTAAGTTTGACAGCTGTCATCGAAAATTAAGGTCTTGTCAATAGCTATCATTTGAGCTAGTAAAGGCAAGTCTAAGATGAGTAGTTCTCGAGATATGGTCAATTTAAGTATGACAGCTGTCATCGAAAATTAAGTTCATGTCAATAGCAATCATTTGAGCTAGTAAAGGCAAGTCTAAGATAAGTAGTTCTCGAGATATGGTCGATTTAAGTTTGACAGCTGTCATCGAAAATTAAGGTCTTGTCAATAGCTATCATTTGAACTAGTAAAAGCAAGTCTAGGATGAGTAGTTCTCGAGATATGGTCGATTTAAGTTTGACAGCTGTCATCGAAAATTAAGGTCTTGTCAATAGCTATCATTTGAGCTAGTAAAGGCAAGTCTAAGATGAGTAGTTCTCGAGATATGGTCGATTTAAGTTTGACAACTGTCATCGAAAATGCAACGCTTTATGATCATTGTCGTTCCGATTATTGTAACTGAAATGTTCAAGATAAATTGTGGCTGGAAATCGGAAAGAGATTAAACTAAACCGGTACTAAGTTTTTTTTTATGTAATACCCATGTATTACATAAAACAATGATCATAAAGCGTTGCATTTACAATCAATTCACAAAATTCAATATTAAATTCGATATCGTCATTCGTCACGCATTTTTACATCACTAACAGACGTATGTCGCAAGCAAGTACATACTACGAACTGGCGGCCATCTGACGCCCATCTGACGCCCATCTGGCGGCGATCGGGCGCGGGCGCCGAAATGGCGCGTCATACGTCCGAGCAACAACATACTGTGTGCCCTAAATTGTGCTTTATTTCCATGCAAGATAATTTGGACCATTGTTGTTCACAAATTGTGAGAACTTTATTTAACAATACATAATTCAAAACTTTTCTCCAAAAACTTTAAGCTTCGTATTCAGTATTCAATATTTAATGCAGTCATAATACGTACATACAGGTACGTTAGAATTTAGTCAGGACTTAAGACTACGTTTTGATTAAATACATTATATAATGTACCCAGTTAGGGTGTTGCACAACTGTGTAGGAGCAAACATGTACTGATTGTCACTATTTTTATTAATTAAATCATATAAAAATATATTTAATTTATTAGCATTTCCTTTAGATTTTTTGCAAAAATGTTATTTTTTTGGACTTTATGGTTTTCTGGTAATTTGAACATTTTTACAGCCATCGTTTGTTGTCCGTGGTAGCCTTAAAATTCAGGCAGGCTACAAATATCATCATCAATAAGTTAAGGACGAAGTTCATCAAAATAAGCTGCTCTAGGGCTGCCTCTCAAGTTTTTTGTTAAATTAGGCGTATCTCTCTAAACCATGGCCAATTGTAGTCAAGTTCAAAAGTGTTTAATTAAAATTCACGCCTAAATTATAAACGCAAAAGTCAGTGTTAGTGAGTGTGTGTTAGTATGTTTGTTCCCAACATGTTTGTGACTTGGATAAACACATAGGCCTTTTATACAGGTTCTACGCAAGCGAAGCTACTAGTAGAAGCTCGTAGTGTGTAATAACAGTAATGATTTATTTCAGTATAAGTAACCCATGTTTTGAAACAATTTCAGGGTACCTGAAGCATTTCCTTGACCTTATCTCACTCTAGTTGGGGTCGACACAAACATGTTTTTTTCTCCATTCACTCCTATCAACTTTGTTCAGCTGACGACTCTGTTTTCTCTTCTTTCATTCTCAAATTTCATATTTCTCTGAAATGGTTTGTGCCCATTTCTACCTGAAGTAACCTAAAAATATGTTTCGTTAAACGTATGAAAATGATGATTATTATTATGAACTTATTCATTCAATTAACATGAGAATGGAAACATAAAATATTCATTCAAACAAGGTTCAATATAAATAGAAACATAAAAAACGTACTACAATAATTATGAGAAGATTTGCCTTACTGATATTTTGCTATGGTACGATATTAAAACGCATAGTCCGGTCAGCTGGGTATGCTGGGCTGTATGAGTTATATCAATCAAGCCGGTTCTATGAGCTAGAGCATAGCATTCTATTTGAAAAATTAAAATTTTTAGAGAATGTTGAAATATTTTAATATTGTTTTTGTTTCTTGGACTAAGAAAATGCCTTGTTCTATGGCCAGAGAGGCAACGGCGCGGCGCGGTGCGGTGGCGGCACGTGCAGTAACGCACGTGTTTTGACTGTTTGTTAGTGGTGCCTCGGGTTTCCTTCCGTTCAAGTGTCAATTAATTTTTTATATGGTTCAGAAGTCTGTGTTTGTCAAAATAATGTGAATGGATAGCATTTATTATTGCAACATTCTTACCGTGCTATTTATTATTATTTAATGAAAAGAAAAAGCTCTCTTTATCGAGCCGTTATTAAATGACATTTGGTTATGAATGACATTATTGGCAAATGTAAAATAATGGAAATGATAACATGAATTTATCCAGAGAAAATAAGGGAGATTTTTTTGTATTTAAAATTTCGGGAGACAAAATAGTACATTACTGTAGCAGCTAGCAAAAGAGGCATTGATGGACGAACGAGTAAAAAAAACCGAAACACACATACGTAATTCCGTCAATGCCTAGTTGTGGCCAAGGCTTGTATAGTACTTTTCTCAAATAATGCGCGGAAATTAAATACAACTGCAATCAAAACCATCGACAAACAACCAAGAATATTTTTTCACGCGCCAAAGTGTACATTGCTTTTTTTTAACACTCAGTTTTCTATTTGAAACTTTAATTCGAAATATTGATAAAATAAGTTACCTTCTTGGTAGCCATGTTTCGTAGTCAAAGATCGTTCCATTTTTAAATTACACGACAGATATTAGTTTACATAGTAATCTAATTGGCCGTTAAAACACGACAAATATGGATTTATACAAGTCTGTCTGTCAAATTTCATTAAATGTTTGATGTTTTCCGCTTCTGTAAATATATATATCAATGATTTCCAACCGATTTCAAACAAGGAAAAGGTTATCTTGTCAACAGAATTGTTGATGACTCTTTCACCATCCTCATGGTACGTAAAAGATAGCTATTTGCCTTTTTTAAAGTAATAACGCCCAGAGATTTATCACTCTCACTGGCAAATAGCTTACTTTAACGTTACCTTATGATGGTGAAAAAGCAACTTAGTTCTCAAACATAGTCGTTTATTGTAGAGCTAGTAAAAACGTAGGGTTAATGTAGGTACAATATCACCAAAATTTAACAGGTTCATTCTCAGTACATCGTAAAACCGCGCCGCTGATCTAAATAAAACACAGGCACACAATTGAGGCTGAATTATGTATGGCGAAGGCCTACAATGGACAATAGACCTTTAATCGAATGTCAACAAGCCACGCAGTAGAGTTGGCGGAAATTGTTTGTGTTCTCATAAATATTAGAAGGTTTTAGTGTTGTAACGTACGACACCCGAAAATGGCTATAGCTATGTCTATTATTTTTAGGTGTTAGTCGGATGTGGAGGTTTTTTTTATTTACATTTTTTAGGTAAAAATATCGTTGTGTTACTAATTGCTTGATAGTTTTCGGTTAACATTGCAAACTATTATTAATTGAGGCGGTGTAAGGGTTTCAAATCGATTAAGCGAATATTAACTGTTATAATTAATTGACTAAGGCGTGGTGGCCTAGTGGGATGTACCCTAACTGATGATCTGGAGGTTGCGGGTTCGAATCCCAGCCATGTACCAACGGATTTTTCGTTTCGAAAAATGTATGAGTGCATTACCACGAGCTCGAAACGGTGAAGGAAAACATCGTGAGGAAACCGGCATACCTTCGAACTAAAAAGTTCGAAAGGTATGTGCTAGGTTATTGATCCAATAAAAAGCGGCGATGGGCTTGCAACCTGTCACGTAGAATGCTAGCTGCTTGCAAAAAGTGGGCATGTATCGAACGTAATGTTTGGACTTGCCTCTGACTACCCCCGTTAAGGTATCCTCAATAGATTTGCGTACTGAACAATATCTGAAGATATGCATAATGGGGAAAAAGTCGTGAAGATGTTTGTTTTGTTTTTACAAGGCGTGAGTTTGCGGAAATCCATTACAAGATATTCTACAATGCAATGACTCCCCCATATCAGACCTCGCAAACACGACGCTTTATCGTCGCGCTTAGTCGCGAGCGTCTGTCATATCTTGCTGTCGTGATTGTCGCCGTGTGCGCGGAGCTTTGAACAAAATGTATGAAAATTGTCCCCCGCAGCTTGTCGTTGCGTCTAATCGTCGTTTGTCGTCCAATGTGCGCAGGCTGTAAGGCGAAACATTGCCGAATTTCAGTTGAATTTTTTCTTATGTATTTGTGTGTATTGTTTCTCTAAGCTCATTAAAGGCTAACGTGTTTGTTTATTTTGGGGTATAATAATTGGTTCCACCCTCCATCTTAATAGAACCTTAACCAACCTCACCTGCACGTGGTGCACCCTGCTAACAAACGGAGCTCTGGCGGCTCTCTCTCACACATCCGCACAATCTCTCACAAATTGTCATACGCGCACACACACGAACTCGGGGTAGGAATAAGTATGTAGATGGGATCGTCAGGTCACTTTGCTGTGTTCACGCGCGACTGGGCCCGGAATAGAATAGGTGACTAAGTCAGCTGGACTGACTTGTACCGACTGGACTGGGTTGAAACGAGCCCAGTGATAAGTCAGCGTTGGACTTTGATGACTTGGATTGCCACGTTATTGCTATCGTAGGTATAAGAGAAGCATTAGGGTTTTATTAAAATCATGTACTTTGACTACGGTTTTTCTCGAACCAATTTTTATTACTTTGGTATTTTATGAGCCAAATGATTCGCAAATTTATCAAAATGCTGTTGTCCGTAAACTGCCACACTTTAATACACAGTTCCAGTTTAGTACCAAAAAACGCCACCGCCAGCACTGTTTTTATTTTATTTTATTTATTTAATATACTACTCTGGGAATCTTAGGGGAATTCTTATCTAAATTTATTTACCAGCCCACTTATAAATGTCTTATTAATTGCATATTTTATTTCAGTATCCTATAATTATGATTATTTATAATATCAATTGTTTTGTAACATTAAAAAAGTATTACATTGTACAATTTTATATTTGAAACCAAACTCGACGTCCGTGAAGTCAACAAAAAGGTAATTGGGTTGAAAATCAGCGCTATTTTTCTTCATGACTTTACACACCACATGCTGAGCAAACCCCCTTTTTGGCACATGGCATGTAGAGAATCCTTATTTCTTTTTATTCATGATATTGTTGAGAGCTTATTAATTGGCTTGTTAATACTTAGCTTTATTCTTACACTGTCATGTTTTCTGAAAAAACTATTTTTATATATATATCTATCTATCTATACTGAGTAACTATTTAACAACTAGTCTACTCTATACAGACTTTGTCCTGATCTTAGATACAAAATAATTATAAAAAAATTTTTTCGATTCTTCGGATGTGTGGGTTTTTCTTTATTTTCTATTATCTGTTTATGATCTGCAAATGTTTGTCTTAGGTCTGGTGTGTATGTGTAAGCTGCATCGAGCCGAAGACTTACTGAAGACGTAATGACGCTCGCTCTTTAGGGGAGGCTTATGTCCAGCAGTGGACTGCTACAGGCTGATGATGATGATGTATTTACAACAAAAAAAAATAGTTTAAATCAGTCATACGGTTCCCATAATAAAAGCTCTGCTTAGTTTGGGGATATATGATACTGTGTTTAAAATGTCCAGCAATATTTAGTTTATAGACCTCTGTTTGTTAAGGATGGTTGCGGGTACTTCAGAAAGGTATAGCTGTATCAGGTCATACCTTATAAAATAAAAACCAATTTAAAATGACCTAATATATTAGTTTTTGCGTTATGCTTGAACAAACAACTGTATTAAGTAGTTAAAGATTTTCACTCATTGACTTTGTACTATAGTAGATTTTTTAATTTCAGTACACATCATAACTTTACAGACTTTGCAAAGAAATTTTTCGATACTTTGTAAACTTTTATTTAAAAAGACAATAAATCTCAGACAATTACAAAGTTACGTAGACGAAAGAATAAAGTTAAATAATGGATTTTATGTAAAGTTTATGGTATTGTATTGTATTGTAAAAAAAAAAGCTCGGCGTGCTGAATAGGGCAAAGCTCTATTTTAATCCACTGCAAAGGCTGATTCTTTATAAATCGCAAGTCAGGCCTCACATGGAATACTGTTGTCACCTTTGGGCAGGAGCACCCGAGTACCAACTTAAGCCATTAGACTCGATTTAAAGAAGAGCTACGATCCCATACTCATCAAGTAGTATAGAACCTTTAAGTCTCAGGAGAGACTTTTCTGCTGCGTCTTTCTATCTTCGCACCGCTCGACATCGGCTGAGGTATTCACATACAATGCCACCTATCTTTTCTCGCACTGTGAGATTCCAGAGGAATTTCTTCCCGCGAACAATCAAGCTGTGTTCTCCCTGCCGAGGTTTTCCCCAGAGACTACAACATGCAGCGTTTCAAAACGGGTGTTTTAAAATTTTTAAATGGTCAACATTGCGCATCAAATTCCTCTTGATGTTGCCGGCGTCCATAGGCTACGTGAACCGCTTACCATCAGGAGGACCGTATGCCTGTTTGCTCACTTAGTAGTATAATTATTTCTTTATAATTTTGTGATAATCGCGTGCCTAGTTCAGTTTACCACTTCAAACTTGCTCAGCCAGCCAGGGAACGAGCTATTCTCAAAGTTTCTATCAAGGATAGAATCCACAACGAAACTATCTGACAGAGAACTAAAATGGTCAACATAACTCAGAGAATTAGTAAGCTGGAGTGGCAAGTGGCTGACCATATCTGCCGAAGAAACGACAACCGTTGAGGTAAACGAGTTCTTGAGTGGAGATCGGGCCTTTGCAAACGTAGTGTAGGATGCCGTCCGGCCAGGTGGAGTGACGATATGTGAACGGCTGCTGGTAGAAAAGCTAGAGGCGTCGAGTTGAGAACAGGGCGCAATGGCGTTCATTGAGGGAAGCCTTTGTACAGCAGTCGAATGCTATAAACTGATGATGATGATGATGATAATGGTGTATACATAGTGTTCAATAGGCACACCATATTACACACTAGTTCTCCTAGTATGTAACAATACAATACAAAATACAATAAATTAGTGTAAATATTTCAGTTCAGTACTCTCGCCAAACATTTGTAAGGTGTTACGTACGTAGCACTGGGCAGAAATAGAATTATCACACTTCAATTCAATCAAATCAGTACTTTTATCTAAAATTTATATGGGACCAAACAGAAAGTAAACCTTCAATAACGGAAAATGAATTTTACAAATCGGTTCATAAATGACGCATGCATGCATGAGGTAACAAACATGAATAAAATTTGAGTCCATAAAATCTTCATTCCCGTTTTCTCACCTTTAAGGTTCATATTTTTTCTTCAAATTTTTATGGGACCAATAAAAAATATACCTTACACAACAAACGAAGAAATTTCTAAATTGGTTCATAAATGACGGAGTTATGAGGTAACAAATACAAAAATGAATAAAATTTGAGCCCATATAATTTATATTTCCTGTTTTCTCACCATGGTATTTTTACTTAAATATTATATGGAACCAATTAAAAAGCATACCCTACAATACGACAAAATATTTTTTTAAATCGGTTTTAAATGACGGAGTTATGAGGTAACAAACATGAAAAAAAATACAACCGAATTGAGAACCTCCTTTTTTTGAAGTCGGTTACAAAAAAGGACAAACTGACAAACACTCGCGCGATCGAGTTACACGAGCAAGTAGTGCGAGCGAATCGCCTATCTAGGAGGGCTCAAACTGCGACAGTTTGTCAATTGACGTTTATTGAATTTCGACGGATGAAATGTCAAAGTTTGTAAAAACAACACCTGTATCAATAATTTCTGTTTGCAAAATAGAGTTATGGTTACATAGTGCGTATCTCAATCTTCTTCAACCTCCGCACTTCTTTAAAAGGGAACATGACAGTTGTATCATTTAGAAATAAAGGATATTATTGAGCATGCATTTCACCATGGTATCGAGTATGTGAGTACAACTATTTTAAGATTATGTCGCGCTCTAACTCACGATCCGATTGCCAAATATTAAATTCTATCTTATTTACAACAAGGAACTGCGAGAGTAATCGTATTTATCTAACAAATAATTTATTTATTTTGTCTAATAATCTACTGTAGAAATTATCATCAAAACCCGATTGACAAAGGTGTGAAAGTAAAATCGTTGCCTAGCGGATGTATTCAGATGTAAAAGGGAGAGGAGGGGGTTCGATTAAGGCTATCTTATCTTATAAGCCTCTCCTATTCCACTGAAAGCCTATTATTTTATTAATTTAAATCTAGTAGGTAACACAGATACAACTTGAGCTCTCCGAAGTCCACAAGTATACTTAGCAGTTATGAAGCTCTCATGGCCTTAATTATGTTAATTATTCTTTAATTAATTTATTTGTAAATAAATTCAAAAATTTTGTTAAACGTAATCTCTGTATAAAAGCCTGTTATAAAATATCTGATTTTGTATATGACAAAAAAAACTTGAAATGAAACTGCTATCAACTCCCTTGAAAACAACGTAATAGTAACCAGAGTTTCTTGCCAATTCTTCTCTGATTGGTCGCGTTACGAATTGGTGTAAATTAAAATTTAAAAATTGGTGATTCAAAGTGAACTTTATATGCTAAATTAATAAACAGATTTTTTTTACTTTACTCTATAATATTTGCTTCGGCGTTAGTAGCCAATCAACTCACTGATGTAAAGTGAGTAGCCTACTACGCCATTATTTGAGTGAGTAAATGTTTAGTTACATTTTGATAGAAAGGTACGTCAGAGATAAATCAGAGCCCTTTGGGTGACCTAAGAACTCCGAGACTATAGTCATTCATTCATTTTTATTCAATGGCATGTGGGATAATATCGTTTCTTTTTCCAATAGATAAGAAAAGACAAACATTTATTGACCACTTGGTACACAATACATACCCACAACAGAATTAAAGCCTGCGCACATTGGACGACAAACGTCAGCGATTCGACGCTGTGGGGGACAATTTTTATACATTTTGTTCAAAGCTCCGCACACACGGCGACAATCGCGACAGCAAGATAAGCGAGCAAGCGACAAAGCGTCGTATTTGCGAGGTCTGTTAATGTAAGTAAAGTAAAGTAGTTAAATAGTATGTAAGCAGTATCGTCCCAGCATGTAGTTGTGTGCCACAGCAGCAAAAAGGCCTCACTCAGTTTTATCACGCATTTATTCATAATGATATGTGACATTGTAGTTCGATGCATAAGTCCTGTCGTCCAGCCCTCAGTCAGGTCGTTCTGCTATAGCAATGGCGACTATAACAAAAAAATCAGCGAATAATTTCCTTCATCAGAGAATTCGGCTCAGAATTCACATTTATTTCTTGAAAATAAATACAAAAAAAGAAAATGTCTTTGTTCAACCAACCCGTGTTCGAACTGCAAACAGTCTGTTAATTCAACAAACGAAATAAACTTCAATGTTTTACCAACTTGCAGAGATAAAAACATCTAAATCAAACTTAGTCGAGCGTCTAAGACAACAAGCGCGTGCCGGCAGCAAAACTTTAGTTCCCCCTTGTTACCAAACTTCGCCTGGGACAAGTCCACCTACGAAATCTCCACTTTACGTTGCTTAAAACAATTTCTGGCTATCAAAGTTCAAAGAGTAGTTTTTATTTGTTCGTGTCACGTCGGTCCCAAGAGTTGTTTGCTGCTAGTGGCGCTATAAGCGAGTTACTAAGAGTTTTTCTCGCGATAAAATGGCGCTGGACTTAATCAGTGAGGCATCGTCTTGATAAACTCATGAACGGTTTGAACAGTATGCTAGCGAAATAATGAAAGCTTATAAAAGCGATTATTGTTTGTACGTAAGTAGGTAGTTATAAATTGCCGACATAACTCAGAAAATTAGCCAGCTAAAGTGGCAGTGGGCTGGCCTTATCTGCCGAAGAACCGACAACTGTTTGAGTGGAGACAGTGTCTTAAAAAAATGTGTAAATAGTAGTGTAGGACGCTCTCCGGCTAGATGGAGTGACGATCTGCGAAAGGCTGCTGGAAGAAACTGAATGCGTCGAACTGAGGGTAGGGCGCAATGGCGCTCATTGGGGGATGTTCAGAAATCGACTACCATTATGTACCAAGTCGTAGTAGACGACTCTGCAGAAAGCTTATAGTAGACGGCGAATGCAAGTTTGCTATTTGTATGGTTATCCGTGTTTTAATAGAAGATAAAGACTTAAATATATCCGTGCTTTGGAAATTTCGTAAGATATTCATTGAATTTGCCTATAAATTAGAAAAGAATAGAATGTGTTGCTTTTGTATTACTCGTTGGCCAATTAACAACTAAGCGCAAATAGGTGGAATTTAAATAATTATATTAGGTACATGAAGAACGCAAGCCGCTCAGTGATGCATATTATTATTTTTATTTAACCCTTCTCATCCTACTACTTGGCAAACGTCTCCCTTATAGACTTCTAAAATAAAAAAATACTTCATCTACATGTACACTTTTTTTTTACACTTATACTATAAAGAGTAAAAATTTGTATTTTTGTGTGTGTGTATGATTGTAATAAATAAACACAAAAACTACTGTAACGATTTCAAAAATTCAACCACCATTGGAAAGCTACATTCACCTTGAGTAACATAGACTATATTTATTGTTAGAAAAGATTAGAGATCCTTAAAACTAAAACTTAAGTAACGTAACCCAAGAAGTAAAATAGTGCCCTAACCCATGCGAAGCCGGGACGGGCCGCTAGTTATGAAAATAAAGACAACCGAATCTTTGCCTTAATTTGGCGATGTGCGGAGTGTAATGCGCGGTTGGCGCGAAGATATGCCCTGTGATCTCCAACCCGCAGATTATGGGCATATCCCCCTCTGTTAGGGTAGGCCTATGTCCAAAAGTGGACTGTTTAAGGCTGGTGTGGTGGTGGTGGTAGCGCGGAGAACGGGTGGATGACTTACAAGTAAGTGAGTTATGTTCCTCGCTTACAGCAAGACCTTTTGTAGCGAGCTCGCACATTGCAGCATTTTACCAGCACGTTTGTAAGCGTACGTGTAGTTCCCGCGGGAGACAAGGGCACGTTGCTCCTGTTCATTGTACCGGTACATAACCAGCATACGGATAATCGCTCTTCAACTATATCAGCAATTACGTTGATAAACCTTTCGAATAAATAAAGTGTAAAAACTATTTTTCCGATCTGGGGGTATTGGGTTGAATGTCAAGCAATGTATTATCATTTTTCTAAGAACTTAAAGGCCTTCCATATACAGCTTAATTTATATTAATGTACATGTACGGGATTTATTAATACATTTTACGAAGATGTAAAAATGTATTTATAGATGTCGTATGTTGTCTCCTGACGATATAATGAATCTATCGTGCTATAATATAAATCTCTACATTAAAGCTGTTGTGTTTGAAGGCCTTAAAATGTGGTAAGTTGGGTCCCAGTTTCCCGACTCAACAAAAGTTGCTCTTAATTCTCTATGCCTACATAAAAAAACATTAAATTAAAAACGACGTTCAGATTTTAATAGGTTGTCATAGATAAAAAGCGGCCAAGTGCGAGTCAGAAGCGCGCTTTTTATTCTATTTTTTGTATTTTTTGTCATCAGTGAAAACTTTTCAACAGTCTAGCTATCAATGTTCATGAGATACAGCCTGGTGACAGACAGGCAGACAGTGGAGTCTTTGCACGGGTGCACTCACTCATCTATTTAAAAAAAAACCGCATCAAAATCTAAAAAAGAAAAAATGAGAAAGTAAAGTTTTAAAAATTTAAGTAAACAAATGGAACCGGTGAGCGTTTTATAACATATCAAAGTATGCTAACATTTCAAGGCATACTTTGAAATGTTATGAAATTGTTAGGTTGTATTTTAAGTTTGGTACCATAACCTCCTTTATCTGTCACAAATATTCTAAATGTATCTAAATTCAATGATTGAATGTATCAATTTGACCTGCCTATGTTATATGTATGTATGGATGATTTTCAAAGAATGCTTTCATTATTTTTATAAATTGACTGAAGGGAAACATTTACATGCATTCTTATCAATAAAACAATAAATCACACACATCAACTCTTCCAATTTAGCCAACGCCCACATAACCTATATTCATATACCTTTGAGAACACGAACGCTTTAGATTCCCACTAAATAAGTGCCAATATTTTCTTACAAATATTTTTAGTAAAAATAACTTGTTATATCCGAGTACATACGGCTTAGCAGCGAGCACGTCACATTCCAAAATCCAATTTCCTTGAAGTACGTGAGAATTTTCTGATAGAAACCAGTATCAATATTATGTGTCGACGGCTGTACACATACTTATTACATAAAAACTTATACCTACTTATTAAAGTAAGTAGGATGTAGGTACTTCTGAATGCCGTGAACCAATGATTTTGACTGCCTTTTTATGAAACACTAGCAGCCCGTCCCGGCTTCGCACAGGTTAGGGCGCTTTTTTTACACCTTTGGTATAGGCCCCACTTGTCTGACCTGGCGCGGGCATGGCACGGGCGCTTTCCTATTCCATTCAAATTTAATACAAAATTCATGGAAATAAAGCACAATTTAGCTCGGACGACTTCGCGTCATAAGCACGTCCGATCAACGACATACCGTGTGTCCTAAATTGTGCTTTGTTTCCTATTCCATTTAAATTTCATACAAAATGCATGGAAATAAAGCACAATTTAGGGCACACAGTATGTTGTTGCTCGGACGTATGACGCGCCATTTCGGCGCCCGCGCCCGATCGCCGCCAGATGGGCGTCAGATGGGCGTCAGATGGCCGTCAGTTCGTAGTATGTACTTGCTTGCGACATACGTCTGTTAGTGATGTAAAAATGCGTGACGAATGACGATATCGAATTTAATATTGAATTGTGTGAATTGATTGTAAATGCAACGCTTTATGATCATTGTTTTATGTAATACATGGGTATTACATAAAAAAAATCTTAGTACCGGTTTAGTTTAATCTCTTTCCGATTTCCAGCCACAATGTATCTTGAACATTTCAGTTACAATAATCGGAACGACAATGATCATAAAGCGTTGCATTTTCGATGACAGTTGTCAAACTTAAATCGACCATATCTCGAGAACTACTCATCTTAGACTTGCCTTTACTAGCTCAAATGATAGCTATTGACAAGACCTTAATTTTCGATGACAGCTGTCAAACTTAAATCGACCATATCTCGAGAACTACTCATCCTAGACTTGCTTTTGCTAGTTCATATGATAGCTATTGACAAGACCTTAATTTTCGATGACAGCTGTCAAACTTAAATCGACCATATCTCGAGAACTACTTATCTTAGACTTGCCTTTACTAGCTCAAATGATTGCTATTGACATGAATTTAATTTTCGATGACAGCTGTCAAACTTAAATCGACCATATCTCGAGAACTACTCATCTTAGACTTGCCTTTACTAGCTCAAATGATAGCTATTGACAAAACCTTAATTTTCGATGACAGCTGTCAAACTTAAATTGACCATATCTCGAGAACTACTCATCCTAGACTTGCTTTTACTAGCTGAAATGATTGCTATTGACATGAATTTAATTTTCGATGACAGCTGTCAAACTTAAATCGACCAATATATATTTTCTATGTATGGTATGTATATATTTACAAAAAAAAATGTATCTATGTAGTATATCAATCATGTGGTTCCCATAATACAAGCTTTGCTTAGTTTGGGGCTACATGATGCTGTGTGATAACGTCCAGGATTATTTATTTATTATTTATTTATATTTATTTATATCTCGAGAACTACTCATCCTAGACTTGCCGTTACTAGCTCACATGATAGCTATTGTTAAGATCTTAATTTTCGATGACAGTTTTTAGTTTGACAGCTGTCATCGAAAATTAAGATTTTATTAGTAGCTATCATTTGAGCTAGTAATGGCAAGTCTAGGATGAGTACTTCTCGAGATATGGCAAATTCAAGTTTGACATATGTCATTAAAAATAAAGATCTTGTCGATAGCTATCTTTTGAGCAATTAACGGCTAGTCTAGGATGAGTAGTTCCAGAGATATAACCATTTGCAGATGAATTTGTAGAATGAGTTTCGAGTGGAGCTTTGAGTTGAGTTTTGAGTTTGAGTTTTAGAGTGACAGTGACAGTGACAATCCAAAATTATTATTCAAAATAGTTTTGAAGTTCATATTTTTTCTTTTTAACACGTTGACTGCGGGTCTCGGACATAACGCTTTACAAAATGCTCATTATGTGTACTGTTGGCTTTGCCTAATAAATACAATAAAAATAAAAAATAACGCTACGCAGAGTACTCTGCAATGATGCCCTATGAAAACTGACTGAAACACATTTTTTTCTTTTTAACATGTTGGCTGCGGGCCTCAGTCATGACATAACTGATGACTTATGAAAACTGAAACACCATTTTTTTTTCTTTTTAATATGTTGACTGCGGGTCTCGTATATGACAACGCATACTCTGTGATGATGACCAATGAAAACTGACTGAAACACAGCACTTTCCTTATGTTTTAAAAACTTTTCTTTAATGCAGTGACGCTCTTCGTTCAACCAAATAAAGCGATCCAAACTAATACCTAATGATTGATGACATAAATCAAGAGTCAAAATCTAAATTCCCCCACCCAGTGTCAGGCGTAATGATAAACATTGTGTAACATTCGAAAAAAACTATCAAGAGGTAACTATATTCATTCGTTTAACCTCATAAGAGGGTAACCCTATCGACTGAAAACCAAAAGGAACGGGTTACACTTTCGCTTGTGTTATGAAGGAGGAATAAAGGAGAAGGGAAAGGAGAATACCCAAACGAAAGGTAATCCCGTCAACTGTATAACCCAATGAAGGGGTTTCACTTTCGAAGCAACTAACTCGAAATCGGGGTTGTACGGGCCCTGATCTGTATATTAATTAATTGTATCCACGAGAGCAAGAGCATCTTCGTCTTCTGAGGATGACATGCTGACACATCGATAACGGACAACAGACTGCACTACACTTGTGCCTCTGTCACGTCATTTCTGCGTCATGTCCGAGCCATGTCCGCGCCATGCCCGTGCCATGTCCTCGCCACGTCCGTGCCACGTCCGCGCCATGTCCGCGCCATGTCCGCGCCATGTCCTTGCCCGATATGTGTGACCTGGGCCTTTGGTTACGTTACTTAAGTTTTAGTAAGGATCCCTAATCTTTTCTGGCAATAAATATAGCCTATGTTACTCAGGGTGAATGTAGCTTTCGAATGGTGAAATATTTTTTGAAATCGGCACAGTAGTTTTTGAGTTTATTCATTACAAATATACACACACACACAAAAATACAAATTTTTCCTCTTTATAATATTAAAATATTAGGACAGAAGTGCAGAAGTGTAGATTGGACATGAGCGCATAAAGTATTTTAATAACAAATAAATAAACAATAACAAACAATAATAATATATTTATATATAATAGGCCTCTGTAATCGTATTTTTGTAGGTGCATATTGCCTGAAATAAATGTTTATTTATTTGTTAAACCCGTATGATACCCGTTGGAGAAAAATACTATTACAGAGGCCCATTATATATATATATATTATAAGTATATAATACATATAGTTAAAAATACCTTAGCTACTACGAATATACCAACACAAAATATAAAAAGTAAAAAGTAAATATAAAAAATATAAAAAGTAAATATAAAAAATATAAAGTGTGATGCCATGAAATAAAATACTAGTCGAGCTATTTCCATAGAACTAAAAAGACAAGATAGTCTATACCAAGAACCCGGTGCCCGTTGAAGATAAGTTAAATTGAAAAAGCGATTATCACTCCTCGAAAGGACACTAGTTTATAAATCTAGGAAAATAATATTTCCTCTGCTTCTAAGAGGGATTAGGTTGCAAACTCTGTAGCCTGGAAAATGAACAAGAGAATTTTGCTTTACAATAATATTGTTTTAAAATACTGCCAGTTTTAATATCTTTGTAGTTTTTGCTAATCTTTCTAGTTTTGACCAGGCAAATTTCGTAGCACCAAAATTGATTTAAAATCCTAAGTGACAGTTTCCGCACAAAATTAAAATATATTTTTTTGCTTTTCTTTTGGGCTAATCATAATATTTTTCGTATTTAACATGATCAGGGTTAAGGCGATCAAAACAATCAGTTGAGCCATTATAGAGATTTGTCATTTTTCAGTTTTAAGAGAAGAAGAAGAATATTTAACATTGACTATTGAGATTGACCATTAGGGAAACGAGTTCTTGAGTGGAGCCTGAAGAAGGGGTCAATGACGCTCATTAGGGGACGTCTGTGTCCAGCGGTGGACTGGTATTAGGCTGATGATGATGATGATTCAGATTAGCTATGAACATACCTTAATGCATTTTGGTTCTATTCGAATGAACTTAAAGAGTCCTGCGGGTATATTCGCAATCTTGCTTGTTTGCAAAGACTTTGAAAAGTTTTTCATAAAACTTATAAATTTATTTAAAACTTGTACAAGACTTGTCTAAGAGTGGAGCCAAACGGTGCGTTGCTAGTGCGCTGCGTCGATTGATCGCTAATGGTGAGTACAGACTTACGAAATGTAACATGTAATGTTACACGTAATGAAAGAATTTGCCGTCCACATTGTCGCAATGTATCATCCAATAAATATAACAGAATTCTTATAGTGTGGACGCCCTGCGCACACAAACTGTGCACACTACGCGCACGAACATTCCTGTATACAAGCTCCATTCGTGCGCGCGCTGTGTCTACACTTATGATAATGTTCCTTTGATGTTACATTGCATGTTACGTTACAGCAGTCTGTGCCTGCCATAACGCTGCGTTGTTACTATAAACCACAACGGCCTGCCCTGTGGACCTCTCACGCGATGCGTTGAGATAGCTCAACGCATCGCTGCCCAACAAAAATGAAACCACTGACGTTGCTGCCCGTCAGCGGCCAGAGAACTGTGCCAGAGTTATGTACGATTCACACCTGACGCGCCGGATTGGAGCGCAGCGCAGCGCATCGCAGCATATGCGCGGGCACGCACCGGCAGCCGACCGGAGCCGCCTGACAGCTAAAATCTGACTGGAGACTGACGGACGCGTCGAGCCGAAACAGTAGCCGCGAGCATCCGCGAGCAGCAGCGATCATCTTGAGGCATGAAGTTGTTAATTCAAACTGAAACAATGCAGCTTCATGGCAGAAATACGCATTGTGGTAAATGAAGAAATTACTATCATAGTATCTAATGACAAGAGTCAATAGTTAACAAATCGATTTAATGTGGACAAAAATAAATTTCCATTTATTTGATCACTCAAACTTAAACCTCAATTACCGCTAAGTGCTCCAGTAATCACTAAGCATTTTAATCGAATTGTTATGATTAATGACTCGCTACTATGGCTTACAAGGTGTATCTGAAATGGTACTTAATTTAAATTCACGGCTTTCATATGTAACGTAATAAAAATTAAAAAAGAAAAAAAACTGTTTTTCTAATAAAAGGTTGGAGGTAACTCCAAAGACAAAGTTATAATAAGTTGGGTTACGCTCCAAAGTGGATGTAATTGTACGTTACACTGTATTTGTCTAGGTTAGATGAAGCGATGAAGCAAGCCTACACAAGAAACTGAACTGGTAACCCAGCAGACTCATTTCATGCTTCACACAAAATAATTAAATTACCTGGATAAGCAAAGTCTTCAGAACAGTGAACCTTTAGATCAAGGACCGTTCCAGCAGCCTAGCTGTCCGTGAAGGAATGTGCAGTGGTAAAATTAAACAAAGTTAGTTATATGAAAATTAGACTTATATTGGAAACAAAAAGAACCCTCCGACCCTGTAGAAAACACTTCTTAAAAGCTATTTGGAGTAACACTGACATTTAAGTCGTACACTTAAACTTAAAACTTATGCTAATTTTGCAGTAATATAATATAGCGAAATGACTGAACGACTGTTTGACTAAATCGTCCGGGGTAGTCCGTTGTTAGCTAGGCAACGACTCCCTTACTCTAACTATCTATCAATTCAAACAATTACTTATCAATTTAAATAGTATACAAATTCCTTGTGTAAACTGGCGGAGGTTATCACTTGCACCGAATGATGTACTTTGCGTTTACCGTCGTCAGGACAAACTTCTCCAAATGTAGTGGAAATACTAGGTTCAATTTACCGTCGTGACAATAGACAAAATAAAGTTTTTTGTGTGTGACCGAAGCACGTTCAGTTTACCGTCTTATGAGGACAAGCATACGGGTCACATTTGAAGTAAATGAGATTGTGATCACGATACCGTGGAGTCCCGAGCGAGGATACCCAAATGGAAGCTGGTCCAGGTGTGCTTGGCTGGTACTGCGTTACATACGCTCCGCGCGTCAAGGTCAGGTTGGGGTCGGGTTGTCCGCCGCTAAGTTCTCACCAATTCTCATTGAACCATCCGTAACCAAAAAGCCCGCTGTAAAGATACAACGGTGACTTTAGAAAATGAAACAAATGAGGTTACGATCGCGTGCCGCCAACACGACAACGCGCTCGTTCGAAATCATAAAATAAAAATGCCGCTAAGCAGCCACAATTAACGAGAAGACAATCACTGCGAACTAACCTTTTTACGGGCTTTAAAATATCCTGCCATTGTATATGGACGAGGATTCCGGCCGCTCCGCCTCGCAATCATTTCCAAAAGGAAGCCATCTTCACATCTCCGTCGGAAAGAAGAACGTCAAAAATGACCGAATCAATCACAGAGAAAGCATTGCGTTTCGTTATCACCAAGTTTCACAAATACATGTTCCTTGAACTTGACTTCTCAAACAAAATAAACGGAAAATTCACAAAGCTAATAAAAATTACGTTTCGTTCTTGTCAAACCAGAGAACAAACTTTGATAAAACAATCGATCTATCGATCTATCAAACGACTGATGACAGTACAGCGTATCTGTCAACGTCCACCTCAAACATGAAATACCGTCAAGCATGAAGTTATGTCAAACAATTGCAAAAGTTTCGAAACAAATGTAAACAAAACAAAACATGAATGGATTTCAGTTTAGTGAAGTAAATAATCATCAAAAATGCTGAAAAACCAATGCGAAAGTGAAAAAAGTTGTGCTAAAAATGTAGCTACGCTACACATAGTAATATAATTATATTTATGATTTACTAGCTTCCGCCCGCGGCTTCGCTCGCGTGGTACCGAGATAAAAAGTAACCTGAGTATTAATCCAGGTCATAAACTATTATATTATTTTTGCATGAAAGAGTAACAAACATTCACCCTTCCTCCCAAAATTTCACATATATAAATATTAGTAGGAAGAGTTTTTGTCGGTGTAGTGATCCAATTTGATCTTTTCATTTCAGTTTATTTTATTATATAGTAACGGAAATTATTATGAATTAACTTTCTCATTATTAATATCCGCTAGTATTTCGCAGCTCGGTTAAAGAGCCTCTATATTCAAGACAAATTATATATATTAAAAAGTTTCACCCATATCCATTCAACAATTACGGAGTTAAGTGAGAACAAACTAACATACACTTTTTCTCAGTTGTAACTCAGTCGGTTGGCCTGCGTCACAATCCTACGCAGCATTTGGAAAACTACGTCGAGTCTTCTCGTCACCCATACCGCAATGTTTGAAAACGAAAGTTTTCAATCAGTGCGTCCTACCCGTCATGACATACGGAGCCGAAACGTGGACACTCACAGTACGGCTTGTCCACCAGTTTAAAGTCGTTCAGCGAGCTATGGAACGAGCCATGCTTGGAGTTTCTCTGAAGGATAGAATCCGCAACGAGACTATCCGACAAAGAACTAAAGTTGTCGACATAGCTCAGAGAATTAGCAAGTTGAAGGAGCAGTGGGCTGGTCATATCTGCCGAAGAACCGATAACCGTTGGGGTAAACGAGTTCTTGAGTGGAGACCGCGGCTCGGCAAACGTAGTGTAGGACGCCCTCCGGCCAGGTGGAGTGACGATCTGCGAAAGGCTGCTGGTAGAAGCTGGATGCGTCGAGCTCAGGACAGGGCGCAATGGCGCTCATTAGGGGAGGCCTATGTCCAGCAGTGGACTGCTATAGGCTGATGATGATGATGCGAAAGGCTGCTGGTAGAAGCTGGATGCGTCGAGCTCAGGACAGGGCGCAATGGCGCTCATTAGGGGAGGCCTATGTCCAGCAGTGGACTGCTATAGGCTGATGATGATGATGATGATGACAATCCTACGCCATTGCTCTCACACCTCTTCTTTTTTGGCGAGATAGTTACACAAACACTCAAACTTTCGCATTTATAATATTAGTTTTGCAAAATATTGTTTGTTATTCAAGACATTTCAGTTTCTAAAAATCATATAATTGAAAATAGATTATATGATTTAAAATAATTGAAAATAGTGTTAAATAAGACCTTATTTAACACTATTTTCAATTATTTTATAAATGTATTTAGAGACTGATTCATTGACCCCTTATACAATCTAATTAAGGATCGATCCATCGAATAATTAATTTAATACATAATCAAATTTAGCTGTATAATCAAATAATCAATGACCTAGTAATAATTATACAATATAAATTTTCTCGTTAACAAGACGCTAGTCAAATTATTAGTATCATTTTAAATAACTTGTGAAGCCATGTGGCGCAGTGAGCGAATGCTTGCTGTGACGCAAAAGGTTGCGGGTACGATTCTCGCCGCGAGACAAATATTAGCATAAAAAACCCCCGCCGCTTTCCACCATCGTACCACACGCCGCAAAACCATCCGCACCACCTGGATGAATAAGGGTCCGTCTCCATCTTGCCTTGCAACCAGACGGTCCATTGAGTCTTCAACTCGCTTTACTTTTAGTTTACATAGTAGGAATCTGTTATTGATATGTTCTATTAACATTTTAATATCTTATATATCTTGAGTTCTGTTGATTCTATAATATTAGATCCTTACATATGATCCTTATATATAATAGTACAGAAAATTTCTAGAAAATTGATTTCTTTACATATAGATAAATTTTTGTATTTTTTTTCTGGAGCTAAAAATCCTTTTCCAAGTCCAAGTTTTGTGTGTATAATTATACACAATGTTGTCCAAATGGATATGAAAAGTATGCGTAGCCTTATTTAAAAAAGAAAACGAACTCATACAAAAATACACTGAATTTATGCATTGAAAGCGACAACATATGAAATGAAAACATGGACTTCCTCAAAAAAAGTATTTATTTTATTTTCAGTCTTTGCTTTAATGTTACATCAGAATAAAAATTAATTTTGTATGTACTACATAACATATTTTAATAATAGGTAAGGACCTAATAAATAGATAAATCCCGTGCATGTTGATGATGATGACACTTTAACAACAAATAAAATTATTTCCGTTTCCTCCGTCATTATTCACGTCAAGATGGCATATAAACAACAAACGCCGAAGCCGTGTAACCAACGCAATAAGAATTATGTAGAACGGAAGTCGTGGGCACACATCCAAATTCCTAAATTTACTGCCTTATTACTGTTTTTACAGATACCGACACGATTCTTTACTTGTATACATAATACAGGACACTTTCGAATGATAGTGGGCTAAGTAGCAAGCCCCAAAATAAGCAGAGTATGGGAGCCACATAACTGATAAACTATTTACAAATATTTACAAATACAAATATTTTTTTGTAAATACATACATATCATAGAAATTACACCCAGACCAAATACTAACATCTGAAATTAATGCAAAACATTGTCCCACGGTGGAAACCGAACCCGCAACCTTCTGCGTCTCAGGCGGACCTTCACCCACTGCACCACAGAGGCGTCAAACACTTGATTGATATTGGAGTTTTTTTGAAGAATAGAATCCGCGACGAGACGCAGAAAATTTGAGTGATATCTACCGAAGAATCTTTTGCTTAATTCACTCTCATCACATTCTTCAATACATGCTCGTTGGTTTAGTGTACTCCTGACCTGGCCTTCTTCCAGCACATCTCCGTATTCTGACGAAGCCTGTATGTGTAGACCCATTTGACATTAGAATTTCTCTGAAGGATAAAATCCATAATGAGACTATCAGATAGAGAAGAACCAAATGAGTCGACAAAGCTTAGGAAATTAGCTAGTAGAAATACCGATGGGAGGTCATTATATCTGCCGATGAAAACGACAACCGATGAAGTAAAACAGTTTGAGGCCAGGTGGAGTGACGAATTCCGTAAGGTGGCTGGGAGAAGCTGAATGCGTAGAGCTGAGGGCATGGTGTTCATTAGGCTCATTAGATCCAAGTAATTAAAATGCTTTCACATACCTAAGCAAGAAAATACGCATTGGGAAATTTTGATTTAGATGGATATTCAGAAAGCGGAGCTATTAGTAAAAGTCAATAAAAGTTTGAACAAAAATGTAAGCAAACCAAGATTTTTGACCATGACGTTTAATTAAAATTGTTGTTTATACTATTGTTGAATACACAAGTAGCTGCTGTAAAATACATGACATTAATTTCAAGAACTGACCGATATCGTGCCGTTTTACCTAAAACCACTCTAAGAGGCTATACCGTAAAACAGCAAGTACACTAAACCTTTTTATTCGCTCGTCGTTTTAACTTTTTGCGGCTGTTTGGACGTCTGCCTTTATTTGTTAGGTTTACGCGCACTAAGTGGGCTTTTATTGCTATCGGCATTAATAAAGGACGATATAAAGGTGAGTACTGAAAAACATCGTAGCTAATGACATCGTTTTAATTTTATGACTAAAGACAAAGAAGTAATATTAATGGTGTATAAAGATTACCAACCACTATCTTTAGAACTCAAGCTAACCTCACCAGCGCGCTTAACGTAGTGTAGGACACCCTCCAGCAAGTTGGAGTAACGATCTACGAGACGCTGCTGGTAGAAACTAGATGCGTCGACCTAGGACAAGGCACAATGACGCTCATTAGGGTAGGCCTATGTCCAGCAATGGACTGCTATAACTATAGGCTGATCCTAATCCTATAGGCTGATGATGATGACGATTTTGAAAATAGGAAATTTCACGTACCGTTGTTAATTGGTGAAGGTACTAACGACGCTTCGACTCATACATAGAGCCTTCATCAGGGTGGGTAAATGTGCCGCTCTCCTAAATTAATACTAATCCTACATTAGGCTCATCCAGGTAAAAAACCTTTGCATAAGTATTCCTAGTTTTGTTTAAATATTTTCAACTATTAAAGCGTTGAGATACTCAATGAATGGATGATATGACAAACTTATGAAATAATCAAGCATGAAAATTTAAAATAAAAGGAAAAAGCTACATGAAACTTGATTAACATATTGTATGTAAGTATATGGTAGGTATGTATTATGTTAAAATTAGTTCGCTAATAGCAGGACTAGTCCTGCTATTAAAATCTAGATTTTCTGTATACCAATTCTACATTTACAATATTAGTGTGAATATTTCCACAAAATAATATTATCATTATCATCAGCCTATAGCAGGCAGTCCACTGCTGAGGGCTTACTACGAGTTTTGATAGTTTTCGAAAACTTTATAAGTTTCGGTATCTTTCCCAGTGTTGCTGTTTTAGCATTTTTAATGCTAAATTTAGCATATTTTCGGGTCTGTTAGCTTGAAAAATTCGCATTTAGCATATTTTTTATGATTAACATTTTTTTGTACGTTACCTAAAAATTCAAAATTCCTAAGGAATTCAAATGAAAAATATATATTTTAGCATTTTATTTAGCATTTTTAAAAGTTATTTAGCATATTTTGCAACATGTTTTAGCATTTTCTCCAAATAAAAAACGGCAACACTGATCTTTCCATACATTTTCGTAGTTCATGAACGTTTCCCTAGAGGCGCTGTACGAAAATGTATGGAAAGATACCAAAACCTAAAAAGTTTTCAAAAACTATCAAAACCCGTGGTAAGCCCTCTGAACTTAGGCCTCCGCTAATGAGCGCCATTGCGCCTTGTCCTATAAAATAATAATAAGTTGAATGAAATAAAAAAAAATGTATATAGCCTTATCAATGTTTAAAAAATTATCAAAAGCATATTAATTTAATTATAGAAAAGGTTTAGTACATATCTCAGTCATTAAAAGTCCATTTGTAATAAGAATGGAACGATTTGTCTTATCTTAATGCCGGAACTTCCGGATCCTTATGTGGAGGTGAATAGGGAATGTGCACATAGTCAGTAAAATGTGATGAAAGATATTTATTTTATCAAATCTGAATGATTATTTTTATTATATTAATGACGTTTCAAAGTGTACTATACAGTTCCTACTGAATAAATGAATTTTGACTTTTGACTTTTTATTGTATAATATAAGAGCCTTGCTCTTGTCGGTGTAGTAATGCAATTCTCTCCACTTAGCTCTTTCTATTGCGGTCTCTTTCACTTTCCTTAAGTGATATGAGACGGCGACCTTCTCTTTTATGTGGCTCATGTAGCTTATTTTTGGTCTTCCTCTTGCACGCTTTCAGTGGTAGAAAGTAAAGTTCGTGAAAGGTAGAACCTTTCCCTCGATGATATTTCTAATGAATGTCATGTTTTGAAAGGTATCCAATAATTTTCCTCTTCTGTTTTGTATGGTTTCCATCAAGACCCTTTTCTCATCAACGCGTTTAAGAACTTCTACGTAAGTAATATTCTGAAATGATAAATGATAAATGAAATTTATTTGCACGAACACATCACACTCAGTCCAACTGCTCATCTCCATCCTTCTCCAGCACCACAATTCAAACGCTTCTAATCTTTCTGTTTCCCGTTGTGTCATAGTCCATGTCTCGCATACAAAGCCAGACTCCATACATACGTTTTTATAATCTGAAGAATATACTTTAGATAATATAACGCCAAATTTTGTGTTGATAAAATGTTGTTATCATATTTAAATCTTCATCATCATCCATAGATTTTGACCTCCCTTAATGAACGCCATTGCGCCCTGTCCTCAACTCGACGCATCCAGCGTCTACCAGCAGCCTTTCGCAGATTATCACTCCGAGATTGCCGAGCCGCAATCTCCACTCAAGAACTCGTTTACCCCAACGGTTCATCGATTCCTGGAAGATAGGCCAACCCACTGTTATTTCAGCTAGCTAATTCTCTGAGTTATGTCGAGAACTTTAGCTGTCTATCGGATGGTCTCATTGTGGTTTCTTTCCTTCAGAGCCTCACTCCTCTGCGCAGTTAGATGGGCTTAGACAGCTGCTCTTAAATCGGGTACTCTAAGTGGTGGCTTCATACAGACGTCTCACTTAGCTCTTAGCATCGTTCGCTGCCAAGATTCCAGAATAACGCACGTTTCGACCGAGTCAAAGGTATTTCATAGCACACAAAATACACAGAGGCTGATCTCATTGGAGTATAATCTGTCACACTGTATGCACATATCCCCCTAAACCTAGCCTGCCTCGGTAGTTGAATTCGTTATAATCCTACAGAACATCTTACATACGTGGCTCAGGAGTGAGATAGCTCAATAATTATTAAGAAGAATCTTTTCTCCCTAACACCAGTAAGCCCTCTTTCATAGCTTTTGGGGTTCTGCTACAGTGTAGGACGCAGTGAAAGTGCTTCTGTAGCTGCTGCACAATCGTATTCAAGCCTGCAGAAGTTTTAAAGTAGCCTTGAAAACAGCTGAATGAATAATCTGGACCTTGGTTTCACTCGATTGCCTCTTCAAAGAGACGAAAATTTCATGAAAACAATTTATTGAAAGTTATTTATAAGCTACAATGTAGCTCTACCGACATCGCTCTGCTATCAGAATAATCAGTAGTGGTCACCGAGATATAGTAAGAATAAGTAGGTTTCATGGTTATGGTACTCGTAGAGCAAAAACTATGTACGTCGTAGCATCTTTGATACGGCGTAGCACCTCCGCTTAATGGCTACTTTGAGGTATAGGAGTCCACACTACAAGAAAAACGAGAATTTATTTTTGTGTTATCCACTAAATTATTAACCAACATAATATTTTGAATAAAAGTGACATCGCAAACGAGTAAAATAACTCTGTTGTAGTGATACTAGTTATTTATTCAATAGCATACATCAAAAGCTCGATAACGCTTTGTAAATTACAAGAACAAACTTCACACAATTCCCCTCCATTTCTCCACAAACAGACGGCTCACCATCCCAGCAAATAGACAGCAACATCGCCCCCGGCGAATCCGATGTCAATATCTCAACTTACACGAATACGAGACTTGTATGAATCCTATTCAATGCGGGAATTCCCACGGTAGCGTACACAAGATAGGCAAATATTTTTTACTTCACAGTTAAAAAAAAAGTTATCGACAATATTTTTTGGTGAAAACTGTATAACATGTGACAACTCGATGTCATCGAGGCATCTTTCTTGGATACAGGATTATTCCCTTCTGCACTGCTTCAGAGGAGTTTGAGTTGAGGACAGGGCGTAATGGCGCTCATTAGGAGAGGCTTATGTCCTGCTTTGGATTGCTATAGGCCGATGATGATGACTCTTTCAGGTTTTTGATGTAAAACCATACTAAACTGAAAAAATAAAGGATTGAACTTCTTATATGACATGAAAGCTTCATCAAAAACAACATCAATGGAAAGGTAGAAGGAAACTGTGGAAGAGTGTAAGATAAAATTAGATAAGAATGATGTATGTGTCTAAGTCTGAGTGTGAAAGATTGTGCTTGACAATTGTATACAAGAACTATTATTTATTTCCTTATTTATGTTATTTTTGATTATTGTTATTTTTTCTATAATTTCCATTTTCATTTTCATCTTTTGTTATTTGCTTAGTTATTATTATTGTATACTATTTCTGCTCTGTTATGTATAATCCTTGTAATGTAAATGTAAATGTAAATATTTTATTGTGAATTACTTTAATTAGTGTAAGTGGTTATATAATGACCGTACTAAATAATTAAATAAAATAAATATATAAATAAAATAAATAAGATAATTTATTTCACACAACATACACATTACATAAAAAAACACTTTATGGTGATGCTACACTGCAGGTAGCAAGAGCGTATACAAACTAGGAAAATCCTTCATGGCCTATGCCAAATCCACTTTACAATTTTTAATCGAAGTTGTGACTGCTTCAAAATTCATTTGCAGTTTTATTGATTTAACCCGAACATACTTATACATATATAAACATTGCAATTCAAATAAAAGCTTTTAATAAAAAGTGTCAGAGTGTAAAGAAGCGTAGTAGAAAACCACCCTTACCAGCTAGTTCCACAATGTATAACGATGTTGTTTTTCTGCCAGCGGTCGGCTGCAGGTCTAATTTACATTCTTCCCGAGCACTTTGAAAACTTTACAAATTATTCTTTTTTACTCAAACCTATCTCGTGGTAAGTTTTAATCATTTCATTTTGAAAACCCGCTCGCAAGTAAAAGTAAGTAGAAAAAAAGTTAAGTAAAAATTAAGTAACCTAAGAATTGCGTTTCCGAAGGTATATATAACAAAACATTTGTCAAAATCTACATAAGCGGGGTCAAAGCCTAGTAAATATTATGTTATTAGATATGTATGTATGTATACGCTTTTCAATAGACATGACATTAAGTAGGCGAGCATTATAAATAATTAATAACTGTTTGCACATTCGCCAGTAAACAGTTTACTAAAGTATGAGGTAAAGAGCTTATTAAATTAATTGGCAAGCTGCATCTTGCTACAAGAGCGATCACACGGAAAATTGTAATTAAAATACTTGGTAATTAATAAAGCCCGTTCGGTTTAACACATGAGAGAGAGAGAGAGAAAGAGAAAATCGAACAGACTCTTTTAAATAATAATATTATTTATTTCAGACTACGTAGAAATTAATCATGTTATTACAAAAATTAATCATGTTAATGCAAACTGGCCTGGCCACCGACGGGCAACAGCGTCGGTGGTGCGAGAAGCTGTGCCCTGCGGTCCCCAACCCGCATGCCCAGCGTGGGGAATATGGGTATATCCCCCTTTATTAGGGGAGGCCTATGTCCAGCAGTGGACTGATATAGGCTGGTGTGGTGTGGTGTGGTGTGGTCTAATGCAAACATTTGTCTCGTGCCGGGAATCTAAACCGCAAGCTTCTGCGTCTCAGACGGACCCTTGGCCACTGCTCCACATAGATCGTTATTGCTAATGAACTTGTTTAGTTTATTTATCATCATCATCATCATCACACCCATGTCCAGACTGCTGGACATGGGTCTCACCTAAATGAGCGCAACTGCGCTTAAACCTTAGCTCGACGTGTTTATTTGAATGTGAGGATTTTACGCGAAACCCTAAATAGCCCCCCCACCCATCTATCATTGATAGTCCCAGATAAGTTCAGTACCTAATTTTTTTTTCATAGAACGTTGGAACGTGAATCGTAAAACACAATTCGTTTCTTTGTAGACAGAAAACTCTTTATTTTACTCACACCAACACAAACATATAGAACAAAACGCACAATAATACTAATAAAAGTAAAATGGGCAATCAAGAAAGAGTAGTTATTTAATCCAAAAACATTACGTTGATTATTTTTTTCCTAACCTTAAGTACCATTATTTTATACTACTACCTAAGACAATTTCATCAAAGTTTTTTCTAAGAATTCTGATAATACCCTAGTGTCATGATTTCTTTAATATTATAAGTTTATTTTAACAATCATTATTATTCAATAATCTATTTTATAAGCAAATAATAATTACCGGATGTAAAAAGTATTAATCATGCATAGTATGGCAACTCGGAACCTGACTGACGAAAACCAGAGAGCAAGTCTATGGTTTTGTCGATGGTTGGATTTTGCAGGGAGGTATTGTCTGGGAGTACCTAACGAAAAATGACGAGGCTTGGGCATTCCGAAAAGTGAAGCGGTAGCGACAAGTCGTCTTGAGAATTGAGATTGAGCCACAAGCCTCGTTAGTTTTTGAACAAAATGATCTCCAAGTAACCTCTGTACAATAATGTCTAGAAAGTATCTAAAATTGATCCAAAAGCAAAAATAAAGTCTTATCCCACGATAAATGTGTATCATTTATCACACTAGCATGATATACCTGGCGGCCGGCTGATTGCGGCATAGCACAGCCTACATCGGCACAGCTAAATCCCCTGGCCACCGACGGGCAGCAGCGTCGGTGGTGCGAGCTGTGCCCTGCGATCCCCAACCCGCATGCCCAGCGTGGTGGATTATGGGCATATCCCCCTTTATTAGGGGAGGTCTATGTCCAGCAGTGGACTGATATAGGTTGATGTGGTGTGTGCGTGGTGTGTGGTGTGTTATACCTTGCTGGATAGCACAGCTAATAAAACGTAAATATTTTTAAGCACATCTGCAACACGACTGTCATAGACAAATTTTAAAATATTTGTGAGAGAAAGAAATATTTTATAGGAATTTATTTCAATTTATAACAAGCAGTCGTCTACTGCAACCCAATTGGTTAAGTTAACTGCAAATTTAGTGTAAGGAATAAGAAAACAACTCATCTACTACACAAAAACCTAAAATAATAGTATATTAAAAAAAAAACTTAAAAGTCCAATATCGTGAATACGGTTAAGTTTGGGGTAGGGTGTTCAATAGTCAAATCAGTCTGGAATTATGGAAGCTACAACCCTCTCCAGGATCTAGATCGACTTAACCTATAACCCTGTATATATATATATATATATATAAATAAAATAAAAATGATACAACCGTCGTTCAAGATGCAAAAATCTATTTCGCCACTCGTATCACTTTTGGTTTGATAAAAAGTTTCTAAATCGAGTGAAGCCGCGGGCAAAAGTTTCTTCTATTAGCAAAGCGATAAGCCAGTGTTCTGATCCTGTTGTTTAGTATTCCGAAGCGCGGGACATCGAAAACGAACTGCAATCACGGTTTCCGTTAATCAACATCAATTGTATCGAGGATGGGGCTCGGACCGCCCGCGATCTTACCGCCAACGTCAACAAAACTAGTAAATGCCTCTTGACCTCAAGAGTACGGGTGTAAGATGTAACTCAATTACCAAAGCTCGAAAGGAAACTTCGTCAAGTTTTTTATTTTGTCTGTGCTGTAACATTAGACAATATCTGTTTCATTTTATTCGATGTTGAGCCGACTCCATATAGCGTGAGATAAAGGAAAGGAGATCATGAGTTTCAAAGCTCTGCTTTTGATTTCTGCAGTCTTTGCTTAAGAAAAGGAAAGGTCCCTATGTTCAGTTCAGTTCATTTAATTTCAGTTTTTTGAAAACCATTATAAAAAGTCGTATTTGAAATAAAATATGAAAACAAAAACATGTCTCTTAAAATTTAATAAAATGTACATAAATGAAAAACAAATAAAATAACAGTGTCCACCAAAATTAAATTCAATCAACTGTATGTAGACCACTATTCTAAATTATTATATGTCAAGAATTCATTAATTGAGAAGAAACATGTCTTCAACAAACACTTTGTCAGTCTCGATGTAAATAACAAATGTGTATAGATAACAAATGGCTTTAGATAACCTTAAAAAAAAGTTTTACAGCTTGACTACCGAGAGCCATGCCTAGCAATATTGAGGTTCGGGCATATTTGCACCTCGAGATCTTTACGTCTTGTGGTTATCCTATTTATTCTTTCTTCTTTAGTCACGTATTTTAATGGATGTGTTACTATATACAGTCTAGCGCGTCAGCAATCCCCAGTTTGCAGCACGCAGCGCCACCTTAACGCTTTGTTAGACCTAAATCAAGAGTTTGATGTATTTGCTGGGAAATGGGCATCACTTGAAAGGTCGTGCTTAGAATATTGTGAGCAACCCAGCACATTGGTGCTATGGTAGGTTGGTAGGTGGAAGGGTTATTGCTGCATAAGCCTTCATGTCATATTTATAGAAATGTCCTTTAACTACTTAATTATTAGTTACCTATATTATTTTTTATTCTATAATTTATAGATAATTTTTCCCTTTGTTTGTTGTAAGTACCTACTGTTAGATGTAAGATTAAAATTGTTAAAGTTAAGATTTTTATATCATTATGTTTATGAGTAACGAAATTGAATCTATAAGCAAAACTATTAAACTATAACTTAGGTTATATCCCAATGGAAACGTTTTGCCATGGCGGGCTGGTTATCACAGTAATGGTGGATGGCCCAGTATTATCTTCTATAAATGGAAATGAAATGACTATGAATTAGATCCTTCAAGTCTAAATCTCATTTTATTATATATATATATATATAGTTTTGTAAGACCACTCAATGTGTGTGATGGATGACCGAGCTACGAACTTAAGGTAAATTGCTAGCTAATTCTATATTTGTTTTATAAAAAATAAAATTTTGTTTGACTCTTACTAAATCTTAATTTGACTCCTATAGCGAACATAGAGGTAGTACATTGTAGATAGTATAGAGGTATAACATAGGTAGTAGAGTTCTTTGTGGGGGGCTCGTCCGGGGAAATACTGCCACCATGCCTATTTCTGCCGTGAAGCAGCTGAGCTGTGTTTCGGTTTGAATGGTGTGGGTGCCGGTGAAATTACAGGCACAAGAGGCTTATCATCTTCATGCCTCAAGTTGATGGACGTAGGGCGTTGCATCGTAGAGCACGTTCCGGAAAAATTTGATCTACGATGCAATGCTTTGTGATAAGTAATGGTTACCACTTAACATCAGGTGGGCCATGTGCTTGTTCCATCTTAAAAAAGTATTAAAAAAAAACAAACGTGATTTATATTGAAAATCTGGAATTTTCACTAACCGTTACTTTGGTGAAGGCATCGACGCCCTGACTTACCCTGATGAAGGCTCTCTAAAAGAGTTGAAATGGCGTTGGTACCTTAACCAATGTAACCATGATGGTATTTTTTAAAGTCAGTTTTAAACATAATTATTATAATTTAACGGCTCGAAATATTGTAATAATAAATAAATAAGGTAAAACGCGAGGAAGACCCAATATACAATAATAATTATGTAAACATGATACATAAAAATTCCATTTCTGTGTGAAGTGAAGTACCTAAACGTGTATAATGTATGCTTGTTATTCTTTCACAGCAAAGCTACTGAACGAATTTGAACTTGTTATGTAGTCCTAGAAACAGGAATAACATAAATCACGTTTTTCAGGGTGACACTGGTCCAAGTCACAGACGGAAGCTAGTTCATGACAGTAGCTCAAGAGTTGATACAAATTACATAAACACTATCTGCTCCCAAACCTAAACCCGGGTCCAGAACAGCCGAAATAATTAGCCAAGGCAGTCGCAGTCCTGTCACGCTCCTAATCAAGCAACTTTCGCCAAGTTAGATGGAGTTACCATGCGAGCGGTGTAAATTACTTTGATAACGTGACGTGACCCGACTGTGTGAACTTGGCCTAGCCGGATGCTCATCAAATCCTGATCGGATGGAGTCGCTGAGTTATTTGATTAGATATGGGAGAAATTCCAATACTTGCTAATAAGGAATGGTATATACCAGCAAGATTTTCGTCAGTGTCAGACGAGCTCGCTCACTAAATATGAATACAAAATATTTAGTTGGAATCTTAAGAAATACTTTGTTGTTTTTTTTTATTTACACCAATTTACAACTCTACCAAACAGAGAAGAATTGGCTAGAAGCTCTGATTTTTTACACGTATTGTTACTAATCTTAATAATCTTGATTATTGCATTGTTTTTGAAGCATTTGGAGACAGTTTCATCCCAAGTTTTTTTTATGACATATGACAAAAAATTACAGATTAGCATTATCCTACTTAAGTTAAACTAAGTAAAGTTGGACCCTACCTTGATTATTATTTTCTTCATCATCATAATCATCATCATCAGCCTATAGCAGTCCACTGCTGAACATAGGCCTCCCCTAATGAGCGCCATTGCGCCCTGTCCTGAGCTCAACGCATCCAGCTTCTACCAGCAACCTATCGCAGATCGACACCCCACCTGGCCGGAGGACGTCGTTCACTACGTTTGCCGAGCCGCAGTCTCACAGATGAAAATCTTTCGTTTTCAAACATCGATTGTGACTAGAAAACTCGACATAGTTTTCCAAATGCTGCCCAGCTAACCCAGCTGAATCCTCCTCTTGACCTCTTTCTCGAAGCTGTTTCAATTATTATTTTACCAGGGCCGAAATAAATACTTGCAAAACTAACACATGCCCAACGTACAAAACATTATATATTACATATCTCGCGACTACCTATAAGCTGAATCAAGAATTGAGTCTTTAAGTTAACGCTATTAAAAGTTGCAATTTATGCAAAAATCTCCTCTCTTCTTCAACACAGTCACTGGCACTATACTTGCCTTCTGATATTTTATTATCAACTACTTTGAAATTCTACTACAATGTAGCCTTGTGTTTACACTGGCTGTACAAAATAGACTACTGGCCTCTGTCTTTCCTGATAACTATAGGTCCATCCAATGTAAAAAAGCCGCTCAAAAAATAGGTGCTGAAACGGGAATACTCCTTTAAATATTGATAGGTGCTCAAATGGGAATACCTTTGGTGCTCAAAAAATAGGTGCTGAAACGGGAATACTCAGTTTTTTTTTAATTTTGAATGTCCGAAGCTTCCGCCCGCGGCTTTGCTCGCGTAGTGTCCGTATAAAGCCATTATGTTATTCCTGATCTAGAACTACAAATGTGCAAAGTTTCCGCTTTATCCGTTCAGTAGTTTTGGCATGAAGAAGGGACTAATATTTTACATTTTACAATATTTCGCCTTTATTATGTTTTAGTACCTCACCATCAATGCTGGACATAGGCCTCCCCTTATAAAGAGGGATATGCCCATAGTTCCCACGCTGGGCATGCGGATTGGGGATCTCACGGCACAACTTTTTGCACCGGCGACGCTGCTGCCCGTTGATGGCCAGGGGATTTACCTGTGCTGGTGTTAGGCTGTGCTATGCCACAATCAGCCGGGCGCCAGAGGCCCATTGGTAGCTAGCAGGGTGCACCACGTGCAGGTGAGGTTGCCTTGGATTCCGAAAATGGGGGTTGGAACCCCTTACATCCCCGTACGTAAGTTCTTTATTTGATGTAACTAATGCAACATTTTTGATTAAACTTCCAATGTAATCTTATGTTTAAACTGGCAGTAATAAAGAGGAGGTTTATATATAAAGCCTTTACTACGTTGTCGGTTGTCTGAGCTTTCAATGTATATCATTTTGCGGCTTGCAACCTTTCCGTAACTAATTGCAAAAAGTGAGCATTTACCAAATGTTATGTTTGGATTTGACTCTGACTACCCCCTATAGCATTATCTGAAGGTATTCTAATTGGGGAAGAAATCGTGATGTTGACTGATAATTTTTTAACCGACTTCAAAAATGAGCAGGTTCTGTGTTCCACTATTAAGTGCACATATTTTAATCTCATAATTATCCCTTTCGAATCTCACAAAATAGTCGCAAAATACAACTTCTCATGTAAACAGAGCTTTATGTCGTCGAGAGGTTTAAATAGGTTATACGGAACTTAAGTTTACTTCGAGGACCAACTACGAGTGATGTTTACTTTAAACTCGCTTTGTCTAAGTTCAAAGTTCGAGGACGGTTCTAGGATGAGGACTAGGTTCGAGGAAAAATCTTTATTTTTATTAAATAAAAAGGTGTTTTTTTTCTGATCCAACCTCTTAAGATCAGGCATCGATATTAATATATAATACTCTATAAAGTCACAGTTTTCAAGTTAAAACTAACAAAAATTGTCCAAGCGTATTTGACATAAATAAACTTCAAAATGCCAAATTTGCTCTATTTCAGACCCTTTATAGCTTGAAATGTGTTCAAAGTTGGCTCAATTGACAGCGTGCGCCGAGTTTCGGTCCAGCCACTTTTTTTCCAGGGTTGTGGCTCTAGAGTATAAATATATCGATTTTAAGTGGATTTAAATAAATAAAGAAGGTTCATATTCGGCATTTTTACACAATTGCCTGTTTTTTCGTTTTACATTTTTACATGTCCTTTACCAGGTTTTACTTAACTGTTAATTCAATTATGTAAAACAATAATGGTGAATTTTTACGAAGCACAAAACAAAATACTGGTCATTGATCGAAAGTTCCAATGAATCAAAACAATTCCCTGAACGTATAAAACCTTGGGAACAGATGATAGATAAACACTGCGCTATCATGAAGTACATTCAGCCTCAGGTATTGTATTGTAAAGGGATTTGAACATCATAATTATTATAATCACATCATATAGGTATACTTACGTCTACTTCTGTGGCGCTGTGGCCAAAGGCCCGCCTGAGACGCAGAAAAGAATAGAATGGAATGGAATGGAATGGAATGGAATGGAATGGAATGGAATGGAATGGAATGGAATGGAATGGAATGGAATGGAATGGAATGGAATGGAATGGAATGAAATGGAATGGAATGGAATGGAATGGAATGGAATGGAATGGAATGGAATTGAATGGAATGGAATGGCATGGAATCCTCAGCACCTGCCTCAGCATTAATGCTGCTGGTAGTATATGAGTGAAGTGGTTCCCGTAATACAAGCTCTGCTTAGTTTGGGGCTACATGATGCTGTGTGTTACCGTCCAGCATTATTAATTTATATTTATTTATTTTATGAGTATTATATAATTATGCGAAAGTTTGTGTGTTTGGGGTGTAGGGGGTTCTAACCTACAACCTTTTATTATTTTGACTTGTCTCTTATAAAGTTCGAGAACAGCCCGACTAAATCACTCGCTTTTGTTTTCTTTTTTATTTTTCTACTCCAAGGCTAACCCTGGAGTAGACAAATATACACATGAAACACTACCATGTTTAAACACTACCATAACTTCGAGGTTTCGAAGTTATGGTAGTGTTTATTTTATTTTATTTTAGTGGGGTGGTTACCCCAGTCAGGGCCCAGTTGTGGGATTTATTTTTAAGCACATATTCTGTGCTATAGTTCAGATGCAAAAAACGTGTAGCTTGACAGTTTAAATTTTATGAAAAAGTCAATAATTAAAAAAATTCAATGAAAAAAAGTCTATTTTGGTTTTTAATTTAATTTTTGCGTTTTTTTTTAAATTAATTGCAAAATTTTTATCATTAATTTATTTTCTACATTATTAGCTGTCAAATGAATTCTCTTTCGTCTTCCTAGGATCTCTCCGTGGGTAGCTTGTCTTGATCAGTAAGAGCAACCGTGCTTCGAGGAAAGGAAAATAATATGGCTGTCATTTTATCATGGAGAGAGAGGGAAAAAATAGTGATGGTGATATGTCGATTACCATATTTCACTGTCCCAAAGTCTCCGACATCGGTAACCGGACATATTGTATAAGAATAATAACTACTTATTAGCCCTGTGATGCTGACAGTACCCACCAACATTTTAGTCCTCGGCCGTTTAATCGCAAACCATAATGAAAGGCCCTCTGTGTAATTATTGTTTGAATTTTTGATGTGATCTACCGTTAGGTTGAACATTATACGAGTACATTTGGACTAAAAATATATTTTAAATTGCTATTTGCAATTTATAATGGACTTATATGAAGTGCTCGTGGCGTTGATTACTTTGGGACTTCAGCAAATCTACCTCGACTCAAATGAAAGCATAAATCATCGTGTATACATACCGTTTAGTAGCGTTTAGATCTGAGCGCTTTTGTGCTGTGTAATGCACATTAAGATGTTAGTCTTGGCTTTTTCAGTCGTTAAGCTATAGCCTAAAAACTCCTACACCAGACTTAGCCACAAGCTCATCCAAAGAAGAAATAATGGACTTATTAAATTAAATTGCTAGAGATCTTTTCCCACATTAAGATTGAAAACCACGGGTGATAATGTCCAGTTTGGTACGTTAGCAATAGTTATCATATACTGAATAAAATAATATTTTTTCTGACCTTTCATAGAATTTTCAACGTACATCTCGGGAATACAGATGATTTTCGGGATTACAGATGATTTTCACGTTAAATATAATATGTCGCAAAAACAGTAAAATTTTCATAGAGTTTAAAAGTTTTCGAAACATAAATTAGAAAACATATGATTTAGTTTCCTAATAACTAAAGAAATTTTGTGTAATTTATTTATTTTATATTATTCTTTATTGCATTTTACAAAAATAAATATATAATTGGTGGAGTTAAGGCTAGGAAGCATGTTCAGCCAGTCAAAAGGTCAACATGGATGTCGTGGGAAAGAAAATAGAATATTTATATTCATTTGTTTTGAATTGATGTAAGAAAATGAATTATTCGTGTGAAAAACGAGCTAAAAGTGCGTAATCACATCACACTTCACACTATCACTAATAATATAAATGCGAAAGTTTGTGAGTATGTATGGATGTATAGATGAGTGTTTGTTACTCTTTCACGTGAAAACTACTGAACGGATTTGGATGAAACTTGGAATATACATCGTTTATGACCTGGATTAATACATAGGCTACTTTTTATCCGGGTACCACGCGAGCGAAGCCGAGGGTGGAAGCTAGTCCATGATAAATTTAAAAAAATGGTAGACACTATCACACAGCATCATGTAGGTATCCCCAAACTAAGCAGAGCCTGTAATAAGGGAACCACATGACTGATAAACTACTTATATATATTTGTTTTTTTTTGTAAATCCATACATACAAATCCATACATCCATACATACATAGAAAACACCCAGACCTGAGACAAGTATCTGCAATTAATGCAAATATTTGTCCCGCGGCGGGAATCGAACCCGCAACCTTCTGCGTCTCAGGCGGACGTTCGCCCACTGCGCCACAGAGCTCGTCATCCTCGTCAGGGCCTTGATTATTATCTTATATAGAGATTACTAGCTTCCGCTTGCGGCTTCGCTCGCATTGTACCGGGATAAAAAGTAGCCTATGTGTTAATCCAGGTCTCAAACTATGTATATTCCAAGTTTCATCCAAATCTGTTCAGTATTTATTGCGTCAAAAAATGACAAAAATTGATCCAATTTTTTTGAGTTTTCCGGGAAAAGTACCAATCCCTCAGGAGTAAAATTGATATAGGACCACTTGTAACCTGTGAAGTATAATACTCTTTTAAACAAAAAATAATTTTGAAAATCTGTTTACAATTGACAGAGATATCGGTGAACATACATAAAAAAAAGTCGAAAAAAAAAAAGGTTCTGACAAATTGAGAACCTCCTCCTTTTTGAAGTCGGTTAAAAAAGTGTCAAACATCTATGGAAATTAGTCAGTTCTCGCGACATAATATGTCAAACGTAACAATCATCTCTATTCTGAGAATAAGGGCTCAGATATTGTATCATGGAAGAAAGTCGTGGAAGGGTTATTTGGGCGTAGACTCCCAGTGAGAACAAATCGTAACTCTTTAGAGCCATACTTTATTCATAAGCCGATTTAGGCAAAGCTTTATTACCCAACTACAAAGAAAGCGGTAATGTTGTTTCTAGTAGTTTTTGTTTACTTGTCACGTTACGACGATTTGTAGAGCTTTTGCTAGATATCTTGGTATTAGTCTTATTCTTTGCAAAGCTCCACGTTTCTTCAACAAATAACTTCAAGTTATGGTCATAAAATATTAACAAAATTGCTTCAGGATAGTTTGTAGTGTTGCCTACAAAATTTTTCTTTAAGTCAGATATATTACCGTTTACGCGTTGACTTCGGGCCTCAGACATACTCTACGCACTTGCTTGAGGAGCAGGAATTGCTAAGATGTTGGTCCCGGCTATTCAGTCGTTAAGCCATGTCGGGGGCTTAAAATCTGACACCACAGTTGGCTTTTAACTCATTCGAAGAAGAAGATGACTATTATCATTATCAAATGTTTTACAATAAATAAATAAAATAAGAATAAATTACGTACGTATTTTTAAATTTCATATTTTAAATTTTTTAAAGTCATTTTCAATATCAACGGGATAAATTCCATGATTTGTGAGTTCTGTTTTTTCCCAATATATCGAAGCAATTCCATGCGCCATGAATACGGGAGGAACTGAAGTCTGTGCGAGTTGGTAGTTACTGGCAGATGAATCTATCTACCCTCTTTTTAGTCTTATATTACGAACGACACCCGCACACCGACACACTATATCCCGTTGATATCAATAATTGTGTTCACAAACATGATAAGTTTGAAAAACTATATTTTTGAAAGCATTAAGAAAAACCAATTGTCATATTTCTGATTAAAAATTACCATTATATTATTTGTCTAGCTTTTAGCATAAGGTAATGTTGCATAGCTAGGTATGTCGAGAGTTCCTTTGTTTACCTTGGAAATTATCTATCAGGAATATGTAAGTAGCTGAACAACGCGTTCAAGCTTGTAACTAGTCTCACCTGTACCTAGCGTATTGTGTATTCTGTAGCATGGTCGCCTTACTATAGGAACTCGAGTACAAGTAGCGGCACAAAACTCTAGCGCGGACCGTTATTGCACAGAAGTCAAAAGTAAGGTATCGTAGAGGCGAGAGAGACTCCGCAGACGTTTCGTTCAGCGCTAGACTTAGGCCACAGTCTCGAAGTCAGCGATTGCGAGGCGACGGCGGCAACACAAACCCGGTCTCGAAGCCTGCGGACAGATCGCGCAGCGCAAAAGCGGCGAGATGATGTTCTCGCGGACTGGCGCACATCACTCTTACGCTCACCCCTACATTCGAGACCACTTTCATATATATCTATGCATTGAAACGCGCCATTTCTTGCGCTGCCGCCGCCGCCGCCCCGCAACCGCTGACATCGTGTCCGTAGACGCGTCGCTAGCTGTACAGGGTGAGTAGACAACCTATAGGCTACTGCATATCAAATCAGAACTGGAGGGTTAGACTCCCTCGAGCAGATAGTTAGGTAGATTAGACTGTAAACAAGCCAGTGAATAAGTGGTCTAAGCTAGATATTAAATAAGCTCGAAGAAAAAGGCTCTGATTAAGTCAGAGGGTTAGTCTACTGCTAAGTGCCATTTCAATATGGTGGTTCGGGTAGGATTAAAAAAACCTATTGGAACTCGAATACAGGGCGAGTAGAAGACAACCTCTCTGGCGCAGTGGGCAAAATATATGATATACAGGCAAACATTACAGGCAAATAGGAAAACGTTTGCCGGTTAAATTCCTGCGAGATAAATCTATGTATGATTTGCAAATATTTGTCTCGAGTCTAAGTGTTTCCTAAAGTCTATTTAGGTAAAATAACCAGCTTTTTTCTTTTTGAGCGATTAGAAATTTGGTATTCCGATACATCAATGATATTGCTTATTTTTTACATGTGGCTATTTACGTTAAAATAGTAAACACAGGAAAGGAACTTTAAATATTAAGTATTTTGCACAAACTTACCACAAAGGTATCGTATTACGGCACAATGGAAAGGAATGTCGATGATGATGATGAGATGGTGATAAAGCCTTGATGATGGAGTAGGTAAGAAGTAGAGTCCTTATCACGAAAATAGTACCGCAGACGGGGCGCCACCGTCGTATGAAAAATAAAATCGAATTGAAATAAAATCAAAAGAAAAGCAAATCCACACGTCTTCCACTAAAATATGATGCGAATAACCTTTACTGTCTAGAATTCTTAGAAAAATGTTCGGTGTTTTATGTATGTCATTCTACCTTGTACCATGTCTATTTCTGCCGTAAAGCCGCTGTACTGTGTTTCGGTTCGAGGGGTGTGGGTGCAGGTGAAAAAACAGGCACAATAACTACCTTCATGCCTCAAATTGGTGGATGCAGGGCGTTGCATTGTATAACACGTTCCGAAAAAACGTGATCTGCGATGCAATGATTTGTGATACGCAATGGTTACCACTCAACATCAGGTGGGTCATGTGCTTGTTCCTACTTCAAGTACTATAAAAAAAATGTACCACAGATTCAGCTATAGTTCCTCTGATTGTCGTGGTACTTTTTTCATGAAAAGCACTACACGACTTTTAATTCAGTCTATAGATTTTGGATGTATACTTACTTGTCTTGTCACTCATCAGAAAACTTTTCTTTCGAAAATCAGAAGTAGGAGTGATGACTCGTCGCCTCAATGGCAAATATTTGCTAGCTGGCCACTGGCCGCTCACCGAATTAGCTTCGTGTGAATAAACCATTATATTCACTCAGCACACTGATACGCTGTTTGTGCTGTGTGATTGAACCTTATTGGGTTTGATTCAGCGCTTTGAGGAAATCCTTGGTCATTTTAAGTGAAACAAGACATATAATTGTATAACATAATACGGATAACTTGAAAAAAGAAGGAAATAGAACTGATGTAGTAAAATACCAAGGATAAATTATTTTGAGCTATAGCTAAAAGAAAGCCACTGTGATGTCGTATAGGGAAGTAAAAGAGGCTGCTTTGGATGGAGCTTTACCAATTACGCTGACTCTGAAAAATATGGTAAGGATGATAATGATAATAAATTACTTAGAATTTGTAACACATGTTTGTATTTTTTCTCACTATCATTTTCAGAGAAGGAGTGTTTACTCTCACGGTGTTTACTCATATGAATGTCAAAAAGTATTTTTTACGCTGATTTATAGTTACCATAACAACAATGGCACAGTGACGCTTTCTAGGGGAGACCTATGTCCAGCAGTGGACTGCTATTGGGTGATGATAAAATCAAAATCAAAATCAAAATAAGTTTATTCAATAAGCACATAAAGTACACTTTGAAATGTCAAGTTTTTTAAATTCATGATAATAATACATGTAGTGAAATACCAAGGAGAATATGTACGTGAGCTATATCCAGGAGAAAGTCGCTGTGATCTCGTATAGGGAAGTACAAGAGGCTGCTTTGGAGAGAGGAAGGTAGATGAAGCTGCATCAGCTGCACCAACAAGAGCTCAATGAAAACTATTATGAGGATGATGATTATGATGATGATGATGATGATGATATTGATGATGACAAATTACTCAGTATTTTTAGATAAGTTTATATTTGTAATTTTTATCCCAATTTCATTTTCGGAGGATTTACATTCTCGCGATGGGTTTTTTTAACCGGCTTCAAAAAAAGGAGGAGGTTCTCAATTCGTTTTTTTTTAACAGACTTTTCTCATATAAATGTCAAAAAGTATGTTTTGCGCCGATTTATTGTTACCCTATTAATAATGGCACAATGACGCTTGTTAGTCTGTTCTCTGTCTGTTATCCTTGGTATAATTCAATATTAAATTTAGGGCACGTAAGTCCAATGAAACAAATCTGTTTGCCTAACAAATTTATAAAAATAACATTTATATAACATTTATAAACCTTTAATCAAAATGGCTCGTCAGTACAAAAAATGAATAAAAATAATATACAACAGGATATATTTGATTCAAAATTGGGCCAATATATTAAAAATTACAAAAACATCCTCCATCCCAAGATGTTTGTTAGTAATAAGTTAGTTAGTTTTCTTTTTAGAACTACTAAAACATTGAAATATATAACAACCTGTTAGTTACCTATCTAGTTAATTGTTTTTTTTTTCCTTCTATTGATGTTTTGAGGTTTACGTCAAAATTATATTTAAGTCTTCATTAAAGTATATTTTTATGTTACTACCTAGTTGTAATCTGTGTTTTATATAATGTTTTTTTTAAGCGGTTGTAATGTGGTGCGTCTAAATAAATAAATACATAAATAAATTAGGGGAGACCTATATCCAGCAGTGGACTGCTACTAGGCTGATGTTGATGATAATAATGTAGACATTTTTCTATTTTGCTGTATAAATTAGCTAAGTTATTCTACACCTATACACACACACCTATCTATAGTCGAATTAAGAACCTCCTTTTAATTCCGTTTAAAATCAATCAACAATGACGAATAGAGTTTCATCACGGAATTTTCTTTAGGACGGATTATTACCAAAATGGAAAAATCCTGCTGATTTAAGAATCCTTAAAACTTCGAAATTACCTTTCCCAATCTTGGCAGCTGAATTCAATAATGACGCCTCCAAGGCCTATTTCAATTCGATATTACATTCGTCAGAGGGATATAAGGCTGTAAGAGAGTATCAGAAAAATATGGCTGCAATTACGTATTTAAACTACCTGCATACTACCTTAGGTTATAAAATCGTGGCGGTCTTATCTGCAACTCTAGTTGTAAAAAAGTCTTAGGACTTTTCCTAAGTTCCCAGTAGTTTAAGACTACTACGGATGCAAAATTACAGGTGCTAGTATAATTACGTAAGTGTTATGTGTTCTAGCAGTATGCTTCTTACTGCTTATCACCGAATCTAATCCTTTTCCACGATGGTATGTGAAATACCATACTTTTAGCTGTGTGAATTTGACAAGTGATTTTAACGTTACAGGCCTTCCTCCCAGTAGGTATGGCAGATGGCTAATCTTAGGCCCCTTCTCCCAATATGGCAAATCTTAAATTACAAGGTGCCGTGGGTATTGATCACATCTCGTTAGACGGAATTAATGAAATCTCCGCGTCTCCAGCCTAATGATCCATGGAGCTTGGAAGGCGCTGCGAAATTCACGATATGATAAATCTGTTGTAGGTACTTACCGTCGGTATTTTTGAAAGTTTTAAGGAATAATAAAACTACCAAATTATTGAATTCACGTAGAATATCTTAAACACAGAACTTAAGATTCTTCAACTCTTAACAATGGTCTCTATCAACAGAACTTAGGTACTTACATAGATACAGCGCTTCGTAAAACACACTTAAATAATGCTTCACCAATAACTTAAGAAAAGAAATAACAGCTGATAAAAAGTTTTTAAAATGTACTAGAGACTATGCAGACAGGATCAAAGTACCTATTCCACCACATCAGCCTATGCTGGACATAGGCCTGCCCTATTAAAGGAGGATATGTCTACCATCCCCACGCTAAGCATGTGGGTTGGGAATCGCAGGACATAGCTTCTCTTCTCAAAACTGCTCGTCTGCGGTTAGGGAATGCGCCGGTGTTATGCCATAATCAGCCGCCGCGAGAGCCCCGTTTGTAATACAGCAGAGTGCACCACGGACGATGGAATTGGCTTGGATTCTGAAAATGGAGGTAGAAACCCCTTACGCGCCTAAGGAATTCCATATGGTTCCAACTGAATGGTTCAGCCTATCCAGATAGAGAGATTCACAATCGCGCGAGTATAGTGACGCGTATCCAATAACTGGATTCACACCAGATGATCCAATTTTGAATCGCCGATTATGAGATCTACCATCCGGGAGCGTGGGGCATGAATCATGGATTGTACTCATCTGTTGGCTTGAATTTTCTTGCGATCCTGCAGTTTAGATCGCGCGAAGCAGGTCCACATCAATTCGCTCCTGCTGCGCGCCTGGTCTTGGAGCCTGCCAATCAGTCTTGCAAAATGTCACATAGAATGTGACGTGCACCTAATCGATTGGCTACTCGCGCCTGAGCATTTTTTCCTAATTGCAAACTATAGCTGTCAACTTAGTGGGTGACGTAGAGTTAACAAATTGTATCAAGACTGAAAAAGAAAAAAAAATCCTACCTCTAATCAAGACCAAGGAGTTTTTAATATATGCGATCCGTGTCTGATAATTTTAAAATAAAAATGCCCACATTGTGCTTCGTTTCGTCATAAGTGTAACACAAAAAGAAAACTAGACACAACCCCCCTTTAGAGATTACATTAGGCACAGATTTGTTCAAAGTGCGCACTCCCGAAAAAAAACTCCTTGGTCAAGAATTACGTCGCAGGTTCACTGCTTCTTATATGAATATTTAATTTTTTTTACAATTTTTCAAAATTTTTCCATAAAGTGCCTTCACCAAGAAAACACGGAACGAATTCGCAGCTCCGTAGAAACTGAGCGAGCATTGATATGATTTTATGAACGCGCCATCTGTTGGATCTCGTGAATTTTGCTAAATTATTCAATCTGGAAATTTGCTATGATGATTGCAAATTAATTACATTTTCCTACATGGAAAATTACTGATTATCCTGGCTGTGCATATCCATTTTGCTTGCAATAGTATTGTAGTTAATGTTGCTTGTACTAAAAAAGTTTTAAAAAAATCCACGACGGTTAAAAAGTGATTGATAAATGATAAAATAGTTAAAAAACTTTTAAAAAGGGAACTTGGGTTGCCATTAAGGCTCTTCCCTTCTCTTATTTATGCGCGACTGGAGTCGCGCGATTGACATGCTAATCCAATCAGGCTTGCTAAATGTCACGTGGTATGTGAAGTGCGTGCACATACCACGTGACATTCAGCAAGCCTGATTGGATACGCATGTCCAACGCGCGACCAACACGCGCGAGCGAATCGCCTATCTGAGAAGGCTCTAAATTAACTACCTAGTTTTGCAGTTTTATAGTACTGTGAATAATTGGAGATTTTTTAGCGCACTACTTAAACCCTTAATGGGTAGACCGTGCCCCTACAGGGACCTTAGTTGATGATGTTACTTTTTTTTATTTACGATGAAATTTAAAATAGTTATGGCAGCCCCCGACGGTTATTCTTGAGTTTTTTATAGGTACATTTAATTTTTAAGTCGGGGGTTTTTTAATTATTTTATCCTTTTTTCAATTACTTTTTAACAATTTTAAGAAAATCCTTTTTTGAAACATTTTAGAGAGCATAAATAATATAAAATATATTATTGCAGAGTCCTCTAGTGAGTTACTACCGCAATATCTATTTAAGAACCCTCACTAATAAACCACAAACTGCATCAAAACCGGACTAGTAGTTTTCGTTTCGTACAAACAAAGGTTTGCTGCAGCGCCCTCTGGTGAGTTGTCACCGTAACACCTATCTAAGAACATGCACCAATCAAACCAAAAGTTTTCAGGAATTTCACAAACAAACAACCTCTCACCCTAAACGCATAAATACCGTCTCCGTTCCGTCGTGGGTAAGGTAAGAAGGAAGGAACTACTCATTTTATTACTACTAGTAGGTACCTGCTAACGTACGTATGAATGCGCGCTTTCAACAAAAGTGTTCTTATTTCTTCTTTAGTATTAATACAAAAGAGAAAACGAAACAGCTTTTTTTGGAATTTTTTCTTTTTTTCTTTTTTAGGGGAAGATGGAGACACAGATTTTTGTTCAAAGTGCGCCCTCCCACGATTAAAACTCCTTGATAAAATATAAGTCGTAATTTTTATAATTTTAAAACTAGTTTTAAATTGAAATTAAAATCCAGTTTTGTCTTCAATTTCATTTATCAAAGACCTCTTTAACGCAACGGCTGCAAAGCCGCAAGAGGGTTGTATTCCACTGCTAGACATTTTTTTTATTTAGTCTAGGCCAGCTCTTGACCTCTAGGCTTGCGTGAGCAAGGATGAGGTCGACGATGGGACGAGCTTTCCCAGAAAATGCCTATTAACTCTCTTTTTGAAGCCGTTAGGGTCATAAGACAATGTAAAAACAGACGCTTCGCATCTAATTTTGTACACATCTCTTTGTTTTAACGACCTCTGTGGCGCAGTGGGCGAAGGCCCGCCTGTGACGCAGAAGGTTGCGGGTTCGATTCCCGCTGCAGGCCAAATGTTTGCATGTTCTGCAGATATTTGTCTCGGATCTGGGTGTTTTATATGTATGATATGTAAATATTTACAAAAAATATATCTATTTAGTATATCAATCATGTGGTTCCCATAATAGAAGCTCTGCTTAGTTTGGGGCTACATGATGCTGTGTGATGACGTCTAGGATTATTTATTTAAGGATTATTTACCTACTTACGTTAAGTTCTTTATATCCACGATATAGAAGTGAATCCTAGTGTAATCTCCATTAATACCTCCATTTATACAAACCTCGAATATTACTTAATGTGATTATTATAAGACGCTCAACATTCTTCAGTGTTATTGTTCACAACATATTATCTCAGTTTATCACCATTTGATCCTGGTCTATTTCTTTTGTCACTTGATCCCGAAAATATTTTTTTGAATCATTTTGATCCTAGTTTAGTAGAAAAAAATGGCAATTGATACCAAAACTTAATGGTATTTTTTCGAACCTGATTCTTATTTCGAAGAGAAATAAAAGCTTTTAAAATAGCATTTAATACCAAAAATCAATGGAATTCGAACCCGATTAACTTTTTTTCAGTTTCGCTGGTACAATCCATAGCATAAGTCATTGTTAATTCTTTCGACAGTTTGACGGCATGCGCCAGCAGTAAGTTTCCACTTCATAAACGTTTTGAGTGGCGATCGTCGAGGGGGCGATGAATTTGCATTTTATAATTAAAGAATCAAATCCGACCTATAAGGAAACCCTGACAATTATACAGAGCAGTGAAGGTAGAATGACAAGTCGTGTAATACTGAGGTCTGTGCTTCACTGTGCTTTTTAACATACTGTTTTCAACCAAGAAGCTTAAAAATTCAAACGGTATCAAAAAGCAATAATACACACTTAGATCTGTTTTTGTCATGGCGAAAAACAATATAATTAAGGCACTTTTAACTGAGTTATATTATATATTATATTATATTTACACAGTTCTATTACTAGAATAATTGAAAAAAAAAATAGTTGGCTGAAAAGCGGGGAAGTTTGGCACGCATCGTTGTCAACTTCGTACTCAACAACTGATCGCCACCGCGGACGCAAGCTGAACGCTTGGCTTGGCATTACAGTCGCCAGCTAAACACGTTGGTTTAGCCTTTGCTTAAGAGTTTCCTACTGCAAGGAGATCGTCCTGTGCCCCAAGACGTGACACTTTATTTACATTGCCGTGGCAACTTTTACATTTTAATGACGCTTTTAGGGTTATTCTTACTTTGACAGAGTTCACGTTTACAGGCCCACGATTTATGTGAGGCCATCTACTTTTATATCTTTAGGTATTTTCGTTTTTGAAACATAAAAAAAGGTTCCGACGAATTAAGAACCTTCTTCTTTTTGGAAATCAGTCAAAAAGGCAATTTGTTCGGAGTAATCCGAACACATCAGCGTTTGTGCGTTTTTGCATCGCTATGCATTTACTGCACACGCGATTACGTCAAACGGACAATTTGACCAGTTCGCGACCTCTAACCATTTGAGACACCCGCGTGCTCAATTACCATATATTACCAATTATTACCATTTTCACCAACCATTAACGTTATTTTTAATTGACCTTTTTGTATACCATTAATGAACCAGTTGTAGAACTTTATTATAATAATTGACTCAATAAGTGATTTTCATTCCAATGAACCATATATATATATAACGCTAAAAAGCTAGAAACCACCATAGAAAGGCCTAGCTTTTTACATGGTCCTTCGAGCCGGATATGAACCAGCGACCTATGGATATGGAAAATATATATATTATAATAATTGATTTAAAAAGTGATTTTTATTCTAATTAAATATATATATATTTTGCTAAAAAGCTAGAAATCCACCATAGAGAGGCCTAGCTTTTTACACAATTTTCTTTATGACAATGTGATATAAATATATTGATTACTAGCTTCTGCCCGCAGCTTTGCTTGCGTGGTACCCAAATAAAAAGTAGCCTATGTGTTAATCGCGGTCATAACTATGTATATTCCAAAGTTTTTTTGTATAAGTGTAAGCCCACACTTTAGGGAAAATATAAGATTTTATTAATAACCCAAAAATTTTGACTCAGGCAGGATTTAAAAGTTTCCAAGTTTCATCCAAATCCGTTCAGCTGCTATGAAATTGAATGAAAACAAACATGCACACACAGAAACTTTAGCATTTATAATATTAAGTGTGATTAATAAATAAAATATTCCGAAAACTTTTCGACATCTGATTCGACTAATAGATCTGCATAATCTAAAAGCCAAGTTGATATTGTATTCCGTGCCATGGGTTGGCTCCATTCCACATACAGTTGGGAATGCCGAACAATTACGGGAATTCCACGTGCTCTGATTGCCTATAATGATCGGAAAACCCTATTCATTCTTTAGTAGACCGAATACATTGAATTTTTATAGCAGTTATTGATTTTGGCAAAATATGTGTGTGCTGTGGCGCAGTGGATGATGCCCGCCTGAGGGGCAGAAGGTTGCGGTTTCGATTTCCGCCGTGAGACAAATTTTTGGTTGATTTTCATATAGGTATTTGTCTCTTTAGTCGGATGGAGGGTGATGATAAAGAAAAATGGGACAGGATGGAGGAGACCTAACCCCAAATCTGGGCACCCCAAGCTTAAATAAAAATGATTAATGCATGAACTAAGATAATTTGATAAGAAAATGAGATTTATATTGAAAGAAAAAATTAAATAATGAAGAGTTATAAAATTATTAGATTTACATAAAGTGATGCATGAAATTATAATAAGAAGTTGTAATGAATTGATTACTTATATTAATTTAACTAGAATTTTATGTTTAATAAGTTTGGAAATAAATGGCTTATTTATTTTATTTATTTATTTATTCTTCTCTTGTCTGGGTATTTTCTATGTAGAACAATGTATGGATTTACAAAAAAAATATGTATATCAGTAGTACAGTAGTGTATCATTCATTTGGTTTCCATAATACAAACTCTGCTTAATTTAGAGCTAGATGATAATGTACGTTAATGCCTAGCATTAAAAAAAAACATCAATTTTCGGTATCCAAAAACGAATCTCCACCACCTTTGGATGTGGTGCAACGTGCTGTATAACAAACAGGGTTCTGGCAGCTGACTGAATGCAGCATAGCACAGCTTAACACCGGCACAGCTAAATTCCTTGACCGCCGACCGCTGGACAGCAGCGTCGGCGTTGCGAGCTGTGTCCTACGATCACTAACCCACATGCTTGTAGTGGATGTCATGATTATGAAAACCCTATGGGGCTGCTGGACATAGAGGAAGCCTATAGGTAGGACATAGGGGAGGCCTATAGGAGGTAGAAAGACTGGTCTACCAGTAACTACCCACTCGCACAGACTTGAGTTCCTCCCGTGATCATGGCGCATGCAACTGCGTCGAAATATCGGGAAACAACAGAACTTACAAATCATGGTAAATATCCCGTTGATATTCATAATTACATCCCTATGGGGCTGCTGGACATAGGCCTCCCCTAGGACATAGGCTGGACATAGGGGAGGCCTATGTCCAGCAGTGGACTGATATTGGGTGGTGTGGTGTAGTGTAAACTAAGTCGCGGGGCGCCCACTAGTAACGAATAAAAAAGCTAAATATTTTCAGGCTACGATAAACCGATAAACTTCCCAAAGCAACAAAATAATTCCCAAACATGTCATATAAAGTTGTAACGCGTTGGAATAACTTTTAATTGCGTCTTGGCCCTCAAAGCTAACCAGGGGCATGGAATAGTACTTACAATCTAGATATGAAACTAGTTCTCCAAATTCCTAACTTGAAACAAATCAGTAAATCGTGAATCCGCGTTACGAATTGGTGTTTGATACTATAAAAATTTACGAATCAAAGTGTTCCTAAGATAATAAATATTTTATGAAGTTTGAAGTTTGAATATTTCTGTTTGTTTAAAAAGGTTAATGTAAATAATGCCTAATTTGGTAATGTTATCCTCGTGATTTACGTACATTTAGATTCAGTTTCACATCTGAGCACTTATTTATATTCTTCTACATAGTAACTATTAAAAGTTCTGTTACTGTGAGTGTGTTCCCTCCGGTGCTAAACTCATTTTATGTGGACTCTGGCAAAGTAGGTACTTGACTCTGGCAAAATATTTATGAAAGTGTTATGGAGCAATAAGTTAATGTTGGCGCAGTGGCCAGTCCGCCTTATTTCCCAGGGTTTTAAAATAAATAGCAATAAATAACCAATCTTAGGCTTCTTTTTATCCAGGTCAGGACCAACGGAAGCAAGTTGAAGCTAGATAGATAACTCTTTATTGTACTCACATCAACTTAAACTTAAAGTAAAAAACATATAATAACTAATAGTCAATGTACAATGGGCAGTCTTATCGATTAGAGCGATCTCTTCCAGACAACCTTTGGATGGACTAGTAAATAAAAACAATTACAAGCTTATGATTTATTCCTAAAAAGGTTAAATTAACTTAAGAAAATATTTCACAAAAAACAGGAAGGGTGTGTAGAGGATTTGCCATTCGTCCATTTCGTCACATTTTCGGCCATTGCGTCTGTGCACAGACTACTAGGATGCTAACATATCTGTGCGAGCGTGAACCAGTGCTGCCACCTTCGTTTTTGAAAAAGGGCATTTTGACAAGCTAAAAAGGGCTAGATAATGCTACTTTTGTCATGAAAAGGGCTAAAACTCGAAGTCTTAATCGGAATCTTCTAAAATTATATAAACTTTAATAAATTTCTTGTTTTTCTGGTTCTATGTAATAATTTGACAAATATTTTGGTGGCTTAACTTCTCTCTCTGATCTTGTTTTATATATCATTCATGTTACTGGATCTTGTGTTTTGGTTTCTTCTTGATTTACTTTATTAATTTCATTGTCATTTTCTGTCTCTTCCTGGGTTATAGCTAATTTAGTCAGTTAAAGAGAAGATCAGTGTAACTGACGAAATCTATGGTTTGTGGCGCGCATTGTTCAATAACTTGATAGGCACGGTGCGAATTTTCGAAGTTTTGTATCGCAATACGAAAAGGGCTAGATTAGTCTTTAGTAGGATTAGTCTTTCCGAGAAATAAATCATCAAAAAACGAGGTCACCTACGGTAAAAAGTTTTAGATCTAGCCTTACAAGGGCTAAGTTGGCAACGCTGGCGTGAACGTGGGAGTGACAAGTCGTAACATGTTAATGTCCGAAATTCTTCCTACTCCACCGAACAGTGTAGCTAAAGGTAGTTTGAACTAGATGGTAGTCAGACTTTTTGAATACTGTGTCACTTCACTTCACTTCATTATTAAATGGCTTCTGGGATAGTTATCCACAATTTCGCCAGTATTAAGGATAATAATTGTTCATAATAATATGAGGCAACGTTATAAGTCCAGTCGTCCAGTCTTCAGTCAGGTTCTGTTCTCTGCTATAGCCATGGCGACTATAACAAAAGACGATCGGCGCACAATTTTCTTCATCAGAGAATTCCCGTTCAATCTTCTTTTATTCCATTTCATTAATATTTGTGTCTTATAACTAACATTTATCGGTTATAATACCATGAATATTAAACGACATACATTAGAAAAACACTAGAAAATAAAATTTAATAAAATTGACAACCGTCGTTCAAGATGAAAAAAATGGTGTCCGAATACTGTGTCAAATTAGAAAGCGATTACTAACAGATGACAACGCGCTCGTCGTATTACGGCCGGTTTCTATATTATACCGTTACCGATTACGACTCGTTTTCCCTTGAAAAACTGTCAAAAATTAACAAAGAGGCGTCGAAAATTTGACAGTTTTTCAGAGGAAAACAAGGCGTAATCGGTAACGGTATTATATAGGAACCGGCCATTATTCAACTTTTCAATGACACGGTCCTAAAATTTATAAATTTTATTGCACGTGCCTATACAATGTGAAGTATATAAATAAAGTATGTTATTGATTCCCAGATAGAATACCCAATAATTATTTAGCAAACTGAAAATGGCTACAACGTTTATTCATTCAAGTATTTATTCATAGAATCGAATGTTCGTCCATGCATACGAGAACTTGCAAGCAAAATTAAACCCAAATTCGATAGTTTTAATACCAAATATTGTCACTGGCAGAATGAAATATTTGTATTTTATGTAAATGAAAAGCAAATGGAATGGAATGCATAATAGTCAATGGCTCTCAGCGCTGTAAATATTTTACGCTCGAATACTGAAACAGCTCATGGAACAGAGATGAAACGCTACTCAACCATTTCTGTGTTCATCTCAACCGTTGTTGATAAGACGATAAAATAATAACGACATAAGTCGTCCATAATCTGTACTCTTTTTTTTGTCGGTGTGAAAATGTGTTAAGCATGTCCTCGAACACGGAGAGAGTTAGAGGGATCTGTCGGGCTCTTCACCGGCGACAACTTCCGCTAGCTCGGCGGCCTACCGACTAAAAACACACCGTGTTCCTTCACTCACCGCAGTGCTAGTGTATCATCGAACCATTCATCGCCTGATGAAGAGTTCCACGCTGCAGTAGCAATTCACGGGGTCACTCGATCCCGGTAGGATTATACCACAGATAATGTGTACCCTTGGTAAAATAAAACTTTCGCTAATCACTAACTTATGTAATAAATAACTTATTAATAAACCTAAAATTGTAGTAGCTGTGGGCATGCAGTATAGTGCCTTCGATTCTCAGACTTGGGGCTCTTTCAGCCGATTCTGGTATGGCGCGGAAGCTTTCGCTACTCTCAAGTTATCTTGCTGAAAAGACTTTGCTATGAAGTCATCATCATCATAAGCCTATAGCAGTTCACTGCTGGACATATGCCTCTCCTAATGAGTTCCATTGCGCCATGTCATCAGCTCGGCGCATCCAGCTTCTACCAGCAGCCTTTCGCAGATCGTCACTCCACCTGGCCGCGAGGGCGTCATATACTACGTTTGCCATGTCCGTGGTCTCCACCTCAGAACTTGCTTACCCCAACAGTTATCGATTTTTCTGCAGATATGGCCAGCAGCACACTGCCACTTCAGCTTGCTAATTCTCTGAGCTATTAACTATTACTAACTTTCGTTCTACATATTATGTCGGTTAGTCTCGTTACGGATTTTACCCTTAGAGAAACTCCGAGCATAGTTCGTTCCTTGGCTCGCTGAGCTTCTTTAAGCTGGTGAACCAACTGTACTGTGAGTGTCCACGTTATGGCGCCGTATGTCATGACTTTTAGGACGCACTGATTGAAAGCTTTCGTTTTTAAATATTTCAGTATCAGTTACGATAAAACTCAGCGTAGTTTTCCAAATGCTGCAATGAAGTAGGAACTGTAAAGTTTAATCCACGACTGTTTTGTCCGTCTACTACTGCTGTCTTTTTTTTTACTCTGTAGCTATGTGTGTTAACTTTTAATTGGCTGTCAAAACCTATTCACTTATTTACTCGTGTACCTAGCTGTAAGTTTTCCTTGAGAATAAAATAAAATAAAATAAAACAAAGAATGTGGAATACCACGTATTCTCAGGTATTTAAGTCCTAACGACAAGCACGTGGACACACGTATCCTTTTGATTAGAAACAATAGCCAATTAATGCTGAATAGTGGGCTTGTAGCTGAACAAAACGAATTATTGTCTAACCACGTAATGTCTATCAAATGAATTCGAATGAGTAGGTAAGTAGCCGCTTAACTCTAGAATTAAGCGGCTACTCTAGAATTAAATAAATAAACTTGTTCTAATGGACTATCACAAAATGATCTTGAATATATCTACGTCTACACTAATTAATAATATAAAGAGGAAAAATTTGAATTTTTGTGTGTGTGTATGTTTGTCATGAATAAACTCAAAAACTACTGTGCCGATTACTAAAACTCTTTCACCATTTGAAAGCTACATTCGTCCTAACATAGGCTATATTTATTGCTAGAAAAGATAAAAAAATCTTATGACCACCCATACGAACTGGGACGGGCCGCTAGTACTGTATATTTAGGGGCATAAAGCTAACTCAAAGAATCAAAAATACTATAATTCGCTCCAATACTCAACTCGCCGACGTAACTCAAAAGACCGTAATACTTAAATGGCAGCATTTACTATTCAGGGCACGTCTGTCGCATACCGGACGAACTGTGGGCCAAAACAACCACTGAGATAGTGAGACAGTGACGTGGTAGACCACGCAAGCGATGGCGTGACGAGCTTAACACCTCCAGCGACTATCAGTGGCAGGCATTGGCGTTGGACCGCAAAGAATGGAAAACTCGAGGGGAGGCCTTTGCCCAGCAGTGGAACAGTGCGGGCTAACAAAAACAACAACTTATGAAGACCCTATGACGTGTTCGCTATCGTCTGTCGGACCGTATATAATTAAGGTACTAATTCTATCGTGTGACGTTATGTTAGATCGTTTGTTGTTTGCACGAAGAGTGCATACCTTTTCTCCTCCGTGAACTATGGTGGATGTTCAATGATAAACGATAGCTGTCGTCTATCGTCATGACAGACAACTATGTGAACCATAAGTAATGATGTTTCGGCCATGAACGAAACCATAAATGATGATTGACAGTTTCGGCTTCGCTCATAAAAGGTTATGCATAGGTTTATTAAACAGTTCCTAATCAATGACAACTCACTTCACTTCTTTATTAATTGGCTTCTGGGATAGTTTCCACAATGTCGCCAGTATCAAGTATAATTTTATTAATAATAACTCATTTTCCCCTCAAAAACTGTCAAAAATGTGTCATGATGATGTGTTTCAGTTTGAAGAGTGGGAGTGCCGATGAAATTAAAGGCACAAGAGGCTTATCATCTTCATGCTTCAACTTAATGGAAGCAGGGCGTTGCATCGCAGAGCACGTTCAAAAAACACAAGATCTACGATCTGAAATCAAAATCAAAATCAAAATAAGTTTATTCATAAGCACTTATAGTACATTTTTTAAATTTTATTTTACACCTTTTCGTAAGGCATCCAAAAAAAGAAGAATTGGCAAGAAACTCTGCTTGGCTTTTTTTTTTTTAAGTCTTGTTTTTTACAAAGTTTATTATTATCTATTACATTGTTTTTGAGGTAGTTGGAGACAGTTTTATCCCAAGCCTTTTGTCATCTAAATTTTTTTAAGCTATTGCATAGCTTCTATCGAGGGCCTTGAGCGCGGGGACCGAATCCAGTAATTCCGTAACGAAAAAAACCTCACGCTCCCCACTCCGACGGGCACAGAGGTGTGGCTTGAAGGCCGTGCATTGTCTAACGTCGTTTCTTTTCGGTAGTCTTCGACACGGTGTTTGTGTGCGTGCAACTAGACGTATTGTACGACTCTACGAAGCTCGCACGAATCGAGACGATCACCACGCTCAAAAAGTGTAACTTGAATTAATATCAAAGAAAAAGAAATACTGCATAAATAAAATAAATAAATAATTATAATTGCATAAGTTGATACAAAATGCTATGCAATAGCTTTACCGCAGCAGTCCCCGAGTGCCACACGTTTTTTTTATTATAAGCTTTATTACAGAGGTTACGTTTAACAACATTTTTGAATTTATTTACAGATAAATTAAGCATATCATTTGGGATTTTGTTAATAAATCGTATACATTGCCCTTTAAAAGATTGATTAAGTTTATGGAGCCTTACAGTAGGAACAGCTAGTATATCTTTATTTCTAGTGTTAACACTATGATTGTCGCTATTTTTTTAATCAATTTGATATTTTTTTCGGACATACATAAAGTTTTCATATAAGTATTGGCATGGAACTGTCATAATATTTATATCTATCTTAATGCTTTGTGATATGTAGGTAATGGTTACCACTTACCATCATGTGGGTCATCTGCTTATTCCATTTTCTAGTAACGTAAACATAATAACGTATTTATTTATTTCAAACACGGAAGTTTATAACTCCGCTGTTTATTTTGTCAAAACTGACATTAATGCTACCATAGTTACACTGGTGTGGTAAACTGGTGTGACTACGGATCAGTTGTGAGTTAATCAGGAACATAATCAAGAATAAAATACATTCTTCGGTTACCGACTATTATAGCTTATGTATTACCCATTATGATATCTCCATAACTTTCAGTTTAGCTGTTTTGCTATGATGGTGAAAAAACATACTCACATCGCATAAACTATGAAGAATTTCGTTCCGTAGGGCGCAGGTGTCGTACCAAATGCGTAACGAAAACTTTTAGCCAATTATAAAGCGTTACTAGGAATCTATTATTTCTCTTATTATTATTATTTATCTATTTATTTTTCGCCAAAATTTCATATTTTTCATACTATTGTAGTACCCATCAGGGTCTATAAGAACTTAGATACTACCTATAAACCCTACTACCTGTATGCCTTCTTACCTACAATAACATTAGCCACAGCCTTATAACAATCCACTACTGGACATAGGCCTTCCCTAACAAGAAGAGGATATGCCCATAATCCCCGCGCTGGGCATGCAGGGTTGGAGATCGCAGGGCACAACTTCTCGCACCGCTGACCGACCAACCGCTGCTGCAGTCGGCAGTCGGGGAATTAAACTGTGTCAGTTTTAGGCTATGCTATGCCGCAATCAGCCGCCCGCCAGAGCCCCGTTTGTTTGTTAGCATGGCGCATCACAGGCAGGTGAGGTTGGCTTGAGTTCCAAAGGTTTAAGTTGGACGTTACACCCCCTTCTTACCTATGGAAACTACAATTATATTATTGAGTATCGATCGAGACTGAACTCTATCAACTGTCGTGCAGTAGTATTGTATCCTCATTACAGTTCGTTTCGTGGTGTATAGTGACATGACCACGACATCAGCGAGTCCTGTGATGCTTGCGGCTAATTGGGTATGCAGACTGCAGGCAGTCTTGTCCTTTGTGCGCTGTTTGCTTTCAATTAGACGGCTGCATATTGTCTGAGGCGGGACGTTCGTCGACTTAGCTCATAATATTGACGCTTCATATAATCTGTGTAGTTTTTTAACTGACTTCAAAAAGGAGGGGGTTCTCAATTCACTGGAATATATTTTTCTCATTTAAAAATAATTAAAATGCTATCCAAAATTTTTGAACACGATGAGTCTTGAACACACAACTTTGCCTAAATTAGCCGCGTACTTACACTTGAGTTACAGGTTAGAGTATTATGGTTAAAAATCTTGGATAGCCTGTAAAAAGTTGCTTCTCATATTTTTTTTTATAATTCCAGACACACACATCATCATGTAGCCCTAAACTAAGCAGAAGCTGTGCCTAACACAGCTTGTATTCTTACTTCTTCTTCTTCTACTCGTAGTATGAGCTAGTGACCACCGCTGTTGGACAGCTTGTATTATGGGAATTATATGACATAACTCGACTTTTTTTTTGTAAATACATACATTAAGTTTGAAAACACCCAGAACTGAGACAAATTTCTGCAAATAATGCAAAGTTTGTCCCGCGGCAGGAATAGCACCTGCAACATTTTGCGTCCCAGGCGGCTTTCAGTCACTGCACCACAGAAGTCGTAAATTTCACATCTGATAACTCGCAGCTAAAAATATCATGTCAACTCATTTTATTTACATTGCAATGACAGTTATATGGACGGTTACGGGCTTGTTGGTCCCACTGCTTAGACCCACCAGTGGGTGGGGCCAAGAAGATTTTCAAGTACTGATGGTCCCACTTAGATGGTGGAACCAACAGTCTTGTTTGCGACTGGACTTATTAACTGTACTACGTTGCCTCATATGATTATGAACTTACTACTTACAAACAAAATTTTTACTGGCTAAATTGTAGAAAACTATCCCAGAAGAGATTAAATAAAGAATTGAAGTGAAGTGACAGTGATAAACATAATTTATCGAGCGTTATAAAATCACATTTGCTTTTGAATAAGGGGGATAAAAAACCACTTGATATAATACGATAATGTATCGTGTAGCGTCTTAATTACTAAAACAACAAGAATTATATCTATAATTCTATATTAGTCGCAGCCCACGGTTTCATAGACCGATAACTGCAAATGCATGCATTTCCGCGACGTGAAGCCAGAAAAAAAAGTGAAGAAGTCGCCATAAGTGTCATTTTATAACGCTCGATTAAGTAAGCTTTTCCCTGTAATTTAAATATAAATAAAAAGAGGTAACATGATATCCTACTTCCTACTAATATTATAAATGAGAAAGTTTGTGAGTATGGATGTATGGATGAATGGATGAATGGATGAATGTTTGTTACTCTTTCACGCAAAAACTACTGAAAGGATTTGGATGAAACTTGGAATACATATAGTCTGTGACCTGGATTAACACATAGGTTACTTTTTGTCCCGGTACCACGCGTGCGAAGCCGCGGGCGGAAGCTAGTTTGAAATTAAACTGCTTGATAAATAATCAGTCCACTGCTGGACATAGGCCTCCCCTAATAAAGGGGGATATACCCATAATCCCCACGCTGGGCATGCGGGTTGGGGATCGCAGGGCACAGCTTCTCGCACCACCGACGCTGCTGCCCGTCAGTGGCCAGGGGATTTAGATGTGCCGATGTAGGCTGTGCTATGCTGCAATCAGCCGGCCGCCAGAGCCCCGTTCGTTGTTTAGCAGGATGCACCACGTGCAGGTGAGGTTGGCTTGGGTTCCAAAGATGGGGGTTGGAACCCCGTACACCCCGTTAAATCAAATCAAAATACGTTTATTCCACAAAGTGCACTTTGAAACGTCTATATTTTAACATTAAAATTTACACCAATCGTTAACGCGATCAAACAGAGAAGAATTGGTATGAAGCTCTGCCTGGCAAATATTTTTTAGTCTTTTTTTACACAAGGTACTATACGATAACGCTTCGTGTAGCGTGTAAACTGCTCTACACCCTAGAGGCTTCTATCTAGAATTCTATATTAGTCACAGCTCATGGCTTCACACCGATAACTGCAAATGCATTGCATTAGCAGATTAACTCGACGGAAATAGACACAACCGTTGTAAGTGTTGCATTTAGTTCTACTGGAACAGAAAGTTTTTCTTTCCGTGAGTGACACAAGAGACATTTTGACTACGGAGCACTTCTTGCTCGGAAGCTATGTTAAGATATTGTTATGTTAAGTGGTTTATTATTGAAATTTTGCAACATCTAATCTTATAGTCAAATATATTTTCTTCGAAGCTAGTTGCGTCGAGCTGAGGACAGGGCGCAATGGCGCTCATTTAGGGGAAGCCTATGTCCAGCAGTGGCTCCTACAGGCTGATGATGATATTTTCTATTGTCTATTCTGTATCTATGTGTGAAAACTTTTAATTGGCTGTCAAAGCCTATTCCTTTATGTACACATGTAGTTTTCCTTTGTAAATAAAATAAAATGATAAATCGCGATTGAGTCTAAACATAAAATAAATAAATAATTCCAGTCATTTTTGACGCAACAACATTATAAAAGACAAAAAGCAGATCTTGTATTATGGGTACTACATGACTGATATACTGCTTATATATTTTTTTTGTAAATATTACATAAAATATACATCGAGCATCCGGACCCGAGAAATAAAATATTTAGCAGATCATACAAATATTTGTGTTACGGCGGGAATCGTACCCGCAACCTGCTGAGCTAACTACAGAGGTCGCCATAAAATAGATGGACCTTGACATTTATAGACTGAAAACAATAAAATCCACGTTTTTTACCGCCCAAATATTCCTTTTATACTGCCCGCTGCCCATTAGTTCCGTCTAGTGATTTGGCTGAATTTATATCGGTCAAATAAAATGTTTTAACAGGTTTACAAAATTATTTTCGCGTTAATGTACCTAACTAAAGTATGATTTTTTGTCATGCCAAATTTTTTTGGTAAATAAATTGTCTCACTTACAACCATCTACACAACACACATCACATACAATTACGTCAACGGGGTACTGACATGTCCAATTGTCTCGCTTATTCATCATTATCATCAGCCCATAGCAGTCTACAGCTGGACATAGGGCTCCCTTAATGAGCGCCATTGCGTCCTGTCTTCAGCTTGACGCATCCAGCTTCATTGGCCAAAATTGTTCAGCACTAGGTTAAAATATTCATGATCGCTCTACTGACGTGGTCCCAGGCAAGTTTTAGTTTTTTTATTAACATTTATCGACTCACTGCTGGGCAAAGGTGGCCTTTCATTACATTTCCATAGACTTCCAAACAGATTTGACCCGAGCCACCTCCCAACACTCTCTTTAGTTTTAGTTTTATGAATCACAAAATGAAAAAAGTCCATAGGTAGACAAAAACTTTAAGTTTTATTAGTCTTATTTGTTATTTGTTATTTATTTATTTAACCATTTCGATAAATTACATAACATTGGCAAGTCAATTTTTACAATATAAATTCTTACGATAATCTAATTATTTCTACATATGCAAATCATGTTGGGGGTTGATGGGATTCAAAAAAAAAAAAAAAAAATTTTGCTTATATTGGTTTTTAGAAAGCTGTGTAATTTTTAATGGTAATTTATTGCACATATTGAGTTTTATACAGAAACCTTGTTTATAAGTCTTAACAAGTCTTGTTCTTGGTTTGTGTAACTTTTCCTTGTTTCTGGTATTTTAAATATGTGTATGCAATACCATTGGCAAGCTGTTTTTTTTTAAGTGTACTTCTATAACAGCGTTATATATATATTGTGATATTAAAGTTAATATTTTTGATTTTTTGAAATATGCTCTGACTGAAGTTAATCTATGTAGGCCGTTAATTATACTAATAGATCTCTTTTGACAAATGAGAACTTTGTCAATTTGGGCAGCATTGCCCCATACTGTTATAGAATAACTTATAATAGAGTGGTCTTAAAATGAAAAAAATCCATAGGTACACAAAAACCCTATTCCGACCAATCCATATAGTTTCACAGATCCATAGACTGTTTAAGAGATGGATGTGGTACTTACCGCGTTTGTATTACATTAGCATTTTAGATTTGTTTCATTTGAATACGATAAAATCGAACTCTTACTTAGCTTAACGAGTTCTCGCAAGTACCTAGCTATCCATTCTTATACTTTGTAAAATAGTTGGTTTCCAATCCACTAATACTGTTAATTCTATAATACCCTGTTCGTCTGCCAGCATTGGTATAAAAAAAATACGTTTTCAAAATTCAATTTTCGTTTATTCAGTGGGAACATAAGTACATTTTGAATCGACAATTTACCCTTATTGTCCAACTGCTAGGCATCTCCTTCATCGGCTTCCAAACATCTGAGCTACCTCTCACCACCTCTTTCGAAGGTGAAGTTGTAGGTCATTATTAACATATAGCCTACTGATTATCCGCTATCTATTATTGTTATGAACGACAAACAACGTCCACTCATTTAACATGTTAACCCTACTTGGTCGTTTATTTTTGAAAAGAGTCGTGTTCCCACTATGTAAAAGGATGTCCCGTTCGTGTTCGTATGAGCTAGTCTGGTGTCGGAGATTTTAGGCCAAAGCCGGGAGCAAATTTTAACGTACCTTTCGAAGCACGGAAGCGCTATTAACGAAAAAAATACTTTATTGCGTTGGCCTTATTGGCCTCGAACATGACGCTACGCGCTATGCACGAGGAGGAGGACTTGCGGAATCAAATTTGTGTTTTCAGCACTCAAACGAAAACTGTAAATTTTTAAAATTCTGCAACTTGCACAATTAATTTAATTTACAGATCTAAATGCCACAAAACGGTCATCCATCCAAGTGTTGACCGAGCGGAGTGTTGCATAACCATGATGATCTGCGAAAATGCGCGGAAACAGACGGATATGACAGTTGTGTGACTGCTCGATTGACTAGTTTGATTAAAAAAAAGGGATATTTAGAAATAGACGAAGTATATTTTATCGGGGCGCTGAAATGGGAACAAAAAATAAAATTCGATTTTATTCTTCTACGGTGTGGTACCTTCTAGTGATGGGGTATGTAATATAATTATGTTTAAATTATTTATTGACTTTTTTTGAGGATTATCAGGCTGAAGAACCGACAACCGTTGGACCTAACGGGCATTGGAGTGGGGACCCCGTTTATGTAAGTAATACAATAATACAATACAAATGCGGGACGTAATCACACAGCATCATGTAGCCCCAAACTAAGCAGAACTTGTATTAAGGGTACCACATGATTGATATACTACACATATTTTTTTTTTGTAAATACATACATAGCATACATAGAAAACACTCAGACCCGAAACAAATATCTACAGAACATGCAAACATTTGTCCCGCAACGGGAATCGAACACGCAACCTTCTGCGTCTAAGTGTAGCGTAGGACGCCCTGTGGCCAGATGGAATGACAATCTGCGTAATGTAGCTGGCAGACTGTGGATGAGAAGAGCCGAGGATCGGGCTCAATGACGTACCGTCGGAGAGAACTACGTCCAGCAGTAGATTGCTATGGGTTTTTTTTATGTAACCGAAAATGGAACAAGCACATGGCCCAGATGTTAAGTGATAACCATTACCTATCACAAAGCATTACATTGTAGGTCACGCTTGTTCGGAACGTTTCCTTTGCGTGAAAATGAAAAATGAAAATAAAATTATTTCAGTAACCGTACATATTAACTTAACAATAGGTCCTCTATTAAGTATAAAGTATTTGTGTTAGAGGACCTTGCTCTTTCAATATCGTGGGAAGTGGTTACATTTCACTTATTATGAATAGCTTATTTAAACACGTTCTTACCTCCATCTACTTGAGGCATGAAAGTGATAATGCCTGCCTGTAATTTCACCGGCACCAGCACCCACCACCGAAACACAGCAATGCTGCTTCACGGCAGAAATCGGTATGGTGGCAGTACCTTGAAGGTTGATGACAATTGACTAGTAGAAACACAAGGTAAAAAGCATTCCTCCAGACCTTAACTCCAACCGACTATGAAAACGTCATTACCACTTGACTGGTTCCACAAACAGACGCGGAACTTGCCTCATTCATAATACGAGCACATTAGATCCCCATCATTTCGGAGCATCAATATTCATGATCATAACTGAAACGTCGTATGTTGACTTTATTTTGCTTGGAGGTGTTATTGCTGGAGAAAGCTTGCGATGTTTATTTTTGGATACCTATTGAAGTTCACGGTTTGTTCTTGCATAGTTCTACCACAGCCTATAAATCCAAACAGGCTACTAGATTTTCCGTAATGTTTTGTTCAAATTCAATCAAATATATTTTTCACTTCTCTTGCTCAAAAAGTGTATCATAATAGTGTAGCTTAGCGGGCCTAAAACTCGAGTTTAATACCTAGGGCTAAAAAGTATTTTTTCTTTTTAATTTTTGTCTAAAATCATCAGCCCGTACAAAGCATTCGTTCTCTTATATAAAAACTCGACTTCTTGGTGCTCCGTCAATCTTTTTTTTTTGAAAATAGAACCGTCTTGGTGATGTTTTATGAAGGTTGATTCTTCCCTTCACGGTAGAATGCGAACTGTTTCGTTGAGGGTTATTGAAGGTATAGAGATTTTAAAAAAAAGATGGTATTGGCGCTAAATCTCTAGAATTTTCTTCATTCCAAATCACAAACTTTTACGTTTAACTTCCTGACTTTAACTTTCAAATTGTGAACGTGAAAAATGTCATCAAGTGATAGTGAAGATGCTAATATGCAAATGGAAGAAAAGGGCAAAGAAATAATTATGAATCTGTTGCCGACAAAATCACGTGAAATATATTTAAAGAGTTACGAAAATTTTATGAAATGGAGAGATGAGAAACGTGTGGATTCTTTTACAGAAGGGGTTTTTCTCACTTATTTTGATGAATTATCGAAAAAATTCAAATCGTCGACTCTTTGGAGCACATATTCAATGTTAAGAATGACCTTAAAAACGAGACACGACGTCGATATTAAAAAATATGTAAATTTAACGGCTTTACTGAAGAAATTGTCCACTGGATACAAGGCAAAAAAATCTAAAGTCTTGACGACACAAGAAATCGAAACATTTTTAAATAACGCTCCAAATAAACAATACTTGGCAACAAAGGTAACCTACTTATGTACTCTACTCAAACTAAATAAATAGATACCTACCTACATACCTAAATTATGTACCTAGGTTATTACGATTATTAACACACTTATTTTTTTGTTCAACAGGTTGCTTTAATTTATGGAATCAGCGGTGCATGCAGAGGAATAGAGCTTGCCAATATAACGCTAGAAGACGTAGAAACGGATACAAACCTACAAGCTGTGAGTCTGCCGAACACGAAAACAAACAAAGAGCGTAAATTTGTCACTGATGACAAATAGAATACCTTAATATAGTTAAAGCCTATCAGGAGTTACGTCCCACTAATGTTTCAACGAGAAGATTTTTTCTAAATTATCAAAATGGTAAATGCACAAGGCAAGTCATAGGCAAAAATAAATTTGGTAACATGCCTAAAGATATTGCCACTTATCTAAATTTACCAAATCCGGAACTCTACACGGGCCATTGTTTCCGCAGAACATCCGCGACTCTGTTGGCGGACTCTGGTGCGAATATAACGACATTAAAACGGCACGGTGGATGGAGGTCCGATCAAGTGGCTGAAGGTTATATAGAGGACTCTATACAAAACAAGTATCACGTCACGCAGCGGATTATGGAAGGAATCAATATTCTACCAAACATTACAGAACCCCAAGCATCTACATCGCGGGATTGGATGAATATGTCAACTCAGCTGAAGCCGCACTCAGATCTTAATAATGCAGGAAACTCAAGCATGATTCGAGTCTCTCCAACTTTTACTCCACAACAATCAACTCAAAATATTATCACATCCCAATCACAGAGAACCGAAATAAAATTGCCCGGGAAAAACATATCACTAAACATTCAAAATTGCTCTAACTGCACATTTAATTTTTAATAAAATTTCTGAAAATTGACTAATTTGGAATTGTTTTATTTTCTCGCAATCGAAGTGAAAAGTAGAGTGTTTTACTCGGGCCAAAACCACCCATTATAACTCGGTCTTGTCATCCTCCCTCGCTAAGCTCGGGAGTATAACAACCTCGTATATAATGGGATGGTTTAGTCCCTTGTAAAACAATCTACTATTTCTATTCTGATGATGCATTTCTACAACAAATAAAGTGCACTATATTTAGTGCATTTAGTATTCGACGATTACTGCGTAATTCAAGAAGTAATGTAAGAAAGAAAGAAAGAAAGCAAAAAAAAAAGAAAGAAAATACATTTATGTTTACATAATATACAAGAATTAAAACAAACAGTTTTTTTATTACTTAAGTTACTAAAATACCTACTAATGATAAATACATAATTATGGTATTATGGACATTTATTTTATTCAAAAACCAAATTCAAACATGGTCGTGTCTCAATCGTAGGTCAATTTTTAAACGAAAACCTGTGTACAAATGTACTATACAAATAATAAGAACAATGACGTTAAAAAATATAAGACAAGCAGAGTTTCTTGCCAATTCTTCTCTGTTTGGTCGCGATACGAATTGATGTAAATTAAAAAAAATACGATTCAAAGTGTAAATAAATATGCTAAATTAATATTGAGATTTTTTTACTTTACTTTTATCCAAAAATCTGTCAAGGCCTTAACTGTGCATTGTTTTTCAATAAAAAACGCAACGATGCAAAAACCTATGTCCAGTAGTGGTATACCATCGGCTCATTGATCCAAGTCGCGTATAAAAGTAATGTTGCCGTAAAAGAGCGCATACCGTTATCGAAAACAGTTAAAATTGAAAAGCGCTTCTGGTAAACGTATAACAGCTGGAATTACGACCTGATATTGACTTATTGATTTTTTATGGTGATGTGCGTGGTCTAAAGGTAAAAATGTTATTGGTGAATGGTAAGAAGTTACCATCGCGGCTACGCGTGCTTGTTACTTGAATAGTTTATGTAAGCGTTATTTCTGGCCTAGAACTAATTAGTCTGGCAACATTATATCTCCAGAACTTTGAAATGGACATAATAAAAATCTATTGAAGGAAACACCACCTCATTCAGTCTGTTTTCTTATTTTTAGTAATATTGGTATGTATAGTGGCCATTTCTACCCCGTTTAGTTCTACCACACCACATCAGCCCATATCAGTCCACTGCTGGACATAGGCCTCCCCTAATAAAGGGAGATATACCCATAATCCCCACGCTGGACATGCGGGTTGGGGATCGCAGGGCAAAGCTTCTCGCACCACCGACGCTGCTGCCCGTCAGTGGCCAGGGGATTTAGCTGCGCCGATAGAGGCTGTGCTATGCCGCAATCAGCCGGCCGCCAGAGCCCCGTTCGTTGTTTAGCAGGGTGCACCACGTGCAGGTGGGGTTGGCTTGGGTTCCGAAGATAGGGGTTGGAACCCTGTACACCCCGTAATCTATAACATATCATATTCAGATTTAAAAATACGTCTACCGAAAACATAATTATGGTGGTACAGCATACCCAGCCAAATAACAAATCTGTTGTCTGAAAAACAATTATAACCGGAGAAAGCAATGTTTCAAGATTTCAAATCTACGGGCGGACTGCTTGCTGCATGCATTTTCCCATTGCTGTTTTTTTATTTGTTTTTTGCGTATGTAAATGAGATAGGTAGATATTATGTTACTATATTTTACTATGTTTATGTAACTAGAAAAATAATTAAAATGACGTTGATAAGTCTACATTTTTTTCCTTTCTTTTAGTTAATATGTTCAGAATCCTGGTCTGATGGCAACCTCCCAGTTTTTGGTAGTAGTCTTTTTACACCCTGTGTAGCATCTATGGAGCAGTTTGTCGGCATCATGTTGCTAGTTAATGAAGAGTCGACTTCCGTCTAGAGGAAATACACCGCAACTTGACTCTACAGCCTTAGCACCTAATAACTAACAGATTATGAGTTTGCAACTTTTTCAACGTGTTTTAAAGCTCACTATTTTACGGATAGAATATTAGTATCATTATTTTCATAGCAGTGTGTAGCATTTTTTTAACGTGTGCTTAAAGCTCACTTATGATTGCAGCTAGAATTTTAGTATAATTATATTCATAGCAGTATATTGCATTTATTTCGACGTGTTTTTAAACCCTCACTTATTTTCAGATATAATTTTTTGTATCATTATCTTCTAAGCAGTATGTAGCATTTTTTCAACATGTTTTTAAAACTCACTGATTTGCAGATATAATTTTACCCTCAGTATTTTCATAGCAATTCTAAATACTAAACTAAAAATAATACTCTAAATGAACTCAAATATAACCGTAGCATAATTTTTAACAACTGTAATTTAATTCTCAGTGTATTTTTTCCATTACTTTAAAACAACTTTTAAAAATGCACCCTATCAAAATTGCTCGTGTTCTTTTTATGTAGCTATAGTACAAACCCTACATTACATTATCGTTATCACTACTAAAAGGTTTCAGGTTGGCGAGGAGTGTAGTGCACCTGCACATCATAGGCATACAGCAAGGCATAGCGCAGTCTAACATTGGCATAGCTAAATTCCCAGACGGTGAATGGTGCGAAAAGCTGTGTCCTGCGACACCCAACCCGCATGTCCAGCATGGGGATTATGGGTATATCCCACTTATTAGTCGATGCCTATGTCCAGTAGTGGCCTGATATAGGCTGGTGTAGTGTCTGATGAGGAGTGTATTTCAATGGATATCCAATTTTAATTTGAAATAAGTTATAGTTCGTCTTACTATAGATAGGTACGTACGTTTCCAATCCATCTATGCATATCTATTGCTTTTAAAAGCTTCAAAGGACTCGAACAAATAAAAAAGTGTGGAGGCGAGATTACACGCAATCGAATGCATCCACAGAGCAAGAAAAAAATATAGAGCTGGATGCAAGGAGTAGGTAGGTAGACAGAAAATTATTTATTGCACAAGATATTTAACAAGTATTGCGAACATATACATATTATTATAATTTTAGCTATCTGAGGGTTTATAGAACTGTTATGAATAGGAGGGTTAATGTATAACGATTTGAGTGCTAAAAACGCTGTGCTCCGGCAGCTGTGCGTACTCTTCGAGCATGGTACGGAGTGACATGTCCGAAACTCGCAGTCAACATGTTAAAATATGCTAAAAGCCGTTTCTAGGCCTGGATAGAACATTGTATTTCGATAGATCTTCTGGTTGTGGGGACTCGTAGCAATCTCACCGTTGCAGGACTGCATATGTTTGAGTAGCTAAGTGTTCCATATCCCGTTCCATCCAGACATTGATTGTTGGTGAAAAAACCAGAAAAGTGAGAAATGCAATTCTTCCAAACTCTAGAATAATTCTTTTAAATTTGATGACTGAGCAGTGGATGGGTGACCGTTTAGTAACATTTAGACTGGAGCGCTTGCGTGCTTCGGAAGGCACGTTAGGTTGTTGTTCCCGAGGGCGGCACCAGAGTGGGTCATAGCTCATACGAAGAAGAAGAAGAAGCAGTAGATATTTCAGATTAAAAGATGAGATTAACTATTATTTTTTTTATAATATTTATAAATATATTTCGATTAAAGAGACTGAGGATCATTACACTTTCGTATACTTAAAGATCAATTTAACTATACATAGACTGCTAAAAAATAGAACCCTTTCTTTTGGTTTTGTCGTAGCATATCTCAAGATTGCACTTAGATTCAAATTTAATTAGCTATTATTATTTCTGTTGCTACATTCGAGCAAAATAAGATGTTACTACTGTCGCAGTCTAAATAATAGATAGTTTTCTCCTTATATCTTGCATTCTCTCTCAACTACTTAACTTCGTAACATTATTGTTTGTTGATTTTTTGTTTATTTTTTTTTGTATTTAGGTTAGTATAAGTATTAGGTATTTCCAAAAAAAAATTAGGTACGGAGAAATGAACCTCCTTTTACATCTTTATCAAACCTTGGTGTTTTGAGATGTAGCTAAAACAAACATTGCACATTGTTTATGTTATACATAAATAAAAAATATATACATTGTTACAAAATAACCACCCTTGTCTAGCAACACTCGGAATTACTTAGCAAAAATTGAAATACAAGCGCTGGCAATACCTTCGGTAGAAAATATCCAGACGTTGTTTTCATAAAAACAACGTCAGTCGAGCTCGGCATTCGATCGTCAACCACCGAGCCGAACAGTCACTCCAAAGTGTGTATATAGCTAGGAAAGAATTTATATTAGCAGTTTATTTAAAATAAGTTTAAAGTAAAATAAACGCAGTGCCTACGCTAGAAACAGTGCAGTTTTTCTGAGTTGTCCCCACAGCTCAGAAGTGGGATGAACATTGATAATAAGGTATGTAAAAGTGTAAATTACTTTTATTCTTATTATCGTCCATTTGCCCACAAAGTATTTTATTTTTATTGCCTTATTATTAACACTCTGTTGGACCTTCCCAACGATGTGGGCCAGCGGATCGATAAATGATTTCTAGTTGCATAATTATTCATCCAAAGTAAATCTTGGTTGGCCGATTATGTTGACTGGAAAGAAAAATATTTTTTTTCCTTAACGAGTTTTATAACCTAACAAAAAGTGAAAAAAATGTAACAAGAGCTGCTAGTATGTGATCATAGGACACTCTGATGGTGCTAGCAGATTGCTCGTTTAATAATCTATGATCTTGACAACCTTTTCGGCTAGGGTATTTCCTGGTAATATTGCCACGTGATTAGATTATTTGAATATTTTAGATCTAAATATATGGGATTGTAGTGGTTGCTAGTATGAGGTCAGGGCACTCCCTGATGGTACTAGTATATTACTTATAGAATATTCTGGGATCTCGACAACATTTGGCCAGGGCACTCTCTGGTAATGTTGTCACGTGACTAGACATATTCGAATATTTAGTTTAAAATGTATGGGATTGCAGTAGTTGCTAGTATGAGGTCAGGACACTCCCTGATGGTACTAGTATATTAATTGCAGAATAGTCTGGGATCTCGACAACATTTGGCCAGGGCACTCTCTGGTAATGTTGTCACGTGACTAGACATATTCGAATATTTAGTTTAAAATGTATGGGATTGCAGTAGTTGCTAGTATGAGGTCGGGGCACTCCCTGATGGTACTAGTATATTACTTGCAGAATAGTCTGGGATCTCGACAACATTTGGCCAGGGCACTCTCTGGTAATGTTGTCACGTGACAAGACATATTCGAATATTTAGTTTAAAATGTATGGGATTGCAGTAGTAGCTAGTATGAGGTCAGGGCACTCCCTGATGGTACTAGTATATTACTTGCAGAATAATCTGGGATCTTGAGAACATTTGGCCAGGGCACTCTCTGGTAATGTTGTCACGTGACTAGACATATTCGAATATTTAGCTTAAAAATGTATGGAATCGCAGTAATTACTAGTATAAGGTCAGGGCACTCTCTGATGGTACTAGTATATTACTCGCAGAATATCTAGGATCTCGGCAACATTTGGCCAGGGCACCCCCTGGTAATATTGTCGCGTGACTAGACCTATTCGAACGTTTAGTTTAAAATGTATGGGATGACAGCAGTTGTTAGTATGAGGTCAGGACACTCCCTGATGATATTAGCATACTACTTGCAGGATAGTCTAAGATCTTGACACCATTTGGCTAGGGCACTCCCTGGTAATGTGGTCACGTGACTAGATTTATTCAAATAATTGTTACTGATGTAGAGGGCCCGATAATTACTGGCATGTGATCAGGACACTTCCTCATAATACTAGCAACGTAATCGTGAACTGTCTAATTTACGCAATATTTACCAAGGTGATGTTGAGTGGTTAGTTCGGTTAAAACAACAGTGATCATAAATTGAATTAATTTATTAATTCATAACGATTACATAATAGCCAAGTTAAGCAAGAACATTCATGCGTTTGAAATTTTCAGTTCTATGATGGATCGTGATATGACCAGAACGCCATCACGGCCACGAGAGAGCAGCCGCGATAATAGCCACCGGCGCAGCAGCAAGCGCCGATGCGATGATGGTGCACATCGCAACCAGCGGCGGAGTCCAAGTGGACACAGTGACCGGAGCCACGCTGTTGGATACCCGGACAATCTCCCTGAAGAGCGTAGCAGCAGGCGCAGCACGGAACGGCGGAGTGAACGACGGGGTGAGCCACGTAGACGTAGTCGAAGTAGGCCTCGCAACCGTCGTGATAGTAGAATTGACAGTGAATCTTATGAGCGTGGTCATCAAAAACACAGCAGAAACCACCATAGATCTAGTTCTTTTGCACGTGATAGTAGGAGTCCTGAATCTAAGCGACGTAGGTACAATGTAAGCGACCAAAGTAATATTAACTTAATTGAAACATTTTTAGATGCGATTAAGTCTGTGAAATCCGGTACGAGTGAGAAGTTTTCTTCGTTACAAAACGTTATTCCAGAGTTTGACCCGATGGTTAAAGAACAAACTATCGATAACTGGCTTAACAAAGTAGAAGAATGTAGGCAAATTTATGACTGGACTGAAAGACAAGTTATACATTACGCCCTACCCAAGCTCGCGGGAGTCGCCAAAACATGGTACCAAAGTTTACCAACACTTATGCATACTTGGGATGAATGGAAGTCTAAACTAGCTGAATCGTTCCCGTCCAGCCTAAATTACGGTGAATTACTTTCAGAAATGTTGAGTAAAAAGCTACGTTTTGGCGAATCCCCTGAATTGTATTACTACGCTAAAATAAACTTGCTTAACCGTTGTAAGATATATGGCATCAATGCCGTTGACTGTATGATCTATGGGATAGAGGATAGGGGTATGAGATTAGGAGCCCAAGCAGCGCAGTTCACAGAGTCTGAACAGTTGCTAAGATTCTTTAAATCTGTCAAACCTGGTGTATCTAGAGATCCTGATAGGTCGGGAAAAGATAAAGATAAACGTCCTAATCTTAACATCGTGAGAGGATCCCATAAACCTATCAGGTCCGAAACTAACAGCATAGTATGCTTTAATTGTAGCCAAGCAGGCCACCCCAGCTACAAATGTCCTAAGCCTATATTAAAATGTAACAAATGCAATTTGTTAGGTCATTTAACAAATGCGTGCCCAAAACCTAACGGAGCACAGAAAACCGACAAAGAAAAGTCTATCTTAAATGTTGCTAGCCACGGTGTATCTAGTATTTATACGTTTCCGATACGTATCAATGGAAATACCACTGAGTGTCATTTAGATTTAGGTAGTGAATGTACTCTAGTACGGTTAACAGATGCTCTGAAATTAGGGGTTACTTGGTCGAAAGAAAATAAATTGCCACTTTTAAGGGGTTTAGGCAACATACCATATAAACCCATAGGTTGCGCATGCGTCAATGTTGAAGCCCAGGGCGTTTTCGAAACAAATGTTGAGGTATTAATTGTAGATGATAACCTTATCAACTACCCAGTCCTGTTAGGTCACACATTTTCAGAGCGCCCCGGTATCAAAATAATAAAAACCACGGAGGCATTGGAAATCTGCAAAATTAAGGATGCTAAAATATATCTTACCTGCCTCAATGATTACATCATCATGCCTGGAGAAATAAGGCCAGTTCAAGTGGGCGCTGAATCAAGTTTCTCGGGCAGTGTTTTTGTGACTGGAGGCATTAGAGGTCCAGAAGGTTCTGAATTTTATCTTTTCCCTGGGGAATATGATATCACTAGCGGGAGGGGTGGACTCGTGATCTACAACCTGAGTAGCAGAAACTTAGTCTTGAGCAATAAACAGTTGATTACTCGTAGTCAGCATGTAGTCTATCATAAAAATGTTTACAGCGTCGAATTGGCGGAGGATAAAGAAGAAATCGAACCTATAATAGGAGAAAACATAACTAATGAACAGAAACAGGCAGTCAAGGATCTACTTCAAAGACACAAAGATAGCTTCTCTTACTGCCTTAAAGACTTAGGGTTTACTACAGTAGTAGAAATGGACATACAACTGACTGACGATATACCTGTAGTTTATAGACCATATAGGCTTGCCTATTCCGAACGGGAAGAGGTACGAAAAATGATTTCGGAAATGTCAGACTGTGGTATAGTCAAAGAATCATCATCCCCATACGCAAGTCCTATTGTCATAGTAAAAAAAAAGAGCGGAGAGAAACGCCTATGTGTTGACTATAGAGCACTTAACCACAAGACCAAGCGGGACCACTATCCACTCCCCAGAGTTGAAGACCTCCTTGACCAACTAGCAGGCCATAGCATTTTCATTTCCCTAGATTTGGCTTCGGGATATTACCAAATCCCAATATCGGTTGAATCTCAAGAAAAGACTGCATTTGTTACGCCAGACGGTCAATATGAGTACACTAGGATGCCGTTTGGTCTGGCAAATGCCCCGTCTGTATTTCAAAGAGCCATGCACAAAATTCTTAGTAAAGCAAAGGTAGGGTATGTAATAGTTTACATGGACGATGTTTTGATACCGGCACGATCTTTCGATGAAGCGTTGGACAGGTTAGACGAAATCCTTAATCTCTTGAGAGAAGGTGGGCTGACCCTTAAACTAAAGAAATGCAACTTTATGTTTGATAAATTGGATTTTCTGGGTTTCGAGATAAGCAAGGAAGGAATCAAACCAGGTTCCCTGAAAACAGATGCTGTATCAAAATTTCCTACGCCAGTAAACATACATGATGTTAGACGGTTTATAGGCTTAGCCAGCTTTTTCAGGAGGTTTGTAAAGGACTTCGCCATTATTATTAAACCATTGACAGCACTGCTAAAGAAAAATACACCATGGAAATGGGGTGACAAGGAGGTTACGGCGTTTAAAGACGTCAAGGAGCATCTAACAAAAAGGCCTATCCTCGCATTATATGACAAGGACTTAGAAACCCAACTACACACTGACGCATCTAAATTAGGCATAGCGGGCATACTACTTCAAAAGGACAAGACGGGTCTTTGGAAGGTTGTAGCCTACTATAGCCGCCAAACCACTCTTGACGAGCAAAAGCTACATTCTTTCGAACTAGAGACATTGGCGGTAATTGCCTCGTTAGCGAAGTTTAGGGTATACCTGTTAGGCCTCCGGTTCAAGATCGTAACTGACTGTAACTCTTTAAGCACCACATTGACAAAAAGAGATGTGATCCCAAAAATAGCAAGATGGTGGGTACAGTTACAGGAGTTTGATTGCGAATTCGAGTATCGCCCAGGCGAAAAGATGGCCCATGTAGACGCCCTGAGCCGAGCACCAATAGATTCAGTACTAGAAGTTTCACACGTGATTGACATCTTAACCGTTACGGAGGAAGATTGGATCACGACGGTTCAATCTTCTGACGAGGAGGTAAACCGTATTAAAAATGTTCTGTTAGACCCAGATACTCCGAAAATTCTAGATATATATCAAAATTATAAATTGAAAAATGGCCGTGTTTATAGGATTATTGCAGAAAATACGTTAAGGTGGCTGGTACCTAGAGGCTGCCGTTGGCAAATTGTAAAAGCCAATCATGACGACGTTGGTCACTTCGGAATAGAAAAAACCCTAGATCGAATTCGAGCCCTGTATTGGTTCCCCAAAATGCGATCGTTTGTGACTAAATATGTATCTGCATGTCTGGAATGTGCACACCACAAAGTGCCCCATAGTATAAGACAGGGACACCTACATCCTATAGAAAAGGTAGAAATACCCTTTCACACCATTCACGCAGACCATGTAGGACCGTTCAATAAGAGCAAAAAGAAGAACGTCTACATACTAGTTATAATCGACGCTTTCACTAAGTTTGTCACATTAGCTGCAGTAAAGAGCACGAAAGCCTCGGAGACTATAAAAATTATAAGGAATCTCGTCGGAAATTTTGGAACTCCAACTCGGCTCATCACGGATAGAGGTAGTTGCTTTACAAGCAAAAAGTTCAAGATCTTCACTCAAACGCTAGGTATAAAGCACATACTTAATGCTGTTTCCACACCACGCGCTAATGGTCAGGTTGAAAGGTCGAATAGGACTATCTTGACGTCACTTGGTGCTATGACCCATGGGAAGGATCCCCGAACATGGGATGAATATCTCCCTAACGTTCAGTTAGGCATTAACACAACCGTTCATGATGTCACGAAAAAGACTCCTAGTGAACTATTATTTGGTCGTAGGGTAACAAATCCGTCGCAAGGTATTTTAAATGAAGTTGTTTCAGACGTTGGTGAAGGCCTTATTGAAGGAAACATTGAGGATGTTAGGTCAGATGCTAGTAGTCTTATTCAGAAACAAAGTGAAATTAGTAAAAATCGATATGATAGTCGCAGAAAAGAGGCGAGAGTGTATAAAGAGGGTGAATTAGTCAGAATTATAAGGGCAGTAGTAACGGGTAGTGGGCAGTCTAAAAAGTTGGAACCTAAACTTCAGGGTCCTTATAGGGTTATAAAAATTCTGCCAAACGATCGGTACGTAGTTGAAGACACTCCGCTATCCCGAAAAGGCAGACGATACGAAGCTATTATTGCAGCCGATAAAATGCAACCTTGGCTATCGTTCAGATCTATTTATGACAGCGATCATGACAGTAACTCTGATATAGGTGAGGAGCAGAATACTGCTAGCAACAATGATATATAAATATTTAGGATAAATAATAGGCAATTAATAATGTTGAAAACTTCTCGCGCGGCACTGTTGATTATTAAGAGATTATTTTGTGATAGTGATTCAGTTTTATGTTACCAATGTACAACACATAGATAGTTTGTTTAATGTGGGCATGCCGGGCTCAAGAAGCCGCCCAAGGAGAAGCATTAAACAAATTTGAACTTAGGATAGTGAATAGTACTACTCATTGTGGGCAGGCCGGGTACAATGATGTACCGCCCAAGGAGAATCAATTTGTAGTACAAAAAAAATATATATATGTATATATAACAGACCAATTATTGTGGGCATGATGGGCATAATGATCGTGCCGCCCAAGGAGAAGCAATAATTGGTCTGCATGCGATTAACAACGGGTCAATTATTGTGGGCATGATGGGCATAATAATCGTGCCGCCCAAGGAGAAGCAATAATTGACCTATATGCGATTAATAATAATAACGGATCAATTATTGTGGGCATGCCGGGCACAATGATCGTGTCGCCCAATGAGAAGCAATGATTGGTCCGTATGTGAATTAAGGTATTGTGAGAATGCTTAGATAGATGTAATCCTTCAATAATAGATAAATATTTTAGAATTTGTTTTTGTTTTGTTTATATGATTTGTTTTTTTTTACTATTTTATTGTACTAAGCAAATAAATAATAGGTTAGATATACCATTTTGCAACGAAGGCACTCGTTGAAGATCGGATGGCCGAGCTGTTACAAAATAACCACCCTTGTCTAGCAACACTCGGAATTACTTAGCAAAAATTGAAATACAAGCGCTGGCAATACCTTCGGTAGAAAATATCCAGACGTTGTTTTCATAAAAACAACGTCAGTCGAGCTCGGCATTCGATCGTCAACCACCGAGCCGAACAGTCACTCCAAAGTGTGTATATAGCTAGGAAAGAATTTATATTAGCAGTTTATTTAAAATAAGTTTAAAGTAAAATAAACGCAGTGCCTACGCTAGAAACAGTGCAGTTTTTCTGAGTTGTCCCCACAACATATATTTTGCAGATATATATTATAAGATATTTTTTTAGATAATGTAGGTACTAGTAGGTATTGAGTTTGACTTTTTGAAATCTATTATAAATATTTTTTGTGAGTAAATAATTCCATTCTAAAAATAATATATAAAATAAAATACGGTACAGTTTTTATCTAGTCTTCTGTAAAACTTGCATCTATGCTTATTTTAAAACTTTGTTTTTACTGCTAACTGAATAATCAAAACGCTATTCCTTATTTTCTGTTAATATACAACTGATGGTTGGTACATTCTGTATAACGGAGTGCTAAAATCGAAACTTGGCTAAACTTTTTGCTCACAACAACGGAACGGAAGGTTCGCCGGAGAACAGAAAAGATGCATTAAAATTCACTTTAGAGTTAGCTCGCTAATGAAACGTTACTGGTAGATTAATGGAAACTGTTTTTGTTTTGCGTAACACTTGGCGTCACGCCTAGACTGGCTTGTAGACTAGGAGACCACTTAGACAACTCTACCTCATCTCGTACCTGTCAAAACCATACTACAAACAATGGCGGACAAAACAATTAGGGACTGCAGCGAAGATTAAATCTACTGTTTGCGTATCTTACACTAATCAGTATTTTGCCTAGCCTGGCTTGTAGACTAGGTAATAAGTGTAACATGATTCTAGTGACATATTAAGGATAAAACTTATAGGCTTCTCCAAATTTATACAACAAACAATAGCACCTATCTTACCGACGATGAGGAATCTACTAGCTATAGACTATTTTCTCGCTCAAGAAACATACAGTAGATTAGGTCCGTGTCATTAAAATACATCGGTACATATATTATTATTTGATTGCTGACTGGTCACAGTGCCAGCGAGAACCTTCTCTCCACTAGATTGCCACAGCAATAAGAGCTCTATCAAAGATAAAACTCATTCAGCTATGCTCGCTTGATTGTCAGAACACTCGCCGAAAGACTTTCGTTTGGTATATACGCATACCAGCATGCCGCCATTGCCCCGTAAATGGTGTTAGTAATCGCCTGTTGTACTCGCACACTTGCCTCGTGCGCGCGTTCCCATCGCGGTGACGACGCCGATGCGCCTGAGTAGCTTTTTTATATGGAGTGGCTTTATTTTTATTTAAGGTTCCTAATTATTTATTGATATCTACGTAATATATTCTTTTTAAATATTTTGCATGCTGGCTTGATGGAATGACGATTTGCGAAAGGCTGGTAGAATAAGAATGCGTCGAGCTGAGGACAGGGCGCAATAGCGCTTATTATGGGAGGCCTATGTCCAGCAGTGTTGGACTGCTATAGGCTGATGAGAATGATGTTTTTTAAATTATGGTGTACAATAAAGAGTTTTCATTCATTCATTCATTCATGATGATGATGATGCTGCTAATGAGGTATTTATTTCATAGTTAACTCTCGGCCTACAAGTCTAAAGATCGAATTAGTTTAATTCTAGGGCATTGTTTATCTCAAGTTTTATGTTGCGTGGAAGCGGACTTGCTCAACTTGGGCGTGTACCAGAAAAGTTCTTTCATAGCGAGTAGATTTAAAACTTCAACTCACCAAGCATTTATCTACTTACTAACGAAGCAAGCTCCTTCTTCGTATCTATTGTTGGCAGTTTCGTGTTATTAACTTGGTCAGTGCAGTGACTATAAATATGCAGGTAAAAATATTTATGAAAAAGCGTAAAAATACTTGAATTAAAAAATGTCGAGTACTTCCACTGTTTTTATTTATCTAAAAATTCAAATCCAGATTTTCCAAGAAATGTATAGTTCAGTATTTATTATCGCTTTGACTGCTGAAACTCAGAGTTCGAAGGAGTACAGCCTTCTTTCCTTTTGAATAGTGCGGAGTATCGTACGAGACCTGTAAAAAGGTTTTGGCATGTCTTTGAAACAAAATTCTATACAAATCAGCTAAAAACTTTTTATAAAACCTTTTACACTAGTTGTTCTGCGAGCCGCCTCGCACAAGAATTTTTTCGCAACAATTGATATAAAAACATTGTTAAATATCCCGTTCTAAATAACTTTAGTAGTGAAAATAAGCATTTCAATTTCAAATCCTATCATCATCATTTATTTCAGAGCTGTGTACTTCCCGGTACAACTGATGCAGCTCCTTCCATCAGCCTCTCTATAAAATAGCCTCCTTTACTTCCCTATACGACATGACAGCTTTTTACGCAAAATCATAGAGGGAAAAGTAGGTTTAAGGAAAGAGAGGTAAGGGAAGACCAAGGCTAAATTATTAAATCCTAAAATTAATATTATTTGCTTGCCTTATTTTGAAGACTCCGACACCGGTAGCTGGACGCATTGTAATGTCTGCTCCGCTATTTGAGCTTACAGTAGACGTGTCTTTAATTAAAATTATTTTGTTTGTATACTCATGCGATTATATCAAGCTTTCTCAACCCGTATTCCGAAGTTTGCAAAGTGAGACATCTGATTGTTTTATGTTATAGAATTATATCTATATTTTACAGGAAAATTATAAAATAGAATATAGATAATAGAATAGAAAATAGAGGGGTTGAAAAATAAAATGGGTGAGGGGGGTAGGTCGAATGGGGTACAGCATCAAACAATTTTTTTTTGTTTTTATCATCCACGGTTATGGATTTATGATGAAAAACGTCCAAGAAACGACCCCCTTCCCCCCAGGCCCCCCCAAAATCTGAAGTTTGCAAAATGAGAAACATCATACATCGAGTGTGAGTTACAAAAACTATATATTTCCCTCACTCTAACTCACTTTCTCAATCTATGATATCCACGAGAATACAATACTGAATGTACGCATTAGACCCACGGTGGGTGAGTTAACTTGCACTTTACCGGTCTCGCTTTTCTTGGGTAAACTCCATTTTCGGAACCCCAGCCAACCTCATCTGCCCGTGGTGCACCCTGCTAACTAAACGGGGCTCTACGGGTTGTAGCGTCGGTGGTGCGAGAAGCTGGATTCTACGATCCCCAACTCGCATGCCCAGCACGGGATTAAAAGCTTATCCCCCTTTTTATTAGGGGAGGCCTATGTCCAGCAATGGATTTTTTTACCTAGCGCACATTATTATTAGAAATGTACACTAAAAATATTACCTACAATCTTTGCCTTATGATAGACCAATAAGTAACTTAACATGGCCTAAGCTGGTTTTATAGAATGAAGTATTACTAAGAATGTATCCATCAACACTTTTTCTTACTGTCTCTATTTAATTAGGGCGACACTTTTTCTTGTGTTCTTAACCTATTTTCTTTCTTTACCTATTCATTTAACTATGTTGTATGTGTGTCAAATGAATCGACATAATACTACAATAACTTATGTACATTAAATTTACTTATTCAAATAGGTACCTGCCTAAAAGCCCTCTTAGTTATTAATGAAAACGGGTCAAAACAGCCCTAAACAACCAAACATACATCATATAACCACAGGCTAACCCGCACTAACTCAGTTTTCTCCCAAGGTACTTAGTTTAGGCAAAGCTAGGTACCCTAGCAGACGAATATCTCGGTTAGCTCGGTCTACACATGGACTCGCTTAAGGCAGCCATTTGTTAAATAAATAGTGAGTATTGCATAACATTGTAAGCATAGTATAAAGTTATAAGTATAGCAACTTCGTACAAAAAATCCCATGATTTATTTAAAGCTACAAAAAGTCGCTATTCGCTATTTTGAATTCGGTTACGTTCGGCTTTTCAGTTGCCGAATCTTTTAGTCAGTGGTTTGCAGTTCATTCAACGCAGATTAGTTAAAATCATAAACTCTGTCTAAACTTTAAAATTAAAGAATTACAAATATTTGTCCGTTATATAGCAGGCAGACAGCGGATGAGAAGATCCGAGGATCAGGCTCAGTGGCGTACCTTGGGAGAGACCTACGTGTCGTCGTGGACTGCGATAGGTTGATGATGATGATGTCTAAATATTTATTTGGCGATCTTGGTTTGACGAGCATCGTAGGGCACATTGCAAACAAGCAGGACCTATGGAGTAATACATTGTTAGAAGTAATGGTTGTCAGGTAGCCATGCGCTAGCTCCATTTTCAAGTATCATAAATAAACGACAATAAACTTACTGCAAAACTTACTTTAGTTATAAGACACCGTTGGCAAAATTGCGTAAATTTGGTTACACAAATCCACAAAATAGAAATTTGCCATTACCTTGTATAAATAACAATATCAATTTCATCTCTTTTGGTTAATATAAAAGTTTGCGACACTATAAATCTGTCATGTTCAGACCATTAATTACTAATCTGGATCTTAATTTATGTAAGTGGTTATGATCTAACTTGATTGTAATGTGATCTGCGAATTCCTTGAATAAAATAAAAATACCGTAGCAAAATAGAAAATTGTGCAGTACTGAATATTAGCCGCATTGTGACGTGACTACATTAGCTTGCAAATGACCGGAAGAGTGCGGAAGACAGGGGTGTCTCGTGTTCCGGCAGAGTTGCGAACTTACAACTTGATTACCGGACGGCAGGGCTGCATCCTGTAATCATCTTTGTTATCAGTTGTCTACAGAACTTTACTTATTGTAGACGTACTGAACAACTAGTTAGTCTCTATGGTGGAGTAGGCGAAGGCTCGCCGAAGATACAGAAAGTGGCAGGTTCAGTTCATAAAAATGTTTGTATGATCTATAAACTATATTTTCTGAGCCACCCCAGAACAAAACAAGAAATATTATTTTCTTGTTTTGTCTCGCAAAAACTCGAAAAGCGCACGGCAATTGATTTTTATATATAAAACAAGAAGATTAGTGTGATGCAGTTGATCTTCTATTAACTTCAGGCGCTATGCCACGTCTACTCTACACTTCACCCACCGGTGCCGTAAATATAACATTCCGGAGAGGTGTGAAAGAAAAATAGCGATGCGCAGGACCCTCCCGAGTCCCATTAATGAATTGGGATAGTGCTAATAAATATTGCAGACGCGAAAACATCGTTAGCGTGAATTGAATGGAATAGTTATCCCGCCCTTTTGTTGACTTTGGACTTTTATAATGAGTTTTTACTTCTGCATGCAGTTCGGAGGATCAAATCGGATTTGGAATTGAATGGTCAGTTGTTTCAGGAAGTTTATGATTATTCTTTATCACTCTTCTTTATTCTTAGGGCCTTTTAAGCTTTGCGTATTTATTTTCAGCGCGTTTTAGGTTGCGTGTGTATATGCGGCATATAACCCGTAGAACCGATAACTGTTGGGGAATAGAAGTTCTGGAATGAAGACGTATGGAGACCGCTCACCTGATGAACCGACGACATCTTCAAGATTGCCAGTAATCGGTGGATGGAGAGGGCTCAAGACCGTTCTTCTTGGAAATCCTTGGAGGAGACCTATGTTCAGCAGTGGACTTCTGTAGGTTGTTGATGATGCTGATGAATTCTAGACCAGAAATGAACTTAAAGGCTACGGCTTTTTATCCAAGTAGAACGCGAGCGAAACCGCAGCAAAAGCTAATAAAGTAATATACCATAATAGTATTCATATCGGAACTGAAAAGTTTTATACTAAGATACCGAAATAAAGCTTATATTTTCATACATAGAGCTAAAGTTGAAGGGACCAGTTTTGATATCGTGGATAGATTGCAACCCTTCAGAACAGAACACAAAAAGTCGGATTTTTACGGTCTTGTTAAAGAAATACAAACTCGTAATAGCATTGTCCATTGAGCTACTTGTGGAAGCTAGCGTAAAGCTTGGCTTATAAGCAAAGTTCATTACAACCTTAAAGAATATTATGGCTAGTCATATAATTAAGTTTAAGATACCAATAAAGTATTATAAGTTTAGTTCAAACATAGTACTCTAAGTTACTGTATTGTGGTATAAGTTCCTAAGTCAATGTTGTGCCTTAACTTTAGCTTATATTTAGAAAATATTGTATGTCCGAAATGGACAAACTGTTGTGTCAGAAATTTACCTACCTAAAAGATCTATGTTTACACAGTTTTTTCAATAAATGATTCTTATTCTTATTCTTATTCTTATTCTTATTCTTATTCTTAAGAAAAAGTGTGCCATGGCGTTAATTAGAGGAGGCATATCGTCAGCAGTGTACTACTAGTGGCTAAATGATGATGAAACAAAAACATTTTTATTATTTTACTAGTAGCCCGCCCATGCTTCACACGAGTATTTAAAAAAAAAATTACACACACACATTTACACACTTACACCCTTTATTTCTTAACGATGACTCCCCTTCCATAGGTTCCCCTGTGACGCCTACCCTACATCGCTTAGCTAGCCTTTTTTCTTAAATTTTGAAACTCGTGATATCTTTCGAATGGAATGTCTGAATTGAATAATTCAAAAACTTATGTGAACTTATTGAAGCAGTCTTGAATATTGAGTAATTTATTTTGATGAGGATTAATAATGGGAGCCTTTTCTAGCACGGGCATTTCAATTATTTTTTTAAAATATAAGAACATTTATTTTGTCTTAACCATAATAGCTAGACATAGTTCTGTAGATAATAATGTGTTCTTTAAAGTCGTTGTATTTTATTTTGTTCTATGATCAATAGTTTTAGTACGCACGCGATGTAAGGAATTTTTTATGTAATTTTTTTATACCTCCGGTTACATTATTGGAGTTTTAGTAAGGATCCCTAATTTTTTTGATATAATATAGCTTATGTCACCCGAGGATAGTGTGACGATCATGTATACTAGCTTCATAGTTTTTCTAGCTATGATCTGCCTACAGCCAAATACCTTGATCTTACGCACCGCATCCGTTGCAATTGCGATGCGTTTAATTAAATGCAACCAACCTTCAATGCATTCATTTCATACAATTCAATGGCTTTCATTACAATATAATGCCTGATCATAAATTCATTTAATTCTAAAGAAAAGTCGTGCGTAAAAAACTCGCATGCCTGTACTCCCCTTATCGTACTTTGTTTTTACATATTCTCCCGAGTCGCCGAAGTTCCACAGATTCGATTATTCCGAGGATATCAGCTCGATATTGTCCTGTCGATATTTGTTTTTTGTCTGCAATATTTTATTTCCGTTATGGCATATACAATTTTAGGGCGGGATATTTTGGATCCTGTTTCCGGGTTTTTTGTTCAGAAGTTCTTTCTGTTTGGTTATTCGTGTGGAAGAAAAAACTAATGTTATTAAGCTTAGATTTTTAAGATATCCCAAAAGTTTCGGCTCAGGCAGGTAATGAGATTGCTTGCACCATTATTTGGCTGTAGGCAGATCATAGCTAGAAAAAGTATGAAGCTAGTATACATGATCGTCATCATCATCAGCCTATAAATAGCACTGATGGGTGGCCTCTTCTAATGAGCGGCATTGCGCCCTGTCCTCAACAACAACACACCAGCCTATATCAGTCCACTGCTGGACATAGGCCTCCCCTAATATAGGGGGATATATCCATAATCCCCACGCTGGGCATGCGGGTTGGGGATCGCAGGGCATTTCTCGCACCACCGACGCTGCTGCCTGTCGGTGGCCAGGGGATTTAGCTGTACCGATGTAGGCTGTGATATGCCGCAATCAGCCGGCCGCCAGAGCCCCGTTCGTTGTTTAGCAGAGTGCACCACGTGCAGATGAGGTTGGCTTGGGTTCCGAAGATGGGGGTAGGAACCCTGTCTGCCCTATCCTCAGCTCGACGCATCCAACTTCTACCAGTAGCCTTTTGCAGATCGTCACTCCACCTAGTCGGGTTTCTATCAATACTTAGTAAGTATTGACCAAGTGTCTGATGTTAATCTGATTGCTTGTTGGATTATGAAAATTACACCATAAACTCGGCATAGCTGGCAAATTACATAACTTTTGTGTGGCTTCCGATATATCCTGTAGGTTCTTGCAATTTATATAGATATTGGTTTCAAAAATAATTCCAATAAAATCCTATTTATGTAGTTCCTATACTTAGGCTGCTTTTCCACCAGAGATGTGCTATGCTACGTTGCTATGGATGCGTTTTTTAACCACCAATCATATTCATTGGCGCACATCGCTTAGCACTGGTGGAAACGGATTCAACTAAGATATGTTTTTTTTATATGGAAGGATGCGTGCTATGGATGCGTGCTATGGATGTGTGCTATGGATGCGTGCTATTTAAGCGTGCTATGGATGCTCGTTATGAATGCCGCACCCTCACCGCTTCCCTACTATTGATACATTACAAAGCTCAAGCTGCGCATCTTCCTCGCGCAGCTACTTTGCGGGGGTGCATCTTCATAGCACATCTTACTCGCACCGCTACATAGCTTAGCATCAGTGAAAACGGTCACAAAATTTCGTAGCTTAGCCTTTACATCCTCGCAGCATAGCTGCATAGCATATCTCTGTTGGAAAGGCACCCTTAAGTTATTAAGTCGCGTTCTAGTTATTAAGTCAATAAATAAAAAAATATCAAATGATCTGGATGCACTTATAACCTCATTTTTTTATTTCATGAAAAAGTGGTCACTGGTTATGTCAAATTTCTGATACTGATGAACAATGTTAATAAAACTTTATGATGTTGCCGTTTCCATTTCACCCGAGAAATTAAAATAAACTATGTTAAATACCCCGTTTCTATAACCAGAAACCCATATTTAAAATTCGTTAGGGCAAACATAATCCGATTTAGTTTAGTGTTGGCAGCGTCTCAAACGGTGCTCGCGTGATTCAGTGATTCAGTGCGGCGCCGCTAGTACACTCAGCTATGTAAAGTATAGGCATTTATTTAAATAAAAATAATAAGAATAAAAAATATTTATTTGTAACAACATCAACACTTAGGAATGCATTGGTACATGGTACATAGAATATTGCTACAAAATGGACCCTATAACTCAGCATTATGCGAGTTGTAAGTAAACAAACAACCCACGCTGATCTTCCGTTAGGACCAATTCCGTTTAGCGGACGTGTAAACTAATAGCTAAAGAAACAGAAAAAAAAATATAGCGTGTAAAATAAGAAGAAAAAAAAATGATAGTATAACAGCAAAACAGTGCGTTTAACTAGTAAAAAATAAGAAAAACATTCAAAACAAATAAAAACAAATTACATGGAAACATGATTATGTAGGTCTGGTTTCACATTCAAAGAAGAGGGTACTAAACATAATTAGTTGTATGACACTATATAGCACTTGTATCCACCACGATATCCTAGGCGTATATCTTAGGCGCATAGACGTAAAAGGCGTAAAGATGGCTGCAATGCAAGGTTGAAGTTCCGATTCCCGTCGCGAGACCAAATGTTCTTATACAAATCATACTAACATTTGTCTCGAGGCAAATGTTTGTTTCTGGTCTGGGTTATTTCTATGTAGAACATTTACGAGATAAGGAGTGCCTTATACGCTGGGACTCTATTGCGAGATCCAACGTAGCGTACTGCTAGCCGCATAAATTATAATGTAAGCAATTAAATAGCTTAGATACAAAATGTATTTACTTTACATTTCATTTCTTGAAATTACATATTTATCATATACAAACTCTCCGCTTTATAACTTTAGTAGGTAGGATAACTGAGATTAAAATTACCCTGGAGTAAGAGTTTTATGATACCAAATCTTTAAAGTAGTAAAGATTAAATTGATTACGGACACATGATTGGCACTTTTAAGGATAAAGTTCCTTATTTGCAAAATTAGATTCCAACATACAATTAAAAATGTTAATTTAGCTTGACGTTTTTAAAAATATTAACGCTGACTGTAACTAACGGAGCATGGAGCCAAATGTTTGATCAAAGGTTCGATCGCAAGATTACAAGATCACTTTGAAACGATGCTTTGGCGTCGTGAGCTATTTACGTGCCCTCCGAAACATGGAAGTGCTCAGTTGAGAAAGGTATTGCGGATATGTGAGTTGACCAGACAGAATCATGACATAGCCTGATAATATCAGCATCAACCTGCTTCTTTGTATAAACTTCACGTCACATATGCTTCCTACTGAATAAAGATATTTATTTATATATTATTTATTTACTAATATTAAGTTTAAATTTTAGGTAAGTCATTTAAAGATATATTTTATTTAAAAATAAACTTGGTCTCGACTTTCTCCGATGTGGATATCTCCAGATATTACTGTGCGCAAATCTATTTGGATACCATACATGGGGTAGTCAGAAGTACGTCCAAATATTAAGTACAGTATTGTTTGATACCCACACTTTAGTTTTCCGTACCCAAAGGGTAAAAACGCGACCCTATTACTAAGGCTCCACTGTCCGTCTGTCTGTCTGTCAATAGGCTGTATCGTTATGAACCGTTAGCTAGACAGTTGAAATATTAACAGATTATGTATTTCTATTGCTGCTGTAACAACAAATGCTAAAAACAGAATACCATAGAATGGTAGGGAACCCTTCGTGCGCGAGTCCGACTCGCACTTGACCGGTTTTCCATAAGACAGGTTGCAGACCCGATGGGTCTGACTCTTTTATTATTCAAAAAAACGGAAAATCAATGTGCAGTTTACTTTGTACCTTAAATCATGATAATCCAATTTCGCAGTTATTAAATGCTTTTAATTTCCGCCCGCTTCAACATAAACATGGCGGTCAATCAATTCCGTATCATTAATTAATTTAATCAACACTCCGTTCGGTATCCAGATGGTCGAGAGTTACTGCGGTCCGCCATTTATAAATAACTATCTGCCATCCACGGCTTCGCTCACGTACAGGGATAAAAAGAAGCCTATGTATTTATGAAGGTCGCCAACTATAAAAAAAGTTTCATCTTAATCCATTCAGCCAAGATGAGTGGGAACAAACATACTCTCAAACTTTTGTATTTTTAACTAACATTGTGTAATTTATTAATCGAGCTGCATATCACACTCCAACTGACATAAAAGCTAAAAGTTTAAAATTATCTCAAAATTCACGAGAATAATATACTACATTCCTCCGAGCTCTGTGTCATTTTGGCTGTAAACATTTTTTGAAAATCCTAAAAACTAAATTACTAACCCGTGCTTGCGTCTTTTTAACCAACTGAAGAGGGTATTTTTGATTCAAACTCTTTGGGTTTTGAGCGGGGAATTCACTCGACGGACATGCTCGCGGGCAAGTCTGCAGACATGCCCGCCGGACCTCGCTACTATAGGTCTGTGCAATGTTTTCTAGTGTAGGACCGTCGCAGTCAGCCTGGCGGTTGAGACACAGAGAACAAAGTGATGAGTCTGTGCAGTGTATTGTGGCGACAGACATGCCCGTACAAACTGCCCGCGGACATGTCCGTCTAGTGAATTCCCCGCTTTGGTCTTTCTTTTCCGCCCGTCAAAGTCAATTGACATACACCTTTATTGGTGCAAAAAAAATCCAAACTTTTTGGTTGATGCTGCTAGGTTTCGGGAACCTATTTCATAGAGGTCAAGTTTTTGACAGAACGTCTCTCCACCGACCAGAGGGCGTTACACTACGTTTGCCGAGCCGCGGTCTCCACTCAAGAACTCATTTACTCCAACTGTTATCGGTTCTTCGGCCGATGTGGTCAGCCCACTGCCACTTCAGCTTGCTAATTCTGGAACGGGAACTGAACGGAAAGGAACTGGGGGACCTCGACTTCGTGAGCCCTCAGGTAATAACCCAAAAAATACATTTCATTATTATCATCATCATCATCATCATCCATAGCCTGACTTTATCCATTGCTGGATATAGTAAGCTGGATTTGAGTAATATTCAATGTACCACGGTGTGCTAGTCACGTCCATGAAAAAAACATTTATCTTAATAAAATTAGGTTACATTAACAATGCTTGGCAGTTGGCTCACGCTATGACTAATAGCCTTATAGATGCCCTAAATTAACACGTCGTTAAGCGGGCAGATAAACCAAAACGAGTCTCGATACTGTAAATTGTCGAATTGAATTTTTGGCTGGCGGCGTGATTTGGCGGCAAAGTGCACCGTCCCTATCATTGAGGAAATTTGCATGAATAATTTCAGGGCATACTCACTGTTATGCCACAGTTTAGAGACAACAGTAATTCAATTCTTCATGTGAGCGAGAGTCAAACTCTACTGTCCGATTTTTAAGGACTTATTAATGTGATGCGTGTTTACGCGTGCGTGCGGGGCGGCACGCATCGCATGTGAGCCATCCGCGACCCCGTGTGCCACGTGCGTGTGGCGCGCATGGCGATAAAAAATGTATCATACTGATAGGCGATAGGCATGCATGCGTACATGACAATAAAAAGGCACTTAGGCTGCCGGAAGGCCTCCAACATAGCATGATGACATAATAATCCGGGGTAAACAGACTTTCGAAGCACGAAAGCAGTCGGTTTTAAATGCCACTAAACGGGACTAATCCGTAGTGACCGGGCGGCTTAACCAAGACGACCGCATCTTCACTTACCAATAGGAGAGATGGTGGTCAAACGTAAGCCGATAAAATATATTAAAAATAAAAAAGATCTGCTATGAACTTCAAAGTAAGCCACAAGTAAATAGTAGTAGGTAACCGTAAATACTCGTAATGGCTTACGAGCCTACGATTTTATGATATTATAATGGCGATTAAAATATTGAAAATACATGTATTTTAAATTTTAAATTATATAACAATTCGGCAAAGTTTTTATTTGCCTAAGTTAATTTTAGATAATAGAATATTATATAGAACTAGAATTATACACCTACTTTTAAGTGATTTCATAAATCAATCTTAGGCCCAGGTCACACATATCGGGCAAGGACATGGCGCGAACATGGCGCGGACGTGGCACGGACGTGGCGAGGACATGGCACGGGCATGGCGCGGACATGGCTCGGACAAGACGCAGAAATGACGTGACAGAGGCACAAGTGTAGTGCAGTCTGTTGTCCGGTATCGATGTGTCAGCATGTCATCCTCAGAAGACGAAGATGCTCTTGCTCTCGTGCATACAATTAATAAATATACAGATCAGGGCCCGTACAACCCCGATTTCGAGTTAGTTGCTTCGAAAGTGAAACCCCTTCATTGGGTTATACAGTTGACGGGATTACCCTTTCGTTTGGGTATTCTCCTCCTAACACAAGCGAAAGTGTAACCCGTTCCTTTTGGTTTTCAGTCGATAGGGTTAACCTCTTATGAGGTTAAACGAATGAATGGAGTTACCTCTTCATAGGTTTTTTTGAATGTTACACAATGGTTATCATTACGCCTGACACTGGGTGGGGGAATTTAGATTTTGACTCTTGATTTATGTCGTCAATCATTAGGTATAAGTTCGGATCGCTTTATTTGGTTGAAGGAAGAGCGTCACTGCATTAAAGAAAAGTTTTGAAAACATAAGGAAAGTGCTGTGTTTCAGTCAGTTTTCATTGGTCATCATCGCAGAGTATGCGTTATCATCATATACGAGACCCGCAGTCAACAAATTAAAAAGAAAAAAAATGATGTTTCAGTTTTCATAAGTCATCAGTTATGTCATGACTGAGGCCCGCAGCCAACATGTTAAAAAGAAAAAAATGTGTTTCAGTCAGTTTTCATAGGGCATCATCGCAGAGTACTCTGCGTAGCGTTATTTTTTATTTTTATTGTATTTATTAGGCAAAGCCGACAGTACACATAATGAGTATTTTGTAAAGCGTTATGTCCGAGACCCGCATTCAACGTGTTAAAAAGAAAAATATGACCTCTAAACTATTTTGAATAATAATTTTTGATTGTCACTGTCACTGTCACTCTAAAACTCAAACTCAAAACTCAACTCAAAGCTCCACTCGAAACTCATTCTACAAATTCATCTATAAATGGTTATATCTCAGGAACTACTCATCCTAGACTAGCCGTTAATTGCTCAAAAGATAGCTATTGACAAGATCTTTATTTTCAATGACATATGTCAAACTTGAATTTGCCATATCTCGAGAAGTACTCATCCTAGACTTGCCGTTACTAGCTCAAATGAGAGCTACTAATAAAATCTTAATTTTCGATGACAGCTGTCAAACTAAAAACTGTCATCGAAAATTAAGATCTTAACAATAGCTATCATGTAAGCTAGTAACGGCAAGTAAAGGATGAGTAGTTCTCGAGATATGGTCGATTTAAGTTTGACAGCTGTCATCGAAAATTAAGGTCTTGTCAATAGCTATCATTTGAGCTACTAAAGGCAAGTCTAAGATGAGTAGTTATCGAGATATGGTCGATTTAAGTTTGACAGCTGTCATTGAAAATTAAGGTCTTGTCAATAACTATCATTTGAGCTACTAAAGGCAAGTCTAAGATGAGTAGTTATCGAGATATGGTTGATTTAAGTTTGACAGCTGTCATCGAAAATTAAGGTCTTGTCAATAGCTATCATTTGAGCTAGTAAAAGCAAGTCTAAGATAAATAGTTCTCGAGATATAGTCGATTTAAGTTTGACAGCTGTCATCGAAAATTAAGTTCATGTCAATAGCAATAATTTGAGCTAGTAAAAGCAAGTCTAGGATGAGTAGTTCTCGAGATATGGTCGATTTAAGTTTGACAGCTGTCATTGAAAATTAAGGTCTTGTCAATAGCTATCATTTGAGCTAGTAAAAGCAAGTCTAGGATGAGTAGTTCTCGAGATATGGTCGATTTAAGTTTGACAGCTGTCATCGAAAATTAAGGTCTTGTCAATAGCTATCATTTGAGCTACTAAAGGCAAGTCTAAGATGAGTAGTTATCGAGATATGGTCGATTTAAGTTTGACAGCTGTCATCGAAAATTAAGGTCTTGTCAATAGCTATCATTTGAGCTAGTAAAGGCAAGTCTAAGATGAGTAGTTCTCGAGATATGGTCGATTTAAGTTTGACAGCTGTCATCGAAAATTAAGGTCTTGTCAATAGCTATCATTTGAGCTACTAAAGGCAAGTCTAAGATGAGTAGTTATCGAGATATGGTCGATTTAAGTTTGACAGCTGTCATCGAAAATTAAGGTCTTGTCAATAGCTATCATTTGAGCTAGTAAAGGCAAGTCTAAGATGAGTAGTTCTCGAGATATGGTCGATTTAAGTTTGACAGCTGTCATCGAAAATTAAGGTCTTGTCAATAGCTATCATTTGAGCTAGTAAAAGCAAGTCTAAGATAAGTAGTTCTCGAGATATGGTCGATTTAAGTTTGACAGCTGTCATTGAAAATTTATTCCAATTTTATTATAATATAATTATTATTGCGTAAAATAAACAATTAGTAGTCTGCATTTCCACCCTTAATGCTTAGAACACAATTACCGCAATTATTTTTAATCTTTTGACCGAAATTCTTTTCTCCATTATCTCCTATAACCCACTTATAACCCGTGTTACAATGATAAAAAGGGTAACCCTAAGGATTGGGTTTTGGAATAATACCAAAACCCAATACTATTGATAACCCTCATGATCAGATAACCTAATCAAAAGGGTTTTGAATTGTTTAACCTATCAAATAATAGTGTAAACCATACGGAGAGGGTTAACTAAACTTTTGGAAAAACCCTGCCGAAAACCTCTTCATCGGGTTACCAAATCGGGCCCTGATACAGTTGAAGAAAATACGCGCAAACGAATTTGCACAAGGATCAGCTAGTATTACCATGGGTATTACATAAAAAAAATTTAATACCGGTTTAGTTTAATCTCTTTCCGATTTCCAGCCACAATTTATCTTGAACATTTCAGTTACAATAATGGAACGACAATGATCATAAAGCGTTGCATATTTTACAATCAATTCAAAAAATTCAATATTAAATTCGATATCGTCATTCGTCACGCATTTTTACATCACTAACGGACATATGTCGCAAGCAAGTACATACTACGAACTGGCGGCCATCTGACGCCCATCTGGCGGCGATCGGGCGCGGGCGCCGAAATGGCGCGTCATACGTCCGATCAACGACATACCGTGTGTCCTAAATTGTGCTTTATTTCCATGCATTTTGTATGAAATTTGAATGGAATAGGAAACCGCCTGTGCCATGTCTGCGCCATGTCCGTGCCCGATGAATGTGAACTCGTCGGACGCAGACAAGGCACTGGCGGTTTCTTATTCCATTCAAATTTCATACAAAATGCATGGAAATAAAGCACAATTTAGGACACACGGTATGTCGTTGATCGGACGTGCTTATGACGCGAAGTCGTCCGAGCTAAATTGTGCTTTATTTCCATGAATTTTGTATTAAATTTGAATGGAATAGGAAAGCGCCCGTGCCATGCCCGCGCCAGGTCAGACAAGTGGGGCCTATACCTTATAATCTTATTTTAAATGAGATAACTAATGAACACCGGCCTGATTATAGTTTAATGGACACTAGTTTCTAAAACGCAAATTGGTAACTTTTCACAAGTACCCCTTGAGTTGCGCGTGCCATTAGTATAAAAAAGATTTCTGAGCGACTTTCTGAAATAGCTGGGTTTCTTTTATCATTGTAAACTTTGTTATTATTATGAACAGAGATATTAACACAATTCTTAGACACGTGTGCACCGACAAAGGTACTTTTTTTAAGTGTCTTAAGGGTAGATACTCGTTTAGTTTATTGTTTGCTTAACTTAAAATTCTGGGTCGTTATCACCACGTTTATTTTGGGTTTTCAAAAGTACATGCACGCTACGTAATGTCGTTTCATTAACAGTTATTAACTGGAGTGTTCTCAAGAGTAATTTCAATTGTATTGAAGTACTGTTAATTTGTTCTCTGTGGTTGTTGAATGAACGAATCCATTTTAGCTGGCAATTCCCACAAATTGTCTCTGGATGGGATGTGAAGGGGGGAGATTTTTTCGGACTCACATTAGGGTTTTCAGCAATTTAGCTAATTGCAGTTCATTTTGTTGAAATAAAGATTTAAGCGGGATCAAAGGCTACGGTTTGACTTTATTTAATGGTATCTGTTTTTAATGGATTGCGGTTTTTATTCGGCGCTTGAAGATGGAAGTGAAGAAAATATTACTTAACTAAATTATTTTTTATTGACACAAGAGCAGGTGAATATTCCTAATTCATCACAAGGCCTAATAAGGTTATTACGTAAATAGGCCTTCACCTTAGCTTTGGAGTTGAATCGCCTTATTCAATAAGTATGAATTAGAAATACGATTAATGGTAGGTATGTCTTCATGGACAAACTAAATGACATTTCATTTGTTTATAAAAAAAATGCAAACGCAAAAACGGCTTGTGTACCTAAGTGTGTACGTACGTGGGGAGTTTAACGCATGTGCCTTTTAGAAGTCTCCACGGTGCGTTTTTGCTTGTCGAGCATGTGTGCACGTGTAGAACCACTTAAAGGCCAGAATTTCAATCATTAATTAACTAGTAGTATTTGTATATCGTGTACTAGCTTCCACACGCGGTTTCGCTCGCGTGGTTCCGGAGTAAAAATTAACCTATCTGTTAATCCAGGCCATATACTAGTTATATTCCAAGTTTCATCCAAATCCGTTCAGCCGTTACGGCGTGAAGCGACCACAAACATACTCTCACACACACAAACGTTCGCATTTATAATATTACTTGGTTCCGCGTAACTTATGTGTTAATCCAGCGGGGTGATCGGCTAACTCTGTTGCAAACAGAAATGATTGACACCGATCCTGTTTTTACAAACTTTGACATTTCATCCGTCGAAATTCAATGAACGTCAATTGACGAACCGTCACAGTTTGTTAAAACAGGATCGGTTTCAATCGTTTCTATTTGCAACAGAGTAAGCCGATCACCCCGCAGGTCACAAACTATGTATATTCCAAGTTTCATCCAAATCCGTTTTGTAGTTTTTGAGTGAAAGAGTAACAAACATTCATAAATTTATCCTTACATCCATCCATACTCACAAACTTTCGCATTTATAATATTAGTAGGATAGTAGGAAGTAGGATTACTATTAGTACAGTGTGATTTGATAAAAGAATACGTAATTCCATACATTTTTAAAAAAATATTCAGTACAAGATAATAGTTTCATGATTTTTGTCTTTCTATAGATAATGTTGCCTCTAGAAATAGCACATAAGTAAGGTACTATGTAACTATATTAAGTTTTTTTGTGAAATAAATTATCTTATCTTATTTATTCAATGGACAAGCTAAAACTAGCACACAATAAGGGTAAGAACCTGATTATCTGATAATTTAAATATTTGAGAAGGTAAGTTTTTATTTGACGCTGCTTAAAACATATGTTTAGATACAAGCATAAACACATATTAAAACGCTTTTTTTGAAAAAAACATACAACTTGCATTGCAAGCGCATTGTTTTCTTTCCATATTGTTAAGCCTTTGGACGCTTATTCTGGAAACTCGAGCGCGATATTTTCCATGTCATAAAAAATTATAAAAATGATCAATTTAAATTGACAGCTGGCTTATTCCGTAAAGTTTCGAATAACACTGCGATAACTTGTTGAGTTGCAAGATGTCACTAGCAATAAAATTACATTATGTCACACAAGACCAATTAGCTGATCAATCGCTGATGGTTGGATATAATTATAAAGCACATAGCGCAACGAAACTTGCGCTTAAGTGATGGAATATTGTTCCATATTGCAAAGTTAATGCTTTCAAGAAGCGTTTGCAAGATAAGTGATTGTAATAATAATAATAATAAGCCTCGACCAATATCTTAAGAGGCTCTCGCTAGGCAGCTAGATCAAAGGTCAGATACAGAAGGTGGCTCTCCTGGACTCGGCCCGCATTGTGAGGCGGTTCCTCTCTCTGTAGCCCTAGCTACCGACCGTTTGAGTATGCGCCGCGGTTGGTTGTTTCTCGTATTGATACATTTTTTAACTGTTTTTAAATTTTTTTTAGATAGGGTCAGACGGGGTATTTTAGAGACATCAAATATTACGGCAAAACATAAGACGTTAACAAAATACCTCAATTTAACATCTTTTATTAATCATAATGCAGTTTAAAATCAATCCTAGAAGGTACCTTCTAGGATTCATTTTAAACTGAAATATGATTAATAAAAGATTTTCTATATTCTAAGTACGAATTTACCAACGAAACTCGTACCTAGATTACCTTCAAGATCGACCCCCAGCAATGCACTGAGATACGCATGACAGACCTTGTATAACTTGAATGTGAACCACATGAGCTTGCAAAATAAATAATAATATCAGTCTATTCGTTACAATAGGGATGACAAATAAAAAATATAATCACTTACATAAACAAAAAATATTGGACATAAATATATATAACAAAAAATAACAAAGATATAGTGCGTTAAAGTTCTGCGTGACGTCACGGCTAAGTAGACTTTTTACCTAACCGTGACGTCACCCCACTTTCGAACGTTGACGCTCTTTATCTCCGGCAATTTTTATTGATAACTTACATGTATAAACTTTCTATAAAAATAAACCGACTTCAAATAAATCACTTCTTACTTTTTGCCCTAAAGAATTTTGAAAATCGGTTCACAATTAATTGACGAAGATATTGGTGAACATACATAAAAAAGTCGAAAAAAAAACTTTGAAATTGAACAGAATCAAGGCGTACAAATATAGATACGGAATGGAATCTTTCATCCGTGGCTTTTGACAAGATTGTTAAAAAGTTTGGACAACCAAAGGTTGATGTATTTGCATCGCGACTCAATAATAAATGTGATAATTATGTTTCGTGGAAGAGGGACCCCTCGGCATTCAACGTGGATGCATTTACGATAAACTGGAGCGAAATCTTTTTTACGCTTTCCCGCCCTGAGAAGAAGAGTTTACGTAAAATAATTATTGATGGTGCAACGGGTATTATGGTAGTACCATACTGGATAAGTCAGCCCTAGTATCTCTTATTTATTTCCCTGAGATGTGAAGAACTATTATAATTTTATCCTTCTGAAGATTTATTACTATCTTCTTCCAGAACAGCTCATCCACGGTGGAAAACTCTTAGCCTAGTATCATGTCGGTTATCAGGTCTGCCTCACGTCAAAAACTTCAACCAGACACAATTAACATCTTGATATCAACACTTTCTAAAAACTCCCTCAAACAATACAATGTAACATTCAAATAGTGGTGTTTTTTTTGTAAAATTAGGGAAAAAGATCCTAGTCTTACTTAATATACCATTCTTATTAGAGTAAAAACTCTACTACTCTAAAAACTAACGAATATAGAGAGGGAACTAGTTATTCTAGTTCGCTCAGCTTTAGCTTTATTATTTATTATTTATTTATATTATGTATATATTTATTATTTTATTATTAGTATTATATTATGGTATTAGTACTTATAAATCTGGAGGATGTAAGTTGTCGTATAATTGATGGTTAAACAAACTTACCTTGTGACGTTTGACCATAATTATACAAACCTTGCATCCCAACAGATTTATAACCCTCCCATACCCAATGTTTTACAATAAGCCCATTAGTAGGTACCTACATACTACCTACTATTAGTATAGGAGCTAGCAACGTTTTCGAGAAAGAATTTTAGGTCAGCTGATTTTGTGATATGTTGTCCTTCTTGCACTTTCGGTTAGAGTCTGGGCTATCTGGCTGGCGGTAGCGGTTGCGTTCATTAGTGCGCATCCTACCTGTCCAGGTAATAATCCTGGATTTTAAAAGCATTTTAGGAGGCGTAATTTTTAATTTTTTGTTTTTAAATAAGTCTACCTGACATACTTTTTTTATTGCCAGACATTTTTGACAATGCTAACTATGTGCCATACGCGATTTTTTATTTATTTTTTATTAAAATTTCAAAGTATTTTATAATGTCTGTAATTTTAATATTATGTTATTTAAAGATAAGAAAAACTTAAAATAAATTAGCCAGACATTAATTCGATTGTTAAGTCTTGAATTAAAATTAAAAAGTCATGTAAAGTATTGCAGTATGATGCTAGTAGTCCGAGAGAGACAGCTGAAGGTGCGAGGGAGATAGACAACGACAGTGGCGCGACAGGCAAGTCCCGCAAAAAAAAAAAAATGGTGGACCACTGACCGCGGGGCAAGGCTCAAACTTATTATTATTATGACACTGTATTTAATTGTAAACTCGTCTAAAATACATTTTTACTATAAACCTAATATTATCTACTCTATGGGCTATCTGGCTGGCGGTAGCGGTTGCGTTCATTAGTGCGCATCCTACCTGTCCAGGTAATAATCCTGGATTTTAAAAGCATTTTAGGAGGCGTAATTTTTAATTTTTTGTTTTTAAATAAGTCTACCTGACATACTTTTTTTATTGCCAGACATTTTTGACAATGCTAACTATGTGCCATACGCGATTTTTTATTTATTTTTTATTAAAATTTCAAAGTATTTTATAATGTCTGTAATTTTAATATTATGTTATTTAAAGATAAGAAAAACTTAAAATAAATTAGCCAGACATTAATTCGATTGTTAAGTCTTGAATTAAAATTAAAAAGTCATGTAAAGTATTGCAGTATGATGCTAGTAGTCCGAGAGAGACAGCTGAAGGTGCGAGGGAGATAGACAACGACAGTGGCGCGACAGGCAAGTCCCGCAAAAAAAAAAAAATGGTGGACCACTGACCGCGGGGCAAGGCTCAAACTTATTATTATTATGACACTGTATTTAATTGTAAACTCGTCTAAAATACATTTTTACTATAAACCTAATATTATCTACTTTAAACATAAATAACATCAAAACAATATAGTAAAAAATGTATAAAAACGGGAGACCACCGACTGCGGGGCAAGGCTCAAACGGCCAGTGACTAGAGCTGCAGAGAGAGGAACCTCCGCACAATGCATGCCGAGTCCAGGAGAGCCGCCTTCTGTATCTGATCCTTGATCCAGCTGCCTAGCGAGAGCCTCTTAAGATATTGGTCAAGGCTCTTCGCTATCAGACCGTTCACTGAAACGACTATCGGAACGATAATTGTTGAGTAGACATCCCACATAGCGGTAATCTCGTGGGCCAGGTCAAGGTACTTGCTAAGCTTGTCCTTCTCGGCCTTCACGAGATTAGCGTCGTGGGGGATGGTGATGTCAACAAGTATCGCCCGGCGTTCCGACCGGTCTACCAGGACAATATCAGGTTTATTCGCAAGAATAGTCCTGTCCGTGATGATAGAGCGGTCCCAGTAGAGCGTAGCACGACCATTTTCGAGAACCGGTACCGGTGCGTACTTATAGTACGGAACCTCTGGACCGACAAGGTCGTATTGGAGAGCAAGCTGCTGATGGATGATCTTTGGTACTTGGTTGTGTCTGTGCAAGTATTCAGTGTTAGCGAGGTGCGAACAACCCGAAAGTATGTGTCTGAGGGATTCACCGGGACGATGACAAGCTCTGGAAATGTCAACGGTTCCATCCTTCATGATATACTTTCTGTAGTTGTTCGTCTTTATTACCTCATCCATAATCGCACAGACAAAACCTTCGGTTTCCCCAAAGAGGTCACCAAAACGTAGCCAGTTCACAGATGCGAGTAGGTCTACATCAGGCCCTGTAAGGGCTTTGTAGAACCGTCCGTGCAGCTTCTTACTCTCCCATACCAGCTTGCGGTCGAGGGCACTCAGCACCGTAGGTTTGTGCCAGTTCTCCTTAGCCAGTGAGAGCGGGGTAAGGTTCTTGTCAACTGCTACGACATCACGATGCATCTCACCGTCGGCATGGAGGAAGTATTCTCTGAGCTTGCACACCTCGCGGTTATGGAGGGTCTTGGCATTTAAAATTTATTGTTATTAATATTATTATTATTTTGTTATTATATGCACAGTGAAAAGTAATTTACTTTCGTAATGGTTCTATGTATCATTCTCGACTTATTCTGCAACTGTCTCTCTCGGACTACTAGCATTATACTGCAATACTTTTCATGACTTTTTAATTTTAATTCTTAAGTCTTGAATTAAAATCGAATCGAATTAATGTCTGGCAAATTTATTTTAAGTTTTTCTTATCTTTAAATAACATAATATTAAAATTACAGACATTTTAAAATACTTTGAAATTTTAATAAAAAATAAATAAAAAATCGCGTATGGCACATTGTTAGCATTGTCAAAAATGTCTGGCAATAAAAAAAGTATGTCAGGTAGACTTATTTAAAAACAAAAAATTAAAAATTACGCCTTCTAAAATGCTTTTAAAATCCAGGATTATTACCTGGACAGGTAGGATGCGCACTAATGAACGCAACCGCTACCGCCAGCCAGATAGCCCAGACTCTAACCGAAAGTGCAAGAAGGACGACATATCACAAAATCAGCTGACCTAAAATTCTTACTTTTCAAACGTTGCTAGCTCCCGTACCATATATTGCAAATGATTAGCTCTAAAGTAATGAAGTAGAGTCGATTGCGCGGAAGCGCGCCACCTACGGCTGAGAGTGGTACTGATGGTGTTTCGATTTTTTTACTTTTTTTTAGAAGATGTGATCGGTGCCAGTGCATTAAAAAGTGGACAACATAGTGAATATTACCTACTTATAAATCGATTCTACCAGTACAGACTGCTCTACCAGTAGAGCACCATGAGCAGACCAGCAAGTGTGACATACTTTAGCCTTAAAACGATATAAGCAATCTGCTAAATAGACTAACTGCCTCTTCGTATATTATACCATTACCGATGACGCTTCGCTGTCCTCTGAAAATCTGTAAAATTTTCGACGCATCGTCAATTAAAAACGAAGCGTCCTCCGTTACGGTATAATTGATGGTTAAACAAACTTACTTATGGCCGATTCCTATAATATACCGTTACCGATAACGCTTCGTTTTCTCTTGAAAAACTGTCAAAAATTAACAACGAGGCGTCGAAAATTTGACAGTTTTTCATGGGAAAACGAGGCGTCATCAGTAACGGTATGATATAGCAACCGGCCGTTAATGATACAAACCTTGCATCCGAGCATGAGCAGATATGTACATACGTGCAGCTGGCTGCACTATGATTAATAAAAATTGACTGCATGTTTAATTTTTTTTTATATTGAATAGGCTTGCGTTTGACTACAGCTCGCCTGATGGCAAGCGAAGATGCAGTCTACAATGGAGCACGCTTCTCTAGAAGACTGTTCACTCGTGCCTTGAAGACGCCCATGTTATAATTTTCGTAGAACACATACTCTGGTAGAGCGTTCCACTCCTTGGCAGTGCGCATGATAAAGGTGGAAGAGAAAATATATATTTATTAATATTTATTTAAGAATATGTTTTCAAAATAAAAATTAATACACCTACATAATTATTGTACAGTCATTAACTTGGTAAAATAGAGATACAACTAATATTAACTACGACCTGTATCGATAACCTATGTTAAACAATAAATAAAAAATCTTATCTTATTTTATCTTATCTTATCAATTATTATCAGTACCAATGCGCAATGATTGCTATCGCGTAGATACTATATACTTGTTTTTACTTTAGCCTTTATACGGGTTGGATGGTTGGGATGTAAGAGGTTCCATCCCCGATCTTTTAGAAACCAAACAAACCTCACCTGCACGTGGTGCACCCTGCTAACTAACAAACGGGGCTCTAGCGGCCGGCTTACTCTGGCATAACACAGCCTAACACTGGTACAGCTTGGTACATCCCTTGGCCTCCGACGGGCAGCAGCGTCGGCGGTGTGAGAAGCTGTGCCCTGTGATCCCCAACCCGAACGCCCAGCGATTATGGGTTTATACCCCTTTATAAGGGGAGGCCTACGTCTAGCAGTGGACTGATATATGTATGTATGTGTATGGGTTGGATTCCCGCAGCAGGACAAATGCTTTCATGATTTGCATTAGTTCCTGAATTTTTTGTGACTATGGTACTCGAAGTTTATGTTAATTTACGAAAGTTCACAGGTCGCTGTGTCACTGTTGAAATTTACCGAACACTTTGCATAATAACTGCAGACAATATCCATTTCGGGTTCGCACGATTCCGACAACTTTTTAAAATTAAAATTCAAAAAACAGGATGGTTTTAATTAAAATGTTAGCCTTACATCCTCCACCTGTGTCCCTGCACAAAATAAATAAAATCGTGGTATAGATCTGAAACTGCTTTAAAAACTGCAAGAGCTTGGATACACGAAGTTAATTAAGTTTAGTTAAGTTGAGTTAGTTTAGTTTGGCTTACTGCTTTAAATAATATTCTTCTTGTTATGTGTAATATTTATAAATAATGCTGGATATTATCGCACAGCACCATCAAGTTCTAGACTAAGTAAAGCTTATCTGATTACAGCTATAGATTTATAAACTTATGTATAATTATAGATAGATACACGCATAGGATAGATAGGTTAGGTTAGGGGCAAGTAGGTACGTTATTCAAGCAAGTAGCGTGTACTTACGAGAAAGCGCTTACATACCCGTACTCGTGTCTTTCCGTAGTCTTAGCATCGAGTATTTTCACGGGACGTTATGATATCTTATCTCTTACTGATATAGTTTTAGTAATAAGACACACGCGTAGTGAAATGAAATAAAACTGTGTTTTTCTGACTACTCGGATGAAGAAAATTGTTTGCCGAGTTTAATTATTAACCTAAATTCCTACAACAAATAGTCGAGACAAAAATGACACAACCTTCGTTCAAGATGAAACAAATGGTCCCCCTAAATTTCACTCACTGACCGCGCAGTAGTGCCTGTGACATGGTTAGATTCTTTAGCAACTATACCATCCTCTCAGACTAGTCGACCTTACCACAGGAAAGACATGCTCAATACGTGTTTAGTTGACTAAGCCGCGGGTCTTCCTCAGAAAATTATATGAGGCATAGTTAAACGGTGCACTGTATATGTAAAACGATTTTTATTATTAAGATAACCGAACAATAAACCGTGATATGACAAAATTCTGAAATGTTATTCCAATATATGTATCCCAGATGCTATTGAATAATTTGAATTGGATTGAGTTTTAGTTCTACAAATAACTCAGTATTGCTTAGCCCCGGCGAACAAGACAGGGTAAATTAAAACGGCTTGTAATTCCTCTGCAACAAACCCAGGGAATTAACTTTACATGTTCGCGTCGGTGTGAATAATTGGAGCTGTTCCGAAGGGTCGGCATCAACAAAAACAAATTCCTATTTCATATTAGGATCATTCGTCATTCGTATTCAGTAGGAACTGTAAAGTACACTTTGAAACGTCTTTTTTTTTTTATTTATACCAATTCGTAACGCGACCAAAACAGAAAAGGATTGGCAAGAAACTCTGTTAGGTTTATATGTTTTTAAAGTCCATGTTATTACAATTTTTGTTCTTAACATTATTTTTGAGGGAGTTGGATACAGTTTCATTCCAAGCTCTTTAGTATATCTGTATCTAAATAATCAGATATTTTATAATAAGCCTTATTACAGAGGTTACGTTTAACATCATTTTTGAATTTATTTACAGATAAATTAATCATGTCATTTGGGATTTTGTTAAAAAGTTTTGTTGCCCTTTAAATTATTAACTAACTTTATGGAGCCTTACAGTAGGAACAGCAAGTTTATCTTTATTTCTAGTGTTAACATTATGATAGTCGCTATTTTTTTGAACAAATTAATATATTTTCGTACATACATTAAGTTTTCATATGTATATTGACACGGCACTGTCATAACATTTATTTCTTTAAACTTAGTTCTAAGTGATTCTCTAGGGCCCATATTATAAATTGCACGAATAGCCCTCTTCTAGGCCACCTGAGACGCAATAAGTTGCTGATTCGTTTCCCGATGCGAGATAAATTCATGATCTACAGATAATTGATTTCAACCAGGGTTTGACTGGCCTTGACTTGGCCTTGAGCCGCGGCTTTTCGTTTTTGAATTAACACTTAACAAACTCAGGCGTAAAGTAACGAGTATATCCGACATAGAACTAAAGTTGTCGACACAGCTCAGAGAATTAGCAAGCTGAAGTGGCAGTGGTAGTGTCCATATCTGCCGAAGAACCGATAACCGTTGGGGTAAACGAGTTCTTGAGTGGAGATTGCGGCTTGGCAAGCGTAGTGTAGGATGCCCTCCGGCCAGGTTGAGTGACGATCTGCGAAAGGCTGCTGGTAGAAGCTGGATGCGTCGAGCTCAGGACAGGGCGCAATGGCGCTCATTAGGAGAGGCCTATCTCCAGCAGTGGACTACTATAGGCTTATGATGATGGTGATGAAACTCAGGCGATGATTAGTATTCTATTGTTAGCAAATCTTTGGTGCTCAATGAATAGGTGCTCAAAAAATGGTGATCGTACGGGAATAATCCATTCGGATACATACTAGAGAGGTTTCTAGTATGATGTCAAGGGTATATGACTATTATCATGAGGGTGTTATTTTATGTTCAAGACAGTAACTATCTGTAGGTATAAATAATACACGAACATCAAACATTATCTAACCCGGATCTACGTGTCGAAGGTGGGAATCCATGTGTCGTGAAAATTGCAAGCTCCGAGTAGATACGGTCCGTGGTAATACTACAACACCCAGTTCTACCTAATAATATTGTTTAATAAAGTACGTACCTATTAGTCTATTGTTAGGTATTATTATACATGTATTCGTATTGATTTAAAAGCTGACAAAGTTTAGTTATTTTGCGTAGGTATGTAAAAGTTTGTTTTCAAACTGTGCTGCCATCCCATAATTTTTTTAATTTTTATCGCTTTCTTCATGCAAAGGTTGTCTGGAAGAAATCACTTTCAGCGTTATGGCCGCCCATTGTACCATTTTAAAAATGTTATTATGTTTTTTTGTGTGCAATAAAGTGTTCATTCTTCCATTAATTCATTCAATATAAATAGGCTAAAGTTCTATAAAACCTGTTTTATAAATAAAATTATCATTTTTAAAATCCATTTTATATTTTTCTATTTTTTTTTGTAAAATTCACCGTATTAGCAGATTTTTGCACAAATCTGTATCGGTTAGATATAAATTTGTGCAAAACTAACCTTAGATTCGTGACCTTATTTGTTTCAAATTTCAATTGAAACAGGATTTCATTTAGAAATGGTCCCTGCATCCATCGTGAGGCATGTAACGTGAGGCGAATGCACTGGGTGAGGCGTGGTCCCACTGTAAGAGTTACTGAAGAAGAAGAAGAAGACTGTAAAAGCGTTTCCATATTATCCGGTCCGTCCAATAACGATATCGGAGCAAGTAAAATGCACGAAATATCTAGGTAATATGTAACGTGCCTGTCTTTCATATTGTCCGGCCAAATATCCAAATAATTCATACATTTTGCTTGCCCGGATATCGCTATCGGATGCCGAGATATCGGATCAAATAATGTGGAAACGCTCTCAGAGTGGTTGCATGTATGCGCGATGTGCGTAATGCCAGAACTGTGAAATCCTACTACAAACGCAAAAGTTAGTAAAGTTGTTATGAAAATGTGGAATGTTTTTTTCATTCTTCTTGCCAAAACCACTAAACGAGTTGAAATTTTGCACATATGCAGCTCTAGACTATGAATAATATAACACCAGCTACTTATCCAGGTACAACGACAGCAAAACCGCTGCTTGAAGCTTAGATGATAAAAATATCCTACCTTACACACGTAACCAATGATGCTTTAGGTCATCCATCATAAAGCTTTAAACATCTATTCGATATTCCTTAAGATCTTAAAGAAGATGTATGATATAAGAAGGTTTTATGATGGATCCCCTGGTCTGTCGGTTACTTAATTAGGGAACCCCCTCAGTCAGACGGTTACCTATATAGGTAAGTCGGAACCTACCCGGTTTATATCCTCAAGAAAAAAAAAGCTAGAAATTGTGTCACATGTCAGTATGACATTGACTTTTAATAGGATCTAGACAGACAGGGCTTCAAAATAAAGAATAAATCACTTTCCACATCGGTACCATTCGATTTTTATGACGATAATAGTTTATGGATCGCGCATTCCGCAAAATGGCCGCGACATTTGCCATACTGTCCAAATCACGCTATTTTTAAGTTAAATGTGAACTATTAATAAATATAGGTAATTTGTGTTGATTTTTTGGCTCTAATGTAAAGCTAATAAATAGAATATTAAAATAAAAATGTTAGTTTTCTCAAAAGTGGTTTAATTTTTGAATTATCATCGTGTTTTTGCAAAAAAATCGTGATTTTTTTTTGTTTCCAAAGATTAATTTAAAAATTCTGCGTGTAGGAAGTTAGATTTAAGTACTAGATTATATTTTAAACCATTAATTACAAAAAAAAAATAGTTTTCGAGAAAAATACTTAAAATAATGACCTTGACCTTGCGCGACATGTTTCGCGCGGGTGGCTCGACAGTGGACGCGGAAATTTTGCGAGGCCTGACGGATTAGCGGTTCCTAACTTACTGACAACTTAACTGCTATCCTAAGACTGGCTTCGTACCAGAGCTGCATGGGGGAAAACCATTAATGTGTGTTGCATCTTCAAGGCTACTTTCCACCAAAGCTATGTGCGGTGATTGGTTAAAATTGTGGCTAATAAAGAAATCTAAGTGGATTTTATTTTTAATCATCGATGAACTTGCGCTCGCTACGAGTTACACGATAAAAAAATCCTCAACACTTTGATCAATTCTTGAGTATTCGTTTAAAACATTGCGAATTCTTTTTTTCCCTGTCTAGTTGGTATTGCGTCTAGACGACAACGTCCATTTTCTGTCAGCATTTCCACCTGCAAAATGTATATGACGCCTTGAGCCATAAGTTTAATGTGTTTGACACATTAGCATTGCTTTGTGACTACCCCCAATGTTTTTGTTTCTAGCACGTTGACTGCGGGCCTCGGATATGATGCTACTCGCCATGCTCGCAACCTGCGCGGATGCAGTTTAGCTGTGTTTTAGCTTTCACAGCATGAACCCGCTGAACGCTTACATTGGCACAGACATCAGTCGAGCTTAGAAACCGTATCGGCACGTATCAGCTTGGCACTCGTCTTTTTGCAGATCGCGTGCGAGAGATGAATTATTGAAGGAACTGCATCAAATGTAAGCTAGAATTTTAGGTCCCCGTAGATCTTCCTATAACATCTACCACTGACAGCAGCTCCCGAAAATATGAAAGGTTTGTTATTTGAGATCAACAATTCAACCGTCTAAAGGTGCGTACAAATGATCCGCGGCAAAACATCAAACATCTATGTAGACGGGGGTGCCTAGTGCGAGTTTTTAAGAAACGACGTTAGACAATGCACGGCCTTCAAGCCACACCTCCGTGCCCGTCGGAGTGGGGAGCGTGAGGTTTTTTTTCGTTACGGAATTTCTGGATTCGGTCCCCGCGCTCAAGGCCCTCGATAGAAGCTATGCAATAGCTTAACTCGCACTAGGCACCCTGTTTGCTGTCGGTTTTTGAGACTGCATCAAAGAAGCTTCAGTCCCGTCTGTCTACATAGTGCGCGGCCGCCGCGCGCGCCAATGTTCAATGGTTTGCCTTTGCCGCGGTTAATTTGTACGCACCTTAAGGGATCACATATGCAGGGTTACGAGCAATTATAACAACTTAACCAAATGTTTTTCCACGCATAGATAGCACGATCTAATCGATTAAATAGTGGTGCGGTCTAGTATGAATTGTAACAATCAAAAAGTTGTATAGAGATACTAGCTTCCGCCCGCGGCTTCCCTCGCGTGGTACCCAGATAAAAAGTAGCCTATGTATTAATTCATATCATAAACTACGTATATTCCAAGTTTCATCCAAATCCGGTCAGTAGTTTTTGCGTGAATGAGTAACAAATATACATCCATCCAGACATCCCTTCTCACAAACTTTCGCATTTATAATATTAAAAGATTAGTAGGAGTAAGATGACTGCTGGTTATTGTAAGGAAAGGTCTGGTTCCTAACATTTTGTTTACGTCTTTCAAGGAGCTTTTAACATAAACCAAGCTTTTACAAGGTCGTACGTTAGCATTAGGCACAGAAGAAATTCCAGCGACGTCTATGAAAAGGCAATACTTCCTTTAAGACTTCATTTCCAGTGGTGGATGTCAGTAACAGTATACAATCGATGGAAAGAACTCATAAAAATGTTATGTCTTTGAACATACGTGGTGCGGTTAAAATGGTTATGGTAGACATGTTTTTTTATTTGTTTCAAATCCGGTAGACGAGCAACACTAGGTATCTTTACTACATGCCTACATTACACTACAGGATACCTAATGTAGGTAACATTAGGTATCTTTATGTTTTTTTTCTGAGGGATAAAATCCGCAACAAAACTATCCGACATAAAACTAAAGTTGACGACATAGCTTAGGGAATTAGGAAGCTGAAGTGGCTGGTCATAACTGCCGAAGAACTGATAACCGCTGGGGTAAACGAGTTCTTGAGTGGAGACCGCGGCTCGGCAAATATTGTGTAAGACGCCCTCTGGCCAGCTGGTGTGACGATTCGAAAAAGGCTGGTAGAAGCTGGATGCGACGAGCTCACAACAGAGCGCAATGGCGCTTATTAGAGGAGGCCTATGTCCAGCAGTGGACTTATGTTGGTGATGCTGATGATGATCTTTATGAAGGAAAATGTCCAACTCCAACTATCAAAACTACTCTTTGATTCAACTTTCCACTTTTCCCTGCTTTCCACAGTACTTGCTTCAAAGTATAATGTAAACAAGGCATCATTTTGTGACTGGAACTAAAACGTTCGCAACCAAAAGTGACTATTGTTTATTGAAGCACAAACAAAGTGCAATAAGCGTCGCAGTCACCACGCAAGCTGCCGGACATCACCACCCCATTTGACCATCCGACACGACTAAATATAGGAAACCTTTACGTAAGTTTTTGACTGTCGGAGTCGCGCTGTTAAGTTTCGCGTTGCAGACGCTCCACATCGCATCCTGCGTTATTAGGCTTGGCCGAACCTTTTTAGATCATATCTCTTTCACACATTGACTTCGACTGTCGAAGGCGGCTGTCAATCCGCAGGTTAAAATCACACCACCCCTAGAACATACACACACATTGAAACTCTACTTTTAAGTTTTACCTAGCACTCTACTTATGCATAATTTAAAAGATCTAAATCGAAAAGCAAATGCCTAGCAATATAAATTATTGCACAATCTTGCGACTGAAGATTGCTAATTGCGCTGCGATGGCGCTACAACAACCAACAACACCTACCTGATCAGTGTACTGCTAGACACATGATATGCCCCTAATCCCCACGCTCGGCATACGGATCGCAAGTCCAGTTTTTTGCAACTATGCAAAGCCCTGTGTTCATCAACTCGAAGCATCAAGGTACCTTCATGTGCCTGCAATTTCACCCACACCCATCAGAACTATATGTACAAAGCAGTAAGATGTTGAAAGTAGTAAGACTGATAGGCAGGCTGTGCTGGAATAAGTAGGAAAATAATCTTATATAGGTTACGCATAGATAGGTATAGTTTTTTGCACAGATCAGTACTTTCATACCTATTTACCTATCTCCAAATCAATTAAATCTTTGGTCTAAAGTGTCATTTATCATTAACGAGCTAGACGAGCACACAAATGCTTTTAATGTTTATGCTTGTATGTAATGTAATTTTTATGTAATTCTCATATAAGTGAACAATCAGATTTTGTTCTTCTTGAGAATAAATAATTTTTAAGCTGAACTAGGTACGGTGGTACTTCCCCGAATGAATCCTTCACAAAGCAAATACTAACTTTAACGAAAATTATAAGTATTCGATTTCTAATTATATGTAAATTCGTTTAGTGATTGATTGTTTCTTACTAAACGTCATTATTATCGTGTCGTACGCTGTGAGGTATACACAGACTCGATTCAATATAGCTCGTCCTCGTTCTCTCGAATCAAACGTGCTAGGAATGCCTCCGATATCATAGTTTATTCTTCGATATTCCACCCTGAATGAAATGCACGAATAATGCCTAGAATACCCATATTGGATGCCTTTTAACGCAAAATAGAGGTGAAGGGAATTTTCTACGGTTTCATTTGCGGTTTTTTATATCAAAGATATAGCTGCTAGCACAAGCAATTATCAAGTAGGTAATACAAAAAAATGCCAATAATTTGCACCGTGTATTTCAGTCTTACCTTTAAATATGTTAGTTACAGAATTAAGATTAATTATACTGACACTAGTTAATCGTCGTACTTTTGCCCTTGTGGGTAGGTTATGATTTTCAACAGGAACTAGGATAAAAGTAATCTAGCTGCTAAAAGGGCTGTAAGTTTCGCAATTAAAAATTCCGTCAAAATCCATTCTGCGTGAACACGTCGTAATTATATAATGTGATTCAACCATCCTATTTTTTACAATATTGGGAAGAAATTGACTGCGGCTACCCTTGCATCACGATCTACACTTGCTGCACCAAGATTTGCAAATCGCAAACAAAGGCGCCTTGGAAGCGCGGGCAAGCCATGGAGCCTGCGGTGTCCGCGTGGGCGCAACAACCTTATTACTTTGTGTTGAACTATACTTATGTGTAGTTTTGTGGTAATAAACTATATGAATAAATCTCTAGTGGCTTTATGTAGTTTTATCGTCTCGCAATACAGTCAAAAATACAGATTTAGTACTAAACAGTCCTCCGAAGTTACCAATATTAGGTTTAATTGTAATTTCTCTAGCTCTCCTATTCATCTCGTCAACTATTCTTAATCCTCCTCGCCTCCTCTTGCATCATTGCCAGATTATCAAACCCTAGTTTAAGATCTTTAGGCACACCATTTTGCCTTTCTAAGGTTTGAATATCTTGGGTCATTGCAATATTGTCTATGCCTTTGACTTTGGTTCCTACGGCTTCTGCTTGCTTGACTGTGTCTGGGAGAGAGCTATCTGCGGAGTCAGGAGCTAGGAACGTGACGGCTCCAGCTATGAAGGACATGCCTCCAAACACGACTGAGGGAAGACCGGTCCAGTAGACCATCTGCAAAGAATTATGAAACAATTTGACTCTATTCTTCCTTTACATGAACATCAACATTGGATAAATAAATAATAAAAACAAAAAACTCGACTGCTAAAAATTAATTGACTGAAGAGAGAAACAAGTATCACAATGGTGGCAATTCGGCTGTTTAGTCATGCTTAAATTTAGGTAAATTTAGATTTTTTTCATTTAAACGCTATTCTGCTGTTACTTAAAACATTTTGTTATCGTTCTTATAGTGCCTGCCATCTTGCGCACTAAAGCTTGCAAAAAAAAAGGAAAAATATCTTGGCTAGGTATTTTATTCCAGGTATTTACATAGTTAGTTTGGTGCCAAGCGAATTGCCACCAATATCTATGTAACATTCGACTAACTAATGCATTTTTTGTAAGCTTACTTATGATCGAATACTGAAATAACTACATAATGTATATTCAAATTATTCAAACTAAAGACAATAAGATACTGCAGGCAGGGACAAACGTAGTTTTGGTTTGATCTTTCTCGCTTTTAGGCAAAAAAACTCCTTCTTGCGCATGGTAAAAATAACAAAAATAAAAATGAGAAATCATCATTGACCTATAGCAGTCCACTGCTGGACATGGGCCTCCCCTAATGAGAAAATATGAAATAGAAATACACAATTCTGACCTCCATATCCATTAGCATCAGGAATAAATGCAGTGGTACCATAAAACCCAGAAACCCATTAAAATTATTATTAACAGCAAAAAAACAAAAATCAACAAAAAATGAAAGCAATAAGGCACACAGATTTTTCAACCTAACGTGTTTTAAGCGTAGGTAACGAAACATTTTGGCCAATAACAATGTGTTATTTCTAATTTATGCTTACTCACAGGCCAACATTTCATGATCCGTTTGTGAAACGACAGGTTGAGATATACGTGATCATTCTACCGAGTACCCTTGCTTAGCCATAATGTCTTGGCTGCGCCAAAAGCTAAAAATAAAGAAACCATAACACTGATGGTATTGTAATTATAATCACTTACCAACAGAGGTGTCTGAGGGGCGATGATAGATCCTATCCGTCCCAGGGACGAGCACAATGCATGCATGGAGTTCCTCGTGTAAGTAGGGAACAACTCCGACGTGTACATGTACGTGATGCCAAAGTAGAAGGAACACATCAGCTTGCTGACCATGTAGACTATTACAGATAGCCACGGTAGATCTGAAATGAAACACAAATCTTACTTAGTAATATTATAAATGCCAAATACGACATCAGTGTGGATGTATACTGAAATGAAATACAAATCTCACTAAGTAATATTGTAAATGCGAAATGCGATATCAGTGTAGAAGTATACTTTACGCCGGATATAGATGTTTATTATGAATGTTAATGTTCCTTTATGAACACTCAGACTTTTTGACCTTTATCCGTAAGATAAGCAAAGCCGTGGGTGGAAGTTAGTGAGTAACAAGCTAAGGCCGCGGTGCCACGAAAAATTTAGGACACTCTATTTCTTCATGTAGTTAACGACTAAGAAAATTTACAAAAGGGGATAGTCAGGGCAGAAGCATCAACATATAACATAACACTAGTACCGCGATTACCACCTACCGAACGTGCTGATTATAGAAAACCTACTCAAATTATGAAGAGGCATGAATGTTGCTGTGGACTTTATAGACGAACTTGAAAAAGCCTAAAGTTATATAATGCGTAATCATTGAAACTCACTCGTTGGTAAAAACGGCTGGATAAAACAAAGTACAGCGCCGCAGAAGAAAGAGACTATCAATGGATTTCTCCTCTTGTAGTTTGTAAGGATGTACATTATGATAAAGTTCCCTGGCAAATCTATGATGGATACTAAAGCGTAGTTGATATATTTGTTCCCTTGTAAAGATACTGCGTTGATCATCAGTCCATAGCCCACGAAGGTCGACGTTGTCCACCATACGATGCATATTAAGAAGCGTTTTAGCAACGCACTTGAACCAAAGGTCATCTTAAGCAAGCTAATAAGATCCACTCCCTTCTCCTCTCTCTCTACAGTCAGCATTTTGTCCAGCGTATCATGATCCAGCTTCACTTTATTCGCATTAGCCACTTTTTGAACTATGGAAATAGCTTTGTCCTTTTCCCCCCTGGTGAGAAGCCATCTCGGGCTCTCGTCTATCAGGTACGTGTAGAAAAAGAAGAGAAGTGCGGGGGTGTAGATGACTCGGAGAAAGTTCCTCCAGTAAGGCACGAACCAAGCGGCGAGGGGAAGCAGAACTGCCCCAATCACGTATCCGATAGCGCAAAGGTTGTAATAGATGACGCGCTTCTTTGTTGCAACTATTTCAATATCTGCAGATGAAAAATAAAACAAAATTTAGGTCCATGAGATGACATCAAAAAATAATAAGGTACCGTAAATAACGTTATTGTAAAGGTGATCAAGAATGTGATGAAGTTTTGTATTGAAGGATCAGTTCATATTTTAGTATGAAACGATAGAGGTATATACATGGAAATCAAAATTTTACGCAATTGCTACGGGCTTTATTAATATCTAGTTCATACCGATTGATACGCTCGTGGTAAGACGCATTAGAGCTCATTACGGGAGGCCTATGTCCAGTACTGGACTGCTATTAGGCTGCTGATGATGATGATGATGGTGTTGATATCTCACTCCGCTGGTGTTAGAATATCACCCAATTTTGGCAGCCATCTGCCCGGTGATAATTTGTAATGGTAGTATTAGCTTCTAAGGCTAAGTTCAGATGAACGCGCGTCGACGCGCGGTGGGCTCGGCGCGCGGTTTAAGATTGTAAGGCTAAGTTCAGATGAACGTGCGGCGTGCGCGCTGCCGCGCGTCGTAGCTGTTCAGACGGCGGCGGCTTGCGCGTGGCAGTCTAGCGTGAACATTCAGTGAGAATGGACGTGTTTGGGACTACATGATGCTGTGTGATAGTCCACCATTATTTATTTATTTAATCTTCTTTGTATCGTCTTTGCTTTCGACGACGACGTCGCAGTTTGCGGTATAAAATCCAAAAGCAAATAGCCTCCTCCACGTCCATTATCACTGAATGTTCACGCTAGACTGCCGTGCCCAAGCCGCCGTCTGAACAGCTGAAACGCGCGGCAGCTCGCATCGCCCCGCGTTCATCTGAACTTAGCCTTATTCTACTGTGTTAACCTATGGTACCTGCATGGATCCACTGGTGTTTCACTGCGCATTTTGTAGAAAAACGCCTATAATATAATTTGTATCACTGAACGAAAACCAACTGTATAACACACGAGACCGATCACTGATTAGCTCTCGTTACTCTCTCACTCATAGTAATGCATTAATGCGAGTCACACTTCTATGGTAAACTGGGTGCCTAGTGCGAGTTTATTACCAGCTCGATCACGTTTGCGTTTTTAAATGGAATCAAGGTAGCGCCATCTAGTGAAAAACGCGTGGCACTGACTCTTTTTCATACAAATTTGCGTAAACGCACGTGATCGAGCTGGTAACAAACTCGCACTAGGCATCCTGGTGGGACTACGGAACAGTTGCGAATATTTTTTGTGTCTATGCATGTTCATGTAATACGATTGATAAAGACCTTCTGTGACGATGCGTAATTATTGCGCTCGTATTTCTATTTTAAAAATTTTGACGGGATAAACCAGCTGGCTATTTTCTATCACCATGTTGGATGATCTAAAACCTATAACAGAGTTAGCTACCAGCGCATCAAAGATACCTCTTATTTACTGGTTGGCAGCCTAGTTGTGCTTACTAAGTATGTAGACAGGAGAGCAGCTATCTCCAATGGCTGACTCCAAGAACTCCAGTGCTATGTACAGCCAGTACCAGGTGGTGAAGCTCCTTGCCAGGCCGATGACCCCTCCGGCCAGTCCTGTCAGGATCAGCGCGTTCTTTCGTCCTATCCTAGTAAATAAAAATAAACATCGCAGTATTATTGTCACGCGAAAGTTTGTTTTGATCCTTAGACGTGTGATGTAAGGATATATGTTTTTATTCTTTCAAATCTATATCTAAGGTATGGTTGAATGGGGTTCCCCCCATCTTCGGAACCCTAGCCAACCTCACCTGCACCCTGCTAAACAACGAACGGGGCTCTGGCGGCCGGCTGATAGCGGCATAGCGCAGCCTACATCGGCACAGCTAAATCCCCTGACCATCGACGGGCAGCAGCGTCGGTGGTACGAGAAGCTTCGCCCTGCGATCGCCAACCCGCATGCCCAGCGTGGGGATTATGGGCATATCCCCCTTTATTAGGGGAGGCCCATATCCAGCAGTGGACTGATATAGGCTGGTGTGGTGGTGTGGTGGTGGTTGAATGGATTATTTTTTTTTGTCTTTTTACCCGGGAACAGCGCTTTTTACCCGACTGCGGCCAAGGAAAAAGAAGAGTTATTTATTCTCATCGGCATCAATGTTGTTGGCTATCTGATGCCCGTGTTAACGTATACGAACCATCTTAATCAGGGGATTAAGATGACTCGTATACTATAAACCAAACTACAAAAACCTTGTACCTAATAAGAGTACGCAGCCACAAATAAACATACGTTTATCAAACATCCTGAACTTTTATGTTTATCATGTTTATAATGGGCAGAGATTGAACCTGCGACCGCCAGCGCTAAAGGCAAACCTACTACCAACTGAGTTACTGTGCAGATTACCTTTACGCTGGGACTTGGGCATGATTTTTTTTGTCTCTTGTCTATGATGGACATTATCTGTCATGACCATATAGTACATATGATCTACACTATTATTTTAAAGAGAAAAGATTTTATTGTTTGTTTGTTTGCAAAGAAAAAAAAAATTTTTTTGGGAAGCTCCAATTTCCCCGGGTGACATGGGCTATATATTATATTTTCAAAAAAAATTGGGATCCTTACTGAAACTCCAATAATGAAACCCGAGGTGTAAAAATTGACCTAAAAAAATCAATACATCGCGTGCGCTGCAAAAACTATTGATGATAGAACAAAATAATATAGTACGACTTTATAGAACACATCATTAACTACAAAAAATGTCGGGACAGCATAGCTGTCTAGCTATTACAGTTATGTCACATTAAGTGTTCTTTTATTTAAACATTTAATTGAAATTCCGGCCCTAGAAAAGACTCTTGGTATTAATCCTTATCAAAATATTACTAATATTCAAGACTGCTTCAATAACTTTATGTAACTTTTTGAATTATTTAATTCGGACATTCAATTCCAAAGATATCACGAGTTTCAAAATGTAAGTGTTTGAACAAGTTGCGTGGTAACCGCTTACCCCGCTCGGCTAGCTAGGCAGAACCATATTATGCGATAGAGTTACTGGGGTATCGAAGGGAAGACTATACCAAAAAATAAAGGGTGTATGTTAAAATCTTATAGTATTTGATTTTTTATTAACTACCCGTGCGATTCCGGGGTAGACCGCTAGTATATAATACATGGTGTACACTGCAAATGGTCACGAACAATAACCTTTTAAAGTACACGTGTTTGTGATAGAACATTTTGACTTCATATACGTGCTCTGATAACAAAAACACTAAGAATTGAGTATTTTTTACGTGGATTCATTACGGGTTTCTAATTCTTAAAGATGTGACCTAGCACGTGCTCTATCTAGAAATGTCACACTTTCTGACAATGACAATTACGTAATAAAAAAAAAATCTGAACACTAACACACAGCATCATGTAGCCCCAAACTAAGCAGAGCTTGTATTTATTTTATTTATCGGTTTACAACAATTGTTACACTACAAATAAATCACATAAAATACAATATAATACGAACTTAGTGTACAAATTACAACAGTAAACACATCATGCTATTCCTAGCTACTATTTGTAAAATTTATATTTATACTTATACTATGAAAATTGATTAAAATAGAAATGAAACAATTAGGTGAGCCTAGTTTTTAATTTTATGGAAATAAAAATGCATGATAACGATCACTAGGTACTACTCAATTAACGAGTTATTCAAATTCAAATTTATGTTTCTATTATTACAAAACATAAAATTACAGATTAATCCAATGCGTAACCTATCTAGATTAGCAAAATAAAAATATACTCATTAAGCAACAGATAAGTAAACTTCAAAATAACCAATTAGAAAACGGATAAAACGTCACATGCTGGCAATATACTTTATACATGTTTTAAATTGACTTTTATAATTTATTATTTCCAAAAAATTGGGACACTTATTCAATAGGGATTACATAATGGAATGATCTAAATAGAACAGTTCATTCTAGTTCATTAACTAGTAATGACTTAAAGCATATTAACTGGTTATGTTGACAAACACGCACATTTTAGATTAATTTCTATTGTTTTTGTCTAATTGAGGTACGGGCCTGGCACATAATGATGTTCAAAAAAATTACCTTCTAACGCTTAACGTTAGTATTTATGACTTTTAGTGTATTGTTTTATATTAAAATGCAGTGACCGCTGACTGCTCGAGTCACTCCACATGCGGCGGTCAAGGCAATCGGTCGTGCGGCATGGATAAAATTTTGTGCATTGTCATTCGAAAACCTATTCTATGGCTCATAAACTACAATGGCCATATAATATGGTTTCCGATATATACATAAATCATTAATTATGTAAAACAGTGTACTTTTATGGAGTTGAATGAGGGACTTGAACATGACGATTCCGCCCTAAGGACTACTGACCAACTCTAGCGTGGAAGTTAGTTTCAGGCCTCTAGCATCGAAGGGCTCCGAAAGGCCACAGGCCACAACCAAAATATTCCAAAATAAAACTAAAGGCTCCATTCATACGCGTACCCATACACACAGATTGATCACTGCCGAAGAATCCATGGAAAAATCTGCGTATGAATGCTATGGTTCGCTGATCGGCTTGCGACTCAAGACTGTCTACATCTACACTAATATTATAAAGAGGAAAAATTTGTGTGTGTATGTTTGTAATGAATTAACACAAAAACTACTGTGCCGATTTCAAAAATTCTTCACCATTGGAAAGCTACATTCACCCTGAGTAACATGGGCTATATTTATTGCTAGAAAAGACTAGGATCCTTACTAAAACTTAAGTATTGTAACCCAAGGTGTAAAATAAGGGCCCTAAACCGTGCGAAGCCGGGACGGGCCGCTTGTAACTTATATGAAAGAACAAAATATATTTCTAAGTAACTTACTTGTCCGATAGAGGTCCTACGAAGAGCAGTCCAACCATGTAGCCGAAGCTGTGCATCGTGCCAACCAATGTCCTCTTCCACTCTTCACAGGCTATCTGGAACTGTCAACCAAAATACCAATGAACATCGTTATAGGTGATGGTTACTGAACATGGTAGGTAATTTGCCTAATTTAACATCTGATAGGATAAAACACTTTCTTCTATATCTTAAGCAATAATTATCATCTTAAGCCACTTTTCAAGCAGAGCAAAGTCCACTGCTGGACATATTCCGCCCCCAATGACTGCCAACAAAAATACCTATGAACACTGATATAGAATAGGTGATGGTTACCACTTAACATGAAAGATAATTTGCTTGTTTCAACATCTAGTAGAATAAAAACATTTTCTCTTTATTTAAGCAATCATAATCATATTAGTTGACGATTCAAAGTGTACTGTAATATTCGTACTAAGTTTTTTTTTGCTTTTACAGGCCTATTATATCCTCCCTCAATGACCACCATCTCGCTCTATGAACGTGATCAATTCTCAAATAACTTGGATACCTACTTACTTCAGCTACGAAGCTGTGTGGATCATCGTAGATCCATTTTGCACAGGGCTGGGAGCACGTACTGTTTCCAAAAGTATTGTCTTCACATCTAGAACAAAATTCTACAATGAATATACCACGCCTTCATCTAGAGCAGTGGTTCCCACAGTGGTGCAGGTGGACCCCCAGGGGTCCACAGGAGACTCGATGGGGGTCGGCGTGAATAAAAATGGGGGTTCAAAAGTTGTAACCCCACTTACACGCCATTGTATTTAGTTTAAGAACAAAAGTGTTGATTTGGGTTTACATAATAAAGAAGCTACTCAAAAAAACATTTTTGAAGCTATAATATTCAAATTGACAGATTTAGTATCCTGCGATCCGCAATTCGCATGCCCAGCGTGGGCATTAAGGGCATATTTCCCATCTTATAGAGGAGCCTATGTCGAAGGGCGTCCACCGATACCAGTTATATATTGAAAGTGGGCTACAAGAAAAAAGAGATTGGAGGTCTTGGTCCTCAGTCATCGCTACACCCTTCACAGGAATACTGATGGCAAAAATGAGCTGAATGATATTTTCCGAAACGACTGTTACTTCTAACAAATAACACAATGATACTGTTTCTTAAAGTTTTTACTCAGCGAGTTTTGTTTGTATGAAGGCTCAGGTTCCTATGCCTTTGCAAACTACACTATGGTCCTACTCAAACAAACACCAAGAACAACACCAACTACTTACAGTTGTGAATATTTGCATACCTTCTTAACTAAGGGTCGATTCAACAAATGTGCCTAGTATTCAATGTTGACGTAAAATAAATAATAAATAAGTAGTAAATTAAGTAAGTCAATTAATTAATAGTAAGTTAAGTTCGATTCCCCCCGCGAGACAAATGTTTGTAAGTTCTGCAAATATTTGTTTCGGATCTGGTGTTAACAATGTAGACGCAGAAGGTCGCGGGTTCGATTCCCGCCGCGGGTTCGATTCCCGCCGCGGGTTCGATTCCCGCCGCGGGACAAATGTTTCCATTATTTGCAGATATTTTTCTCAGGTCTCAGTGTTTTCTATGTATATTAAGTATGTAGGTATTTAAAAAAACATGTGTAGTATATGAGTCATGTGGTTCCCATAATACAAGCTCTGCTTAGTTTGGGGCTACATGATGCTGTGTGAGTGTCCAGCATTATTTATTTATTTGAATAAAATATGTATGTATTTGGAAAAAAAATTGGAGGTCAACAGTCATATAGGTATCCATTACTTGTAAGTTGACGGCCTCTTTGGTGCAGTGGGCGAAGGTCCGCCTGAGATGCAGAAGGTTGTGGGATCAATTCTCACCGCGGGACAAATGTTTGCATTATTTGCATATATTTGTCTCAAGTCTGAGTGTTTTCTATGTATATTAATTATTCGTTTATCTTTTGAAAGATGTTCTAGGTAAGGCCTAATTAGATTATTTATTTTATAATTATTTTTATTTGGTTGTTATTAATCTAGCTCAGTAGATATATATTCTGGTTTATTTTTCTAACGAAAATTTGAAATTACATAAAAAATTAAGTGACGACTTTTTTTTACTAGCGCGCTCGCTTATACATTCTACATATAATACCACGTAGTTTTGCATCAAAATTAAATGTAAAAACAACCAGTAGCATATATTTTCTTGTTTTACGTGTAACCTTGTCGGTTATTATCATTCCATAAAACAATAGAACTGGCTAATGAATGAGTAAAATTGTTGAATAACACAAAGCTCGGTCGAGGCCGTGGAAAATAACCTATGATGGCAGGGAGAAAGAATTCCATAGAATTGAACTACAATAGGAATAAGGTGCATGGGAAACGGGCTACTTTCGTTAGTTTATTAGTAGGTTATCACTTCGTCAGAACTCAGAATAGATCGCATGGCCCAACTTGCGCCTCTTTATTTTTAATGTTGTTACAACAATGATTTCTTAAACCACAATTAAATAGTTAATGCTAATTGCACAACTACTTAAAGGTAAACACTACATGCAATAAAATTTTATAGTAATAGGGAGCAAAATTATAATAAAAAAATAACTAAAGCAGGTACAGAGAAATGTAGTTTAAATCTTAACAATGCTCAAATCAACTAGCATGGTATGTTGTGTTTGACAAGCTCTCAGTCAAGCACTTTCAAGTTTCATATTCATTTATTTAGCGTAAAAAATAACATTACAGGTGCTTAAGATCGAAGGCGTTTACGGAGTCGGACACAGATAAACAACTAAAACTTTACAATAATAGAAAGAGAGTGGGTACATATCCTATAACAAAATTTATACCAACCAAAAGTAAGTGTATCCTAAGCTATGATTAATTAGGACAAGAGGTGGCCCAAGCCAAATAAAATAATAATAATAATTTAACTGGCCTCATAGCTCATTTGGTAGTTGCTCTGCCTTCCGAGCGGTCGCTGGTTCGATTCCTGCCCAAGACAAAAATTTGTGTAGTAAACATCATCATCAGCCTGTCCAGTAAACAGCCCACTGCTGGCCATAGGCTTCTCCTACTGAGCACCATTGTGCCCTGTCCTCAGCTCGACGCATCCAGCTTTTACCAGCAGCCTTTCGCAGATCACCTAGCCGGAGGGCTTCCTACACTACGTTAGCCACGGTCTCCATTCAAAAAAACATTTACAACAACGGTTAGTGGTTCTTCGGCGGAACATATGTTGTGAACATGGTTGATTATTATTATTTAAATTGTGTATGTATGTTTATCAGTCTTTGCTTGATTTAAAATCAGTTGACCATTTGTTCCCGTAATTTTTATTTATCTATTTTATCCTACTATTTTTTTTACTTGGCCAGACGGAGTGACGACAGGTGGACCAAAGTGCTGACCGAGTGGTGGCCGAGAGTTGGTTACAGGAATAGAGGCCGTCCTCCAGCGAGATGGTTTGGCGATATTAGAAAGACCGTCGGCGGCACCTGGTTCAGAATCATTTATTGCGAAAATGGGTACAAAAATATAATGTTATAGACAAAAAGTTCCTCCATAATCAAATTAAATTGTTATCCAGAATTTAAACATATAAGTAAGACAATAGGAGAGCCTGATGATACTAATGCACCTCGTTCTCCTAGCAATTTAGTTTATAACGTAGAATATAATAACTCAGCTAAGTTTATAAGGCTAATGCATCAGAACATAAAAATAGACTACTAGGTAAATTATTAGAAATAGAACTATTTTTGAAATCAAACCCTTTTCACATATTATGTTTTACAGAAAAAATTTTTTGACATCTAATAATTTGTCTTTTACATTGAGCAATTATAAAATTGCCAGTATGTTTTACAGAAAATCTGCTATTGGTGGAGGAAGCATAATCATGACAAATTATAACATTAAAGCTAAGAACAGAAAAGACATTGTGTGTCTGTCTACTGAACTCATATGTGAAATGGCATGTGCCGAACTGGATGACTTCGTTATTTTATGTGTTTACTCGCCACCATCTGCTAACTTTATATTGTTTATGAATAATTTAGAAGAGGCTTTACAAAAACTTACAAATAAAAATAAAAATATATTAATGTGTGGAGATTTTAATATTGACCTGTTAACAGATTCCTCAGAAAAACATCAATTTATTCAATTGTGTAGGTCGTTTAATTTATTTGAAATATTTATGGAACCAACTAGAATAACTCCTTTAACAGCCACTTGTCTGGATAACATCTTTATGAATTTTGATCACTCTGATAAACAAATGAAAGATAATTTACGCTCAAATCACAGAGGACAGAGTGTTGTTTTCAGTAGCAGTAACAAACAAACAGAAAGCAAGGTTATTTGTAGACCTTTGACAAAAAAACGATTAGAAATATTTCTAAAAGCGATGGCAGATAAGGTCACAAACTTAAATTACGACATAAAAGATCCTAATGTACATTTTGAATCTTTATTTAAAGTTATATGTGATGAGTTCAGCGCTATATTCCAGACTAAAGAAATTAATGTAAACGCAAAGCCAAAACTAGCGGACTGGGCTACTCGAGGTATTCTCAAAAGTAGGGAAACCCTATATGATCTTTACAAACAACGAAATTATACAAATAACGTATTTTTTTTGGAGTACGTTAAAACGTATTCGAAATTATTTAAACAAGTCTGTGCCTGTGCTAAATCTTTATCAATTAAATATAAAATATCTAATTCTAATAATAAAATAAAAACTACATGGGACGTGATTAAAACAGAAACTGGAAAAGCTAAAGCAAAAGAATGTATAAATACCATAAAAAAAGACAATAAAATAATCACTGATAAACTCGATATTGCAAACACGTTTGAAAGCTTTTTTGATAACATTCCAGCAAAGTTAACCGAAAGATTAAATGGTTCGTCTAGTATCGCAGAATATTTTCTTAGGGAAAATATGGATATAGTATCAAACACGAGTACTTTTAAATTTAGTCACATAACATGGAAAACAATAGAGAAAGCTTTCAGAACGCTAAACATGAAGAAGACAGAAGACTTATGGGGTATATCTGTTAAAGTGTTAGGTAGTATAATCAAAATCATTTCTTGCGATTTAGCGCAAATTTTCAATTCTAGTATTGATAATGGTATATTTCCAAATATGATGAAGCATAGTAAAATAATACCATTATTCAAAGTTGGGTGTAAACAAGATCCATCTAATTATCGACCGGTCTCCATTCTCCCATCTGTGAGTAAAGTATTTGAAAAGATTATTCTAAATCAATTAATGAATTACTTCGACATAAATGGACTACTGCATAACCAGCAATTTGGCTTTACAAAAGGAAGATCCACTTTAGATGCTGGAGTAAACCTGGCTTCTTGCATATTAAATGCTTGGGAGAATTTAGAGGATGCGATTGGTGTCTTTTGTGATCTTTCAAAAGCATTTGATTGTGTTGACCACCAAACGCTCACAATGAAGTTAAAACACTATGGTGTCACTGAGAACGCTTTGAGCTTACTCGTGTCATACTTGACTGATAGAGAACAGCGAGTAGCAATAGGAAATATTAAATCCTCAGGATCGATAATTAAATCGGGAGTGCCTCAGGGCTCAATATTGGGTCCTTTTATGGTTCTTGTTTATGTGCCATTTATGGTACAAAAAAAAACAAATTGTGAAATCGTGCTCTTTGCAGACGACACCTCACTCCTATTTAAGGCTAAAAGAAGATCAAATGATGTAAATATAATTAATGACACGCTAAAATTAGTAAGTGATTGGTTTTCAGCAAATAATTTAGTATTAAATCCATCTAAAACGAACTGTGTCAGATTCTCATTATTAAATGGAAAACAAACAAGTAGTGATATTATGATAATGAATAAAAAAATAGATATCGTGGAATCCACAAAATTTTTAGGGATAACTCTGGACAGTAAATTGCAATGGGGTCCACATATTACTGTATTAGGTGATAGGCTTAGCTCAGCTGTATACGCAGTACGAGAGGTAAGGAGACTAACTGACGTCGCAACTGCTAGATTAGTTTATTTCGCTTATTTTCACAGCATTTTGAGTTACGGAATATTACTATGGGGATCAGGAGCAGATATTAATATTGTTTTTGTTCTTCAAAAAAGAGCTATTAGAGCCATTTACAACCTAAACTCACAAGCTTCGCTAAGAGACGTTTTTAATCAAATTAAAATATTAACAGTTCCTTCACTATACATATATGAAAATATTATGCATGTACGCAAAAATATTAAAAACTATAGCAAACGTTGTAACGCCCATACCATTAACACGAGAAATAAAGATAAAATTATAAATGAGGCTTTTAGATTGCAAAAAACCAATAAAAGCTTTGTGGGTCACTCAGTGCGTTTCTACAACAAGATTCCTAATGAAATTGTGGAACTTAAGGAAAGTCTGTTTAAAAAATGTATAAAAAATAATTTAATCAACAAAGTCTACTATTCTATCAATAACTATTTGAATGATAAAAACGCTTGGTGTCTGCCAATACACTTGACAAAGCCCATACAGCTGCAACCTTAGACACGATTGTTATATAGGTAGCTAGATTAAGTTTATGACAAGGCCCCTTTACAGCCGCTTAAAAATTTGTGTGCCTATGTTATAAATTATGTCTACCTTTGTTGTGATATATTTAGTTTAAATATTATATTTATAATTTGACAAAGCCATTATACAGCTGCAAATTATTTTATGTAAACATCTGTTCTGTATAATTAGACTTTTAACATTTTGATGAGAAAATTGACGTGACTAAGAGTACTTTAAGTTCCTATGGTTTTAATAAATGGAATTGAATTGAATTGAATTGAATCCGCCTTACAGAATGCAATTTTATGAATGTAAATTATATTATGTCATAAACTCAAACTCAAAATTAATTTATTCAGTAGGAACTGTATAGTACACTTTAAAACGTCATTTTTTTTTAATTTACTATCTATTCGTAACGTAATCAAACAGAGAAGAATTGGCAAGAAACTCTGCTTGGCTTATATTTTTTTAACTTCATTGTTCCTAATAACTATTACATTGTTTTTGATGGAGTTGGAGGCATTTTCATCCCAAGCTTTTTTGTCATCTAAATAATCAGATATTTTATAATAAGCTTTATCACAGAGATAACGTTATGCAACATTTTTGAATTTATTTACAGATAGATTAATCACGTCATTTGGAATTTTGTTAAAAAATCGTACACATATCCCTTTAAAAGATTGACTAACTTTATGGAGCCTTACAGTAGGAACAGCTAGTTTATCTTTATTTCTAGTGTTAACATTATGATAGGCGCTATTTTTTTTTTAAGTTTATATGTTTTCGGACATACATATATTGGCACGGCACTGTCATATTTACATTTATTTCTTTAAACTTAGTTCTAAGTGATTCTCTGGGGCCCATATTATAAATTGCACGAACAGCCCTCTTCTGCAACACAAATATGGTGTTGATATCTGCAGCATTCCCCCACAACAAAACGCATACTATTCATTACAATAATGAGATTATATAAATTATGTACACCGTTCTTTAAAAAAATATACAAATGGAAGTCAATGGCTGTACATAATACAATACAATTATAAATAATAATGTCATTTATCCATTTTATTGTAAACTTTTTCATTTAGAAGTTTCTTTACTTTAAAGGAGAATGCCGTCTGATGTATGGCACTTGGTACCAATGCTAAAGTGATTGAAACGAAACCTAATTTTTTCGAAAGATATTAAACTGTTATTCATGGAATACTAAGTCTTTTTTAAGATTAACGTAACAAATTGTTTTATTTGATATTAGTTCTAGTTTATTTTAAAAAAAAATATTTTCCGATACCTTGTGTTCAGTTTTGTCTAATTATAAGTATTGCACTATAAACATTTAACTATCATACTATATCTATAAGAAAAGGTTTATATACATACCTCACACATATAGGTAAAAGGGTGTTATTACTTCTACTTTGTAGGTTGGACATTACATACCTACATTACTACTGTGTTCTACTTTATATTATTTTCAAACAATGATACTGTCGAGAAAGTAGATGGGTATTTACATCATTTATGGTTTTAAGAGGTGTACTTACTGGTGAAGGTGAAATCCAAGCTAAGATTCAAGATCACACATTCATCACAACCATGGAAAGGCCATGGATGCTTCTTCCAAACTATTTCGCGTCACCGGTTATTAGCAAACAGTTGATGCAACGATTGTTTATCGTTCATTATTGTGATGATGTCTAATAAAATATATATTTACAGAATAAACACTGTTACACAATGCCACAGAACACTCTACCGAGAACATATTAAATACATAAAGATAGGAGGTAGTTTAGTAGTACCACAAAAAAGTTTTTGATCTAACTTCTTTGATTTTCAAAGTGAAAGAATTCTAATGTTTTCAGTCGATTCTACCGTCTAAATAATTAAAAGTGAGGGTGGTTGCAGTGTCATGGCGCCGTGCGCCGGAAACCAAATCAACGAAAGAATTTTTATGTGATTATTAATTGAGTTGGTGTGTAAAACTAAAGAAAATGTTAATGCTATTTATAACATAAAGGAAATTTTATGGGATACGTTTGGTTTTGACGCAATTGGTACGGGTTATAGGCATTCTCCTTTAAAGATATTAAGAGAAGTTGTCTCAAGTAGGTGAAATTCAAATTCAAATTCTAGTTGCCATACAGAACACACTATTAGGCGAGGTGAGAGGCGAGTGGCATAATCAAAAGAAGGTCTATGCCCATCAGTGGGTCGATAAAGGTTGAAATGATGATGATGATTATCCTACTAATTTTATATAAACAAAAGTTTGTGAGTGTGTGTAGTGTGTACTCACACATCCGTAAATACTAAACGAATTTGGATGAAATTTGGTATCAGTGTATGTTGTGGATTACCACATAGGCTTCTTATCTGATTATGACGCGAGCAGATTCGCGGGTTAAGTTTTTTAATTTCCGGCAACATCAAAATTCGAGGTTTTTGGTCTCCTGATCAAACAAGTAAACTTACAAAGTGAAAGAAGTTTATCTTTTGCTAGTATAAGAAAAAATTACAATTATCAGATTACCCAGTAAATAGCTTTTAAAGCAAAAAATTCAATAGCGTATCCGCCGTCTACATGGTGGTCCAATGTCGAGAAAGACTTAAAAGCCCTAAACGAACACACTCTGTTGTACACTCTGCTTAAAATTCATGATCTGCCTGCTCTTTTATTACGCTATTTGGGATCAACACAATTATCTCCTGTCACAAGTAATCTCACTCCTTTCTTATCTTTCATACAATAAATCCGTCTCTTCTTTGGCCTACCTCACTCTGACTCTCTCCTGACTTTTACGCGTTCTACTTTCAAATGATAAAACATAACTTTTTTGCTATCTTTAAATCTACTGTCAGTGACCCAGACTGTACCCAGTCACATTATTAATAGAGGATATGGAAGATCGGGATCTTCTAACACAAGCATTGTTAGCTTAAAGAAAGATCCAACCTAGACTTTCATTTATGTATAATTCGTTACAATAAATATACCTATTCCTGAAAAATGGGGCATAAGTCTACAAAAATAAATATAGATTATTTTTAACTAGCGACGCAAAATGAGGGGTGTTATAAGTTTAGCGTATGTATCTGTGTGTGTTCCCGTCTATACTAATTCAATCATGCTAAATATATAATCATTCTTCGACCGTTACATCGGGAACACAAGTTTGTCATTTTTGACAGCTAATTTTAAACTTACCGAAATTGTACCTACCTATCAACAATTATTAATACAAATCGATTCAACCATAAACGCAGCATTTTACTTTATGAAACCCAGGAGCTTCCCATATACAGAAACCTACATAAGAAGCGCCAGGGACTACTACAGTGTGTTTTTTGTAACAATATATATCAATGGTTTTTTGTGGCATCGTTGCTCCCAAGCAGGTGGAACGATTATGATTTATTTATTTTTTGTTTTGAAAGGTGGCTTATGTGGTCTATCCGTAGCTATGATTCAGGAAAATCTGTTCAGCCGTTTGAAGATCATCACCTCTTTTCTTGGCTCAATTCGATTGGCACTGTTCGATTCTACTGGGAAACGTTTCGAATATTGTATTTCTCCACATAATTATCCATGGCAAAATCGATAGGTCAAGTCTACTCACAAAAATTAACTTTACTATCCCCTCGCTCTTCCAGCCGTTTTAAAAATAGACAAACTTTCGTTCTTCCATTCAGTCGCAAAAACTACTATCAACACTGACTGCTAAACGGAATGTGTTGTACCTTTACAAGATTGTTCATTCTATAATTTATTAACCCGATTTACTCTCACATATATCTTTCAATATTAAATTTAGCGCTCGTAGATCTAACCAAACCAAAATTTTTACCTTACGTACATATAAAAATAATATTTCCTATTATAACCCCTTAACTAAAATGTGTCATCAGTACAATGAAATAGTAAAAACAAATGATGAACTAGACATTTTTAACTTAAAATTAAACAGATTTATAAAAACCATCAAAGATATCCTTCATATTACAGGTAGCTCAGATGCTCGTAATAGCGTCCAAGGCTACCATGTCATCATCTTCTTCTTCTTTTTCTTCTTTTTCAGCAGTCCACTGCTGGACATAGGCCTCCCCTAATGAGCGCCATTGCGCCCTGTCCTGAGCTCGACGCATCCAGCTTCTACCAGCAGCCTTTCGCAGATCGTCACCCCACCTGGCCGGAAGGCGTCCTACACTACGTTAGCCGAGCCGCGGTCTCCACTCAAGAACTCGTTTACCCCAACGGTTATCGGTTCTTCGGCAGATATGGCCAGCCCACTGCCACTTAAGCTTGCTAATTTTCTGAGCTATGTCGACAACTTTAGTTCTATGACGGATATACTCGTTACGGATCTTACCATGTCACTTGATCAGCAATTTATTTTTATATTTTCTCATGTATTTTTGTAACTTTTTCGCCTCAATTTATTACAAACTTTTTTATGTATAGGTACTTTATCTTGTTTACTGGTTTTTTTTACTTTCTCTTCATTTAGCTCATGTTTTAGAAAACAATTTCTGTCCACTTAGCACTAACATTTTGTTTTTAAAGTGCGCACTTAAGTTACGTTTCAATCCAGATCAAAACCGTTGAATTTATTAAGATACTTAATTTTATTGCTTGTAATGTGTATTGTGTGCTTAAATAAATTTAATAGATATAAATATATTTTATTCAGTCTCTTCAAAGAGACTGTCTAAATTCGCATAATTACGAAAATAATATTATAATACTCATATTTTATTTTTATTTTTATACATTACTATTATTTATATAGTAGACAGTTATGTGTACCCCTCACCCCTCACCCTTAGATTAAGTTAACAATATTGTTTTTGCCAGCATTGGAATGCCGCTTCTGAGAATTGTGTAATGCTGATGCAGCCGTCTGGGTGTCGTCCGGCTGCATCCGAACCTAATGTTCTTACTTCATTATTAAAGCGCCTCCAAATCGGTGTGGACGTAATCACCCTAGTTTTATTTTATTAAATAAGTAAATCAGTTAGCTTTTTAAGAACCCGTAATAACGTTCCCAAATTAAGAGTAGATATTCCACAGTTCTATTTGTAGTGCATGTTGTGTTATCTTCTAGAAGGTTATACACCTGTGTTTGTTTTTTTAATACTAGTTTTTAATTTTGTTACCCTGCAGAAAGTGGCATAGATTTTTACTCTTTATTAAGCTATTGACAGCAGTAAAAGATTATTGACAATTGTTATCTAGTAATAAACAGATAATAACACCTATCTTAGCGATATACTAACTGAGATGATTGATATCTTGTTTTTTTTAGCCTAGGTATATGTAAACTAACAGGCAACACACTTTGTTATTTACATTAATTTGTTTGTAGCGGGATTTAAAAATGGTTTGTAATCTTATCTATCATGTTTATCATTATACAGCCGTGACCGCCATCAGCGGCCATTGTTAGTATAATAATCCATTTATATTCTTATTAGTTCAAGACAAGTCGCAAATACATTTTCATAAATTACTAGCTTCCTCCAGCGGCTTCGCTCGCGTGGTACCGGGATAAAAAGTAGCCTATGTTAATCCAGGTCACAAACTATGTATATTCTATGTTTTATTCAAATCCATTCAGTAGTTTTTGCGTGAAAGAGTAACAAACGTTCATCCATACATCCATACATACTCACAAACTTTTGCATTTATAATATTAGTAGGAAGTAGGATAGGATAGGAAGTAGAATATTAGTAGGAAGTTGGAAGTAGGATAGTAAGATAGGATAGGATAATGGGATGGGATGGGATAGAGAGATAGCTTTCGGATTTTTAGAATATTGTTAGAAAATTATGATGTTACAGATTTTAAAGAAATTGATTCTTAGTTGTGGTATTCAAATTTAAATGAGGCCTAGCAGGAAGTAGGTATACATACCACAAATGAATTAAACATTTTTCCAAATCGGTTCATAAATGACGGAGTAACTTAAAAAAATACAGCAGAATCGAGCTCCTCTCTTTTTTTTGAAATCGGTTAAAAATAAACTAATTGAGAACCACCTCTTTTTGAGCTGATTAATAATGCGCTATTACATCTTTGTCAGTTTTTATAGCCTCTTGAAGAGATTAACTAGGTACTCATAGTTTAAGAGCAATATCCATAAAATATGACTACCTAACTACTCCTTTAGTTACAGCCTACTTCTCAATGTTATTAACCAAATGGCTATGTGTTAAGTTGTTATATTGAGTAATAATGTTCCTACCTACTTAGGTACCTATGTATAAACCTGTGCTGGGCCCTAGTTTTATTTTGAAATAAATAAATTAGATGGTAGAAAATGCTCCCCAGCCCCAGAGAACTGTTTGTTAGTTATCAGGGTGTACTACGTGCTGGTGAGGTTAGCTTGGGTTCCAAAGATGGGGTTTGGTACCCCTTACACCCCCGGAGGCCTCTGGGCTGCCTAAAAACTTTGACACCAGAGTTTAGCACTACGAAGAAGGATGGAGGATGGATGTAGGTACTATAGAGCGCACCATGCTTCTACCGCGTTTTACAACAATAGATATGTATATATACAATGCCTTATATGTACAATGTCTTCAATAAAAAGTATCCTATTCGGAAGTGAACTGGCTCTGACATCACCTTCTATTGTCACAATGCTTATTTAGTCATGGAACCGAAAATAATAACAAAGACAGATTGTGTTCATTGCACGGTATTAGCCAAGCAGAGTTTTTAGCCAATTCATCTCTTCAATTTGCAATATAAATTTGAAAGAGTTCCATAGTGTTCTACTCGTATTTATCTATCTTTCTATTCAGCCGATAATACTGCGGAGTAAAAGCCTCTTCTCTTATCACACCACTGCTTGCAATCTTGAGCCAGCCGGATCCACTGCTTTCCTACTTTAACAATATCCTCCCACTCTAACTCTTTGCCACCATTCGGTAATTGCTTTGGTTAATCGTTGGCGACCACTTCAGATTTCCAATCCGTAAGCTATCGTCTATCGTTGCTAGTAACGACAATTTAAAATATTTACTTATTTCCACCTTATATGGAATAGAATAAAATAAAACCAATATTTTTATTGCACAAAATTCAATGTACTTAGGCGAACTTAATGCTAACATTCTCTCCCAGCTAGCCTGTAATTTGGAGTTTAAATTAATATGGTGGCAATAAATACAAAAATATGTTGTGCTGACCCCATCTAGAGTAGGATATAGGCAGGGAAATGATGAAATGATGATGGTGGCAATAAATACATTGGGGTATTTTTAAAATACTAACGTCAAAGATGACTAAGTTTAAGTTGTTTTTTGGCGATTTGCGTTACAATGTGTAAAGCAGCCATCATACGTAAAAAACAAAAATAAATTAGTATTAAGGGCAGAAAGCGATCAAGCGTTCGAGCTTTCCACGTTTGCGTTCTGCATTTGTTGTGTTGTATTACTTTACATAGGTACCTAGAGACATGATGATTTCCTCCTTGACGTATCCCTCGACGGCGAACCTTGTTAGTTTCGGACGTGAGAGCGAAGATGGCTTGCAAAGCCGAATTTTGTCTTGAAGGCTCTATTAAAGGGTGCACAATTTAACTGACTAAGGAATCGTAGGTGTATGCGTAGGAAGGCTTAGGACGGTTCATTTTTAGAAGGCGTTTGGAATCGAGATCTAGCAGTCGCTTTTGTTCAAAATTTGTCACAGCCTTGTTAACAGAGTAGACATACACATACAACGGTACAACGGCTTTCGTTACCATGCGAATTCGTACTTGAGTTCCATTTGGCATAGAACACAAAACGTGAACGCGGAACGCTCAAACGCTCGGGCTGGTCAAAGTCATCATTGGCGCAATTGTGTACCTTCATTACCTTGATGATACCGGAAGCATATTTTACATTATCATCTCTCATTTTCCTCTCTCAAAGCATCCAGCCTTGGATATCGTAAGGGTGGATTAAGGATTCTGCAGCGTCCTGTCGGTTGGCACCTACTTGTAAATATGTAGCGTAATTAATTCTTTATAAAAAAAATATTTAAACATGTTTTGGGTTACCTGTTAATAGGTAAAAAAGTAAATAAATAAATCTGAAATCTGAATCTGAAATATATTTACGCAGATATCAGCAACGCGTTTCCATAGTGTTAATTTTTTATCGACTTTGAAACGTCTCATTCTATTTTCAATATCTACCTATTCTTTGCCCAGATTTTGCTTCAATAATAAGACTAGTTCCGATACACATCTCAACGCAATCTCCAATACAATGGAATGTTGAAAATACCACTTTATAGTTCTCCATTAAGTTGAAAAGCAGTACATCATCTGAACTAAGGTAATTTATAAAACGTCTGGGTACGACCAAGATCCGACCCGAAGAGCGATCCTACTAATTTTATTAATGCGACAGTTCGTTATGATGTTTAAATGTGAAATATTTGTTACTTAATCACGCCAAATTTACTGAACAGACTGTAGAGTACCTCACTACAACGCAAGCAAAGCCGCGGGTGGAAGCTAGTATGGAAATAAAGGTACTTGACCCGACCCAAACCGTCAGACGGTTGAGTGTACTCACGGCTCAAGTGGCACTACTGATCAGCTTACAACTTTCCATATAAATTCACAACATGCTATTTAATATTTTTTTAAATATCTAAACTGATTTTATTTTATTTTATAACATGTTTTTTCTTTGAAGTGAAAAAACAAAGTGAAAATGGCATTAGGTCGTTGGCTGCGGGTCAGCCTAACACTTTTTTTTACATGAAATAGCCAAGCGCTTGACCACTAACACACCTGAGACAGGTGAAGATGTGGTCTAAGGTGGAGCACGATTGCCTCGAAGGATTCACTCTGGATTTAAAGACTCATTTTGTTATCAGCACTCCAAAGTAACAGTATAATATATTAATGACTCCAAGTGTTAACTGCTGGCAAAATAATATGGATGCTACAAGTGCATTTAGCGCTCTATCTTAATATTATAATAGATCGAATACTAATGAATAATAAATAAATAAATAAAAAACATTTTATTTCAAGCTATAGGCTCATAAAATCAGACAAAACTAATTTATTAATCAATTAATCAAAATTAAAATAAACGAAACCACAAGATAACTAAAATTAAAATTACAAAATATATTAAAATTTAAAGTACCTGATAAATGAAGATGGCAAAATTGGGTCGGAATTAATTACCTTCATATCATACTTCATATACCTATTTAAAAAAATGACGTTTCAAAGTGTACAGTTCCTACTGAAGAAATGAATTTTGAATTGGAATTTATTAATTTTGTTTATCAAAAACCGGGTAAGAGTTTAACTCGTTCACTGAGGGTTCCGTACAAACTTGTAGGTATAAAATCATTATTTTCGGTTATCTTGAACATGATCGACAGACAGACGGACAACGAAGTGATTTCTTAAGGGTTCCTTATCCTTTTGAGGTGCAGAACCCTCAAAAACCCTCACAAAGTAGATAGACAGAGATTATATTAGGGGAACGACATGATTGATAAACGACTTATATACTTTTTTTAAATACATACATATCATACGTAGAAAACACCCAGACCCGAGACAAATATCTGTAGAACATGCAAACATTTGTTCCGCAGCGGGAATCGAACCCGCAACCTTCTACGTCTCAAGCAGGCCTTCGCCCACTGCGCCACAGAAGTCGTCAAATATGTTGCATGTTGTGTTGTTCTGTTTTTATTTTCCTCAAAGTAATGTGAAATGTGTAAAAAACAAATAAAATAAATAAATGATGTTGCAAACTAAAAACAAAAGTAAAAAGCGGACTAAAAATTAAAAGGAACACTTAGCACCTCTACAGAGTAACTGATTTAGTCCATCTCAGATCGTTTGCGCGAGGTGACTTCACTTTTATTTACTATTTTATTTTTTGCAAAGAAAAACGGCATACACACATAGTCTGTAACTATATCTCTAAAATGTTTTGTCGCTATCTCGGGTCAAAGATGAGGAAGCTATTGGATTTGATATCACTATTCACCAGGCGCCAGTGTGTAGCGTTACAGAATTCAAGGTTAAACAAGGGCAATAAATTAGATAAGCTGGGCCTTAGTATATGAGTTTTCATTAACAAAAAAAAAAGCTGGAAATAAGCTTTTCAGAATCAGTAGGCAACCCAACAAGTCGATAACGAAGATAAAACTAAACTAAAACAATTTTGTAACTATAAAGCAGTATGATTGATTTGAAACAGTATTATTAATTGGATTGAAATAAAAAAATCCTATAATAATTAAAGGTAAAGGAAAGTTTGTGAAATGTGAAATGTTTTTTGCTTTTAGCTGAAATTTAGTAATCGAGTACGACGCGAGTGAAGCCACGGGCGGAAGCTGGTTAAGTAACATAGAGTAACATAAAAAATGGAGTCTGTCGGCCCAGGTAGGTACCAATGGTTACCTAAAACTGCACTGTGCTGAACCAAGTCTGCGGACTGCGTCTCCGCATACCTATACTTAACTAACAGAAGTGAATGTGACCTTGCAAACGTTATTATCACGCGAGTCGATATCATACAAAGAGGAACTCACCTATACCCACTCTCCTCCGCTGCGAAGATATAGTTCCCAGTGTAGAGAACATTGGATGCATACGCAAGCCCTAGTAACACCATTACTCTAAGGTGGTAAAGGCTGAATATACTGCACTTTGACAACACATCGTCTAATCCATTCTGCTTTTCCATGTTAGCTTATATTGAACTAGATGCACACGAATTCGTCCGCGTAAAGGTTTTAGACCCCCGCTGCACCTTTTCAAAGGCAGAATTTTAGAAAATCCTTTCTCCGTGTATTCCTACATCACAAAATTACTATACACTCCCAGTATTATGCTTCTAGGACTATATAAAAGGCTTAAAAAAGGCTTTATATAAATTATTGGTTTAAATCAGGAGATTATCACAACATATTTGCGAAACACTACTTCTAAATTTCTTAATGCACGAGCACACTTTTTGGTCATAACATGACACAATCGCTAATGACGAAACTCAAAAACTGGTTTGATTTTGAAGTGAATGATAACTTTTTTACCGGATTATATGAGTGAAGTTTATACGGTATGTGTAAGAGATCTGTGGTTACGTCGAGACACAGTAGCTAACTGTCCGAGGAACACATACTCCATTGTAGTTATCAACTTTGATTACCGGTTGAAAGTTCAATTATGACTAGCTAATTCGTTTGTTATAATGCTCGTCTGTAACAATCATGGCCATATCTGCCGAAGAACCGATAACCGTTGGGGTAAACGAGTTCTTGAGTGGAGACTTTTCAAACTCTTCAAACTCAAACTCAAAATTTATTTATTCAGTAGGAACTGTATAGTACACTTTGAAACGTAATTTTTATTAATTTACCACCAATTCGTAACTCGACCAAACAGAGAAGAATTGGCAAGAAACTCTGCTTTTTACTTGGCGCTTACCCGTGACTGCCCCAAAATTTCTAGAAGGCGAAGAATTGGCTCTTTAGCGCAGTTGGTTAGCCCGGTATTTATGAGAAGGTCGCGGATTCAAATCCCGCCTGAGTCGAAATTTTCAGGTTATTTAAAAAATATAAGGTCTTAGATCTTAGATTTTCCCTGAAGTGTGCTCTAACACTTAAAATACTTGGATGTTCAAATGTTCAAAAGCAGTGGACTACTATAGGCTGATGATGATGATGATAACCGGTTAATGGCATTAAGATACAATTGCTTTGTTTTTAGAAGGGAAGTCTAGATGTCGTTAATTGATATGCCATGTCTGAAGGCCTTCAAGTGACCTAAAAACAGTATTAACTCATGCGAAATGAAAGATTAAACCTCGAAAGAAAACATCGAATTACTTATGCTCATAAAATAATGCACGACACTTAGCTTCCCACTGCAGGTAGTAGTTTGATATAGACCCATGTGGACCACACACTGACGGGGGGTCAAACAGCAGGTTTGTGACTGTTTTTTTTTTAAAGAAGTTTTAACATTGAAAATGTTTGTTTTCCTGATCGAGTATCACTCGGGGCACTCCCCGATTTATGATTTTTTTTGTAGTTTCGGAGATATGGAAGGTACGCTAATAGGCCATAAAATATGTCAAAATGTGCGCCTGCCGAAGGGCTTCAAAGTTCAATTCCCTCATCAAAAATTTTTTTCAGATTTTCCAAAATTTGTCATAATTAATATACATGTTTTCGCTGACTTCGATCGTGAATTTCCCAATATATTTTTTAGCTCTCAAGAAACGGTAAAAACGGTCTCTCGAGATTTCATTACGGTACAGTTTGAGCTATCTTTGAAGGCGGACGGACAAAAACTGTAGGCGATAGAAGGGCCTTTACGCGCGAGGCCAGTGTGCGCTCCGTTCACTTTATCGTAAGTAAGTAAAGTCAAGTTTTATCGTGTGCTTTATTTTTGAATTACATATTCAATGCCTTTGCCGTAGTGTAAGACCTGTAGATTTTTATTCATTTATCTATTTGATTGGAACACCAACAGCTTAAATTTAGATACATTGCATTGGTATGTTGATAAAGTTTAGTTCTGATAAAGAAGCTAATCAGGCGAACACAGCATTCACAATAACTAAGTTTTCATCTAATAACTGACATTTTGACTAATAGTTTCCGGATGTTAAGATGCGAGATTTTAAATATACTAAAGTAAATTAGACGTTTCGGCCGACAAATTAACGTCAAGGGTACCTTGATGCTTTGTTATGTTGATCCTTAGATCGAAATTTGTTCAATTAATTGCCAAACAAAACAAATAAGCGTTTTCAAATTTTAACTGTCATTGTGACGGTGTTAAGTACTGTAGAATAAGAACTAGATTACAATAATTCTATCATAGTCACATTCTTTAACAATTACATAGACTCTGTAAGAATTGTTGAATTATGCGACAAGCGTGTTGTCAATGTTGTCATCAGTTAGCAAGCGTTTTCTAGTTTGACATATTACTCGATTATATCATCATTATCATCATCATCATCATCATCATCATCCACAGTCTGATTTTACCCACTGCTGGGTATAGGCCTCCCTCAACTGGTGCCATCTACCACAGTCCAGCCCTAGTCTAACCCACGTACGGCCCGCGAGATTGACTATGTCGTATATTCCGTTGGTTCCAACGGAAGATCAGCGTTGTGTTGACATGACACAACAAATGCTGAGTTGGACGCCTTTTTGTGATGACGACATTTGTGGCGTAATATGCCTAGGTCCGAGAGACACACTTTTTATGTTAATTTATTGTTAAAGGTATTTTAGGGTGTGTGTTTTTCTTTCTTTATATAAGTTTCCTTGTAATTGTTGTTGTCACAAATAAATGCTTTTTCTTTCTCTTTCTTTCTTTCTTTCTTTTCGTATAATTACATCTTATTTTAGGTGAGGTGTAGAAAAACTCACCTGTAGCCATTCCTCTCAGCGGCGAAGATATAGTTTGAAGAGTAAAGAGCGTTCGTCGCATACGCAAGTCCGATCCACCACATAAGCTTCATGTGGTACCACCCAAATATACTGAACTTTGATAGCACATCATCCAAATTCATCTTCTTCTCCATATTGAAGTACTTCAAGAATTTTAGTTAAACAATTTAAAGTCAGTTTTTTTTTCAGAAATTCCCAACAACCAGTTATTTTAATTGATGTCAGACTTCCGTCGATTGTCAACTCAAAATTAATGCAACGTCAAGAATGTTAAAACCGGCAATTTCTGCAATCACCTCATTTTTCAAATAAAAGGTTGAAAACTGTCATTAAACATAATTGCACTCTACAATGCCCTTAAAATAGATGGATAGATGAAATTATTAAATAACAAGTTTCAGTAGATTCATTTCTGTTTAAATTTCAAAACTTTTCGTACACGATTTATAAAAATAGCAACCGCACACTTATTAAAAAAACACAAAAATTTTGATGAACTAAATATATCGAAACACTAAAAATGTATTCTTCCAACAAAAATTATCTGCAAAAAGCACACCTTTTATATGTACAGTATTGTCAAGACACAGCTATAGAATGGTCTTGAGGATTGGATTGTCAGATGCGATGGGTCGCTACCGGCGCGCGCGCAGAATAGCGAGCAGTTGCTGCGTTCATTGTGATTGCGATTAATGGCCGTGCAGCGGAACCAAATGAAAATATCTAACTGCTCGTTTAAGGACCTCTTCCGCAGAGCGATTGGTGACTAACCTTCGAAACTATATTCTTCTTCAGCCCACAAAGGGTTCACTTTACTACTCAATACAGCCATATCGCTGTATCTGGTTTGATAACAACCATACTCGTGTATTAGTAACACTATACAGGGTGGGGCAAAATTTTACCTTATTGAGGGCCCTTTATTTTGTATTTAAAAGGTTTTGTTCTCACTATCAACTATCGGTTTATTTTGAAGAAAAAACAATTGTATTTTCTGATATCTGAAAAATGTAGATTCAGTCTAGAAAATAAAAAAATTCAAACAAAAAAGACAAGTTGCTCTAAATCGACTCTATTTCCCAATAGGGACACATTTCCCAACGTAACTTACTAAATCAAATAGTAAAATTTCGAGAAAATTAAATAAAGTTTTCCATACAATTTCCTCCTCCTCGCCTCCTGAAGCCTCGGAACTCAGATCAATATGGTAAGTATACAATGATTTTGATCTAAAATATCCATATTTTTTGAAACCTATCCTTTGCGAGCCTGATGGTAGGCCGTCCAGCATTTATTGCAATTCTTGCAGCGACTCTGCCAGTAAGACTGCGAATCGTCAGTGTAGAATGTGCTCGTCGTTTACATTAATACCCATATCTTTCCAGTCCAGCGTCTTAAATATATCCTCCAAAACACTTGTCAACAGTTTCGGAGTTATCACATCGCCTTGACTTTAAAACGTCAGTGCCAAATTAGAAAGTGGTTTTCATTGGAAAAATTAGATTAAAACTTTAAAGGCAATTTGAAGTTGCCTAGAAAGTTTTAATCTAAAACCACAAAACAGATATTACTACTAAAACAAGTTGAAACCAATGCAAAAAGAAAAAAACTATAATAAAAACTATAAAAATATAGTAAGCATTCTTCACATCACAAAAATTAATAGAACCGCTGCGGTTAAATCATCGAAAGATCATACTTAAGGCATTTGTACAACGAACCATCAGCGGAAATTGACAATCACCCATTTCGTAGGTAGATACCAATTGCGCTGTATTTATAGATAGTAGTTTTAAAATGTTGCTTAGTACCTATCTATTACTACTTACTTCCTGCGCTGCAACCCACAGTGTGTCTTGATCTTCTCAACGATTCTCCTGCATTCCGTTCTATCACCCGTCTGCGTTATCCAAAATGTTAACTTTTCTATTTTCCTGTCCTAGTCATTGCAGTCCATCCAACACTTTCTGGGTATTCCTCTGGGTCTCTTCCATTGCGGCGTCTGCTTAGAAATAATTGAAAATTGTACTTATCTATAGTAATGACGAAATAAACCATAGCTAAAGACTCGGTCGTTTGATTTTTTTACAATATTAAGCCTCAGGAGAGACTTCTCCTCCCTGTGTGTGTTCTACCGCTTGTATAATGGGGAGTGTTCTGGAGAATTGTTTGAGACGGTGCCTGCTGCTTCTTTCTATCTTCGCACCGCTCGACATCGGCAGAGGTTTCATCCACATTCATTGCCACCTATGTCTTCTCGCAGTGAGGTTCCAGAGGAATTTCCTCCCGCGAACAATCAAGCTGTGGAATGGTATTCCTGCTGAGGTTTTCCCCAGACACTACGAGCGATTCAAAAAGGGCATTAAAATTTTTAAAAGGGTCAGCAACGCGAATGTTATACCTCTTGATGTTGCAGGCGTCCATAGGCTACGGGTACCACTTACCATCAGGAGGAGGCTGTTTGCTAACTTAATATAATTAAAAAAAAACATTGTCCTACCATTAATGTATTGTGTGATCTTAGCTTACGCACTTTGTGCTATCTTGAGTTGCATAAATTTGGATTTTAATAGATTTACTGGATTGATTATAGAAATATAGGTATAGGTTTACAGTTTACACCATAGTACACACTAGCAGTATCTTGAATTAAACCTAATATCTTTGTGATCTTGTTATAGTTACGAGAATAAAATATCTACATTTCCGTACTCTTGGAGGAAAAAAAGCGTTTAAGGCTCCCTCACATCGGCGCGTTATTATTGTGTAGTGTGATAATACCGAATGCAATATCTGTTTTAAGTACATTATATATATTAGGACAGCTACGAAGTTATATTCTGTACGATAATAACGACGCAATAGAAATAAGACGCTTGCGTTCCACGGTCCTGCGATGCATGCGATCCGGCATTGTAGCAATAACGCGACAATAATCGCAATAATCCGGTATTATCGACCGATATAACGCGTTCAGAAAAACCTGCCATAGAATTATCAGACGAAAAAACGCAGTTGTGTAAACAATCGGAACGCATTGGCGCGATAACGCGACCGGTATTATCGACCGATAATAACGCGCCTATGTCCCCCACTCTACATAGCCTTTATAAATTTTATATAAATTGTTATAAATTATAATATTAGCTAAAAATATTGTAAATTGACATTAACATTAATAGATTCATTAAATATTAAAGGGATCAAGAAACTACATAATTTGTTATTCAACAACACTTAGACTTTTATAAAATAAAAATGTTTTATTTCGTACAATCACAAAAATAATTACATAAGCAGGTATTAAAAATAAAATAAAAGAGGTAGTAGAAAGAGAAACTCAATCAGCATTAGGAATAACAAAAAATTCTGCCATTTCTCCATCGAGATATTATATACTACTACTATAGAATAGTCACAGTCTTCAAGTGAAAACATCGTATTTGACATAAATAAACTTCCCCACCACCACCACACCAGCCTATATCAGTCCACTGCTGGACATAGGCCTCCCCTAATAAAGGGGGATATGACCATAATCCCCACGCTGGGCATGCGGGTTGGGGATCGCAGGGCACAGCTTCTCGCACCCCGACGCTGCTGCCCGTCTGGTGGCCAGGAGATTTAGCTGTGCCGATGTAGGCTGCTCTATGCCGCAATCAGCCGGCTGCCAGAGCCCCGTTTGTTAGTTAGCAGGGTGCACCACGTGCCAGTAAGGTTGGCTTGGGTTCCGATGATGGGAGTTGAACCCCGTACACCCCCAAATAAACTTTTTTTTTTTTTTTTCTCTTTATTTATTTAGGAACCTTTACCATCAATGGTATGTCGGTCATCCAATAAACAAATAAACAAATAAATATCCAAATAAACTTGAAAATGGCAAATTTTCTTTTGCTTGAAAAGTGTTCAAAGTGTGTGGCTCTAGAGTATATAATATCTCGATGTATTCCTCATCAATCAACGGGTCAAGCAGAGTTCACAAAAAAATTCACACTTCTTATTTTCACACATTATCCACAACATGGCCGTAACTACAGATTACTGTATGCATGACACGTGTTTTACCGGTAAGTATCAATTTCACTCTTAATTGAGCCTTGGTAGCGGTCACGCTCACGTCTCGGCTGATAGAGCCTCAAGTAACTGTTCCACTTCATCATCATCATCATCATCATCAACCTACAGCAGTCCACTGCTGGACATAAATCTCTCGCAAGGTTCGCCACTGATCCCGATCCTCAGCTCATTTCATCCACTGTCTGCCAGCTACATTACGCACCACCTAAGTGCTCCACTTAAGTAAGATAAAATATACAAAAATGATAAATGGCATTAATGATTTTACGAATAATTTTTTTTTTAATATTATAAAAACAAAAACCCGACTCTAAAAATGTATGAACTGAAAAGAGAAAAACAAGTATCACAATATCTAAATAAAATTGGCCTAACTAATGCATTGTTTTGTAAGCTTAAACTAAATTCTTTAGGCTGGGAAAACAACGTAGTTTTTGGTAGATCTTTCTCGTCCGTATGCAACAAATTATCGTTTACTTCGACCAATGACAGCGGTTTATTTCGAATGTATGCTATTTCATTGTCCAAAATATCAACGCTGATATATACGCCAAAATATATACGCCTACGATTCGACATGTAAAAATATTCGTGCTTCTGAAACTAAAGGTGCAATCTCTACTCCCGGTGTAAGAATAGTTCCTGCCATACATTTGCATTATTTTGCATCTGGTAATACCTATAATTATTAGTTTGTCTATATAACACATCCACATCGTTCAACATTGTTTTATAATCATAACAATGTTATATAACTTGTTCTATTAACACATTAACGTCCACACTGATAAAAAGCTGTTTAGGTAACTTTGTTTTATAACATATTTTGTTGCATAGTCTGGTGTCGCCTTTATAAGCATGACTTTGTCGTACCTTCAATAGGAACACACTGGTTCTTTCCTCGTCACAAAGCAAGGTCACTCTCGAATGGACCATTGACCTTCATACTTTGTGTTCGCATTCAGGGTAACGTTAACAAGTAACGAACACAAGTATGAACGGTGATACGTATGTATGAACCAACAATAAACTTAAGTATAAACTTTTTATAAAAAAATAAACTGACTTCAAATAAATCACTTCTTACTTCTTGCCCTAAAGAAATTTGAAAATCGGTTCACAATTGACGGAGATATTGGTGATCATAGGTCGAAAATTACAAGTGAGGATGAGGTCTTTTGAGTTTTCCGGGAAAAGTACCAATTTCTCAGGAATAAAATTTATATGGAACCACCTGTGAAGTATATTCTTTTAAACAAAAAAATAATTTTGAAAATCGGATAACAATTGAAGGAGATATCGGTGAACATACATAAAAAATTAGGTCTCCTCTCAGCTTAATGCTGCTCCGCGAGCGAACCAGCGCTGGTTTTCAGAGGAAACCAGAGGTGGCGAAACCTCACGATCACCGCGCATCACTTAGGCAAAAAGGTATATATATGTATAATACGTATATACTATAAATATATACATATTACACATATACATAAATACACAATACACATCTTCAAGTACAATAAAAAAAAAGTTACAGCCAACTGTTACCAAAAGAATGTCCAATAACAACAACGCCAGTTATTAAATACTGCTGGACATACGCATAATATATCACTGCTGGACATACGCCTCCCCTAATAAGAAGGGGGACTAAAGAATGTCCAAACATTACATTACGTCGTTCTTTACATACCAATACTTGTTTATAAGAAAATCTACAACACCCGTGCTCACTTTTGTTGTTGAAGAATTCTTTAGATCAGGAGTTACCGAATGTTTACAATCTATTAATTTTTCTGACGCTGAACAAACACAAGAAATATAAAAAAAAATTGTTGAAAAAATCTTAGTTACCTACCATATTTATCTAACTTCATCCAAAACCGACTTCAAGCAGATAAGGTACCTAGCCCATATACAAGAATAATATTTTCTTCTTTGAATTTAATATGGCTACGTTAATTTTTCGCTTTTTAGGGCAGTAAGAAGTGTTTTTTTTTTTTTAAGTTTGTTTATTTTTTTTTTTTTAATTAGATAAACTACTATTAACACTATGGACATGCAGCACCTCTAGTTAAAAGGTGCCACCCGCATGAGGGACGACTCAGGGTGAAAATTACACGTGAAGATGAGGTTTTTTGAGTTTTGCGGGAAAAGTACCATTCCCTCAGGAATAAAATTTATATACCTCTATAGTATATTCTTTCAAATAAAAAATAATTTTGATAAATCGGTCCATAATTTATGAAGATATCGGTGAATCTTACGTAAAAAAGATTCCGTCGAATTGAAAACCCCCTCCTTTTTGAAGTCGGTTAAAAAGTAGGCATACCGAATGATAAGTTTGGACTTCTCTATCTCCTCTATGATATCCTCAACATGTTTGTGTGCTGCCTGATATCTAAAAATATCCATAATCTGGAAAAACTCGTGATATGTTTGTTTGTTTTGTTATATCGGAAAAATAATGGAAACTATCTATTTTACACTCTTAGCGATAGTCTGGATGATATTACTCTTTACACTACATAAACATAGTTTCTGTTATCTGTGCCTAAACAGCGCTTTATAGAGGGTAAATGATGCGTAGAGGATTGATATTTTGTTTGCGGAAAATCTGTTTTTTTGCAGTAGCCATTGCCAACCTTAGCCAAGGCCGAGTCCGTCACAGACTAAATAGGCATGATACCAGGATAAAAAAAATAATGACTCTATTTATTAGTCCATCAGGTAGATTTACAAAAAATATTGGACACGTATTTTTTTGTATCAATTCCATTGAAATTGACAAAGTTCGCGTCAGAGTTCGAGAGTTAATGCTTGTGACGTCACTTGTATGTAAAAAATGTACTTACCCGTGACGTCACGCGGAACTTCAACACACTTTAATCTTTGTCATTTTTAGTTTCATTGACAAAAAAAATGCGTGTCCAATATTTTTGGTTAATATTATGTTCGATAAACTAATGACTTTCAGGCATCTAGCCTATTTATAAAGACTACCCTCATGTATCTTCGTTTGCATCTTTATCTGCCGTCTAAGAGATATCAAAATTAAACTTAGTCTAAAGCACTCAAGGATAGTGTAGCTCTTCTGAATTAATTAACAAATTTGGACCACTCGCTCAAACGCACAAACTTTAGGTACTAGAAAAGATAAGATTCTTTATGTGTAACACAGCCAGATCATTTATTTTACTTGTGACCTCTATGGTAAGGTCTCTTCTTTTGTTTATAACCATGTCATTGTTAGGATCGATTCCCGCAAACAATTTAGGCCCCTCTTTCCCCTGCAGATGTCGTAAGTGTACAGGTACAGGGGATGGACAATATTGGCATTTACTCAACACTTAAATTGAGAACACAAAGCCACCTGCAAAGGGCTGGGAAATAAAACTTTTATCGCGGAAACTGGCCTTACAAAAACAATTTCTGGAAACATAGCGTAATAAACCAGAAAATATGCATTGCTTTAGTTATTATACTAAACATTATAATTAAAAATTAGGGGAATCATTTCTCTGTATACCATGAAAAAAAAGTCTAATTCAACCTCTTGTGTGTAGAGATAGAGAGATAATTTTTTTTTAGCTATGGCCTCTGAGGTCATTCTCTTTTATGGGTTCCTAGCCACCAGACGAAAACTAAAAGTTGTTCATACAATTTAAGCCAACAGTTGACGTAATACATGTTCCAACCTCGTCCCCTAAGCTCGTAGGTAGTTGACAACTACATAACTGAGTTATAAGAGTTAGGAGACAACGGGTGACAATACGTATTCAATTAGGAAGGCTCTGTACAAAGTTTTCTCAGCAGTCTCGTATATAAGGCTCGATAAAAGAAACGTGTTGTAAATAAAGCCTATGTTTAATAAATCTTACATATTTTGTAAAATACAATGGCAGGTGACAGCTGCAATTCTACAAGTTTATGTTTTAATGAAAAATGTTTTATCATCATCAGCCTTAAACAGGACACTGCTGGGCATATGCCCAGCAGTGTCCTGTTTCCCTAATGAGCATCATTGCGTCCTGTCCTCGATGCATCTAGTTTCTATCAGCCTTTTGCAAATCGTTGCTCCACCTGGCCAGAAATTGTGTACAAAGTAATACTAGAGTTGACAAAATTGTAGAATTGTAGCCACAATTCTTCGAATATTACAGGCGTTTTTGAATTGTGTAAACTTTCATCACAACTGTAATCTTAACAAATTTAGGTTTTTTAACTCTAGGTGTAATCGTTTTAATTTCCGGGATCAAGGCGAGTGGCATAATCAATAGAAGGCCTATGGCCAGCAGTGGGTTGAAAACGGCTGATAATGATGATGATGATAATTGTTAAGTTTTTAACAATCATATCTCTTTTCTACAAATATGTCAAAATGGTAGAAAATTTACAAAATAGTAGAATTGTAGCTACAATTCTACGACAATTAGAGGCGTTTTGACTTGGAAACTTTCATTGAACAGCAACTGTAATCTTGACAAATGTTTGATATTGACAAGGTTTTTAATAATAATTTAAATTTCTGGATCTGACTAGCGGCAGATCGAGGCTAGTGGCATACTCAAGAAAACGCCAACCGTGGGTCGAAAACGGCTGATAATGATGACGATGATGATGATAATAATTGTTAAGTTTTTTAGTGTCATTTTTCTTCTTTACCTGCCCTAAAGTTTCTAACAATTGGATGTGTTTTGTCATATTCTATGAAAAATAAGCCCATGACAAATCAATTTTGCTCACATTGTTAACAGATTAATTCACATAATCAAGTACCTTACAATACAAACGTACTGAAGCTAATTTAAATCTTTTGAAAAACAATAATATGACAACGGTCAAGCATCCATTGTGCAACTCTGTAGTGATATCAGTACATAGTATAAAACAAAATCACTTTCCGCTATCTGGGCCTAAGTATGCTTAGGTTTTAAGTATGGTTAGGTTATGCCGTGGCGGGTCGCTATTTATAGATACAATCCTATTATGATTTCACACAAATGTGACTCATCTAAATCTGAGAGTTACGTGTGTAGCAATAACTTCGTTTTCTCATTGATGAAAATTTAGTTTCATAAAATAGAATGAAAATATTTTTTTATCAAAATGAAATAGGTAGATAATACCAGAAATAAAAAAAAAATAACAGGATTTAGTGTGGATGAGTTGCTTGTTAACACAAAACCCTTGTGATTTATATTATCAGACTGGTGATAATATTGTTGGATGGTTGGCGAGCTGCTCGCAGCTCGCGGTTTATGTGTTGCATTATAAAGCTATCAAAGAGGAAATCTATGTCAAAGAAACAATTAAAGAAGATATCGATGTGGGAGAACAAATCAAAGAGGATATCGAAGTTGAAGAAGCAATCAAAAAGGATAACTTCCTGGACTAGAACCATCTCCAAGGATATGACGATGCTCGGCCAAACGCCAGCAATGACTCAAGACCGCAACGAGTGGCGGAGTATGAGGAGGGCTGACCCCAAATGGGGAATGTGCCAGGAGAATGATGATGATCCCAAAGGGGAGGTCTATATGTCCAGCAATGCCCTGCAGTTATAGGCTGATGATAATGATGATGATGATGATGATAATCACAAACACTCATAAGATCGTAGAATCAGTTTGAATCGTGGATGAAACTTGCTATTGAATACGAACAGGCGCGGCAGTATCAACCAATAACCAAGATAATTAACTAGTCAAACAAACTTACCCCGTAAGTGATGTTTGACTGGAATTATGCTAAAAGTTGTCTCTTCGAAGTTGATGATGATGATAGTAAGCAATGTAGTCTGGCTCGCTACACTATGTGGCGCCTATCAATCACTTATTGAGCAGTTGCACTTTATCTAAATATTCCTTTCTTCTAATCATTTTCGCGTTTAAAACCACCTTTTCAATGAAATTTGATCGCTGATTTTTCACTTTTTGTGTAAGAAAATGCTATTCGAGTACAAAAAACCGAATGAAGTTAGTTTCAGGTAACAGTGACAGCACTATAGTTTTTAGGGTGACGTTACCGAACCGGTCAAACGAACCCTTATGGTGCCACTTTGTCCGTCCGTCCGTCTGTCACAGGTGATTATTTCAGGAACTACAAAAGCTACTGACTTGAAATTAAAAATGCTCTGACTGAATAAGACTGCCAGTAAAAATTTTCATTTTCATCCCCAAAAGGTCCAAAAAAAGAAACGTCAAAATTTCAAACTGGTGCCAATAGGTCAAATGGCATATCATATGAAAGGGGTCAATTAGCCCAGTTTAAAGCAGTTTTTTATTTCTTTATTATACAATGCTTGGTTTTGATTTTATGATTAAAATTGTCCAAAAAAAGACCTTGTAAATGGTTTTGTAGGAACCTCAATAAATGTAATGACAGCTGTGGTCAAGCTTTAAAGCAAGTTACACTGTCAAATATGGTGTTATCTGAAAGGCCCTAATTTGCCCATTCTAAAGCCGGTTTTTATTTTTCTATAGGACGTATACATTCTAATTACTAAGATACCTTACTAATTAGTATCGCACGCCATTGACGTCACCCGCGGTGGACGAGTCAACTCGCACTTAACCGGTCTTATTTTTACTAGGATTGAAAACTATTGTAGGCGCCACAGAGTGTAACGAGCATGGGAACCTTTTTTCATCTTGAACGACGGTTGTCTCATTTTTATTTTATTTTATTTTTTAATGTTTTCTGTATTATATTGTATAAATCGTTTGGCAATTTAACCAATCTACCTTAGTTGAGTCTGAGCCGGACTTCATTGTTTACCTACTATCATCATCATCATCGAAAACGAGACAACATTGTCTGCATAACCACATTTTTAACAATTTCAACCGCTGCAACTCAAACAACGCTGAATCAACAATATTCACGAGTCGCTCCAATTATAAGGTACATACCAAGTTAGCAGTCATCAAGTTATGCAGGGTAACATCTAATCGAATTCGTACGTGTGTAGTCGGTCAAGTGTACGGGTCCCAGCTGCCAAATCGAGCAAACTTCACCCACTTGCCTTTACACGTGTGAAGCACACAATAATTTGATGACGGATTATTGTGTGGAAATTCGCTCAGACTCCCTACAAGAATAGAAACAAAGATGTAGGAACGAGCTTTCATTATTTCTTTAGAACTTTTTTTTATAGTACTTGAAGATGGAACAAGCACATGGCCTCGATGTTAAGTGGTAACCATTGTGATATCACAAAGCATGTCACTCTACGATGTAATGACATGCGTCCATGAACTTGAGGTATGAAGGTGTTAAGCCTCATGTACCTGTAATTTCACCGGCACCCACACCCTTCAAACCAAAATTGCTTTACGGCAGAAATATGCATGGTGGCTGTACTTCCCCGGATGAGCCCTTCACAAAGAACTCTACTACTTCTAACTTCTTCTTCTTTATAGATAGTGTATGAAATCTTATATCAGAGTCTCCGACGTAGGAAGGTAGGTACGCGTCCTGTAGAGGTGCTTAGTCCATAGCAGTTGCTTGTCAAACTTAATTTTTCACTTCTCTTGCTCAAAAAGTGTATCATAATAGTGTAGCTTAGCGGGCCTAAAACTCGAGTTTAATACCTCGGGCTAAAAAGTATTTTTTCTTTTTAATTTTTGTCTAAAATCATCAGCCCGTACAAAGCATTCGTTCTCTTACATAAAAACTCGACTTCTTGGTGCTCCGTCAATCTTTTTTTTTTAAAATAGAACCGTCTTGGTGATGTTTTATGAAGGTTGATTAATTTTTAATAAAATTTCTGAAAATTGTCTAATTTTGAATTGTTTTATTTTCTCGCAATCAAAGTGAAAAGTAGAGTGTTTTACTCGGGCCAAAACCACCCATTATAACTCGGTCTTGTCATCCTCCCTCGCTACGCTCGGGAGTATAACAACCTCGTATATAATGGGATGGTTTAGTCCCTTGTAAAACAATCTACTATTATATTTATACACGTTCGAAAAAAATACACAAAACAATGGCGTTAGTCGCGTCACTCCCTTTCAAATGTTTTGTTTTATTTGCTAACGTCACAAAAAATACACTTTTAAAAATATGTAGATAGTAGGTACAAAATATGCCATGTCGAGGCGTTCAGCCTGAAATTCCGGCAGCAAACAAGAATGACACAATAGAATTATTTTCCAGCAACGATATTATTCTCATGTCGTACATAAACTAGCATTAGGGAAAAAATAAACTGAGCAAAATGTAACTGCAGCGTTGAAACATTACACCCGAACGGGTAATGCATTTCACTTAGCTCTTGAACAGTCGAGGAAATTCTAGGCTATGACCAAGTCTGGGTATGTATGAGATTGTATGCCTATAATCTCGTCAATATCAAACATAATAATCATCATTGTAATAAATAAAGAAATTTTTATTTGAATCGCAAATTAAACAAATGTGCTCAAATGTATTAAGATTAACAGAGACACAAAAAGGTCACCACTCAGCATATGCTGCAGATGCATGGAAGCAAATGCAGCGCTGGTTCCAAATTATAGAACAGATATTTGTTGCTTTAACAGGTATTTTAGGAGTGTTAAGCTATTACATAGCTTCTATCGAGGGCCTTGAGCGCGGGGACCGAATCCAGAAATTCCGTAACGAAAAAAAACCTCACGCTCCCCACTCCGACGGGCACGGAGGTGTGGCTTGAAGGCCGTGCATTGTCTAACGTCGTTTCTTTTCGGCAGTCTTCGACACGGTGTTTGTGTGCGTGCAACTAGACATATTTTTATTTAATAAAAGAAAAAAAAATGTTTTCTTATCGGTCACCACGCTCAAAAAGTGTAACTTGAATTAATATCAAAGAAAAAGAAATACTGCATAAATAAAATAAATAAATAATTATAATTGCATAAGTTGATACAAAATGCCATGCAATAGCTTTACCGCGGCAGTCCCCGAGTGCCACACGTCTTTTTTTTATAAAATAGTAAATAGTGTTAGGGTGTCTAATAGGGAGGTATTTTGTTCCAATATTTTGTAGCAGCATAACAAACGTGACCAATCATATTTTTACTATGAGCTGGACACCTTTCTTTATGGTAGGTATTTGAAAACGGAGCAAGCACCTGATGTTAAGTGGTAACCATTGCCTATCACAAAGCATTGCATCGTAGACGTTCTTTTGGAACGTGCTCTACGATGCAACACCCTGCGTCCATCAACTTGAGGCATGAAGATGATAAGCATCTTGTGCCTGTAATTTCCGAAATACAGCAATGCTGCTTCACGGAAAAAACAGGCATGGTGGCAGTACTTCCAAGGACGAGCTCTCCACAAAGAACTCTACTACCCTAGTTTTGTCTGCGCCTTCTAAAAGTTATCGGAGTGAGTTTTAAAGGTACCATAATGTCCTTCTTTATGACAATTTGTATGAATTTTCACGATGATACGTTGAGGGTTGAGTAGTAAAGGCGTGAAAGCGTAACAAACAATGATATATAAACAAACGAACTAACTTTCGCATGAATAATATTAGTTATTATAGCATAAAGAGCATAAAAAAGATTGGGTTAAAAACTACGACGCAGAAGGTTGCAGGTTCGATTCCCGCCGCGGGACAAATTTTGTATGTATTTACAAAAAAAAATATTTGTGTAATATATCAATCATGTGGTACCTATAAAACACAAGCTCTGCTTAGTTTGGGGCTACATGATGCTCTGTGATAGTCCAGCATTTATTTATTTATTTTTTATTTATATTTTATTATTTATTAAATTATTGTTCTCTGAGGGTCTATTGACTGTATAAAGGTTTCAGCAGAATACCAGCGCCAAGCTTCTCAACGCTCAACTTTTCCGTGGTAAGGCCTTAATGCAGAGTCGATGCCATTTTGCTGCTGTGCCACACAACTACATGCCAGGTCGATACTGCTTAACTTCTGTTTAACTACTTAATTAATTCTGCCGTTGTATGTATTGCATGCCAAGTGGTAAATAAATGTTTCTCTTTTCTATTAAAAATATGTTAATGGAAATAGATGTGAATGAAATAGAAAATTAGGTTTTTTTTTTGGAAATTAATTAACTTTTTTTTATTAATATCAACGGGATATTTACCATGATTTGTGAGTTCTATTGATATTAATAATATGAATATCCCGTTGATATTAATAATTATGTTCTCAACCATGATAGTTTCAAAAGTTATAACTTTTTTTTTTGTTTAGCCTGGGCCAGCTCTTGACTGGCTCGGCTTGCGTGGGCAAGGATGAGGTCGACGATGGGACGAGCTTTCCCAGAAGATGCCTATTAACTCTCTTTTTGAAGCCGTTAGGGTCATAAGACAATGGAAAAACTGATTCCATATTTTTTTCAATCAGAATTTTATTATGTACCCCGGCATGTTCTATCAGGACAAATTCATACTCTGAAACCTCAAAAAGAGGTGCCGAATATTAATTTTTAGGATCTTCCCGAGTTATTCCAATAACTCTAAGAAGATTAAGCACGGAATTTGTGCAGAAAACAGGTTGCAAGCGCTTGTTACCGGCGTCGACAATCGTAATGAGTTATATCATAGAATAGTATGTATGTGATACGCTTTCAAAACTGGTTCATAGTTGCAATTTTAGTGATATTTTTTGTTTCCAAAACAAATTACTTCTGTCTGTAATCTGTTACGAAGTTATAATCGAAGTTACAATCGGTTGTAAAGAGACAAGAATACATACCTGCAGCATACCACTCTCTATGTATCTCACCAGTGAAGCATGTGTTGTGGTGTGGTGTTTTCGCAAATAAATTCTATTTTATCTTGTCTATTACGGTTGTTTTTTTGTTATAGCTACGTGGTTTAATAGTTAGTGGTTCTGTGGTTCATTGTTTCGAATCAGCTATTTATTCATTCCTCAACTCAGGGATTAGCTGAAGAATTGAGATATGACTCATGACAATATACGATTAGTTTGAGATTTCCATATTAACGCTCTTTTACCTGCGTCGGCTCCATACTATGTGCGCCGGTAAACAATCTTCTATCGGCTTTCAATGTAAATTGCGCCCAAGGGCCAAAATATGCGGAACCCCCTCGAATCGGAGTTTTACAACTTCCGATAAATACCGGCATACTTCATCGACGAAATACTTCTAACAACGCGCCCTGTTTAATGAAATATTTGGATCCTGTTGTATTATGGTGCTGAATCAGCATCCACCATTAACTTCGTGCCGATTGGTCAAAAAACTGTTCTGTCATGGATTCTTATACTTATTGTGAGAACAAGGTGACCGTTACCTTACTATTTTCTGACTTTATAGTGAAAATGCTCGGTCTATCAGCATATACACAATTGAATTTTAGTCTACAACATTCACAATTTTCATTAAGGTAGATACTTCGTCTAGTGTCTAATGCTTTGAGTGCTGTGGTAGTGCAGCAACCCGCTTCGCAGGCCCACAGAGGCCCGCAGTCAAAATGATAGAATATTTTTAATGTATCACTATAAAATTCATACCCGGACCTAACCTAGTTATTTAGGTTATGTAGGTTAGTACCTACTTTTTAATCTTTGCATACAAAGTTAGGGCTACGTATAAAATAACCATGTTCGGTAAATATTTTACATACAAACACGTACTTTAAAAAGAATTTACACGCAAACGAAATTGCGGGCGGGTCGGCTAGTCAATAATAGAATGGTAGACATTTTCAGACAACATCATTATAGCCCCAAAGTAAGTAAAGCTTATGGTTATGGGCACTATAACATATTATTATTACGTTTATACTTTTTTGTACATACATTATTATACCTTTGTATGGGTACACAACGCCCAGTTAATGGAATGTAATTAAAATGTTGTATGTAACAGGATAGTGGTGGATGGGACAAACTGAATCCACAGCCTGATTTCAGCCAGGCCATCAGGCTGTGGATGATGATGAAGTATGATAATAAAGTTCTTGAAAAAAAATTATCAACATTATTTTAAATCAACCGAAAGTTCAATCACAGAATTGTCATGCAAAATTATAGCTAACTATTTGAAGCACCATCAAGCTACAACAGATTTAAAACAATTTCTTAGGTATACAACAAGGCATTTAATGACTGAAATTAATATATTTGTAAAAAAATACCTAGAATTGTTTTATTTTGTCCAATTTATTCCGCATAACTTTTTTCTCTCCCATGGTAACGCCAGCCGGTGTTACCCAATATTGAAATTCAGATTTTCGTTTTTGCATGTTTTGCGTAAACCGACAAAGGTATTTGTATGTTCCTTGAAATGTTTTGAAAACTTCATAATTATAGATACATGTTTGACTTATGTCAAGTAACATCGAGGAAAAACGCTCATCTTGTATTGTTCGTTAGTTCAATTTTGAAGCCACAGGAATAACTTTGAATAAGTCGAAACGGTTTCGATGCCACAATATATGTATGATACGTGAAATTTCTCGTTTTCATGAAGAATACCTTATCTACTACATTTTTTACAATAACTTATAATTATCTCCATTTTTTGTTAATACATCACACTTTTAATAAAAATGCGAAAGTTTGTGTGTGAGTATGTTTGTTCCCACTGAACTCCATAATGGATGATTCATAATCATATTCATATTCATTTATTTAACCATTATAACATTGTTTGTTTTACGATAAACGGATTTGGCTGAAATTTGGAACATAAGTACATTGTTTATGAACTGGATTTTACACATAGGCTACTTTTTACTCTGGCACGACGCGATAGAAAACTCAAGTGGTGTTAGTACTTACTTAAATATCTATAGTGAAAACAATTCGAGCAAATACAATTTTCGAAGAAACTACCTTTCATCCTATGATTGAGTTTGTAACGTAAATTGGCTTGAAACCGTATCGGCTGGTGGCAGTTCATTTGCGGTTTCCGTGAAGCAGCTCTCTATTCCGGGAACACTCCAGAGAATGATAGAGAAATAGCTTGTGTTGAGAGAAAGAAAAGTGTACGTACGTGTTCTGTAAAATATACCAACTTACTTACCTACCTAAATGAAATAAATCTGCATATGGGTTAAACTTTATGGTCTTCCCAAAGGATGCAAGACCAGTTGAGTTCTATTTCATCTGACGTGTCTGTCTGTCCATCTATCACGGGGTTATATTTCGTTCAGTGGTTCTTTACGTAAAAAAAATGGCAACATGGATTTGCACAAAACAAACCAACAATCTCTCACCCCAAACGCATATACCGTCTCCGTTCCGTCGTGGTCGTAATAAAAAAATAACGAAAGTAAGAACGGTTATGTATCCAGAAATTAACGTTTTTGCCAAAGAATAAAATTGCCAAGTTACAAAAACATGGGCTGATGAGACCCAGACTGTGTTATTCTTGTCATTTAAAAAAACAATTAGATTGGAGCCTATTCGCAGAAATCCAAACAGAAAGCATATTAAACCTACGAAGTCCTGAGGGTAGAAGATAGTTTTTTCACCCAACCGAATTCTATTACAATAAAAAACCTTTCTATATTTTTGCTTTTCAGCTAATACGTCTGATAAAACCGAGTAAATATTTGGAGGCTGGTTATTTCTGATGGCATGTGTATAGCTAGGTGTATCCATGTGTTGGTACTGGAGCCAATCAGGCCAAATGTTTTCTGTGGCCGTATCGGGACCCGGCTGGGCCCTTATTTCCTGTACGGTTACCGTGGGCCCTACTACTGGAATATAGTTTAATGTAGATAACAGATACAACGAAGGTGAAACTAGAATCTAGAAATAAGCAATTTAGGTATGTGAGTGCACAGAAAGTGCTGTGGGTAATAAAATGGGTCCGTATTTCGAAATAGATTAGCGTGGTATGTTACGAGAAGGGATGAAAGTCATGTTACGAGAAGAGGGTTAGATATTATGCATATGCTATTAGAGGTAGGCCAAAGAAGAGATGAAAAGATTGTAAGAGATGACATGAGGGAGAAAGGAGTGAGTGTTGAGTACGAGTGACAGATGGAAATGGAAGAAGAACACACGTGGTCCTGTCTCCACATAGCGAGAAGGTCAGGAAAATGATGATGATGATTTCGTTTTTGACTGATTCTTATAGAAAACTAGCTGCTTTAACGTGATCGTTACGTTGGCTTTGAATTATGTTATTAATTATGATTTCTTATGAATTTTTGCCACAATATTTTCTCATTTATAGCAGCTCTATAAAGCTCAGATAATTAAAACGTTAAAATATCATATTTGCATTTAAATAGAAAGAAAAAGCTTACTTAATCGAGCCGTTATAAAATGACATTTGGTAATGAAGCGAAGTCTTTATATGTCTAAGGAATTGTATCGTCTTTTTGTACTTTATGTACCAAAATACCATTAATTTAGCTTAAGTTTTGCCACATCCTATACAAAGTGCATTTAACTGAACACTGACATAATTACTTAGTCTTGTTTTACAAAAAAAAAAAAAACTAAAACTGAGACCCTGATTATTTTAAACTATTTGTATTTGTATTTATTTATTTAACCATTTCGTTATATTACATAACATTGACAAGTCAATTTTTACAATATAAATTCTTACTATAATCTAATTATTTCTACATAAGCAAATCAGAAAATGAGCAACTCATGAACTCATTAATATGGTAAAATGGATGGGATTAAAAAAAAAAAAAAATTTTTTGCTTAAATTGACTATGAGAAAGCTGTGTAATTTTTAATGGTAATTTATTGTACATATCGAGTTGTTCTTGGCTTGTGTAACTTTTCCTTGTTTCTGGTTTACTGGTTTGCTTGTGTAACTGTTAAACTTACCATCATTTGATTTGATCACACCACCACTACCACACCAGCCTATATCCGTCCACTGCTGGACATTTCCTCCCCCCCCCCCCCCCCCTAATAAAGGGGGATATGCCCGTAATTCTTACGCTGAGCATGCGGGTTGATTACACAATTTGAATCAAAATTGATCTATAACTTTTTACCTGAACAAGATACATAAATTTCTTAAATATGTTTTTTCAATATGTAACTCGTAAAAGCCACATATGGTAAAACCTACCCGCAACATCTTCGTTTCGGTAACCCGCGTCATCTTTGATATTGTGCGGGCTGATATTGTGCCTTCATCCCGCCCTCCCAATAAAACGTTTTGTATCACGAATTGAATTGCTCTTTTTCCACTACCATGAAATTTTATAGTTAAGGATCGCGTGCAACTGTTTCGGGCAATAGGGTTTTCGACTGGCCCGATCCTTTATCTAGCATCGAATGTTCTGTTATTTCGTTTTGAAAATTAACTTGTATGAAGTTGTGTCTCCAGAGTATTTTTAGTCGAGGTAGGTTTTATCCTAGTTCCAGGAAAACATCTGATAAGCGTTATAACATAAGTACTTTATCCTTATGCTTCAATGAAGATTAAGTTTTATTCTTCCTACCCCCTTATTTATAAATTATAAGTAAGCTTATCGCTAAATGTAAATAAAAAGAGGAGACATAATATTTTAAAGCTATTTGAGGTTTAAATGCACTGTTTAAAACAGAATAAAGTAATTGAAGATCATTTTTTTCAATTAGTTTTTACCATAAAAATAGTAACAGATCAAGTTTCTATCCAATCTCTCTTTCTATCTATATCTCGGTTTTACCATATTTTATAGCTTTCAGTGATATAGCCGCCAGTTTTGTTACTTATAGAGGGTAATCCTGATATTCTTTTATTTTTAACTGACTTCAAAAAGGTCTCAATTCGTTGGAACCTTTTTTTCGACTTTTTTATGTATGTTCACTGATAACTGCGTCAGTTGTGGACCGATTTTCAAATTTTTTTTTTTTGTTTAAAAGAATATACTTCAAAAGTGGTCTCATATAAATTTTATTCCTGAGGGATTGGTACTTTTCTCGGAAAACTCAAAAAAACCTCTCCTCGCTTGTAATTTCGCCCTATGATCACCAATACCTCCGTCAATTGTGAACCGATTTTCAAAATTATTTAGGGCAAGAAGTAAGAAGTGATTTATTTGAAGTCAGTTTTTTTTTAAAGTCCTAGTTGTTTTCAATATGATTATGATGATTAATAAAGTGCTCTCTATCTATCCATCTATTCAGCTGGTAACATCCACCGCTGAGTAAAGGCCTCGTCTCTATCACGTCATTCCTGGCGATCTTGTACCAGCTGGATCCACTGCTCTCCTATTGCCTTCACAATGTCCTCCGACCATCGGGCAGGTTCTCTGCTGTCTAATCTACTTTTACTTGCACTGCTTAGCCCCCGTGGCAAAGCAGATTCATGCTAAGATGGAACCTTTTTAGCCCAGGCCTTTTCAGTGCAGACGACACCCGCACCTACCTTTATAGTTCTTCGCTTAGTTTGTAGTTGTTACTAACTTTAGTTATGTAAACCTATTCTTCTTGTCTTTTTCTTATTATTATTATTTCTACTATCACATTTGTATTCAGTCTAAATAATTCTATTGCCTTGTATTATATAACGTATAGGCAACGTAAGCAACGCTTTACGCAAGATGTATTGCTCTAATTGTCTATGCTGTATACCTAAAGAGTGTTTTCTGTGCTGTAATTGTCTGTACTGAATAAAGAGATCTATTATCTTTTATCTTACTTTTTGCACCATATTAAAAAATCATTTTTAAAGGAGATTTATACGAAATCAGATAAAGATATTGTCATACCGTACAAATATAAAATAATAGTTTATAGCGTTAGCTTTAATCGTTATAAACTATTTTATTAATCGCATAGTTTCAGAGGTCGTAATTCAAGCAAGATTTACGGGCTATTCCTAACATGTGCCAATTCCCTAGCAATATTCGACCCATACTTGCACCTTGTCGCAAATAAAAAGAAATATACTACCTCTACTGCTGCCAATAAAAGTGTTATATACCTCATTCTTGAAATAGAGGCGTTAAATATACAAAAGAAACGATATAAAGTGATATACCAGTTCTATTCGGGGTCTCATTTTACGGCGTTCTCGTAAAATTATTATAGCAGCAGGTAGAGTACAGGCGATCTTAAAGGGCTCCGAACGAATAAACAAAGGTTAATATAAAAGGTTTTATTGGATCATAGCTGTATTTCACTTAAGAGTTTGTGCATTTCAGGAAATTGAAGAAAACTGGCCGATTTTATATTATAGTTCACCGTGTCCACTTACACTAGCCAGACTACTAATTCCCTACTCACTGACCACACTTGCACTGGGTGTAAGTGGTTCCAACCCCTATCTTCGGAACCCAAGCCAACTTCACCTGCCCGTGGTGTACCCTGCTAAATACCAAACGGGGCTCTGGCGGCCGGCTGATTGCGGCATAGCGCAACCTAGAACCGGCACAGCTACGAGTACATCCCAAGCTGTGCCCTACGATCCCCGTGGATCACGTGGGGATTATTGGCATATCTCCCTTCTTATTAGGGGAGGTCTATGCCCAGCAGTGGACTGATATGGACTGTTGTTGACCACACTTACACGGGATCCTGTACAGTCAACTTATCCGAAACTATACAACTAGGCGCCTGAAGTCTAATTAGGAGAACGCTTTGTGAAGGGCACGTCAGTTGAACCTACCAATAAGCCCATTTCTTCCACGAATCAGCATTGCTGTGTTTTGGTTCGTAGGGTGTGTGTGCCACCGGTATTAGGTACAGAAGGCTTACCACAGGTTTTTATAGTTTACGAAAACTTTATAAGTTTCGGTATCTTTCCATACATTTTCAGTACAGCGCCTCTAGGGAAACGTGCATGAACTACGAAAATGTATGGAAAAATACCGAAACTTTTAAAGTTTTCGTAAACTATAAAAACCTGTGGTAAGCCCTCAGGACTATAAGACCAATATCTTCTATCAAGTTAGTTGACGCATAGCGTTGCATCGTAGAACACTAGCATACGTCACTTTCTTATGTGCGATGGTTAACACTTAAAATCAGGTGGGTCATTGGTTGTTCCAACTTAAAGCTCCATAAAAAGAACTACACCAAAAACCGATAAACATACAAGATATAAAACATCAAGACACAGACACGTATTATGCTATCCAAACACATGTTTGTCCGGGAACGAACTTACGGCCTTAAGCAAATCGAAGAAAGCAGAGCTACAACCAAATGATGGCTACATTTACAAGACAGGGTTCAATCGAGCAATGTCCGAACTGGCCATCTTCTTTTTTTCATGACCAACTAGTTCCTACGAGTTGCACAATTTGAAAAATTTCATAGTTTACGTTTTCGAGACCAATTTTAAAGACCTTTTTCGTTAATAACAATCTGCAAGAAAATTCTACTACGACTAAGTTTTTTGATTAATTTCTATTTAAAACCTATTGCGTTATTTATAAAAAACGTACATAGTGCTCGAAAACTAAAACTATGAACTTTTCCTCGTACTAAGGCTACAGTTTACGTAATGAACATTAGGAGTGATGCCACACGAGCGTTGCTGTCGCGGGGGTCGACGCGCTATGATTTGGACGCACTGAATGCCGTCGGTACTGCGACTTCGCAGAGTCCTGATGTAGGGTGTGTCATGTCAGTCTTTGTACGAAAATTTACTTAAATAAACAACGCGTTGAGCTGCGTTGCCGCTGCGGTGTCCCATGATGATACTCTCTGACGCCGCAGTGATAACGCAGTATACCTAATAGGGAGAGGAGATTCATCTCAATAACGCCCCGTCAACGTTCAGTTGACGCAATGCACCGGCAAACTCATCATATGGCCTCTCAGGCGTGTCATGATTTCTTTAATATTATAAGTTTATTTTAACAATCATTATTAATCAATAATGTATTTTATAAGAAAATAATAATTACCGAATGTAAAAAGTATTAATCATGCATATTATGGCAACTCAGAACGTGACTGAACTGAACTGAAGACCATAGAGCAAGTCTCTGGTTTTGTTGATGGTTGGATTTTGGAGGGAGGTATTGTCTGAGAGGACCTAACGAAAAATGACGAGGCTTGGGCATTCTGAAAAGTGAAGCGGTAGCGAGAAGTCGTCTTGAGAATTGAGATTGAGCCACAAGCCTCGTTAGTTTTTGAACAAAATGATCTCCAAGTAACCTCTGTACAATAATGTCTAGAAAGTATCTAAAATGGATCCAAAAGCAAAAATAAAGTCTTATCCCAAGATAAATGTGTATCATTTATCACACTCGCTACCTCCAAAAGCGAGTGTATCGCGGCTATAATCCTATTAATTCATTCTATAATAAATCTATGAACGTGTCCCCACCCGGCGAGTTGACGCAGGACGTTTATATCGCAATACACTCGCTCGTTGAGGTCATAATTTCCTTGCCCATAACCCACTCTAGTTGAGATACTCGCTCGTCGAGGTAGCACCAACCTATTAGTAGTAAATCTCTCAGTTCAAACTCAGGCATTAAGCACTCCACGTAACAATTAAAGCAGTAACGCCAACGAAGTTTATTATGAGAAAAGTTGTAGAGGTGAGTGCCACTTGACGTCTAACACAAATACCTGCCGCTCGTCTTCGGATTGCATTTACAACTTTGCTTCATTACTCTGTTCTCGGACAAAAGCGGTAATAGCCGCTAACTTTGGACTTGCACCCTGCCAACTTTAGGATTCTACGTGGCAGGATGCAAGCCCATAAAGGATTTTTTTGTGGCGATTCGTGTTCTATAGCTTTATTTTGCTGGCTTGAAGTCCAGAGTGAACTGGATTATTTGGAACCGGGGCCTGTTTTACCTTCAATATTAGCTGCATTTAAAGTAGTAGGTCTTTGTAGCTATTTAATTAATAAAAAAAATACATAAACATACTGAAAATTACCACATACCACATATCATCCACATAGCCCGAAACTAATAATCAGGAATCGAACCCGCAACCTTCTGCACTCAAGCTGCGCCTTTACCCATTGCGCCACAGAAGTCGTCAAAAAACCAAAAGAGGTTTGTGGAAAAGCTTTATCGAACTCTTTCACCATTTTTGATTTGACAGTTTTAAGGAGTCGTTTTAAGAAAAGGTACTTATAGATCAATAATTGTATCTGATAGCTAAATATTATAAAAGGTTTCTTTGCTCTTTTGCAAAGGTTTGTTCAGTTTTATTTTCACCAGACCCAAAGCAGGGCTCACTGATCTTATGCGGTGATCAAAAAATTTCCTGTGATCAAAATATAGATCAAACATTTCAAACACTCGTGTTAACGATTCACATGTAGTAATAACATTATTTCTGTTCTATATGATGGGTTGTAACGTAATAAGGACAGTAATTATGAGGGCAAGAAAAAAAAATGGAAGTGAAGTTTATCGGAACGAGTTGAAAAGTGCATAAATGCCTTCACCAATTTAACGGTTCCTAATAATGTACTACATTTCGTAGTTTTTTTTTGGCCCTTATTCTACAATTTTGTTTTAGTCACGAGGATATCGCCCTACTCCTGGTTTCCTTCCTAGCGCAGTGTAGCAGGTAGCTAATTCAAAAAGCATTGCCAGTCGCAAGCAGACTACACTTCCGCATATTTGTGATTGCCAATAGGCTAGATGCCTAAAAAAATATAATTAGTCCGTCATTTAATTTATCAAAATATATTGGACACGTATTTTTTCTTTTGTCAATTAAACTAAAAATGACAAAGATATAGTGCGTTGAAGTTCCGCATGACGTCACGGGTAAGTACACTTTTTACATACAAGTGACGTCACGAGCCCCCACTCCCGAACGTTGACGCTCTATAACTTTGTTAATTTCTATTGATTAAATAAATAAAAAAATACGTGTCCAATATTTTTGTTAACCAAACTGACCGACTAATTAGTTTTATTATTTGTTTACCCAGTCATCATCCCTATTGAGCATATCGCCCTATCGTCTACCCTGACTACCTCCCTGACCCAGTAGCAGGCACACCGTGCATTTGAAATGAAGTGCGCTTAATCGCCGTGGCAATTAGGGCCAGCAATGAGGCGCCCTCATTAGTCACAGATCTGGAGCTTTTATGACAGAGCCATAAAAATCCTATAGGATTTGTATAGATACCTACCTCGATAATGATATCGATGGCGAAGAGGTTCTTTGTTTTATATCAGTTACTCGACTAGGGAAGCATAAAATGAAAGTAATTGAACACCGACTGCAGTGCACGTTAATATCTACCTACTATGGTATTAAACTTTTACAGAAAATGTATTTTCAATTTAGAAAATCATTTAAACATAAAATAATTTGATTATATTAATAGCCCAGCTATTTTGCCCATTGTAAATCATTTTATGCAATACCCACTCATGGTCAAAATTATCATAATTATCCACAGTCCGAGTTTACCCACTGTCTTATGTGGACCTCACGAAGTTTGTGACATTCACCAGTCTTATGCTATCGCGAACGCCCTACCACGCTTAATAAGCCATACATCCTTCCTACTAATATTATATATGTGAAAGTTTGTGAGTATGGATGTATGGATATAGATAAATAAATAAATAAATAATGCTGGACACAGCATTATGTAGCCCCAAACTAAGCAGAGCTTGTGTTATGTGAACCACATGATTGTTATATTACATATATACTTTTTTTGTAAATACATACATATCATACATAGAAAACACCCAGACCCAAGACAAATATCTGCAGAACATTTGTCCCACTACGGGAATCGAACCCGCAACCTTCTGCGTCCCAGGCGGACCTTCGCCCACTGCGCCACAGGGGTCGTCGAGATAGATACCTAGATGTTTGTTACTCTTTTATAGATATGAATGGATGCTCGTTACTCTTTCACGAAAAAATTACTGAACGGAATTGGATGAAACTTGGAATATAGACATACATCGTTTATGACCTGGATTAACACATAGGCTATTTTTTAACCAGGTACCACGTAGGCGAAAGCTAGTACACATCCACTTACTAGTACACTCGAGAGCAATGAATCCGGGTCACTCAAAGAATCCAAAAAATCTCGGAAAGTAAGAATGCTAGGTTAATGCAATAAATTGTATTTAATAGACAATTTAATACTCCTTAAATGAAAGTTAAAAAAATATGAGTCACCATACATTTTATTTACACAAAATTACATAAAGAAAAAAAACTGCTGATCTCTCCTTAAAACAAAAATAGGAAACATGAAATTTTTGAACTTTATGACGATTTTCTTGAATTTCAATACTTCGTATTACCTCCTCGTGCTTCCATTACTGCGTTTACGCGGTTTGGCATGCTGTACACCAAGTTCCTTATACGATTTTGGGGAATATTCTCCCATTCCTCTGTGAGAGCAATTTTGAGCTCAGGAAGCGTGATTGGGGGAGGGTTTGGTTGTTTTACGCATCTCCCTAGCTCGTCCCAAGCATGCTCGATCGGGTTGATATCCGGGCTGCGCGCTGGCCACTCCATACAAGTAATGTTCATCTCTTGAAGGTAGTCATTCACAATCCTACCTGTATGAGGTCGGGCATAAATATAGCATCCTCACCCAAATTGACCATAAATGGACCAACGTGTTCGTTGAGGATTTCTTCCACATATCTTACGCTAGTTAAAGAGCCGTTTTCTATGATCACCAGCTCTGTGCGACTTTCAGAGGAAATTCCGGCCCACACAAGTACAGACCCACCACCGTAGGCTACTTTTTCTTCGATGCATGCTTGCTTGAATCTTTCCCCTGGTCTTCTATACACTCTGTCTTCCATCGTGCTTGTAGAGCATAAATTTTGTCTATTAAATACAATTTATTGCATTAACCTAGCATTCTTACTTTCCGAGATTTTTTGGATTCTTTGAGTGACCCGGATTCATTGCTCTCGAGGGTAGTATACATAAGCTTACTCTCAAATCTGAAAATTTATATAGCGCTCATTTAAAAGTTGTTGGTTAATTGAAATTGTGTTGCAATAATGGGTCTGAAAAGGAACTAACCTATGTCGATTGGCCTATTACAGCTAATTAAGTTAGCTTTTTACCTCTCCACAGCTATAAACCTTATCTATACAAAAGCCACGTTTGCAATCAGTGGCAGCAATTTGTGTACAAACGTGTAGTTGAAGCAATTTTCAATTTGGCTCGCCGCGCCACCCGCCGGCTGTTGCTGCAAACGCTGCAATATTAATCCGCAGAGACGCGTACGATCCTAGTCTGAGAGACTAGCTATTCTCACTACATAATTAAGCTTAAGCCAATATCAATATAGGGCATTGATCAGACCAAAATATAAAAACGTGATGCGTGTGATATTTTTATCAACAGTCAAATACTCATATGTTAAGTAGTAAAATAAAAAGTAAGAAATTCATTTATTTAGTTGGAACCACAAGGAACACTTTAAATCGTCATTTTTGTTAAATTTACACCAATTCGTAACGCGACCAAACAGAGAAGAATTGGCAAGAAACTCTGCTTGGCTTATATTTTTTAAACTTTATTATTAACTATTACATTGTTTTTGAGAGAGCTGGAGACAGTTTCATCCCAAGATTTTTTGTCATCTATGATCAGTAGTTTTATAATAAGCTTTATTAAAGAGATTACGTTTAACATCATTTTTAAATTTGTTTACAGACTAGCTTCCACCCGCGGCTTCGCTCGCGTGGTACCGGGATAAAAAGAATTGACTTGACTTGACTTGTATATTCCAAGTTTCATCCAAATCCGTTCAGTAGTTTCCATACATGTATACACACAAAATTTTGCATTTATAATATTAGTAGGAAGTAGAATAAATTATACCTTATCATTTGGGATTCTGGTTACGCTCCACCCCAGGATTTCATTTGTAAGTTTGATCAATGCCCTTGATTGATGAGGATTTTTTAGCTTTTAGTAAATACATTCAGGCGCGGATACAGGATTTCGTTTAGGGGGTGGGGGGGGCAATGTTTGTGTTTGGCAACACTCTTAATTATTTTTTATCGGCGAGCGGAGCGAGCCGCGAATTTTTTTTTCAGATAATGTGTTATTTTGCCTAGGTATACTAATCATTATTATTATGATCACAAACAAAACACGAAAAGAAAACTGCGATTTTTTATATATTCATAGGAAATCGTTAATGCAAAGGATAGTAATGAAGTTGGCGAGCGAAGCGAGCCGCGAAATTTTTACACTAAAACCTTTGCATCTTGGTCATTTTTTATACTATTATAAAAACAAAAACATACTATATATTGATTTTTATATCAACAAATCTGCATAATTAACAAAAAACGTGAATGATCCTCATGACGGAAACCGGATAACGTTCCATTACGGGTTTTTTGTATGGACACAGTCAGTCCCGTAAATAGCATTTTACGCCCCGGTGCGAGCTTCTATAATTGTTAAGCCTGGATACCAGACATAATAGAAAATCTATCTGGCGTTTCAGCATATATGAAGTTAAAATTGACGTCTCAGTGCTTAGTTGCTTTATTTATTATAGAAATAAAATCGCACAGGGATCCCCAAAACTTTTGGTGCACAAAGGAAAAAAGACAAAGAAAACGGTGGAATTTTTTGTAACACCTAGGCCTAGGCCCAACAGATATAAAAAAGGAAGTCGGCGAGCGGAGCGAGCCGCAATTTTTTTAAATCATTCTAACTAGCGCTGTTGTGTTCTAATTCGTCATTGTTGCAAACTTTATAGATTGGATAAAAAAAAATTTTGCCTAGTTATGTACCATTCACAATCGAAAGGTGGTAACAAAATCGGCGAGCAGAGCGAGCCGCGAAATTTTTCTATCAAAGGTGAGCATACAAAATATGAAAAAGAAAACTACGATTTTTATCTGAATTTCAACCAACCTTTATGTATTAGGTTATAATTATCAACGAATACTTGGTCCTGATCTGGTCATTTCTGCACCCCACCAGAAAAGACAACTCAATTTATATCTGGATATCAAACTAATAATAAATTAATACTACCATTCATGACCCAAAACTTGGTCCTGGTCTGGTAATTTTTGCGCCCCCCAGAAAAGAAAACTACGATTTATAACTGGATATTAACGAAATAATTAATGAATGCATGGTCTGCGCCCTGTGTCTGGGCACTGGTGGCACCGCTTTATTTTCGGCACTGGACACAGTATAATTAATAGCTAATTAGTTAACACATGACAATGTATTGATCGTTCCAAATTAACCTAGGTACATAATAAGTACCTTGTGAATTACTAACAATAATTTTTTTTTTTAATGTTCATAATATCTAGTGTATATTGACTGAGTTGAGGGGGGGGGGGGGGGGGCAATTGCCCCTATTGCCCCCTCCCCCTGTATCCGCGCCTGAATACATTGTCTACATCACTATTATCTTTGGTCTAAATTAAACCGTTTAACCATAGAAAAATATAATTCTACGTAAGTATTTTTTCTACGTATTTTTATCGTCATGATATAAGAATAAATCAAATCCTATTTACCTATTTGGGGTAAACGATTTCTTGAGTGGAGACCGTGGCTCGGCAAACGTAGTGTACGACGCCCTCTGGACAGGTGGAGTGACGATCTAAGACGAAGCTGAATGCGTCGAGCTGAAGACATGGTGCAATAGATATAAAAATATTAATATCTTTAACATGGTTAGAGGCCTCTCCTAATGAGCACCACTGCGCTTTGTCCTCAGCTCGACGCATTTAGCTTCTATCAGTCTTAACATGGATAGTTTTTATGTGAGTCCTCTAGCTCTCGCCCTTTAGTACGCGTGCATGGAATCCTTAGCACATATAGGTGCAGTATTGGCACCGCAGGTTGGCATGGTATCCTCTCACGTTGCATCATAGCATGTACCTACATGCCTACCAGTAGTACGTACTTATAGGTGACGGCAATGTCATTACTATAACCTTACCTTAAGGCCTTACGCCTTACCTTTTACGTGTCGATGCGGCATAAAGCTGAGACAGGGACCTGTTTTTACCCTAAGTAATTTAATAGCAAAGGTATTTATTAGATAATAAGTATAGTATAGACGTTAGTATTAAGTAAATATCCTGTTTTTCTTTTTTGTAAAGTTTGTTTTGGTGTTGGGTAAAAATAAATGTATTTTCTTTCTTTCTTTCTTTCTAAAGTTATCTTACTAATATTATAAATATGAAAGTTTGTGAGGATAGAAGAATGCTTGTTACTCTTACACGCAAAAGCTACATCGCGTTTTTGAGTGAAACTTGAAAGATACATATTTTATTATAGTTGACTATGCCGTTTTATGTCTGTTATATAATCTACCACTTTCAACGTATACGTAGACAGTATTTGTGTATAGTTGTTTCACCTTGAATACGCTTGAAGCGCCCGGTGTAGAAACGAAAAATTGTCATTTAATACAGTCGCAAAATAACATAACATTTAAAATATAGCAATGTATGTATGAATAAATGGAAAACTAGTACTAAACTGTAACAATGGCTAGATAAAATACCTACCGTTTCTGTGGACGATCCCTTGGTCTTCTGTTCGTCCACGGTCTCCATTCGAGGACTCGTCTTGTCCATCGACTTCTATCAAGCCTAGCAATATGATGAGCCCAACACATTTACAACATATTTTAATACATAAATAACATATTTGTCTGTAGAAGAAGCAACCAGTGTCTGTGCCCGGTTGCCATCACCACTGCTTCCAGTGTTGGTGTCTTGTGTCAGCAACAAAAAGTGTCTACGTTTGCGACGCATCTTACACCAAGGTATCAGCTTCAGAGCTCTAGTTATGAGATTGCCAGTAATAACGTCACACATCTTGGACTAATCCTAGACTAAACGGCAGATATCTCATACCGAGTGTACTGCACTTCAACGTCAACCCGCTTCAGCGACCCTGTCCGGCCACGAGTGGTCTGAGAGGCTTGCGGCGGTCGGTCACAGAGTAAATTGGCAGTTTACTAACCACATCATCATTTTTTGCTCATGTACAGTCAACTACCATCTGCCTAGTGCGAATTGGGAATGAAAACTACTTACAAATAAATAAAATTGGCCCTAGAAGTTCTTTTTTGGCAGATTTTTATTTAATAACTGTCAAAAATCTGTGCTAAAGTCGCAATCACTTTCGTTTGAGTTGAAAAATAAAAAGGTTGCTAGGTCGAGTGGTGTATCAAATGAAAAGGCTTATTTTGAACAGTATAAATCCGTTTTTATTTTTTTGATATCATGCACAGTTTTTGATTTAAGAAGAAAAAAATCCAAAAAATTACCATACCCCCCCTACTCCCATTCTCCAAAGTTTTCGAAGTGAGAAACCTGAAATTTATATATATTATAGAAGTATATCTATATTTTACATGAAAATTATAGCGAAGTCTCCACCTAAAACAGTTTTTGAGAAATCTACCAAAATGGGGGGTTAAAAAATGAAAGGGGAGTTGAAAAATATAAGGTGGGGTTGGTAGGTCAAGTGGGGTATCAAAATTAAGGCTTGACTTAAACAGTATAATACAGGAAAATTATAGCGAAGTCTCTAGCTAATATGTTTTTGTAGAAACCTCAATAAATGTGAGGACAGCAGTGGTCAAGCTATAAAGCAAGTTACACGGTCAAATGTAGTGTTATCTGAAAGGTCCTAATTAGCCCATTCTAAAGCCGGTTTCTATTTTGCTATAGGACGTACAACTACAACAATTACAAAGAAAACTTACTTATTAGTATTGCACGCCTTTGACGTCAACCGCGGTGGGTGAGTCAACTCGCACTTAACCGGTCTTGTTTATTATGCCTTATCTACAGTTTTGATAGCTTAAACTATCATTCTTTTATTTGTTAACCTGCCTTTTTGTGGGTCAAATAAATACATTCTTTCTTTCTTTCTTTCTATTTATGTATGACCCTTCTTTAAACAGAAACTAATGAACGGGTTGCGCTGCAATTGAACAAATTGTATTTAGTTCTAGATCAGGAATAAAATAATACTACGTAAAAAATAATATATAAAAATAAAAAATATCATAAACTGTTTATCCTTGTTTAGTTTAAGCCTGAGCATAGTTGATTCCTCTTATTATTTTTATTTTGCTTTGTTACATTTTCTATCTATCTATTTAACTACGTGAGCGATGCCACGGGCAGAACCTTGTCAGCCCCTTCCTTTTCAGCCCTCAACACCGTATCAACATAGAGGCGTCAAGCTGTCATCAATCATCATTTGATCGAACATTGCATACAATTACGAGTCACCAGTAATTTATGTACAAGCTCTTGTAAAAGCGCCAAGCATTACACCTTTTATTCGCAAACAAGAATAATTCTGCAATAATAATAAATGGTGCAATAAAATATTTTATTATCAGGCGCGTGTTCAAATTATTTTCGACTTGTAAATGCTCCCATTATGCTGATTAAAGTCGTTATGATACTCTGAACTCACTGTTTTATGCAAATTTGTGAATCTAAAAATATTACCGCCCATTTACCACATTGTCGTGTTTACTTTGGGCACAGTGTGGCCAGCGGCAGTAGGACTCTATAGCTTGGCTTAGCTAAGGTAAGATAAGATTATCCTTATTATATTTCTCTGAGGTAAACATACATTACCTAATAAGGCAATTTTTATTTTAGACCTAAAAAATTAAAATGTATTATATTTTATTCTCAAAGGAAAAATTACAGCTAGGTACATGAGTAAATAAATGAATAGGCTTTGACAGACAATTAAAAGTTTTCACACATAGCTACAGAGTAGAAAAGAAAGACATAGTTATTAGAAGGACAAAACACTCGTGGATTAAACTTGGAAGAAAAGATCATTCATAAAACGTTTTACTTGAACAGATGAGGTGTTGAACAAGTCAACGTCAACTTCACGTGTGTCATAAAACACTTGCTGAAAAATTGATGCTATCTGGGACACCATTTTTTTCATCTTGAACGACGGTTGTCATTTTTATTAAATTTTATTTTATAGTGTTTTTCTTATGTATGTCGGTTATTAGTATTATAACCGTTATACGTTAGTTATAAGACACAAACATTAGTGAAATGGAATAAAAGAAGATTGAACGGGAATGCTCTGATGAAGAAAATTGTGCGCCGATCGTTTTTTGTTATATTCGCCATTGCTATAGCAGAAAACAAGACCTGACTGAAGACTGGACGACTGGACTTATAAACCGTACTACGTTGCCTCATATTATTATGAACATTATACTTGATACTTGCGAAATTATGGAAACTATCCCAGAAGCCAATTAATAAAGAAGTGAAGTGAAGTGATGCTATCTGGAAAAGGTGGGGATGGCCTGTTAACACAGATGCAACGATACTTGCAGGTATGTAATTGTAATTTTTTCGAGTGAATAATTATATAATTTTCCTTTTAGGTTTGTTTAAAGTCCGTGTTCGAATTTAAATAAAACACATCCACACATACAGCAAGCATGCATTTTTGCTGTGCATGCAATCAATGCACATATTCCCGCAATTCCTGAGAAGTAACCAGTTTGCGTTCACCCATGCTTGATACACCGCGTGCTCAATTATCATTACCATAACCCTTAAAACTACCATTAAGTGAGGAATTTGTAAATACTTTGTGTTGGTGACGACTAAACTCCACAGTCTAGAACACCGTCGTAAAATCGCTCGCCTGTCGGTATTCTATAGGATACACTTTTAAATCGCTCGCCTGTCGGTATTCTATAGGATACACTTTTAAATCGCTCGCCTGTCGGTATTCTATAGGATACACTTTTAAATCATTCGCCTGTCGATATTCTATAGGATACACTTTTAAATCATTCGCCTGTCGATATTCTATAGGATACACTTTTAAATCATTCGCCTGTCGGTATTCTATAGGATACACTTTGGGGAATGTGCGCAGGAATTACACAATTTAATACCCCCATCACCATTTCATTATCGGTCGACCAGACCCACGAAATTTCGTCATCCGTACACGGTGGACATTCCTCCTGCCCGCACGAAGCGCTTTGCTGCAACTTTCCTCCTTAGGACTGCTAAGAAATGGAATGCTCTTCCAGCCTCAGTGTTTCCCCATCGCTATGACTTATGGGGTCTTCAAGCGTAGAGTGTGCTACATGGTAAGCTGTGGTAAATAGGTACATTCTAGGGAAGCGTGCTACATCGTTGACCGCATCTTCACTTACCAACAGGTGAGATGGCGCATGGCTTTCAAACGTAAGCCTATATACTATAAAAAAATACTTTGTGTAGTTTCGGGATTGTAACTAATCTTAGTGAGTAAACTTAAACGTTTTTTATAATCCACAATAAACGAATAACCAAAAAGGGAGTTTTATCGATAACCATAAAACAAAATTATAACCTTTTTACAGTCCGACCAGGGTTGACCACTCGTATGAACTTCTGTTCATAAAAGGAATCCTTCTTTCTTCGTATGAGCTAGTGACCGTGTCTGGTGTCGAAGTTTTTAGGCCGCCATAAGAAAAGGAATTAGAACGAACTTCATCTACTCTTTCTCTGTTCTGTGGCTTAAGTGAGTTCACCTTTTTGGGAGTCCGCCATTGATCCCGGATAAGATAGGGATCGGGTAATAAATGGGGAGAAAGCGATAATCTGCAGATTTAAATAATCCCCGCGATCAACCGGAACTTTCCCAGCCGGGACGCGCCGGGATTTTTATCAATACTTGTTAGGAATTCTTATTAGGATACCATCAGTTTTGTGAAATATGTTTGTAGTACGTTAACGGCATTTATGTATATTTTGGAATATTCTTACATAGGCCTTTGCTAGATAGAGCATATGTCTAGATGATTTAATACAGTTTTAAGTGGTTGCTTATACTTACTCGACGGGACGTTGTAGTCATTATAGTCATTTATTCACCATATTCATTGTACGTAATTAGTGTAGACACTTCTTTTAAGTATTCAAAAAAAAGTTTTAAAATAATATAATAACGTCAAAAATAATACAATGTCATATGTAGTTACATTTAGGTACTTATAGTCAATGAATAAAAGGTCATATGTATAAGGTCCGCTCGATAAAGCACCGTTTTAATTTTGCTCGGATACGAATACTACGAATACTACAGTGCTTGGAACATGGTTCTTTCAGCCTAGTTGGCCTTATCTACTCAAAAAACATGGTCAATACGTGTGACGTTTCCTCACGATGTTTTCCTTCACCGTTTTGAGCAAGTGATAATCACACATAAATTTTTGAACGAAAAATCCTAATATGGCCGACGAATGATTCGAAGCTTTCGGAGATTGAAAGTTGGAATATATCGTATTACAACCTCTAAGTTGGAATATAATAACAATTGCATCCTTCATTGTTATTTTACAATCGACCATTACCTACAGGATACTAGCTCCCTATTTGGTTTGCTTAAACAGTAAGCTTTGAAATCTAAATTGTATTTATACTTTCGCAGTTTTGCTGTTCAATAAACTGAAAGATGGATACTCTGCTAAAAAAACCGTCGCATCTTACGAAATCTAAGGAAAAATATGGGAGGGTCTGTCTACATGATTTCTATCATCATCATCATCATCATCATCATCATAAAATTATAGCAGTCCACTACTGGACATAGGTCTCGCCGAAGGTACGCCATTGAACCCGATCCTCGGCTTTTTTCATCCACTGTCTGCCAGCTACATTACGCAGATCGTATATCTATATAAAAACGAAAAACAAAAGTGTGTTCTCAAAGCCAAAAGAATAAACAACAGATCAATGATTATTGATTATTGATTATTATTGATTATTATTGATCAGTCAACTCGTCAATACATCGCAAGACTCGCTGAGGAAGCGGCCCGTGATTAGCGCCGCAAGTTTGTCTACATTCCCGCCACGTGTTGATAATCAACGAACTTGGCCGGCGACGTCAGACGTGACGCCCATTCAGCCAATATGGCACGTGACACATAGATCACACTGGCTAGAAGAGGGGATACTTTGATAATCTCTACCCAACCTAATTTGCGATGCCTGAAAAGGGTAAATAAGTCATGTACTTTTAAAACTAGTCTTAAGACCTAGTGTTACCTACACTTATTTATGCAAATAAATATCTTGATTTTTATATTTTTTTATTTATTTATTCAGTAACAATCAATCACAATCGTATTTGATACGTAATCATTGATCATAATCGTATTTGATACATCTAAAACACACCAAAATTCCTTAAAAATAGGGTTATTACAATATTGAATCAAAAATGTCAAAAATAACTTAATAATAGTCAAATAAAAAAAACGTATAAGTCAATTTCAATGTCCAATGTCAGAATATAAATTATTATGACACTTTATTCATTTTAAAACTCATAAAAAATACATTTTTTACTATAAAATTTAAAACATTATTAATCTACTATGTACAAAAATAATATAAAAAAAAACATTATAGTAAAAAATATATCCAAAATGGTGGACCACCGACCGCGGGGCAAGGCTCAAACGGTCGGTGGCTAGGGCTGCAGAGAGAGGAACCTCCGCACAATGCGTGCCGAGTCCAGGAGAGCCGCCTTCTGTATCTGACCCTTGATCCAGCTGCCTAGCGAGAGCCTCTTAAGGTATTGGTCAAGGCTCTTCGCTATCAGACCGTTCACTGAAACGACTATCGGAACGATAATTGTTGAGTCGACATCCCACATAGCGGTAATCTCGTGTGCCAAGTCAAGGTACTTGCTAAGCTTGTCCTTCTCGGCCTTCACGAGATTAGCGTCATGTGGGATGGTGATGTCAACAAGTATCGCCCGGCGTTCCGACCGCTCTACCAAGACGATATCAGGTTTATTCGCAAGAATAGTCCTGTCCGTGATGATAGAGCGGTCCCAGTAGAGCGTAGCACGACCATTTTCGAGAACCGGTACCGGTGCGTACTTATAGTACGGAACCTCTGGACCGACAAGGTCGTATTGGAGAGCAAGCTGCTGATGGATGATCTTTGCTACTTGGTTATGTCTGTGCAAGTATTCAGTGTTAGCGAGGTGCGAACAACCCGAAAGTATATGTCTGAGGGATTCACCGGGACGATGACAAGCTCTGCAAATGTCAACGGTTCCATCCTTCATGATATACTTTCGGTAGTTGTTCGTCTTTATTACCTCATCCATAATCGCACAGACAAAACCTTCAGTTTCCCCAAAGAGGTCACCGAAACGTAGCCAGTTTACGGATGCGAGTAGGTCTACATCAGGCCCTGTAAGGGCTTTGTAGAACCGTCCGTGCAGCTCCTTACTCTCCCATACCACCTTGCGTTCGAGGGCACTCAGCACCGTAGGTTTGTGCCAGTTCTCCTTAGCCAGTGAGAGCGGGGTAAGGTTCTTGTCAACTGCTACGACATCACGATGCATCTCACTGTCGGCATGGAGGAAGTATTCTCTGAGCTTGCACACCTCGCGGTTATGGAGGGTCTTGGCATTTAAAAAGCCGCGGCCCCCATATTTCCGCGGGATGTACATCCTCATTACCGACGAGCGTGGATGTCGCATTCTGTGTGTCGTAAGAAGTTGACGAACCTTACAGTCAAGGGCGTCAAGTTCAGTCTGAGTCCATTTCAATATGCCAAAAGTATAGATGAGCAGAGGCATAACCCAGCCGTTGAAGGCTCGAACCTTGTTACCACCCGACAGAAGACTATTGAGTACTTTAGTCAGGCGGCAAAAGAATCGCTCCTTCACAGACTGTTTTATGTCTCTGTCTACTATACCTAACGCTTCTGACATACCGAGATATTTGTAGGTTTCGATATCGGAAAGAGATCTGAGGGATATCGTATCGGAAAGCTGTAAGTTTGTAGTATTTACAACTTTCCCCCGCTGTACTTGCATGACCGCACACTTATCGACACCGAACTCCATGCTGATGGCACTGCTGAATATATGTGTGATATTCAACAGAGTCAGCAGCTCTGGTTTTCTCGGCGCGAAAAGTTTGAGGTCATCCATGTACAACAGGTGAGAAACGATACCACCCTCTCTCCGAAGTCGATAGCCTAGCCCTGAATCCTTTAGCAGAGTACTAAGAGGATTCAGTGCCAGGCAGAACCATAGGGGACTCAGACTGTCGCCCTGGAAAATACCCCGCTCTATGCGAATCAGATCTTGCGGAGCAGAGGGATCCCGTCCGCTACCTGGATGACGAAGAACTGTGATCCACTGTCTCATGCATGTACCTAAGAAGGATCTCAAAGTTGCATCAATTTTATACAACTCTAAGATCCTCTCCAGCCATGTATGAGGTACCGAATCATACGCCTTCTTGTAGTCTATCCATGCAGTGGAGAGGTTCCCCTTGCTGCGCCTGATCTGCTGGCTAATGGTCATGTCAATGAGGAGGAGCTCCTTAGTACCGCGGGACCCCACCCTACATCCATTCTGAGCAGGAGCCAAAATATTATTTGCAACTATGTGCGCATTAATTTTTACGGTCAGAATGGACGTAAGGAGCTTGTAGATGGTAGGTAGGCACGTTATGGGTCTGTAGTTCTTTGCTTCCGCGGTACTACCAGATTTGTGGAGCAGGAAGGTGCCTCCAGTCGTCATGAAACTTGGGAGAGACCCAAGCTCGAGGGCTTCTTGAAACTGTGTGGCGAGTACAGGGTGTGAACACCGAAACCACTTCAGCCAGAAGTTATGCAACCCGTCCGGTCCAGGACTTTTCCAGTTATGGGCCGAACGGATTGCAAATCTGACATCTATGGGGCTAATCTCAACAGCTCCCATGGTTTCAATAGATTCACACTCTCTACTCACCACATCCATCCAATCTCCCTCCGTGTGCTGGATGGGCACAGACCAGATGCTGCGCCAGAAATTATTCATGGCGTCCGCATCCGGTACACGCCTGTCCATCACACATTGGTCAGGTTTCTCCCAGTTTCGGTACACCTTCCTCTGGTCACTTTGGAAGTTTCGATTTTGCCAATATCGGTCCAAACGTTCTCGATACCGACGAATGCGGCTTGCCCATGCAGAGATTTTCTGCTTCAGAAAGTCAATGCGTTCTGTGACACATGCCATATAATCTCGGGGCCGAGTATCGGTTCCAGCAAAGGCCTGTGTCACAAAACGCATCACTCGGGGGCGAGTATTGCCTCCTCTGAAGCAACTTAGCTTTGCAATGAGGGTCCTGAATTTACCGATCCGCCGTTCGATCCGTACTTGCCAAGCTGGAATTTTGTCGACAGGTCGTGGTGCTCGCGTGGAGTTTGGGAACTTGACACGTGCAACACGACATGCCGCCACGGCTCCGCAGTAAAGGATCGAATGGGTATCGGCTAGTCCTTCGCTAGTCTCTAGATAAGGGACCAACAAAGGATTCAAGGCCTCCATTAGAGCTAAGTTTCGTCTGTGAGTGGGCAAGCGAGGCAAACGCGGTCTTTCATCGAGAGGTGCGGACCGGTATGATAAAATCGCATCCTCCAAAGTCCTCCTCAACTGCTCATTTACCTGGTTTGTCACGCTGGTGATCTCGTAGTCGACGTTGTCAGCAGCGGGGTCCGGCTGCGTCGTTACCGGTATCGGAGTAGTCGTAACCGGCGACGTGGCAGCCAGGACCCGCTGCGAGTGGTCAGCTACTTGATCACTTTGGATTTCAGCGCGAAGCCGGTCAAGTAACGAGTCACTTCACTTCTTTATTAAATGGCTTCTGAAGTAACGAGTCATCCAACAATTTTAATCGTTGGATGGCTCGTACCTGATCCGATAGCCGTTGTGCAGTGGCGGTGACAGCTGGCTCAAGCACCTGAAATAGAGGCAGCATCCGGACAATGTACGCGGTGCGGTTGGTTCCTCCCTCTGTAGCCCTATAATATGCGCGCATGACGTTTTCATTTATTATCTTTGTCCACTTCATACGTCGCACATTGCTGGTGGAGGCGGGGGTCGGACGCGGGGCAGATTGTCCCGCAGACCCCAAGCCGGCCGACAGCGGTGGCCGCCCACGCCGCACAGGTGGTCGCGGCAGCGGAGGCGACGGGGGCCTGCTCTCGTCGCTCGACGCGCTGGTGTCCGGGGGGGTGGCGAATACCTCATCCCCAGACGACGACGCGGAGCTTGACGGAGCAGGTGGAGGTGGTGTTGGGTGTGCTATGCTAGTTTCCGCTTTTGCTTTTCCTTTACTTCTTGTAATCATTGTATGGAGCTATTTTTCTATTTTGACATTTTATAGAGATTGACGTGAAATAAAAATCACAGACTAGTATTATGTATGATAAAAATAGGTTGAACTGCATCTTTATATATTGTTATTACTTTTTACGGTTTGTGATTTACAACAAAATCTCGGCAAAACATTGGGAAAACCATGAAAAATAAAAATGAAGAAAATATTTGTTGAAAAAGCTTGTGTCAGCGGTGTCATTTTATTTTTAAATTATTATTATTATTAATTAATTTTTTTTCATATTGGCACCCACATACAACACTTAGGCGATATAAATATCTAAATATACACATACGTATGCGTATACATATGCGTATGTACATGTGCATACGCATATATACACACACACACACACGTAGAAAATTATTATGTAAGTACAACTAAAAATACGTAACTATCTAACTAGGTTCTCGTTAACCTTGGTCTCCACACTAGGATACCCTGTGCTGTGGAGACCAGAAGGAAAGGATCCAGTAGGTTAATAAACTAATTTTATGCTGATAGCGTGTTCTGTAAAGTGAAGGTAATAATAACTAATAACAGGAATACTTATTTAGATCTTTAACATACTTTTGACGATTTGTAATTATTGCATCACAAAATCATCTTTAGAGGAAAAGCACCCTTCCAGCAAAAGCTGTTTTAATTTATTTTTAAATATGCTAGGGCTGTCGGTAGTTTACAAGTCTACAGGTAATGAATTATACAATTTCACTGCTTAATACCAATTTAGAGCCTACTAGGAAATCAAGTGAAAATCTAGTCGCTTTGACCACGTAGAGATTTTCCAACTTCAACTCCCGCAGTCCTTCAGGAGCTTAAGTTATCCTTACGTTATGCAATTCTATTCAAACTAAAGCATTCACGATTCATATGTGCGTTGTCAGCCAGTCAGTAAAAAAATGATTTAAAAAAAATATTTTTTTTTTATTTAGATACCTATTTAAGATTCATTCATTCAGTACACGTACAAGTTAGTGCAGTTGGAAATGTCGAAATAGCAACATACTTAATTATGTTTTGTTATATTATTTTCGTTTGTTAGAAACACAAAATTTATAATACAAGAGTTTGTATATTCGATTTTTTGTTTGCTACTTATGACTAAATAACTAAAACAATCCTGATGAATTAATATATGAAAATGAAACTTAGGTATATCTCGAAAAATGTACCTTATTCAGAGAATTAAAGTTGTTGACATAGCTCAGAGAATTAGCAAGCTGAAGTGGTAGTGGGCTGGCCATATCTGCCGAAGAACTGATTAACCGTTGGGGTACGTTTACCCCAACGGTTAATCAGTTCTTCGGTTAGTTAGGAACGTAGTGTAGGACGCCCTTCTGCTAGATGGAGTTACGATCTGCGAAAGACTGCTAGAAGAATGGGTCAAGCTCAGGACAGGGTGCAATAGCGCTGATTGGGGGAAGCCTATGTCCGGCAGTGGAGATGCATCATCATCATCATCATCATCAACGTATTGCTATATTCTGATGATGATGATGACCTTCAGAGTTTCTAGGGTGCCCAAAGATACACGCAAAAACAAGTCGGAATGGTTTTTTAGTTAAGGTTAGGTAAAAAAAGCACTTTCATGATGCCTTATCTAGCCCAATGACATTGAATATTCTATGTCATTTGGATACACAAGAACCATCCAAGTTGAGATGCATTATAACTTTGGGATTGACGCATGCGTGCTTCAGAATGTGATTTATTTTACTTACATCTACTTATGACTTTTTGATGTTACATTTCAAGCTGAACGAAGCGAGCTTTTAGAGCGTTATTTCATAAACAAATTTTGAAATACTTGATAAAATTTATAAGTATTCTAGGTATTCAAATTAAAAATAAATTAAAGTTTTAGCCAATTTAGCTTTATGGGGTTATTAAAACGACTGTCTTGCCGGATAAAAAGTAGTCTCTATTATACTACATATTGGGTTTTAACTACATAGACGGCCTCTGTGGTGTAGTGGGCAAAAGTTCAACTGAGACGCAGAAGATTGTGTTGTGGGTTCGATTCCCGCCGATAAAAACACCCAGACCTGAGACAAATATCTGCAGATATTATGTCTTTTATAATTATGTATGCAATTTGCAAACAAATGTATAAGTATTATATCAAACATGTGGTTCCCATAATACAAGCTCTGCTTAGTTTGGGGCTACATTAGGCTGTGTGATAGTGTCTAGTATTAAACCTATATTTTTTTTTTTTATGGTACTTGAAGATGGAACTAGCACATCCATACCAGCCTATATCAGTCCACTGCTGGACATAGGCCTCCCCTAATAAAGGGGGATATACCCATAATCCCCACGCTGGGCATGCGGGTTGGGGATCGCAGGGCACAGCTTCTCGCACCACCGACGCTGCTGCCCGTCGGTGGCCAGGGAATTTAGATGTGCCGATGTAGGCTGTGCTATGCCGCAATCAGCCGGCCGCCAGAATCCCGTTGTTTAGCAGGGTGCACCGCGTGCAGGTGAGGTTGACTTGGGTTCCGAAGATGGGGGTTGGAACCCCGTACACCCCAAACTAACTAACTAGCACAAGGAACTGGCACATGGTCCACCTGATGTTAAGTGGTAACCGTTACCTATCACAAAGCATTGTATCATAAATCACGTTTTTTTGGAACGTGCTATACGCTGCAATGCTCTGCGTCCATCAACTTGAGGCATGAAAGTAATAAGCCTCTTATTTCTGTGCTGTCTCTGTGCCTGTAATTTTTTATATGCAAAATTTCAGGTCTATCCGTTCAGTAGTTTTGATGTGAAGGACTACTGAACAGACAGATTGAGCTAAAATTATACACAATATGTAGACTAGGTATGTAATCATGATGATGATGATGTAGACTAGTATTAACTTATTCGATTTTTATGCACTTACTACGCAAGTGAAGCCGCGGGCAAAAACTAGTTCCGAAACAAACCCGTAAACTCGAGTTACAAAATTAAATTATTCCTATTAATTTTCCGAAACTCTACACTCACAAACACACACTTATGAGTGTTCATCCCCAAATAAACATTAACTTCAAAAGCGTTTATGTTTGTTTCGTTTCATTAAACCAATTAGATATAACATAATCTGACACGTCCTTTGAAAATTCACTGAGGTAATGAGTGTTTAAATTCGAATTTAATATAACCCTATTTCATTTGAATTTAAACAGTAACCTACTTTAGTCAAAACACAAAGAAGCAGAATAGATAATAATTTGTAAAACTATAATAAGACGAGAAAAGATGATTACAAAAACTCATGGTTTGAATAATCTTTGTATAGTTGCGAGACTTGGACGATGACACAAAGGGATAGAGAAAAACTTCCAGACCCGAAACAAATATAAGTAATTGATATAAACATTTGCCAAAGGCGGGGATCGAACTCGCAACCTTTTGCGTCTCAAGCAGGCCAACACCCACTGCGCCACAGAGGCCGTCAATATGAGCTGTTCCACTCTGATCCACTCTCTAAATTCATCAATGGATTTCTTTAGTCGATTAGAGTAGAAGAGGCCGTCAATATAATGCAATAAGTAAAACAATTCAGTTGGCAGGTAATCTCATGGGTAAATCTATGAGCAGTGTGCCGAGACGAATTGGCAAATTACCTCAGTTTAGCCTGCGATGCGGTAAGTATGGCATTTGTACCAGCTGAACGCACCATTGGACTCCAACACCAGAGAGCTGGGATTAATTATGTGATTAGGCAATCGGAATAATGTTATACGTAATGCAAAGAGGAAATAGTATAACAATTCGTACCTGGCAATTGAGAAATACTAATGGCTTAAACCTAATTCTTAATTAACCTTTCAAAAATGTTTAGTTGCTACGAGGCTTGCGTATTCAATGATGAGGTTCGGATGATAATTGCTCGGTTGTTGTATGAGAAAAGTAATTTACAGCTTTATTTGCTAACAAGCTAGATTTTAGATTTTTAAATTTTTAAATGGAAAATAGAATAGATAAGTTTCTATTCTTTTGAAGTACCGGTCGAAGTTTGTTAAATCTTTATGGTTAGATTATTTTAAAGATTTAAATTCTGCTGTTTTTTTTAAAGATAGATAGATATTTTATTTATTAAGTAAACTTTTAACAAAACTCTGGTTAGTAATGTCTTAAAACCTGTTAGGTTTCTCTAGACACTAGGTTCTCGATAAAAACAAATAAAAGTACCTACAGAATGAGAAAAACAACCAGGCCAGGTTAATCAATTAATCAGTTCAATGTTTAAAAACACTCTATTTCGTACAAATCTGGGACATTTTGTGAATAGCACTTCGTAGTCCATTATCGAGTATCAATATAAATCCATTAGATACTGATAGATAGGAGGGGGACGTGGAAGGACGTATTCTAGGCACGTCCGCGCTGATCAGACACCGTGATTCTACATCGGACCGGTCAATAACTGCCCCTACGTACTTACCTTACGTACTTCGTATCTAAAAAGTTTAGGTTAGAGATAAATTTATTGCTCCAAAGAACACAACAACAACAACAACAACAGCCTATATCAGTCCACTGCTGGACGTAGGCCTCCCCTAATAAGAAGGGGGATATGCCCATAATCCCCACGCTGGGCATGCGGGTTGGGGATCGCGGAGCACAGCTTCTCGCACCACCGATGCTGCTACCCGTCGGCAGTCAGGGAATTTAGCTGTGCCAGTATTAGTCTGTGCTATGCCGCAATCAGCCGGCCGCCAGAGCCTCGTTTGTTAGTTAGAAGGTGGAGGTTGGAACCCCTTACACCCCCAAAAGAACACAGTTCACTTAAAATAAACTTATAAACAATTTATAATTAATTAAGCTTAAATTTAAAAGGAAAATTCACGATGTTTATTTTGAATACATATTTCTTTAATTCAAATACACATAGTGAGAAAAACACAAACAATATTTTTAAAACTAAGAGAATTGCTGGGCTGGTGTCGCTTGCAGCAACGCCTTGTATAAAGACAATCCACCCTAGTGGATATCATAGCCTGGACTCGGTTTGAGCTGGAAGGGACGTGATGTACCACAGGTCGCTCCCAGGCTTCCTCTAATCATTGAACTGAACATGGATAAATTGGACTTTGAGACTACTCTTGGAAGGTTTTTAATTTAGAATAAGTTTTGGTACTTAATATAATCTAGCAATAATAAATATTGTTAATATTTTGTTAATTTAAATCGTGGTGATGGTGCTTGGTGCTGTGATTTATTTAAATTCTTTGTGGGTAGGACCCGTATAGCGGTTCTTTATGTAAAGATCGGCTTCGTGAGGTAAGTCATGCAGATAAATAAAAAAAATTGAGTTAGTTACGTCAACGTATATCAACTCTCTAGGGATGACCCGCTTCCGGCTGTGAAAAAGCGTTGAATGTGGGGATTTCCGGTGCGCACGTGACCTGCCAGAGGTGGCGCGCCCTTCCGGCGCAGCCTGTTCGATGTCAAATCAGATTGCGACTGATATGTTTATGAAAGGAGAATCTAAATTCTTATGCCATACAGGATTTATAAAGTGTGTATAATTTAAAGTACCTACTTAGCTGTCTCTTTCTTATACATGAAAGTTATAATTTTATTGCACTCCATACATAAAATTACAACATAATGAGATGACAGGGATGAAATGACTAAAATTTAGTTATAACTTATTTATTTCATTTAATACTAATAGTTTTAGTTACTGCGGCATTTACAGGTAGTTTCAGATATTTGGCAACAAAGTGCTGGAATAATATTCCACCTCCAATACGAAATTTAAATACCAAACATACATTCAAAATACGTTTCAAATCATTTTTATTACAAAAACAAAAGGAAGGTATTCCAAAGCGCTTTGTTCGCCAACTCTGAGCTTAGCAACCACATGTCAGGTACATTTTCAAAATCCGGTCAATAATTAAAACTTCATCATCTTCACTTTGAGTCTTCAATAGCTTCCACTTTTGCACTGAATATATCATAGGTATCGATTATGTACATTATACCAACCTACCAACTGTTTTTGTTGTAAAGCATCTCGTTCTTCTTGTTACCTCGGCGGGTTATAACTGAAAATCAGTGTTTGCTCATCGAGCAAAATTATGCGCTGAGTTATGACCTTTTTGTCATACTGCAACACACACATAGATTAATTAATATTTTTCTTTTTTCAGTCTTGTTATAAGTAGTTATGTAAATTGTTGTTATTATTATGTATGTGTGTGTTTGTTGTTGCAAATAAAAATGTATCTATCTATCTATCTATCTATCTACTCTGAATAAAAACAAAACATTAAATAATACTAATATGTGAAATTTTGTTGTAGTATGTTTGTTCCCACTCAGCTCTGTAACGGCTCCCGTAGAGCCCAATTCAATGGACGAAAATCAAGCTTTTTTTTCACTAGTCTATAATATACAAGCCTTGTCATTGTGATAAAGTGTACTCTCTCTTTATTTGTTTTTTCTCATCCGTAGCAGACTCGTTTACCAAGAGTGTCCGGCAGTTGAAAAGCGCCGAGTGCGGGTACTTCCGACCACGAGCATCCAGATGCTTCGCCCCCTTCCGGCGGCGCGCACAACTTGTAGACTTCGCGGTTGGCACGTTTTCGCGGCCACACGCAGATTTTATTTCCGCTGGTGAATTTTTAATTTACGTTTTCCAGTTACCAAGGGAAATTGTTAGGATTATGAAAATTTTACAGCCAAGAACTTTTAGAATGTGTTGTTTTGAAAGGAATATGTTGGTTTTATAATACGTTCAAGATATAAGTATGTTTGTGAGTCTTTGTTTTCTTACTTATTTGCTAAGTTGTTTACAAATAATTGTGGATTCAAATTGTTTTTGTACAAAATATGTGTAGCCTATAAATTAACACTTTACAAGCTACACATATTTTGTACAATTAAAATAAATATCTATTTATTATGTTATTATATTATATATACTGTGAATCCTTGTTTAAATAAAAAAACATTTAACGATAAATAAGTATCTATCATTAAATATTCTTTCTGGACCTTAATTATTCAGGTCTAATAAATATGGCGGTAAAATCAACATGTGCCAAAAGTCAAAGAAAACTCATAAGTACTCATTTGTTAAGTTTATTTATTAATTTTACAAAATACGCAACAACACACGTTATAAAGATTTAAAAAAATGTATTATTGGGAGGTTAATTGTATGACTGACTAACGAGGTAAGTTGGTCTAAAAAGTGTTGTCATAAATATTTTCATTCAACATTTACAATTCACTAACTCTCACCCTAGAAAAACCTGTGGTGTGGGTTTGTTAATCTTCTTTCTTAATCGTATTTTAGTATTAAGATTAAAAAGTTTTAAAAGAAAATGTTTAAAGAAGCAGCATGAATTCCCAACCCCAATCAGCAACTCGCGCTAATTATAGGGCGTGTAATGAAATCGCTGTATCCCTGAGGAGGTTTCATTTATTACTTCTTTGTATGGATCCTGAAATACAATATCATTTGGCAAAGAATTTAGGCCCCTTAATTTACTCTCGAGGATTGCATCCGTTTGTGTTTGTTTGGGTAAACGAGTTCTTGAGTGGAGACTGCGGCTCGGCAAACGTAGTGTAGGACGCCCTCCAGCCAGGTGGAGTGACGATCTGCGAAAGGCTAGAAGCTGGATGCGTCGAGCTCAGGACAGGGCACAATGGCGCTCATTAGGGGAGGCCTATGTCCAGCAGTGGACTGCTATAGGCTGATGATGATGATGATGATGATGATGTGTTTGTTTAACATTATCATCATTATCAGTCATTTTCGATCCAGTGCTGGGTATATAATAAATAGCAATTAGTCAATAATATAAGCAGCAGGATGTCCTGTGACATTTAAATTAGCATGATAAATATGTAGGATTGACATTATTTTTTATTAGTAGTTTTTTCCTTTAATTATTTTTTTGACATAAATGTATCCTGTATTGAGATGAACTTTACGCCTTTTATTAATTACATTATTTAGTATCAATTATTATATTCTTGACCGATGATTTGTATATAGATATTTGTTATTAACTTGATTTATGTTAAAATAGGCTCAAACCCTATTGCAGTGCACTAACAGGGTGCATGTATGTGCTTTTAAGCCTACCTACTATCTAAGCTTTATAATTGTGTACATGTAAGCAAATAAATGGATATGAATATGAATAAATAAATACATTATGAAACAAAATCAGTCAAAACGTCAATCAAAGGGAACCAGATAACCATGAATACTTTTTTGCACAAATACTGCGAACACGACCGCTTTGACAAGCGTGGTGTTTAACAGGTTGAGCCTCGGAGCCAGGTGCGGGCCTCGGACATGACGCTCCGCACTGCCATACCTCATGAGTCTCTACAAAATATATGAAAAAGTGTATCTAAGGGATGCTTGGTTTCCACTCTGTGACCTTACATGTGAAGATGCTAGTAAGGTTGATAGTTTTCCACTTACACGGCACCAACGTATAACTGATCGTTCACAGTTTTAGCCAGTTAGTTTATATGAAGCACGTAAAACACCAGATTCACAAGTTAAGTTAGTTTGTTACGTGTTAATTACAAGGTAAAGGTGGCAAATATTTTCTTGGTAGTGTCTGGCGCGAGTAGGTCACGTACTGTTATATGCTCTAAATTATTAGTTTAAGTAAAATATGTGTAATGTATGGTAGAAGCGTACAGTGAAGTCGCTGTTGGCCACCAGTGGCTGTGGTCAGTGGCCCGTTTGCGCCGAGCCTTAAATACAATTTTTCTTTGTAAATACAAACTCATATTATACATAGAACACACCCAAACGTGAGACAAAAATCTGCAAATAATTCAAACATTTGTCTCTTGACGGGAATCGAACCCGCAACCTGCTGTCTCATGACTTTCGTCCATAAAAAAAAATATTTGTGTGATTTACATAGAGCATTACAAAAACAACTGACACACTGAGACGAACTTAAAGTTGTCTCGAGCAAACAAATGAGTCCAAAGCACAAACTCGGCTGTAAATCAAAAGTATTTGCCTCGGATTTGAATTACTAATTTGTGTTAATAGCACGTTCAAAACACGGCCCCGGCGGCTCCAGAGCCACTTAATTACGACAAGGAATCGCCTGCTACTGTCATAGAATGCAGAAATCTGAGCTTGGTACTCAAACGAGTCTCTCGTGAACTGGAATTTTAATTTTGTAAGAACTTTTGCCAAATCAGTTGCGCCGACAAAAGCGCAGCTCTTAACACTTTCAATGCTAAAAACACAGATGTGATTCTGCTAGGCGTCCTCCCGTAGCGCGTAGCGTCATGTGTGAGGCCAGCAGCCAACGTGTAAAACTAGTGTATAACGCCTTGAATACTGAAATCACAACTAAGCTGCAGGCGTAGGTTTTGCTCATTGAGGTCCGCAGTCAACGAATTAATGATGATGAGAACTTTTATTAAAATGAGCATAGCGTCATCTGCGAGTGTATTACATGAAGAAGCGCTACTACAAGAAGAGCTTAGATGACGCTTACTTCAGTGTTTTTAGCAAATCATCTTCTTAAGCACCGCCACAACTAGTCACTTGGAGGGGTGACCGATTAGTAGCATTCTGATTTGAACGCTTCCGTGCTATTGGTCCCGGTTTTTTAATTGCCACGCCATATCGTCGGTGGTGCCAGAAGCTGTGTCCTGCGATCCCCAACCACATGCCAGATTGTGCGGAGCGTGGGGATTAGGAGCATATCTCCCTTTATTAGGGGTGGCCTACACCGACACCAGATTAGGTCACTAGCTCATAACAAGAAGAAGAAGAAGGGGAGGCCTATATCCAGCAGTGGACTGAAAAAGGCTAGTGTGGTGTGGTGGGAAGCCATATCTGAGGCCTTCGGGTGGCTTATAAACTCCGAAACCAGAGTTGAGCACTAAATTCATACGAAGAAGGAACGTAAAACAAGATATTGCTACGCCGCTACGAAACTGCTACGGTCAGTTCTACGAACAACTACGCTAAAAATAAAAATATAAATATTAAGTTTTTTCCTAGTCCTTTTAGTTTCTTGAAATCAAAGATAATTTTAAACATCGGTTGTACACCCGCCCAAGCGCTAAGTCGTGAAAAACATCTTGGGCGGTTTCATCAGAGATGCAAATTGCCGCCGCCCGTCCTGATACAATTATTAACCAACTGTAATTTGCTAACTACCCTCAGTTCGTTATTACTTTAAAGAATTTTCTGTTTTTTTTCTAAGAAACGTTTCACTAGAAGTAATTACCACTATTTATGTAAGTGCGCTGGATGTTTAGGCATTCTATCAGCGGCTAGTTGTAATTTTAGTCTCTAATCCTTACTAATTAGTGTAAATTCTAATCGTGATCCTGTCATTCTTCATCCAGAAAAACAGTACAGTTGCAGAAGGATATTTTCATTTTTATTTTTCATTTATTTGTGTGTAAGCACATGTAAATATACAATATCAGATGGTAAACAGGTGACTCTGTGCATTATCTAACGGCACCCAAACATTAAAGGGATAGCAAAATAACTTTTAGACGACTAGACAATTTTTTTTATTTACGGGAACGAAGCAGCGAACAAAATCTTTTTTTTTTTTTTTTTTTTATGCCAAAGCTGACAGACGAACAGACGGGCCACCTGATGGAAAGTGGTCACCGTCGCCCATGGACACCTGCATCACCAGAGGTGATACTGATGCGCTGCCGGCCCTTGAGGAAATGAAATACCCGCCTTTTGAAGGACCCCATGTCGTAGCTCTGAGGGAAAACCGCAGGAGGGAGTTCGTAAATCTTAAATTAATCAGAACGGATCAATTGATAAAAGTAGAAAATAATGCAATGGTTAAGCCCACCTATCCGTTACATTATGTATTTTGCAATCCTACTTTCTACTATTATAATAAATGTGAATGTTTGCTTCTACGTATCTCCGTCACGACTAAACTTATTTAAATGAAATTTGGTATGTAGATTGTTTGTTTAGGATAACACATAGTTTTATGTTTGAAAAAATACCCTCGGAGGGGGTTAACAAGGATGGTAAAGATTCTATGGAAAATTATTCACTCAAAACTCTGTATAAATAAACTACAAAGTAAAAAAAAATTACGTATATTTTATTTTTATAAAACTACACCACAATTTTATATTTATTTTATGAAATAAAAATATTTCTTGGTTCGCACATTCCACTACACAATTCACAACCTTAAAGCGGGGGATACACATGCCAGTAAATCGGGAAAGTAGCTGGCATAAAAGTTACGGGCATTTACGAGTAACTGGCACACTGCGGATACAAGTACCTGCATATACCTATTTAGTAGTATTTTAGTATGTATCTAGCTGTTAGTTTTCCCTTATTTGAATAAATAAATAAAAATACATTTGCAACTAATACCAGGCCTCTTTCACTCCGCAGAATAGGTATAAAAATATACCTACGCATCGCCGGCCTTGCGAGCGTGGTTCGTTAGTCGGTTGCCGCGTTCTGCACGGAACGAAAGTGTCCTTGAGCAGCCGCGGCATTTTAGTTTGTTTTTGTTAATGTACTTTTAATTTTCGCCAAATGAAGGCAAAAAAATACTGCACAGCATTTGGTTGCCTGAATAATAATAAGAAAATGTAAATAATACCAATAGTAGGTACAGAACTGAAAGTTTTTCTACCAAATAATGCGTTGTTTAGATATCAAGATATCAGTATTTACTTAAGTAGGTAGGTACTTAGGTACAAATTCTATTTGAATGCGGTACCTACCTACATAAATAAACGTAATATTATAATGTAGGTATTTTTTCATAGACTATTTTTGTGCCATTGGTAGGTATCTACCTACATAGTACTGTAGTAAGTAGGTATTATGTTATGATTTTGATTATATAGACTGTTGACTGTAAATTTTTATTTGGTTTAACTTTAAGTAGGCAGTGTAGGTTATCTACTTAAAAACAGTCGGGTAGGTAGGTGTAGGTAGACAAATCGATGTGGTAAGTTACTTAAAGGTAGGTGTACTAACAACTAAAACTAGATACCTAGGTTACCTACAAACCAAATGTTGTTTTTTTCTCTTGCAAATATCTAGGTAGGTACCTACCTACTAAAATTTCTCTTAAGATTTAGCATGATACCTACCTACCTTAAACAGTGATTATTCAGTTTTCCTACACAAGACACCTAAACACTTAAGTAAGTGTTAAGGACCCAAGTACCTACTTAGTAGGTATGCCTATTTTCTGAGTTCTTAATGCAGCCAGCCAGTGTAAAATAGTTTTCTGATCTAATACTAGGTAGGTAGATATTATTTGAATTATCATTGTTCCTAAAAAGAAATATGTGGCTAGGTAACTGGATAGTAAAATGTTCAACAACAACAGCCTATTCAGTCCACTGCTGGACATAGGCCTCCCCTATAAGAAGGGGGATATGCCCATAATCCCCACGCTGGGCATGCGGGTTGGAGATCGCAGGGTACAGCTTCTCGCACCGCCGACGCTGCTGCCCGTCGGCGGCCAGGTTATATTATTATTCGTCACAGAATCATTCTCAAGACAACCCTAACGTTACACGTGCCACGTCAGTAGAGATAGAGCTATACGATAGAAAAGGACGCAAGGTGTAGGTTAATATAAATGTTAGGCACTGAGTTCGGTGCGAGCTGAATAGCACTTTATTGCGTAGCAGCTAAAGTCGCTATTTATTTAAATGATTGCGCGGAGTGAAGCTTCTGTCCTATCTGTATTCTGTGCTAATACTGGCATGCAAGTTGTACCCTTGCATGCCAGTATTCCCATCGCGTATACACAGGACAGTGCATGAGAGTCACTCGTACCTATTCTCACGCGAAACAAAAAAACGTGCACCTACGGCGACACAACAAGTCAGCTACTGGTAGGCCCGTAGCTGTCACGTCTGTTCACACGTACCAGTTTGGCAACCCCCCGCGACCCCTCCCTCAACGGGCATGCAAGTAAATCAGATGTTGTGCTAGCTACATGTATGCCAGTTACAGGCATGCCAGTAGCTGGCACGTGCAAGGAGCTGGTATGCAAGTGTTCAAGCTAATGGCATGTGTATTCCCAGCTTTATGTAAATTATGAAACACGGCTTGACACACAGGTAAACACAGCAATGCTATTTCACACGGCCAAAATATCCTAGGAAAATATACATGGCATTATTAACAGTTTGTGAATGAGCAGTGATTACAATCAAATTATAATTAAATTGTCATTTAATCTAAGCAGCAGAAAGCAAAGTAATTATATCAACGACTTTTATTGAAATTCTTCGGCATAACTTCGAGAAGTTCGGGCTCGGTAGGAATAACATGAATAAAAATTTTCAATCAGGCGTTTTATTTAATTCAATAATAAACTAAGCCACTTTGCACAAAACAATATTAATCATTTGGAAAGGATATTATGTACATTTCAGCGCATGTATCATAAAAAACTTGGCTAGCGGATTACTATGAAGGGATTATCATAGCGCGAGACGAGTTGCGAGTAGCCAATCCCCTGATTGGCTCATGCCCTATTCTTGGGAAAAGACATAGTTTTCACGTTAGATATCCATACATATAACAAAAGAGTAGAGCAAATAAAACTGTACATGTCTTTTTAACCGACTTCAAAAAGGAGGAGTTTCTCAATTCGTCGGAACCTTTTCTTTTTTATTTATTTTATGTATGTTCACCGATAACTCCGTCAATTGTGGACCGATTTTAAAAATTATTTTTTTGTTTAATAGAGTATACTTCACAGGTGGTCCCATATAAGTTTTATTCTTGAGGGATTGGTACTTTTCCCGGAAAACTCAAAATACCTCGCCCTCACTTGTAATTTTCGCCTTATGATCACCAATACCTCCGTCAATCGTGAACTGATTTTCAAAATTCATTAGGGCAAGAAGTAAGAAGTGATTTATTTGAAGCCGGTTTTTTTAGTAAAAGTGTATTCAGCATAAAAAAGCTAAAACCGTTTTTTTTTATCGGAAGACTGTCTATCTGTATTATTGTTACGACATGGCGCTAAAAATACCGATCGGATTTTGGTGATTGTTGAAAAATCAGATAGCTTACCATCCAATTTACCACATCATCATCATCATCATCCACAGCTCGACTTTATCCACTGCTGGATATAGGCCTCCCGGAGTTTGTGCCATCCCCCACCATTCCCCCACGGTCTTGTGCTAGTCGCATCCACGCTCGCCCGGCGACGCATTTACCACATAGCACATTTTATTTCTCTACAATATTAGCAGAGTTATTTATGAAAAACTAATCGTTCGCGTACCTTTCATACATTAACACATATATCCGCCGAAAAAACATAATAAATAACGATGTGAATGTAAATATTGCGGGAATCGAACCAACACCTCTTGCATTCCATCCGCAATGCACAACACATCCCGAGCCTCATTGTTGGCATCGTATCTGTTTTTAATCGAGCTGTACAAACACACGGACAGACGGCGCCCCGGGGACCCGATACCGAACTTGCTTTATTTACAGACTTCATTATGTCATCGTCACAATATGTTTTAAATTATAATTGCATTCGCTGTGGTTGTAACGACCTTTGATTTACAATGCTCTATGTAGTATCCAATCGTGATTCGGGCCTGATTCTGAAGCCTGAACCCATAGTATGAGTTGCACAATTCGAAAACTTCCACCAAACTGTCTGGTGTCTGGGTGTTTTCTATGTATGATATGTATGTATTTACAAAAAAAATTATATGTGTAATATATCAATCATGTGGTTCCCATAATACAAGCTCTGCTTAGTTTGGGGCTACATGATGCTGTGTGATTACGTCCCGCATTATTTATTATTTATAAACCACACCACACAAGCCTATATTAGTTCACTGCTGGACATAGGCCTCCCCTTATAAGGGGGGATATGCCCATAATCCCCACGCTGACGGGCAGCAGCGTCGGTAGTGGGAGAAGCTGTGCCCTGCGATCCCCAACCCGCATGTCCAGCGTAGGGATTATGGGTATATCCACCTTTATTAGGGGAGGCCTATGTCCAGCAGTGGACTGATATAGGCTGGAGTGGAAATGTATATCAGTCATGTAGTACATATACATACCCGCAATACAAGCTCTGCTTACTTGGGGCTATATATCTTTTTTATTAATATTATTAGGATTTTTCGTTTATTACCTAACTGTTTTGAGTGATAATTATTGTAATCTGCAAGAAGATTACATTACCTACGTTGTTCGATCAGCGAGGTGATCGGCTAACTCTGTTGAAAACAGAAATGATTGATACCAATCCTGTTGTTACAAACTTTGACATTTCATCCGTCGACATTCAATGAAAGTCAATCGACAAACTGTCACAGTTTCTTAACACAGGATCGGTTTCAATTATTTCTGTTTGCAACAGAGTTAGCCAATCACCCCGCACTTCTTATATAAGTGGCGTTATTTCCAAATAACATACATTAAAATTAAGCTAGAAAATGAAAACTATGAACGTTTTCGTATTGTGCAACTTGTACTAGGGGTACTGTTCTCCCGATTTGCTACAGGTCAATTTTACTATCGGCGATTGCAAAAGCAGGCACTTGTACTTATACACTATACCTTTTTGAAAGACGGAAATGCTCAGATCAATTCATAAACGTTAACCCATCCGAAAAATGGCCGGACAGAGTTTCGTACGATTCCCATTTACCGGCGCGTATCGGAGAGCATGGAGAACATTTTAACATACTATAGAAAATTGGAACATCCATAAAGCAGTTAAGTTCCTTATTTGCATACAATTTACGCAGCTTTGAGCTTTGTCAAACACTGACATAAATAGATCTGTAAGTAGAAATTGCATGCAAATAAGGAACTTAACTACTTTGTGGATGTTTCAATTTCCTCTAGCATATTTTAAAATGCGCTTCGATGCTCTCGGTGTGTGTGAATCGTACATAAGGTGATTTACTAAGAACACGAAGTAAGGTACGCTACGAGCGCTTCTATGCTCAACTTTACACGATCAAACCCCGTACAATATAATTATACTAGCTTCTTTATAAGCATCCTATTTTGTATCTATTTAATTCTACTTGTTTCCTTATTTTGCTTGCCTGACAAACGACTCGTAATGTTTGCGCTCTGGTCGAGAGGTTTCGGGTTCCATCTGAAAATCAGCGCTGCTTAGCCCCCGTGGCAAAGCAGCTTCAAGCTGAGATGGAACCTTTTTAGCCCAGGCATTTGCAGCGTAGACGACACCCGCACCTACCTTTTTATTAGTTCTATGCCTATGTTGTAGACTAGGTACATAAACTTCAATCCTTTCTTTATTCTGTGATATTGCGTAAATTGTACCTACAAGTCTTACAAGTCTCTGTGCTGTATTTGTCTGTGTGCTGAATAAAGAGTTATCTTATCTTATCTTATCTTCTGCACGCGGCTTCGCATGCATATGCGTAAATATGTATTCATAAACATGTAGATTACTTCAATCCGTCTAAAAGTTATTTTTCTATCCCTCGGTACTTTTAGTCTAGATGAATTTTCATGATAATCGGTTGAGAAGTTAAGGCGTGAAAGCTTAACAAACAAACACACTCTCGTTCGCAATCATAATATTAGTTAGGATTAGTAGAATATTAGGACTTGATAATAATAACAAGTCCAAACCACGTATACAAATCTTTTATCAAACCAAAAATAGCCATCCGTTAGATATATATGAGCTGACATTTACTGACCTTTTCTGGTGGACCCTCGTCAACAGCAGGTGATGCTGAAATTGTGTTATTTTTATCTCTAAGCTAGTCTTAACCACCCCTCGTGAAAGGTCAATTTGTCCCACTTGTAAGATTAAGTGCCGGTGCGACCAAACGAATAACCGCATCTAGATAACGTAACACTTTGCAAAAGCAATGTGACGGCAATCACTATAACTGACAAAAAAGTTTGTATAAATCGTACTAAAAGGTTTATTAGAACACGCGTACTTACACTTAGCTTAGAGTAATAAGAGTAAGCCACTAAGTTGGTCATAGTAATTCTTATTAGTCAGCAAGACAGTCTTACTGAGACAGACTGAATAATCCCATCGTAGAGCAAAGGCCTCTACTCCATTTTTCGCAGCCACTTCGATCATGCGCCATAGTTTCCCAGTTTTTTGGAAGAAGTCTAGTTCGTCACAACATCTTGAAGTGTTAATGTCGCGCGAAGGCCTTGGCATGAAAAATACGGGATATCGTTATCACTAAAGACAATTTATTTTGAGTATAGTTTCGTTAGACATATTTATTTCATAATGGTGACATCTGAAATATCATTATATTTTGCTGTGTAGATGAGAGCGTAAGGGGTACCACCCTCCATGTTAACCCAAGGCAACCTCACGGGCCCGTGATGTACCCTGCTAAATACGAGTAACATGAAAAACTTTAACTGCCTCAAAAGGCAGCGGGCATAGCGAGAAAACCCTGACGATATCGCTCTACGCATTGATATAATTATAATGTTACTAAGGCTCTACGCATCGCTCAACACAGACGAAGTCGCGCGCGGCCATTGTACTAGTTATAGTATGCATAATTTTATTTATGTCAGAATTTTGACGAAAATGAAAGGATTTTTATTAGATAGTTGAATGTATATGTTTCTTGCATATGCAAGCAAAAAATCATACAATTCTACGCATAAAGGAATGTAGCGGAGGAAAAATGTGAGCGAAGTCGCAGGCATTCTGCTAGTATAGCATAAATGCTTTATTTTAGTCAGAATTTTGGCGAGAAACCAATCTGGGTCGCACTTAGCCGTCGAGCAGGGTGAAACCAGCCGGAACATTAGATGTGACACTCGCCCACGCGTGGCGCCAGACACCATCATTCCATTATAAAGGAGTTTCTACACTAAGCGATAACTTTTTGTAGCTTAAGTGCTGTCAAACATCATTTCCCACACCATACATATTATTCAGCCTGTATTCAGTTGGGCGATTATGAATATTTGAATCGTAAGCTTAACGAAACATTTTTGCCATTGACAAAGCGTTAATTAGAATCAAAGTTTTCTCATTGATACGGAGGAATTATTGACCGTAATAAAGTAAAATGACATGTATTATTGTTAGCAATAATTTAGATTAATGTAAGTTAAGCTATACTAAGATTTTTCATAATATATATTAGTTGTACCTTAAACAGGAGGTGATTATTTTAATGTTACTTTAGCTATTTTCACCTGAAACACAGGATTACCTAGTTTAGGCTCATGTGTAAGGAACACATGAGCCTAAACTAGGTTACCTGATGTTTAAACGTTTATTTTATGTACCATGTTAAATTCTTGCGTTTATTTTATGTACCAAATTAAATTCTTGATTAAAAATAATATTTATTTATTTATTGACCAAAATTGTTTGTCTGCGATATGAATTCCTTTTCACTAGCCTTCGTAAGCGAGCGTTTGAATACACATTTTGAACTCCGAAACCAGAACCGCAGACGTCAGGACTTCTAATATCAATGATGGAATTTTATCACTTGAGTTGAAATGATTGAATACGAGTTTGAAATCAGATTTATAGATAAGCTCTACGTAAACTGACAATATATAACGCGGAGGCAAATAGGCCATCTCGTATACGGAGTAAAATTATTCGAACCAACCTACCACTAGCAACGTATGCGTATTTACGCTGCTGCCCGTCGGTAGTCAGGGGATTTAAATGTGCCAGTGTTAGGCTGCGCTATGCCGCAATCAGCCGGCCGCCAGAGCCCCCTTTATACCTCTAGGAGAAGAAAAAAGTAGGAAGTAATCATATTTACATTTCACATGTTCTAAACAAACGTTCACCTTTATAGTTTAAGCTGAAAAAGTCTGGTCCAATTAGCCCAAGAAATATTCACCACATATAATATTCCAAACATTAGTACCTATTTTCAGCTCTATGTAAATTTTTGCACTATGAAATGTCTACTTTATCTGTGCTAAAAAAGTTACAAAATTTTACTTGAAACACAATAAGGTTGAAAGTAAACCGCAAGAGCAGCAAAGCAGCGGCCAGTGTAACGAAACCTTCAAAAGATCATTCCACGCCGCTGTACGATGTAATAGACTCGCTATGACGTCTTTGATAAACAAATTGTTCAGGAAAATTTCGCAAATTCACGATTTTTCTACTGAAGGATCAAAGATCCGCTTTATCTGCATGCTCGGTGCCTAATCAAGTGCTCCCTTCTCTCTGTAAGAATTCCGACTGAAATTGAAAGAAACTGATTCATGGCTTCATTTTATTCGTGTTAAGATTTAACACACGAGTAGACGGAGTATCGACTGTAGTCTTTGAAGGAAATAATGATTATACTTAATTTTATTTTTATTCTCTTCGCTTTAATATTTCCAGAATCAGATTCAGTTTTTTTTTTGTTTACTTGGTAACATTAGGTGGTACAAAATTTTATATCAGTACAGCCATGATCGGCATAAAAGCATGCAAAATGTATAATTAATACCATAATGATTAAAAAAGTTAAATTACAAACGATAAAATGAAATAAAATAAAAAATAGTATGACATAAAAGGTAAACAACAATAATAATTATTATTATAGTACTGAAATAAATATAATCAAAACTAGTTAGTGAATTGGCTTAATATACATTTATACATTAAACATACTCTAGTAGGCATTGATATAATACTGTTAATATCGTCTCAATGCTAGTAGGGTTATTTTCTATGACATTATAATCGGCAAGGAATCTTTTGATTCCAAAACACGCCATGGCGTCACGTTAAGAAATTTGACATGGCCATAGAGAATACGATTCGCAGATATCGTAACAAGGCGCGTTACGATTGCATGTAGTCATAGGGAATGAGGGGGCTGATCATGTAGAATCAATTGAAATAGGTTACCAATAATAAGCTTTTTTAACCTAAAATCTTCTAGAGGAATAACACCAGCCTTCAACTGCGTGAGGGAATTTGCCGGTAAATAGCTGGGCAGAACGGAGTAAAATTGTTTTTGCCGTCCTCTAAGAAAGACTGAAGTCTGAACTCTGCAATCCCGTTTGTAACTCTTTTACTCGCTCACTCTTTTTTGAGGAAGAACTTGTATTATCTTTATCGTAGCGAGTTAAGCGCTGTCCGTAATGGGTCCGCTCCTCGCAGTGGAAGCTGGCGTAATAACACATAATTATGTACGTACATTTTCTCAATGAATGGATAAGGAGGTCTAGCCCAGCCGTGGACAGCAATAGGCTGATGATGATGATGATGATTGGCTCAATAAGTACTTCGGTGTTCAGTATTCAATATTTATTGCAATCATATTACATATGTAGTCACATTAAACAAAAAAATAAGTCAGATGTTAAGACTAGGTTGAGAATCAATACATAATATGTACCCAGTTAGGGTGTTTACAACTGAGTAGGAGCAGACCGATATTTTAAATAGGTACTTACATTATATACTTTTCACATTACTGATTGTCGTTATTATTAGTTGATTCTTTTAGGAATTCGTCTAGAGAATAATTTATTTTATTTAATAGCATGTCCTTCAAATTATTTGCAAAAATATTTTTTCGAAGCAGTTCATCCTAGTTAAGCAACACTCCGCCCGGTCACTACTTGGATGGGTGACCGTTTAATGACATTTAGATCTGAGCGCTTCAGATAGCACATCAGATTTTACTTCCGGCTTTTACAGTGTAAGTCATATCGGAGGCCTTCGAGCGGCCTAACTGCGCCACCACTAGCTCATACGAAATAGAAAGAAAGTTTGATTCTCAGACAGAGAATCAAACTTCTAGGCAATTTTCCATGCGAATAACCGTTAAAACAATTATTGCTTGAACTCCTATCCTCTAGCGCTTTTGAAGAACATCCGATGAAGCCAAAAGTATTGAACTACGTTTTCTTTTCAATTACCTCAAAGGATGATCCATGATAACACAGTAAGTAAATATATATACGCTGTATATACCATATCGGAGCCCTTAGGGCGGCCTAAAAACTCCGACACCAGAATTGGCGATTAGGTCATACGAAGAAGAAGAAGACTGATCTATGATTTAAAAATCATAGATCAGTCTTATTATAAATTACAGGGTAATACTTTGAAAAACCTAGAGTAGGTACTAATTTTTATTCCTAGGCTCCAACCATGGAATCCAATATTATACCGCAACCAATCCCCTTTCGATGATCCCTTGAAATATGTACGGTCAAAAATTCGCAACGAGGCGTCGAAAATTTTACAGTTTTTCAATGGAAAACGAAGCGACACCGGTAACGTACCTATAATAAAGGAACCGGCCGTTAGTTGGTCTATTATCTGCATCGGCATGCATTAGGCCTGCCAATTTTCCACTCTTACCGTTATTTATTTATTTATTTTTATTTATTCGGGAAAGAAACAGAACAATAAAACTTATAAACTAAAAGTATTATTAGGTCTATCTCAATCCAACAAAGTTTCCACTATTAAGTAAAACATACACGTGAAGAAAAGGTGGACAGTTATGTATAAAGTTAACCATCATGAATAACAATAAATAATTAAACAAACGAATACCTATAAGAATTCAATAAAGATAAAAACTAACTAATCAACGGAAAGCTTCCGTAGTTCTTCGCTGATAAGCAGCTTAAATTTAGGAAGAGAGAGGTCAAAAATATCAAATTTCAAAAAATAATTTATTATTTGTATTCATGGAACGGTAATTGAAAGTATTTGATGCATAATTGGTACGAATTGTAAGAGGCAGAAATAATTGAATCTTTCTCGAATTAATTCGTGGACACAAGTACGGACTATCGTTACTCATATCACTAGAGACCTAATAATTTTGACATAAATTTTGTTTCGAAAATTTCCCTGAAAATGAAGTAAACAGATATTTACAGGCTTTTACGTGTCATTTCGAAGTCAAGATTCATAAAGGTGAGCAGACTGAAATGACATGTTAATGAATAATTAATTCACTCCTGAAGGTATAAAACGGAAAATGGTCCTGATTATCACCACATTCGTTCCAAGGAGTGAAGAAGAGAAGATCTCATTAAGGTAAGCTCGTATTTTGTATTCAAATCATCATCATCAGCCTATATAGCAGTCCACAGCTGGACATGGGCCTCCGCTAATGAGCGCCATTGTGCCCTGTCCTGAGCTGTATTCAAATAGTTGTTATAATAAAAAACCGTAAATACACAAAAAATAGCGATTTTTTTTATAATAACTACATTAAAATAACCCTTTTCTTGACTTGCTTCAAGTTTATCTTTTTTGAATATATCCTATGTGGAATGCAAAATGACTGCATAAATATTTCGATCGTCAATTAAATCCAAAATTCTAGGCTGAATTGTCTGTTTTAATTCTAGACTACCTAGACTTTATTCTAGAATACACAGGTCCATGTCCACTGAAAAACTAACAAGTGCTTAGCTTAGCCAGTTCTTTTTACAGAATTTATCGTTTACTATCTATCATTTTAAATTATGGTTATAATTAACCGCCAGGATTATGCCGGTGTACATGGGCTTAAATGAGGTACACGCAGATAACGTGGGACCAAGATGTAGAGCAAATAGCCCATACTGTTTTTCTCCTTAGAATTACTAAACTATTTTATATTCGTATTTTTTTTATTTTCTATTATTTGTTTTATAATTGTATCATGAATATTTGCATGCTTATTAGGTAGAATATAATTGGATATTAACTTAATTTAAGACCTCAAAAAAAAAGTGTCTGGATGAACTTAACTTAGGATTTAACACGTTGGCTGCTGGCCTCGCACATGACGCTCCGCGCCATGCACGAGGAGCATGACGACGTGCAGAATCACATTTGTGTTTTCAGCACTCAAAGCGTTAAGGCACTATTAACTTAAAACATGTCATCCCTTTGTCATTAAACGTTATCTATCTATCTATCTAAATGTGACATATATTCTGGCAAATAAACATATCTTTATCTTTAGACCAACTCCTTGCAGATGTATTCCTATCAGTTCTCCTTCCTCATCGTGGTGGTGCTGGCAGCCACATGCTCCGCCCACATCGGGGGACTGGCCCCGAGTCAGGAAATCACGCAGGTGTACTGCGGGAGGACCCTGGCCAAGGCTCTCGCGCTGCTCTGCTATGACGATATTCCCAATAAACGAGCTGATGCTGGGATGTACAGTAAGTCATTGTTTAGAACCGTATTTACCTATACCTACAGGAAACTTTAAAAGTGTACATTTGATGGAGTACCTCTCAGCTTATGTCAACCATCAAAGGAAGTTGTGGCCAGTTTGTGTGGAGCTGACCAAGTCGCAAGTTTCCTCGCGATATTTTCCTTGACCGTTTCGAGCGCTTGGTGTTTTTTTATGATACTGATGATGGAACAAGCACATGGCCCACCTGTTAAGTGGTACCATTACTTCATCATCAGCCTACAGTCCACTGCTGGACATAGGCCTCCCATAATAAGCGCCATTGCTTTCATAATGGGGGGAATGCCTAGTCCCCACACTGGGCATGCGGGCTGGGGATTGCAGGACACAGTTTCTCGCACCGCTGATGCTGCTGCCCGTTGGCAGCCAGGGAATTTAGCTGTGCTGGTATAGGCTGCCCCGTTCAATCCCCAGTGCACCGCGTGCAGGTGAGGTTGGCTTGGCTCCGGAAGTTGGAGATTGGAACCCCCTTATATCCTAACCATTAACTTACGACAAAGTTTTGGAACGAACTCCCTTTTGCGGATTTCCTGCAGAACGACGACATGGGGTCTTAGGATCCTTCAAAAGGCAGGTATTTCGTTTCCTCTAGGGCCAGCAGCGTATCAGTATAGCCTCTGGTGATGCAGGTGTCCATGGGCGACGGTGCCTACTTTCCATCAGGTGGGCCGTCTGCTCGTCTACCAGCTTTGGCATAAAAAAAAGTATTAAAAAGTATTACTTCGTAGATCACGCAACGTTCCACCGGGCAACGCCCTGCGTCCATCAACTTTGTTTACACTACACATAATTATAGAAGTATCACTCAAACTTTCAGACCACTAAATCTCAATCTTTGTACCCTTACAGGTTCAGTCCTCGCTCCATATTACAAAGAACAAGAGATGCACATGGACTACCCGTGGGTTGTTCCTTACAAGGCGAGAGGCATGTCCGGCCAGCGCGGCAAGAGGCAGCTCGTCGTCAGCGAGTGCTGCGATAAACCCTGCAGCATCAATGAACTCCTCACCTACTGCTAACCAATCAACTGCCAATCATACATAGGCATGGTTTCTACCATTCAGTTTTTTCAATATAAAGATATGCTTTGATCACGTACGTAGTTTTTATATGTTACTTTTATCTCAACGTTTTACTCTCTTGGTAAGAGCTGTCTATCGTCCGTGAGTCTACGGATTGGATGGACCATAATATATATTAAAAACGAAAGTTTTGTCTTCTTTTTCACACTAAAAGATGAGCTTCACTAGTATGGTTAGATAGAGTGCCACAATCAGAAGTTTTTTACATGAAACAACAGTTTACTGCAAATATAAACTATTCTGGCTTATAAAGTTCTCAGGTTACGTATTTGTTATATATATGACTGTTATGTAAACGTGAGTTTATACTACTTAGTAGTTATGATTAGGTACTTACGTACTTATTGCATTAGGTGATGTAATTTGTTTGGGAATTAAAATCGTTTTTGTGAGTTTTATTAACATTTTTTATTCAGTTTTCTACCTACTAGTTTGAATTTAGCCTCTATATTAAGCAAGTTGGCTAAATCATCATTATCTAAGGTGTTATAGTTTCGTGTGGACCTTTTTCTGAGCAAATCAACTCCAGCAGAGTCTATCTTAGGTTCTAGCCTAACGGTTAGGTAGTTTATTCCATTACTAGTAAGCATAGATGCTTACAGCAGTAATGGAATAAACTGAAGATTCCACAAACTCTCTTTGATCTAAAGATGAATCTATATCCTGTGCATTGTGCTTTAGGCGTAGAGGTACCTACATTTTATGGAAAAGTTGAGAAAAGATTTCAAATATTTTAGCTTCACATATGAGTAATTTACATGTTACAGCTATATTATACATAACAAATACAAAGACACCAAAATTAAAATCATGATAAAAAATACAACAAACACAAAATGAGAAGAGAATATGTAAGTCCAGTACCTCATGAAGGCACCTTCCATTCTCTCCACTACGCTATTTGAAACCGACTTCAAAAAGGGGGTTATCATTGTATTCTGCGATTTGTGTATCTATTCTGTTCTAATAATAATAGAATTTGCATGCCTTGGTGCACACTTTGTAGGTGCAAATTAAATAAATAAATAAGTGGTATTTACACTGACGGAGGTTGTTGTCCAAACTTGCACAGAGCGTAGACATGGCTGGTCCCAAGCAATAGAGTATGCATTTGTAGTCTAAGAGCCGGGGTAGATCGACCTTCACCCATCAGTTAACTTGATGAAACATATTTCTTATCAAATAAGTACAATTCATTAACAAACATGCCTTTCGAAAAGTGTTCATAGCTATTTTTAATTGATTTAATATATCCCACACACACGAACAATGGTGATGAAAGGAAAGAAAATTTAGTTAAATTAATTTAATTGATTTAAATAAATTTGTATGTGTGTGTGTGTGTGTGTGTGTGTGTGTGTGTGTGTGTGTGTGTGTGTGTGTGTGTGTGTTTGTAATGAATAAACTCAAAAAGTACTGTGCCGATTTCAAAAATTCTTTAACCATTGGAAAGTTACATTCACCCTGAGTAACATAGGCTATAGTAATGTAACCCAAGGTGTAAAAAAGTGCCCTAACCCGCGCGAAGCTGGGACGGGCCGCTAGTAAATTATATTTGATAAAAAAATATGTCTCATCACGTTATCTGATGGGTGAAGGTCGATCTTCCACGTCTCCTCTACTAATGTAGGAGTCGGACATCAGTATTCAAGTCACGGGCCACTCTAGGCGTTTGGCGCCCAAGCCGAGTGCATTCGTTTTAGCATAAAGTTTCTTTACTCTGACACTCTTCAAACCGGTGTCTTTAACACTTTTCTTGCTAAATTAAATTGCTTAGGGTAAAAACAGATCCTTGTCTCAGCTAAATGCCGCATCGACACGTAAGTAAATGCAGTGCTAAGAAGAGAAAAAAGAAGGCTAATAAGAAGGGGAGTATGCTAATAATCCCATATGGTTGGGGATCGCAGGGCACAGCTTCTCGCACCGCAGACACTGCTGCCCGTCGGCGGGATTAGCTGTGCCAGTGTTAGGCTGCGCTATGCCGCAATCAGCCGGCCGCCAGATCCCCGTTTGTTAGTTAGCAGGGTACACAACGTGCAGGTGAGGTTGAATTGGGTTCCGGGGATTTGGTTTGGAACCCCTTACACCTATAACATCTCTGGCAATTCAGTCATATCAGAATAGGTTATATTTTAGAGAGTACCGACCATAGGTATTAGTAAAAATATTTTGTAACCGCCTATAATGGCAATGTTTACACTGTCCAATAATGTTTAGTATAGATTTTAGTGTTCTCTAATGTGAATTGTCGTTGGTGTTTCTAACAATAAATAAATAAAACGAGCTGTAGGTATTTTTATCACTACTAGCTGTAATATTTATATTTGGAAAAAAACGCCCGTTTGCAAGACCGTAACAATAACAAGGCAAGGAAAGTTTTCTTTTTCAAAGAATACTCTTCAATGTCTCTTTCAGTAAGTAGTGAGAGGTTGCCTGGGACGAATTAGCTTTTACAACGGATGGCAATGCCAGTGTTTGAAATAGATACATTATAATAATTATGTACTTTCTTTTTAAGGTTTTTTTATGATAAAAATTGATGGAACTAGCAAATGGCGCACATGATGGTAAGTGGTAACCATTACCTATATCAAAGTGTTGCTTCGTAGGTTTTCGATATTTGGAACGTGCTCTACGATGCAAAACCGTGCGTCCATCAACTTAAGGCATGAAGGTATTAAGCTGCTTTCACCAGCACCCGCACCCTTCAGACCAAAACACAGCACTTCACGACAGAAATAGGCAAGGTGGCACTACTTCCCTGGATGAGCCCTTCACTAACTCTAAGACTAGTGTTTTTTCATCAGGCGTATAAGAACAACACGTCATATTACAATCCAATTCCTAGAATGTGTCGTCTTTGTAACGAGCTGGTTTACATCGATAAAACCATTGATATTTTTGATTATAATATCTTTAGATTTAAAAAAGATGTTTCAACCAAACTGAGCAGTTAGGTAATATTACTACTTACATTTCAACTATTAAATAAAATCTGTATCCCTCTTAGGGAAAACATTTGTAGCTTGCAACATTACTCATGCTATGTTTACATATATAGGGTTTCAACCTAGAACCAAACCATTTTTCTTGTTATTGTTTATGTTAGTTGGTTGTAATCTGCTTTGTAAACTAAATAAATAAAATAAAATAAATAAAATAAAGTTTTTGACAGTTTGGAGACTCTGAATCTATAGAGTTAGAGACAGGTCGTGATGATCTTGAAAAGCATTGTAATATTAAAATACCAATGTGGTGAAAGGCATCAGTTCCTCGCTCTCAAAGGTGTAAACAAAGGTTACATTCCTCACAAGGTGAATTGGCTAATGGATCGTGTTCTGGAAAGTTTGTTCAGCCATTTTGGGCCTGTTTACAGCGTGCAGGTACTTCGGAACTCCTAAGTGCTTTCGTTCGGTGTTTAGGTAACAATAGAAGTTTCGGTAAAAACAAATATTTGAAGACTAAACTAAAAGTCATCTTGATTTTAAGCGCAAAAATACACTAGGAAATAAAAATTTTGACAGAAGAAGTCAAATGTTTGCTCGAGAATCACGCAAAAACTACTAAACTATTAAATTAATTTTTATTGACACTTTATTTTATTACAAATTTTTTTAATAATTATTTTCTAACAAAAACATATTATTCTCAAATATTTTTTTTCTTTATTATTGCTCACTATGGAAATCTGAGATATAATAGTCGTCAGCCAGTCGATGACATTGCGAAAGTCGCTGGACATACCTGGATGAGAGAGGCACAGGACAGAGGAGTCTGGCAAGATCTAAGGAAGGCAGCAGTGGGTGGAATCGGGCTGCGGATAATGAGGATGAGGATGGAAATCTGTGGATCGCCAGTGGATCAGGCTAGATCAGGTCCGTGGCAAGTACAAAGGGATGCCTATACCAGTATCAGCAGCCTATATCAGCAGTGGGTGGAATCGGGCTGCGGATAATGATGATGATGATGGAAATCTTTTGAAGATAGTCAGAACCAAACCCAAAACTTTCACGTGACAGGTTACAAGCCAATAGCTTGCTTTTGTTCAAACACTAACCTAGGACGCAGCCCACATTTATATGGCATCGGACGCGGACATGGCACGGGCGGACATTGCGCGGGCGGACATTGCGCGATCGTGGTTACGCCGCGTCCACGTCCGAGCAACGACATACCATGTCCATAAATTGGCTTTTTTTTCAATGCATTTTGTATGAAATTTGAATGGGGAAACCGCCCGTAGCGTCCGCACCTGACATGACGCCATAAATGTGGTGTGTGCCTAGCACATGCATTTCGATTTCCATCATCTCCACACGTATTGAACATGTCTTTCCCGTGGGTAAGGCCGACTAGGCTAAGAGGATGGTATAGGTGCAGCAAGCCTACTGCATTTAAACATGTCACAGGCACTCGTCCCAGTCAGTGAGTAAAAAGATACCACTTTTAATTTATTTTATTTATTTGTAAAAAGAAACAGTAACAATAAGTAAGTGTTTAAAAATAATAATAAACCTACATACATCGTTATCCACTATTAACAGGAGGAAGTTTGAAAATAAAGAGATCTACATAGGTAGTATGAACATGTACATTACAAGAATATCAAGTTATTAAAGAGGGTAAATTATATAAATTTTAGTTGAAAACGAAGAGCAAGAACGATAAATAATAAATAAATTATGCTGGACACTATCACACAGCATCATGTAGCACCAAACTAAGCAGGATCTTGTATTATGGGAACCAAATCACTGATATAATACATATATACATTTTTTTGTAAATACATACGTATTAAAAATAGAAAACACCCAGCCTGGAAACAAATATTTGCAGAACGTACAAACATTTGTCTCGTGGCGGGAATCGAACCCACAACCTTCTGCGTCTCAGGCGGACCTTCACCCACTGCGCCACCGAGGTCGTCAGTTCGTCGTCATACCTACGTCTAAGACGGTGTAAAGATATTAATAGGTACATTTGGTAACTTGGCCTCTTGACTTTGTAATTAATATTAGAAGCAAAGGCTGTATTTACTCCACGGTGCAATTAAAATCTGGTGTGTCAGCATCAGCAGAGGCTGGAGGGTGGATTGCATAAGTGGCTTACCAGCGGCGCATCGAGCACCGGTCTGCTGAGGAGTAACCACCTCCGGACCATAGATAGATACAAAATTCTTTATTGCACAAGATAAAACAAGAACACAGGCGAACTTAATGCTAAGTAGCGTTTTCTTTCTTTGTGTAGTGTGGAGATAGATTGGCATTAATGCTTACAAATTTGCTAAGTGAAATAATAGAACAATAATAAGTTAACTCTAAAAATAAATAAGAGACAAATATTAAATAAATTAGTAAAGAATAAATGAAGTACATACTAAACATGAAAATAAACTTACATACAAAGACTAAAAAAATATAACATGAGCCATCGTCGCTAATGGCTTGAGTGATCTTTATCTACAAGGTTTGAGCAAGGAATAATGTAATGAAAGAAGAACCAATAACAAGAGCTTTTGTACAATTAATAACTGGCAGAAATGGCTTTTACATTTATTTTTGTAAAGTGCAATAAAGAATTAAATAAATAATTATTACAAAATGCAAAGAAAAATATGCTAAACTGTTTGTTATTTCCTTAACAAAATTCATATAAAGGAACCTCAAGGACCTCATTATAAGCAAAAATTCATACATTTTAGGTAGGCGGTACAATTGAAATTTATAATATCGCTTTTATCTAGGACGGTTATTTTTTTATTTTTAGCCTTTATTGCTGAAAACCTTTTACATTTTTCCTGACACTAAATATTGATTAACAAAACAAAACAGTTCAGGTCCTCGGCGTGTCCTGTGACACATAGGCCTCTTCCAGAAATTTCCATTCTGCTATATTGAGCGCAATTGAGCGCAATTCTGGGCCACGTAGCACCTCCAACTTTCTTTATATCATCCTCCCATCTTTTCCTCTGTCTGCCTCTTTTTCTTATTCCGTCTCTTGGTTGCCACTCTGTAATTATCTTTGTCCATTTCCCCTTAGTCTCCCTTGTCATGTGGCCAGTCCATCGCCATTTTAGTAGTTTGACTTTTTTAATTATGTCTTCCACCTTGGTCGCTAGTCTTATATCTTCTGCTCTCTTATGATCTTTTAGTATAACATTCATCATGCTTCTTTCCATACCTCTTTGGCACGTCCGAAGTTTTCTATAGTGTTTCTGTGTTAGTGCCCATGTTTGCGAGGCGTATGTTAGGCAAGGAAGAATGCATATGTTAAACACTTTCTTTTTGGCAGCCATGGGGAAGTGTTTGTTTTTCACTATTTCTTTTAGTGACCAATATCTTCTCCATGCGCTAGCCACTCTTCTCTCTATTTCCAAGTCCGTTTGCTCTGTGAAGGCTATTTGCTGTCCCAAGTATGTATATGCTTTGACATATTCAATGTTTTCCTTGTCTATTGATACTAAAATCTCTTCTCTGTTTGTCATGAGTTTAGTTTTTGACTTATTCATGGAGAGGCCGACAGTTGCGCTTGCTTCTTTTAGCTCCCGAAGCATGGTTTCGAGGGTGGAAGCATTGTCCGACAATAATACCAGATCATCTGCGAATCTCAGGTGATTTAGTTTTTTGCCATTGATGTTTATCCCGAAGTCTTCCCACTCTAGGTTTCTATAAACACTCTCTAAAAGGGCTGAAAATAGTTTTGGGGATAGAGGGTCGCCTTGTCTTACTCCTCTTGCTATAGGAAACTCTTCTCCAATAGAATCAAGCTTTATTTGAGCTGTACTTTTAGCGTAGATATTTTTAATTATTCTTACGTATTTTTTAGGAACTCCTTGCTGTAGCAGTGTCTTCCATAGTGAGTTGTGCTCTATGGAATCGAATGCTATACTATAATCCACAAATGCCATGTAGAGTGGCTTATTATATTCTTGGCATTTTTCGATTAGCTGTTTTAAAGCATGTATATGATCAACTGTTGAGTAACCAGATCTGAATCCTGCCTGTTCTACTGGTTGTTGTTCGTCTAAGGTTATTGATATTCTGTTGAGGATGATTTTGGAGAAAATTTTATAAATGTTAGACATAATGCTTATAGGTCGATAATTTTCTATTAAGTTCCTGTCTCCTTTCTTGTGTAAGAGAATTATTGTGCTTTTTGCCCATTGGGAGGGGATGTATTCCATATTCAAAATGTCGTTATAAAGTTCTGTAAGTTCTGATATGTTTTGGGATATCGTCATTTTTATCGTTTCGTTTGTAATAGAGTCATGTCCTGGTGCTTTTGCGTTTTTTTGTGATCTAACTGCAAGAGCTACTTCTGATTGTAAAATCCTAGGTATTGGTTCTTCTTCTGCCTTTTCAAGGTTAATTTCATTTTGTTCGTGCCGTTCTCCTGAGTAGAGGTTCCTGTAGAATTCCGTTGCTTTTAAAAGTATGGCTTTCCTAGTGGTTTCTTGTTTTCCTGTTTTGTTTTTCATGTTGGGTATCCAATCTTTTTTCTCTGTAAGTTCTTTAAGAGCTCGGTTATCTAGGACGGTTATGATATTGTAAATATTATTTAATATGACCGAAATCTTTTTTTTCTGGTAGTTTATGGAATGAGCCTGTAAAATCCGATAAATCCAAGACACCCTACACTCTTCATAGATATTTTTATGACTATTTTGATGATTCGGCCCTAAAGTTTTGAGATCGAAAGCATCTTTAACATTGATTACAAAAAGAAAAACATGAGACTGACAATGTTAATAAAAAATCAAGATAAAGACCATTGAAAAAAACTGAAGAGTAAATAGGGTAAGGTATTCGAGTCATGTTGCTGAATTGTCCTAGGTTCGTTGTTATAATATATTGCATCGAGATTTCCCGACGTGGAACAGATAACTCGCTGGATATGGTATTTTATGATGATTAATGCAGTCGATGCTGCAGTAAAGATGAATTCAGAAATGCAAAGAAAGTGTCCACTTCTGCAGTACTTGGTACCACAACTTTCGTATTTTAATTAATGTAATGTGTAATTACTTTATTCTTTGAAAAAAAAACATTTTAGGGTCCGTACCTCAAAAGGCAAGAAAAAAGCAACCCAAAGATCATTTTGTTGTCCATCTGTCTGTCTGTCTGTGAAGACATTTTTCTCAGGAACGCGTGGAGCTATCAAGTTAAAATTAATATCAAATACTCAGGTCTGCAATACCTTGGAGCCGTGAAATAACCAAGCTTCTATGTCAACGTAATCAAAAGATACGGCTGTTATGCCACATAGTTTGTAACTCTCAGGGGATCAAAACCTATATGACCTAGAATCATGTAATTTGGCAAGAAGCAATGTCTTGAGGAAAGGAAGTTTGTACGGAACCCTCGGTGCGTGAGTCCAGCTCGCGATTTCAATTTTAATCAAGGGGACTAAGTAGTTTATTCTACCATTTCGTCTGGAACGTACAAACAATGGTCATAAGACAAAAGTCATTTGATGCAAGAAATTTGTTGGAGACCAATGTTGACACTGTTTTGATGCAGAATTCAAAGTTATATAAAGTATATATATTATTAGTATTTATATGTATAAAGTGAAAGTGAAAATTTCTTTATTCAGTTCGAACATTACAGTACACTTTGAATCGTCATTTTTTTTTAATTTACACCAATTCATAACGCAACCAAACAGAGAAGTAGTAATCTACTGCCCAAATACCATGTCCACATGATCTCCTTCTCCTGGTGTACAAGTCCGAGGAACCGGGTGAAGTGTTGTCACCGCCTCGTGCCCACTCTGCGTGCACTATCTGTAGATGCACCTTTTACACTCCACATCTACGTATCTACGATGGCTAGGTATCTTAGTATTTATAAATTTCCTTTCCTTCTTCGTATGAGCTAGTGAGCCAATAGAATTTGGTATTTTTCAATTCACTAGCTCATAAAAAGAAGAATAAATATAATATAATGCGGGACGTAATCACACAGCATCATGTAGCCCCAAAATAAGCAGAGCTTGTATTATGGAATAATATGGAACCACATGATTGATATACTACAAATATTTTTTTTTTGTTAATACATACATATCATCCATAGAAACACCCAGACCCGAGACAAATATCTGCAGAACATGCAAACATTTGTCCCGCGGCGGGAATCGAACCCGCAACCTTCTGCGAAAGCGAAGGGGCGAAGGTCCGGACCTTCGCTCACTGCGCCACAGAGGCCGTCAAGAAGAAGAAGAAGAAGAAGAAGAAGTGAGCTAATACTGCTGTGGGAGTTTTTATGTCGCCCAAAGACCTCCGATATTAATTTCATTTAATTGGATTTGACTAAAACACCTGGGTCCAACATCATAACTTCCGAAAGAAGTTCTCATTCTCTTCGGAAGTCAGTGAATCAGACTTCCGAACCACGAAAGCGCTCAAATATAAATGCTACTAAACGGTCACCTATCCAAGTAGCGACCGAGCATAGTGTTTATCATGTATATCTGTAATTCTTTATTGTAATACACAGAAATAATAAAAACAAAGAGTATGGAAAAAATATGTACAAAGGTGAGCATAATCCTTTGAGTTTCTTCCAGCAAACCATCATGATATTTTGTATGTGTGTCCTAGGATCTTATTGAACATTAGCCGACCCACGTGCGAACACTGATTGCGATTTTATTTCCTGTATTTCAAAATTTGGTAACATAAACCTCTGCGTCAAGGTTTTTTGAACTTCGGAGAGGTCTAGCTGCATCTCTGGTTCTACATGTCCGATTTAATAAAATATATATGTTTTTAAGTTAACTACAAAAGATGGCGAATCAAGACTTGATTCGCGATCTTTTGTAGTGTTAGTGACGGTAGTAATAGATACTTTTGGGTAAATTAATAGCAACTACCGACTTGCAGTTATGATTTGAGCATTTTTTAGGTACTACGTACTACATCTAATCTTTTATATTATAATATGAAGCACCTACTTATTTTAATAATGTTTTTGCATGCTCATTAGCTACTAGCCTAAACTTACTTAAGAACTAGAAATTAAGTTTCATTTTAAGTGAACTGTTATTTGTTCTTATGAGAATAAACTCTTTAAACCGAAGTTACAAAATAATAGTCTCATTATAATTACTTTTGTAGTTTTTATGTAAGCAAATGCAAATACAAGCCAAAGCCTATTGGCGGATACAGACTTGCGAAATGTTACATGCAATGTTACAAATACGTGTTCATTGCAAGAATTTGCCGTCCACATTGTCGCAATTTATCATCCAATGTAACATAATTCCCATATTGAGGACGCCTTGCGCGCACGAACTGTGCACACTACGAGCACGAACAGAGCATTTCTGCATACATGCTTGGTTCGTGCGCGCGCTGTGTCCGCACTTATTAAATGCTCCTTTCATGTTACGTTACAGCAGTCTGTACCCGCCTTATGATACCTAATTACGAGTAGGTATACGTACTTTTACTCCCACCACACACACCACACCCGCCTATTCAGTCCACTGCTGGAGATATGCCGCCCCGAATAAGAAGGATATGCCCATAATCCCTACGCTGGTCATAAGGGTTGGGGATCGCAAGCCACAGCCTTTCGCAGCACCGACATTGCTGCCCAGTAGCAATCAGGGGATGTAGCTGTGTCGATTTGTTAGTAGCAGGTGCACCACGGGCAGGCTTGGGTTCCGAAGATAGAGGTTGGAACCCCTTACACCCCAAAATAAAAATCTCATTACAATTAATGATGTAGTTTTTGAGAAAACCAATACAAATCAAAGACCTGGGATACCTAATTACCTATCATGTCCTCACAAATTCACTGTCATAGCCAAAGCCATAGGTTGGATCAGAAAAACAATCATATTCTGAATAAAACGTGTTTTATCGTACAAATCCATCATAATCAAAAAATGTTATACGACAACCCAATTTAGTTTTACGCCTTTTACATCTAAATAAAACGAATGAAATGGCTCCGAAAACGCGTGAAAAATGTCCACTATTTTTCTCTAACGAAATATTGATATTAAATAAACACGTTGTCTATCCAACCATCACAATTCAATTTTACAAACCAATAGGCTTGTCTGTCATACTCACATAAAAGCGATTGCCTCGGGCCTCGGGCCGGGACATTTGTACGTTACTCTTTGGTTACTCATATTCTCCTTTGAATATCTTTGATCATATCGTATCTTTGGTCTTCTCACAATTTTACTCTTAGGTCATCAGACCTTTTACTTAAAACTCCATTACAGAAAACGTATTTTTATTGAGGATCGTTCACAGCTCAAGCTGTTCGTTTGGGGAATCCTTTGCCACTTCATATTAGAAGAGCAACCTTTCGTCACACCTTTAAACTCAAAGCTTTTCAGCATTATTTATCATCTTCTTATAGTGAGTAGTTAGCATTAAATTTTCCCTTAACAGTATTTTTTTTTAGTATACCTAGTATGAATTAGTATATTTTTGCTATTATTATTAGTATATGTAATAGAATTAACATTTTATAGTACTTTTGTGTTGTGTTTAAGTTTTTTTTTATAATTGTGTTAAATTGTAATATGTTCAATCTTGTGTTAGTGCACCGCCATCTCTAAAGCTTTGCTCTTCCTATCCGTAACCTGGTTGCCTGGAAGAGATCGCTTTCAGCGATAAGGCTGGCAATTATGTTAAATTAATATTGCTTACACTAAGTTACTCTTACTCTTTCCTGTATGAATTTGGTGATCAGTAAAGTGTTATCTATCTATCTATCTATCGGTCTATCAGCTCACAGTTTGAGTATCTACTTATCTACACAGACATCTGAATTCATTTTTGTCTTCTGCAGCAACTAACAATTTTACAGAACTATTGAAATCAGAATGGAAATTGCTTTGTGAGAGCTTTTTAGGGTTCCGTACCCAAATCATGAAAACGGGACTCTATTAATAAGACTCCATTGTCTGTCTGTCACCAGGCTGTATCTCATGAACGGTGGTTGCTAGACAGTTGAAATTTTCACAGATGATGTATTTCTGTTGCTGCTATAACAACAAATAAAATAAATTTAAAAGTGGGGCTCCCATACAACGGTACGGAAACTTTCGTGCGGGAGTCTAACTCGCACTTGGCTGATTTTTTTCAATTTCCCCTTCAATTTACAATCCCCTACCACCATCTTATAAAAAACCACTGATAATGCTGGTAAAACATATTCCTAGCATTAGACCCACCTTATCTTACATTTATATGAATAAGAAATTTCATAATGAATGGAAATTTAAATATTAAGAAGTCATAGCTGAATAAACTTCTTTTAAATATGATTAAAAGAAACATAAAATTGATTTTTCGGCGGACGGACACATTAATCATACGTCCTTATATTATTACAGTCCTAACAAGAATGTCCCGTCCCCTAAACTGTTGACCTCAACATTTCTATAAAAATGTCTTACTATTCCCGTCGCTAGACGAAAATTTGTCTGCTCTGCTATTGTTCTTTGCCGGTTTGGGCGTATTCTGATACTAGAGTACCTACTCGTGCATTCATGATACATAGTCATCAAGTTTTAGTGACCAATAGTCATGACTTATAGAATGTACTTCGGAGAGTGCGCGCAGGAGCTGCACGACCTTATTCCACCTTCACCTTTCTTTCATAGGAACTTCAGACGCACTGCTAACTACCATCCGCATCAAGTTGATATTCCATTTACCAGAACTAAGCGCTTCCAAACATATTAATAATGCGCACTGCTAAAATATGGAATCAGCTGCCAGCGTCTGTTTTTCCATTGAATTACGACCCTAACGGCTTCAAAAAGAGAGTTAATAGGCATCTTCTGGGAAAGCTCGCTGTATCGTCGACCTCATCCTTGCCTATGCATGCCTCGAGGTCAAGAGCTGGCCCAAATTAAATATTTAAAAAAATGACTATGCTATGAGCTTCGTTTATGGTATGGTATGGTATGGTAGTAGTGTTCGTTGTGAAGGCAATCACTCTGGGAAACCTGCTACCCGCATGCACCCAGCAGCATTGCTGTTCCGATATTAATGGTGAAGGTGCCAGTGAAATTACAGGCACATGAGGACTAACATCCGTTTTAGACAAGCATGCAGCGCATCACCTGCTTCTCGTGCTGCAGGTGTCCATGCGTATGAAGGCAATGACTATCAGGTAATCAGGTCTTCATCTGGGATGAAGAGTGATAAAATCAGTAAAATTATAAGACAAATTAATTGATAAATTATGCTTATTATTATGATATGATACTACAATGATAATGAGACGCGTGGTTTGATAAATTTCCGATCGAAACTGAATCAGTCGGAATGATGGCTGTCGTAGGTTGGCACTTTACTTAGGCAGTGTACGTGCTCGTCTACTTATTCTTTTTAGTAAAAGCTAGTGGCTACTCTTAGTAGAAAAGCCGAATCCAACCAACATCATAACTTGCCTTCCGAAGCAGAAGTGCTGCAGATTTACAACATTGGACGACAAACTTCAGCGATTAGACGCTACGACAAGCTGCGGGGGACAATTTTCATACATTTTGTTCAAAGCTCCGCACACACGGCGACAATCGCGACAGCAAAATATGACAGACGCTCGCGACTAAGCGCGGCGACAAAGCGTCGTATTTGCGAGGGTTATTAAATGCCACTAAACGATCACCCATCCGAATAGTGACCAGGCTGAACGTTGCTTCTCTACGATGATCTGCTAACATCAAAGCAAGCCGCGCACTTCAAATAATCGTCGCCGTGTGCTTATCTGCCAGTTTTATAAAAAAAACTTAGATGGCAGAAAAATTTCCTCCCGCGAACTATCAAGCTTTGGAAAGCCGAGGTTTTCCCCAGAGACTACACTACTATGCAGCGTTTCAAACAGGGCATTTTAAAATTTTAAGATGACATGTCAAAACCAAAATTGATTACATTGGTACAAGTTTTTTGGTAACAAAACGTGATTAAATCAAAATAATATTATTGCTGAACGTTTGTAGTGTTATTTTCTAGGCCGTGAAGGTTTCCTATTTTGCATAACTACATTCAGTGATTTTATATCTTCAAAAATGTTTAATAGTGCGAGCGAGAGGGAGGTTTGACATGTATCGTCGCCTTAATGTAATATCTCTTGATGTTACAGGCGTCCATAGGCTACGGGAACCGCTTACCATCAGGAGGATCGTATGCCTGTTTCCTAACTTAGTATAGTATAGAAAAAAATCTTGAAAATACTGCTTTAGGATAACAGCTTTGAATTCATAGCGACCGCTGAAAACGCTCGCATTTTTCAATGTGCAGAACCACACACAATAAATCATTGTCAGACGGGCTCAGTTGCAACGCTGTCCGTCTTCTTAATACCAACCCCTTTTTGCCATACTTAACGACAGAACACAATTAATTAGCCCTAAATGAGGGAACCACCTGGTACTTGAGGAAAAAAATATGTTTATCTCTTTGTTTAGGCGAAAAAGTATTTTTGTCTCACAGTTAGAAAGAACAGTGAGATGTTTGAAAAACTAATGACAAAATGGAAAAAACAATCACCCCGAAGGTTGAAAAGCAATGCTGCAAAGCCCCTGTAGCTGTCAACTTTTAGTCGATAGCCGAAGCCCTCAAATATAGTTGCTATATCTGCCCAATTTCTTGAGGTAATTAGGTACCTACTTACGATAAATAACTAATTGAGCCATGCTTGCCAACTGTAGGACCAACCTACTTATGTTTGCCCCCATGTCACTCGCTATCTATCTGCTCAATATCTTGTCTGCGAACAGTGTGGATATTTTTAACAATAACCTGCCGAGACTCCTTCAAATAGCAAGGGTAGTTATTGAAACTAAATATTTAGATTGATTACCTAGTAACTACATATCTTAATGTATTAATTTACATTATATACCTATCTAATTACATATCCACCATCGCTTTAGGGTTAAAAAAAATCCTGTTATGATGTTAAGTTGTTTCTAAATAAATAAATAAATAAATTTTCAATTTTAATTTCTTTATTCAACTTACACATATCCTAAAAGATTTTCATCCAACAACAACAACACTAGCCCATTTAGTCCAATGCTGGACATAGGCCTCCCCTTATAAAGGGGGATATGCCCATAATCACCACACTGGGCATGCGGATTGAGGATCGTAGGGCACAACGTCTCGCACCGCCGATGCTGCTGCCCGTCGGCGGCCAGGGGATTTACATATGCCGGTGTTAGGCTGTGCTATGCCGCAATCAGGCTGCCCCCAGAGCCCTGTTTGTTAGTTAGCAGGGTGCATCACGAGCAGCTGAGGTTGTTGGGTTTCGAAGATGGCTGGAACCCCTTGAACCCCTTGCTTATCCCCTTTCTTTATTCAACTTACAATTAGCCTAACATATTAACATCCAAAGCGTTACCTAAATATAGGTATACCTAATACAAATCTTTGACCAAACTTTTAACAGTATGTAGGACCTAATAGGAAAAAAGAAAACCAACAACATTCATATTCATCACTCTTTTAGTCACATGGTTTTCATCCCTCCTCATGCCCATACCATGCTATATATACACCCACATACCACCGTGAGTGGGATAAGGGCAGGGAAATGATGAAAGGAAAAACGTTGAAGCTACATAGCTGCTTTGCGTTCAACATAGGAACATCTTGATACCAATACAATCGAACAAATTTTGACGGATTCGGTATTCGGTAAGGTATTTGAAAACTTTCGAAAACTTTTAGTAAGTTTTCAAATACCTTTGTACCCAGTTGTCTCCGGAATAAAAACTAACCGCAGAACATTATTCAAATACGGCCACCGCGCGTCGAACCGCCTAATTCGAGATGTAAAATAAGTGTGGCAAAATTCAATATTCTCGAAACAATATACCAACACCTGCGTGGCCGATTTCCATCTACCCTCGACACAGGTTACCGACTAGTTACTTGCGCGACAATAAGTGGCAAACAGTAGGGCAGGAATTATGAATACAACTACAACTTGTTTCTCCTTGTTGTAGTTTTCTTACTCTTACTATTCCAATTGTAGTTTTTCAAAAGGATTAAAATGTAGAAGAGGCGATGACAAAAAAGCTTGAGATGAAACTGTCTCCCAATCCCTCAAAAACAAATAGAGATTGTAAAGACTAAAAAAATATAAGCCCATCAGATTTTCATGCCAATTCTTCTTTGTTTGGTAGCGGTACGAATTAGTGTATAATAAAAAAAAAATACGATTCAAAGTGTAGTTTATGTTCTTAATGAATAAACGAATTTTGATTTGATTTGATTTAATTTGACTCAAAGGTGACCGTCTGGTTAGCTAAACCATGAAGAGATATTGAATTCAAAACATGCCCAATATGTACTACCGGATTGCTATTAATAGCAATCATAAGTCGTACGGCATTTTGTTGTGGGGGAATGCTGCAGATATCAACACCATATTTGTATTGCAGAAGAGGGCTGTTCGTGCAATTTATAATATGGGCCCCAGAGAATCACTTAGAACTAAGTTTAAAGAAATAAATGTTATGACAGTGCCGTGCCAATATATATATATATATGAAAACTTAATGTATGTCCGAAAACATATTAACATGTTCAAGAAAAATAGCGACTATCATAATGTTAACACTAGAAATAAAGATAAACTAGCTGTTCCCACTGTAAGGCTCCATAAAGTTAGTCAATCTTTTAAAGGGATGTCTGTACGATTTTTTAACAAAATCCCAAATGATGTGATTAATCTATCTGTAAATAAATTCAAAAATGTTGTTAAACGTAATCTATGTAATAAAGCTTATTATAAAATATCTGATTATTTAGATGACAAAAAAGCTTGGGATGAAACTGCCTCCAAGTCCATCAAAAACAATGTAATAGTTATTAAGAACAATGACGTTAAAAAAAAAATGGCAAGCTTAGCTATTATTTTTTAAGAAACTCTGCTTAGCTATTATTTTTTTAATGTCATTGTTCTTAATAACAATTACATTGTTTTTGATGGACTTGGAGGCAGTTTCATCCCAAGCTTTTTTGTCATCTAAATAATCAGATGGTCAAACAGGCGAGATGGCGGTCTAACGTAAGCCTATAAACTATAAATAAAAAACACACGCGCGCTAAAGCTTTCCCTTCCTTGGCAGTCGGGTAGAAACAGATAACGTGCGTGCGATCATGTGCTGGACAAGTAGGTGCGATCGCTTTGCAATAGATGGCCTCAGGCATAGAGTAACGAAAGTTACTGGTAGCAATCAGTATTGTGCAGTACCCTCGCCCGCGGCAGTGGTTCAAGTATAAATATTCAATTTGGGAACCATACTTGTTCGACATACTCGACGGAATTCCCTTCTGTTTTATCGCCTAATTTAAATAATCTTTTTTAAATGGGCTCTTGCCCAGATTGTACAGGAAATGTAGGGAAAGCTTTTCCCTAATAAAAACGTAAATAATTTTTAGGCCTATAGTGAACAGGCTTTACACAATAATTGGACGTACGGATTGGCTAACAACCTGTCACGATGAGCTAACTGTAATTGCAAAATGCTATATTTTTGACTTGCCTCTGTCAAACTAACCCCATACATAAACCTGGTACTCTATACATGGTAGATGGTTCACTGGATTGAATATATTAATAATATATATTTGAAGCAATATTTGAAGATCATCATTATCTGTTGTTTTCGATCCACTGTTGCGTATAAGGCCCAGGTCACACATATCGGGCAAGGACATGGCGCGGACATGGCGCGGACGTGGCACGGACGTGGCGAGGACATGGCACGGGCATGGCGCGGACATGGCTCGGACATGACGCAGAAATGACGTGACAGAGGCACAAGTGTAGTGCAGTCTGTTGTCCGTTATCGATGTGTCAGCATGTCATCCTCAGAAGACGAAGATGCTCTTGCTCTCGTGGATACAATTAATTAATATACAGATCAGGGCCCGTACAACCCCGATTTCGAGCTAGTTGCTTCGAAAGTGAAACCCCTTCATTGGGTTATACAGTTGACGGGATTACCCTTTCGTTTGGGTATTCTCCTTTCCCTTCTCCTTTATTCCTCCTTCATAACACAAGCGAAAGTGTAACCCGTTCCTTTTGGTTTTCAGTCGATAGGGTTACCCTCTTATGAGGTTAAACGAATGAATATAGTCTTTATATATAGTCTATAGTCCTTTTGATAGGTTTTTTTGAATGTTACACAATGTTTATCATTACGCCTGACACTGGGTGGGGGAATTTAGATTTTGACTCTTGATTTATGTCATCAATCATTAGGTATTAGTTCGGATCGCTTTATTTGGTTGAAGGAAGAGCGTCACTGCATTAAAGAAAAGTTTTGAAAACATAAGAAAAGTGCTGTGTTTCAGTCAGTTTTCATTGGTCATCATCACAGAGTATGCGTTGTCATATACGAGACCCGCAGTCAACATATTAAAAAGAAAAAAAAATGGTGTTTCAGTTTTCATAAGTCATCAGTTATGTCATGACTGAGGCCCGCAGCCAACATGTTAAAAAGAAAAAAATGTGTTTCAGTCAGTTTTCATAGAGCATCATCGCAGAGTACTCTGCGTAGCGTTATTTTTTATTTTTATTGTATTTATTAGGCAAAGTTAACAGTACACATAATGAGCATTTTGTAAAGCGTTATGTCCGAGACCCGCAGTCAACGTGTTAAAAAGAAAAAATATGACCTTCAAAACTATTTTGAATAATAATTTTCGATTGTCACTGTCACTATCACACTCAACTCAACTCAAAGCTCCACTCGAAATTCATTCTACAAATTCATCTGTAAATGGTTATATCTCTGGAACTACTCATCCTAGACTAGCCGTTAATTGCTCAAAAGATAGCTAACGACAAGATCTTTATTTTTAATGACATATGTCAAACTTGAATTTGCCATATCTCGAGAAGTACTCATCCTAGACTTGCCATTACTAGCTCAAATGATAGCTACTAATAAAATCTTAATTTTCGATGACAGCTGTCAAACTAAAAACTGTCATCGAAAATTAAGATCTTAACAATAGCTATCATGTGAGCTAGTAACGGCAAGTCTAGGATGAGTAGTTCTCGAGATATGGTCGATTTAAGTTTGACAGCTGTCATCGAAAATTAAATTCATGTCAATAGCAATCATTTGAGCTAGTAAAAGCAAGTCTAGGATGAGTAGTTCTCGAGATATGGTCAATTTAAGTTTGACAGCTGTCATCGAAAATTAAGGTCTTGTCAATAGCTATCATTTGAGCTAGTAAAGGCAAGTCTAAGATGAGTAGTTCTCGAGATATGGTCAATTTAAGTTTGACAGCTGTCATCGAAAATTAAGTTCATGTCAATAGCAATCATTTGAGCTAGTAAAGGCAAGTCTAAGATAAGTAGTTCTCGAGATATGGTCGATTTAAGTTTGACAGCTGTCAACGAAAATTAAGTTCATGTCAATAGCAATCATTTGAGCTAGTAAAGGCAAGTCTAAGATAAGTAGTTCTCGAGATATGGTCGATTTAAATTTGACAGCTGTCATCGAAAATTAAGTTCATGTCAATAGCAATCATTTGAGCTAGTAAAGGCAAGTCTAAGATAAGTAGTTCTCGAGATATGGTCGATTTAAATTTGACAGCTGTCATCGAAAATTAAGTTCATGTCAATAGCAATCATTTGAGCTAGTAAAGGCAAGTCTAAGATAAGTAGTTCTCGAGATATGGTCGATTTAAATTTGACAGCTGTCATCGAAAATTAAGTTCATGTCAATAGCAATCATTTGAGCTAGTAAAGGCAAGTCTAAGATAAGTAGTTCTCGAGATATGGTCGATTTAAGTTTGACAGCTGTCATCGAAAATTAAGGTCTTGTCAATAGCTATCATTTGAGCTAGTAAAGGCAAGTCTAAGATGAGTAGTTCTCGAGATATGGTCAATTTAAGTTTGACAGCTGTCATCGAAAATTAAGTTCATGTCAATAGAAATCATTTGAGCTAGTAAAGGCAAGTCTAAGATAAGTAGTTCTCGAGATATGGTCGATTTAAGTTTGACAGCTGTCAACGAAAATTAAGTTCATGTCAATAGCAATCATTTGAGCTAGTAAAGGCAAGTCTAAGATAAGTAGTTCTCGAGATATGGTCGATTTAAGTTTGACAGCTGTCATCGATTAAGGTCTTGTCAATAGCTATCATTTGAGCTAGTAAAGGCAAGTCTAAGATGAGTAGTTCTCGAGATATGGTCGATTTAAGTTTGACAGCTGTCATCGAAAATTAAGTTCATGTCAATAGCAATCATTTGAGCTAGTAAAGGCAAGTCTAAGATAAGTAGTTCTCGAGATATGGTCGATTTAAATTTGACAGCTGTCATCGAAAATTAAGTTCATGTCAATAGCAATCATTTGAGCTAGTAAAGGCAAGTCTAAGATAAGTAGTTCTCGAGATATGGTCGATTTAAATTTGACAGCTGTCATCGAAAATTAAGGTCTTGTCAATAGCTATCATTTGAGCTAGTAAAGGCAAGTCTAAGATGAGTAGTTCTCGAGATATGGTCGATTTAAGTTTGACAGCTGTCATTGAAAATTTATTCCAATTTTATTATAATATAATTATTATTGCGTAATAAAAACAATTAGTAGTCTGCATTTCCGCCCTTAATGCTTAGAACACAATTACCGCAATTAATTTTCATCTTTTGACCGAATGTTTTTTCTCCTTTATCTCCTATAACCCACGTATAACCCGTGTTACAATGATAAAAAGGGTAACCCTAAGGAATGGGTTTTGGAATAATACCAAAATCCAATACTATTGATAACCCTCATGATCAGGTAACCTAATCAAAAGGGTTTTGAATGGTTTATCCCATCAAATAATAGTGTAAACCCATACGGAGAGGGTTAACTAAACTTTTGGAAAAACCCTGCCGAAAACCTCTTCATCGGGTTACCAAATCGGGCCCTGATACAGATGAAGAAAATACGCGCAAACGAATTTGCACAAGGATCAGCTAGTATTACCATGGGTATTACATAAAAAAATCTTGATACCGGTTTAGTTTAATCTCTTTCCGATTTCCAGCCACAATTTATCTTGAACATTTCAGTTACAATAATCGGAACGACAATGATCATAAAGCGTTGCATTTACAATCAATTCACAAAATTCAATATTAAATTCGATATCGTCATTCGTCACGCATTTTTACATCACTAACAGACGTATGTCGCAAGCAAGTACATACTACGATCTGGCGGCCATCGGACGCCCATCTGGCGGCGATCGGGCGCGGGCGCCGAAATGGCGCGTCATACGTCCGAGCAACGATATACCGTGTGGCCTAAATTGTGCTTTATTTCCATGCATTTTGTATGAAATTTGAATGGAATAGGAAACCGCCTGTGCCATGTCCGCGCCACGTCCGTGCCCGATGAATGTGACTAGCGTCGGGCGCAGACAAGGCACTGGCGGTTTCTTATTCCATTCAAATTTCATACAAAATGCATGGAAATAAAGCACAATTTAGGACACACGGTATGTCGTTGATCGGACGTGCTTATGACGCGAAGTGGTCCGAGCTAAATTGTGCTTTATTTCCATGAATTTTGTATTAAATTTGAATGGAATAGGAAAGCGCCCGTGCCATGCCCGAGCCAGGTCAGACAAGTGGGGCCTATACCTAAGCCTTCTTAAAATTATGCCACTCGATCCTGCGCTAGTCTAAACCAAGTGCTGCCCATGGTCTTTTTAATAACGTCGACCATCTCGCTGGAGTCGGGGAATTGTTTAGTAAAGTTACGTCTTTGAATCATCATTTCCCTGCCCTTGTTGCCCGGCTTCTATCAGCCGCCAAATCTGTATCCACTCCTTTCATTCTCATATCCTCTTTCACACACTCCATCCATCTCTTCTTCGGTCTCCCTCTATTCGTGCATCCATGCACCTTCATATTCATTACTCTTTTAGTCACATGACTTTTATCCCTCCTTTAAATAAATACATAAAAGTATTCTTTACTGAAAATACTGAATCATCATCATCATCATTTCAACCGTTATAGACCCACTGCTGGGCATAGGCCTCCCTTTGATTATGCCACTTGCCTCGATCCTGCGCTATTCTGAACCAGGTGCTGTCCTCGGTCTTTCGCTGGAGGAAGGCCCCTATTATATGTAACCAACTCTAGGCCACCACTCGACTAAAATACCAAAATACTTAAATAAAATTAATAGAAGAAATTAAATAAGACAGAGACAGAGGTTTATTTATGTTAATGCAGTCTTAGTTTTACTTAAGTGCTTAAGCATTTTTGACATGTTTTTGAGATCGCAAAATTATACTTATTATAGCTTTATTTTTCAACTTCTAAACTTTTTACTGGCAACCCTATTTACCTAATGTGGAGAAGTTTTCACAAATGCTAATGCCTAACTTTGAGTAAAATAGTTGCCAGAGCAACTTCGCAATTTGCCGCGGTCACGCGCAGGTGAAACTTTTTGTAAATCCAATTGTTTAGGGCAGCGTTTTGTACAGTCAGCCAAATAATAAAACTAACTAAATGAAACTGTATCACCAAAGGCACCTGTGTCTAAGACATCTTAGCTCTGAATCAGTACTCCAATGTTATGCTTTTTTATTTTTGTAATTAAGTACCTACCTAGACTTCATGACAAGTATCTCAAATACTTATTTATCAAAAAAAAATTACAGTGTGTGCAATACTTAAATGTCAAATGTTTTTATTTACCAAAAAATATAACGTTGCTGTTACTGATCAATTCTACGCAAAAAAATACAATGTATAATATAACAAAAAAATTGTATGCGCTTTATATTGTCATAGCTTTTTTTTGTCATAGCGCTTACCCTGTCATAGTTACCCAATGTAATTAAAAATAATAGCATAATTTTAAATAGTGTATAAACCTACTATTTATTTTGTATGGGCGCAATAGCGCTCATTAGGGGAGGCTAGGCCTATGTCCAGTAGTGGACTGCTACAGGCTGATGATGATGATGATACATCGTAATAAAATAAAACTTAGTTTATTTACCACGTATTGTACGATGAAGGTCACGCGTTGTCCGTTATCCGTCCTCGGAATTGACAAAACACGACACCCTTCAGCCAGAGATCCTCATTCATGTATGTGTGTGTTCGTTCCCTCACCAAGTAGTTGAAACTGACTCTGTGGCGGGACTCCATCCACTCGACCCTCAAGTTTATCTAAATCTTCTCGCGCAAGTTTGACTACCTTTCTGGCGCAGTGTGCGAAGGTCCGCCTGCGACATAGAAGGTGGCGGGTTCGATTCCTGCCGCGGGACAAATGTTTGCATTATCTGCAGATATTTGTCTATGGTCTGGGTGTTTGCTATGTATAATGTGTATGTATTTACAAAAAAAATATATATATATATATATATATATATATATATATATAAGTAGTATATCAGGCATGTGGTTCTCTTAATACAAGTACTGCTTAGTATGGAGCTACATGACATTGATTATTGTACATACTCCGCTACACACTCCGCCTTGAGAGAGTATTTAGTTTACAAATTTTTACCACTGATTGTACTTTCCAGATTTTTAATACTGCGGTTATTGCATTGTTATTCAAACGCGTAGTTTTAACATACTTTTTGTTCTAACTTCTGTTTGCAACCTTTGTGGCGAGATGGAGCTAAAACTCAATAAAGTTGGTGTATTATTGATCATTTTAACCGTTTTTGTTGGCTACAAACTCTGGTATTCATTTGCTTCTATATGGCTTGGTACTTTCCCCTCGACTACCTACACCTATGCCCTTCGGCGGCTCACGTCTTGTCTCTATCTGCCAAGCAAATGAAATGCGATGTGTGGTTTTTTCACACAGTTCGAATCTTTGCCGAAGACCTCTTGTTAACGAAAACAATAGCATTTTCAAATTTCTAAAAATAATTACAGTCAGACTAGAAAAAGTTATTCTTCAAAAAAAACAACTCAATCCACTTTATTTCCTAACAGGAACACTTTTCTCAAAGAAACTTACAAAAATTATATTAATTTATATATTATTAATAATTATATTATATGTAGTGATAATTTGATATGATAGGTATAGGTCCGCTGTATACAGGATGGGGCAAAATGGGAGAGCATGTTACTTTCAGTTGTCTCCATTTCATCTTTTTAGCTTAGAAAATCCAATCACAGAAAATCTGTTCAAAGGAACTGCTTTTATTTTCTCTAAAGGAAATTGATGAAAATTTTCCGGTAACTATTTTGTTTCGAAAAATACCATTTATTTTCCAACTCATTTCTAAGCTAAGATTAAGTTTCAAGAATAGGAAGCTTTTAAGTAAAGGACCTACTGACGGCTTAAAATGAAGTTACGTTGTCATCATCATTATCATCAGCCTATAGCAGTCCACAGCTGGACATAGGCCATTGCGCATGTCCTCAGCTCGACATAACAAGCTTCTACCAGCAGCCTTTCGTAGATCGTCACCCGACCTGACCTGAGGGCCTCCTACACTACATTTGCCAGGACGCGCCTCCATTCAAGAACTCGTTTACCCCAACGGTAATCGGCTCTTCGCAGATATGTCCAGCCCACTACCACTTCAGCTTACTAAATCTCTGAGCGATGTCGACAACTTTAGTTCTATGTTGGATAGTCTCGTGATATATCCTTCAGAGAAACTCCGAGCATAGCAAAGCAGTATATCACTTATGTGACTCCCATAATAGAAGCTTTGTTGGGACTAGATGATGTGTGATAATGTCCAGCATTATTTCATTATTAAATTATGTTCTTAGTTGTTTCTCGGTTATGTGGAGTCGTGTTGAGTCCCCTCTTGCTCTCGATTTCACAGACAAGTAGTTGGTTTGTTAGTTTGCGGGTCGATCATCAAGTTGGAGACGCGTCTTGTTAACGACTTGGAATGATAAATCAGCTTGCGAAAACAATAAGTCCTCTTGGCTGCTTTGGTAATTCCGCATTCCAGAGACAGCTAAACTGCAGCGGAGAGTCAAACGATATGAACATCTTAGTTATATCAGTCACTAACTTCCGCCCGCGGCTTCGCTCGCATAGTACCGGGATAAAAAGTAGCTTATGTGTCCAGGTCATAAACTGTGTTTATTCCAAGTTTCATCTAAATCCGTTCAGTAGTTTTTGCGTGAAAGAGTAACACACATTCATCCATTAGGTACTATACAAAAATACGAGTATAAGCACAAAAGTTTACATAAATCATAAATATTTTCAAAGAAAATGATTTTTTTGCTTCTGCTACGCTATATCGCACATCACCCAGTGAAGGCCAAGCTTGCTAGTTTAGTTGGGTCTCGAAATTAATCAAATAGCCCAGAGTTATGACAGCTCGGACAGTCCGCAGAGATTGATGAACCCTCGGGACCTCCTTTGTTGCTCCCTCTCTAAATAGGATGATGAGTGATTCTGTAATTGTTGTTATTGGCTGGTTGGACAAGCTTTGTTATTTGTTATTAACTTTGTAACGTTATTCCAGTATCTGCATCTATTTATTGTGTGGCTGGTCAATGATATCCCGCTTGAGCTTCATAATTTGACCAAATAACTTGACTCAGACGGGTGTTAGGGGGGTTTTTCGCTGTGGAAAGTTTTTGTATTAATTCCTTACGTACCTACTTAAGTTGATTGAGGTATCTCACAATTGCCCTTTTCTTAACAAGCTCATCATATAAAAATAATGTTGAATTGTCACTATCATCATCATCATCAACAACAACGACAACACAGTGTTATGCTTCCCGGAAATCGTTGCAATTTTATTTTATTCCTACATATTAAACAAATAGTATTAAGATCTTTGTCAATGATCGTTTGATTATTTAGGTTTCCCTAATATTTCTAATTACCTCTCTGTTTAAGCGCAATACCTAAATGGGAAAGCTTTATGAAGCCAACTTCAGTTTCCTCTCCCCACAAAGAGGGTGGCTGCCTGACCGCAGATGGTCCCAATTCCCGAGATCCTAAAATCACTTGACCGAATATTTCTACATGGATGTACTGTCCCCGGAATTTCCTAAATTCGGTTGTGAAAATAGCAATACGATATTTAAGACAAAAGACTTTCAAATAAACTAATTAAAAGGCATCTAAGTTTGACTAGGTATGTATTATTAACAATTTACAAAATATACATAAAACAAGACTGAAAAAAATGAATTCATCTATAAGTAGAAACTGGCATAATTACCTTTAATAATAAGCATGGAAAAGCTGCTTATAAAAAACATTCTAAAAAAATACTTATTTTTTAAAGAAAATTTGGTAATACTTAAGCGGTTCCAAGTCAACATTTTATTATGTGAAAAACAACGTATTCCATCCCACGTCCCTGATGGATGGCGGTAGCAGTCTTCGATCGAGAGTTGGAGTATTAACGTCGATCTCAGCGGAAATATACCTGCCAGGGTTGAGTGCGACGTCTTCAGGGGGTTCCACAGTTTGATTCATAAAAAAAGTAGGAGCTTGAGTACATGAGAAAAGTGAATCATAAAAAGAAATATTTGCTACATTTGTAAATGTTCGACACACATCGAACACCTTAGCTAGTACATTTGACAATGTAGGTCGCACGAGGCATCGCGTGATTTAACTTGTCAATGCATATTCGGGTAGCGGACGAGCCGCACTCATTATCATCATTAGCGTACTCATCGTATTAGTTGTTCATAAATAAATCATGTGTTAAAGTTTGTAAATTTATAATTTCATAATTATCAACGTTTCGGCGCATACGGTCCCGTATATGGTCCTTCGAGCCGGATCTTTAAATAATTTCCTTTCTCAGATTAAAATTAATTGCTCTTCTATTCGCCTGGATTTGCCATACCTAGTTACTTGGGAGGTGGATTAGATCGCATTAAAAGAAGAGTAGACTTACGCAGCATTCGACTTTCCTAGAAAGAAATTGAAGTGCCTACATTCGCCCTTCGAGTTGCGCGTGCAATTAAGCGGTAGTTTAGTTGCCACTCAGGCGTTATGCGAGCCAATTTCATCGCTTCTTAAAAGTACATCACCAAGAACTTAGTTTATGATAAGTACTTTCTTAGTATGATAATATTCTAATTTGCAGTATTCACGACCCCATCCCTACGCGTGCGTAGTGACAAAACGGCCCGCTCCCAACCACGATGTCTGCGATACGTAGCACTCAATAACGTGGCGTTTGATATAGCACACTATTTCGTTATTCGATGGAGCCATCGCTCAGGCATGGCGCATTGCACTGCCATAGACAACACAGCAGTTACTGCACAAGTGATAGATAGTCAGCCTCGCGTACTTATCGGTGTGACGCGCCTAGATACCGATCGAATGGAAAAAATAAATTGTGCGATGTAACACGGGGCTTTGCATTTATTGAGTTAATACTCAGCATTGCGAGGATTTTGACTGACAAACCAAGTATATTCTGGAAATAAAATCAAGGGAAGGGAATTATTGCATAGCTTAATGAAATGGGACATGGGGTTTCTTTTGTTTGGGATTTTTAATTATGGGCATCAATACAATCAATACTTCTGTTTGCATGATACAATTACAACACGAACATTGTGAGAAGGCTCGAAAGAACTAATAAAGCTTTCGAGTTATAAAGAACACATGAACAAAGTGACTTCGACTTAAATAGAGATAGTAAGAAAAGTGTTGATGGACACATTTTTAGCAATAACTCGGTATAAATGTAGATCAACGTAAAATTATTCATTAGCCTACAGTAAGGCTAGATCTTAATTTTACATTGTTAAATGTACACTAAGAAAAGGAAAAAATATATTACCTAAAATTAAATATTGAAGGCATAATTTAACGCCTATTTCATTCGATTAAATAAATACAGACGGACTCCTGTATTTTTTCCCAATAAATTCGTTGCGGACATTTTTAAAACAATTCAGAAGAATGGTTTAGTCGTGTTAACCCACTTGCCGCACCAAAAATACTGCTTTCCCATCGAAACGAGCATGTAATCGTCTGCAGCATTCAGGACATGTCACAGTACCTGGAACACGCAGGTACAAGTTGCTTCAGCTACTACATCAGCTGAAACCACGCCTTTTTCATGTCCTCAAAATACCTAGCCACGTATCTAAGTAACTCACATGCTTGGCCTTTACTTGACTGTCATCATTGATCGACTTTTAGATTCCTGTCCCAAAGTTATTAATGTATAAATGAATGAACACTTTATAGCGAGAAACATATAAAAAACAACAATGACAGTAAAAAAATGGTACGATGCGGCCTTATCGGAAAGGCCTCCATCCAAAGTTTGATTTGGAAGAAATCAACCTCTGGATGGAGCAAGTGACAATCTAAATAACATTATGAGATTGAAGTACCTGTTGTGTAAAAAAAGGCCGAAAGAGATCGCTTCTAAGCAATAAGACCCTCCATTGCATCTTATCTTTTAAGATTCAGTCTAAAATCTAAAATAGAGGTGTACCTGAGGTGTGTAAGGTAAATAAGCATTTTAAAGTATTTCTGTCAAAGTTGTTTTCATAAGTACCTACCCACTTAACCGAGACCAGCCTAATCTGTGCCAAACTAAGATTATCAAATGTCCCCATGGCTGGCTTTAACTCGACACATCCTCAGGGTGTCTTCCTGTGGCCAGTCAATCAGCAAGCCTGCTTTATGGCCCCCGGGGGGACAGAACACGACAGGGGGACGAATTTGTCGAATTTCAGATTGTCCTCTTGAGAAATTAAATGGTAACTGCTTCAGGAAATTAGGTGAAGATATTACAGTGAAATATAACTATTCCGGGTTTTTAGGTTGAATTCGTATGTTATCCCAAAAGGGGTTAAAACTTTCGAAAACATTTTGCTCTACGACTTTTTAATGAAGAAGTGACTTGTTTTATGCCATAATTTTACTCAAACGCCAATTTCGTTGAACAGTGTCCTGGATATAATGATCATGATAATTGTATCTCCGTGCCGTTGTCATACACAACACCAAGTTTTTAATGTTTTTGAATAAATAATGCTGGACACTATCACACAGCATCATGTAGCCCCAAACTAAGCAGAGCTTGTATTATGGGAACTACATGACTGATATAATACTACGTCAATACATTTTTTTTTTTGTAAATACATACATATAAAAAACTCAGACCCGAGACAAATATCTTTTTAATATTATATTTGATTGGCGGCCTTTGTGGCGCAGTGGGCGAAAGTCCGCCTGAGACGCAGAAGGTTGCGGGTTCGATTTCCACCACGGGAAAATGTTTGCATTATTTATGCAGATATTTGTCTCAGGTCTGAGTATATACAAAAAAAAAGTAAACTAAGTAGTATATCAGTCATGTGGTTCCCATACCACAAACTCTGCTTAGTATGACGGCCTCTGTGGCGCAGTGGGCGAAGGTCCGCCTGAGACGCAGAAGGTTGCGGGTTTGATTCGCGCTGCGGGACAAATGTTTGCATGTTGTGCATATTTGTCTCGTGTCTGGGTGTTTTCTATGAATGATATGTATGTATTTACAAAATAATAATAATATGTGTAGTATATCAATCATGTGGTTCCCATAATACAAGCTCTGCTTAGTTTGGGGCTACATGATGCTGTGTGATTACGTCCCGTATTGTTTATTTATTTATTTATGGGGATACATGATGTTGTATGAAAGCGTCTAACATTATTGATGTATTTATAGTCACATGTCACACTTACACATAGTCAGACGATTTTATTAGAGGAAAAATTAAGCGTTATTTTATTAAACAGAAAACATTTGGATATTTAAGAAATATATAGGTACCTACGTAGGTATTGGTGCAAGCAGCTTAATAGCCGAAAAACCCTCGGGTGCCTTTGACACACTTGCACGAATAATAAAGCAGACCACCAAAATCAAATATTAGCCCTTCCATCACACTTTAAAGCAAAGTTTCGATAGAATTTCGCAATCAAAGTCCCACAAGGGGTAACTGAAGTGTCAGATTAGAAGCCTTGGAACATTATCGCGCATCTGGCGCCTCTTCAGGGCATCGGCAAACTTCTACAGGCAATAAAAGTATCGGCGTGTCACACTGTGACGCTGTGACGCTGGGGATGAGACGTACTCAGGATTAACAGTAGTCACATTTTTTTTCATCTTGAACGGCGGTTGTGTCATTTTTATTTTATTTTATATAGGTATTAGTATAGGTTTTATATTTTATATTAGTAGTAGAAGTAAGAAGTCTGCCGTGAAGCAGCTGAGCTGTGTTTCGGTTTGAAGGGTGTGGGTGCTGGTTAAATTACAGGCACAAGAGGCTTATCATCCTCATGCCTCAAGTTGATGGACGCAGGGCGTTGCATCGCAGGGCACGTTTCGAAAAAACGTGATCTACGATGCAATTCTTTGTGATAGGTAATGGTTACCACTTAACATCAGGTGGCCTATGTGCTTGTTCCATCCTCAAGTACCATTGAATGAAATAAAAATTAATTTGGATTGAAAGTCTATGAAGAAGAACATTGTTCGCCAATCGTTTTTATTATTGTTGCCATTGATATAGCAGAGAAGGACCTGACTGAAAAATGGATGACTGGACTCATAAACAGTACCTAATGCGTTGCCTCATAATGTTTTTGAAGAATTATTCTTGATACTCGCAGAATTGTGAAAATTTAAATATCCCAGATGCCAATAGATCAATAAAAACAGGATTAACAGGGGGCATTCATACTAATATCATTAATTAAAAACTTTGTGTGTCTGTTTCCACTCAACTCAGTAAGGGCCGAACAGATTTGGATAAAACACGGTTCGTAACTTGAATAACATTATACATAAGCTACTTTTTGTTCAGGAGCCACACGAGCAAAGCCACGGGCGGAAGGTTAGTAGTATTAGCTTTTTGTAATTATGTTGTGGTAATATAGGTAGATAGAAATTCATACTAAAAGGAAACTATTGGTACCTTTAGGATTTTTGTACGACTCGTCACAGTAAACTGTTTTTAATGTAAAGCATTTGCATTTGCGAAGGGCTCCGTATTCTCTATAAGAAGAGCTCATCAGGGGAATAATCTAAGTATTATTGACCTGAAAAATTAAAGGAATGTATAGGAAATGAAATATAGGCACATGAAGCTCGCCTCTACGTCCATCGTACAAACACAAACATGTGTGACCCTCGATTCAGTAAGTTGTTATAGGTAATTTAATCATACCTTATACGTATATTTTAAAAAAATATCATGCATATTTTAATAATATCTAAATACTTGTTCTTCAACTATTACAGCGCCTAAGCTCATAAGCACTGCCCATTAATATTACTACTACTCCCTGACTACGCTCCTGCACAGTATGTCTGTAAAATAGAACAAAGGTGACATGAATGTGGATTTATAGAGACAGGGTGTTTTATAAGAATTTCCGTAGGATAATATTATACCGTATGCTATAAACTCGGTTTAAACAGGGAAGAATGACTTGCCTCCTCCCGTACTTCTGTAAAGACAAGTGAAATTAAACGTGTGCTTCACAAAAGCTCTCCAATACATAGGTACCTCCACGCAGATTGTTTTGTTTTTTCAATTTTATTAAAGCTGGCAGACGAGCAGACGCCTCTAAACCTGCCCCTATTGCATGCCGTTCTTATATCCTCTCTACGGTAGAGATTCAGGCTTGCTATCTCTCATTGGCGGGTCGTCTTTCTTCCCGAGCATGTCTATTTTTCATTAATCAACCTTTATTTTATTTATTTTTGAGATAACCATGCTTAAAACAAAATGTTACTTCATATTACTAGTTAGATCTCGGCCTTAAATCCCAGTTCGATAGCCATAGAAGGTGAATGTAGTGTGAAAACCAACGCTGCCTCCTTACACCCCATGTTTGGTAACAGCATTTCGCTGAGATGAGTCTGTTTGGCCGCATCAGGGACGGGCTAAAATGATTGTAGGTACCTATTTGTGTTGTGAGTTTTTTATTGTTTCATATCTACTGTTTTGTTAAGGTAAGTTAACAAAACAGTAGATATGAAACAATAAAAAACTCATTCTTTTGTATGTGAACCTTCATTTTTGTATGTTAAATAAATACATTCTTTCTTTCTTTCTTTCCTTCTATGTATGAAAAACTCCTACTAACATTATGAACAGTAGAAGGCCAAAGGAATCTCAAAAACAAAACCACTTTTGAAACGACTTCAGGGACACCATTTTTTTCATCTTGAACGACGGTTGTCAATTTAATAAAATTTTATTTTCTAGTGTTTTTTCTAATAATGTCGTTTAATATTCATGGTATTATAATCGATAAATGTTAGTTATATTATAAGACACAAGTATTAGTGAAATGGAATAAAAGAAGATTGAACGGGAATTCTCTGATGAAGAAAATTGTGCGCCGATCGTTTTTTGCTATATTCGCCATGGCTATAGCAGAAAACAGGACCTGACTGAAGACTGGACGACTGGACTTATAAACCGTACTACGTTGGCTCATATTATATGAACAATTATTATACTTGATACTGGTGAAATTGTGGAAAACTATCCCAGAAGCCATTTAATAAAGAAGTGAAGTGAATTGACTTCACCTACAGCCAAGGCTAAGGCCTCGCCTAATAAGACTGGGGATAACTCATAACCCACGCTAGGGTCTGGGAAACTTCTCGCACCGCCGAGGCTGACTGCTGTCCATCGGCTGACGGCCAGTGCCAGCGAATGTAGCAGTTCTTATGTCATGCTGCGCTATGCCGTGAGAGAGGGCCCGTCTGTTAGTCAGTAGGGTGCACTACGAGTCAGTGAAGTTGGCTTGGGTTCCGAAGATGAAAGTTGGAACTCTAATCATGATACATCCCAATTAAAGTACTTATCTAGTAAAAGTATAAGATTTAATTATAAATCAAGCCAAACCTGTGATTTGTTTTTAGATGGTGGTAGGAGTGCTATAATTCTATTCTATTCTTAAAATTACTTAAAACTACAACTGTATAATAAACTATTTTATAAATAAACTACACATAAAATTACATACACCTAGGTATAGTATAACGAAAGATAAAAATAGACTGACAATTCCATACAAAATTTTGTGACTCTGAATCTGATTACATTCTTGGACGCAAGATGTCGTTAGTCAGAGCCGACTAAACGTGCACACTAAAGCTAGTCCACCAGTTCAAAGCCGCTCAGCGAGTTACGGAACTAGCTAGGTATGCTCGGAGTTTCTTGAAAGATAAGATACGCAACGAGACTCTCCAACAGAGAGACGCTAAACGGTAGTGGGCTGACCATATCTGCTGAAGAACTGACAACCGTTAGGGTAATGAGTTCATGAGTGGAGACCGCGTCTTGGAAAAGGTGAGGAGACGATCTGTGAAAAGCTACTGGTAAAAGTTAGTTGCGTCGAGCTGAGGACAGGGTGCAATGTCGCTCATTAGTCGAGGCCTATAGGCAGACTTGATCTGATGATGATAATATGGAAGATAGGGAAGTGTTTCCAAGAGTGGAGTCCTATAGGTTCAGGAAGGCGATACCCTAATGTATAATAAGCCGTAAGTAGATAGATACTATACTCTATAGCTCCCTACTAATATAAACATCACTAATTATTGGTTTTTGAAATAGGAGTATGAATAAATAATAACTGGGGATATGGGTGGTGGTACAGTGGGTCTGCAGCGCCTGTGTTCTCAGTGATATTCTGTTATAACCGTTTTTTTTTTGCATTATCAACGATAAAGAAAAGAAAGAATAACATAACAACACAAATCAATAATGGAATAGTAACGATTCTCAGTAAGCGCATCGTGCTTGTAGGCGCCGGTTACCTGTTACCATGATAATCGAGGCCTATTTTCTGCTTTGTACGGACAGACAAAAGGTAAAGAAAACTAGAACTGGGGCTGGCGTGAATAGTTCCATTGGAAATTGTGTTTCTGTTCTGCGAGTCATACCTACGTACCTACTAATTTCTGCCGGGTATTGCCTATTCAGGGTTTCTAGTGAAATATATTTTATTCTTAGGCTCTGACTATACGCATCTTGAATTCGGAATGACGGGGAAAAACTCAAAGGTTTTAGCACAGAATGAGTAGTAATTACTTCGGGTTCGATTCCCGCCACGAGACAAATGTTTGCATTATCTGCAGATATTTGTCTCAGATCTGTGTGTTTTCTACGTATGAATTAACAACAAAAATGTATTTAAGTATTTTAACAGTCACACAGTGAGGCAGATTATACAGAAGTCTAAAGAGTATAATCAGCCCCTGTGTCTGGCTTTTGTGGACTATGAGAAGGCCTTTGACTCTGTCGTAACCTGGGCTGTCCTGGAATCCTTGCAGCGATGCCAAGTGGACTATCGTTATATCGAAGTGTTGAGATGTCAGTACGAAGTCGCTGCTATGAGTGTCCGAGTACAGGACGAGCAGTCTACACCCATCAAACTGCGCCGCGGAGTGAGACATGGAGATGTCATATCTCCGAAACTGTTCACGAACGCGTTGGAGGATATTATATTTAAGACGCTGGACTGGAAAGGTATGGGCATAAACATAATCGGCGAGGACATCTCACACTTGCGATTCGCTGATAACGTAGTCATAATCATCATCATCATCAGCCTATCGCAGTCCACTGCTGGACATAGGCCTCCCCTAATGAGCGCCATTGCACCCTGTCCTGAGCTCGACGCATCCAGCTTCTACCAGCAGCCTTTCGCAGATCGTCACCCCACCAGGCCGGAGGGCGTCCTATACTACGTTTGCCGAGCCGCGGTCTCCACTCAAGAACTCGTTTACCCCATCGGTTATCGGTTCTTCGGCAGATATGGCCAGCCCACTGCCACGTCAGCTTGCTAATTCTCTGAGCTATGTCGACAACTTTAGTTCTGTGTCGGATAAACTCGTTACGGATTTTATCCTTCAGAGAAACCCCGAGCAGAGCTCGTTCCATAGCTCGCTGAGCGACTTTAAACTGGTGGACTAGCCGTACTGTGAGTGTCCACGTTTCGGCTCCGTGTGTCATGACGGGTAGGACGCACTAGATGACGTAGTAGATAGATAGAAAGTACTTTGTGTAGTGTGGAGATAGATTATAGCAATCTATCTCCACACTTCACAAAGGTTATCTAGTAGAAAATGCTATTTAGCATTAAGTTCGCCTGTGTACTTGTATTTTATCTTGTGCAATAAAGAATTTTCAGTCTATCTATCTATCTATGCCGAAAGTTTGAGAAGTGTAAAGTGTTTGTCCCTCTTTCACGTTAAAACTACTGAACGGATTGAGCTGAAATGTTGAATAATTATAAATATGTGGTTAGAAACCAGAAATAACAATAGGCTACTTTTAATTCGAGCACCACACGAGCGAAGCCGCGGTTGGATCCTAGTTATAAAATAAAGCTAAATATTTTTGACTAAATTAAATTACGAATGCGAAAGGCTACTAGTAGATGCGGGATGCGTCGATCTCAGGACAGGGAGAATAGCGCTCATTATGGGAGGCCTATATTCAGCAGTAGACTGCCACAGGATGATGATGATGGAAATTACGAGTATTCAAAATCTACTTTAGTAAAAGAAAAGTATCAGATACCAACTTCTTTCCTTCTTCGTATGAGCTCAAAAGCCAAAAAACAACCTTCGAAGCTTCAAATATTTTGGTTGTACTTTTCTAATAAGTTACGTGGCCTAACTATTTAACCCCTTGAATTGACTCGGTGGTTTAGTCAGCCTGCGCGGTCCTTATGCGAGCCAAGTTATAGATTAGTAGGTACTTATAATCTTTAATTCTTTAGTACATATAAAAAAATAAGAAAACGTGATTCTGCACGTCGCCCTCCTTCGGAGCGTCATGTGCGAGGCCAGCAGCCAACGTGTTAAATGATATACAGGGTGATGCTGTAATGGCGATATTAAATGAAAACATGGGTACTACTTGTCAGTAATCATGAGAAATTAAATCCTAAAACTAAAATCCATTTAAAAAAATGTTTAATCAAACTTAAATACAAATAGGGTAAGACAATTTGAATCATGCTGTGTAAGAGCTATTTACCATTGCCAATGTCACGCGCTTCTATTTAGAAGCGCACGTATGTGTGATGAGTTTGTTAGAAAAAAATAAATTTTGAAAAATGGACTTTAGTTTTAGGGTTAAATTTTTTATGATTACTGACAAGAAGCACCACTCCCCGTGTGTTCATTTAATGTCGCTATTACAGCACCAACCTGTATGTATGTATAAAATCTAGCCCTAAGAGAGTTTTCATCAAACCTTTGGGTCTAAACAGAGAATTTAATGAGAAGGATTGATAAATCTACTACTTAAATCTACTTTAGAATCATAATTTTAATAAGAACCTACATATATACTATACTTTTGAAACAAGACGTAAAAGCTATAGATCTTTGATCGTAAAATAGGTTTTTGTGATCTCGCAACGCGAATTTCTATTGAAACTTCGTTCGTTGAGACTTGAGAGACAACTTGATTAATGTTACAGATAAATGATCTCAGCTACGAGTAGGAAACAATGACATGAATAGAGGCTGAGAGAGGACTATTCAGTAAAACTGTAAAATATATGTATAGGTACAGTTAGTAAGGAAGAAGGTACTTGCCTACTTTAAAAAATATTTGGGAATTCGTTCAGCGTACTTTCGCTAGTATTGAGTATGTACTTATCTTTATAAAGGGGAACGCGATAACTCATGTTGGGACGCCTCAATTCAATTTATTTATTCGTCACAATGGGCAATTTACATTGCACTTTGGAATGTCATACATTTGATATAATATCTAGTAAGTTTAAGGTACATTGTTACAAAAGTAATAGGTACGAGTAAGTAAGTATTTCATTTAATAATATTTTTCAATTTTTTCTTGTTATTGATAAATTCTTCTAAGGTGTTTCTTTACAATGTTTTTAAAAGCTCTGTCATGTAGGCTCGTAATGCTTTCTGGAAGAACCAGTACTGTGGGAGCCTGTGGGAACAAAAGAATTACTAGCCTGCTCTTAATTTATATTTAAATCTTTTTCCATAGTAAACTATTCACTTATTTTTTAATTTTTATTTTTCTCATTAACATATCTAACAAAAAGAAGACAAGAGTCACAAGGGAAAGTTTCCTTCAATTATCTCTAATAACAAACTAATAAAACCGTTTTTCTCTTGAAAAATGGTTATTTTGAGACTTTTTATGTTTCGTGATCTTTTTTGCTGTTGATCGTGTTTTGGGTCTCATAATTCACTAGGAAAAGGCGCAATGGCGCTCATTAGGGGAGGCCTATGTCCAGCAGTGTACTGCTACAGACTGATGATGATGACGATGATGAATTCACTAGAAAAATCTTTCATAGTCATATATATATTTTTTTAATTTACTATGGGCCAGCTCTTGACCTCGAGGCTTGCGTGGACAAGAATATGAGGTCGACGATGGGACGAACTTTCCCAGAAGATGCCTATTAAGTATCTTTTTGAAGCCGTTAGGGTCGTTAGACAATGGAAAAACAGACGCTGGCAGCTCATTCCATATTTTAGCAGTGCGCATTATAAATTATGTTTTATATAAAATAATCATAAAAAAAAAACAAATCATATAAAACATTTTTTTCGATTTCACAGCCCTGTGCGTTTGGTTTGGTTTTAGCAACTCACGTGTAGCGCCGTAGGCTTTGTAGAACGTCTACGGAGCAACGCGTAGCCACAGGCGTAGCATCGTAGGAGTTAGTTACATCGTAGAGCAACAACCCTAGCCTATTCAGTCCACTGTTGAACATACGCCTTAAAGAAGAAGTATATGCCTAATCCCCATGCTGGGCATGCGGATTGGAGATCGCAGGGCACATCTTCCAGCACCACCGACGCTGCTGCCCCTCGGTGGTTCGGGTTCAGGCTGCGCTAAGCCGCAATCAGCAAGGTGTTAGAGCCCCTTAGTTAGCACGTTGTACCACGAGCAGGTGAGGTTGGCTTGAGTCCTGAAGTTGGACATTGGAACCCCTTACACCCAACCTAAAGGTGGTGTCGGGGGAGTTTGCAACGGGTTTCTAAAACCTCCACGTATATCTTCTTTCTCACCTAAAAACTAAAAAGTCTAACAAGCAAATAAAGCAACCGGTACACCGGCTCCTGTAATGTCAGCTTGATAATCTACATTTGATTTGATTGTAATAGATTCGGTCACATGACCACGCACCCAATTATACTCCAACACCATTTCACGGGCCAGCTAGCTGCGTAATGCAAACCCGAAAGTTATTGAATAGGAAATCAGAGATCCAATAAAAACCTGTCAAACCCAAAATACGGGACACACACGACACGACAGGTGACACGGATCCTAGTACAGGTGGTACAGGCAACATCAAAAGTCAAAAAGTCAAAAGTCAAAAGTCAAAATTCATTTATTCAGTAGGAACTATATAGTACACTTTGAAACGTCATTTTTTTAATTTACCACCAATGCGTAACGTGACCAAACAGAAGAATTGGCAAGAAACTCTGCTTGGCTTATATTTTTTTTAACGTCATTGTTCTTAATAACTATTACATTGATTTTGATGGAGTTGGAGGCAGTTTCATCCCAAGCTTTTTTGTCATCTAAATAATCAGATATTTTATAATAAGCTTTATTACATAGATTACGTTTAACAACATTTTTGAATTTATTTACAGTTATATTAATCACATCATTTGGGATTTTGTTAGAAAATCGTACACACATCCCTTTAAAAGATTGACTAACTTTATGGAGCCTTACAGTAGGAACAGCTAGTTTATCTTTATTTCTAGTGTTAACATTATGATAGTCGCTATTTTTCTTGAACATGTATATATATTGGCACGGCACTGTCATAACATTTATTTCTTTAAACTTAGTTCTAAGTGATTCTCTGGGGCCCATATTATAAATTGCACGAAAACACATCAAAATCACACTATTCAAAAGTTTGTGTACTAGTGTTAATTATCATCATTACCTATTAATTAAATTGCGCCCACAAGAACACACTACTTGTAAAGGAGGATGCCGTCTGAAATATGGCACTCGGTATCAAGACTAAAGTGAGTGCGTCAAAAAAATCTCCAATAAGTTTTTAGTTGATTCTACTGTAAAATTAATTAAAAATGAGGGTTATTGCCATAGTAGCACTATAAATCAATGTATATATTTTAAAATATATTTTAATTCGATTGTTAATCCCGTCGGTGTGTAAAACTAAAGAAAATGTTATTGACATTTATAAAATATAATACATTTTATAGGATATGTTCGGTTTTGACGCAATTGTTACGGGTTCTCGGCATTCTCCTTTTAATAAAAAGGACTACAATAATTATGTACAACTTAAATATATTTTTTTTTAACTTTAAAACCTTATTATAATTAATTTCGTTTTGTGTGATCGTCCAAAGTAGGTATATAATTTTACAGTTTTTATTTATTTATTACACATTAAATGTAACAAAAAAGTAGGGTTAATGCTACGAGTATTTTCTACCAGCCAAACCTGTTTTTTTGTTTTTAGATAGTGGTAGGCGTGCTATAATTCTATTCTATTCTTAAAATCACTTAAAACTACAACTGTATAATAAACTATTTGTTATTTAAACTACATGTAAAATTACATACACCTAGGAACATAAATACTTTATTTAAATGCATCTCCATCATCATCATTTGTTTTTCATTAGGCACCTATTTTTTTTAATCGTCCCACTGCTGGGCAAAGGTCTCCCCCATAGACTTCCAAACATCTCTATCCCCAGCCATCTCCTACCACTCTCTTTTGAAGGCGTCGAGCTCGTCCCGCGAACGCATCCTCAGCCGACCCCGACGCCTCTGGCCCTCAGGTGTCCAGCCAGGCTGTGGTGATGGTCACCCACCTATTAGAAGGTACCTATACCTACCGAAAATAAACAAAGTTAAAAAAAAGTTGTCTGTGGTACCTAATATGAAAGTATTAGGTACCGTTGTAGTAGAAGTAGGTAGGTTATGGAAGTACCTAACTACCTATCTACTAGGTAGGTAGTTAGGTACTTGCGTAAACAAATGAAGAAATACCTACATATTATGATAGTATCTACATAATACTACTAAATGAAAGTAGGTATAAAGTGCCACCTGCCTACTTATGATGCTGAGTGTACTTAATCTTTAGTCGTAGGTACTTTTCCATTCTGTAGCGTGACATGGGGCTTGGAAATAATGTATTACAGGATCTCGCTACTTACGCATATCAATACCAATCCAATTTATTGATGGAATCTCTTAAATTTTGTTAAGATAAAATATTTCTTCAAGTCGTACACCTCCTACACGTACTTACTTACCTAGTGACAATATTAATTCCCGTAATTTCAGTTTAATATTGATTATGGTAGGTACACAGGTAACAAAGAGTTTGGATAGAAACTTTTTTCTTACTTTATGGTAAACTTAAAAGATAGGGAGAAAACTAATGACCAAATAGGTATCTCTAAATAAACTCAAAAGTAAAATCTTATTCGGTATGTACAGCTTAGATTAGTTTTTTAGGATAAGCTAATATAAATAAATAAATAAATAATGCTGGACGTTATCACACAGCATCATGTAGCCCCAAACTTAGCAGAACTTGTGTTAAGGGAACCACGTGATTGATATACTACATACATACTTTTTTTTATATACATATCATGCATAGAAAACACCCAGACAAATATCTACAGAACAAGCAAACATTTGTCCCACAGCGGGAATCGAACCCACAACCTTCTGCGTCTCAGGCGGGCCTTCGCCCACTGCGCCACAGAGGTCGTATGTATTGGTATTTTATTTTATTTCATAATATTATGAAAAGTTACTGCTGATAAAAACACGGTATTCAAAAATTTTATGCATTGCATAAATATCTACAATGCATTTAATTTTTTGACTACCTACTAGCTACTAGTTTTTGACTTTCCTACTAGTTAAATTAATAGATAGGTACTAATTCTTAAAATTAATTCCTAGCCTACTGAAAATAAAAAGGTACCTATACAACATAATATTTTTAATAGTTGTAATTAATATTTTCTAAATAACTAAATAATTATTGTTCATCTATGTCTATATTATCTAGGACAAATGCAAACTTCTGCAGGGAGACCATTCCACAGCTTGATTGTTCGCAGGAGAAAACTCCTCTGGAACCTCACAGTGCGAAAAGATTAATTAGTATACCTACCTAATATTTGTACCTACCCAGTATATGAATGGTTCTTCTTTGCCGATGGCGAGTGGTGCGATATTTTAAAGGAGGTGCAGGCACTATAAAAAATACCATCTCACACAATACACAATACAATACAATAGTACAAGCGGTAAAACACACAGAGAAATTACTTTAAGTGACTTGGGGGTATGGAGTAGTCGACGAGTCTCCTAAGTTGCTGTTATTTGAACCTAGATATCAAATAGTGTACTTTTGGTGAAATAACTATAATATTCTAAAATATCTACACAGAGAGGTGGTGAGTCGGTGAATCTTTTTATTTTACATGATTAATATTCAGAATTACGGGGCCTATAGAATAGATGGCCCTAGAAGTGTACGTTGTACTTATGCGCTGAAGGTGTAAAATTCTTTTATGTTGCTTGGGATTATCATTTGTAGTTCAATTAATTGAACTCCATAAATGAACTAAACTTTTTCCCCTCTTTCATTTGACATCCCAGTCGATTCCACTGCAAAATAGTGGGGGTGCTTAATAATAAGCACCCCCACTTTTTGGATGTAGCATCCGAGCATCCGTCATGAAACGACAGCAGAAATAGCAACGTTTCCAGCGTAGATTTGGCGCTAGTGTGCTCTATGACTGTAACTTGCTTGCAACATTTAGATCCATTTAGATGTTACTATCTGTGTCGGGTGCGGACGGACCTTAAGGCGGACTTTTTGGACCGTTTTCGTACCTACTTTTTCAGGCGTAAGCGTACTTCAGCGTACTTTTTTCGGATCATGATGTCACCCGGATATTTTTATCTCTGTTACAATCAAAGAGTAAAGTAATAGACCATAAAGGAAGTTACAATTTTGTTAGAGTTTTATGAAGCTCAACTAAACCTATTAAAAAGAAGTTCACGATAAATTTGTTGAGCGTTTGCGTTTTGGACTACCGCTCAATAGATGCTCAATAGCTAATGCCTAGGGTTTGGTTATTTTTCTGCGTGACGGCCAGTGTTGCCGTTTTAGCATTTTTAATGCAAAATTTAGCATATTTCCGGGTCTGTTAGCTATATACATGGGAACTTTCTCTAAAGGAATTAGAACTTTCCCGAAATTTATGTTTATCTTTTGCGTAGCGTTCATTTGTTACGAATGATCAGTGCAGTGTTCTTAATTTTTACGTCTAATTTGAATCTGATATGTTAATTTTTTATCACGGCTTCTCATATTTTTGAGAAAATTTAGCGTGGACAACGGGAAAAGATGACAGAGTTTAACTTATTGCAAATTTTGTAAGTGTAACTTAGCTAAAATTTACTGAAGCAACACATTTCAATCGCAAAACATGCAAAATGGAAGGGTCGATGAAAAGTAATTAACCTACGATGCAAATTAATCTTAATACCCAAAGAGCAGTCTTCTTTTGCGTTCTTTCTAAGCGAATATGCATCTATTTTAACAGGTGACCACTTCAGTTTGCTGTTTGGAAAATAAATTTAGATTTAATCATTTTATTTAGCATTTTTAAAAGTTATTTGCATATTTTTTGCAACATGTTTTAGCATTTTCTCCAAATAAAAAACGGCAACACTGGAGAGGCAAACAAAAAATTCGGCAATTTTAATTTTGCAATTTTGCAATCCACGAGTGTTGTTTACGTTTACTCAAACACAAAATAAGTTTTAGAAAATTAGAGATGAATAAATTTTGTCTGTGCGTGATTGATTACCGCATTCGTATAAAGCCTAGACAGACTTAATCTATGGTATAAAGTGTTAAGCTGCCACAAAAAACCGAAAATACAAAAACATAACCTTTAAACAAATGTTTGTTTTAAAATTACTATACTTTCTATGAATCGGCGATACGGTTAAAATGTTTTACTGTCGCGTAAAGTTTAACTATAATTAACAACTAAGGCGCCTATCCTAAGATATCGTCTGTTGTGTAGCACAATACTACACCGGCGCAATGAATTTTGACTGGACAAAACCTATGATTATCGATTGGTAAGTACCAGTATAGAAGCGTTAAGTACCTCCACCACACCACACCAGCCTATATCAGTCCACTGCTGGACATTGATCTCCCCTTATAAAGAGGGATATGCCCATAATCCGCTCAGCATGAGGGTTGGGGATCGCAGGGCACAGCTTCTTGCACTGCAGACGGCGGTCTATGTTGGTGTCAGCCGTGCGTAGCATTCTTTCGCGTTAAAGTTTAGAATATCGTCGCACCATTTGGAGGGTAGAGGGGGGAGGGGCAGTGAAGGTATATTCCCTCCAGGAGAAAGATTTAACAAGTAGGTAATTTGACATTAGGTATACATACAATATGAATAGTGAAGACATTATATCTAGAAAAATATAAAAAATAAATTGAAAGAACAATATGTACAACTAACATTAAAATAAGAAATGTTGTCATTGTTATATTATCAAAAAATACCCTAATTCGTCACAAGTAACCCAAATTATGTTTAATTTTGCAAGCTTAAAAATATTTTCAAATATTTAAATGGTGTTTCTGCAGCTAAAATCAATATTTCTGGCTTCAGGTGAACTCACTTAACCCTCCTACATTAACAGAATCCTCAGATTTGTGCGATGATATTCTAAACCCAACCCTCACAGTCCCCGGTCACCAGAGCCTAGATTAATTATTAAGTCAAAGTCAAAGTTCTTTATTGCGATCATGTGTATGTACAAAACTCAATAAATCTAATGTTTATGTATCAACATGAGCCCAGGAAAGGCAATAACAAAGGAAGGTAACATAAGTTGGTAGTTTGCAAGGTGCACCATGGGAAGGTGAGGTTGGAGGATCCAACTGGTACCCCAAGGATGTATAATGGAATATTCGTTTGTTGAATTATTTTTTGTTATTCATTATGGTTAACTTTTTACATAACTGTCCACCTTTTCTTTGCATGTATGTTTTACTTAATAGTGGAAACTTTGTTGGATTGTGATCAACCTAATAATACTTTTAGTATTTAAGTTTTTATGTTCTTTTGTTTGTTTCCCAAATAAAATAAATAAATAGAGAATGCCAACAAACAAGATGGGAAAATGACCTGAAACTCATGGCTGGACACCATTGGTGAAGGGTAGTGAGAGATAGGACCCAGTGGAAAATGTTAGAGGAGGCCTATGGCAAGAGGCAAGCTGAACTATGGGTTATGTTAGTAACTGGTTTGCGAAAGGTTGCTGGTAGAAGCTGGATGTGTTGAGCTCAGAACACGGTGCAATGGTGCTCATTAGGGAAATCCTATGTCCAGCAGTGGACTGCTATAGACTGATGATGATGAATTTATTACAATAGTGTTCATCCACTTCCTAATTTTTTCATTCCAGGAGTGGCAGACATGGGCCTCTCATATCAGAAGAAGACATCAAGAACTCTGTCCTAAAACGAATCCTCCGCAACCAGTACTGTCCACCGCTCTGTGAGAGAGAAATTGTCAGAGTAAAACCCTGGTGGAGCCCTCAACAGCCATTTGGGATAAACGCTGTGATTGTGAGTACCATGACCTGTAGGGCTATTTCACTGAGACACCATGACGGCGCAACCAGTCGCTGCCACCTACAAATTGTATGGTGGTGTCCGTTTGGTTGTGCAACCAATTGGCGGTGCGACCAGCTCGGACGCGTGCACAGAACGTTACTGGTCGCGCCGCCACGCTGGTCGCGCCACCACTAATTACTATAGCGCTGTATGGAGTCTCGCTCCCTCGGCCGCCAGTCTAGCTGCCATTGACGCACCCACCTTATTGCATGCAACACCTCGAAGGTCCGTTTTAATACTGTCTCAGTGTGGTGTGTGGATCCTCCGTTGGGGGCACGATGGGCATGCCCATAACCCTAAAAGACTTATGACGTCACACTTTCACAATCTATTAACCTTGATAGGCTGCTGATGCATCATGCGTGATTCAGAACGCTTTCATAGCTCGCTGAGTGACTTTAAACTGGTGAACTAGCCGTACTGTGAGTCATTGACCATGGTGACCATTTGGTCTTGTCCAAATTCATGCCGAGACCTATCTTTCGCGCGGCAGATACTAGGCCGTCCAGCTCGCTGCCCTCGCCGGCTACATTTCTCAGACGTTTTGATGTCGTAACCTCAAAGACGCTTCAAGTTGAGCCCTTCTGTGTATTAAAAAAATTCGCGGCTCGCTCTTTTTAACTTGGTTTGACGTCGCAAAATCTGTTCTTGGGATTAAGCATTCTTTATGTTTTAGTTTTAAATAGTTGGGTTAAAACATTTGCGGCTCGCTGGGCTCGCTGGCTATATTTCTCGCTTATTTTGATGTCATAACCTCAGGGACAGACGCTACAAATTGAGCCCTTCTGTTTATTGTATGTTCTGTGTGCTGTTCTGTTTGGTATGCTCACGCGTTGCTAACTAGATGCCTCTACTTCAGCATTTTGTTAGTTGTATTAAAACGTAATTTATAAATTAGTAATCAACTTTTTATTTAGGTCAATAGGTACTAAATAACTTAGAACAGGTCCTAAAAGGTAAAAACAGGACCCTATTACTAAGACTCCGATTACTAAGAGTCCGTCTGTTTATTTGTCTCCGGGCTGTATCTCATTAACTGTAATAGCTAGACAGTTGAAATTTTCACAGATGATGTATTTCTGTTGCCGCTATATCAACAAATACTAAAAACAGAATAAAATAAATATAAAAGGGGGGCTCCCATACAGCAAACGTGACTTTTTTATCTTTGACTTCTCGATATTGATAACGGCAACAGTAACATGCTTGAAATATTTACTGAATATTTAATTGTATATTCACTTCAACAATAAATAATTAAATTTAAAATAAATCCTTCATTTTCAGAACCCTGAATGCAGATATACCAGGTTTGTGCCAGGCCTGCATAATGTGCCGCCGTACCCTCAGCTGTCAACCCTCACCAAACAGCAGCATCAGCACGGCCTGCGGGTCCTCGCTGCGGAGTATGATGTACAGCCGAGGAACTACCCGCATCCCACACGGAAGGATTATAAAATATTTGCGGTATGTTATATAAATTTTCAGAGAATTAGCAAGCTAAGATGGCAGTGCCTTACAATATCTACTGAAGAACCAGAACCCACAACCGCTGGGGTAAACGAGTTCTTGAGTAGTGACTGGGGCTCTGTCTGGTCCTGGTGAACAATTGTAACCTTTTACTTCCAGGAAATCAAAGAGCTTTATGAAATAGAGCAAAAGGAATTCATAAAATGGGCGAAGCAATGTTGGATCAATGGTGACTGCATACGAGCGCTCCGACCCAAGCCGATCATCGAGAAAGTTTATGATGCGGAGTTCAAAATGAGAGCGAGTGCGGTTCACTCCCTCCCGCAAAAATATGCGTTGGCAGCTCAGATACCACTAGAGACGAGAAGTAGTGCATATGAGATGGAGCACAAGCAAGATTTGATAAGTGTAAGTATTTTTTTTATTTATTTACCATATAAACAAAAGTTACAAGTTACATACAATGTAATACAATTAATTGTTAGTAGTTAATCAATTAATCAAATTAACGATTAATGATTAATTTAATCAAATTAATTAAAATGTTTTCATTTTTGTCTTTAGCTCAAAATACATAACAAGTAGGACTTTAAAAAAAACGACTTTAAATAAATCACTTCTTACTTCTTGCGCTAAAAAATTTTGAAAATCGGTTCACAATGGACGGAGTTATCAGTGAACATACATAAAAAAAATGTTCCGACGAATTGAGAACCTCCTCCTTTTTGAAGTCGGTTAAAAAATAGTCGGAAAAAAATATTTTCATCGAAATACAAGTATTCTACAAGTATTATAGTTAAAAAAAAACACTTTTTTATTTACATGCTATTTCCAGAGCTTTACAATTAATTAAGTTCAATAATAAAAATAAAAATAAATATAACTTGTGAAACTATCATGGTTGTGAACATAATTATGAATATCAACGGGATATTTACCATGATTTGTGAGTTCTATTGTTTCTCGATATTTCGACGCAGTTGCATGCACCACGATCACGGGAGGAACGAAGTCTGTGAAGTCTGTGCGAGTGGGTAGTTACTGGCCGACGAATCTATCTACCCTCTTTCTTAGTCTTTTATTGCGAATGATACCACTACCACTGGTTTCAATGAAATATAATAAAAATTAATTGTCCGGCGAATCCCTCCAGATAATTGTCAAATTGTGAGACTGAATTTTTTTTATAATGGGCACAAGTTTGCGTCACATCCTAATCGTCAGATTAATTTAAAAGACCCTTTTTTTAGGTTCACATTTTAGTAGTAGTAGAGTTCTTTGTGGGGGGCTCGTCCGGGGAAGTACTGCCACCATGCCTATTTCTGCCGTGAAGCAGCTGTGCTGTGTTTCGGTTTGAAGGGTGTGGCTGCCGGTGAAATTACAGGCACAAGAGGCTTAACATCATCATGCCTCAAGTTGCTGGACGCAGGGCGTTGCATCGTAAAGCACGTTTCAAAAAACGTGATCTATGTTGCAATGCTTTGTGATAGGTAATGGTTACCACTCAACATCAGGTGGACCATGTGCTTGTTCCATCTTCAAGTAACATAATAAAAAAAAAAAAAAAAAAACAACATTTCTTTAGAAAATTCGACGCGCTTGGATCAATTATTTTTATTTTCATTTTCAACCCTTACGTACAACCACCCCCATCATGGAGACAATCAGATTATCATACGTACATTTTTTTTAAATGCTTAGGACATGGATGCTATCAATTCTGACGCGCTCGAGTATGTCCATGCAACAGTTTTTTTGTTACATTTTTGAAAATCTATAGCCGCTCCCCCCACCGATGAAGAAGTATAATTATATGTAATTTTTATTATTTTTATCATCTAAGCTTCGCAACCCAATAGGTCTTTATGACGCTCGAGTAAATCCCGATTTAGCATCCGGGGCTTCCCTACTATAGGTATACATTTTTTTCATGAGATAATTACTATGATTATATTGGTAAAATATTGCTAAGAGTAACTGACTTGTTTTGCTTGCTTTCTACAAAATAATTACAATGATCCTGCTGTCGTAAACTGATATAGATTTACTTGGATTGTTTGCCACAATAGAATTATAAGAAAATACCTTTGTTTAAAATAGCACAAATAGTTTTGTAACGTCACTTCAAATGTGGTAAATATACTTAATTTTTGGGTTATACATGTCAATTATATTAAAAAGACACTAGAACTGGATATCTTAATATCCATATAGACAACTTTATTTTCGTTTCTAGAACAGCTAGAGCTACGTGGATTTGACATAAATATCTTTTTAGACAGATTATGATTATGTAAATTACTCAAAAGTGTTTTATACAACAACAACAACACCAGCCTATATCAGTCCACTGCTGGACATAGACCTCCCCTACAAGAAGGGGGATATGTCCATAATCCCCACGCTGGGCATACGGGTTGGGGATCGCAGAGCACAGCTTCTCGCACCGCCGACGCTGCTGCCGTTCGGTGGCCAGGGGATTTAGCTGTGGAGCTGCGCTATGCCGCAATCAGCCGCCGCCAGAGCCCCGTTTGTTAGTTAGCAGGTGCGCCGCGTGCAGTTGAGGTTGGTTTGAGTTCGAGATGGGGGTTGGAACCCCGTACACCCCAAAGTGATATAACTGAGTTACATTTATATCACTCTTCACTAAAGGTAAAAAATTATGTAAAGGTTTATTTATCAGAAGTTTCCTCCACAGGTGGATGTGCAAGATCTGCCTGTAATAGACTATCCAGAGGAGATGGATAGAGACTTCAGCATATTGCAGCCGTGTTTAGTACCAGAGCCTTGTTCGGAGCATCCTTGCAAATTCGTGCTGCCAAGTGAGTCACATTTATTCTTCACTCTAAAACCATTACTGAGGGCCTTGTACGAGTTGCACAATCCGAAAACTTTTATAGTATACTATATCGAACTTAATTTTGAAGTACCTTTTTTCGTTAATTACCGCACCGTTTTGAGTGATAATTATTGCAATCTGCAAGAAGATTACATTACCTACGTTGTTCGATCAGTTTATTGCGTAATTTCCAAAAAACGTACATTAAAATTGAGCTCGATATGGTCAAGAGAGTTTTCGAATTGTGCAACTTGTACTAGGGGTATAATAATAATAAATAATAAATAATGCAGGACGTAATCACACAGCATCATGCAGCCCCAAACTAAGCAGAGCTTGTATTATGGGAACCACATGATTGATATATTACACATATTTTTTTTGTAAATATATACATATCATACATAGAAAACACCCAGACAGTATTAGAGTTATTATTTATTATTATTTTATTTATTATTATTAGTAAATGATTTTATTATTATTAGCATCTGCGCAGGAGTGCCTCAGGGGTCAGTCCTGGGACCAGTCCTATATCAACTATACACACAGGATCTGCCGCAGAGCACGGAGGTCACCATGGCAACTTTCGCTGACGACACAGCCCTGCTTGCCTCGAACAAATGTCCGATTTTGGCATCCCAAACCTTACAAAACAGCCTAAATAAAATGGAGGAATGGCTAGCCAAATGGAGAATTACAGCCAGTGTGTCCAAATCGGTGCACGTAACATTCACACTCCGAAAGGAAGATTGCGCTCCTGTCACTCTGAACGGCACCCAACTACCACACCAAAATACAGTAAAGTACCTGGGTATACACCTGGATCGTAGACTCACCTGGGAAAAACATGTTCAAGCAAAGAGGGAACAAATAAACTTAAAATACAAGGGTCTTTATTGGCTGCTAGGACGAAACTCCAAACTCACCATAGACAACAAGTTACTTCTCTACAAAACTATTCTAAAGCCAATCTGGACCTATGGCATACAGCTATGGGGCTCTGCTAGTGCCTCAAACATCATGAAAGTGCAAAGGGTGCAAAACTACATCCTTAAGCAAATATCGTGCACTCCATGGTTCATCAGAAAAGCTGAGATCCATGAATTCCTTGGCATGCCAACAATCAAGGAAGAAATAATAAACTATGGCCACAAATACAAGTTGAGACTTGAAAGACACCCAAACCAGCTTGCGGGACAACTCACTATACCTGAAAGCATACGTCGATTGAAAAAGCGGCGCGACCTTTTCGACTAGGACAGTCTTCTGATGGTCCTTCTGGAACACGCGCTGATAAAAAGAAAGGGCTGGCTCCGCTGGGAGAAGCGCCCTCCATGCCAAGAAGCACTCACCACATCTGCTTATAGTCGGCAAGACTGATCGCATGATAAGCAAAAAAAAAAAAAAAAATTAGTAAATGAGGCCAGTATTGTTAGGAATAACATCACTGGCCATTTACTCAGTTGTTGCCGAAATAGTCGCAATCAATCTGGGTCGTCTACAGTTCTCCTTGCACGTGTGTGTGTGTGTGCAGGTAAGGACCTCGGTCATTTTCCCCACCGCCAACTCACGGGGTCTGCAATCCCCGAGTCACTTGGTTTTGTCCAATGAGGCCTTCCCTTAGTTTTCTAGGTGGCTCCTCTGGACACTTCGTTTTTTAGCAGCTGTTGCTACCTGAAACGATACCACCGTTCCTTTCCTCCTTCAAACACTGGTCACCACCGGACCTTAATTTGTAACTTTGACATTTCATCTGTCGAAATTCAAAGAACGTATATTCACAAACTGTCAAAGTTTGTAAAAACATGTGGTTATGATTTCCGTGGGTAACTGAGTTACTAAATGCTGCCTCAGGTCCGCAGCTCAATAAGTTCACTGCTAGACATAGAAAGGAAATTGAAAGAGAGAGACATTGACTGTACACCGATCTAGCATAAACTACCCACACTAAGGATTAAATACACTACAAAGAGCAAGTAATGTAGGCTTTACACTGGTGAGAAAAGGCGGCAAGTCACTATGCGAATCGCTTGTAAATATCGTATCGCCACCCCAAAAGGGTGTAAAAACACAGGTAGAAATCGCAGGTGTGAAAGTATATTGTCAAACAATTACTCCACCAGCGATGCATTTGCACGGTCCATTATAATCAACAGCCGCCGTACGGCTTGTCATGTAGCCTACATTACTTGCTGTATATGGTGACAGATGACTGTAATAGCAAGTTCCTAAGTCCGAATTTTGCCGTGCGGAGGCGTAAAGTAAAGTAAAAGTAAAATAGTAGATTGTTTTACAAGGGTCTAAACCATCCCATTATATACGAGGTTGTTGTACTCCCGAGCGTAGTGAGTGAGGACGACAAAACCGAGTTATAATGGGTGGTTTTGGCCCGAGTAAAACACTCTACTTTTCACTTCGATTGCGAGAAAATAAAACAATTCAAAATTAGACAAGTTTCAGAAATTTTATTAAAAATTAATCAACATTCATCACCAAGACGGTTCTATTTTCAAAAAAAAAGATTGACGGAGCACCAAGAAGTCGAGTTTTTATGTAAGAGAACGAATGCTTTGTACGGGCTGATGATTTTAGACAAATATTAAAAAGAAAAAATACTTTTTAGCCCGAGGTATTAAACTCGAGTTTTAGGCCCGCTAAGCTACACTATTATGATACACTTTTTGAGCAAGAGAAGTGAAAAGTTTATTTATTGAAGCCATAGTTAGGTACATGAGACTTAAAGTTACATGTTTATAAAAATAAATAATATTAATACGCATATTGACTTAGTATATAATAAGTAATTACGTAAGAGTATAAACAATATAACAGTAGTACATTAACTACCACCCTAGGATAATCCTGTGTTGTGGGTAGTAAGTCTCTTTCTTCGAGAAAAGATTGACACAAGTATTGAATGGAATGCCGATGGTACGGTAAGTAAAGGTGAAACAGTTTGTTCAAATTAGATTACTAAAACTAATACACCATTGATTTATTTTAAGTTGATATAAATAAATAATTAAATAATAAATAATCCTGGACGTTATCACACAGCATCATGTAGCCCCAAACTAAGCAGAGCTTGTATTATGGGAACCACATGATTGATAAACTACATATATACATTTTTTTTGTAAATACATACATATCATACATAGAAAACACCCAGACCCGAGACAAATATCTGCAGAGCATGCAAACATTTGTCCCGCGGCGGGAATCGAACCCGCAACCTTCTGCGTCACACGCGGACCTTCGCCCACTGCGCCACAGAGGTCGTCATATAATATGAGCAAATAAGATAATCCTTATATTACATACTATATAAAATACGAAACTTTACTATGTATATATGAATACATACATACATAAATATAGCATAGCATAATAGTTAAAAAAAAAATTGCGCCTATTACTAAATATTATTCAAATACAAATACAAAATCATTTATTGACATAAAGCAATGACACAGATACATTCAGCGATGATTATTCATTTAATTTTCCTTAAATTATTCGTTTAGCCGCAAGCTTTACGGCCTCTGTGGCGCAGTGGGCGAAGGTCCGCCTGAGACGCAGAAGGTTGCGGGTTCGATTCCCCGCCGCGGGACAAATGTTTGCATTATTTGCTGATATTTGTCTCAGGTCTGGGTGTTTTCTATGTATAAAAATTATTTATTTATTTTAAAAGAAAAATATATATGTAGTTTATCAGTCATGTTGTTCCCATAATACAAGCTCTACTTAGTTTGGCATTATTTATTATTATTGTCAATTTTACTTGTTTTGTATGTAATATGACTATTAAACTAAGTAGGTACTGATTTTATTTTATATTTGCATGCCTTTAGTTGGTAAGACATCAGATGGGACTTCTACAACCCTTCTGGGAACCCTATACCACTGCAACCCGTGTTTGCAAATAAATATTTTGATTTTGACTAATAGTTTTGACATTGACATTTTTTTGTTACATTTTATTGCAGAATTACGAAATCATGCCATAATGTGACATTAATCTAGTCCTTAGAATAGTCTTAGGCAATCGAATTTCGGTTTTTTTGTCTTGTCTCTTTGTTTGAAAAAAAATTAAAATCAACTTTTATTTATATTTATTTATGCATTCTGAATGTACAATCATCCAGCTCATAATTACATACTATTGATTTAGATTTCCATTAGAACCTTCATTTCCTTGATGTGATTTGAACCTTATTTGTTACAGATGAAGACTCAGTATCCGTGTTGCCACTGACAGAGATACACCGCGAGCTAGCCCAATATGCGATAGAGAATGGCGCGTCGTTCGTTGCCAGTGAGAACGCACTGCATTGCCTGATCCAAACTGAACGGAGCTGGAAGCTCCCCATCTCGGTCGTCGAAGTTATTTGTCCAGGTAATTGTCACTCTTTTTGTAAATAATAATTAATAATAAATAAATAATAATTCAACCCAAAAATATAGCTAAAATGGCGTTTTCTCAAACATGCTTGGAAATTAGAGCATTATTTTGACAACCTTCTTCGAGATAAATTCAATTGCTGTACCGGCCCTATAAATATATAATAAAATAATAAATATAATAACTATAATATAATAAAATTCATATCTGTCGCGTTTAGCGGCCAAATAAATTACTATGAAAACTCATATCTGTCAGTGTTATTTAAAAATGGAACGATCTTTTACTCCAAAACATGGCAACCCAGGAGGTAACTAATCAAAGGATTTATTTAACTCATGAAACTAACGTGAATTAACTCATTCATATTGAAAAACGGGAATTTTCACGTACCGTTACATCGGTGAAGGCACCGACGGCGTTTCAACTCGTTAAGAGAGTCTTCATCAGGTACTCACCTTGAATGGGTTTATTTAAATTTCAAATTGGCTTTCAAATATAATGTTATTTATTGAAAAATGTTCAAGTTTTGTCTAGGAACTATTTTGTTTTAATTTCCTTGCATTATTTGAGTGACGTACTATACAAGCCTTGGCCACAACAAGGCATTGATGGACTCACGTATGTGTGCGTCTCGGCCCACATTTACACGTTTGTCCATCAATGCCTCTTTTGCTGGCCGCTGCAGTAATGTACTATGAAATATCTTTCACCTCTTTTTATTTACATTTAAATGACAGGGACAAGCTTACTTTATCGAGCCGTTATAAAATGAAGTTTGGTGGTAAATAAAACCCCCCTTGTATGTGTTTTGGTGCAAATTGTAAACTTGTATCTTTCTTTAATGAATCTACTAAATCCAACTCTAATAAATATCGGAGAACTGAATAGTACTGACTTATAACCTTGACATCATGGTTAAACTAGAGAATAGTAGCAATAACTAGATTATACCAGAATTTTTGTTAGTTTAACAATAACAACAACACCAGCATATTAATTGCATTGCTGGACATAGGAAGGTGGATATGCTCATAATCCCCACACTGGGCATGCGGGTTGGGAATCGCAGAGCACAGCTTCTCGCACCGCCGACGCTGCTGCCCGTTGGCGGCCAATGGATTTAGCTTTGCCGGTGTTAGTCTGCGCTATGCTGCAATCAGCCGCCGTCAGAGCCCCGTTAGTTAGTTAGCAGGTTGGCTTGGGTTTGGGAGATGAAAGTTGGAACTCCTTACACCCCGTTACTTTAATATCAAATAACTTCAGAAAAAAGTAGGTGTAGGCATTTTCTTGCTAAGTCACGTGGTCTGTAGATATTTATTATGTTGGCCAACAGAAAACGCAGATGTGAAGAACGTGGTAGTGTTGGGAAGCGAGTTTGAAGTTCGCAAAGACTGCGCGACGCAACGAACGTACAAGGCGTATAAACACTTGCTACACCAAGGATTTATTCCGTAAGTTTTTTCAAGTGCCTACCTGCCAATTATTTATTTATTTTATTTTATTTTATTTATTGATTTCACAAATCAGATTACAATCGAGTTAGTTTAAAACAATGTTTACCTTATATGTTTAGATCTAGATTAGTAATCAATTATGTGAACATGACATCTTTAGAGTGTTGCAAACTTACAAATTAAATTAACCAAAAAACATTTAAAAAAACGAGGAAATTATTTAACGTTATATAAACAAGGTAATAGCAAAGATCTACGGACACATCGTTTAAACTTATTTACCCTAGGGTCAAAGATATCCAAATCTCTAGATGGAGCCAACTCGTTATATAGACGACACATTCGAGGAAGAGGATTATTAAAAGAGGCATTGTTTTTATATACGCTTAAAGCAAAAGTTGATGGGTTCCGGGATGTGTGGATTGCAATTGCAATCATTATATCATTTATATATTATAGTTAGCCCTCCGGTGTAGGTACGATCTGCAAAAGGCTGCTGGTAGAAGCGGGGCGTTGAGCTCAGTACAGGGCGTAATGGTGCTTATATAGGGAAGGCCTATGTCCAGCTGTGGACTGCTATAGGCTAAGAATGATGGTGATGAGATAGTTAAATAAATAAATAATAAATTATAACCTTTTTGTACAATGATTGTCAATGTCGATACTAGGATTTTCAAAATCGCCATAATTTCCATATTTTTGTTTTGTGCCAGTTGACTTTACTTGCAGACTGATTCCGATGTGATTTATTTTTTCATTTTACTTTTCATATCCTTGCAATCACAATCTTGAATATTTCACCCATTAGCGTACCGTAAAATGGTAGCCAAAGCGTAGTTATAAAATAATGCTTTTTAATTGGAGCATTGGAAATATCTTAATACCTATGTTTACGATACGAAGGTTTAAATTCGTGATATCCGTACTGATCTAAGTTACTCTCTTATGTCTCCAGATCAAAATGCAAATACAAAATCAAGTCTACTAAACAAACTTCAGAAACAAACACACCCAAAGGTACCATCGAGCTGAACGCACAACCACTCGATAGCTTCTTATCTCTTGACGATGACTTGGACGTCAGCAGCGATAGCGAAGAAAGACTAGAGATAGATGATCATGACTTAAAAACTAAGCCAGATAAACCTCATGAACCAGAAAGTAACAGTGACGCTGACGATATTATGGTAGATGTTTCTGAAATTAACCCAGAACCCTATTGCCAAGATGCCAGACATAGCTATAGTGACAATGAACCAAGCAGTGAACCTGATCGGCTTACGATGGATGCTGCTGATGAAACAAATACCCAAGATTCCAGACAAAGCTATAGCCTCAATGAACCAGACAGTGAATCAGATATGGTTACCATTGATGATATCTGTGAAAACAAGAATAGTGAGTCCAGACCGGGCTTTAGCATCGATATACCTGACTGGCTTACAATAGATGATCATGATGAAAATATTAACAAAGATTTCAGACCAAGCTATAGCTTCAATGAAGCAAGCAGTAAACTAGAAATACGTGCGATAGAAGATATCTGTGAAAGCAACTCAGAACTTTGTAACCAGGAATCCAGGAATAAATCAAACTTTGACAGTACCGCTAAAGCCAAACCAAGTTATAGTAACAACGAATCTAATAGCGAACCGGACGAACTTATGATAGATGATATTGGTGAATCCAACCGAGAACCTAGTAAGCATGAATCTGATAAAACAAACTATAGTAATAAATATAAAACCCGATCAAGCTATAGTAAAAAGGAATCTAGCAGCGAATCAGACGAACTTATGATAGATGATGTTAATGAAACCAACCCAGAACCTTGTTACCCTGAATCTGATAAACCAAACTATAGTCATTCACATAAAGCCAGACCAAGTTATAGTTCCAACGAACCTAGCAACGAAGTGGACGAACTTATTATAGATGAGGTTGATGAAACAAACCCAGAACCTTGTTACCCTGAATCTGATAAACCAAACTATAGTCATTCACATAAAGCCAGACCAAGTTATAGTTCCAACGAACCTAGCAACGAAGTGGACGAACTTATTATAGATGAGGTTGATGAAACAAACCCAGAACCTTGTTACCCTGAATCTGATAAACCAAACTATAGTCATTCACATAAAGCCAGACCAAGTTATCGTAAGAACGAACCTAGCAACGAAGTGGATGAACTTATGATAGATGATGTTGATAAAACCAACCCAGAACCTTGTAACCCTGAATCGGATAAACCAAACTATAGTCATTCACAGAAAGCCAGACCAAGTTATCGTAAGAACGAACCTAGCAACGAAGTGGACGAACTTATGATAGATAATGTTGATGAAACCAACCCTGAACCTTGTTCTACCCAAGATTCATATGAACCAAACTATAGCATTGTTGCCAGTGTACCAAAAAACACAGAAACATGGCTTAACCTGGACTCTTATGAACCAGACTTTAACTATGATAATATAGAAAGACCAAGCTATAGCAATAGTGAAAATAGTATTAAATCTGCCAAACGAACAAACAGTAACGAAACTTGTCATACCAGCTTCAAAGCTGGTTATTACCAGGATTATAATAAAACAATTAATACTGAAGATATACCAAGCTATAGTCAGAATGAAGCTAAACTTTTAGTCGACGAAGCTAGAACAAGTCCACCTATAAAAATCTCCACGACTAAATCTATGAACGAAAACAGTCCTGGAGATAGCACCCAAATTACACGTGAAGTTAGTCCCGTTAAATCATGCTCAGTTACTATGAGAAATAGCATTTCTGAAACAGAACCGACTTCTAAAACTATTTCTACCGATAGTTTCAAGTCAGGAAAGCAAATTATAACAAATTCTAGCGAGGATGAAGTCTTTGAACCTATAACTATTAAAAAGACAAATGAACTCAGCCCCGTAAAACCGTGCTCAGTATCCGTGGAAGTGTTAAATATAGAAACAATAAAAAAGATAATTATTGGAGAAAATAAATCAATGATAAAACCAAGTGAAGTAAACAAAACTGTCAGCTCATTGCGAAAGCAAAGCAGCGGCGAAACTAGTAACGATATTTCTAGGAACAAAGAAGGAAATACCAATACAGGGACTGATTTAGTTCGCAAACCTATAAGTGAAAATGAAAATAACAATCCCGATAATTTTGAACATACTAAGATTGCGACTAAACAGGTTAGTCCTATCAAACCTTGTATTAAAAAGCCTAACATTGAGAGATCACCAAAAATTTCAAATTTAAATTCAAAAACGAATCAAGAAATAAATATAGACTGCTATCCTGTTAATGATTCTAATAATGAACGACTCAGAAGACTTAGTGACCAGATTTATCAAGAACACGATTATTGCAAAGATACCCAATTCAGCCCTGGCAGTAACAATTCAAGTCCAGGAAAACTCACTATTGATGATACAAACAAATCACATAATAACACCTCTAGAAAACCAGGCGTTAGAAAGTTAAGTTTTAATGAGGTGATTATTGAATCTACCAAAATTGGAACGTCTAATCAGCTGGACAAACCTGGCTTAAAAAATGTAGAATCAAAAACTAAAACTGTCGAGACGAATGCAGGAAAAATGAGCATTAAAGATCTATTTGGTGACGAATCTGATAGTGACGAGCCTATCTGCAGACTGGCTGTTAGCAAGCCGGCCGGTAATCATATTGGAGATTCATCTTTAAAAATCCCTGAACCTACTCGAAAAAGTGAAGTAAGCAAAGAAAATTTGGACTCAAACAAAGCTATAGAACACCAAACCAGAAAACTGAGTTTCAGTGATCCAATATCCTTGATGACTGATAACCTTGAAAAAAGCCCACTTAAACCTTGCCTTAAAAGCCCCGGCTTCAGCGACTCCAGTCCTAGAAACAGCAAGAGAAAACTCAGTTTTAGTGATCCTCTGACTAGTGATCCTGAATTCATGAGCTTTAGTGAGCCTGACAGTGACTTGCCTATTGTTGGCTTCGATAACGGCGTAGCTGTTCTGTCCAATGAACAACCCAAGTGTAACAAGAAACAGAATTATACCATAAAATGTTCCTATAGTCTACGATCAAAAATCAAACCTGCTAAGTCAGCCAAAAGAACAAAAATATCTAAAACAACCAAACAACCCCTAAAAGAAACTGGTGGTTTTACCAAAATAGTTCCGCAGAACAAACATAAAAGAACCATTGCGCTAAGAAGTCGTCGTGTTTCTGCACAAACAAACTCGGACTACGACTCAGATTGTTCACAAAACTCTGAAAACATGCCAATAAATGAATATATAAATATATTAAAAACAGGAAATGTTAGCCTAAGAAGAAGCCTTCGCAACACTTCGCGACTAAATTCGGAGAACAGTGAAGTCTCGCTTACAAATGAGAACACAAATGTCTCAGTCAGAAACACCCTTCAAATATCAGGGGCAAAAGTCCTCAGAAGATCTAGCCGTCTCTCTGTGCGCTCAACAAAAGAAAATATTCAACCAAAAATAAACCAAGCAAGTCCTAAATTCAATGAAAAGACAATGAATACGAACTCGTTTTCTAAAATAACCAAAAAAGGACGGAATAGGCGAATGTCGCTCCCTGCCAACATATTTTCTCATACAGACAGAATGAATCAAGGTTCACGTTCAAAATCGATGACGAATTTGAACGAGATTGCTAATAAGAAGATTTTACAAAAAGTACCTCTGTCGAAAAGCCTTTCAAATTCCACCTCGTCCTTAAATACTAAGGACACTACAACATTATCGACTTTGGAATTAACAGAGCGAACGATACGTTACTTTCGCCGTTCATACAATTCAATATGTTCGGAGACTGAGCGATCAGAGGGTGAGATGTCTGAACGGACAAAAAGATATATTCGTCGTTCAGTGTCTTCAGCTTGTTCTGAAGCGGAGAAATCGGACGGAGAAATGAAAAGACGAACAAAAAAATACACCCGTCGTATCAGTTCGACAACTCCCTCTACTAGAATGACTAATAATCTAACAGGGACTAGTGATTCAATTAATCAAAATAAGGAATTGTCAGAACGAACCAAAAGGTACATGAATCGTTCAATCTCGTTTGCTTATTCAAGCTGTGACGAAACAGATGAACCAATGCCCATCAGAAGGAAAAAAACAAAAAGAGACTCTGAAGCAATTAACACCAAAGTAGATGCAACCAATAAAATTCTCACATCAGTCATGGAAACAAATAAAATAAACCAATCGAACAGCATTCAGTTAAAAACTAAAGCGATGGATATCACAGCAAACAATGAAAGCATCGAAACTGTAACGTCACAAGTCGGAGAATTAAATAAAATGGACGTATGTGAGGCAAATAATGAAGAAATGATAGAAGTATTTAATATTCTCAATTTCAAAGCAACTACTGAAATGGATTTATCGGAATCATCAGACGATGAGATGCTTCAATGCAATAGCAGCAGTCATGTAAACAACGCAAGTTTTACGGAGGCAAACCAAACCAATAAGAGGAGATCGATTTCTGAGAGTTCTGAAAATTCTGACAATTATTTCGACTCGAATGAAACAGAGGAGTTAAATATTTTCCACTTCACTGCAACAAATGCAACGGATTCTGAAGAAGAATCTGAAATAGACTCAATGAACGATAGTACGGAAGAATTGATTACTGTGATTGAGATAGCAGATGAAGATGATGATGTTAGTATGCGAGAAGAAATACCAATACAACTGGAGAATATTAAAACGTGTGATATAAGCACAACAGAAATAACACAGACAGAAGATAACAAAAATAAAACAAACAATGTAATAGAAACCGAAGTTGAACAAAATAAGAATGAGAATTCTCATATTTCTAACAAATGCTCGGAAAATCAGAAAAAGACGACAGTTAAAAAGAGTCCCCCATCCAAAGAGAATGTTGGTGGTTTTATTGGAGTTCACACCTGTACGTGCAAAGGTATGTTTAAAACCCATTCCTAAATAAATATAATCCTTGTTAAACATCTTTGTTTGACAATTTTTCTAGTTCGTAGTTAATTTATTTCCACCATAGGTCCACAATCTTCTCTATCCACAATCTTGATTTCGTCAAAAGTTAAGTAAGTTACATAATGTAATTAAAAATAAAATCATAAGATTTAACAATTGAATAAGCCGGGACATCTTACCGTGCCTTCCGAGGCACGGAAGCGAATCTAAAGTCCACTAAACGGTCACCCATCCAGGTAGTGACCGGGCGGGGTGTAGTTTAGCTGCTAAGAAAAATAAAGCGGAGAATTCACTAGACGAACTTGCCCGCGGGCAAGTCTGCAGACGTGCCCGCGGGACCTCGTTACTATAGATGTTTGCAATGTTTGCTAGTGTAGGACCGACGCAGTATGTCTGGCGGTTAAGACAAAGACAACAAACTGCCCGCGGTCATGTCCGTCTAGTGAATTCCCCACTTAAGCCATGTCAAAAGTGATTTGCCTTTATTTTTGTTTTTTATTATTTTTATTTTTATTTGACATCTCCTTTATTTGCCTAAGTATAAATTATTATGTTCTTGACCGATATTTGTTATCTTGATATCATGTTAAAATAGGCCCAAACCGAATTGCAATACCTTATAGGCCGCGTCACGTAATACGCTATCGGTTCGTCCGACAAGCTTTGCTCTCCGCACTATCGCGCACTAAAGTTTATAATTACGAAATGGTTTTACATCGAATAGTGAGAATAATTATTTATGACGTATATTGTTTTATGAACAGAAAGGCTGATAATAATGCAGTTGATTATTTAAAAACAACAACATTATTTTGTTTTATTCTTCTATACTCAATCAAACATTTATTTTATTCTATTTAATGATAATTCTATCTAATATATTTTTCAATGAAGTGTGTGCACATACCACGTGACATTCAGCAAGCCTGATTGGATACGCATGTCAAACGCGCGCTCAACACGCGTGAGTTAATCGTCTATCTGGGAAGGCTCTCAACTCTCAACTCGCGCGAGTCGGCATTGGCGCGATCTGCACACGATTCACGCGCGAGCAAGCATGACGTCACATCCACGTGACATTAAGCAAGCCTGGGGGGCAATTCTCAAGCCAGAGACATTGACTTCTACTAGACTTAAGTAGAGTGACCCGCCATTTTGTCTCTCGAAGCAGAGGGTTTGTGTCTACTCTAAAGTCACGAATCATAAAAATAGCTATTCTTACGGCCACTCGATGGAAGTCGCTGCAACATTTCCGTGACATGGCTAAAATACGTTTCGTTTTACGCGAGTAAATTTACAGTAGTTGAGGTAAAATTTGCCGATTTCCTACATTATATATTTAGGCTTAAAACCATGCAAAATAGTAATAAAAAAATGAATTTGTTTTATTTTAACCATAGTATGTTTTAAAATGCAACTATTGAGGCTTATTGATAGAAAAAAAGATTATTTTAGGTAGGTACTAAGACAAGTTTATAAGCTTGAAACGAAACGTAAATGCTTGGTTTGTTTGTTTACGCGCTGTAAAGCAAGTGTCAGTCAAAGCGGGGGTTGCCGGTGCTCGGTAAAAACTTTATCTTTTATAAATGTATTAAAAACCTTTCATTTTTATTATCATTTATGTCAGTTCTTGTGGTACGTACCAACAACAATAAAACGTAGATACATGTTGATGGCCCTAAGGTGCACTATATTAATGTGGTAACTTGTAATTTTTTAAATCAAGAGACGTGGATTTTGTATGGTGTTTATTTTGCGACTGAACCAAAGATAATATAAGTTAGGTAGGCAGCGAGCGAGTAATTCAGAATTGTCACAGAATAAAGAAAGTATTGTCTATAACAATACATTTCAAAATAGTCTGTTGTATATCTACTCATTGTTAATTCTTGCCAACATAGGCAACAGGTACTCTGGTTATTTCGCCACCTATTCATTAACAGCCAATTTAAAAAATTTGATGTTAGATCGAAATGAAATATCAATGTTGGAAACATCGATGTTTATGAACGTAAATATGGCGGCTGTCATCAACTTTATCGTCGACAAATCCTACGACAAGCCGCGTCGTGTGCTCAGGACCACTCGTTGCATGTCTCTTAATAAAACAACAAAAGTCGACTCGGACTTTTGTATGTTGGTGATTTCACGAGAATAATGTTTTTCTGCTTCGAGAGACAAAATGGCGGATCACTCTACCTAAGTCTAGTAGAAGTCAATGTCTCTGGCAAATCGCCCATCTGGGAAGGCTCGAACTGTAACTCCCGTAACAGCGCCATCATAAAGATGATAAAAATGTTTTTTTTTTATTATCTACAAGATGGCGCTGTTCAGGGAGTAACAGTTCTAGATCGCGCTATCGATGCGTTTTCAGAAAGAAACGGATACTTAGCAGAACATTAATAAATTAAGCAGACAGGGTTGTGTTTCAAATAAGCGAATGTTATATTTTTGCAAATGCATTTATAATGCATACAGATTCCGGCAACCATGTACCAAACAGTGGCTTGAGTGCTAAATACATAAATTGCTATAGGTCGCGCGTGTCACGTAAGAGCCTTCCTAGATAGGCGATCTGGGGGCCTACTACAGTTCAACGAAGTACGAAATTAAGAGTTTCGTGTCTTGCGATTGGTACCCTTAATCAAACGAAAACCGAAATTTCAGCACGACGTTGCGCATCCTACTCTATTTCACAAAACATACGACCGCAAGATTGGAATTGACGGTATGAAATACGACTAATCGTACGAAACGAAATACGAAATTTCGTACTTCGGTGAATTGTAGTAGACCCACTGCTCGCGCGTATTGGTCGCGCGTTTGACATGCGTATCTTGCTGAATGTCACGTGGTTTGTGAAGTGAGTGCACATACAACGTGACATTTAGCTAACCTGATTGGATACCATGTCAGTCACGCGACTCCAACGACTCTGGGGCTCTACTACGATTCACCGAAATTCGAAATTTCGTGTTTCGTTTCGTGCGATTTTTGCGTGCGTGCGGTATTTCATACCGTCAATTCCAATATTGCGGTTGTATGTTTTGTGAAATAGAGTAGGATGCGCAACGTTCGGACTGTTACATTACTAACTTCGTGCCGAAATTTCGGTTGTCGTTTGATTATGAGTACCAATCGCTAGACACGAAACACGTAATTTCTTACTTCGGTGAATTGTAGTAGACCCCCTGTTTCGAGTAAATCCGTGAATTGCTTGAATCCAGGCTTGCTGAATGTCACGTGGTTTGTGAAGTGAGTGCACATACCACGTGACATTTAGCTAACCTGATTGGATACCATGTCAGTCACGCGACTCCAGTCGCGCGTAAATCGCCTATCTGGGAGGGCTCTAAAAAGAACGCTGGAAGAAAGGGAGCGGGTGGTGAGCATCTTGTAGATAATAAAAAAAAAACTTTTTTTCACTTCTCTTGCTCAAAAAGTGTATCATAATAGTGTAGCTTAGCGGGCCTAAAACTCGAGTTTAATACCTCGGGCTAAAAAGTATTTTTTATTTTTTATTTCTGTCTAAAATCATCAGCCCGTACAAAGCATTCGTTCTCTTACATAAAAACTCGACTTCTTGGTGCTCCGTCAATCTTTTTTTTTTAAATAGAACCGTCTTGTTGATGTTTTATGAAGGTTGATTAATTTTTAATAAAATTTCTGAACATTGTCTACTTTTTAATTGTTTTATTTTCTCGCAATCGAAGTGAAAAGTAGAGTGTTTTACTCGGGCCAAAACCACCCATTATAACTCGGTCTTGTCATCCTCGTTCCTATAACAACCTCGTATATAATGGGATGGTTTAGTCCCTTGTAAAACAATCTACTATTATTTTCTACAAGATGGCGCAATTATTATACTATATTACATGTACTTGATATTAAGCTACCTACTATCTAAGCTTTATAATTGTGTACATGTGAGCAAATAAATGAATGTGAATGAATGTTATTCTAGACACACAGTTCGCAGTGCCACCTCCGAGGTCTTTCAAAAGGTGGCTAGTGAGGAACAAGACTTCTAACATTACCTTCAACCTAATGGTGCACGCCTCTCATAAAGCGAGGGTAAGTGGGTTGAAATAAGTCAAGAACTAAGTGGTCACGACAATGGTAGAATGCACTCACTCTTTAAATCTAGGGGCTAGCGGCCCGTCCCGGATTCGCACGTGTGGACTTTTTTACACCTTGGGTTACGTTACTTAATTTATAGTAAGGATCCCTAATCAGGTATGGAGTCAAGTCAAGTTTCATTTATTCAGTAGGAACTGTATAGTACACTTTGTAACGTCATTTTTTTAATTTACCACCAATTCGTAACGTGACCAAACAGAGAAGAATTGGCAAGAAACTCGGCTTGGCTTATATTTTTTTAACGTCATTGTTCTTAATAACTATTACATTGTTTTTGATGGAGTTGGAGGCAGTTTCATCCCAAGCATTTTTGTCATCTAAATAATCAGATATTTTATAATAAACTTTATTACATAGATTACGTTTAACAACATTTTTGAATTTATTTACAGATAGATTAATCACATAATTTGGGATTTTGTTAAAAAAAAAAGTGGGTTGAAATAAGTCAAGAACTAAGTGGTGACAACAATGGTAGAATGCACTCACTCTTTATATCTAGGGACTAGCGGCTCGTCCCGGATTCGCGCGGGTGGACTTTATTACACCTTGGGTTACGTTACTTAATTCATAGTAAGGATCCCTAATCTTTTCTGGCAATGAATATAGCCTATGTTACTCAGGGTGAATGTAGCTTTCCAATGTTAAAGAATTTTTGAAATCGTCCCAGTAGTTTTTGAGTTTATTCATTAAAAACATACATACACAAAAATACAAAGAAGATCGGTCAGTTTCATACAAACTGTGACCTGAGAGACCTGACCATAAAATGTCGCGTCTAGAAATGACCTATGTCCTAATCCTAGTTCTTATTGCAGGATATCATATTCAATTAATCGTTTTTTTTATTAATGCCGGAGAATTTTTCTGGGAATTTATTTTATACTTTTAGGTTACGATCGATTAGGACACTGGCGCCATTAAACAAAAACTAACCAAACGCGTGCTTCGTTAGTGGCAGTTTGTTTTATAAGGTTGACATTGGGATGAGAGATGCACAATGTGGGTGAGAGTGTGTTCAATAACCATGATACGTTATTATAGGCCGTATTGCGATCAATATTTATGATAAATTGCTAAGTATTCCGGCTTTAATAAATAAAGTTATTAGTTATAAATTCAATACTCCATTATCAAGAATATTTTTACATACTTCGCATTTTTACTCGCTTCCATTTATGGTCAGGTCTGAAATGACTTGCCTTCTTTTTCCTCTTTATAATATTAGAGGCATACGTAACGACTGGCTGACGCTTGCGCTTGTGTGTGCGACCCTAGACCATTGTCCATGTTGCTAGCTGACCTTTTTTTTGTCTTCCTTTTATTTCTACCCTCATGCTTAATATTAATCACCGTAATGTAGTGTGTTGCACCTAGTACCTACTAGTGATATTATAAACTCCAATAATATCTGTCATACTCATAAATGTAATGTTCATCGCAAAGCTTACATGAACCTATTCGTACCTACTTAGATTCTTATTATGATTAAATTCTTACGTCATACCGTATACTTACATTAGCCAAAAGTTTTGATAAGCAAAGATTCTAAAAAAAGACGTATAGAATTCGTTATTGATTGTACATTTGTAGGAAAAATTAACACTGGATTCAGTTCCATTCAGTTCTACTAACTATAGGAAAAATTCGTACTTCTGTAAAGTAATTTCTACTTTGAATAAAATGGCTGACTATCCGGAATTTGATCTTTTTAATACGAAACCAGAGTCTGCTAAGAATTGATTGGCTAAAAACTGGTTCATCAGCGGTTCTTACGTATTTTAGGCTTTTATTTTTGATTACTATTTATCATGTATTTGATGTGCTTATCTTGCGTTGTGAGTCGCTTGTTTATTTCTTGGTTAATATTTTAGTTTTATTTTTTTATTGTTCGTGCTAATTGCTATTTTGTTTTTTTTTCTTCCTTTTCTTATGCTTCTTGTTTGTTTGGCTTTTTTATTCAGGCAAGTTGCTCAAGCTTTTTATATGCGAAAACATGTAAATGATCTTTTGTAATTATCATAGACACTTAATTAGATTATAAGGTTCTGTTTGTTTTCCGAAGAACCCAAAATAAAATAAAAATTATTATGTACCTACCTATTATGTATACTTATGAAATAGAGAACTTTTTAAATTGAAAGCAGATGGTAGAATGTGGAGGTTTTATTAATATACAAGTCGACAAGCCTCCTAAAGAAATTGACACAGACAAACGTTTATAATACTTTAAGCTGTATACGCATGTTTGGAGCGAGCCTTACGATGCTCTGCATCCATCAGCTTTAGTCATGAAGGTGATAAGCATCATGTGCCTTTAATAATAAAATCAGATAATAAGATTTTTCGTTTTCTTATTGTAATTTCCCATGATATCCATATATTTAAATAAATCAACATCAATTGTCGTGTGCGAGTCTCAATATTAGGGTAGTTTAAAGGAAATCAAGAATAACCTGAAAGATTGGCCGAAAAACCGAAAACATCTATTACAAATCCTCTTTAGGGTTAAACGATTTCCATACAAATATACTTTGCGAATTATGGGCGATTAGAGCATATTTGTACACTTAAATAACTGTTGTTGGCTATACATTTTTCTTTATTTGCGGCTCATTATAATTCGCTGATGAAAACAGTAGAACAATAGAGGTATGGAGTTCAACGGGTCATCTAGTGATATGTATGTACGAGTATATTTATCGTATGAGTGTGTAGGCTATATAGGTGGGTCAACATTGTACATCATTGAGGGGTAGCCACCTTTTCTTTTGAAGTTAAAAGTTTTGTTTAGGAAACTATAGGTTTATTTTGAAGAAAAAATAATTGCATTTTCGGAGATTTGAAAAAAATATAGTATAATAATTACTTTATTTCTAATTATTAAATTATTTTAATTATTTAATTATTTTGTAATTGTCATTTTCTAGGCTAACTATATTTTTTTCAAGTCTCCGAAAATGCAATTATTAATATATATATATATATATATATTAATTGTTCATTTTTGTATGTGGTTTTGCAGAAAGGTAACAGAGAAGTGATACTGGAGCCGATCGTGGAGTACCAGCCGGAGCTGGGTGGCGTCAGACAGACGGAGGGCAGGCTGAGGGCCCTCGCGCTGTCGCTAATGCTGCGGGAACCTGCGCTCCTTATGAATGGTATGCCATGTCCACGTTTTCAAAACTAGTGGTCAACTCCATGTAGGCTGCTTGAAGTTCAAAACTTCTTTTTACCCGACTGAAGTCATCTTCCGTGGGGTTATGTTTTTAGGGTGTATGTATGTTTGTAATGTTATTTGTCGGTCGCTGTTTGGTGTCGTTGGATTCGTCTAGATCACAAGGGTGATATAGACTGTATAAAATTTGAAAAATTCCAATATGGCGACTGTAGGAAGCCATTTTGAATTCAAAAAGACTACTAAACTAACAAGTACTAAATACTTCCTGTCTATGCAGCCGGGTTTTTTTGTAATTTTTTTAATAACTACCTTTTTATGATACCTTTAGGGCGATGACGAATATTTCAACTTGACTTATCGTAAGCGTATAGCGAATAAGTGTTACATGTAAATCATGCACACGTTTTGAAATGGTGTTTCGATTCCAGTGCGAGTGGACCACGAGAACGGCAACGTGGTAGCTGTGGAGAAGCTGACGAGCTCGTCGTTCGTAGAGCGGCACGCCGCGCGGACGGGCGAGCTGGCGGGCGTGCTGCACGTGGCGCTGGACCAGCTGCGCTACCTGCGGCCCGGCCGCTACGTGCTGGCACACGATGTGAGTGCACTGACGAGAGACTCGTTCGTAGAGCGGCACGGCTCTAAATTATCCATGCACGATGTTGCCTCGCCGTAAAATAGACAGCCACATGCTACATCGGCCGCATGATGTTGGCGACTGTAGCGTGCGACAAGAAACTGCATGCCACAATAGGGATGACGAATTAAAAGTTCTAATTAGTCCGTCATTTACATTATCAAAAAATATAGTGCGTTGAAGTTCCGCGTGACGTCACGGCTTAGTACACTTTTTACATAGCCGTGACATCACGAGCCCCCACTGAACTTTGACGCTCTTTATCTCCGCCAATTTTTATTTATTTGATGCGTGTCGAATATCTTTTATTCATCTATCTTACGGACTAATTAGTTTTTATCCCTATTTGTAGCATGCCGCACTGTATCACGATATAGCTCTGCCGTAAAAGAGCCTTTAGAGCTCCGCTAGTGACGTCACTTATCGGAATGATGTTAATTTCCAGTCGTGTCACGGAAGCAACGCCATGTTGTACACGACGCGAGGCGCGGCGGACGCGGCCTCGCTCTCGCTGTCCGTGCGGGAGGACAGCATCAACATGCCCGACGCTGAGGACGCACTCTTCGCCAAGATACCGCCGGAGCTGGGACCTGTGCTGCTGCCCTTCCATAAGTAAACCACCCTACTACCACCACCACACCACACCGCCCTATATAAGTCCACAGCTGGACATAGGCCTCCAATAAAGGATAATATGCCCATTATCCCCACGCTGGGCATGCGGGTTGGGGATCGCTCGCACCACCGACGCTGCTGCCCGTGGGCGGCCAGGGAATTTAGCTGTGCCGGTGTAGGCTGTGCTATGCTGCAATCAGCCGGCCGCCAGAGCCCCGTTTGTTAGTTATCAGGGTGCACCATGGGTAGGTGAGTTTGGCTTGAGTTCTGAAGGTGGTGACGATATGTGTCAAACTCCCTCTCGCTCGCACTATTCAACATTTTTGAAGATATAAAATCACTGAATGTAGTTATGCAAAATAGCAAACCTTCACGACCTAGAATATAAAAATACAAAGGCTCAGCAAGAATATCACGTTGAACCCAACACGTTTTCCTACCAAAAAAATTGCTTCAAAATTGATCACATTGGTACAAGTTTTTTGGTAAGAAAACGTGATAGAATCAAAATGATATTCTTGCTGAACCTTTGTATTGTTATTTTCTAGTCCGCGAAAGTTTGCTAATACTATTACAAAAATGTTGAATAGTGCAAGCGAGAGGGAGGTTTGACCCTTATAGTCGCCTTAAGTTTAAGCAATGGTTAAAATTAAATAGCCTTTATAAGTAAGGGGGACGAGGACGGTGCCTTCCTGAGGCACTGGACGAAAGTGCACACTCTGCACTCTTGATCCAGTACTCCATTGATGTACATTCTCTTTTTATTGCATGTAGTACCTTTTTTTGTGTCTATTGATATGGCTGTTGCATGTAAACTGTGGAGCTGGAATAAAAGTTTTGATTTGATTTAATGAAATGGTTTGTTGAAATCGGCAGACACAGGTCGATACTGCCGCTGGCGTTCACTCCGTTCAAGAACCAAGTGCGCGAGGACAAGCGTGCGCTGGCGCGGGCCAAGCACCCGCCGCCCGCCATACAGGTGAGAGTCAGCACTCACTCGCGACACCACGCGGTTCCAACGGGTGTTTATACTCATCATACTCATACAAGTAGCTGCACGAAACTCTAGCGCTGATGTTTATTGCGCACAAGTCAAAAGTAAGGTATCTTATTCTGTGATAACTAGACTGTTACGAGACTGGGGGGGAACAAGATAACACACACACAGAGAGAATATTTGCAGTGGGTATAGGTATTAGGTACAATTTGTGTGTTATATATGTTATGGACAATGTGATTAATTGGTCCATTATACATAATGACCGGGCATTATGAATAATGACCAATATGTGAGGGCAATGTGATAAGAACTATTGAATTAATCAAATTGCCCGGGCAATATACATAACGCCCATCACCTGTTGGGCAGAATAATAAAAGACACAATATTTAACTATTATTTTTATTTCAGACTTTAAATCAAAATTTAAAACACAAATTTCTTCCTTTAGCGATGCCTTATGAACTTCGCTTTTCTTCGCTAGTCTTTCTTCACTTTAGTTACGAAACTGAATTACGAAATTATCCGTCTGCGTCCGTCCGTATTCGCTTGGAATGCAAAACTGAGAGCTGTGTAGTGAACAGTGAAGCGATGGACGTTCGTACACCGCCATGACGGGCTCTGATTGGTTAGCGCGTGTCACGCGTTCGTTTCCCTCCCCTCACTCCATCCCCAAAGTAGCTATATTATCACATTGCCCGATGATCACGTAGCATTATTCATAATGACCGGTCAATGTGATAAATAATGAAGTTTAGGTAATAATTAATCACTTTGCCCTAAGTAGCTGGTCATTATTCATATTGCCCGGGCACTATGAATAATGCCCGCATTAATCACTTTGTCCATAACATATATACTTACATTACTTTTTGTACCATATTTTTGCTTTTGTAATTGTATTTGGTCACTTTGTCTATGATGACCATTTATTTGTTACCATTAATGAGAAGGAACTGACTCCTGACACCCTAGTTTAGGAGTCAGGGCTTCATTATGTTATGTTACACTGGTTTATTCAATAAAGACTTATGTTATGTTAGGGGAGCTAGAGGCGAGAGAGAGCGAGAGACCCATGCACAGAAGTTTCGTTCAGCGCTAGACTTACGTGCAGCTAGCTACACTCAGTTATTTTACCATAAGAACATAAACTACACTTGGTTATGTCCATATTTTTAAATTAGTTATACAACAAAGAGCTTACACCAAAGAATATAACTATACCATGAAAAATAAATACCATGTCTCGTATAAAGCTGCAAAATAGGTAAACAAAAGGAATATCAGTAAAAAACGTACCTCCTTTGTATTCGGGCATATTTTTAGTCTAATACTTTGTTTCCTTACAAAGATTATATACGTCATCTACAGTTATACTTCAAGCATTGTTTATCTTTTGTCATTATTTTTTTATATATTAAAGCAAAATGGGATTTCAGATTCAAGGCACCCTTATTACAGTTAGGTGACAAAAACAACAATAAGGTATATTATAAAAAAATACGAAGCAAACAATACAATTGATACAATTGCAATTTGACATATTAGTTTATGGCGATTACAGTTTGATATAGGTTGATACGTGTGACATTGACATTGACATACACTTTGTGATGACGATGACCAATGATGAACAATGACGGAAACCAAATTTGCTTTTCATTGATTTGACAAACCCAAAAAAATAGGACTAAAGCATAGAAGAAGTCTTAAAATTCATTTATGCTCTGAACATTAACTCATACGGCTGATCTCTACTTTCTTATGTCCATATATGTTAGCTAGAAAGAGATGCATACTTTATCTCAATGCGATTTCTGCGACTTCGTACGACTTCGTACCAGGGCATTTGTATGAACCTGCATAGAAATTTGTTCGAGCGCCCTGGTACGATAAACTTTTTGAAGTCGCATTATTATATGTATGCATCCCTTTCTAACTGATGATATTGGACATAAGAAAGTAGATATCAGCCGTATTGAATTTTAAGACTTTATCTAGTTGTCTTCCTGTATCTGTAGACAAACCAAATTGTTTTTTTATTAACCTATATTTAAAAAACTGTAATACTTAAATCAAAAAATAAGTCAAAATATAAACAATGTGTAAAGTATTGCCATCTCTCACCGTTGATAGATGACTAACAGTGACAGGGTTATTTGTAATGGTTACATTATAGGGGTAACTGTTTAAAAATCATGTCCAGCATTATTATTATTTGGTTTCTCAATATTGGGGTGGTTTACCTCAACATAGAAAAAATCCATAGGAACAGCCGAAAAATTACAAATAAGTGGTTGTTTCGTATGGGAATTGCCAGTTATGAGGTAGGAAGTTCACGAAGTCAAAGTTTCTTTGGTGAACCATTTGGAAGTTGCAGAACAGAACTGTTACATCCAACAGACTGCAAAGTTTAAAAAAAAATGTAATACTGATGATGCCATCAAACATATTTTAGTATTACAGCTATGAAGCTTTTAGCCTTTTAATTGCCATGGTTGTGTTATCTATCATGCAAAGAATTCTTCAGTAATTATCGCATGCATACAGTTCTGGCCAAGTTAAATTCGTTATTTAAATTGCGCTTACATTTCATACATAAACACCCGTTTGAACTTTATTAATCACAATGCAAAAACACTCATTACTTTTAATTTATCTTGGCGAAAAAATAGTTTGATACCAAATGTTATGTTTCGCTCAGTCAGAGAGCGAAAAAGATTGTTTTTTGCTGCTCATTTTATAAAATACATTCATTGATAGTTCCGACTTAGGACCCACTTGCCTAGATAATATAAACCACAGAGCTTGGATCAGGAAATAAAATCTATACAGTCTGAAATAACCAACTCTATGCTGAATATTGGCAAACATTTGATTAACTTGACTAACATTTCAATTGTATATTCAGTATTTTTCCGCCAAGATAAACAAAACATGCGATTGTACATTTTGCTAGTTTAAGTAAAAATCCCAAATCGTAATAAGTTCCATTTGGAACAAGTCCTAGAAAATAAGGCTGTTCTAGTGAAAAACAAAGTAAGTACCAGAGGTAAGAGATCCTAATTTAGACCCTATTATCCTTATAATAGGGTAATAAAATACCTAAAGGTATTGGTAAAGTTTTCAAATATGAGTTAGACAAAGCAAAGTTACATGATTTTTAAAAATCCATAATATTGGTAGACACCGTTGAATGGGAACCAGAGAAACTCAAAACCAGAGAGTCTACCCGTCAAAGTTGGTGCTAGCGTAACTCTTACTTGGTATTTCGTTAGGGCAGCCAATGAGAAACCAATCCGTCTGTCCGTCCAAAGACCTTATCACAACGATTTATTAAGATGACTTGTTTGCTTGTATCTGAATGCTGATTATCGACCGCAAGAGGACCGAAAATGAGGTTCATTTGTACTCGGTTATAAATTTAATAATTTAATTTAATTAAATTATATGTTTTTATCTTCTATTTCTTCTTCGTATGAGTTAGTGGCCAACTCTGGTGTCGGCGACATGGTTTAACGACTGTAAAAGCCGGGACTAACATCTTAACGTACCTTCCGAAGCACGGAAGCGCTCAAATCTGAATGCCAATGTTTGTTATAACAGGCTATGCTTTGCGACTAGTTCTCAATGGCAGTGCCAATGGGTCCGTTAGGCTAGCCTAAATCGGCGAAAGGCAGTGGATGAGAAAACCAACTTAAGTTGTTAAGTGTCGAATGGTAACAACATATAAATTCCGAAACTCAAAGACCAACAACTGGGCATCAAGGGGAATCCTCTTTAAGTTTAAAATCCCCTGCCGTTCGCCGATTTTTACACTAGCCTTTATGGTCCTTTTTCGAGCCGCAAGTAATTTGGCTCTCTTCTTGCGGTCGAACACCAGTATTAAGATAGAACAGATTTTGTCTCTTAACTAAGGCGTTTCTGCCGAAAAAAAGCCGAGACGAAGATACTACACTGGCTTTGATCTGATATTCCTATTATTCAGTTTACACGTACTTTGTACTATCTAAAAGCCACTGGTTCGGTCAGCCGAGTGAATTTTAATACCACAATTTGATATCGGCAACCATTGATTGCAATTTTTGTACGTGTTAAAATATTTGTAGATTCATACATTAATTGAATTTATAGAAGCGGTTTTACTCGGATGATATATTGCCATTTACAATGGAACGTTCATAAATAATCTGATTAAGATTCAAAACATTAGGTATTTGCTATCTTCTCCTGTATATATCTTGGTATCTCCTATATTTTCATTATATTAATTTACAGCAATGAAAATTCGTTGTTTTTGGTTATTGACAAATCTTATTCAAACTAAGGACATAAATAAATCTTTTAGTTTTTCATGTATTCCAGCCTAGAATAGAAGACATGGTCAAGTGATGTTACTCATAAAACACCAACCAAATTATCACCTATTATTATCATTACAGTCAAACGGAATGGTTAAACGTTATAACGTTAGACTCTCGAGTAAAACCGCACTTTTAGAATCCCTCAGATCCAATTTTGCCACTGAATTATGCACCTTAAGTAAAGCATTTCTACTTCATGAATATCTCAGACTTGCCGCCCGGCTTGGCCGAATCATGCTCCCCTAATATATGCCTTAGTCGTTTGTGGTAAGGCCTATGTTTGTAAGTTCGTTCGCGTTCAACTGCGGACAAAGGACATCGGATAATGAAAATGAGGTAACATTGTCACTTTTAAGGATTCTGACATGATTTTTGACTTGCTTGTATCTTTTCATTAGTCGGAAGGCGCAGTGAAAGCGGGCAACAAAAGACAGGTAGTTTCAGGTCTACAGTTCAACAAGATATGTCTCCTTGAAGCTGTTTCAGTGGTGATGTTGTCAAACAAGCGGTGACGTAAACTAAAGAATGATATGATCTGAGCCAGGGTGGATCCAGGGATGAGCCCGTCAATCAGCTGATTTAACTTTGAAACTGTTCGTTTTGAATTTGTCGAAATTCAATCCGCCAATCTCTAAAAACTAATCTTGATATTCTGATCCTAGCTTAGTGTGTTTCTCTGAAGTTTCTATGTTCAGATAATTCACTACTGAGCTTTCAAGGCTCGGATTTTTTTATGATTAACTTAAACAAGCTGTGAAATTCTAAGTACATATTATTAAACGCTCATTATTTCCTTAACTTCCCTAGATCCGTCCTTGCTAAGACTACATATTATGGATGAAATATTTTAAATATTTCGTAACTGTTCTGTTCCTCCGTAGAAAGTCAGGCGCAGAAAGGCCGGCCGACTGTCGAGAGGTAACGGGTTCGATTCCCGCATCGAAACAGAAGTTTGCATGATCTGTAATTAATTGTATTGGACAATATCTCAAAACAATGATATATATCCAAAGAGTATTTAAATTAGGCTTATTAAAAAACGATTCTCAAACTTAATCGAGACATGCGTATGTATTCTGTGACTATGACATGGCTCTCATTTTGAATTGAAATCGTTAAAACTGACAATTTATGAACTTTTATATTGAACCATAAACATTGGCCTACCTACCCAAAGAAAACTGATAAATGTGATAGATAGCAAGTTAAGTGTTTTTAGTTATTACTTACTGTTCCTGATCTGAGATACAGCTCATTGACAGACGGACTGACTAGTTAATAAATTATGGCGGAACTTTACAAGCCATTTCTTCAATGAAAAACTACAAATTTCGAAAAGTCCTTGATCAAATGTTGTTGACTTTCGAAAGTAGATTTACCCCCTTTGGAAATAACATTTAACCCTTTTCGGGATAACATTACCCCTTTTCGGGATAACATTTACCCCTTTTCGGGATAACATTTACCCCTTTTCGGGAAAACATTTACCCCTTTTCGGGAAAACATTGCCCCTTTCGGAATAACATTTACCTCTTTTCGGGATAACATAGAATATAAAATTCACCTTGTATATTAGGAACGGTCGAAAAAATCTGCGCTAGTCTCGGTTTCGTTTGAGTTTCGTTTCGAGCCAAAGAATATTGGTACTTATTTAAAATGTCGTAGATAGAACCTAGTGCCGTTATCAGAATGCAATCATCAAGAACTTAGACTGTTTCACTAATATGGACAGGGACGAATGCATCTACAATCCGACTATTCCTCTGCTAGGCGAGTGTGGGCCATTAATGCACAAACGTAGCTCCATTCTGAGCCGAATCACTTTAAGCCCAGAGAGGAGCTACGGGAATTCACACCCAAAAAGGTCCTACAGTTTCTGTAAGCAGTAGGGCTTAGTTGTGAACAATGAACGCCCCGCCTTAAGGAGCGACATAAAATAGGAGTGGCGATCACAATAGGTCTTCATGGCCAATAATAATAATAATAATACAGTCTGACTATCTTAAGCTGGAAGTGGGGGTTCTACAAAGGATATTGGCCCCTGCTATTTAATTGATGATGTTTTAAATTTCATTTATTAATTCTCAAGCAATAAAATATTGTCGCTTTTATTATAAACAAATATTATGTCGGATTTACAAAAAAAGGTAGGTAATTCTAATCTTAAGCTAGGTACACTGAATAGATCTTACATTCCAAGTGAAAGAATTAAATCAATAGTCAATAGTCGTAAGGGTACCGGCCTGGGTCAAAAAACAAAAGTTAAATTGGATCTTATCTAGATGACTTATACATCGTCATTTAGTCACCTACTTACTAACTAGCACTCTGTACTAACTACGCCATCTTTTCAGCCTAGTCGGCATTACCTACAGGAAATACATGGTCCATACGTGTAGAGCTGACTGTGCCGCGACTAGGGATTATATAATAATAGGCAGGCAGCATCATCTACTTGGTTATGAAAGAGGCCTGTAAACAAATATAAATACAAATATATTTAATTACCAAAAGAACAGATTACAAAATATAATAAGTTTCTTTAAAGGGCTATAAAAATTGCATCTTGCTGCCTATTTTTATAGACCAATATAGCCCAGTATATTTGCAACTTTACCCTTGCTGCAATTTCATTTTGCAGTACATTGCCGAGTGTAGCCTTTCAAGATTCGGCAAAAGTATAATGAAATATCTTGGCAATATCGCCGGGCTACACAGCAATATTGCTGCAATTATTGCACTGTATTGAGAGTTATAATCGGCTATATGACTAGCCGGTTTACTAGCACTTTATACGCGATTATCTACCCGCCTGCCTAGTGTGATGATTGAAGCACACTCCCAGCCTATGTCCTACATTGAAGGCAAATTAACAATAGTAGCGATGCTTCTAAAAAAATCACCACAACTTTAAATTAGCTGTCCCTTTAAAGATGGATAGAGCTATAATAAATGTAACTGAGTATTGTAAAAATGCAAATCTAAACTAATTCTTCATAGAAATAAACTACTTAGTAAGTGCTGCAAATTCTTCTTGATTGCATTCTGATGAATCGAAATTGGGTACACTATGCATGTATTGTATGTATGTTTGTATTTACTTATGTGAATTTATTTACGAATTGAAAGCTTGTATATTTCCGTATTGGAGTCGTGGGTTCGATGCCCGCATCGAAATTTGAATCTGGTTAAATTCCACCGAAACTATATTTCGGTTCGTTGTAGTGAATGAAAAGTTAGAAATATATCTGAAAAGTGTCCCTTGTCAGCAATATTAAAAATGCTTCGCCAATTTACTTATTGAAATCATTGGTCGAAAAGAGTGCTCTGACTGGACTTTTTTCCATTTTTGTATAATTCATTGCTTTTATTCGTGGGTTCGATCCCCGCTTGTGTATTATTTGGGATAGTTTTTTTTTTATTCCTGCCTGAGCAAATACATAGTGGCATGCATTGCGAACGTGGCTAAGCTAATGTGGGGCCCAAAAGCGTGGTTCGAGACCAGCTGATATCCTTTTTACTTACTATTATAGTTTTGAAAGGATATCTCGAAGGATAGAGATGGTTGGCGAAGTTTGCGGGAGACCATTGGCCAGCAGTGGGATGATGCAGGTTGAAATATATACGCATGAAACGCTGACAAAAAATTTGCATGATCTCAATGATGAAAATAACTTTTGTTTCCGAGATAAAATATTGTTTCGCCCAAAATAACATTTTGTGTGCCGGAATTCTAGATACTATATAAAATCGATTAGCCCACGTAGATAGGCGCTCCGACATACAAGAGGTGGATTGCAACTTGTAGTTTTTGATACATATATCAAATAAATGGGTTCACGACTATGTCGGAAACGGAGTGTTTTATTGAACGTTTAACCGCACGAGAAGACACGCCAAAAAGGCGTTCGATTGAAGTCGACGAAGTTCTAAAGCCGTGTTCACAGACTTGTCGAATGAACCTATTTTTTATCATGCTTTAAAAATTGCACGCTAAATCAATCAGTCGAAATACATACCGTCCTATTCATAACAGTTCTATAAACCTCAGATAGCTAAAATGGCGTTAAGATATCATGTCACCTCTTTTATTTACCTACATTTAAATGACGGCAACAAGCTTACTTTATCGAGCCGACATTATAAAATGACATTTGGTTATGAATAAGGGGGTTAATTTTTCTGAGGGTTGGCTCTTACCCAGCTTTCCATGTCACCAAATAAACCTTTATTTTATTTTTCGGTATCTAGCTGTTATAGGGTTAAAAAGGTTAGATTTATCGTGCTATGTTTGTTTCAGTGGCCGAAGAAAAAGAAGAAAAGTAAGAAAAACGGGACAGGGCGTCCCCCTCGCACTGATGTAGAACCTTAATATTAGTTTACTCTCATTGTCATGACAGAAACGCATCCAAAGAATGAACAAACGCACGCTTAGTTCAGCTCGAAATATTTGTACAAAAATGTAACGATATTCTTCATGCATTCGTTCTATACTAAGACAATAAATCAACCAGACGCATACCTAATGAGTTGCGCGGTATCGCTATAGTCAGGCTGTTAAGAAACTAAACCGTCTAGCACAACTGACATATTTATCACCACGCTTTGGTTATTTACGATCTGGCAATAGTAGTGTTACGAGCTAGGGTTCGGGATAAAAAAATAATGAAGTCCGATTTCACCAAAATTACACTTTATATTCAAAGCTCACCACAAGAAACACAATTACTTAAAACACTGTTAAAACTGCAATTGAAACAATCACTACTCACTACTTTTAACTAATACACGCACTTTTATAAATAAAACCACTAATACACTTTTTATAAACAACACAACAATCACTGACAATACTCGTTTAGCACTGTAGGTATAGCTGGTATAACCAATCCGCGCTCTGTTCTATTCAATACTACCGCTAGGGCCAATCCGCGACGCTTATATACTCGGCCGTGTTATGCCTAGAAGTTTCTCAAAGAATCGTGAACCTTATTGCACCGGGAATAGAATGTTCGGCGCGTTCGGTCCAATGTTCTCGAACTCGTGGATGTGTGAGTACCATCGAACGGGACTACCTAGTACTTGTATTAGCACACTAGATGGCGTGACAATTAGTGCGTCCGTTCGCCAATAGATGGCACCACTTGGGTCGTAACAGTAGTGTCGCGAAAAACAATTGTATTTACTTTCACAGTTCGTTGTTTATGTAATGTAAACAGTGTTATTGGTAAAACACTAACTCGCAGGACTGTATTACAAAGATTATAAACAACAACTTTGTTCTATGAATTTCTTAACGAAGAAACTTTCAAGATTACGAGCTTTTATTAAAGATAGAGATTTTACCGCCCCTAACTTATGCATTAGACAGTTTGTTTACCTAACTGGCGCTGTCTTTTGTGTCGCGTAGAGTTCTTAGCACTTAGAGCATTGATTTTTTTTAAATAAAAATTTTGGGCCAGATCCGACCAAAGAACTCCCGGTTGATGACATTGCGAAAGTCGCTGGGCATACCTGGTTGAGAGAACAGACAGAGGAGGCTGGCAAAAACGAAGGGAAGACCAGCAGTGGATAATTCCGCGAAGTCATAGAACAAAATTGTTTCTTATGATGTTAGGAATCTAGCCCTGAGAAGCTGTTAGCATTTTACTGATAACCCTGTATATTGTGTGTTGACACTTTGTTTTTCGTGTGTATTATAGGTATTACTACCATCAACTGATATCAGTTGTTTTAGGTAAGTTCTTCTAATTAGTTTCCCTATCTATGAAGTACGATTTTATTCCATTCTTATATCACGTATGCCGTAGACTTTTGTAAATACACTATGTTATAAAACGTGATTTCTTTTAAAAATGTACATATTTGTCGTTTATGCCTGGTAGTCCGATCGGTAGTCCGACTATCGGACTACTGGGAAAGAAATGCCAAAAATTTTTCCTCGTAGTCCGATTGCGTAGTCGGACTACTAGGAAACGCTGAATTTTTACTCGGGTATTCCTAGCAGTCCGACCGGTAGCACGGTTTTCTAAACCTTAGCCGGACCACAGAATACAGAGAGGACCGGACGCTGAATTCCGGTCAGGCTAGTAACATTTTCTTCCTGAAGTACCAGGGTAGCATAAGTTACAAAGAGATCGCGTCAGTAGAGATAGAGTTACACGATAGAAAGTGATGCAAGGTGTAGGTGAATATAAATGTTGGTACTGAGCGCGGTGTGAGCTGAATAACACTTTATTGCGTCGCAGCTTAAGTCGCAATTTATTTAAATGTTTTTGCGGAGTGAAGCTTCTGTAGATGCTACTACTCAACCACACACACATGCATAGTAACAATATATTGATGCATATTGTCATGTATAAAAAAATATTTAAAGGTAGTTGTAATCTAAAAGTACTAGGCAATCAGAATACAGCAGGAGGTAAAAATGGTAACTGTTTCCGATTTTGTAATGTACCTATAATGTCAGATCAAAAATAACTTCAAGAGGACAAGACCACGATTAAAGAGGTATTACACAGTCCATATAGCTAATTGAACCAAAGAGTTTGCAAAGAAACTTTTTTCTGTTATTAGGAACATCTTCGCTTTCCATCAGACGAGATGTGGTCAAACGCAAGCCAATCACATCACATCGTGTGTGAAGCGTGTTTGTTCCTACTCTGTAACGTCTAAACGGATTGGGATGAAACTTGGAAAATACATAGATTGTGATCTTGTTTAACACATAGGCTTTTAGGACAGAAGCTAGTTCTTAATAAAAAAAACAGGCCATGGCGTACATAAATATAAATATATAAAAATATATCATCGCTCCATCTGGACTAGCATGAAATTAATATTGTTTATATCCTCCTTGCCCTAAGAAGCCTTAGTTGTCGGTACTTTAAATGAAATCATGAGGTGAAACCTTCTTGTTTCTATGCTACCCTAGTACTTCTGAATGAAATAATAAAACTGTCTCGTATTTATTGAAATAATCCACAGCCATCGAGATAATTACTAGAGCCACAGAATACAGAGATAGAGCCTCAAATGTGGAAAAAAAGTGTCTGCACCAAAACGTGGCGCACGCAGTTAAATGTGACTTTGAACACTTTTCAAGCGACAGAAGGTCTAAATTAATGCAATTTTTCTTTTTGGCATTTTGCAGTTTTATTTTTTGTCAAATACGCTTGGACGATTTTTGACAGTTTTCATTCGAAGACTGTGACTCTATAGTAAGCACAGGTATATAATTTCTCGATGTCCACAACTCTTAAAAATGTGTGACATCTTCTGACTTATGCTATCCTGGTACTTCTGCTGGTATATCTACAATACAAAATGTTTGTTGAATGGTTTTCTTAGTAACATTTTTCATTTTCATAGCCTATCGAGTTATAATCTCCTGGTACTTTATGGTCAGAAACATATATATAAACAATGTCCCACCTGACTTCAAAATGCAAGCCTCCCAAAGAACTATGACTAAAGCATAGAAGAAATCTTAAAATTAATTTATGCTCTGAACATCAACTCATACGGATAATCTCTACTATCTTATGTCCGATATCATCAGCTAGAAAGGGATGCATAATTCTCTCAATGCGACTTCAAATGAGTTTACAACGAAAATCGTACCAGGGCGCTCGAATCTAGTGCTATGCAGTTTCATAGAAATGCCTTGGTCGCAGCAATAGCATTTAGATAAAGTATGCATCCCTTTCTAGCAAATGATATATTGACATAAGAAAGTAAAGATCAACCGTATGAGTTGACGTTCAGAGCATACTGAATTTTAAGACTTCATCTATTTCTCTTCTTTAACTGTCGGGTCCCCGCGATCTCCTTGAGACTTATAATGCCCTGGTAGTTCTGGAAAATTTCGCTGATGTTTGCGCCATTGATGTAGAAGATACACGACATCAAATATCAGGAGAATATAGGAACCAGGAGGCTACTAACTGATTGGAATAAAATGCTTTTCTTAGTAAAATTATCATTCTCATAGCTTATCGAGTTATAATCTCCTGGTACTTTATGGTCAGAAACTTATCTAAAAATGTGAAAAAATATATGAAGCAGGATGCGTCGAGATGAGGACACCACAGGCTTCAAGATCATTCCATAATTATACCTACCTACTGGCTCAAAATGTAAGATCTCTTTGTGACTTATGTCACCCTGGTACTTTAGAAAGAAAACGATAAATGAAAACCGGACCGGCAAACGAATTCAGCGTCCGGCTAAGGTTTGGAAAACCGTGCTACCGGTCGGACTGGTAGGAATACCCGAGTAAAAATTCAGCGTTTCCTAGTAGTCCGACTACGCAATCGGACTACGAGGAAAAATTTTTGACATTTCATTCCCAGTAGTCCGATAGTCGGACTACCGATCGGACTACCAGGCATAAACGATATTTGTAAGCAATTTTGTATAAATAAAACAAAATGTCGATCTCTATGCTGTTTTATTTGCGGGATAACTTATAATATCTATGGTAATGCTATAAAAATATAATAAATAACCTATTCTATAAAATTATTATTAGAAATTAATACATTTTTTTCTAATAACAAATCGTTTCTTCAAGCAGTCTCATCGAAATATCCGTCCAGCTGTGTAGAAATCTGAAATTAATTACAGACATTAGATTAAGTTTTTTTTAAAAGTATGACTTTTTGTGAGAAGTGTTTTGAGGAAGAATTCATCATCATTACTAAATGGCTGCAGTACTGTTTTTTATTCTAATAAGAGCGTAAAATGTTAACCGCCGCCGCCGGTAGCGGGACGTCTTGACAAGGATGGAATTGGATGGAACCGACTGAGCTGGCTTTTTGTAAATACAGGAGACTGTGCCGCCCTTCCCCTACCGTAATCGAGCAGCATCATCATCAGCCTATAGCAGTTCACTTTTGGACATACAAGCCTCCCTCCCATAATGAGCGTCATTGCGCCCTGTCCTCAGCTTGACGCATTGTGGAAAGGAGAATGCCGTCTGATGTATGGCGCTTGTTCATTACGTTAAGGTTCAAATCAGAAATGTGGGAAGGTTTGTAAAAAATACACGAGTGCCTTTTACGGTGGTTTATTAGCCAGGTGCAAGGTGCAAAACTAATGTTCGATAACTAAGCTCAGGAATGCTTTTGTCTCCGAGTGCCGGCCGAGTCCGCTAGCCTTCCCACTAATCGATCCGGCTCGATTTGACCATTATGTTCATTACGTTAAGGTTCAAATCAGAAATGTGGGAAGGTTTGTAAAAAATACACGAGTGCCTTTTAGCTAATAAACCACCGTATTAGCTACTACAGATCAAAACAATCAACGAATCGGACAGCGCTCGGTACCAAGACAGAAGTGAGTGCGTCAAAAAAATCTCCAATACGTTATTAGTCGATTCTACTGTCAAAATAATTAAAAATGAGGGTTATTGCCATAGTAACACTTTACATCAATGTTTGTTGCCATAGTAACGTATATCATTGGTTGTTGCAGTCTAATGGCGGCGTGCGGCGGAAACCAAATCAACAAAATATTTTTATACTTGATTATTAATCCCGTCGGTGTGTAAAACTAAAGAAAATGTTAATGTAATTTATAAAATATAATCAATTTTATGGGATACGTTCGAATTTGACGCAATTGGTACGGGTTCTCGGCATTCTCCTTTCGTCGTCGTTTCTGCGATGCGTCGTCGCAACGTAGTGTTGTGACCTGTTAGGGCTCATATCGTCTACATCTGTTAATGGCGAGAAATCTAGCCTCGATCAAATAAGAATGCAGGAACGATTGTTTGAGGATGTCGTTCAAATCCGTATACAAATTGGATCAATTAAATCGGAAGGTCTCACTACGCGATGCGACGGGCATCTGCACTATCTTAGTGCTGTTGCTTTGTATGAGCCAGAGGGAATCTAGTGAATTTAGATCTATCGAAGGCCTCCGGCATGGCTTAGCGATTGAAAAATCCGGTATCAACATCTTAACTTGCCTTTCAAAGTCAAAAGGATGATTATATATGCCGTATACCTGACGCGGATTTGAATCGTTACTTACAATCTGTATGAAACAATTTACACAGTGCCTCATCCATTTCCGTCCGGGTCTGGACGTCGTTCGTCTACAGCACGGTTGTTGCACGGCCCGTCCCGTCCCCTACTGTTTCATACAAAATGTATATAACGTGTCAAATCCACGCCCCGGCCTAATGGGAATCATCCCTTAGTCCTCAGTCGCCTAACGATGAAATGTTAGCTTGCCCGCGTGTTGTAGTGTTCTTCGCATGAACTAATGATCAACTACTCTGGTGTCAGAGTTTTTAGGCCGCACGAAGGCCTCCGACATGGCGTAACGACTGAAAAGGCGGGACCAACATCTTAACGTGCCTTCCGAAGCACAGAAGCGCTCAAATCTAAACGTCACTAATCGGTCTCCCATCCAAATTGTGACCAGGCGGAGTGTTGCTTAACCAAGAAGAACACAGAAGTTAGGAGCCACGAGCGCTTCGCTTTCCGCGTGTTGTAGTGTGTAGTGTGGAGGTAGAGTAGAGTGGAGACCTGCACGGGCGTGTACTTGAGGTACTTGTCCATGTTCTTGGAGAAGGGTAGCGGCGCGCAGGTGTCGTAGAAGGCGCTGTAGCGCGGCAGCAGCGCCTGCTTGTTGTCCCGCTTGAGCGCCTCGCGCAGCTCGGCGTCCGGCACGCTGTAGCCGCGCTGCTGCCGCGTGCACTCCTCCCACTCGCGGTTGAACGACTGACCAATTATTACCAAATTAATAAAGGTTGACGACGCCGGCTCCACGCGTTGTTCACCTATCGACGTCGCCGACCCGTTGTCGACGAATCGGCCACGAGTCGACGACTAGCGGGCGACGCGTCGCCAGTTCGTTGACGACGCATTGACAACTCATTGACGCCAAGTTGTCCACTGGTGGCCGACGCGTTGATCAACTAGTTGATGACTCGTTAATAGCGGATCGATAGTAGTTGGAATGGTGTTAGGGTTGACGTCGAGTCGGTGTAATGTGCGAACAGCTTTAGTGGCTTACTCTTATTACACTACGCTAAGTGTAAGACAGTCTTACTCAGACTGACTGAATACCGCGTGCTCTATATTATTTTTATGTGAAACTTCTTGGATTTTTTAAAGATACATACAAGGATCATTCATGAGTAGAAAAGAGAAAGACTATGATAAACTTTTTGATTTGAAAATTTGAAACTTGATTGGCCGCTGATTAGGAAGCAGAAAGAGTGCATAAGAAAGTTAAACTTTCTTGATTTTTTGATGAATGACTCACCGCAAACTTATCCTTTAGCATTTGCCTGTCTTTGTCTCGCAACTTTGCCGGCAGTGGCTCGTCTAACACTAGATGCGCTAATATTTTGTTCCAACTGAAACATAAAGCGAGATATATTTACATTTCAAAGAACAATTTCGGCAAGAACTGTTTACAAATACAAATGTATTGCCAAAACAACAGAAACAAAGAATGATATAAAAAGAAGAACTAACAATTAATTGGCAATTGGGATAGGCTCAACACTATTCTGCGCAAACAGATTCTATGCAGAGCTGGTTTTCAGCATACCCTGTTGCTCGAGCAGAGTTGTTAGTCGCGCCTAAATTACTTGATTGAACATATAAGGAATAATTTATTCAAGCAGACTCCTTGATGAGATCATGGGAAAATCCAATAGGCAAATCATAAATACCTTTGTAAGTATGCGTTTTTGTGTTCCTGTATCATATCGCGGTAGTTCTTCTCGCATTCCGGCTCCGCCAGCGAGAGGACATCGAGCAGACCGCTGCGCTGGAGACCCTGGGAACAAGACGTCATTGATTTATTTATTTTATGATGGAAAACCAACAGCTATACACACTGATCATAGTAGCTAAATAGAAGACTGGAAGCTAATTAAAGATCTTCACTGATAACTATTTTAAACAAAAACCTGTGAACACTACTTTATAAACAAGGTTACATAGACCGCACTTCATTGTAAGTGGGTGAGTCACGACCGGAACTAAAAAGGAGGAAAGGAAGTATCAAAATTGCACCACGCGCAAAATGTGCCTAAGGTTCATATAGTTTATTTCCACAAAACGGCACATAAATATACTTCAACACAAAGTAATAAGCTTGTTGCGCCCACGCGGACACCGCAGGCTCCATGGCTTGCCCGCGCGTCCAAGGCGACAACACGCCTTTGTTTGCGATTAGCAAATCTTGGTGCAGCAAGTGTAGATAGTGATGCAAGGGCAGCCGCAGCCACCGCAGCAGCCACTGCAGCAACCTCCGCAAGGTCCGCAACACATCTTGTTTTTTGAAGATTTAAGATTAAGGTTGGTGATCTATTTAACCGTCGTAGAAGCGGACGGTACCTAACGCGCCGAGTGTTCACACAGCACTGACTACTACTACTTTGCATGTATATTCATATAGAGCAAGACATCAGTAAACCAGTGGGGCTTATATTTAGGTGCTTACCTATGAAATTGGCGTTTTGTATGGAGAATTTCGAGAAAATGTATTTCTCCATACATACTTTTTTGTATATTTTTCTGGAACTACTAATCCAAATCTCCTAAAGTTTTGTGTGTATTATTGGACAACATTGTAAAAAGTATGAGTGGTCTTATTTAAAAAAGAAAACTAACACATCAAAAAAATCCTACGAATTGTCTTTGAAAGTGACAACTCAGGAAATGAACAGTTTTTATGATTTATTTTTTGCGGATGAACATCCTTAGAAATAGTATTTTATTGAATTTTCAATCTTTTCGATAATGTTACGTTCAGAAAATAAACTAATTTTGTATATGACTGTTGCATTAAATAAAATATGTGCAAAATGAAATAGAGAGAAAAACGCCAATTTCATAGATAAGGACCTAATAAAACTAATCTAAACGTTCTATATGTACTCGAATATGCAAATCATTCTAGTGTCTTGTAAAGACTGCCTCATGTAGCGTGATCCATGTCATGTATTTATTCGAGTTTACTCATGTCACGTATGATGGCATAATCTATGATATGTTTCAGAATTCCCACGGGTAGAACTGATTTCTTTCAGAACTCCCACGAGCAGAATTGTTATTTGTTTCAGAATCCTCACGGGCACATCTGCAGGGTTATTTTAAAACATTCGAAAAAAAAACACAAAAAGAACATTATTTTAAAACATTTTAAGTCGATTTTTTTTATTAAGTTTTAGGATTTATATTTCGACAGATTCTAGGGATCATGAAACTAACCCAGAGGTTGATAATTATTTGGAGCATCTGTATCCAATCAGTGAAGTTATATAAACTCACCTGAAGCAAGTAAAGTGTATTGTTCAGTAGGAATATAGCTTTTAACGCATCAGGATACTGCTCACTTTTGTTTCTCAGCGCGAAATTCAGCTGAGCCAATACCTTGCCTGCAAGAACGATAAAATTAGAAATTAGAGGTATTGCGTGTGACGTAAGTTATCCGCAATGCACAGTCCATCAAGCTACCTAGAATGTATCTTGACAGATCGTGTTGATTGTCAATGACACTCTCAGGGGGCTGAACGTTGGCAACCCTGCTGGGATTGATAGTTCAGCAGATAGTTTTTGCGAATGTATCTTTTCAGCTCACTTTAAACCTTTCAACTTTTGTAATTTTGACAATTATTTATTCATTAACAAAGAAGTAAATACAAACACTGAATAATGACATAGAATACATAACATACAAAACATTGGCGGAAGGCATAGGTATGCAATATTACAGAATTTTCCTAGATTAGATTTTCTAGTTTGGATACCTACGCTCTTTCAACTTACACTGTGGCATCACCATATAGTACATTACTGCAGAGGCCAGCAAAAGAGGCATCGATGGACGAACGTGTAAATGTGGGTCGAGGCACACATACGTGAGTCCGTCAATGCCTAGTTCTGGCCAAGGCTTGTATAGTACGTCACTCAGATAATGCGCCGAAATTAAAACAAAATAGTTCCTAGACAGAACTTGAACATTTTTCAATAAACAGCATTCTATCATTTCGAATTCCTCCTTGGTTGCCATGTTTCGGAGTAAAAGATCATTCTATTTTTAAATAACACGACTTCCAGTAAGTGCTGTTAAATGTCGCGAAAGAGTAGTTAGATACATATAAAAGTTTATTTATTTGGGATCAGCCTAGTCATTCAAAATATTCATGATCATCATCATTCTATATCAGTCCACTGCTGGACATAGGCCTCCCCTAAAGAGCGCCATTGCGCCCTGTCCTGAGCTCGACGCATCCAGCCTCGCAAATCGTGACTCCACCTGGCCGGAGGGCGTCCTACATTACGTATGGCAAACCGCGGTCTCCACTTAAGACGACTATAAGGGTCAAACCTCCCTCTCGCTCGCACTATTCAACATTTTTGGAGATATAAAATCACTGAATGTAGTTATGCAAAATAGCAAACCTTCACGGTCTAGAAAATAACAATACAAAGGTTCAGCAAGAATATCATGTTGAACCCAACACGTTTTCCTGCCAAAAAATTTGCTCCAAAATTTATCACATTGGTGCAAATTTTTTGGTAAGAAAACGTGATAGAATCAAAATTATATTATTGCTGAACATTTGTATTATTTTCTAGGCCGTGAAGGTTTGCTAATTTGCATAACTACATTCAGTAATTTTATATCTTCAAAAATGTTGAATAGTGCGAGCGAGAGGGAGGTTTGACCTGTATAGTCGCCTTAAAAACTCTAACCACTCAAAATGATACCTACCTTTTATTATTACCTTACCAACATATATTTAAACATTAATCAAACAAAAAGAAAGTAAAATGAATTTGAAATGAAAATTATTATTTTCATAGGTATTGCAGCTAAACATTGAATAAAGACACAACACGCTAGCCCTGAAAATTATTCTCCCCGCGTCTCGCCAATTCCCTTGTCTGGACGTCTTCGTTAATTGTATATACATTTATTTGTATATAGATAGCGACTATCATAATGTTAACACGAGAAATAAAGATAAACTAGCTGTTCTACTGTAAGGCTCCATAAAGTTAGTCAATCATTTAAAGGGATGTGTGTACGATTTTTTAACAAAATCCCAAATGACGTGATTAATCTATCTGTTAATAAATTAAAAAATGTTGTTAAACGTAATCTATGTAATAAGACTTATTGTAAAATATCTGATTATTTAGATGACAACAAAGCTTGAGATGAAACTGCCTCCAACTCCATCAAAAACAATGTAATAGTTATTAAGAACAATGACGTTAAAAAAATATAAGCCAAGCAGAGTTTCTTGCCAATTCTTCTCTGTTTGGTCACGTTACGAATTGGTGGTAAATTAAAAAAAATACGTTTGAAAGTGTACTATACAGATGCTACTGAATAAATGAATTTTGATTTGAGTTAGACTTTTTATATTGAGTAAGCTTGGGGCATGAGGCACACATAGACTGTAGTCATACTCACGCATGTAGACGGACAACATGAGGGCATCCCTGTCGTGTGCGCCGGACAGCTGCGCCACGGCGCGAGAGTACGACGGCTCCGTCGCCAGCGCCGGCCCTGCACATGTACACTACGTCACTCACAGTCGCCGAGGGAATAACTGGCGAGCGGAGCGAGGGGTCTCAGTCTAGAAACCCGAGTGTAGCGAGGGATTCAATTACCAAACAATGTACTTGTATGCAATAAATATATATGAATTAGCTTCCTCCCGCGGCTTCGCTCGCCAGTGCACGGTGCCGTCGCACTGTGACGTCACGTTACCTATGGTGTGCATGTGCGCCGCCAGTGCGTGGCAGTGCGCCAGCGCGGCGGCGGCCAGCTGATGCACGGTGCCGTCGACGGCGCCACCCGCGGCGTCGGCGCGGATGCCGTCCACCCACTCCTCCAGCGCACGCACGCACTGAAACAACGCGCCACGATACTAACCTGACCTGACGTCTCATTTACTAACTCACTTGCACACCGAAATGGTCGGCACTCTACCTTTATTTACAAACATTTCATCTATCGAAATTCAAAGAATGTCAATTGACAAACTGTCAAAGTTTGTAAAAACAGGACCGGTGCCGATAATTTGCGTTTGCAACTGAGTTAGTAAATGGGTACCAGCCAGAGGGCTGGCGCGGTGGGCGAGCCTCGTCTCACACGCAGAAGTTTGCGGTGTGATTCCCTACAAGCTCCGCTTGATTTGGGATTATAATTATGATGCTGTGTGTTTGGAATTTAAAAAAAAAACAATAGACGGCAACCCCAAAACAGACAGAATAATATCACAGTCCGGGTTACACCTTCGGCCCTTCCCTATAGAAGATTAACTTGGACTAGATAGAAGTTTAAAAAATCAATTTAATTCAATATATTTATTGCAAGTAAGAGATTTACAAGAGATTTTTATAATTTCAAAGTTAAAGCACATTTTTACAATATCATAGTAATAATTTGGTACATAATCTTATGTATCCGTAACACACTCATATGCCAAGCTTTTGTCATCAAGATAGCATAATATGCCTCTTTCCTAAGATAGTTTACACAATTTTCTTAACTTAAGGTGACGATACATGTCAAACCTCCCTCTCGCTCGCACTATTCAACAGTTTTGAAAGTGTAAAATCACTGAATGTAGTTATGCAAAATAGCAAATCTTCTCTTCTTCAGCCTGTATTAGTCCACTGCTGGACATAGGCCTCTCCCAGTAAGCAGCACTGAGCCCGATTCGGCTCAGTGGCGCTCTGCATCCACTGCCAGCCACCTTCCGCAAGTCATCGCTCCACCTGGCCGGGGGGCGCCCTACACTACGTTTGCCAAGACCCGGTCTCCACTCTAGAACTCGCCTACCCCAACGGTTATCGGTTCTTCGGCATACATGACCAGCGCATTGCCACTTGAGCTTGCTAATTCTGTGAGCTATGTCGATTACTTTGGTCCTCTATCGGATAATCTCGTTACGGATTTTATTTGACGTAATTTCCCGAACGCAGCCCAACCTAGCTGAATTCTTCTTTGGACTACCTTCTCGAAGTTGTTTCTACCTAATTGCATTATCTGCCCGAGGTACACATACTCCTTAACAACTTCGACAGGATGGCCTTGTACAACGATTGGCTCCGGATTTATGTGCTGGTTATGCATGACCTTGGTTTTATCCATGTTCATCCGAAGACCAATTTGAAGTGAAGAAACAGTGAGGCTGTTTAGCATGTTCTGTAGCTCCTGCGGCGATTCCGCCACAAGCACTATGTCGTTCGCGAATCTTAAGTGCGAGATGTATTCGCCATTTATGTTGAGGCCCATTTCTTTCCAGTCCAGCGTCTTAAATAAATCCTCCAATGCGTTGGTGAACAGTGTTGGGGAAATAACGTCCCCCTGCCTCAATCCTCTGCGCAATTGGATTGGATTAGGAGTGGAGATATGGAGTCGAATGCTTTCTCGTAGTCCACTAATGCTAAACACAGGGGCCGATTGTATTCTTCACTTTTCTGTATTATCTGCCGCAATGTATGTGTGTATATAGACCACATACACCCTTCGAAACCCAGCCTGTTCCGGGGGCTGAAATTCGTCGAACCTTCTTGCAAGTCGGTTTGTGATAACTCGCGAGAACAATTTATAAACGTGGCTCAGGAGTGAAATTGGCCTATAGTTTTTCAAAAGTGTTTTGTCCCCTTTCTTAAAGAACAGGACAACTATGCTCCTGTGCCACGCCTCCGGAGTTTTCCCGTGATGAATGACAGAATTGAAGAGCTTCTGTAGTTCCCTCAAAACTGGAACTCCTCCTGCTTTCAAAAGCGCAGATGTGATACCGTCATCACCAGGGGCTTTTCCGTCTTTAAGTTGTCTCAGAGCCATCTAAATTTCGTCTACGCTGCCATCTGACAGTTCACCTGTGAAGTGGCGCGTTAGCGTTGCTCTGGAATCGTGGCTATGAGGTCACGATTCTGCTCTATCGCTTTTTCTATGCGGCGTGTATTGGAGCACCTAAGGTCGCATCTTACCAACTTTGCAATCTGCTTGTTCAGAGACAACATCTGAGATGAAGTAGTTTCGGTATCTTCCCCACTTTTTGCCATTAGCCGCAAAGTCTCATCCGAGAGATCTGATTTCTTAGCCATACGACTTGTCATGCTAAATTTTGCGCCCTCATCCTTAACGATTCCAATGAAGTTTTGGAGTTCCCCGTTTACGTCTCCTATGGTTTCCACGACAGCAAATCGATTTTCCAAATTTTTCTGGAAGTCTTCGGATCCCGCACTGATTTGGAGCAGATTATGCCGGAGTGTGGACTTTATCAAGCGGCGCCTTTCCAACTGGACATCAATATTCAAGATTCCTCGAACCAGTCTGTGGTCGCTTCCGGTATTGAACCGATTAACCACTGAGACATCCCTAAATATGTGTCTTTTGTCCGTCATGATAAAGTCAATCTCGTTTTTTGACACAGCGTCAGGGCTACGTCACGCCCACTTTCTTTGAGGTTTCTTCTTAAAAAAGGAGTTCATTAAGAATAATCCCTCTTGCTCGAGAAAGTTGACGAGCATCTGCCCTCTGTGATATCTGCTACCGAATCCGTGTGGCCCTATTTTCGATTGACTGCAAGCCTATTCTCTTACTTTAGCATTCAAGTCACCCATGACAACGTTGAAATGAGCCTTGGTGGTGTTATGAAGGGCTTAAGATATCATTCATAGATATCATAGAAGAGGTAGACCTCTTCATCCAAGTGTTTTGAAGTCTGAACTACTTTCAGGCTATATCTGTCTAGATAGTCTGATTATCAAGTACGCCACCCTGTTCGACACATTGGAGACCTCTTCAACACTATCCGCGATGACTTTATTAACGAGGAACACTACGCCCCCTGGGATGGATGGTCTCCTTCACGAAAATACATAAGGTGACCTGACTCCAAAGTTATGATGGTATCCTCCCCCTGTCTTCGGACCTGACACAACCCGGGTATGTGCCATTTTATGTTACTGAGTTCTGTCTCTAGTTGCGCCATGTGTTCGTAGAGTTCGTTCGTTGTCATGGCAACGTGCCATGGTCAATTGTTTTTGGTAGCCCCTCACTCGGTGATTGTTAGCACCCCCCCCGCCCCGTTACCGTGACCGCTACCTTGGCCAGGAATAGCGGGGCTGCCGGAACTAGGGGCCGTTTTTATTATAGTGCTATCCATAGAGGTTAATGCCCATAATCCCCACGCTGGGCAGGCGGGTTGGCGATCGCAAGGCACAGCTTATCGCACCGCCGATGCAGCTGCCCATCAGCGGGCAGAGAATTTAGCTGAGCCTAAATTGGGAAGGGCTATACCGCCATCAACCAGTCGTCAGAGCTCCGTTAGTTATAGCAGGGTGCACCGCGTGCAGGTGAGGTTGACAATTGGAGTTTGAGCTGGAATTTACTCCCTTACACCCCAAACCACAATACACAGTAACCTTCACAGCCTAGAAAATAACGATACAAATGTTCAGCAATAATATCATGTTGAACCCAACACGTTTTCCTAAATTGTTCACATTGGTGCAAGTTTTTTGGTAAGAAAACGTGATAGAATCAAAATTATATTATTGAACCTATGAACTGTTATTTTCAAGGCCGTGAAGGTTTGATATTTTGCGTAACTACATTCAATGATTTTATATCTTCAAAAATGTTGAATAGTGCCTTAAAGAAGCCTTACATCGAGAACAGTGCGTGTCATACCTCTCGCTGGCACGCGACCAGTATGTCGGTGTACGGTTTGTGCGAGGCGGGCGCCATGGCACGCTCCAGCTCGGGCTGCAGACGCAGCAGGCGCGCGCGCAGCCCCCAGCAGCCCGCCGCGCTGCCGCACCGCGCCGCCGCACGACGCGACGCCGCACACGCGCGCTGCAAGACCCCCTCTTAATACTTAACAGCCACTCCACCTTACTACTACTATTAAATACTGGCGCAGTCGGTAGGATGTGATCCCAGAGACTGCGCCAGTTTAGGTAACTTTGTTAATTAAGTCTTCCGAATTGAATTCTACTGTGCGTCCATTCTACTGGTCTTGAGACCGCTGGTAAATTGTACCTTAGTTCTTTTTGTCAATTTTTTTAAGCTAAACTAGTCAAGTTACTAATTACCATACACATGCTTGTATCGGACAATGATATGGATTCGTTTATCAAAGTGACATGAGTTGAAATGTAGTTATGAGAAGAATCATTACTAATTAAATACTTGTAAATGAAAACTATAACATGTCATTTTGTTCCCCGCATGATGTGAACATTTATTTAAAAGAAGTACTCATGGCTTTGCTTAAATTATATTCTTAGCAAATCATCTAGCAGCAATCCGCCTCAGTGACGACTAGAACTACTTAGATGGGTGTGTTTCAAAAAGCACATTAAGATGTTGGTCCCGCCTTTTCCAAGAGCTATGCCATCTACTGTTATAGCAGAGTTGGACCGTAGCTCATAGATAGAAGAACGTTTCACATAAGGTGTCAGTTTGTCTGACCTCGACATCGGCGGCTAGCAGAGCGAAGCAGTCCTTCATGACGGCCGAGAGCAGACTGGGCAGCCTCTGCAGCGGCACGAGGCCCAGCAGCTGGCGCTGCTCGTGGCGCGCCAGGCGGCACAGCGCATGCGCCACCGTGCCCGCCACCTCGCACTCCCACTCCTCCATCGCCTCCGTCGCCTCTTCCGAATCTGTAACCTGTCCCTGCTACTAACAGAACTACAAACAATTCGCACATCGACCTTTGGAAACAGATAATCGGCTTGTTTCGGCTTCGTAGAGCGTTATCTCTGTCGCACACTACCTATGGATATTGTATTAATGCATTGAACATGTGTCTTTTGAAAAATATATTATTTGTTTTTTATGTGACGTTTTGTCCAGTTTTGTCAGTCGTTGTTATAGATACCTGACTGTTAGTAATTCGTGCGTCAGAGTTGGATATGCAAAATATATCGCCTACTACTGTAGATGTAGAGTTATGGCCGTTTTAGGACGGGGCAACACAGTGCGGCATTGCGGCGCGCAACAAGGCTGCATGCTACAATAATTCAAAATGTGGAGTGTAGTAATGAAAAATATTTAAACTTCATTGACGATTATGACGTTTCTTCCTCCGTCGTCTAGCTGCATGGCTTAGTACAAAATAAGGTGAATTGGTTAATAAGGTGGTTCATGGCTTGATCAGCCATGTTCTACGGTGTCTATCCCCAAAAACACTCCAGAATATCCGATGATTTGAAATCATTTTCATGCACGATGTTGCCTCGGCGTAAAATAGACTGCCGCATGCTACGTCGGCCGCATGATGTTGTCGATTGTAGCATGCAACAAGGAGCCGCATGCCACAATTTGTAGCATGCCGTACTGTATCACGATATTGCTCTGATGCGAAAGAGCCATTGGACATAGGCAAGGCCTTTGACTAAGTAAACTATACATTTTTATTCGCCTGAGTTCTGGAAATTGCAGTAAAATAATAACGCTGACCGAATAGTTTACGTTATATGATATAAGAGTCATAGATATACAGTGTTTATACATGTATAACAAAATATTGCTCCCAACCTACCTTACGGAGTAACTTAAGGGTCAATGTTTGGTACAATAATCTACAATACTTACATGACTCAACGACGGATCTTCTCGGTCCTATGGCTAAGCCAGTCGATTGTTCAAGCGTCTGTGATGCTTTCAGCATTATTTTATTCGCACGTTTCTCAATACTGCAACGAGAAATACCGTTTAAAACCATATTTATCTACTTCATACTATTCACAATAAGGCTTCTAGATAAAAAAACTTACACTTTTTGTAGTTTGCTAGTTCTTTTGTTAGTGCTGTCTGTACGGTTCAATATGTGCTTTGCTTTCTGAAAAAAAATACATGCACTTTGATTTCAGTTGGCAGACAGAGACAAAAATAATCTTTGACGAAGGGCGCAGTACACCCAATAAGAAAGCCGTGTCTTATATTGAACCTGATCGGCCGCAACAGAGAGGAGCAAGAATGAATATGTAGTGTATATTTTATTGTTTCTTACATACTGTTTTGGTGGCTTACCTATCTCTCTACTAATCTTTTTAAATCCAGTCTTTTAAAGGTTACCTGGAAGAGATCACTTTAAGTCATCCATTGTAACTTCATTGTTATTGTCTGTCGTGTCAGTGCGAGAACAATAGTCTTGTATCTATCTCTGTTTCATTTCCGTCATTAGTTTCGTGTGAAAGGTTTTTATTCAGTCTGTCTTTGTAAGACTGTCTTATACTTTTTTTTTTTTTTTCTTTATTTAAGAGCTTAATCACAATGCGATTATGTCGCCCTGGTAAATATTATTAAGATTATTATGTAATTGAAAATAAGAGAATCAGCAAATTAGTAACAAGAAGAAAAAAGAAATAGGTATTACATGAGTCAATATAGTAGGTATTTACTCAGGTAATACTCACTTCAGTTAGATTGTGTCTTAAACTTAATTTGGTACAGCTTAACCAGGTATTTAATTTCCTCTGATTGCGGGTTTGACAAGATGATGTTACAATCTGCTGATTCTCTTAAGAATTGTTTACATGCATCCTTCCGAAAGGTATCATTTTGGGCACATTCCATCAAGATGTGCATTACGTCCTCCAATACACCGCAAAGGTCACAGTTCGGTGACGGGACTTTTCCCATAAGGAATGCGAACTTCTTTGATGGAATGTGTCCAGAACGTAGCCTCATAATCACTACAGCGTCTTTTCTGGTTAGACTATGTTTGTTAATCCATGGAATTCTAAGAGGTTGTGGTTGAACCGTTTTGTACCAAATACCCTTTTCTTTTGAGCGCAAGTCAAAGTACTCCTTCCATAAGTCATGGCACTGCTTTTTAATTAAATATATACAATCAGTATAATGTTGTAATAAGGTGTAGTCTATGCCATCAGTGATAGCTTGTCTCGCTAACATATCTACCCGGTCGTTAAATTCAATATCACAATGAGAGGGGATCCATTGCAAGGTGACTGATTTGGAGCTCCGTATAAACTCTGATATACTTTTCAGGACAGAGTAGGCTATCGGTGAGCCTCGGATACCCGAGGTGCATCGAGCCACAAGTTGAAGCGCGCTTTTCGAGTCTGAAAATATCACCACATTATTCTTATCTAAGGACAATGAGTATGAAAGCGCCTCGCTAATTGCAACGATCTCCGCCTCCATTATGCATATATTATGAGCATCGATTTTAAACTTTTGACTGAGACTACACTGTGGGTCGTAAAAGGCAGCACCAAATCCATGTCCGTCTTTAGATCCGTCAGTAAATATCTTGTAGGAGTTTCTATAATGCTGATTAATATAGTGGCAACAAATAGCTTTTAAATAATGCGAATGATAATGACGTTTTGGTTTGGAAAAATTTGGTATGTCTAAACAAATAATGTTACTTAAATCTAAACTACTCACCCAAGTGTCCATACTAAACATTTCCAATAGATGGCACGAGTGGACGTGGATATTATCAAGATATGCATATGATGATAACAATAGCGGCTTCTGTTTGTTGTGCCAGTACCTATTGTTTTGAGTCTGTGCTAATTTACCTAATAGATTGTTAGTAATATTATTAACGTGAGATTTAGCTTTTAACATGAATTTACCTGCTAAGAACGTTCTCCGTACATGCAATGGAGGAAGACAAAGTTCACTTTCCATTGCATGTATAGGGGTCGTCTTAATAAAGCCTCCAATAACTCTCAACGACTGGTTTTGTATTTTATCTAGTTTATAAGTTAGTGCTTTACTACTGTTATTGTACAAAAAACTTCCGTAATCAAGACGGCTTCTAATAGTGGCAATGTATAATCTTCTTAGATGTTTTGGGTGTAAACCCCAACCCGACCCTGCCAGGACTTTAAAGATATTTAGGTATTTAGAAATTTTATTCATTAGTTCAGCAATATGTCTCTTCCATTTTAAGGATCGGTCCAACCACATCCCCAAATATTTCACAGCATCGACTACTTCTATTGGATTATCATTTATGTTAAGAGTTATTGACTGTCTATTGACACCTTTCTTAAATAAACAAACCTTAGTTTTAACAGATGATATATCTAGGCCTAAATTAAGCAGTAACACATATAACTTAGTAAAAGCTACCTGCAGTTCACTGGACGCATCACTGGGATTTTTACAAGTTATATACATAGCGTAATCATCAGCCTAAAATAATAAGAGTAAGCCACTTAGTCTATATTTAAAGAAATCATTAAATCATTAAGAAAGTGTTATAAAATTATTAGATTGAAATAAGTGATGCATGATAGAGAGACTTTTACATGTCACTTTTACTTAAATTAAAGCGACGGCAGACCAATTTTGACGACGTGAACAATGCAATAGCGAAAGTTGTTAACTGGTTCGATGTAAATAATTTATTACTGAACGAGACTAAAACAAAATGTATAAGATTTATATAACCAAATGTTAAACAAGTTAAACCTAACATTAAAATAAAAGATGAAGATCTAAATCTTGTGGACAGTACTGTATTTTTAGGCAAAACTTTAGATAATAAGCTTCAATGGGGCGCTCACATAGATGGGTTGTCGAACAGACTCAGTTCTGCAGCATACGCAGTCAAAAGAATCCGTCAACTTACTGACGTAGAAACGGCTAGACTAGTTTATTTCAGCTACTTCCATAGCATTATGTCGTACGGCATTTTGTTGTGGGGGAATGCTGCAGATATCAACACCATATTTGTGTTGCAGAAGAGGGTTGTTCGTGCAATTTATAATATGGGCCCCAGAGAACCACTTAGAACTAAGTTTAAAGAAATAAATGTTATGACAGTGCCGTGCCAATATATATATATATGAAAACTTAATGTATGTCCGAAAACATATTAACATGTTCAAGAAAAATAGCGACTATCATAATGTTAACACTAGAAATAAAGATAAACTACTGTAAGGCTCCATAAAGTTAGTCAATCTTTTAAAGGGATGTGTGTACGATTTTTTAACAAAATCCCTAATGATGTGATTAATCTATCTGTAAATAAATTCAAAAATGTAGTTAAACGTAACCTCTGTAATAAGGCTTATTATAAAATATCTGATTATTTAGATGACAAAAAAGCTTGCTATGAAACTGCCTCCAACTCCAGCAAAAACAATGTAATAGTTATTGAGAACAATGACGTTAAAAAAATATAAGCCAAGCAGAGTTTCTTGCCAATTCTTCTCTGTTTGGTCACGTTACGAATTGGTGGTAAATTAAAAAAATGACGTTTCAAAGTGTACTATATAGTTCCTACTGAATAAATGAAATTTGACTTTTGACTTTTAGAGATAGATTTTTTCTTATTAGTTTTTTTTTAATTAGAATCATATGTTTTTGTTTATTTCTTTATTTAAGCCACTAAGTCGGTCTGAGGCTTGACAGCCTTTAAGACAGAGTGAATGCCTAGTGGTGTAATAAGCGTTGGGGCGGTGTCTCACCATGAGCGGCGAGGCGTGCATCTCTCGGTCGCGCAGATAGTCCTTGAAGGCCTGCAGCGCGTGTCGTGCGCGCGGCGCGTGCGCGGCGTGCAGCGCGTGCGCGGGCGCACGTCCGGCCGCGCTGAGCCAGGCGGCGGCGGCGCGCATGCTGTCCGCCGAGCACGCGCTGCCGCTGCCGCCGCTCACGCTCACGCTCACGCTGTCCACGCTCGAGTCTGCCGGTGAACAACGCTATCAGCAGTTAGCTTGTGCACGCGTGCTACTCCGACAGAAGGTAAACACTCAAAAGGTGCCGCTATAGCTACGAGCGGAGGTGTTACAGGCACAGAAAGTAGCCTTTAATATATTATAGGCTATTTTATTTTATTTTTGTTGGAAAACTTACAGCTAGGTACATTTTTTTAGAATAAAGCTATTAGACATTACAGAAGGCCAATTAGAAGTTTCCACAGATAGTTACAGTATGTATACAATGGTAGTAAGTAAGTAAGTAGACGGACAACAAACACAAGACATTCATAGGCACTAGACATAAACAGAGAAATATTATACTTACTAATAAAACAAACTAATTTTGTAAAAAGGTTTTGCCAACTATATAACGAGCAAAGCAACGAAAACAATGAGATCTCGGTTAGGAGGAAGCGAGAGAACAAGGGGACTGCGCGGGCCCGATGTTGCCCGATCGGAATGTTAGCCTATCTCCGCGCGGACCACACTGACAATTAAAGGGGTAAAAAACCGGCGACCCTCGCTCGCAACTTCAATTCGCGTGATATAATCGATCCGAATATAGTTAGCTCTGTATAGCTGATTCAACTGAATTTTATATGAATTTGGTTGTGTTGCGTTATACCAAAAATGATGACTGATAACTTTATTTGATCTTTACATAGTATAGTTATTCTGTAACTAGACAATATAAGCTATGTTCCTTTATAAACAACACTTAAGATGTTGTTTTTAATAGAAAATAAAGAGGAAGAAAACTCGTCAATTTTGTCATAAAAATGTGCAAAATGCTATGGTTTTTATTTCATTTAAGGTATTTTGATAAAAAAAAAAAGCTATCCAGGAACCCAGATAAGTACTATTTCAATACAATAATATAGTGGAAATATTACTGAATTAGAAATAATTTTGGTATTACGTTAGTATGAGCGATTCGTTTTCCGCGGACCCCTTAAGTTATTATTTTTGTCCAGGTACCACGGTAAACGGCGGCGGGCAGTTAGCTTCCGCCTGGTTGATTTTCAATATAAATAAGACCCTCATAGCATTTTTCTTGTCTATAAAATTCCACTGCAGGAAGTATGCCTCTTTTAATTTGACAGACTTTGCCATAACTTCCACACTTGGCAAGGTGGAGGTTTGAAGGTTGCTGGCAAAGCATTCTTGACAGTTGTTGGTGTTGATAAAAAGTGTATACAACCCATTCTCTGATTTTATCTTCTGTCGCTATGATACATTTGTATCAAACTCATTACATGTTAAGTGAACATTTACGCGTTTGTGTGGTTGTGTGTTCCCACTTAACTTCAGAATGGCTCTTTGTCCCACTTTTCATGATTGCGAGTTAAGTCGCGGGCGAAGGTACCTACCTGAATGCTTTAGTTTAGATTATATATAATTAGTACACACAGGTGACGCTTTTTGTCATTTCCAAGAATTTCTTCTGTAAAACATGAACATACCATCCTCCAAAGCAATCATATCCATCAGTTCGGTCGGAGTCAACGGTCGCGTGTTACGATTAAGAAGCTCCTCAAATGCAGATTCCAGGTTATTCACACCTTTATTGTACAGCTGGTTCTGAAACAAGCCATTACAGGCATTTGAGACCTAACACCGTCTTACGATGAGATTGGTAAATAAATAAATAATTCCCTCAACTGACACAGTGTATTGTCTTATGAGTTATGGGTCACTAGCGTTCGCCCGCGGTATCCCAATCCGTTTTATCCAAAACTGTTCCACCTTTACGGAGTTGAGCCGGAACAAACATACACACAAACTTTAGCATTTATAATATATTCTAGTGTCATTTTTATTTGATAATTAGGTATATTCATTTTACAATTATGTAATGTTTTAAATAATCACTAGTTATGTACTTACGATATTTTCTAGTTCAACACTTTGTGGGTTGTTTTTGTTGAAGTAATTTTGTGCTTCAGCTAGTTTGTCCAATGCCTGCAAAATATTTGAAATTGTTTTTTAAATAGTCTCAATAAATATTACTTTAAAAATAAGTTAAAAGACAAATAAATATTACTTTAAAAATCCAACTCCAAATAAAGCAGACTTTTAAGGGGATTTAGCTGTGCCAGTGTTAGGCTGCGCTATTCTGCAATCATCCACCGCCAGAGCCCTGTTTGGAAGTGAGCAGGCAGGGTGCACCACACAGGTGAGGTTGGCTTGGGTTCCGAAGATGGAGGTTGTGAACCCCTTGCACCAAAAACTTTCGCAATTATAAGTGTAATAAATACCACAACCACACCACCACACCAGCCTATATCAGTCCACTGCTGGACATAGGCCTCCCCTAATAAAGGGGGATATGCCCATAATCCCCACGCTGGGCATGCGGGTTGGGGATCGCAGGGCACAGCTTCTCGCACCACCGACGCTGCTGCCCGTCGGTGGCCAGGGGATTTAGCTGTGCCGATTAAGGCTGTGCTATGCCGCAATCAGCCGGCCGCCAGAGCCCCGTTCGTTGTTTAGCAGGGTGCACCACGAGCAGGTGAGGTTGGCTTAGGTTCCAAAGATGGAGGTTGGAACCCCGTACACCCCGTACATAATAAATACAGTCTTCACTATTTATGTCCCTCGGGTGCTATTCATAAAGTTGTGCTTTTTTTCTGTTTTTATTTAGGGACTTTGAGTCACAGTGTTCACAGTGTTACTATGTCAGTCCCATAGCGATCTCTATTTAAGTATGTATTCTTAATATCGCTCTGAGTGCCAACAGAGGTCAATGCCGACAATATGTTTAACTCACTTCAAGATAGATATTCAATGAGTCGGTAGATGATGTATGAGGCCCGGCCTGTATAAGGTCGGCCAGCTCTCTCGTCACCATGTAGTAGTTAATGACATGGTCCAGAGCACTCACTGTACGCTCCATATCTGGAAGGTGATGTAACGGAACAGACTTATATTACTATACATTATGATGTGAAACATCTTAGACCAGCTGTTGGGGTTAGCAACGTGTGGACCTGATTGAATTTGAGCTTGAACTTGAACTTCAGATTGTTTGAGTGAAAAAGTTCCTTGACAGTTCATTTATAAGGGTTACATATCCATAAGGGTAAAAACGGGACCCTTTTACTAAGACTCCACTGTCCATCTGTCCGTCTGTCACCAGGCTTTATTTCATGAACAGTGATAGCTAGACAGCAGAAATTTTCAGATAAGTTTTGCTGTATCCGTTATAACAACATATGCTAAAAACAGAATAAAATAAATATTTAAGTGGGGCACCCATACAATGGTATAGAACCTTTTGTGTGCGAGTCCAACTTGGGTACTTAATTTTTTAAATTAATCCACGGATTTTTTTTATATTTAATTCAAAGATCAAATGGTTATTTCTTAGAATTCAGAATTATTTTCACAATTCGATCCAATAGCTATAGTATTATGCACTTATGCAGTAGAAGCCTGCATGCAGGTATGCAAATATTACAGTTAAACCAATTATTTAAATATTCTTTTCGGATTTTTAATCAATAGTTACATGTATATTATTTATGTGAAATTGACTACCTACTACTATGATGAATTGTAAAATTCAAGTCCAATTTTATCATTCAATGTTTTTATTAAATTTTATGAATATCATATAATGTAACTAACTCTGGTGTATATACTGCAGCCGAGCGGTGTCTCCGTAAAGCGGCAGCACTGCTGTCTCCAGCTGCTGCAATCGCTGCTCGCACGCTCCCAGCACATTGCACACGTCGCCCGCCAGAGCAGAACTGCGGTTGGCTGCTGCCTTCAGCTCCTGTATGTTCGTCATTTCCTATTGGAAAACAATAAGTTCATTTGATGTGGCACATCCCAGAATGTATTATGTACGACTATCATAATGTTAACACTAGAAATAAAGATAAACTCGCTGTTCCCACTGTAAGGCTCCATAAAGTTAGTCAATCTTTTAAAGGGTGTGTACGATTTTTTAACAAAATCCCAGATGACGTGAATAATCTATCAGTAAATAAATTCAAAAAGTAATAAAGCTTATTATAAAATATCTGATTATTTAGATGACAAAAAAGCTTGGGATGAAACTGCCTCCAACTCCATCAAAAACAATGTAATAGTTATTAAGAACAATGACGTTAAAAAAATATAAGCCAAGCAGAGTTTCTTGCCAATTCTTCTCTGTTAGGTCACGTCACGAATTGGTGGTAAATTAAAATAATGACGTTTCAAAGGGTACTATAAAGTTTATACTGAATAATGAATTTTGACTTTGACTTTGAATGAGTGTAACAAGTAAGACAATAATAGTACTTGGGTTGGGTATACCCAACTTATTATCAAGGGTACTCATAAGTACCCATAATAAGTGATCAAACAATCTGTGATGTTTGATTATTATTATATTACCTAATTTGTTATAGTTTGATGAATGAGCTCGCCAAAAAGGGGGCGTTTTAGCGTTTGTGCCATAACAATTTGTTTGATTTCTATCACGCAAAATTAATTAATTATTTAATTATATATAAACTCTGTAAGTATAACCTTATTTATGAGCTAAGGTACCAAGGTGAAAAATTACTGCAAAGCCAAGAAATTTTATTAATAAAGGTATAAACATAATAAAGTGCAGACAAAAATAAACAAACCTTTCGAAGCTTCATTTCTATTTCAAACTTTTTCTCTACTGCATACATTTTGTTGTGATAGTTTTCTTCTCGTACGACACAGGTTTTGAACTTTCGAGCAAAAAATCGTTTAAGATTTCAAGATTTCACGAAAGAAATATTTTCAATTTATCATGAACAGAAAAGCAAAAAATAGAGTGCAAAAACAAAACCACACTAAATATCAATGTTGCCGTTTTTTATTTGGAGATAATGCTGAAACTTGGTGCAGATAATGCCAAAAAAAATGTTATATAAGTAAAATATTAAATGTTAAAATACATGCATTATATATATTATCTTATAAAAAGCGCAAGAGAAGACTGCTCTTTGGGTAATATGACTAATTTGCATCGTAAGCTACTTACTTTTCATTAGATCTTCACATTTTGCACGTTTTGCGATGAAAATGTGCGCCACTGGAACTCTTTACTTATGGAGTCTAGGGCTGCTATGTTTAATATGCGTTAAGCTTTTTGTCTATTATGATTTAAATTTTTTATTTTTAGGCTTTCTGTGTAAATTTTTCAAGACTAATTAATAATAACTATGAAAGAAATGAAGAAGATAACAAGGTTAAAATATCACATTTTCATGTACGTAGAATCAAAGTCTAGACCGTTCACATTATTCTAGTTATTATTTCACATCGATCGGTGCAATATTACCGAAGTTATAAGCATGGGAAGTTTACGTAGGTTTTTTAAATCTCGCTAGTGATCGCGAGTAGCGCGTGACGTCATCGCTCCTATACGGCGCCGTGCGACGGGCGTCCGTAGTACATTTCGCTGCTAAGTTGTTTGCTCTCGTGCGCTCTGGTTTATATATATATAATGGTATATGGTTTATATATATGGTCTATTTTTATTAATTTAAAAGAATGCTGATTGAGTGAGTGTATCGTGTAAATTATTGTTTTAGAACTAAAATGGAAGAAGGATTTCAAAAAGGCCAATCTAACAACCTTCCCATAATTCAGTTTATGATGGTGGCAGAAAATTTTATAAAAATAAAGAAATCATTAACCTTAGAATGGTTCAATAAACTGCGAGTCGAGTACCCTACATACCTACTAATATATACATGCATCGGGGAGCCCCCCTTAATTCATTTTAATTTAATTTAATTATTTATTTTTGAAGTAAATTTCATCATCATCATCATCAGCATAAAGCAGTCCACTGCTGGACATAGGCCTCCCCTAATGAGCGCCATTGCGCCCTGTCCTGAGTTCGACGCATCCAGCTTCTACCAGCAGCCTTTCGCAGATCGTCACCCTACCTGGTCGGAGGGCGTCCTACACTACGTTTGCCGAGCCGCAGTCTCCACTCAAGAACTCGTTTACCCCAACGGTTATCGGTTCTTCGGCAGATATGGCCAGCCCACTGCCACTTCAGCTTGCTAATTCTCTGAGCTATGTCGACAACTTTAGTTCTATATCGGATAAACTCGTTACGGATTTTATCCTTCAGAGAAACCCCGAGCATAGCTCGTTCCATAGCTCGCTGAGCGACTTTAAACTGGTGGACTTGCCGTACTGTGAGTGTCCACGTTTCGGCTCCGTATGTCATGACGGGTAGGACGCACTGATTGAAAACTTTTGTTTTCAAACATTGCGGTATGGGTGACGAGAAAACTCGACGTAGTTTTCCAAATGCTGCCCAACCCAGCTGAATCCTCCTCTTGGCCTCCTTCTCGAAGTTGTTTCTACCCAACTGCAATATCTGCCCGAGGTATGTATACTCCGAAACAACTTCAAGAAGGTGTCCATTAACGACGACAAGACTCGGATCAATTCGGTCATTGACCATAACTTTGGTCTTGTCCAAATTCATGCCGAGACCTATCTTTCGCGAGGCTGATGCTAGGCCGTCCAGCATCTGTTGCAGCTCCTCCAGCGACTCCTCCATAAAGAAGTATATATATAAACAAAATATTCTGTGAATATTTCAAGCGTCTACCTGTGCCCGTTATTAATATCGAGCAAAAAAACGGCAAAAAAGTAGCAATAGACATAAATCATCGGTGAACATTTCAACTGTCTAACTATCACGGTTCATGAGATACAGCTTGGTGACAGATAGACGGACAGACAGACATACAGACGGACAGCGAAGTCTTAGTAATAGGGTTTCCGTTTTTACCCTTTGGGTACGGAACCCTAGCTATAAAGCATATTACTAGCAAAAACCAAGTCTACCTACTAGGTACTTAGTTAGTATTTCACATGGCAAGGTTAAGTACCTACTACTTTTTATTTCACATGGTATTTGAACAATTGAAATCGAAATGATCCTCACAACAATATATATGCTGTTGTTTTTGGCCCTAATGGATGTGCTCTTCCCATAGCATTTGTCCATTTTTTCCGATTTTCGGATCCTTAGGAACGTAAAAAACAACTTTTCGGGGGTTTTTGTGGCCCTATTTTTACACTGAGACACAATACAACATTTATTAGATGGACTCATGTAGTTTTTATTGTTTCTTATTTAAAATAAACAAAGTAGTTCCGCGCGCGACGGGCACATTGGAGTAAATGCTTCGAATCCCCGAGTCGCTCGCGCGGAGACAGGACCCGTGACGTCATCAACGATATCGCGCTCGGCCCGCGGCTTAGACCGAAAATGTTAACTTTGCACTTTTATATCTCGGTCAGTTTTAGAGATAAAAAAATAATAAAAACACAGTTGTTCTCGTAATTTTTTGTAAATTTTTTTGGCATATATAACAAAAAATGGTTTTCTTCTTCATTGTAACTGATGTCTGAAATTAATATATTTATTTTTTAGTTTATTATTTATTAAATTCTGTCATCTTTTCCCATTCTTCGCGCTGAATTTGCTCATAAATATGCGAAGCTATGATATTATATTCACTACTAGATACTATTACACATCAAATTAGACGTTAAAATTAAGAACACTGCACAGATCGTGCGTTACAATAACAAATTAACAATCGCTAAGCAAAATATAAACACAAATTCCAGGATATTAGCCCTAGAATACTAATCATCGCCTGAGAGGCCGCGTGCGATCACCTTTTTTCCGTTATTTAAAAAACAATCAAGTTGCTTTCGTGCCAATTCAATATACCCCGTGCCCGGGGAAAGGAGCATAGATAGAACCGGCGCGGACTCTACTTTTTCAAAATATAACATACTGGATCGCCTGGGAGGCGATCCTTAGTATTAACGGTAAGTTTATTTTTCATTGCTTGTTTTTTCAGCACTTATGCATGCTTCGACTTAGCAAATGTTTGTATTCTTTTTAGGTGAAGATCAAATAGCCTATTCTCTAATAAATGAGAACTCTGATAGTAAAACTGAGGAAAATTAGGAAGTCAATCCTTATTACCCTGACGATAGCGCGGCAGATACTTCTTTCGTGCCATTTCAACTGTAAGAAAACCTACAAAATATTTTAGAAGATGACTCTGAACCCCCGAATAATTCAGTACCACATTAACTCACAAGCAATGTGTCATATTCACCAATTCCAGCAGAAAATGAAAATGAAAGGCCGACTTCAAACTAGTCTGTAGACAAAAATGTGATGTTCGTTGTTCGTATTGTGTTATTGTGATTTAATTATTTTAAAAAGAATTTCTATTTTAGTTTTGAAAAGGTAGAAGGTTTGATAAATAATTTCTGTTATCTGTATAAAAATTTAATAAATAACTAATATTATAAATTGATTTTATTTAAAAAATAGCCTTCCAAACGATCATTAGAATTAATGTTTGGTAAATTTGTATTAGTACTCTAGGGTTAAACATAAGTCCTAATTCCTTTGGAGAGAGTTGCCATGTTACCTTAAAAAACTTCTTTGAGTCAATAAACAAATTGTCTCTGATTTCTATAAAATCTTTCAAATTCCTTACGTTCTAAGAATGCTGATCATGAAATATGTTAAAAAAAAAAATTAATGAATTAAATTTTTCATGCTAATGGGTCACGAAATATGCTAGATATAGCATTAAAAATGTTAAAACGGCAACACTGAATATAAGTAAACAACCAATCAATCAATCAATTAAATCAATCAAACACTATTACATTCATTCATTCATTCATTTCAACCACTTCTTTTTCAATGGCATCCGGTTTATTATTTCCACAATTTATTATATATTTTTTGGAATGTCACGTATGTCATCGAGATATACTTATTTTGCTCGAAGACGTATGTATCTTGTTCTTATTTAATATTAGGCAACGTTGTACGGTGTACATAATTAAGTGTTAAACTACATATTTGATTTTTTTGTTTACGCTTTGAGTGCTGAAAACACATCGGCGCACCGGCTGCAGAACTAGCTTATTGGCTCTTTGGGCATGGCACGTAGTTCGGGTTCACAGTCAACGTGTTAATACAAAACCTAGAAAATACGCATACCATCGTTAACTCCCATCGCCACAGAAGTCATATTTGTACCATAATCTTGGAGTCTTAACGTATCTATTTATTCGTATCCGAACGACACACGATGACGTGCCATGCTATTCGGGACGTGGCCTGACGTTTCTTCAATTGTTGTCATTTGTATTGTGTCAGAAGGTACGATTGAGTCGTTTCACGTTTTTTGTATTCTCAATTTCATTGCTTGCATTAGAGCGAAATCGTAATTTGTGAGTATATTTATATATTATTTTGTGTTCTCTATCTAGTAAATAATTAGCGTTATATTCCAGTGCTTTACTAAACCTTTCATTTGTGATGAGATCCCCCAAGAACCTTTGAACTAACTGTACCTTGTCCTAATTCCAGAGAAATGGATCAAATCGCCAAATTCGTCGAACCTGGCAAGCAGTTCGCCAAAGACTCCATCAGATTAGTCAGAAGATGCACTAAACCAGATAGAAAAGGTAATTGTGCAAAATTTACGTTTAGCTTTGTGAATTTGCCTGCTGCAGTGTTGGCAAATGCCGTAGGCAGACCCAGTGTTTTTTTACATGCACCACGAGACTGAAATTTTAATAGAAACTTTCCTAGAAAGTCAAACTGACCCAAATAAATAAACCACACAGTATCATGTAGCCCCAAACTAAGCAGAGCAGAACTTCCCTTTCACCTAAACATAAGTAATAATTCTGTCAACTTACTATTTAAACTTTACCTATGCAGCAGTTAAAGAATTTTTCAGATAAATAATTTTCATATTGTTTATTTCAACCATTTTCATATTGTTAATTGTTTGTGGAAGACCCAGAAAAAGATGGCGAGATGAGCTTGACGCGTATTTATGATCTTGGCCTGTGGTAGCGACGAATCGCCAGGAGTGGAAGGAGGGGAGGGAGGCCTTTGCCCTGCAGTGGGATCAAAATGGCTGAATAATAATAATTATTATTATTTCAACGCGAAAGCGTTAGCGTGCGTTTTATTGGGTAGATTAAAAAATCTACCCAATAGTTTTAAAATGTTGATGTTGTACCCTAACTGCTCAGTTAGCCCTAAATGATAGGCTTGACAGATAGGAGAGGAATACGCAGGAACTGTGCTTTTCTGAACAATGTCATTCATGTGGTTCCCATAATACAAGCTCTGCTTAGTTTGGGGCTACATGATGCTGTGTGATTAATGTTCAGCATTATTTATTTATTCTATTATATATTGTAGAATCTGTCGAAACTGTATGAAAATTTGACAGTTCTCATGATTTATATCTAATAGAATCAGATATATTGAAACACGAGAATCAGGCCCCTGACCCTTTCCCACTTGCAAAAGTCTCGTGACAACCAATGTGTGCATCTGCAGTGGGCAAAGCTATCCAATAGAGAAAGTCTAGTTTTAAGAAGATTTCTATTGGTAAAAATTATAATTAGGTCCATGTGTCTTCTTCTTTTATTTGTGATTTGTGACCTCTGTGCTATAGTACTGTACCTGTTTCAACAACTGAAATTATGTGGTCAAATGACAAATACATGAAATAAATAAATGAATAATGCTGAACGTTATCACACAGCATCATGTAGCCCCAAACTAAGCAGAGCTTGTATTATGGGAACTACATGACTGATATAGGTACTTACATACTTTTTTTTTTGATAAATACATACTTATTATTATATAGAAAACACCTAGACCCATGACTAATATCTGCAGATAATGGAAAAATTGGTCCCACAGCGGGAATCGATCCCGCAACCTTCTATGTCTCGGGCGGGGCTTCACCCACTGCACCACAGAGGCTGTCAATCTTATGTCTTTTGGAACTGGTTAGGCTAAGCAGCAATTTAACACTGTTAATTTGTCAGTGCACATTGGTCTGAGTTATGTTAATTAAAGTATTTATACCTTTCAAAACATGATGACTTAGGGCCTTACAAAAAAAATCTGTCAAAAGATAAACAATGATTAAACTCTTGCCATCTCTTACCGTTGGATATTGACAAACAGTGTCAGGAATAACTTAAAGCAATGGTTAAATTTAAGTAGCGTTTATAAGTAAGGGGGTAATTCTTTAATTTACCTAAAAAAATCATGTTTCTTTCTTATTCCAGAATTCCAGAAGATTGCTATCGCAACAGCTATTGGTTTTTGTATCATGGGCTTCATCGGATTCTTCGTCAAGCTGATACACATTCCCATCAACAATATCATTGTGGGGTCATAGACCTCTTAGGCATAGATTTAGATGTAATTCTTACCTGTAAGGTCACGTTTCTAAGTTAACTCACATCCATAATAATTTCTTAAAAAAATAAATTATTCTTTTGATCAATCTGTCTTATTAAATTTTTTATTGTTGATAGCCATGGTAAATATCTTTCCAGTTGCATTATAGTTGTTCTCTAACTCTTGCAAAGAAATAAAATAATATAAAAACTTGTAAAAAATAGTATATTCTTTGATAACATTGTCATTGGTATTGATTAATAATAATAAAATATTGTATAAAAAATATGATTGAGCTATCTACTGGTTCACGACTTTAGTTGAGTCTAGTAACAAAGTATTACAGCTACATATAAATACATGTATATAGTACATTGTGGGTGGGGCAAAATTTTACCTTATTGAGGGCAGCCGCAAGGTTTTGGTTATAGGATTGGATTTTTGAAAAAAATTACATACATCTAGAAAATGAGATTTGTCAAAAAAAAGCAAGTTAGGGCTCTTATACACGAACGGCATGCCGCTAACGGCAGAGGCAACTGTAGCCGTCGACACCTATCGGCGGCAGCCGTCGACGCTTCGCTTAAGTTTTCTATACAATTTCTATGAAGTGCCATTCGCCACAACATCGAGTCCATGATCCAACAAAACCTTCTCACTACAGAAGAAAAGGTAGCTGCCCTCAATGAGGTAAAATGTTGCCCCACCAATCTGAACACACAATTCGGTTTTATTAAGCTATTGCATAGCTTCTATCGAGGGCCTTGAGCGCGGGGACCGAATCCAGAAATTCCGTAACGAAAAAAAACCTCACGCTCCCCACTCCGACGGGCACGGAGGTGTGGCTTGAAGGCCGTGCATTGTCTAACGTCGTTTAATTGCATAAGTTGATACAAAATGCTATGCAATAGCTTTACCGCGGCAGTCCCCGAGTGCCACACGTCTTTTTTTTTTTAAAACATTTAAAAAAATAGGTAGTAAAATTTACTATAAATGCACCTAATTTGAATTGATTCAGCGTTCCAGTAGAATAGAAGTAAAAATTGTTTCTAACTAAATAGTAAGGATCCTACGCACCTACTTGAAAAAGAACAAAGATCTTTCCATACATCATTAATTACCTACTTAAGTCTCATATACACGAGCGGCAAAATGCCAACAGAGGCTGTAGCAGTCGACACCTGCCGAGCTTCAGCAACGCTTGCAGTTGTATTTGTAACGTGCCGCATTCTTTTTTCGCAGTTGACTGCTAAGAGTGAAAGATGGCTGCCGCCTACTTTGACATGTCAACGGCTGCAGTTGCCTCTAACGTTGACATCGTGCCGCTCGTGTATATGAGCCCTTAATATTAACCTATAGAATTATAAACAGTAATAGATAGCCTTTTACTAAAACTAGATAAATCATTTTGCTTTCTGCATAACATGGATATAGAATCCTGGAACGGGCACTTTGTTCAGCGGCTGGAAATCTGCGTAGATGCTGTGTGTGGCTCGGTTCTCGAACGCGTCGTCAAGCATCCGTGTGAACTTCTCCAACTTGTGAGGGTAGTAACAGAGTCGGAACTCGCTGGAAAATAGAGTTTAATGTAATGATAATGATCGCGGCAACTTAGGAAAATCCTACCAATATTATAAATGCGAAAGTTTGTGAGTATGGGCAGTATGGGTGAATGGATGAATGCTTGTTACTCTTTCACTCAAAAACTACTGAACGGATTTGGATGAAACTTGAAATATACACAGTTTGTAATCTGGATTAACACATAGACTACTTTTTATTCGTGTACCACGCGAGCGAAGCCGCGGGCCGAAGCTAGTAAAATAAATAAATACTGGACACTCGCACAGCATCATGCAACCTCAAACTAAGTAGAGCTTGTGTTTATTTATTTGGGAAACAAACAGAACAATATAACATATAATAATAGAATTATTAGGTCGATCAAAATCCATCAAATATTTCCACTAATAAGTAAAACATACACGTGAAGAAAAGGTGGACAGATAAGTAAGGTTACCAAAATGAATAACACAAAATAATTAAACTAACAAATACCTATAAGAATACAATTTACCTAAAATTATATTTAGCAAAAACTGAAATAAATAAAAACGAACTAATCAACGGACAATTTCCTTAGTTCTTCACTGATGGCGGGCTTAAATTTAAGAGGTTAAAAATATCTTTCGAAAATAATATATTAATTGTATTCATGGTTCATGTTATGTTGTATTCATGTTATATATTTTAATAGGCAGGATGTGTTATGTATAAAAGGCCCCGGCACGGGTTTATAGGCGTGAGCAAAATGGGGATACTGCGGAGAACATATCCATACTTTGTAGCTAGGTAGTTGCAACTGGGCCTTCCATAAGCCGAAGGCAGCTTATGATGCTGAATTGTTTTTCTTTGGGGGATCTCAAAATTACGACACCATAGGCAAATTAATAAGGCCCCTTCATTTTCTTTCATAGGTGTCATATGGAGCGACTAAGGGGTAACACAAGGGGATTGACTGCTGCGACCCTTAACATCAATAGGTACTGCGATCGCTGAACCGCCCGGGCGGTTGCCCCGCCAAGTTAAGTGATTATTAGTATCGTCATCATCAGCTTATAGCAGTCCACTGCTGCACAAGCCTCCCCTAATAAGCGCCATGGCGCCCTATCAGCTAGACCACAGCAGCTGCTAGAGCCATCCAGCTTATACCAACAGCCTTTCGCAGATCGTCACTCCACCTAGCACCTTGTAAGTTCCTCACCTTGTCTCATTGATATCTCCATCCCCCGTGGTGTCGATGAGGTAATCCAAAGCTATTAACTCCGGCTTCCCTCGCACCACCAGCACTGAAGTTTTTATGTCAACCGGGTATTTGCACTGAAAATACAAAATACATTTATAGTTACGGAATTGCATCTCTAGCATTAGCTATTACATCTTTATTTAAAAAAGGCACCTAGTACCTACCTAGTTACTTTTTTTTTGGGGGACTCGGAATCCAATATTCTTCCAGACAACTAAGATTTAGATTCTAGAAAGACGACCTCGGTAACGCAGAGGTAAAATAGTTTGGTTGAGTAGAGTAGAGACGCAGATGCGGCTTCGATTCCCAACGCAGGACAATTTTTATGTAATAAACAAAATATAAGTGGATCGTGGTGTCATTTTGTAGCAGGTAAATAGAACATAGTACCTACTGCAAATTACACTAATATAACTAATTATGTTTAGTACCTTCTTTGAATGTGAAACCTGACCTACCTAATCATGTTTCTATGTAATTTGTTTTGAAAAGTTTTCTTATTTTTTACTAGTTAAACGCACTGTTTTACTGTTATATTATTATTTTTTTCTCCTTATTTTACACACTATATTTTTTATGTTTCTGTAAGTATTTGTTTACACGTCCGCTAAACGGAATCGGTCCTAACGGAAGATCAGCGTGGGCTGTCTGTTTACTTACAACTCGCATAATGCCTGTGATAATGCCGAGATAAGGTCAATTGTGTAGCACATCACATACAATGTTATATCTTAATAATAACTATTATTATTCTATGTACCATACACCAATGCATTCCTAAGTGTTGATGTTGCAAATAAATATTTATTATTTATTATACTGTCTTAGTTATTTTAAAGCTAATAGTAGATTCACAGTTCCTGCGTGACATACCTACCTATAGGTTAGTATGTACTATGTAGATAGTTAGGGGCTCATAATAAAATCCTAGTGTGGAGCCCGTACTAATGTATATTACATGGAAAGTACTATATAAAGGTAATAATCTCCTTGTAACATACGCTATCAAAAAAAAAGCTTTGAAAAACTGAATTATTCTACTAGCGAACAAAACATGTGGACAAAACGCATGATATTATCATTATCATACTAAACTTGACCTTAGGATGACTTTATAATTTCAGTTTCTGATCAAGACAAACATATTTATCACTCAGTGAGTAGTAACTGTGAAACATTAGGTAAGTAGGTAGGTATATCTACAGTTCTCAACAACTTAAACTATCTTTATCGAAGACTGAACTTATAACTAGAAAATCCTGTTTGTTATCATCAAAACTACCGTACCTACCTAATAAATTCTAATAGGTTACATAATTTAACTGTATTTATGTAGGAACGTACCTAACTTACTAGGTATATATCTAAAATCAGACTATCAAATATTTTTTTGAAGACTGTCGCCATCTTGATTTTCGGAGTTTGCTTTTCTTTCAACACTACAAAAAATTGATAATTATAACATAAGGGTATGAAGTAAATTCACGAAGCGTAATATCCATTAAGTAGGTAGGTAGTATTCTATTTTGCTGATTTTATATGCTGTATTGATATAGATAGATAGAAAACTCCTTATGGTACTCACACCAACATAAACATATAGAACAATAACAATTATGATAGTACAAAGGGCGGTCTTATCGCTTAGAGCATAGGTTCCCAAACTAGGTTGCCACTTTCAAAATTTTTCTGGTTTCGGTGGACCCCCCTGCATTTCTAACTTCATAGACTGAGTGGCTAATTCTATAGTACCTACTAATATCCGATCACCGAACCTTGTTTCAAGCGTGATGATGATACAACCTCCGAAACAGAGGGGCCTGTCTTACAGTAAGAAAGTCATCATGATCATCATCATCATCAGCCTATAGCAGTCCAATGCTGGACATAGGCCTCTCCTAATGAGCGCTATAGCGCCGTCCTCAGCTCGACGCATCCAGCTTCTACCAGCAGCATTTCACAGATCATCACGTACTACTTTTGCCGAGCCGCGGTCTCCACATAAGAACTCGTTTACCCCTTCTTCGGCAGATATGGCCAGCCCACTGCCACTTCAGCTTGATAATTTTCTGAGCTATGTCGACAACTTTAGTTCTATGGCGGATATTCTCGATGCGGATTCCATCCTTTAGAGAAACTCCGAGCATAGCTAGTTCCAGTCTCCACGCTTCGGCTCTGTATGTCATTAAATATTATAAGTCCTAGTAAGTACTTACATTGTAATAAATTGAATGTCCCGGCGTAGCACCACTGTCAATCATCGCGTCATAGTTCCTATGGTCGATGAACAGCAACCCGCCCGGCTTGAGGCACTTCGCGAAGTTCTCGAGGCACATCTTCTGCACGCGCTGGTCTCCGAACTCGTCCAGGAGATGGGCGAAGGAGTTGCCGAGGCAGATCACTGCGTCGAACTGTCTGCCGGGGAGGAAGCTGTTGATGTCGCGGGGTAGGGTTTCCCAGTTCGCCTCTTCGATGACTGTTTAGGAAATAATTATAGTTAGGATGTTTAGTTTAATGTTGTTGATGAAGCTACGGGTCCGAGAGAGACTAGCCTGATGCTGCGGTTCACACAATACATATAAGTACGACAATGTGCATAAATTAAAATTAATTCCACTCAACACTCCCAATCAAGTCACCTTTCAAACAAAAAAACTAAATCAAAATCGGTTCTATTTATAAGCGACGTGACGATACCACAGATTCATGTTCAAAACTTATAAATAACACAACCTCTGCGTCGTTTGTTACCAAACAACAACAAGAACACCAGCCTATTTAGTCCACTGCTGGACATAGGTCTCCCCTACAAGAAGGGGAAAATTCCCATAATCCCCACGCTGGGCATGCGGGTTGGGGACATTGCAGGACACAACTTCTCGCACCACTGATGCTGCTGCACGGCGGCGGTTAGGGAACTAAGCTGTGTGCGTATTTGGCTGCGCTATGTCGCAATCAGCCGGCTGCCAGAGCCCCGTTTGTTAGTTAGCAGGGTGCACCACGGGCAGGTGAGGTTGGCTTGAGTTCCGAAGGTAATAGTTGGAACCCCTTACACTCCAGTTCGTTACCCCTTCACACCAAAAGTACTGAACGCATTGAGCTGAAAATTTGCACAGGTATAATATGGTGTAGGTAGTATGTAAGAGTTCTACACAAGAAGAATAACACAACAAGCTACTTTAACTTATCCAGCGCTCTAACGCGTGATCAGCGAGGCAGCACACACTTTATTAATTTTCAGCATTCAAAGTGTGATCCACGCGAGCAATGTCGCAGACCGTAAGGGACAAGTAATGTGGCAGAGATTTACCCCATTCATCGTATTTGGGGTTCTTCCTCTTCTCCCAACGAGCTTTGAGCGCATGCTTCAACATCTTGTCGGAGGCATCTATCGAGACCAGGTTGAAACCTTCGTCCACCAGCATCATAGAGTCAATCCTGGAAGTGTAATAATAGGCATTTCAATCACATTACAATCAGACAGTTAGGCTTTCCATAGGTATATTAGGTAGAGGTAGGTATATTACTGATTTTTTAGACAACAAAAAAGCTTGGGATGAAAGTGCCTCCAACTCCCTCCAAAGTAATGTAATAGTTAATAAGAACAATGACGTTAAAAATAGATAAGCCAAGCTGAGTTTCTGGCCAATTCGTCTCAGTTTGGTCGCGATACGAATTGGTGGTAAATTAAAAAAAAAAACGATTCAAAGTGCCTCATGAATAGAGTTTTTTTACTTTACTTTAAAATATATAGATATTTTATGCATGAGGTGGACGATACCCATTTTCGTTATAAAACCAGTGCGGATTTTTTCAGCAAGATGACTCATAGATGCAAATTATGAGAATCACGACGCTACGCGTGTCGGCACCGTTCATAAATTATGGTGCGGGTTCAAAACCGATTGAAATAATATATTTTATTTGATTAAGAGTTGCTCTAAGTAAGCACATATACCAGCCAACCCTGTTGTTTAGTAGGTAGCGCTGAAGCGCTCGTGGCGAGGTTTACTTCGGTGTTCTTAACCCCTTGGTTAAGCAACAGTCCGGTCGGCCATTACTTGGATGGGTGACCGTTAAGTGACATTTAGATTTGAGCGCTTCCGTGCTTCGGAAGGCAGATTAAGATATTGGTCCCGGCTTTTCATTCGTTACGCCATGTCGGAGGCCTTCGGGCGGCCTAAAAACTCCGACACCAAAGTTGGTCACTAGCTCATACGAAGAAGAAGAAGAAGTAGGTAGCCAGGCTTTGGTATGTACCCTAATACAGAAACGATTTCGTCAACATTATTTACCTACGTCAGGTCAAAGGTAACTTATTTCATAATTATTTGTAGATAAAGCATGTTTTCATGACATAATTATGATAAACATATGTACTTATGTGGAACGGTAGGTAGCTTATGACAAAGTATATTGGCGATAATATCTAGGTGTGATACTACCCAGCCGCGCCACCTCTTCATACTATACCTACTTTTAGGTTTTTGAGTAGCGCCTAAACGTAAGAAACTTAAGTTACATCAAATATCAGGAACTTTCTTATTCGATCGAGTGAGCCAAGATTGTATGCGGTGTTCAGTTCCTTCGTTTAGTGCGACTCTGGAACAGGTGCTTTACCTGTTCCAGAGTCGCACTTGCCCTCAGCACAGCCCACAGTTTATTTGTATACTTAACTAGATGACGTTAGGCGGCAATTCCCATACAAAATTACCATCGTCATTATTAAATTACGTCACATTTTGATCATCACTCGCCTCGCCTCGATACTACGATAAGTCTGTCAAAATTACCGATTTAGATTTTTAGATTTTTCGGCTGTTCCTATGGGTTTTTCCTAAAGCCCCGTATTAGGCGATAACAAAGTATGCATTCTAATGGGTCAAGTCATTTTCTACTTTTTGCGAGACTAACGCACGGCAATTGATATTTATATCTACTGTTATTTGATAGGTAGGCTCATCTCAAGAGATTCAACCGGTCAATTCCGCAACTCACCCCGTTCCGCAGGCGGTGTCCAAGATCGACCGGCAGCCATGCTTCCTGAGCAGGCCTATCAGAAAGTCCTTGTAGTTCTGCGTCCGCTGGTTGCTGTCTCCGATGAACTTGTTCCAGGCGCGGGCCGCTTTGCCGTCCGCGTACTGGTCCTTCACACCCTCGGAGGGGATGCCTTCCGACCGGGAGTGGAATACCTTGTCCGCTGACATTCTCTACTGGAAATTTTATGGTAGGATTAATAAATCAATATACAGATAATGTGGCCAAGTAAAGAAAGAAGAAAGAATACATTTATTTGACCACAACACATTAACATATCGAGCTCACAAGTAGACGATTCAAACCAAAATAGGCACAACAGAACATAATTATAGTAACTGGCACAAAAAGAGTAGGTAAGTGCCCACCGAGTGGTAGCGAGTCCCCTATGTATCGGATGGGGCCAAACAGGCCCAGACTCAGCTTTTTGCTGTAAGTAAGTAACTTAGTCTTTAAAAACAAAATCAAAATAGGTTCATCCGTTCGAGAGCTCGATGCCACATACAAAACACACGTATACACGTCAAACTTATAACACCCCGTCGTTTTTGCGTTTGGGATTAAAAATTATCACCCTGCTGACTATCAGAAACCAAGTTGAGGTGATCCAAGTGAACTTAAGGCTCTGTTTAGATAAAATACAACCTTCGATTACTCTAATTTATTTAATGTACCTAGGTTAGTTTAAAACTGCTCCGTTATAGTTTTGAGTTTCTTCTTAAAAATAATTATTTATAATTATTTACTTACCCAAGTAGGTACATACCTAAGTACCTACTACGAGTAATAACAATAACACTCACTTTATTTATAACAACTAAGTAGGATATCTATGTTGGTAGGGTCTTCTACTTGCTAAAAAAACCTATAAAACCATTTCTTTGTACGTCTTTACCAGCACTGAAACACCATAACTTACTGCTTATAATCGTATGATGTAATACCGTACTCGCTTGCCACCAGATTCCGACTGAGCGATGTGCTCTCGAATGCGGAATTTATCAGCACTATAACAATAACACGGCTCAAATACTAACTAAAGCGTTATCTGTGGCCTAACTGAACCTGTAGTAACTATGCTATAAGTTTTGGTAATAGAGTAACATAGACAGTCGTCGTGGCAAAACCATGCTGTCACAGAAATGAATGGTTACATCAGTCCAAGGAATGGTAGAGGAGGAGCGAATGGCGTTGAGGATAATGTGGGAAAAATTCACTAGGAAATTACCTGGAGAATTCCAGTAAATACTTGTGCTTACATCAATCACCATAGGCTCGACTCGAAGAGCTCAAGTGGTGCGATGGGCGAGTTGAGTTGAGTCTTAACTTGAGACGATCCAACTACCCTTCCGACCAACAAGTTCTTAAAGTCTACGGATACAAGGTAAATATAGATGAATCCCAACAAGTTGTTACAAAACTCCAAAGTATTAATGAAAGAGAAAGTTAGGCAACGCTTCAGATCAATACATAAACTCATGAACAAAACAGGTTGTTTGATGCCCAGCGTACCAGGCGCTCATAAATGATCAAAATTGGATGGAAATAGCAACAGCTGATTAGTTCGGCACACAAAACACCAACAGTCACTTCAGACAACAGGTTGCTTGATACCCAAAATACCAGGCGCCCATAACTGGTTAGATTATGTTTGTAACAGTGTGAATGGTAACACCCTCAAGTCTCAACAAGCGGTACTTGTACAACTAGCCAGCGAATAGCTGAAACTCCAACAAGTTGCAGGGCGACGAAACAATAAGTCGCTAGATTACAAAGTAGCTTAAAAAAATACGTAATGATGTCAGTATGTAAAGCAACGACAACAAGCTATGTAAAGCAACAAGTGCAACAAGTGGTCTTTGTTCATTCAGGTTTCATGGTGGTGACAAGTGTAGGAAGTTGGCAGACAATGTATTTACGCGTGTTATGTCTGTGTTTCGGTACTATCCGAAATACCTACTAGGCGTAATTAATTATGCTAAGTAGGTACCTATCTGTGTCGGTACCAGGCGCCCATAACAGCATGGAAGGTGAAGGAAGTGGTACGCCCCATCTGGATTAACTATGCCCGATTGACTGCGTTTGTCTTCAAAAATGGATTATATATATTGCATAACATTACCCAATAAGGCTAAGTACCCGTTGTAAGTACCTACAGTCATAAGATATGACTTTGACCTAACACTAGGATTTTGTTGTCCTGTATCGCGTGGTTTCTGTAATGGCACTTTCGCAAGGTGCAATAACATTGACTAAAGATGTTACTGTTCTGAAATTGTGAATTGTTGTTCGTGTTTCGTACCAATAATAAATAAATAGGTAAACATTTGTTTACGCAGCAGGATTCGAACCAGCACCTCTTACGTCTCAGCCGGCTATTTACCCGTTGCGCCAACGAGATCCGGTGGAGGAAAACTAAAGTTCACAACCAGGCGCGGCATACGCTGAACCTCTAGACATGTCATTCGTGGTCCCGAATTATAATTTTTGTGTGTGAATACTTAACCTTGTCCACCTTTGGTAGTCCAGTTGAAAAATATATTACAGTTCCAGCCTTTCAGATACCACATCTCTAGAAATATTTATTCAGTTCAACAAGTAGCTTTTCATGAGTAAGGTATGACATCGCCTATGGGCCGTTGCTAAGGATTTATAACTGACCTTGACATTCCATCCAACAGGTAGCGAGGGAGCAGGGTGGTAGGATGTTGCGAAGTTTATATCAACTGTTCGCGTAAGTTAAGCATTCTTTACTTGTTGATGTGCATTCTGAAAACTAAAACAAAAAACAACAAAAGATAAAAAACCTTGTACGACAACACCTTGTACTGGCTCCAACACCTTATGTAGGTACTGATGTGCTTACCTACTTTAACAGCTGTCTTCAGATTTTAGACGTGAATACATTTTAACCGGTGGTTCAATCTTGGTGCAAGTTAGCCCTGACGAAACATGTGATAACGAATCATGAGATAATAGTGTTATCGCGCACTAGGTCACGTTCCTTTGCTCATAATAAATTACGTATGCCTCGGTAACCCCTCTCGAAAGATAACAAGACCGTTATGATTGCAACCTTTAACTATTACCACTGTTCTGCTACTAGATGTACTCACACGGCTTCTCGCGAATAATAAACGAACCAGCGCAGATTAACGCGCTCTGTGCTCCTGCCTTTGTAAGAATGTACCTTCCTTTTTTTTGAACCTAGCCCTAAGAAAAGAAGGATTAAACTAACTCTAAAAATACTTCAATGTAGTCCAACAACCATATGTTCGGATCAAAGCTAGATACATCGATTCAGTTGCGATCTTGTGAGTCGAATGTAGTCTAATTGTGATTTTAATGTTTAGAGTTTACATGGTTAATCCATAGGTATCTAAACCTACTAACGTCACGAAAGGACTATTCTCGTGTCTTCAGTTAAAATTGTAAAGTAAAATAACAACCATTAACAAAACGGATGCACGACACATGGAGGTATATAATTAAAACAAAATATATTATACGTCCATGATATTTATTATCAAGATCAACAGATATCCAACACGATAACTGTTTTATATTACATAGTCCAGCAAGTAATAATTATTCTCTATCAACTCTCATTTCAACTTATAAAAGTCCATCCACACTCTCGGCGAGAACCCACGAGAGCACCGAGAAACGTATATATGGATAATTTCTCGTTCTCGGGCTGTTTTCAAGCCGGCCGCACTGTCAATGTCAATGTACATGTGGTTTGTTTCATGGGTCATGCATTTCGTCCCAATCGCACATTTAATAAATTTCATATTTCTTGTCGCATAAACACAAACACTCCTTACTTATTATTCTTTGCAAGTAGTATTTAAGCCTACTTGATAATGCCATTAGGAAAAAAACCTACCGATGAAAAATGCGTTCGAGGCACCCGGCTAACAAACCGTTCAAGTTTCATTCAAATAACGTACAACATAACAATACAGATACTAACGATCCAAAACGTTCTCGCCAGCCTTCTCGCAGAGAATGAGGAAGGGTTATAAGAGCTCTGAAAACTTACGTCAAATACTAACATATCAATTGATTGAGAGATCAAAGTCCGGCTGCAGAGAGAATAACGTCGCTCATTAGCATTAATGTTGCTAGCGTTAATTAACGGTCGAAATAATTGATAAAAAATCTCTCTCGCGTCCGGGCAGTGGGCCTCCTATACATAGAAAAATCTGCTTTTACTTCTTAGGTCCATGTGTACTGACACTCTAACCGGCGGTTAAATGGCTGTTTAGCATAACCAATACTCTTCTCTTTGACACAAGTTTTTATGTATTGGCTGTCATCTAACCAAGGAATCATATAATAAACCTACCCTTACCGATGACGCTTCGTTTCCCTTGAAAAACTGTAAAATATTCAATTAATCAAGGTCAATCAAGGTCATCAACACTTCGACTCTACCATTTTGGTTTAGGAAGTGCGGGTAAGAATCGAACGTTCGTTTTTTGCTCTAGCTTCAATCGAGTGTCAAATTTTCGATGCCTCGATGTTAGTTTTGGAGTTTTTCAAGGGCAAACGAAGGTAGGTATAATAAAGGATTCCATGGTATACGAACCGGCCGTTATACGAAGGTTTCATGTCTGTGCACATGGGTCGTATTAGGTCCAATATGTACAAAAATACGTTACTTTTGCAAAGCGTCATCACTCATCACTGCTTTAGTGCAGGTATCATTCATTGGGTATTGCAAAATTGATATTATATTAATTGTAATCTATAAACTTTATTTTACATGATATACCTAAAAATACAATTTGTTATACCTTTAGTTGTCAGCCTAAGTCTTATTAAACTTAGCGCAAATATTACTAATGATCCAAAATTGTAAAATGAAATATATAGAATAGAAACAAGTTTTTCAACTCGATTTTGTTTCATACGAGCACGATCAGATTCTAATACATCAAGGCGGTTATGTATCAACTAAGTACATACATTATCATATTATTAGCCCATTTAAACCATACTTAACTATACTTAGTCACTCCCTGATATTCACTTCACACTCCGATCAACTGTACAAAGGATTTTGCACTATCCGATACCCGTCTGAAAGCGGCTTGTCTAAAACTCCGCCAAAATGCATCGGAGCAGCAGTTTGCATTTAGTCGGCTTACTTAGATTTTCTGTCTTATCTTCTTTAATAAAGAGGCGATATTTGTATGAATAGCTAATTGTGCAAGCAGTAATTACTACGTAGCTATCATTTTCTAGCATCATGTACTCTTAACAAATGATAGCTAGCAGTATATGCCACTTTTTTCGTAGCGCATAGTACGGCGCGCGATATCCTTTGTATAGTTGATCGAAGACTTCATATGAAAAAATCTGTATTCAACAGCTAGGTGTTTCATTATAAATCTTTAGATTCAATATAAATGCGGACCTACAAACTGTCAACATCACAGAAACGTAAACCTAGTACCTAATAGAAGGGCAATGCGGAGAATTAGAAACGAACTGCCCTCGCCGGTTTGCGCCTCGTGAACATTCCACTTAAATATTTTAGTATTTTCACGCGCAAAACGCGGCGCTGACATCGGCCAGCATACACTTAACAACATTGACTAACGCACGTCAAAAAATAATTGGCAAAATACGTAATAATATAAACACTCATAGCGTATGCCCATAGTGGAAGCGATGCAGCAGTAAGTAGGTCCAGCTTACCCTTCCGTGGTGGAAATACAGCCGATACCTGTAGGCCGATCACGTAATTCTGTTGCTATCAAAAGTTGTTGCGATCATTTTTCGACCGCTATCTGTGTTGCAACTAGTTTGAACGTGAAATTCCTGCAAATCAATTTAATCCGACCAATTTATAATTTGTTGTAGGAACCGTGTACAAATTGTTAGCCATTTATGCTATTTACACCAACATTACATCCTGTTTCAAATGTTCCTTGTTAATGCAGTTTTGTTATTATCCTGTTTTTATTGCAATCGAAGCTTCCACGTGATCGCAACGCTCAAAATTGCTTACATCCCGGAGCCGACGTCGGAGGCGTCGATGCCGAGCAGCGCCAGCTCGTCCATCTCCTCCTGTTTCCTGGCGGCCGCCTCGCCGTTGGCCTGTGTCCGCGCCGCCGGCTTGTTCGCAGCCTGCCTGTTATTGTTCCTATTGCCATTCTTATTGTACTGCTTGTTGTTCTGGCGCGAGTTCTTCTTGTAGTTCTGCTGCTGCTGCTGCTGTTTAGGCACGCTGAGCGGCACGTGCTGGTCGTAGAGCTGCGGCTGCGGGAAGAGCGAGGCGTTGAGGTCGAAGCCGAGCATCCCTGGCGGCTGCATGAGGCCGAGCGGGCCGAAGGGCGGCATGAAGGGCGCGCAGCCGAGGATGCCGGGCTGCATGGCCGTCATCAGCTCCTGGTGCAGCTTCTCCGACGCCTTGCTCGGGTCCGTCGGGAAGATTATGTCGAGCGCCTCCTGGAAGTCCTTCGGCAGGGCTGGCACGCCGGGCGGCGGGAGCGGCGTCGGAGCCCTGGGAAGGAATAGACGCGTTACAATGGTACTTTACAAGAATGCATATTATAGTTTTACATATCGACCGGATTAATAATCCAGTAAAAAAATATTTTTTTTGATTTGGTATCCACCACAAGCCAAAATTAAACTGCAACAACCATTGATATACTGTTACAATGACAAAAATCTTCATTTTTAATTATTTTGAAGTAGAATCGACTAAAAACTTATAGGAGATTTTTTCACGTTTGTATTGACGCACTCACTTTAGTCTGTAGCGAGCGCCATACATCAGCCGGCATTGTCCTTTAGCGTGCCTTTGTGTAGACTACTACATTTATACGCACGGAGTTTCAGAATTATCCTGCTAAGTTGACACGTTACACAGGTACTTACTAGAATAAATAAATAAATAATCCTGGACGACATCACACAGTATTCTTTATGGCACGAGCTTTATCACGTCGCAGATTAAACGTGTTCTCGCGTGGACAAGACTACATAACACACGCATGGGGTTTAGAATGATCCTGCTTGAGTAGGAAGACAGCTGCATGAGGGCCTGCAGCTGGTGCTACCTGCTCGTGATGTCCTGTAGGATGGAGTACTCACGGCGCGGGTATCGGCAGCTGCATGAGGGCCTGCAGCTGGTGCTACCTGCTCGTCATGTCCTGTAGGATGGAGTACTCACGGCGCGGGTATCGGCAGCTGCATGAGGGCCTGCAGCTGGTGCTACCTGCTCGTCATGTCCTGTAGGATGGAGTACTCACGGCGCGGGTATCGGCAGCTGCATGAGGGCCTGCAGCTGGTGCTACCTGCTCGTCATGTCCTGTAGGATGGAGTACTCACGGCGCGGGTATCGGCAGCTGCATGAGGGCCTGCAGCTGGTGCTACCTGCTCGTCATGTCCTGTAGGATGGAGTACTCACGGCGCGGGTATCGGCAGCTGCATGAGGGCCTGCAGCTGGTGCTACCTGCTCGTCATGTCCTGTAGGATGGAGTACTCACGGCGCGGGTATCGGCAGCTGCATGAGGGCCTGCAGCTGGTGCTACCTGCTCGTCATGTCCTGTAGGATGGAGTACTCACGGCGCGGGTATCGGCAGCTGCATGAGGGCCTGCAGCTGGTGCTACCTGCTCGTCATGTCCTGTAGGATGGAGTACTCACGGCGCGGGTATCGGCAGCTGCATGAGGGCTGGCGGCGCGAGCGCGACCTTCAGCTGCTCCAGCTGCTGCTCGCGCTCCGCCTGCGCCTTCGCTATCTTCTCCTTGAAATCGGCCACCTGGAACCACCGGCAGCTGTCAGCTCTAGGCTCATTCATTTTAACCTCCTAACTAGGTAGGGGGATGTCTAAGGTAAGGGGATGTTATGGTTCCCAAACCCTATCTCCGGAACCGAAGCCATCCTCACATGCACTAAGTGCACCCTGCTAACTGACAAACGGGACTCTGGCAGCCGGCTTAGCACAGCTAAAGGGCCGCCGACGGGCAGCAGCATCGGCGGTGCGAGAAGCGTGCCCTGCGATCCCCAAACCACATGCCGAGCGTGGGGATTATGAGCATGTCCCCCTTCTTATACTATGGCTGGTGTTGGTGTTGTTGTATGTAGGTATCGAGGTTTTTATCATGAGGGCACACTGAAAAAATATCTGTGATTAATTTTTCCAGCTGAAAAGGTGTTCAGGCTCGTAAAAAGAGGGACGAGAACCAACTTATTCATCATTCAGCCCCTTAACACCCACTGTTGGGTATAGGCCCTTCTCTTTATCACGCCACTCCTTCCTGTCCCTTGCAAGCCTCATCCACAGATTCTCCGCCACGTCCACGATGTCGTTCTACCATCGGGCAGGTGGTCTGCCTCTTGTCCTTCGAGCATCTCTGAGCCACCACTCTGTGTCTGTCTTTGTCCATCTACTGTGTTCCCTTCTAGCCAAGTGTCCTGTCCATTTCCACTTTAGCTTAGCAATCCGCATACCCACGTCTACAACCTTCGTGCGATGTCGAATTTCTACATTTGGTATGTGAACCAGCAGTGAAATTCCGAGCATGGCGCGCATTGTTCGTTGTGCTACTCTGATCTTATGCATATATTCCTTTTATTTTTTCATTTGTCTTTTTATTTATTAACCTCGCAAAACAGATTACAATCCACTTAGCTTTAACAAAATTCGAGAGAACATTCATAACCTAGATTTGTAATCAAATATGCAAGTATAACACAGTTTTAGTGTTGCATGCATAAAAGTTATATTACCCTAAAACTAGAAACAGCAAATCTTAATAAATATTATGTTTAGTAAAATATAGAAGCAAGGCCCTGCAGACACAGCGCTTAAATCTACCGTTATTGCCGTCAAATATATCTATCTCGTGAGAACGAACCAATTCGTTATAAAGACGACACATACGGGGAAGAGGGTTGTGGTTCTGGTTGTGTTGCTCAGAGCCATAAGTGAGAATGGGCTGAACACATTGGTTGAACACCTTGGTCTTCAGGCATTAGACTTAAAGACGTCCTCCAACTTGGTTAAGGCAGCCCATCCCAGCTGAAAACGTCTCGTCACGTCGTGAAATCTCCTTCAACTGAGAAAGTGGGCCGAAAGATACACAGTGTCCTAGATATTTAGATATATTAGCTGGAAAAATTAGACACACATGTTTTTTCAATGCCTGCGCTGTCATGATAAAAACTCCACGACACCTACCGACTCAGTGACGACGACTGACTGATGATGAGAGATCACAAACTCAGGTGTAATTTCAACGTTCGAAACGGTTCCGAAAGGAATCGGACAATTTTTATATGATTGTATTACTATTTCAACGGACTTCTCGGGACCCTCTCCTCTGAACAAACACCTCTACATCATCAGTGTTACAGACATCCCACTCTGCAGAGGGTGTCAAGAATCGGCAGACCACGTAATCCTGGAATACGTGGGAGTTGTAGTAGACTCGCGCCCCGTCACTGCCCTCCAGCCTACGTTTATTTCTTTCTTCCTCCTCTGCTTCAGAAATAAGTGCTATCATGATCAAGTCTATATTTTACAAAACAGCAAAACACGAATTGCCATAGGTAGATCGTAGACTGACGCACGATAGCTTCCACGCCACCGCGCGAGACGACGCGTCGCGTCGCTGCCAATTCAGTGTGCACAGTGTGTTCTTACACCCAACGAACTCATACTCAAACCGAAAAATAAGAAACAGGTATACGCCTGTTTCCTTGACCTCCGAGGCTTTCGACCTTGTGTTGCTTCCACGCCACCGCGCGAGACGACGCGTCGCGTCGCTGCCAATTCAGTGTGCACAGTGTGTTCTTACACCCAACGAACTCATACTCAAACCGAAAAATAAGAAACAGGTATACGCCTGTTTCCTTGACCTCCGAGGCTTTCGACCTTGTGTTGTGTGATGTATACTGAATAATGTTTAGGGACAGGGGAGTACTAAATATAAATAAATAAATAAATAATCCTGGACGTTATCACACAGCATCATGTAGCCCCAAACTAAGCAGAGCTTGTATTATGGGAACCACATGATTGATATACTACACAGATACATATTTTTTTTGTAAATACATACATATCATACATAGAAAACACCCAGACCCGAGACAAATATCTGCAGAACATGCAAACATTTGTCCCGCAGCGGGAATCGAACCCGCAACCTTCTGTGTCACAGGCGGACCTTCGCCCACTGCGCCACAGAGATCGTCGAAAATAAAAGCTGACTTTGGATTAGTGTTGTTACGCCAAATAAACTATTGTTGTTAAATGGGCCCATTTTTACATGAAGCATATGGGTTATGATCGGAGTACAACTGGGTAGTTAATGGGTTCCAAGGTTTTATTTCAATCATAACCCTAGGAAGTGTGTCTTAAAAGTAGTATCATATCAATATCAGTAAAGTAATATCACGCAAAAGCTCAGTAGAGCATTGGACCACCCGGGATTGGGCCATCCTAAGGGGGTTGATTAAGGATCGATAAGGTGGTTCTGACTCAGAGCCGACCCTAAAGAGATTCTAGGGGAATTCTATTGACATAAATAATACAAAAAGTAAGTGGGTTTGAGAGAGGGTCTATCCCTAGACAACGCAAGAAATAGAACGAGAATAAGAAAATTACCCACCTTTTTCTGTATTTCAGCGTCCATTTCCGCTTTCTTCTTCTCCGCGCTGCCTTCCCCTTCTTTCTTCTTCTCTTCCTCTTTTTTAATCTCTTCCGCCTTTACTGTCTTGGCCAGCTGTTTGTAAACTGGCATTTTACCTGCAAGAGTAGTTTGACGTTTGACCAAACATACATTCCGTGAGTTCATAGTATTCATAAAATTTTTAAAAAATAATCTGACCCATTCCTTTCCTAGTACAATACCTAACTTCATTACGATAGTTGGGTTTGTTTTATCATTCCGCTTAAGTTTTTGATTGTTTTCTAACTAATTGTACGGGGAGTTACATAGATTTTCCATTTAAGAGAGGAGTCTTAGTTAAAAACTGTGACATAAGCAAGCCAGAAATGGTCTAACCTTAATAATCACAGGGTCCAGGGACTAAGTTGTAGGGTATCCCAGTGGCTGCATCAGGTGAAATTCATCCGATTATTGTATTGTCATCGAGGACGTGGCAAAATCTATTTCCAGTCTGAATATAGGCGCATTTCATTGGACTCGTGCCTAGATTCATTCCGGTCGTAGGTTTGACGCGACAAATCATCAAATATATGTCAGCTCCAAAATAAAAAGCGGATACAACGTGCTGTTAAACACTTCAAAATGAAGCTTAGAGAAAGCGAGTACAAGGGCAGATAGCGGCCTAAAGCCTTGCCCAACCCCTAGCGGGCATAAGGCGTGAACTTATGTTTATTTCAAAAGCATTTTGCTATGCGCTAACTAATGCCTAGTTGTAATAAGAAAATTATACAATAAAAATACAAGTTTCTAGTAACTTCCAAAGCTAACGCATAAGAGGCGTAGATTGTATATGCACAGTTTCAATACAAAATAAACCTTGTGTATAGACCACAAAGCTTATAACTGCAGAAGAATAAGCTTAGGCGGTTAAATCAGAGGAAAAATATTAATGTTTTACTTTATTCTGGACATTATCAATTCATTTATCTATTTAGAACAATAATATGGTATCAAATGGAATTGCAAACAATTATAGATAAGAAAGTGCCTTCTCTCATCAACATGGACCAACAAATCGACCTGATTTTTGCACGATATTTAGATGGCCAAAAGGACCACAATGAACCACGTAAGGAGAAAGCATCAGTAGTATACTTTTCCTCTGAATTAGAAGTGCAGTTTGTGTCAACTCACCAATAAACGGCATTTTCTTTATCTCGGGTTTCTTGGTTTCCTTCTCTGATGATTTCTCTCTTCGCACCTCTCTGCGCTCGCTGCGGCGCTCACTTCGCCTATCCTCGCGGAAGCGAGATTCAGAGCGCTTAGAGGCACGAGCTTCGCTCTCTCTGTTTTAAATTATCATACTAGTAAAAAGCAATCGTAGAAACATTCAACAAACGCTATTGTGGTTATGAGCAGAGTCTAAAACCAGAAATACTTAGCGACATAAGAAAGCGTCGATATAAGGATAAAGCTGTAATAGGACTGTAATCGATAATGTAATTTATGGCAGAACAGAAGAAAAAATATCGGTAAAGTCAAAATTATAAGAGGCAATAACATAAAGTCAAAATGCATGAAAAAATGAATATTTGAAGATCAGCCAAGTCTTAACTGAATCGTATCCTCATCGATACATCGATACTAACCTGATTTTTCGTTGCATCTCGGCTACGCGCTGCGTGTCGCGAGAAGTGGACCTTCGTTTTTCATCTCTCTCTTTTTTGATTCTACGAATAATAACATAGTTTTAGGTAGGTTTATTCTCAATTTCCCATTATTTGTATGTACACATCTATCTATCCTTTTCATTATAATTTGTATTTATACCCAAAGGTTTGCTGTAAAAAAAAACTTTCAAGGTTAAGATCGCCTTTGTACATAGCTTTTTAAGTAAACTTTTTCTGTATTTATTTTACTGTGTATAACAAAGAATTAAAGAAAGAACATAAAGTCAACAAGTATAGGCCTTCAGAGTATTTTTAACAAAATACCACAATGATAAAGAACATCAACAGGAATTTTGATGAAAATGGCACACATTGTGTGAACGTCATCATCGGTCTATAGCAGTCCACTGCTGGACATAGCCCTCCCTTAATGAGCGCCATTGCGCCCTGTTCTGAACATCCAGCTTCCTTTCATGCGCATCCAGCTTCGACCAGCAACCTTACTAGCCTCCACCTAGCCGGAGGGAGTCCTCCACTACGTTTGCCGAGCCGCGTTCTCCACTAAAGAACTCGTTTTACCCCACCGGTTATCGGTTCTTTGTGTGAACTGAGATTTATTGTAGAACATAAAAAACAAAGCTTGTTTTGTCCATTACAATTGACTAGTTTTTACCTGCGTCTTCGCTCGTGTAGTACCCGGATTAAAAGAAGACTATCTCATTAGTCAAGAACTACACACGTGCTAAGTTTCAGCTCAATACTTTCAATAGTTTTACAGTGAAGTAGGAAAAAAACATGCAGATCTTGACGTTTCACAAACTGTCGCAGTTTTAATAGCAGGAGCATCAAGACATATCCAAAAACTAAATCATTGTAGAATTCATTTTTCTTCTTCGTATGAGTTAGTGGCCAACTTTGGTGTCGGAGTTTTTAGGCCGCCCCAAGGCCACCGACATTGCTTAACGACTGAAAAAGTCGGGACCTGTTGGTCCCTTACATCTTAACGTGCCTTCCGAAGCACGGAAGCGCTCAAATCTAAATGCCACTAATCGGTCATCGGTCACCCATCCAAGTAGTGACCAGGCGGAGTGTTGTTTAACCAAGGTGATCTGTTAACAACGATGTTAGCCACGCCACGAGCGCTTCATTGTAGACCTGAATTGGAGGTATACTAACCTGTTTTTGAGATTGTCGAGTAGTTTCCTGTCGCTCTCGGCCAGTTTGTCAGTTTTGATGGTCGACATCCACTCCTCCAGCGCTTTGTCATCCGTCACGTCAATGTTCTTTAGCTTTTTACCTGAGGATATAAGAGCAATCGCGTGAGGGCTCTGCCTACCCTAAGCTACTTCCACTTAAATTGTACTTGTATGCTTTTAAAGTGCAAATAGTTTTTATGATCACGATTTTACAGGATCAGCCTTTTGTTTAAAGGTTTCCAGGATCTACAATTAGTAGAAAACAAGAGTTCCTATGTTATAAAAACCCTCTTGAGTTAGGCTTAGTAAACGAATCGGCCAATCCTAGTATAATAGGAACAACGTCCCTATTTGTAGCTAAGTTCAGAGGGATCTATACACGTGATGTGATGACTATTGAATACATAGGGCAACCGAAAATCGATGAATCTAAACTGAAGACATGTATATGTATCCTAGACCATAACATCGAATACATAAGAATCTCGCGCCGTTACACTAGGCTCCAAAGCAGCATTTGTAGAAAAATAACGGTTTCTTATAACTAAATTATTGATTTCCCTCCGAGTTCCAGACGCATTGCCTTGGGACTTTGCAGACTTACGTATTCCTGGTGACAATACAAAAACGCATTTTTGTAAACTGTATTTTACAAGTATATGAGGGGAATGAAAGCATAAGCGCGTCACTATTTGAAGATAACGTTGATCTATTAATAAAATCATCTTTTTACAGCCGTAGCACACAGAACAACATTAACTAATAAAAAAATATCTTTTAATTGTAGTTGTACTTAGGTATTAAACTGTAAACTGTAAAATTAATTCATATGCTGTATGTGTGTACTTATGTAGTGAATAAACGTATATCTATGTATTCTATGTGACTTCCAAAACATAAAAGCGGTCGGCAAAAGTTCCACCTACGCTCCGGCCTAGGTGGCCTTAGCAAAAGTGTTGCCAAGTTGTTCCCTTAAATACATTTTAGTTTTAATCCATGTCTAAAATCGATCCAGTTTCATAATTTCTTCAAAATTCACCAGAAACAAACTCTAACGCAAGCACGTGATTAGTTACTTTGTGATAGTGTACATGATGTACCCAGAAATACCCTGGGTAAATCAGCATGGGTATTTTCAAACGTTCAAAACATTTCAGAGTAGAATCTGACGGTTGAGCCAGAATTACAATATTCTGTCGGGGAACGTTGGGTTGTGATTGTGATGCGCTTTTATCGTGTCGTTGCTTCTTCATAAATACCATCTGCAGCTTTTAAGATCCATAAAATCCGTCAATACAATTGCAAAAAGCCAGGACAAAAATCTTTAATTTCAATTAATTTATGTGTGATAGGTATAAAATACACAAGTATAAAAGTTGTTAAATGGTAAGGTGTAAGCTCACTGTGATCTGCCATAATTTAAAAACTTATCTGCGTACAAAATTTAAAAACTTAAGGCGACTATACTGCCCTTGTAACGAAAAAGGGCACATCTAACATTTTTTTCAGATTTCAGTTATATACATATTCGGAATCAGGAAAAAAAGGCGCATCTGCCTGAATTTAAAAGAAAAATCTATCCTAATAAAGTAAAGAGCTACGGGAAGCCCAAAAGGCACATGTGACATCCAAATTCATATTTTTTAGCTCAAAAAGGCACATTTGACAATGATTAAGTTAAAAGAACACAAATGTATAGATATGACTTTTATCTTATGTTATTTTTTTTCTTTTGCTAAATAGAAAAGGCTTATTTAAAAGGTGTTACATTAAAAAGGCTGATTTGGCAGATATTCCTTTTATACCTAAAGTGAACATTACTATTAAAATCATTGTAATAAAAATAAAAGGCACAAGTAACCAGTTAGGCCTATATTGTGTAATATTATTATACGGAAGAGAGGTGGGGGTCGGTCAACGGTCAACTCCGTCGGATCTATCTTACATGACGTCAGTAGTGCCGTAAGTGTAAAGTGGAACGCACGTTCGTTTTTGCCGGTAAGTCAAATTTATTTTAAAGCTTATTTGCGTAGCCATTTTAAACAGTTATTGATCTTGGTATGCCGTCATGATTTATTTGAAGTATCGAACCTATTAGCCTACGTAATTATAATGATTTTGTACTTTTATAACTTACCTACTCTCAAATCATGCGCCGACTAACACCGGCGCCCGCGCTGCCGCGCGTAATCCTTAATTCTTATTACAAACGGTCGAAAATGGAATACCGAAGGTGAGCCGCGACGCGCGCGCTTTGGCGTGTGGTATCTCTCATTCTATTTCTGTCGGCACACGTTTTGACATGCTTTCTATCTGATCAAGTTTATTTAGATATTGTTTTTTTTGTTAGGTTTGTTTAGGTATGATTTCCTGTAATGTTTTTTTTAATTACACCAGCTCACAGGTTATGTATATCGTGCGTATCTTTATAGGTATTTCTGTACCTATCCTAAAACCGTTCTTACCACTATCCAGCTATTTAGATGCTAGTACCTAAACAGCTGGATGTATTTTGATATTACCTATGTTGTATCGTAAGATTCGTCTCAACCCTGCGAAATTTGTAGGCTACATAATTATAGTAGTGATAATAACAATATAAGGCTAAGTTCACATGACCGCGCGGGAGGAGCATTCACATGACAGACCGCTTGCGTGGGGCAGTCTGCCCTCAACATCCAGTTTTGAATATTGTTTTCATTCTTAACCCGCGCGGATGAAGCTTCCGTCGACTGGGGCCACTAGGTATTATACATATATAATTACGACTCAAAAATGTCGCAGTAAGTCCTCTGTCATACAAGATTCATAAAAGATTTATAATTTTCTAATAGGAAACAAGTAAATCTGATTAGATATTATTCATTGTTTCTTTACAAAGTCACGTATTTTGTATTAAACACCAAAATATGGGAGTAGGCAGTTTGTTTTTACTTTCTATTTTCCCTACAAAAATGCCACAATTAGTCCATAATAAGAAAAACAGTATAATAATTTTATATAATAAGGAAGATTCCTGATAAAGGAATCCATTCTGGTTAATGAAATCTTGTTAGATTTAGTAGTTATTTTGCATTCCTGAATTGGAGAAAATCCATTTAAAATTTTCATAATCTGCCATTTTTCGTGCATTATTCGTTTAGTTAGATTTCGTACCGCGCGGATTCGTAATTTGTAGGAGTAGTTTCGCGTGGTACCGCGCTGTCATCTGAACTTATCCTAATAGACACGCGGGGTTTCGATTTTCTAAAATAAATTACTTGTTTTAAAGTGTATAGGTACATGGTGAGTTTAGGTCAACAACTACTTCATGACGTAACATGTCGGCTGAAATTTAGTATGGATGTTGTTTAGGACCTGGAATTAGAACATACTCCTATCTCGCTAGATATCTATTCTACGTACCACTTGTTTTATAGTTTTAGAATTGTTTGTAATTAAGTGTTTAATTTGGTTCTAGCTATCCATCGAAAACCCTACTTATGCAGTCACGAAGCGCAAGATTGGTTCATGCTGCATTACAAAAAAGTACTCAAGATGAAACACTTCCATCCACTAGCGGCTTTCAAAATGACTCGACGCAAGCTTTGGTGCAAGACCACGACTCAGAATCCGATACCACCAGAGTTTCCGATTTTGATTCTGATGATTCAATATTCGACAAGAATTACGAGCCACCAAAAATTCGTGGGTCAAATATTTTAGTGGAAGATTCTGAATCTGAATCAGATTATATACCATGCTCTCAGCAAAACTTGGAGAGGACTGTAATTATGGACTCATCTGATGAAGCTAACGCTGAAACAACAACAACAGACATCAACATAGAGTTGACTAAGACAGGAGCTATAAGAAAGCGAAAGAAATATACAATAAACGCAAAAGATCGGAAAAAAAATAAAAAAGATTCTAAAATAATGAATAAATACTGGGTAAAAGTTGGATGCAGTGAAAATGTCTGTAAAAAGAAGTGCTCAACGCATTTTTCTGAAGAGAGACGAAAACTTATAAACCGAAATTTTTGGAAAATGTCATGGACCGAACAAAAATGCTTCTTTCTTAGCAACACTTCTCAAACAAAACCCGCTCGCCCAAAAAAGAGAACTGATAATCAAATGGAAGGGAAAGAATACACACGATCAAAAACTGTCTCATATTTTTTGGTTAATGAAAATTGCGATAAAGTTCAAGTATGCAGGACGTTTTTCCTTACGACTCTAGGGTATAACCAAACCAATAATAAGGCAGTGCGGAATATTCTGGACAGTTACTATAAAAAACAAGGTCCACAAACAATAACTGATGGACGTGGTCACCATGAAAACCCACGAAAAATAGATAGTACAAAAATAAAAGAACACATAATGTCATTCTGTCCTGTTGTATCTCATTACAGACGAGAACACGCACCAAATAGAAAGTATCTGCCTTCTGATCTCAATATTCGCATGATGTATGATCATTTTTGTGAAAACGAGTCTAGCATCCAAGTATCATACTGCTTTTACCGAAAAGTCGTTAAAGAACTTAACATCTCCTTTGCGAAATTGGGGCATGAGCAATGCGAAGTGTGTGAAAAGTTCATTATTCACAACCCGAACCAAGAAATTAGACACAGAAGTTGCGAAGAATGTAAAAAATACGAAATTCATCATGAGCGGTATATTTCAGCACGTAAAAAGTACGAAGAAGACGCTGATAACCAAACGCAGAAACGCAGCGATCCCGACACTATATATTTTGCAGTTGATCTGGAAAAGGTGATTATGTTACCTCGTATGGAAGAATTCAAAACTGTGATGTTTTGTCCCAGAATCATCGTGTTCAACCAGAGTTTTGTTCCTATAGGAGATAAAAAGATGCACGAAACTGGTAAAACCTTTGCATCTGTATGGCATGAAGGTGTCTCAGGAAGAAAAAAAGAGGATATAATCAGTTGCTTTAGAGCGTTTTTCTTAGAAAATCGAGACTTGAAGCATATCGTGTTGTGGTTAGACAACTGCGCAGCACAAAATAAAAATTGGACTCTGTATTCCTATATGGTTCATCTAGTAAACTCTCCCGAAGTTAATTTTGAGACTATAACACTGCGGTATCTGGAGGTCGGCCACACATTTATGGCTGCAGATGAGTTCCACCACAGAGTGGAGCTTTCTCTTAAAAAGGCGAAACGAGTCTACGATTTCGAAGACTTTACTAAAGCCGTGTCCGATACAGGTCCAAACACTAGAGTTAAAAATATGACTGTACAAGACTTTTATGATTTTGAAGACTGTTCATCTATACATAAACTACAACATTCCAGACCTCGTGCTTATATGAACAGTATGTGTGAAACTGTTTTTCGGAGAGGATTTACATCACTGCTGTATAAAATTAACCACAGCACAGACATTCAATTAGAATTAGATTTTCTTAAAAATAAGAATATAAAAAATGGCATTCCACCACCACGACAAAAGTTGGTTGAGAGAGGTGTGACATCAATAAGAAAGTCTGCTATTTTGACAAAGCTCGGTCCTCTCATGCCTTCTAATAGAAGAGTGTTTTGGGAGACTTTAGCAGTTAATGATAATTCTGCTGACCTCACTCAAACTTATGAAGATTAACGATTTCTTGTTGCAACAAAATAGAGAGACATTCTAAACCAACGTTGATTAATTTTATAATCTTCCATTCATAGTTCTAAGTGTAATAATTGATCTCTTTAACTGTGTAATTTAAGTTCCTACAAATCTAAAAGTTATTGATATAGTTACCTAAAAAGAATGCTAGCTCAAATAGGTATAATTTTAATATAAACTTAACATATGCAGCCTAAATCATTGTTATTTGTTTTGATCTCAATTATTTTTTAGTGCCGTCTAACTATTTAACCTTGATTTATAATTATTATAAGTATTATAACTGTGTGAGAAGGACGATTAGGTAATCATTAAGTGTAATGAAGGGGCCAAATGATGTGATCTCTTTTAATATGCAAAAAATTAGAAGTTTAACTTGTTAATTGATTTAATAAATGTTTCATTATTCTATTATTTTCGTTTATAATCTGTTAATAATCTTCTATTCATAGTTCTAAGTGTAATAATTGATCTCTTTAACTGTGTAATAAAAGTTCCTTAAAGTTTCTACAAATGGAAAAGTTATTAATATTACCAAAAAGGAATGCTAGCACAAATTAGGTATCATTATAATATATAAAGTTTTAGGTATCATTTTATTATAAACTTTACATAGTCTATCATAGTTATTTGTTGTGATCACTATTATTTTTGTGTGCCATTTAACTATTTAACCTTGATTAATAATAATTACAACTGTGTGAGAAGGATCATGAGGGAATAATTAAGTAAGTATAATGATGTGATCTCTTTAAATATGCAAACAATTAGAAGCTAAACTTGTTGATTGATTAAATAAAGGTTTTTTCATTATATTATTTTCGTTTCATTTGAATAAAAAATAATCTCCTGCTAGGTAGGTAGTTGGAATATTTTTCAATTTAATAATATGTTATTGTACCTTTATCAAGTAAAATAATTTCAAAATAAGCTGTTATGATATTACATAAGAAAGACAGAACTGCGTAGAATGTGAACTTTTTATTGTTTAATATAAAACAGTATTACATTCAAAAGTCACATTTGGCTAGTTGTGACTTTATGATGTAATATTGATACTTTAATTAGATTTTTTGTACGAAGTTAAAAGGAAAAATCATAATTTTAAAAATAATGGGTTTAGATAAATAAATAAAAAAAATATGTTTAGGTAGATATTATGTATATGCTACTAATTGCATTAAAATATTTTATAAATTCATTCTTAAAAGAAAGTTATTTCAGAATAACATCAAAAAACTTTAAACCCATTTATCTCGACTTTTACAATTTGTTAGTTGTGCCCTTTTTCGTTACAAGGGCAGAATACATGTCAAACCTCCCTCTCGCTCGCACTTTTCAAATTTTTTTAAGATATAAAATCACTGACTAAAGTTATGCAAAATAGCAAACCTTCACATACTAGAGAATAACAATTCAAAGGTATCCATAATAGACACAACCCAAACCACTTACTTTTTCAAACAATTTTTAATGTATCCAGTAATTTTGATTCAACCTGTATAAGTACCTACACCACTGTTCGGACTTTTTGCAATGTAGTCATTTTGCGACTTAGGCATTAATGGCCTTATTTATGAACATCTTTCAAAAGATAAACGATGCTTAGGCTATCTCTTACAGTTGGATAATGAGAAACAGTGACAGGGATAACTTTGAGCGATAGTTAACTTTGAGTAGCGTTCATAAGTAAGGGGTAGGGCTTGCATTCGAATATTCGAATATTCGAATAATTCGAATATTATTTTTGTTCGAATATTCGAATACTGATATTTCAATATTCGAATATTCGATTTAAATTAATAACACCGAAATCGGAACTCAGATGTGCATGAAATACCACTTAAGAGTTCGCGCGATATATCCATACAAGACTATACAAGTTTACGTCGTCGTTCGGGTAAACAACATCGAACGATCCGATCCAAACCCAATAACTTTTATCGGGTTCGGAACACGGTTCGGATACACTCGGAAGTGTCGCGTAGTGCATTCGCGTAGTTGACGGGACTGTTCTGTCCATTCGTCTCAGTCGTTAACGTGAATGTTTATTTTCATGATTTTGTTAAAATAACAACTAACCTAGATTTATAAGACTGTTTTTAGAGTGACTTTACCGAGCAATCAAACGAACCCTTTGGTGCTGCTTTGTCCGTCCGTCCGTCCTTGGCGTGGTTTACTTCGGTGTACTTAAGAGATCACCTTGGTTAAGCAACTCTCCGCGTGGTCATTACTTGGATGGATGACTGTTTAGTGACATTTAGATTTGACCACTTCCGTGCTTCGGAAGGCACGTTAAGATGTTGAGATCACCTTGGTTAAGCAACTCTCCGCGTGGTCATTACTTGGATGGATGACTGTTTAGTGACATTTAGATTTGACCACTTCCGTGCTTCGGAAGGCACGTTAAGATGTTGGTCCCGGCTTTTCAGTCGTTAAGCCATGTCTGAGGCCTTCGGGCGGCCTAAAATCTCCGACACTAGAGTTGGCTACTAGCTCATACGAAGAAGAAAATTTTAATTTGTGGTTGATTGTGCGTGTAAATCACCAATGTCTCGTTACGGTGACATACCTTTTTGTAATTTTTTTAAAATTAGTTCATGGAAAAAACGCGTTTAAGAATAAAATAAGTTGATGTTTCCAACTTCTTCATGAAAATAACACTCAAAATAACAAAATAAGATGTGATTTTAATAAAATCATAGTGTTTTTCTATTATTCGAATAATATTCGAATAATTCGAATAGTAGCCGAAAAAAAATCGAATATTCGAATATGAATATTTTCGAATATTTGCAAGCCCTAGTAAGGGGGTTAGAGATTTAGTCATTTTGAGATTCAGACTAAGAGCAACATAGTCAATTTACGATTCAGTCATTCTGATACCAACCCATATTTATTAATACAATCATAGTACAATCCGACCTAAATATAGGACCATTTCGCTACTTGCAGCCAAGTTCAAAGGGACATAGATACGTAGTGAGTATTTGCTGACCTCTCCTCGTGTTCCTGCGCGCGTCGCTGTCGGAACTGCTAGAGCTGGAGGAACTGCTGCTGCTGTCACGTTTCTTCTTTTTGGGCTTCTTCTTGTCCTTTTTCTTCTTTTTCTCGTCTGTGGCCGGGGCGGGACTTGTCTTGCGTTTGGTGTGGAAGCCGTCCTATAACAAACAATGTTGCTGTACTGTGTAGCTGTGCCATTGAATGGAGTGAACAATAAGTGTGCTTACTATTATGCCTGTTTTCGAACAGAGTTGTTCATTGGGAGGCGTCCCAGTCCACAGTATGGTGCGGTGCATATGGCGGTCTCTTCTCACATATGAGAACAAGGTGTGTGCGGAAGCGGGATGGGAACAGGATGCTTGACACAATCAAAGTTACGTTTTGAATAACGTATTATAATATTGGAAGAATTATAATAGGCGGCGAAGATGGAGAGACGAACTGGACTCCTATATGGAAGACTGGCAAAATACAGCACTCAATAGAGAGGAGTGGAAGGAGGGAAGGGAGGCCTTTGCCCTGCAGTGGGAAAACTCAGGCTTATAATAATAATAATAATTATCACCCTCATCACCGCAAATCGTATCATCGAACATAGTTACTGAAACTTCTACTTCACCAACACACTTTGATGAAAACAATGTAGCTATCACTGAAGCATTGAGTGAATCGGTGGCAGAGCTCATCAAAAAATTTCAAGAAGCTTTTGCTCTATACAAAGATATCGAACCTTCTTCGCGCCCTAAACTACCTCGTTTGAGAGAAAATAAAAAATTATACCAACTAGTTCACGCGTTCAATTATCACATCTTAACTTCTCACCTTTCTAATGAATGTAGCTTAGCACACATACACACATTAGTATATTGCTCCGCTGTTGTAATCTGCCAGGAGCTAGGATACAAAGTTAACATTGAAAGCGGAAGCCAAAAGAAAAAAAGTCAAAATAAACCACCGTGGCAATTTAGGCTTGAGACCGACATTAAAAATCTAAGGGCTGAAATAGGTAGACTAACACAGTACATAAATAACAATAGACATGAAAATTTAGTTAAAAAAGTACACATCATTTTTGATAAATATAAGGTTCATTCTACACATGAAAATGACAATTTAAGACCAGAAGAGTTCCTCGACACATTAAAACAAAAATTAGCACTGAAGTCACAAAGATTAGCAAGATATAATAAAGCACTGCAGAGAAAGAATGATAATAAGCTATTTACCACGAATCAAAAAGGGTTTTATAGAAGTCTCAAAAGCAACCCTAAAGAGGTTAATATGGATATGCCAACCGAGCAAGCTTTAAAAAGTTACTGGACTAATATTTGGAAAAAAGAAAATGACCATAACGATCAGGCTTCCTGGATAAAAGAAGAAGAAGAGAACGCTAAAATGATAGAAGAGATGGAACTCTCTGACGTTACTAAAGAAGATATCGCAATAATAACTAAAAGTTTGAACAACTGGAAAGCTGCTGGTATCGATGGGGTCCATAACTTTTGGTACAAAAAGTTATTTGTGCTTCATGAGGTGTTAGCAAAAACAATCTCTGACGTTTTTAAAGGCACAGAAGAACTACCAACGTTCGCTACGAAAGGTATTACTTACATGATTCCCAAAAGCACCAACACCGGTGACCCATCACAATACCGCCCAATTACTTGCCTACCTACATTATATAAATTAATAACATCTTGCGTCACCCGCAAAATAAACCACCACCTTACTCGAAATAATATTTTGGCTGAGGAACAAAAAGGTTGCAGACAAAACCATAAAGGCTGTAAAGAGCAGTTAATTTTAGACTCAACCATCTTAAAACACGCGACTACCAATAACCGCAACTTACATCTTACCTATATTGATTATAAGAAGGCCTTCGATAGCGTCCCGCATTCTTGGTTAGTTCGCGTGCTCCAGATTTACAAAATCAACCCTGACATTATAACCTTCCTGGAGAATGCTATGAGTAGCTGGAGAACCACTTTAACACTTTCTAATAACCTTAATACCATCACCACAGATGAAATTCCGATTGCAAATGGCATTTTTCAGGGAGATTCACTAAGTCCTTTGTGGTTTTGCTTGGCTCTTAACCCAATGTCTAGTTTACTAAACAGCTCTAAGTACGGATATAAACTTAAAGCAAAAACAACAATCAACCACCTCATGTACATGGACGACATTAAACTATTCGCTAAATCTAAAATAGAAATGAGGAAGCTCATAGACATTACAGCACAATTCAGTAAGGATATTAAAATGACTTTTGGCTTAAACAAGTGTAAAACGATGCATTTACTAAGGGGCAAAGTAGTAGGTGGGGATATCAATGATGAACAGGAAGACTATTTCTCTATTATGGAAGAAAATGACACCTATAGATATTTAGGCTTAAATGAAGGAAGAATAATAAACCATACACAAATTAAAAAAGATCTACAGAAAGAATATTTTCATAGACTAAATCAGATTTGCAAACGCCCGCTTTGTGCAAGGAATCTCTTTATAGCAATTAATACTTATGCTATCCCAATTCTTACTTATTCTTTCGGAATAATAAAATGGTCAACTACAGACATTAAAAAGATAGAAACTAAAACAAGAACAACACTCACTAAACACAACAACTTACACCCAAAATCGGCCATTGAAAGAATGACGATCCGAAGAGAGAACGGTGGCAGAGGGCTTATTGATATAAAGGGTCTTTGGGAGGGACAGGTGAAAAATCTCCGAGATTTTTTCTATGATAAAGCAAAAACTAGTGACATTCATTTAGCTATTACACAATTAGACAAATATTACACACCTTTAAATTTAAAAGATAAAGATCGTCAATTTTCGAGTCCTCAAGAAATCACAGCTGAAAAAATGGCAAAATGGCGTACTAAGGAATTGCATGGAAGACATTTACAAGACCTAGAACAACCACATGTAGATTCACAGGCTTCCAACAAATGGTTGAAGTATGGTTCTCTTTTCCCGGAAACTGAAGGCTTCATAATCGCGATCCAAGATCAAGTCATCAATACGAACAACTATAAGAAGTTTATTTTAAAAGATCCAACTGTAAATGATAAATGTAGGAAATGTCATCGGCAGTCGGAAACCATACAACACATCACGGGAGCATGTTCCAACCTTACGCAAACAGACTACACACACCGACACAATCAAGTGGCTAATATTATCCACCAAAAACTTGCCAAACATTTCAATCTAATCCCTAAAAAAGTAACTCCATATTACCAGTACAACGCAAAATCTGTTTTGGAAAACAACAGCCACCGAATGTACTACGACCGTGCAATACTTACTGATAAAACTATACACTATAATAGACCTGATATAACTGTTATCGATAAATTAAATAAAATTGTTCATCTAATAGATATTGCAGTACCAAACACTCATAATATACAAAAAACCATATCTGAAAAAATTTATAAATATACAGAACTTAAAGATGAAATAACAAGAATTTGGAAAATGAATAAAGTGGTCATAGTGCCACTTGTGCTTTCCAGCACAGGAGTTATACCAAAACATCTAATAAACTCCCTCAAAATATTAAAGTTACCGGAAAATACATTTGCTACTATGCAGAAAGCAGTTATTTTAAATACATGTCGAACTGTTCGAAAATTTTTGCAACAAGACCATAACATTATATCTTAAACTGATTTTCACTTGGTCTCGGACCCGTGAACTTCAGTAACACCGAAATTAAAAAACATAATTTCGTGAAAAAAAAAAACTGAAAAAAATAATTATAATATTACAAAATTGGAATGTAAAGAGTATAAATGTACATGTTCGGAACCCAAGCTAACCTCAACTGCCCGTGTTGCACCCTGCTAAATAGCAAACGGGGCTCTGGCGATCCCCAGCCCACATGCCCAGCGTGGGGATTATGGGCATATCCCCCTTCTTATTAGGGAAGGCCTAAGTCCATTTGTGGACTGAATGTTGTATAAACAATAAAATTATAAGCAATCAGCCCAATCACGCATTGCTCTTCTATTGGACAGTATGTTTACTTATCTGAGGGAACCATCATCTTCGTGCGATTTTCATTAACTATGAAATTATGAATTATATTTTAGTAGTAGTTATATTTGTGAAGTCGTTGGGGAAGTACTGCCACCATGCCCATTTTTGAAGGGTGCCGATGAAATTACAGGCACAAGAGGCTCATCACCATCATGCCTCAAGTTGATGGATGCAGGGCATTGCATTTTAGAGCACGTTCCAAAAAAGCGTATGCATTGCTTTGTGATAGGTAATGGTTACCACTTAAAATCAGGTGTGCCATGCACCTGTCCCATAAAAAATAGATTTGTTCTGATACCTTGCTGAATGTGATAGTTTGTGGCGTGTACTGCGGCTTCTCCTCCGTTGGCGGCGTCGGCTTGTTCTTGAGAGAGGCGCGAACCTTCTCGAACGCTTTCTGCCGGTCGGACATCCAGTCTGTCTCCCAGTGAGGATTTTGTTCCACAAAGTTCTACAACAATACAAAATAAGGTGATATTATATCTATCCGAAATAGAACTACACTCGTACTATCGTACTCGTACTATCGTACACTCTTACGGCAAAAGATTATAAGTATTTTTCTTTCTATTTAATTCTCCTGCAACTTAACATTAAGAATAATAACTGTCAATTCAAAATTTATATCCCGCTTGTTCCCTAATCCTCGGTGAAGATCTACCCGAGAGGGGTAAATTGAAAATCAGCGCTGTATGCACAACATGCAGCAAAAGCTGAATTTACGCCCATTGCCTTACTCGAAGGTTCTGTTGCGACCTACTTTTAGTTTATGTTAAGTTTATGTTGTTATATGCAATAGTTGTTTTGAGGCAATAAACTTTATTTTATTATTTTATTAACTAATATTATCGTCATAACTCAGACAGTAAGTAAGCTGTAGTGGAAGTGGGCTGGCCATATCTGCCGAAGAACCGATAACCGTTGGGGTAAACGAGTTGTGGAGACCGCGGCTCGGCAAACGTAGTGTAAGAAGAACTCAGGTCAAGTGGAGTGACGATTTGCGAAATGCTGCTGGTAGAAGCTGGGTGCGTCGAGCTCAGGACAGGGCGCAATGGGGCTCATTGAGGGAGGCATAGGTCTCCCCCAATATATACTACTGGACATAGGTCCAGCAGTGGACTGCTATAGGCCGATGATAATGATGAAGGTGATATTAACTTATTTCAGGAGTTTACGTAAACTTGGCTTATGCTGATTTTATCTATATTTGGCTTTTAGATAAGTAAACGAGTTATAAGCATTATTAGATAAGTGGACTTTCGTTGAAAATCAGTTTTGCACAGTGATTTTATAGTCTGGGAAGTTCTACCAAAATGCCAATTTCTGCCGTGAAGCAGCGCTGCTGTGCTTCGGTTTGAAGGGTGTGGGCCCCGGTGAAATTACAGGCACATGAGGCTTAAAACCTTCATGCCTCAAGTTGATGGACGCAGGGTTAACAGTTGACACGGTAGGCGATGTGCTAGTTCCATCAATAGGTATTATAAAAAAAAAGTTGTTTAGAGGCGATACACAAACTAAAAGACATGGGGAATTAGGTGCCTACCCCACTTCTAGGTTAAGGCTGCACTTACAATATAGTTCTTGGAATGTGTGATAGATTTGAGGTGTGCTGAAGCGCAGTGCAGGTCGCCAATGAACTGGTCGCACAGTTTGCAATACCAGGCGGTGGAAGGCACGAAGAACTGTAGACCTGAAACGAGAAGTATTTTTAATTTAACGATATGACAGCTGTAGCTTGTAACGTTCTATAGCTCTGTCCACAATGTCCTTTTTCATTCATTAAGGGCATGAAATGCCCTGTGCGCATGCGCTGTGATACAGCGTATTCAACAGCGCCAACTGCCAGCATAGCGTGCGCTGTGAGGAACGTGTTCCTGCGACTGGTGGATCTGTGTAACAAAGCGTTCAACACCAAGATAGCCAAGTCAAATATTCTAATACTTAGCAAATGTTATCAAGCTGACTAACGACTGAAAATAATATCTCCTGATGCTGATGCATGCAACAATTGAACGCGCCAAACGAATATTGAATAGAAAAGTGAAACGATAGTTGAAGATGAAAGGGGCACAGTGTGGAGATAGCTTATGATTGAATAAAGAAGTCTCATCATTCAGCCGCTCAACTCACTTCTAATCTGACCGCCGGCGCGAACGGACGCATCGCCTACGAACTGTGATTATCTCAACTTGTGTTAGTATTTCATTTACCACCAAGCCTGGTATGTTATACAGGGACAGTCATTACAAAAGGGGTGACCTACCAGGATTAGAAATATTAAATAAAAATTATATAGGCATAAAATTGACGAGCATAGCTGGTCACTAAAGGATTACTCAAAATTGACCGAGCCGGAAGCAGTTGGGGTTGTGCTACACTCAATATTGGACAAATAAATGCTCACTAATGTTGGTGTGTATTATTCAATAATAATTAGTTAAGAATCTAAGTAAGAAAAAATAGTAGCATCCTAAAATGTTCCTTCTTCATAATAAGAGCTAGTGGTCAACTCTAGTGTGGGAGTTTAACGGTAGCTCACTTATACGACTCGGCTCCCACGCGGCAAAAAGGATATAATTCAAATATGAGCTTTAATCATTGCTCTTTAGATGTACTTTACATTGGCAATATAAATTAGACAGCTCGCTTGCTGTCGTCGTCGATAGTAACCGCTTCGCTTAAGGCGACTAGAGTCAAACCTCCCTCTCGCTCGCACTGTTCAATAAGCAATTATATAATGTTGAACCCAACACGTTTTCCTACCAAAAATTTGCACCAAAATTTATCACACTGGTGCAAGTTTTTTGGTAAGAAAACGTGATAGAATCGAAGAAGAATATATTGTTATTGTGGGGTTTCCAACCCCCATCTTTGGAACCAAAGCCAACCTCACCTGCACGTGGTGCACCCTGCTAACTAACAAACGAGGCTCTGGCAGCCGGCTGATTGCGGCATAACACAGCCTACATCGGCACAGCTAAATCCCCTGGGCACCGACGGGCAGCAGCATCGGTGGTGCGAGAAGCTGTGCCCTGCGATCCCCAACCCGCATGCCCAGCGTGGGGATTATGGGTATATCCCCTTTTATTAGGGGAGGCCTATGTCCAGCAGTGGACTGATATAGGCTGGTGTGGTATGTGGTGGTGCAAGTTTTTTGGTAAGAAAACGTGATAGAATCAAAATGATATTATTGCTGAACCTTTGTATTGTCATTTTCTAGGCCGTGAAGGTTTGCTATTTTGCATAACTACATTCAGTGATTTTATAACTTCAAAAATGTTGAATAGTGCGAGTGAGAGGGTGGTTTGATCCGTATAGTCGCCTTAACACGCGTTACAAGCAAGCGGTCTGCGCGGTGTCCGCGCACTGACTGCAAGCTGTCGGCGCGTGGATAAAGTGAGATAATACCTCTGATAGGAGTCCGTTTAGTGGGCGCCGAGGGGAAGCTGGGATAGCCCTCGTTCATTCCGGTGACGGTATGCCAAGGAGCTTCCATGTGTGCCGCGGCCATCCTGAAATATACTAATTTTTAGCATAAACCAAGACGTTCACGTCCTGATCCTTCCTTCCCCTTTTATCACCGGACAAGCAGAGGTACTGTAAAGTACCACCCATACCTGGTCGACAACCCACCTTCTCGTTACCAAACGATTCGCTTCCACGTTTATTGTTAGTACTAGCACAGTATAGTCCGAGCGACGTCTTTGATCTCGCGTTAAATGTCGACAAGTGACGCGACAGTGAAGAAAAGCAAGGGCTGTCACAAACAAAAAATATTTGTTTGTGCGAGATGATGGTTAACAATTACTCATACAATCACGCACGACGTTTGCATGCACCATTTTCAACATAATTTAATAAGTTTATACATTTTACTATGTACTGGTAGGTAGTTATCACAATAAAAGTTTAAATATAAGAACATTCTAATAGGCAAAAACTGTGCAACACGCAAAAGGAAACACATAAAATGGCAATGGAAGGAACAGTGCGGCGCCAAGAAGAATGCATGAATGAAAAAAAATTGTAAATGCTGTTCAAAATTATTCAAACCGACTTGGATCCGCTTTATCCATATGTGTTGCTTTCAATTATGAAATTTTACACGAAAATGCAGCCATTAGACCAAACTGGTACTTTTTTTTTTAAATATCAAGTGCTTAGTTAGTGTTTAGCTACCTACACCTAAATATCTCTAAATCTTAATAATCCATTTAGCAATTGATGATCTCTCTGGCGCAGTGGGCGAAAGCCGACCTGATACAAAGGTTGCGGGTTCTTATCCCGCTGCGGTACAAATGTTTGCATGTTCTTCTGATATTTGTCTCGTGTCTGGGTGTTTTCTATGTATGATACGTATGTATTTACAAAAAAAAAGTAGTATATCAATCTTTGGTTCTCGTAATACAAACTCTGTTTACATGATGCTGTGTGTTAACGCTAAAGCCCAGCATTATTTATTTAATTTGGATGTATTTGGACACTAACTTGTGATGAGCAGCGGAGTGAAGATGGTTCAGGTAATCTTTAGCCGTTGGTGGAAACTCGTTGCAAACGCGGCACCAATGCATCTCCGGATCGTAGTACACATAGTTGAACTTCTTACCAGAAGGCGACCTGCAAACGATACGTTTTATAAAATTTGTTGGGTTTATGATCTATATATAGAATTGACACCACAGCTCTGTGTGGTCTGCGCGGAGACACGCTAACATTTCGACATTTCGATCGGGCAACATCGGGTAGCGCGATCCCCCTTTTCTCTCTCGCTTACTCCTATCCTCTGTCTCAATTTTTTCGTTGCCTTGCTCGTTAAGGAGAGGTTAATAACGCGAAAAATGTGATAAAATCACAATCAAAAATAAATCAAAAATAAAATCACAAAATGTGTGATAAAAATCATGAGAAAAATTTAAAATTACACCATGAAAAGTGCATCCTTTTCATGGGGTGTTGAAAGTTTCAATGGGAAAATCAAAACGCGTGGTGCGATTTTCTTGAGAATACAAAATAATTTTGCACACACATCCAATTTAGTTCTGTGGCTTGGAGTGCGAAGAAAATACCTAACGTTAAAGTTTGCGTTATCTATATTTTTGTATGAAAAAGGAGCAGCGCCCCTAGCGGGAAGAAGGGATACAAAAATATAGTCAACGCTAACTTTGACGTTAGGTATTTTCTTCGCACTCAAGCCACAGGCCACTGAAGGCTATTTTTATCGGGATACAAATTGAGCGAAGCCACGAGCGGAGGCTAGTAATGGAAAACGGCAATAATTTTGTTCAACACCGCTGTACGAAAAACTGCTGTCTCCATAATCCATATACATATTTTAAACACTTAGAATTTTTTTGATCACTTCAGTCTGCACGCCGCATTTTATTTTGTTCACTCAACTATTTTGTAGTGATGAAAGATTACCGTCCCTTCCTAAAAAATACCCTCTTAAAAAAAAGCAACAGTATACAAGCAGGGATAATAAAACTTCACGGTGTTATTTTTCATGGATTTATTTACAGTAAAACACGCAATAATTAACTAAAATACAACATCAAAAGGTCAGCATTCTATTCAGTATCTACGCAAAATGATGACCCTATATATTTTTTAAAACATAATTAATAAATTACGTATATATTCGCGCCCAAAACGAGGCGTTGAATACTAATACTTGTTTCTCTTACATAATCATGAAAAGCAATTAAGAAGGAAGGAAGCCTTTAAATTAGAACTTAAAAAATATTTTTTAAATGTTCAGTATAAACAGTGACTCACAATATTCATAATATGCACATTAAAAAATGTTGTGCATTTAAAGCAGATCAAATTAAATAAGCAGTAGGTACTTCTGTTCGTAGGCCGTCGTCCATTTCGTGGAAGCACTTTAAAAATTGCTGAAAAAGCGAATAGCTTTTTTTGCGAAACGCCGGAATGAGTAAGCGTTGCAACCCTGTGGTTTGGGGAGGAAAAGTAAACTAAACTTAATGTATTGATTCATCATGTTCATGACTCAATATAATATTTATGAGAAACATAAAGTTCATTTAAGGATAGCACATAATATACAAGATAAATAAACAAGATCTCAAAGAGCAAGACTGGAAGGAAGTGAACTTTATGCTTCATAAAAATAAGGATCAATTCATAAAACCGTAGTGGAACTGACCTGGACTTCCGCTTGCGGTCAGGTGACTCGTCCACTTCGAGGACCTCAGCGGCCTCCTCACCGATGATTCCATTCAGCATGTCGACCACGTTGGTGATGGTTTTCAATTTGTTCTGGATCTCCAACTAGGAAGGATAGATTCCGTAACAATTACATTCATCTTTTTATAGATTTTTTTTGTATATAAAATCAATAAACAACATTCTATAATACTCCAGTTGTAATAAGCGCAATATTTAAAGCAAACTACAAACACAACCAATAGGAGTTGTAAATAAACTCTGATAAAGTTCATTTGTAATGCATCCTGCAAACCTGTAGTTTGGTGTTTTCCTTCAAAAACCTCTTGGTGTCAGGGCTAGGGGACCGCTTTGGGTCTCCACGAAGCTCGTTGCGCTGGTCCTTCAACGTCTCCATCTCCTTCTTGAGAATATTCGCTTTCTTTATGTAGTCTTCGCGCTGCTTAGATAGTGCCGATTTTTGAAGGCTACGTTCAGTTTCGAGGCTGGCTGAAATTTTTTGTGTCTTCATTAGTTGGTTAAACACTCTTATTCAATTAAAACTTTAATAAATTTCCACATTTGAGAACAACAAATAGAAAATAAGATATAGCTTAGCTGTTAGTTTAACTGATATATGATTTCAACACATGCAATGCAAAAAATATATTGAATCATAATTGTAGTGACTGGGAGTTTTTCCTCTCTATTCACTGCTTCATTCCTATGTCTTTCCTCCACTTTGCTACTTGAAGAAGTGCAGAATAGCATAAGCTCTCAGAGAATACTGTAATAATTTAATATATACAGAAATTAAATATTATAAATGTTTATACACTAAGATAGAATAATAATAGGATTATTAATAAAACTTAATGTAACAAAAATGGGAGTTTTTGTGGTGATTCTTCTTACTCATGCAGTTCAAAATAAAGCTAATTTGTTTATGAATGTGTGCCAACAAGTGCATGCAAAATGCATAATATTTATTTGAAACATATACACCCAGTCACCATAACCCACCTATTCACAATATGTGTTTGTGTGCATTGGTTCTTTTGAGTATTATTTGATAGCGAATGTACATACTGTATGTGAGAAAATAAAACATTATGTGACTATAAGGTCAATATCCGTTTCATAGACAAAACAATTTTAATAAGATGCATGCATGCAGTAGACATTTGTCACTGTTTGTATTTCACTTGGGTTTAAGACAGCATGTTACAAACCTCAGAATAATATGATGTTGCCGTCTCTGCTGTTGTAGCCTCGCAACTATCTCCACTCAATAACTTAGAATATAGGGTTCAAATAAAAGCAAGTAAAATCCTAAATATTTTTAATGCATTTTAAGCATGTCAAAATTCAGCAAATTGCATGCATTAAAGGTCACTATTTATTCTCAAAAAATGTTAAATCAAGTCAATCTATATATATAAAAATGAAACCCGTTTTCCTTGTTCACGGCATCACGCATGAATGGCTGGACCGATTTCACTAATTCTTTTTTTGTTGTATTTGTTATTATTAGGAGAAGGTTCTTACGGAAAAAAATATTAAGAAAATTGCTACGCTAAGGTGGTACGAAGTTCGCCGGGTCAGCTAGTTTAAAATAAAAGGATAATGGGTGATATCCATCGAGATATATATAATAGCTCATGAATTCATGATATCCTGAATATTAAAGAGTTTTTTAATGTTTTTGTTGTTTTTAGTGAAAATTCTGATGTTATAAGTATGATATGAACATACCTTCTTTCTTCATCTGGTCTTCGGCATTCTGGTAGGTAGTGTGTGGCCCGGGGGGTGGGGGCAGTGACATCTGATTCCACAGAGCCATGTCCGGCATCAGTGAGAGAGGACCCGATGCAGTTGGAGGGAAGTCGTCATAGATACCAGAGTATGAGGGCTGATAGCCAGCCGTGTAGCTTGGCTTTGTAAAGGAAATGATAAGTAAAGTGGAGTGGATGCTGGGCTGTTATTTGTTACACATCGAGCCACAAAGTTGCAGCTAAGTACAAATATAGCACAAAACATTATTATCATCAAACCTTAGTAATATAGGAATATGAATCACACAATCAATTAAATAAATTTATAAAATTTCTTAATTTCGAGTGGGAAAGAACAATAAATAAATATTCAATTGAAGTATGAAAAAGTGGAAAAAAGAGCTGATATAGTGAATGAGATTTCAAAATGCAAGCAAAACAGGAAAAATTGCACTATGCACTATGATTTCCATCTTGCACCAAATTTAATACATTTATTAAAAGCTATTTATAAAAAACATCAATTTAATACAATTTATTCAAAAAATCCTCTGTATTTTAAAAATAAATTCTTTGCTCACATTCAGGTAAAAAACACCATGATCAGCAGGTACTAACATAACCTACACATACAATATTTAACACATGAACAGTAAAATGGGTTTGCAAGTCACATCGGGCCCAATCGGACCCCCATCCTCTCTCAACTCTTTTTATCTCCTATCTTGTCCGCAGAACTAGCTTTCCTCATTATATCCAAAATAAGTTCTGCTGTTGCAGCTAGCGGAGGGGTTAATAACTGTTCCTTACACAATTTATTAACCTATCAGGTATTATTGATAATCTATCAGGTATAAGGTTGGTACCCGTATTATGAGTAATTACCTCAGGGGGTTGGAAGCCAGGCGGCGGCGGCGGCGGAGGCGGCTGCCCCGAGAACCCTCCCTCTTGAAACTGGGAACTTGGGTTCTCCCAAAGTTCACTCGGCTCAGGAAGCTTGGAAATTTCACTCAGAATGTTGTCGTCGATCATATCTTTGTCGTGCTTTCTAGGTGATTGTCTTCGTTTCTCGATGTCACTCCGGCTGATACTTCTGCTTCGTTTCCTCGAGCGATCGCCTCTATCCCGAGGATCAAGGCGCGGATCCCGATTTTCTCTATAGCTCCAAGGGCGGCGTTCGTTTCCATGGCGATCGCGATCCCGGTGATCTCGGTCGTAAAAGGGTTTTCTAGGATCGTGAGACATCTTAACACTTGTATCCCAAAATTTGATTTTGTAAAAGCATTGCAAAATGCCAAACAAAATCTGCGATTGCCGGACGCCGTAGGGATGGATGTGGATGGGTAAAAATTATCGGTATCGATATTTTATAAAAAAGACGTGTGGCACTCGGGGACTGCCGCGGTAATTAGTAGCTATTGCATAGCATTTTGTATCAACTTATGCATTTATAATTATTTATTTATTTTATTTATGCAGTATTTCTTTTTCTTTGATATTAATTCAAGTTACACTTTTTGAGGGTGGTGACCGATAAGAAAACAATTTATTTTCTTTTATTAAATAAAAATACGTCAAGTTGCACGCACACAAACACTGTGTCGAAGACTGCCGAAAAGAAACGACGTTAGACAATGCACGGCCTTTAAGCCACACCTCCGTGCCCGTCGGAGTGGGGAGCGTGAGGTTTTTTTTCGTTACGGAATTTCTGCATTCGGTCCCCGCGCTCAAGGCCCTCGATAGAAGCTATGCAATAGCTTAAAAAAAGAATCGTTTTTTAATAGATTATGTTTTTATTTTTATTGTTTTTTTATTTTCATTCAGAAGTATTTTACAAATTAAAGAATTCATAAAATATTCATTATTATATCTCAGTAAAATAAAATAACTGTACTAAATATCGATGTATTGGTCATAGACAGCAATGTATAAATATGAGTGATGTGTATTATTAACCGACTTCAAAAAAAAGGAGGAGGTTCTCAATTCGGTTGTATTTTTTTTTTATCTACTCATTCAAAGAAATAAATTATGTTAGTCAGCCTGATTCATTCTCATTCATTCCGAAGTCAGCTCAGCTGTAGTAATAATCTTTGCTGAAATCATAATAATAAGTTGTGTAAAAATATAGGGGTATATGCGCTCTGACCCCTCTCTTCAGAACTCAAGACAATTTCACATGCACGTGGTGCACCCTGCTAACTAACAAACGGGGCTTTGGCAGCCGGCTGATCGAGGCATAGCACAGTGTAACACCGGCACAGCTAAATCACCTGGCTGCCGATAGGAAGCAGCGGTGCGAGAAGTTGTGCCCTGCGATCCTAAACCCATGTGGGTGCCCAGCATGGGGATTGTGGGCATAATATACCCTTTTTTAGGGGAGACCTATGTCCAGCAGTAGACTGATATAGGCTGGTACAGTACTATGATTGTGTAAATGTGGACTAACAACGACTTGGTTTGAAAGCAATTGAAATATCACACTAATATTATAGATTCTAAAGTTTGTTTATTCCCACTCAACTTCGTAACGGCTTAACGGCTTAACAGATATGGATGTTTGAACCTTGAGTACATAATTTGTGACCTGGATTAACATTATAGACTTGTTATCCAGGTAACACGCTTGGAGCGGAAGCTAGTAATCAATAAAATGCAGTATTTGCAAGTATGCCCCCAAAGTTTAAATAAACCTTCGATATCATAAAATATCCATAGTGTCATGTTCTTTATTATCGAAAGATCGATATTAAGCCATCGACTTTATTATCGATATTTAATAACCTTCTCTAACCAAACAACCTTTCATCTTCCTTCAACCATAGATAATTGGTACATAGATACTCTATGATCTATGCCTTGAACACAAAAAGAACGTGATTTTTTGTTTTTATTGGCAAATTCACAATCAGTGTGAGACGCCAAGAAGAAAAAAAAACAACAAAAAATCATCAGAGTTGCACAATTCAAAAATATTTCCGAGCTCAAATTCTAAGGTACCTTTTTTCGTTAATAATTACCCAATTGTTTTGAGTGTTATATATTGCAGTCTACATTGTTCGTTCAGTTTCTATTTAAAACCAATTGTGTTATTGCAAAAAAACAAATTAAAATTTAGCTCGAAAACTAAAATTAAAACCAATTGTGTAATTTCAAAAAAATAAATTAAAATGTAGCGAAAACTAAAATTATCAATGTTTCCGTATTATGCAACTTGTACTAGGGTATGGGTACTGAAACTTTATTCTGTACCCCTAGCACGGGTACTACACCATGGTGGAAGCATCGATTTAAAATAGTTTTGGAACGAAGTTCCTTATCGCGCGTTGCGGAAGGGGGCTAGACGGTCTATCTGCTCGTTAGCCTCGCCGTATAGGCTTGGGCTACGCGGCGGCGCCGCGACACCCAGTTCAAATCGCTGTGGTGATTACGTCTTTTTGCATGTTTTTAATTTGAATTTATGTAATATGATCTGTATTTCAATGAAGCCTGATCTGTATTTCAATGAAAGCTACTTCGTTCCATCCGGGTGTCCCTTGACACCTCTCAAGTTTTTTATATCTCGATGGGTGGAAGCATAGAGACTCGAAACAAAGTATTTGCGAATAATACAAACATTTGTCCCGCAGCGAAAAATTTTTGTTTTTCTGAAAGGAACCATGGGTTGACAACCCAAGGTTACATTGAAACCCTATTTGTTGAATATGTAGCAGTTAGCATATTCTTAGCTTAGCTATTTTATTATCACTTTATCCTACTTAGCTATCGTTTCTAATCCTGTCCAATTTTATCTAAGTATATTAATCCAAACTTATTTTGGTATTGAGATAAATGGGGAAGAGAGAGCTAAGAATATGCCAACTGCTATTTAACAAATAGGGTTTCAATCCAACCCTGGGTTGGCAGCACATGCTTCCTTCGGTTCCTTCCAGAGATTTAGTACCTATCAAGTTTAAATAATTATGTCGATGCCTATCAATGATGATGCCTTTTATCAAACATTTGCCATTTGACGTGAATGCAACATTGGGAAAATCATCAAGGCTGAAATGGAGTTCGCTGCGGGACTAATGTTTCATTTCGAATCAGGAGGTTTTAAAAGCTAAATGTTCATGGGTGCAAATCGACTGTAATATAAAATGCTCTGAGAGCAAAACGTCCTCAATTTAAAATGATTGCTAGTTTTCAGAGCACAAAGTCCTCATTACAGAATATTCGCAATGTAAAACGTCCGCAATTCGAAATGTACCTATGCCAGACATTTTTAGATCCTGTCTGCCTAAATCCTCTCATACTGAGGGAAATAAAGATATTCAATACATATTTTCTATGAATCTGCAAGAAGGCAGGTAAGGCTAGGTACGTTGTTCGATCAGTTTCTACAATTTCCAAAAAACGTACATAGAAATTGAGCTAATATAGTATAATATAAAAGTTTTCGAATTGTGCAACTCGTACTAGGACCTCTGATGCCGGAACTACATATCCCATTTCAAAAAATCTTTCATCTTTTATTTATCTATTTATGATAGTGATAGGAAGCTACATTATCAGCGCTAAACACAGGCTGTCTTTATTTAAAAAAAATGAGATTCCTAAAGACAATTGCAATAATGTTACCCAATCAACATTACAACACAATACATGATGGCCGAACCGTATTGTCAAAGCCGGAGGTATTATCAGAGTTATAGGACTTCTATGGCCGACGGTATACGGCACATGCTCCTTGCCCCCAACGTGACAACCACGATTCTAGAGCCACCCTCACCCGCCACTACACCGAGGACCTGCCAGAAATCAGCCAAGACGAGATCGTATTGGCCCTGACGCCCTGAGACAGCTAAAAAATGGAAAAGCTCCCGGTGAAGACGGAGTCACTTTGGAACTTCTGAAGGCAGGAGGAGCTCCTGTTGTGCAAGCGCTGCAGAACCTCTTCAACTCCGTCCTTCACTGTGGGAGAACTCCAAAGGCGTGGAACGAGAGCTTGGTGGTTCTGTTTTTCAAGAAGGGTAATAAGATTCTTCTTAAAAACTATAGACGTATTTCGCTCTTAAGCCACGTCTATAAGCTGTTTTCTAGGGTCTCAACGAATCGTCTCGCCAGGAGACTCGACGAGTTCCAACCACCGGAGCAGGCCGGGTTTCGCGGAGGATACAGGACCATAGACCACATTCACACAGTGAGGCAGATTATACAGAAGTCCGAAGAGTATAATCAGCCCCTGTGTCTGGCTTTTGTGGACTATGAGAAGGCCTTTGACTCTGTTGAAACCTGGGTTGTCCTGGAATCCTTGCAGCGATGCCAAGTGGACTATCGTTATATCGAAGTGTTGAGTTGTCTGTACGAAGCCGCCACTATGAGTGTCCGAGTACAGGACCAGCAGTCTAAACCCATCCAACTGCGCCGCGGAGTGAGACATGGAGATGTCATATCTCCGAAACTGTTCACAAGCGCGTTGGAGGACGTGTTTAAGACGCTGGACTGGAATGGTATTTTTATTTTTATTTTATTTATTGATTTCACAAATCAGATTACAATCGAGTTAGTTTAAAACAATGTTTACCTGATATGTTTAGATCTAGATTAGTAATCAATTATGTGAACATGACATCTTTAGAGTGTTGCAAACTTACAAATTAAATTAACCAAAAAACATTAAAAAAACGAGGAAATTATTTAACGTTATATAAACAAGGTAATAGCAAAGATTACGGACACATCGTTTAAACTTAATGATGTAACGATCTCAAAAAATTTCAAACCGACGCAAACCGGGTTGAAGGTACATGCAAACCGAGTTGTAAACCGAACCGAAAAAATCTATGTAAACCGGGTTGAAACCGAGTTGCAAACAGATGCGACGAAGCAATTTAATACAAATTGGTTCATCGCATCGACTTGGTCATTTCGGTTTATAACTCGTTTTCAATTTTAACCCGGATTACTTAGATTTTTGCGGTCTTAGCACATGTTAGAATTTTATGATAATGAAACCCGATTAATAATAAAAATTGAACTCGTTTCTGGTAGAGACCAAGAACGAATGTATTTTTAACTAAGATCAAACAATAATTTGTACTGAAAGTAGTTCACTTTTTACAAATAAAATAAAAAAAACAACATTTTGATATAAAATAAAATAACCAACTAACTAAACGCAACAAAACACTAAACATTACATACATTCGCTGCACTTGCTCAGCCACAACGGTCGGTTCAACTCGGTTCTGCCGAGCCGAACCGAGTTGAACCGACCGACCGCCGCGCCGGCGACGCCGAGCGAAGTACCGACTCGCGGGGCTGCACCGCACCGCGCGTGAGTGGAAGAGGGACAGCGATCAACAAACCGCTCGCTCACCTCAGCTCGTTCAGATCGATTTGACATCGGTTCAAATCGACTTGAACGGTTCGGAGCTCAACCCGGTTTGACCCGGGTTGGTAGATCGAGTCGTAACATCGCTATTTAAACTTATTTACCCTAGGGTCAAAGATATCCAAATCTCTAGATGGAGCCAACTCTATTATATAGACGACACATTCGAGGAAGAGGATTATTAAAAGAGGCATTGTTTTTATATACGCTTAAAGCAAAAGTTGATGGGTTCCGGGATCTGTGGTAAGTATTAATGTTGATAGATGAAGTTAAAATGGGACAATCTATGACAGAGTGAAGGATTTTGTGGAGGTGTATGAGGTTGATGTATTCCCTACGAGTAGATAGAGTGGCTACTTTAAAGTGATTAAGCCTATTTTCGTAACCTTTAAGTGAGCCGCCTATGTTTTGTCGATACGAAAGGATTTTAAGGCATTTGTTCTGGACGCTTTCTATCCTGCTCGTATGGATTTCATAATATGGCGACCAGATTCATAATATGGACATAAACATAAACGGCGAACATTGAGACATGTTTGAACATTGACACTTGCGATTCGCTGATGACATAGTCCTATTGGCGGAGTCGCTGGAGGAGCTACAACTGATGCTGGACGGCCTAGCATTAGCCTCGCGAAAGATAGGTCTCGGCATGAATTTGGACAGCTCCAGAGTCATGGTCAATGACCGAATTGATCCCAGTCCTGTCGTCGTTAATGGACTTCTAATGAATCTTCTTGAAGTTATTTCGGAGTATACATACCTCGGGCAGATATTGCAGTTGGGTAGAAACAACTTCGAGAAGGAGGCCAAGAGGAGGATTCAGCTGGGTTGGGCAGCATTTGGAAAACTACGCCGAGTTTATCGTCACCCATACAGCAATGTTTGAAAACGAAAGTTTTTAGTCAGAGCGTCCTACCCGTCATGACATCCGGAGCCGAAACGTGGACACTCACAGTACGGCTAGTCCACCAGTTTAAAGTCGCTCAGCGAGCTATGGAACGAGCTATGCTCGGAGTTTCTCCGAAGGAAAAAATCCGTAACGAGTATATCCGACATAGAGCTAAAGTTGTAGACATAGCTTAGAAAATTAGCAAGCTGATGTGGCAGTGGGCTGGCCATATCTGCCGAAGAACCGATAACCGGTAAAAGAGTTCTTGAGTGGAGACCGCGGCTTTGCAAACGTAGTGTAAGACGCCCTCCGGCCAGGTGGAGTGACGATCTGTGAAAGGCTGCTGGTAGAAGCTGGATGCGTCGAGCTCAGGACAGGGCGCCATGGCGCTCATTAGGGCAGGCCTATGTATATTTTATATAAAATGAATTTATGTATCTTGATATGTAAGTATTTTATTATTATTATTATTATTCGTATATTATAAATATTTGTGTAGGTACCTACCTAGGTGTATGTAATTTATAATGTAGTTTATATTTAAATTGTATGTAAAAAAATAGATTTAAGTTAATTTATGATTGGATTATAAAGCACGCCTACCACCATCTTATAACAAACCATAGGTTTGGCTGGTAGCAAATGCTTGTAGCATTTAGCCCAACTTTTTGTTACATTTTTATGCAATGAGGTATAAAATAATAATAATAACTTAGGTAGGTATAAAAAGTATGATTGCTTATTACAATAAAATATAATTAAATACCTGGGTACCTACGACATTGTCTAGACTCTACCTAGAGCTTGGCGTGTGTGAATGGTTATTTGAGTGATGAGTACGAGTGCGTTACGTGAGTGTTAGTTAGGGCTTGCAAATATTCGAAAATATTCATATTCGAATATTCGAATTTTTTTCGGGTACTATTCGAATTATTCGAATAATAGAAAAACACTATGATTTTATTAAAATCACATCTTATTTTGATATTTTGAGTGTTATTTTCATGAAGAAGTATAAAGTATCAACTTATTTTATTCTTAACGCGTTTTTTCCAAGAACTAATTTTAAAAAAATTACAAAAAGGTATGTCACCGTAACGAGACATTGGTGATTTAAACGCACAATCAACCACAAATTAAAATTTTCTTCTTCGTATGAGCTAGTGGCCAACTCTAGTGTCGGAGATTTTAGGCCGCCCGAAGGCCTCAGACGTGGCTTAACGACTGAATAGCCGGAGCAACATCTTAACGTGCCTTCCGAAGCACGGAAGTGGTCAAATCTAAATGTCACTAAACAGTCATCCATCCAAGTAATGACCACGCGGAGAGTTGCTTAACCAAGGTGATCTCTTAAGTACACAGAAGTAAGCCACGACGGACGGACGGACAAAGCAGCACCAAAGGGTTCGTTTGACCGGCTCGGTAATGACACTCTAAAAACAGTCTTATAAATCTAGGTTAGTTGGTATTTTAACAAAATCATGAAAATAAACATTCCCGTTAACGACAGAGACGAATTGACAGAACAGTCTCGTCAACTACGCGAAACTTCCGAGTGTTTCCGAACCGTGTTCCGAACCCGATAAAAGTTATTGGGTTTGGATCGGATCGTTCGACATGTTGTTTACCCGAACGACGACGTAAACTTGTATAGTCTTGTATGGATATATCGCACGAACTCTTAAGTGGCATTTCATGCACATCTGAGTTCCGATTTCATTGTTATTAATTTAAATCGAATATTCGAATATTGAAATATCAGTATTCGAATATTCGAACAAAAATTATATTCGAATTATTCGAATATTCGAATATTCGAATGCAAGCCCTAGTGTTAGTCCACCGGCCACCGGCCACCCTCACTGGGTAGGTCTATACATAAAGACTATAGTTAGAGCCCTACCTACCTCTATATTATAGAAAGAGTGAGGGTGGACTATAGATGTAAGGCCGGTTTAAAACCAATACGTTTAAAACTATTTCTTTCGATTCAAAACGGCCGTGTTGATGAATATGGTTTTATTATTTTTATTTTTTTTTAAATTATAACAACATTTCCTTGATTTTATCGAGGTAGGGATATGACGGAGTACCTGTAATCGGTGTGAAAAAAAGTTTAATGTGTGATACTGATATACTGATATTGATATATATCTACATAATGGTTTTAGTTCTAGTTGGCCCGTCCGACCAAGCGTAGACAGATAGATAGATAGATAAATTCTTTATTGTAGGCCAAACAAAGTTTAATAATTTTCAGGAAAATTTACAATAAAAGTAAGTATCATGGGCGGTCAACTTTTGGATTGGCACGAAAGCACGATAAAGGAAAAGAATGCGATGTACATACGAGAGTAGCTACATCAATAATACACATAACTGACTAAAAAGTAGGTAAAAGCGTTAAGCATAGGTATTACCTAAGTTATGAAAACTCTGTGTTGCTAAATAAACATTTTTTCAATGTTTTCAAACGATATAAATAAATCAATTTGATTCTTTCACTTTTAAATTTTTTGTTTCATTTTTTTCTTCAATTTTGAGTCTCGTTGACGTCGATGTCACTCGTGTTGTGACTCGACCGTTGTAATGTGCCTAAACACATACACTGCCGGGCGCGGCCGCTTTGTAGGCGAGCTTTCAATCTTTTCGAACGATTTATTTGCGTTTTAAAACGGCTACATTTAAAACGTTTTAAATCGGTTGATTTACATCTGTAGGGTGGACCATCCTGGTAGGTACCTACTATACATTTTTACTTATAATTAAGTCATTATTAATAAGAAGTTAAGTTATTTAACGCATTAATTTTTTGCGATAAAGAGCATTACTCAAAGTCACTTTCATGACTTACCGACGAATCCTATATTATACCGTAACCGATAACGCTTCGTTTTCCTTTGAAAAACTATCAAAAATTAACAACGAGGCGTCGAAAATTTGACAGTTTTTCAAGGGAAAACGAAGCGTCATCGGTAACAGTATAATATAGGAACCGGCCGTTAGCCAATACCTTATTTGCAACTTATTTAGTTATTTTATTATTGCAGTGCGTATCGGTTCGATGCATTGATAATTTGCAATCAAACTGTGGTTTCGGCAACGTTTCAGTCGCACTTCACCTTTTACCTTCACCTTCGTCGTCCACTGCTGGATGTCGAACGTAGGAAGTTTGTTGTGATTGTGACTAATAGCTTTGCTAATGCTAATAGATAGGTCCATAAAGCTCCATAAAATTAGGCAATCTTTTAAAGAGTAAGTGTAGGTACGCTTTTTTAACAAAATCCCATGAGACGTGCTAAATCAATGTATTGATATTTAAGCTGTTGGCGTTCCTATTAAATAAATAAATAAATAAATAAATCTATCAGTCAAATTAAAAAAAGGTTTTTAAACGAAATCTCTGTAATAACTCTTCTAAAATTACTATTTACATGACAAAAAAGCTTGGGATGAAACTCTCTACAATGTCAGTAAATGTATTACAACAAAACTCAAATATGTACCTACGTGAAAAAGCGTTGTACGTTTCTTGCTAATTCTTCATGTGAAGAATTCACTGGTTCGTCGCGTTAGGAATCGGTGTAAATAAAAATAAATACGATTTAAGCGTCCCTTAGGGGTCCTAACTCCTAATAAATAAAGAGATTTTGTATTTTGTGCCCATCTAGGTAGGTAGGTATGTAAAGTACATAGCGCTTGTGACTGTGACTGAATTTTGGGTCGTTGCACCACGATGGCGGGGAAGCAAAACCGCCGCGAGACGCTGAAGCACAACCATTGTCGCACGACCGCTGCACGCATGCGCGGACTCGCAAAAACCGCGCGAAAACTTCCCTCGAGATATTTTTTTATTTTTTTATTTTCGCTGTTCGTCGTTTTTGTGTTGTGTTATTGTTGAACAATCTTCAAAATATCAGAATAAAATGAAGTACAAGGTAAGTTTTATGTTTTAAACATCATAAAAGTATTCTGGATCATAATACTGAATCGTTCTACCTACCCTCAAACTATTTAGGAAGCTACGTACACAATAGTATTTTTTCATGGAAAATTAAAAATACGGATGTGGATATATTTCAGCGCATTTTTTTATTGTTGAGTGAGAAAAGTCTAGGGGTTAAGTTGGTAGTAGACCTTTATTACCTTTAAGAATGTAATTAAGTAGGTAGTATAATTTAACGGAAATCAAAACTCATAATATATCATAACCTATTGCATACCTTCTTAATTCTTACTAGGAATTTTGATTAAATTAAGAATAAGAAGCAACGACTTTTAACTTACCTATTATAATTCGTAATCAACTCGTCACACAGGTAGGTTAGGTAGGACAATACTGAGTACCTAATAAACTATGTACCACCTATGTGTTCTGTACCTAGTGGTATTCATCCTGAAAGATTTGCATAAAACTTATCGGTTAACGCAAAAGCAGTATCTACCTATCTTCACAATTTAAAGGAGGTACCTACCTACCTACGGCACCTATCATCATCATCATCATCATCATCAGCCTATAGCCCTTATAGGCTTCCCCTAAACATAGGTCTCCCCTAAAAATAGGCCTCCCCTAAACATATGCTAAACATACACTGGCACTTATAGCAATTAATTTAAAGAAAACCCAGTAGTATGTAAAGTACTTAGGGCCTAAACAGTGAAGGCGCAGTGCATCCTATCCCACAGAGCAAAAAGAATTAGGTTACCCTACGTTATCTAGGTCCCTAGGTTGATTGTCAAAATGTTTTTTGATATAAGTTATGTTTTTAAAATGAATACTGCAGTGATAAATAACATCGAACTGACAATGGTGAACCCATCTGTAACAATGAGATACAAAAACATTAGGTAGGTACTTACTTATTATTCTTTCGGTAACATGAGACTTTTACTTATAACAGTATCACATTCACATATAATTTGAACGCGACATGTATGTAGGTACATAATATATAGTATAATTATTATTTAATTTAATTTAATTAGAACGGTCATGTGGTCCATGACCGTTCTAATTAAATTAAATATTTACTAATTAATAATTATTATACAAGACTAATTAAAAACAACTAAGTAAAATAAAATAATTCCAAGATAACATTAAAATAAAATCATAAAATCATAACAGCTATTAGATCACATACTCAAAAGATAATAATTTAAATTATAATAATAAATTTACAAAACCAAATAACATTATTACATAGTCCTAAGTTACATCTTTATAATACTTTAGGCACGCCGATTATGTAAAGAAGAAGAAGAAAATACATTTATTTTTTACCCATTGTATAGCCATTACATTAATTTTAACCATTTACAAAAAATCTAGACAAGCAGGTAAAAAATACTAACTTCTAATAACTATGCTAACTTTGGGTAAAAAATGTCCCTGTCTTAGCTTTATACCACATCGACACGCAAGTAGGTAGCTACGTGCCCTACCACCATATATAATAACAAACCACAGGTTTGGCTGGTAGAAAATGCTCGTAGCATAAAGCCCACCTTTTTGTTACATTTATCGTGCAATAAATAAATACATAATTCCAAAACCCAACTGGGCAGGGCCAGCTGGGCATGATATTTTTTTTGCCACTACCACTCACACATATAATCAGGTAGGTATAATATAAAAATCCTGTAATTATTTGTTTATTATCTATTACTACACAGAGCACAAACACACTTTTTTATAAAAAAATATATGCTCAAACCTAGACTCAGTTTGGTAGGTATGTAATCGTTCCCCCGACGCAAATCACACAATCGAATTTGATGGATCAACGATTGGTATTATATGTGCGCTTTTTGATTCGGTTTTTTTTTTATTTAATTTTTATTTCCGTCTTTTTGAACAATTATCTTCGTATTAAATAATTTGTTAAGGTTTTGTGTTAATTGAACCAATTTACACAAAACCTTAACCAATTATACACATACCCTTTCTCATGAATCACTCTATCCATAGGTAAAAAACGCATCTGGAAAATCCGATGTATTTGAGTTTATAGCGAACAGACAGACAGACAGACGTAGCGCGGCCGGGGCGGGGGTTATAATTGGCCTTACTTACAAAAACCTGTCAAAAGATAAACAATGCTTAAACTATTACCGTCTCTCACCGTTGGTTAATGACAAACAGTGACAGGGCTAACTTAACTTAATCGAAGCAAAGTTCAAATCAACATCAACATCAGCAGTCTCCAACTCCATCAAAAACAATGTAATAGTTATTAAGAACAATGACGTTAAAAAAATATAAGCCAAGCAGAGTTTCTTGCCAATTCTTCTCTGTTTGGTCGCGTTACGAATAGGTGGTAAATTAAAAAAAAATGACGTTACAAAGTGAGTGAAAAAAATGACAGTTCCTACTTTGAGTTTGAGTAGCATTTTTAGGATGTATGGAGGGGTTCATGTTCTAAGACTAAGAATTATTTATCTATCATTTTAAGCATACTTTACAATTTTAATTTACCAATAAAACATAGTAATAATATAATGGCTTGTATCTCACTACAAAAAGCGTTGCAGCACCTACACTAGTGGTTAGACTTGTGTTATGTGCCTTTTAGGCGATATTATGACTGTGTACCTAACTACCTTCCAAAATGGTAAATTTGGAATTACCACAGTTAGAATTATATCTACTTAAACAATAAGTAGGTAAGGTACCTAACAAAATTATTAAAATTACAACGATCAATCAAATCAATTTCCATACAGCATCATTTAAATTGTGGGGTGTACAGGGTTCCAACCCCTATCTTCGGAACCCAAGCCAACCACCTGCACGTGGTGCACCCTGCTAAACAACGAACGGGGCTCTGGCGGCCGGCTGATTGCGGCATAGCACAGCCTACATTGGCACAGCTAAATCCCCTGGCCACCGACCGGCAGCAGCGTCGGTGGTGCGAGAAGCTGTGCCCTGCGATTCCCAACCCGCATGCCCAGCGTGGGGATTATGGGTATATCCCCCTTTATTAGGGGAGGCCTATGTCCAGCAGTGGACTGATATAGGCTGATGTGGGTGTGGTGGATCATTTAAATTAATTACTTAACGAGCCATGTAAACAAATAAGTAAGTATTAAGTAGAACATACATAACTAAATACAAATTAATAGTAGATTAGTAGCCAAGGGCTGTAAGGCATCAATTGCAGCCCGAGATATTTATTAGTTCGAGTGCTGCTTTACATCTCGATTGTGAGGTAAGTAGAAAAAAACATTTTTTTTTCAAGAACGAAATTGAGCTTCGCCGGTCGATATTTGAAATTGATGATTATTAAACTCACACGAAGACAAGGCTGAATAGCAAAGCGACCTCTTTGGTCATTGGGCTGAATGCATGATGTCTATTGCCAGTATGATGGTTAGATGTATGCGAACTTTTTGAAAGAAAGAGTGTTTTTTTTTTAATTACTTACCGCCCTAGGGCTTTACTAGCTACATTATTACCCTAGAGCGCTAATTAGTCACCTACAAGCCCCATTTGGAGGTAACAAGAACCTACTTACCGAACATGATAGATGTAAAAAATCATTAAAGATTGTTTAGCAGCCTTGCCAGGTCAAGAATAAACAGGTAAGTCGTATTGTTTTCATAGTTCATTTCAAGTTCTGCTTAGTTTGGGGCTAGATTGTATTGTGTGATACTGTGCAGCACTCTAAAATATAATCATAAATATTCCGAATTGGTTTTTATACCGTCCCAATCGTTTTTTATCCGTCCCAGATTTCGGGTCCGTTACATTACATTTGATACAATCTCAGGATAATGTACCCACATCAAAATGTATCGGACGCATTTTTTACCCGTTACTTGATCTCCATACAATGTCATTGTTCCTTCCGAATTGTCACCAAAATCCGATCATCGACCCCACGGCCCATAACCAGTTCCTTATGTGACTTGCAATCTTGCAATCTTCTCTTGTCTTGTTGGATGAGTGATGGATGACGGTTGAATTAGATGTGGGTTCCAGGCAAGGAGGTTAGATTGGGAGGGCGCGATTTGAACAAAAATCTGTACCTATATTCTCCCAATTTAGGGTTATGCCTCGTTTCCTCTTTAGTGTTACACAAAAACGGAAACGAGACACAACCCTAATTTGGACATTTTTATTAAGAAAAATCAGGCACAAATTTTATTCAAAGCGCGCATTTCCCTAGTACGAAGTTGGTATTACCTACTATTATTAATTCCATGGTCTATTGTAATTTGCCATGGCTGATGACAAGTTACTAGTTTCTTCTTCATTGGACCTTTGTTTGTTTCGATAAACACGGTCATAAAAAGCCTATATTTTAAAAGTAAGTATATTTTTGTGTTTTCAACTTTTGTCACATATTTGCACGCTTCTGTGCGGTGTTTGCCTCTTGCTCATCAAAGCCTTTCGTTATTATTATTCCACTCCTCGCAATTCGTCGCTACTACAGTACAGGCCAAGATCTTAAAAGCGCTTTAAGCTCGTCTCGCCATCTTTTCTGGGCCTCCACGTCGCCCCGGGCGCCGGCGCCGTCTGGTGTTGGGTGTCATCCAATCTGTGGTGGCCTTTCGTAGGAACTTCCTGATAGACCTTATTATTTCAGAAAAGTGTTTTTGCTTACATAATACTTTGAATGAATATTTTGATCGAGTCTCGGTTCAAAAGCTCATCTTTGCTTAGCTATCTGCTTAGCTATGTAGATTATGTGTAGGTAACCTGGTTTAATAGATATGCTTTGCAGCAATAATTGTTTACATAGGTGGGTATTTAGTAATTTTAGAAATATTCTACAGGCAGCAGGATGAATAAACTTTCGGATTTAAAAACTGAGGTTGAACGAGACAATCTATGGTAGGTAGGTACTTAGTGAATTTAGGTTATTCGAGCTACGGCTAAGCGAGACAACATCATATTACCTGTAGTCATAATTATTATCTAAAATCCGGGCTAAGCTGTCTAGCTTATCCATCATGATTATCTGTACTCCATTCTCTAAAAGTCGGTACCTACGTGCGTAATAGAGGTTACCTTTGGTAAGCAATGAAATAAAACGTGTAAAACAATCAAACGTAAGCTTCCTACATCTTTTCGATTCTTCCCTGCCACTCGATAAAACTGATACCTCATAAATATGCAGAGTGGGCAATAATCACGTTACGGTTATCGCGCGTTGTGTTTATTTCCCACAGTGTTAATGAGCATTAAGGCTCATTGTCCACTCAAAGCTGTAAATGACGACTGCAGCTTCATGAGTCACAGACTTTAGCATTGTCGTCGCAAGATTTATTTACTTAGTCGCTGAAAATTTTACAATAAGTACCCATTACCACCAAAGAAGTTGGATCAAATAATATTTTTAGGGTTCCGTACCCAGAGTGTAAAAAATGATGTACTTATGTTGCCGCTATAACAATAAATACTAAAAACAGAATAAAAAATATTTAAGTCGGGTTCCCATACAATGGTACGGAACCCTTCGTGTACGAGTCCGACTCGCACTTGGCCGGTTTGTTTCTATGATTATGATTACGAAGAAGATTAGTAGATGGATTTAAAATTCCTTATTAAATAAACCTTTTTTCCACCAATAGGTACTGTGCAAATCTCGGACACTATGCATGCATTAGCATCAATTTATCATATAAGTGTTTCCTATATTTTGCAGCATAAAAGTGGCCAGGCGTACAGAAAGTGTAAAATGTAGCTAGACGCTGTGCATTTTACAGTTTTCCTAAAGGCCTAAAGCCTGAAGATGCGCGTTGAATAAAACATGAACCTTCGCCGTCGTGCTGCCATGATGCATTCATTGTCGGTCATTTAATTGCACCGATTACACGGAAAGGCAAATAAGTAATCTCGCAGCACGTTGCTTTGTTTATCTCAGTCGGAGAATTAATACTACTTGAGGATAAACTATTTACTGGCTATGCACTTCATAGTCTTAACAATAGCACGCCATGCATGCGCTTTCTCCCCAAAGATAACGTCTACGCTGTAGGCAGGTAAAGGGTACTGAGCACGTCTAAGTTACGTCTTCTAGCTCTACAAGGCACCTGTTGCGTAACCCCTTCCGGTATTAGGAAATTAATGTCTTCGATTTCGGGTTAACTCAGCTATTTAAATAATGATCCCTTTATTGTGACAAAGCGATTATAGAATACCTACTTTTGTGCCAGCCGACTGAAAAATTAAGCAGTGAAAGTCTCACTTAGAACCGCTATAGTTGGAAGAACAGGCAGTTAAAGGCAGTCAATATACGATAATAAGCGTAGTTTTTTGAAATTTTAAATTGTAAACCCTTGAGCTTAGTGATAAAACGTATTTAAAAGTAACTTATCTGATGTAGCTTTTCTAATACGAGCTTTGGTCTTTGGGAATCTGGCATTTAAACCTATTTAAATAAACGTGAGTTCCTGTTTCCAACAAGTCGTTACGTGACTCTCTTGAACTTGAGATTTCTTTTGGAAACCATGTTCCATTGGCGACCGATGGTGAAGTTGCGGTTTTCTCCATTTAACAATTCGGTAAGTTCGGAAACAGAAATTGATAAATAATGGCGGTTTCGTAATCATAGTGTCCTAATAATGCCGCAAGTTTGGAGGTCATCATCTGCAGCAATTTCTGTAAGAAATAGAATAAAACATTCATTGAATACTTAGGTACTAAAAATACAAAGAAAGAAACGAAAGTATTTTCTCACGAATAAGGTGAATTCAAATTTTGACATAATAAATGTATAATGTGTCCCACGATGTGTTTGGTAACATATGGCTAGACAAACTGTGACATAACTTATAGGATGCTGTTACTTGCTGTTACCTACCTATGTAAAAGCTTTTGAATAATTTGTTTGCAATGACATTTCTATGTAACTACTTCGATAAAGTGCTTCCATCTTATTCATGGCCTTGGTGAAAGTGTTATTGTATGTAATCAGACTTACAACTTGGATTCCTACATTTGAGCCCACCTTTTTGTTACATTTAATGTGCAATAAAGTATAAATAAATAAATAAAGATAATAAGATGGATTTTTTTGGCAAAAAGTCTAGTAAGATAAATCGTTATTACGTAGCTAAGTTGAAAGATTTAGGATGCTTCAATGCATTTACTGTTTGCAAGTTCTATGACCTCGGTTTTAATGTTAGACTAGCAGAAAACTAAAAAAACTAAGGTCTTTGCATCGAGATGTTTTACTCGCCGATCGGGGCACTGTAGTGCCTGGGATATGGTTAGATAGAGCATAGGCTAGCTAGGGCAAGGATAGAGTAAGTACAAGATACAAGATATTTATTTGCACAAATAAGTGTAGGTAACATTAGGTCTTAGGACTAGTTTTAAAAGTACACGACTTATTTACCCTTTTCAGGCATCGCAAATTAGATTGGGTAGAGGGCTTTCCCCTGCACCTATAGGTACCATCCTTTCAGCCAGACTAGCAGAAACACTTCACAAATTAGTATAATATAGTAAAGACGATTAAATACAAGACTAGTTAGACAAGAACGTGACTAAAAGTAGGGTTTCTTGGCATCGTGCGTTCTTAAGGTTTTATGGTGGTTTTTTGTATTGCAAAATGTATTATTATGATATCCCAGTAACTATTACGTTTTTTTTTATTTCGGGCCATATCAGCCTTTGAGCAGTTTAAAAACTCTGGCTACCATCTCATATGAAAAGAAGTAAGGCGATATTGTGTTGGTAGGCAGATGGAATTGATTACTCTATTTTAATTTAATATTTCTAGATTGATTCTCGCGCGAAAAAAAAACGTTTCATAGGTTTTTTTAGTAAGTTTTTAATAAAGACTCCTTGTAAAATCCTAGATAAGTTGCACTTACTTAACAAGAACTAGGTAAAGACAGGCTACTTCCGGAATAGTTTACAAATACTCTACCTAATATCATTTTTACCCACCGCACTTGTTGCTATTTGATAAACATTTGGCACAAGGTTGAGTACTGAATATTTACTATCGCGTAACACTTTTCCTGTCATCCGTTCAGCTTGAACCCCTTATCACCAAGAAGGTATTCCACATTACTTTTCTGCATAGTCCTTAAAAATAAATCTGAGCTTTATAGTTTTGTTGCGATGAGCTGTTATAGCTTGTGTAAAGGAAATATATACTGTTAAATTCTCTGCTTTGTTTCTAAAATGTGCAAATAACGTAACCTTTTTGGACAAATAACAAATAACCGACTCACACGCATCGTATGAGACATTTATTACGTGATTTATCTCTCGATTGATGCTTATTGTTTCGGCACAACAAAGCCGATTGTATAATTGTTACACTATCATCATTTACTCCTGCTCATTCACATCATGCGTAATGGCTTGACCGTTGACGGAAAATGAGAGTTTATCAAGAGCAGAATAGAATATTTTAGTCAGGTGGACTATGAGATAAGTTATCTATTTAGACTAGAACGATTTGTTGAATGCAAGTTGGTAGTGCAGTGCAGGTAGATAAGTTTGTCTGCCTTTTAATCCTATGGCAGGCTAGCGAGTGATTCTACCACACTAAGTACACACCATCTGATGACAATAAATGTTAATGAATATTTGAGTCGGTTCTCAAGTTTGAAGTCCATAGTAAAAATGAAAATCATTATGTATACCATTATATATATATAATGTTATCTATATATTAAGTTCATCTAGGTAGTTAGGTACTTATAGTAAATCATTATAATTGTATTGACTGTGATGCAGCCTTTTCCTAATATTCCTCCTGCAATCCCTCAAACAATCACCTGTTAGTTCCGTTCAGTTGTTTGTAAAATCGACAATTTCCGAATTGCAGCTTGAAAGGCGAAATATTACAAAGTGCAGTGAAAACGTAGCGTGACGAATGGCTCTGTCAACAGGTCAAGGACGCGGATGCGGAGAGTCAGCGGACGGGCAAGGCGGTGGACGCCGCCAGCTTGGAGGAGAAACTGTGAGTGCCAATTTAGCATTTTTTTTTTTTAGAAAAATAACATCGATGTATTTTTCTCTACCTTCGATCCACGCATATGATCGATGTATTTGACAAATGTTGATCTGTAATACCTACTCTAGGTATAGACAATATTACATAGATTTCATAATAAGTATCAGTTAGTTACCATAACTGATATATCTCTTCTGTGGATCATACATCATCAACCTGTCCTAATGGAACTGATCACTTGAGAACAATTGGATCGATTCTTCTATATTTTGTAATGTTCAATAGTATTTATAGTTCATAAACAAAGAAAAAAATCGAAAATTAAATTTTATTTTAAAAAAAGATACCAGGAAAATGATACGGGAAAAACGGAAAGGGCCTTATTCCTATTGGACTTTTCTAAACTCAAGAATTTAGTGGGACAACGACCTAGGTCAGCTAGTCTTAAAACAAAGTTGGTACTCAGGAACTAAGAAAATAATATCCTTCCGATTTCTTACAGTGGGTATTAGTATCACCATTTCTTCACCAATTTAGGTAAGCTATGCCTAAGCTTATCACGTCCTCCCGCACGGTCAAACTGCTCTCTTGAATAAATCTTCAATATTGAAATGCATTTGTTCGGTATTGGTTCTGAAGCGAAGGTAAAGTCACTGCTTTGACTGCATTTCAACACGTTGCGATAATTGGGTTAAAGCAATAATATGCGTTACATAATAAAGCAGTCTTGTACCCAGAAGAAGCTAATGTCTCAAAATAAAAGAAAACTGAAGAATAATTTCATCAGTAGTAACATTGCAACAACTCGGAAGGCTTTACCGCTGAATGTTTGTTAACTCCTAATAGCTTTCTATTTGACGAAAATATTGAAATTGCAGTTAGTAAGTAAATAGGTATAGGTACTTGCATTGCATCTGAGGTTACAAGATACAACAGCAACAACAGCCTTTATCAATCCACTGTTGGACATAGACCTCCCTTATAAGAAGGGGGATATGCACGTAATCCCCACGTGGGCATGCGGTTTGGGGATCACAGGGCACTGCTTCTCGCACCGTCGAATGCCGCAATAAGCTGGCCCCTATAGCCCCGTTTGTTATTTAGCAAGGTGCACCCCGGGCAGGTCAGGTTGGCTTGGGTTCTGAAGATGGAGGTTGGAATCCCGTACACCCCGGTACTACATATACTTATTAAATATTCTGTGCGTGGTAGGTTCAGAAACTGTTGCTCGTAAATACTCAATCAAGTCATGGGAGAAATAAACTGTCATTACATTACGTACGAACAATGGGATTGTAAAAACCTGTTCCTATCGTAAGTGTGACACTCACTTGCAGTCGAATGAAACTTCGATACTCATAAAATTTCGCAAACAAATGTAAACAAATGTAAACCTACAAGAAAATGGTATTAACACCTTGAATATTAACTAACTCGAAGATTAGGTACAGAAGACCAAGGGAATCATAGCTTTCGATGACATACCTACTTACTTGTTACTTTACTAGACTAGTAGGTCCCTTACTAGTACCTAAGTATTGTGTTGTAGGTGGAAGCGACCAGCACGGCTCGTGGTTGACAGCATGTTTGTGTTGTATAGATAAGATAGGCCGTAGTGGGTGAAACGGGATGTGAGATGATGAGGGTTAGATTAATGACTATCAAAATGCCTCGAGGTCCAGTTGGATGGATAGGTCGTGTAATGTTATCACGAATAGGTATTTCATATTGATTCCTACGACACAGTCACCAAACAAACCTGTTCACTCCCTACTATAATACTGTTCCCTTCTACCTGCGGGGTGATTGGCTAACACTGTTGTAAACAGAAATGATTGACATCAATCCTGTTATTAAAAACTTTGACATTTCATCCGTTGAAATTCAATGAACGTCAATTGAAAAACTGTCACTCCTAGTACGAGTATCACAGTACGTTTTCAAGCTTTAATATATTTTTTTGGCAACTACTCAACTTATTTCAAATAAAAACTGATTGAACGACGTAGACGTAAATTATATTTGCAGATTGCAATGTTTTCACTCTAAATGGTAGATAATTTAAAAATAAGAATGAAAGTTGGTCTAAGAGGAGCCACGATTGATACATAGGTAGGTAATTGCATTGCAAATTTAATGGGTTAAAAACGCGACAAATTAATTTAACTCATTGTGCCAGAAGAGCGTCAAAGTGACTTCGAGACCTATAATATGTAGTTAAACGAAAGTATTTTTAGCTCTAAAACTATGATCTTATAGTTTTATGCAACTCGTGCTGGAGGAACTGGTATTAAACAGGTGTATCTAAGCACAGTAGTAGTAGAGTTCTTTGTTGAGGGCTTGTGCCTATTTCTGCCATGAAGCAGCTGTGCTGTGTTTCGGTTTAAAGGGTGGGGGTGCCGGTGAAATTACAGGCACAAGAGGCTTATCATCTTCATGTCTCAAGTTGATGGACAGGGCGTTGTAGAGCACTTTCCAAAAAAAACGTGATCTATGATGCAATGCTTTGTAATAGGTAATGGTTACCACTTAACATTAGGTGGCCAAGTGCATGTTCCATCTTCAAGTACCATAAAAAAATCTAAGCTAGCAGAAATGTTAGTTTCTAGTTCGTTTGTGATCTAGATCTTAACAACACGGAAGGTTCGCTATCAGCCATGCATGCTTGCACGAACGTTTGTCAAAACCCGCAATTTCGCGTGTTATAATGTTACTCGATTCCGAAACTACATTATCTCATAATGTAACATAACACTGATTGGTATGTGATCTAAATTGATCCTAAATAAACTCTATTGGCTTTACTTATGAACGCTACTTAAAGTTAATCAATGCTCAAAGTTAGCCCTGTCACTGTTTGTCATTATCCAACGAATAGAGATGGCAATAGTTTAAGCATCGTTTATCTTTTGAAAGATGTTCATAAGAAGTTCATAAGTAAGGCCAATTTGGCCTTACTTATGAACATCTTATGTTTATTATTTCCATAAGTAAAGTAGGCGTGAACATGGTAAGGTATAAAGGTAGGATCTTATGGACCCTGATGGGCACTACAATAGTTATAATAGTTAGAGAGAGGACTTAAATATTTGTAGTCTAAAATTGCCATTATTAGTTATGGACTTCAAGAAGAATCTTTATATTCACAGAATCTTTGTATTCACAGGATCACTTTGTTGTCCGTCTATATGTCTGTATATCTATTAAGACTTTTTTTCTGGACACACACTATGTGTATTCCAAGTTTCATCCAAACGCGTTCAGCTGTACCGGAGTTGAGTGGTATCAAACATATTCGCTTCGCACACACACGAACTCTCGCATTTATATTATTATTAGCTTCCGCTTGCGGCTTCGCTCGTGTGATACCGGGATAAAATGGTAGCCTGTGTAATTCAGGTCACAAACTATGTATATTCTAAGTTTCATCCAAATCAGTTCAGCCGTTACGGAGTTGTGCGGGAACAAACGTACCTTCTCACAAACACACAAAGTTTCACATTTATAATATTAGTGTGATAATGTGATTATTGTGATGTGCTACTAAAGTCTGTGTATCAAAAGTAACCTGGATTCTGTTCAACCTATGCTGGTCATAACTTGCAACTTTCAGTAAATTTCTTCAGCTGTTATGCTGGTACGGAAGCAATTCTCGCTCACATTTGTGTTTATTTTTTGTACTGACTAGCTGACCCGCTCGCTACTCTGTTTGCGTTTTTACGCTTTCTGTACGTATGTCCTTTCACGTAAAATGTTTCCCAAACATGGTAATTTGACACCCTAAATATGAACGGAATAAAATGTACCTACATATTACTACATTCACTAACCGTATCCGTTCCCACTCTCACTCTTTTTTTCGTTCCCGGCGGCGGGAATGGCTCCTGTAAGAACCGATAAGAATATCGGATGCCTCCAAGTTTCAGGTCTCTACGATCAGCGGTTTAAGCCATGCGTTGATCCGTCAGTCAGTCATTCAGGACAAAGCATTTATATGTATAGATGGTGTAAACTTGCATAGGCCCATTTCGTTCTTCATATACGCATCTTAAAGTAGGTGGGTAAAGTATAACTAGCTACTAAGTGATGTTTGCGCAAAACTATACAGTTTCCATGATATCATCTTAAATTATGTGTTATTATACTTATGTTAATGTAATTTAAATATTAAACGAGTATTATTCGCAAACGCAATCGCTACAAAGAACGTACACCAACTCAACTCGTCTCGCTAAGCCATCAATCACGCACTGTTATAAAAACCTTACTAGCATAACGGTGTATATTAGTTAGGTCTTATAAAAATAAAAAACTTCAAAGCTTATAATGAATTGTTTATCGTACACAGAAAAAACACAGAAAAATGTTTACTGCGTCCATCAACTTGAAGCATGAAGGTGTCAAGCTTCACCACCACCACACCACACCAGCCTATATCAGTTCACTGCTGGACATAGGCCTCCCCTAATAAAGGGGGATATACCCATAATCCCCACGCTGGGCATGCCGGTTGGGGATCGCAGGGCACAGTTTCTCGCACCACCGACGCTGCTGCCCGTCGGTGGCCAGGGGATTTACATGTGCCGATGTAGGCTGTGCTATGCCGCAATCAGCCGGCCGCCAGAGCCCCGTTCGTTGTTTAGCAGGGTGCACCACGTGCAGGTGGGGGTTGGCTTGGGTTCCGAAGATAAGGGTTGGAACCCCTTACACCCCGTCGCCCCCCCCCCGTCTGTCGAGCTTAATGTGATTATAATTCCATCGGCACCCACACCCTTAAAACCTATTTACAAAGGCGAGCTTAACCCCTGAAAATATGTATGTACATACAAATGATAAGAGAAATTGAGAATAACATTAAAAACTACTATTAACTATTAAAAAAACGTACATAATTAAAAAGGAATATTTCCCTATAGACAAAAAAAACAAACAGTGAAGTGAACAATTTTTGAAAAAATCTTACAAAATTGCCCATATTGTATTTCTGCATTATAAATCGGTAACACCAAATTCAATTTTGGCAATGGGATTCAATTCGAATAAAAAGGTTAGTGAACCCCATTCCATGAATATTAAAACGAGAACTTAATGCACCAGTTTGACATCTTTTACCCGACCGAAACAGGCCTATATTAATGCAGCTTGTTTTTAATACTTGCCTAATATTTTACACTTGCAACCACAACACCAGCCTATATCAGTCCACTGCTGGACATAGGCAGATATAGAGGCCTTATAAGAAGTTGGATATGCCCATAATCCCCACGCTGGGCATGCGGGTTGTGAACGCAGGGCACATCTACTCTCACCGCCGACACTGCTGCCCGTCAGTGGTCAGGGGATGTTGCTGTGCCGGTGCTAGGCTGCACTAAGCTGCAATTGCAATCAGCCGGCCATAGTAGCCGGCCCCGTTTGTTCGTTAGCACCCTGCATTACGGTTAGATGAGGTTGGCTTGAATTCTGAAAGATATATAGGTACATATCACCCAATAGTAACGTTTAAGTCACTTACATATATTGCCTTTTGCCACATTATTATGTGCGAATTGCAGGCAGCGTTTAACAGATTTTACGAAGGCTTTCAAATCCAGATTTAACTTAAAAGTAATTGTTTTAGTAGAAGTGTTTAGATGCGCAATTTATAATCACTTCCATTTCTGTACAAAAGACATAAACGCGCTCGTGAACTACGGAATTCTACAGCACGTTTTTGTAGCAAAAGATTTGAACGCGCTCCACCTCGATTGTTCTTCATCTTATTGTAGGTATTCTTAAATAATGTATATTTTGCATAAGAATAAATAGGTACAGTCAGCGAAACAAGTAAAATTACACTTATTTTACAGATTACTTTAAAACAGATATAAACATTTTATTCATAATTATTTACAATTATAGGTCATCAGTTCAGTATACAATAAAATAAAAATTCATACAATAAAATAAAACTTAACATGTACATTTATCTATAAATAAATTCACCTAAGGCTAACGTTAAAATAAGACATGAAGATATCTAGATTTACCTTGATTGTATAATGTTAACTTTTAATCCATGAATACCATGGTTTAAATGGCATTTTAAAAATATTTATTTATTAGTAGGAACGCCAACAGCTTAAATATCAATACATTGTAGGGTTAAACTGACAAAGTTTTCATTCTGATATAGAAACACATATAGAAACACAGCATTCATAATTATAATAATAACTAGTAGTAGGTACTTATGGCTTTAAGATATAACAATTTCGAAGACACATTTTGTTAATCGATGAATGTAAGTACGTTGGCCTTTTGCACTTTTTATTACATGCTAACACATGCCTAACGAATGGCAGGCAGCACTCACTTCAGCAATACCATACGTTTGATAACGACTCAACGCTTCCAGCATAAACACCAGCCATCAGTCCACTGCTGGAAATAGGCCTCCCCTACAAAAAAGGGAATATGCCCATAATCCCCACACTGGGCATGCGGGTTGGGGATTGCAGAGCACAGGTCACATGTTGAGCACAGGGCTGCCATCAGCGGCCAGGGGATTTACCTGCGCTGACATTAAGCTACGCTATGCCGCAATCAGCCGGCAGTCAGAGCAACGTTTGCTAGTTATCAGGGTGCACCACGACCACGAACAGGTGAGGTCGGCTTGGGTTCTAAAGATAGACGTTTGAAATTACCCCCTTAATAATGTTTATTTAACATTTATTATTATCTAGGTGCTTGCCGTGGAACAACGATACTAAATTCAGATACAATTGAGTGCATTGCATTCCGCTTAGCTATTAAAGCTACTCATCCCTTCACTTTGTCACTGAGCTGAGGTCACCTTAGGTAGTTCTTTGAAGCAATGCAGTCACGCTACACTTGATGGTTAGCGATGAAGGCATGACGGCTAGACAGTAAAAAGCTTCAACCTTGCTAGGAAGGTTGGAAAATCCAATTACATTTTAATAATATTATTATTTCTTATACTAATAAATAAATAATAAATAATGCTGGATAACACAGCATCATGTAACCCCAAACTAAATAGAGCTTGTGTTTTCGGAACCACATGATTGATATATAACATAAATACATTTTATTTTTGGTAAATACATAGAAAACATAACATAAGTAGGTATAAACCTGCCCATCTACGTACCTTTCTTTTTTAATTGACCTGCATCGTCCCACTGCTGGGCAAAGATCTCCCCCCAAATTTCAAAATATTAATACACTCTTATTTTTTGTTTTACTACCATGTCATGAGAAATCAGCCTACTATAATCACACTAATATTAAAAATGCGAAATTTGTTGCGTTTATGTGTGTATTCGTCGTATGTTTGTTCCCACTCAAGTCCGTAACGTATTTGGATTAAACTTGGAATATACATAGTTTGTGACCTGGATTAACTTAAGCTACTTTTTTTTTATGCGGGACGTAATCACACAGCATCATGTAGCCCCAAACTAAGCAGAGCTTATATTATGGGAACCACATGATTGATATACTACATATATTTTTTATTTTGTAAATACATACAAGTTATCCATATAAAACACCCAGACCCGAGGCAAATATCTGCAGAACATGCAAACATCCCGCAGCGGGAATCGAACCCGCAACCTTCGGCGTCTCAGGCGGACCTTTGCCCACTGCGTCACAGAGGCCTTATACCGATATCATCCGAGCAGAGCTGCGGGTGGAAACAATGTTTTTTGTCTTTAATTTTATACACATACTACATGCCATTATGTTACTTTATTTAGACACTACACTTATTTATTTATTATAAGGAAACCAAACGATACAATGAAAATAAAATTTAAATTTGTATAAAGATAGCAATCATCAATATTTCTTGTGATTAATTTTACCGGCAACCGATACAATGCTGGCAAACCCGCCTGCCGTGACACATCCCTTTTAATTTCCTCATTATGCTAAACGAAACATGATTAAAATTATGATGCACTCAAACTAAGTACCATACATACTTATTAAAGAATCAAGAGTTTTTTAAATACGTTTAGTGCAGGATGTTATGTACTTATACGTTCTTTTTAATCTTTGCCAAAGGGCGATATTGTAGCTTAGGTGGTATATAAAAGATCTTCCGGGGTTATTCATCCTAACTTCTTAATAACTAACGAACGTTTTTTTTTTGTTTGTAACGCTTTCACGCCATAACTGCTAAACCGATTATCATGAAATGCATACACATTGTCAGGGGTACAGAAAAGGACATGGGGTACCTTTCATCCACAAAAAGTACCAACTGTTCCCGCGGGATAGAAAAAAAACCTTGAGGTAGATTGACAAAATCTACATAAACGCGACCCAAGCCGCGATAGAAAGCTTGTAAGTTTATAATATGACAAAAAAGAAAAAAAAGAAAGCCAGAAAAAGAAGTTATAACTATTTTTTCATCGAAAACCCGTAAATAATTAAATAGTTTTTACTGGCTTGATGTTGATAAAGACGATGTAAAATAAAGCTCATTACGCTGACTGCATTGGAGTCACGATATAGACCAGTTACTAATGTCAAAGTAACAACTACTGGAAAAGTACTCTGTGATGATGATAACGTTATAGTAACAATATATATCAATGATGATAACTGACTGAATCTTCAATGAAGTCAGCGTCATCTAAGAACCCGGTCTTTTTAAATCCATCATTGTTAAACACTGACCTCCCATGCTCAAATGCTCATCCCAAGGAAGTCAAATTCACGTGCACATAATTCAATGACACACAAAGAAAGCCGCGGGGCGCATACAATGCAACGTTTATAAATATTAATCAGTATCCATCATTTTGCTCTTTGTTCTCATACTCGTAAAGTGTGGAATTCTTTGCGAGTAAATGCTTCCGCATGTGAGATGAGCAACGGGTTCAGAGGTTGAAGGATTCTGTTAACCTGTCAAGGTTAATTGAATTGCATTCACTTGAGTGTCATCTTTGATAGTGAAAGTAGTGGTACATACTAGCGAAAGAAATTACATAATGTAGGTTAGATTTGGTTTCTAGTTATCTTAGAATGTTTGTTGCTTTTAATGAACTAAGTAAGTATAGTGTTGGTTTCTACAGAAATCTTTGCCTGGTTGAAGTGGATTATCACAGTTACATCAGTAGCCCATAGCTGTGGCCCTCTTTCGTTATGGCTTAAATCGCGCAATTTTTGGTGAATAACAGTATATCTACCACAGGGGTCCACTGCAATACATAGGTACTGCGGCTGTAACGCATTTGCGTAATTCCTAAAAACGATAGCTCTATCAAACCAACCATACGTGACGATTCTAATCTGTTCCTAAAGCGATGAGTCAACTGTGGTTTCGGTGACAAAGGCCACATTCATTGCATCTGGTTCACGGGAAATGCTCCATCTGATAGCCAGCTTTATACTAACTATTGTTCTCTCTATGTCATGTCTAACTGTGGTCGTGCGCCTTGACATACACGTTTTGTAGGCAACAATAGACTTGTAACGTTATCATCATGACATTTGACTATTATCTATTCGAGTTTGTTAGATCTTCCTGTCTGTGTTTTAAGTTTGTTTTTTTAGAAAAATATACTCATTGCCCCGCGTGCTAAATCATCGCAAAGTATGAGCTTACACAGACAGCCTTGGTACTAACGAGTACGTAGTGTTATCGAAAAATTCTAGCAAAACATCGTTTATTAGATTTCAGTACAGAACAGTATATCAAAAAGAGGGACCAGCAGAGCCCAGGGGGATACACGTAGAACATAGATATCTACAATAAAATACAAGATACAGTTAGTTACAGGCCATGTACAAGAAAATTTAACCGTTAAATCCTTAAGCATTATACCTAGGTACTATCGGCGAAAGTGATGTGCGATTACAGAGGCACTGCTCAAATGAATGGTGCAAGCAAAGAGCATCAGAAAATTTAGTTTTACTAGTTCTATGGGATACCCGTTAGGGTAAACGAGTTCATGAGTGGAGATCGCTGCTCGGCAAACGTAGGACGGAAGCCCTCGAGCCTGGTGGAGTGACGATCTAAGAAACTGCTGATAGAACCTGGATTTACTCACCCAGGTTCTACCAGCAGTTTCTCAGCTGAAGACAGAGCGCAATGGCTGTCATCAGAGGAGGCATATGTCCTACAGGGACTGCTATATCCTGATGGTGATGATGATAATGATGAGTTCTATAGATGGAAGTAGCAAAGTGCACATGGCTTTGGCCACCATTACCGTAACAAAAATAGGGTGAGCACTAGTCCATAATTGATTTCAAAATACCGGAGGCGGCGCCGCGGCGTCTGGCTCAGACTAGCGTTTGGATTGAGGAGATTGGCGCAATCAAAAGAAGGCATGCCCAGCATTGCCCAGGGATGAAATGATGATGATGAAGGACTTCAGACGTTTATCAGTCTATGGTCTTGAAGTCATATGCACCTTAAGTTAAGATTCGCCCATACAAAACATTAAGGCCGTTATAGGAATGAATTCCAAATCAGTGTTACCTATTTCAAGAAAGTTTTTATCTGTGCCTAATTCCGCGACTTCTTACAACTTGATCACCTCAGAGCCCGTTGGAAAGCAGCGCAGTACGGACGTGTCCCGCGTTAGTAACACATTTGACCATCGTTCTGTGGCAATGAACCTGAACACCTGATCCGAACCACAGCTTCAATGACAGTCGATGAGTGTCCACTGAAGCGAGGTCTTACAGATACACAGACACACACCTTAATCAGCTAGAATAGAGACTAAACGCTGTCTACTATATTAAATGGAATAGCCAGGGAGGGATCACGGGTAAGGAACCTTCTTAATGATAGGAAGCCACGGCCTATGCGTCTGTCAACCGTGAACCCATTACTGCCAATCAGTGGTAATGAGAGGAGAGTGCGTGTCGGAAGACAGGTGTTTAATTGATTGTGTGATTGAAGGGTATCGATTTTTAGCTAGCCTTCATTATTACCTACATTTGTATCAATGCTGCTGCAATTTCCAAAAAAATAAAGAAGATGCGTTAAATCAACCAGCGCGAGACGTGCCAAAACCTCTAGCTTATCTACAGTAGCTATGAAACTGGATCATAAAATACATTTATTATAGCGTCTTTATTCTAGCATTTTACTAGTAGTAGCTTAACACCGATAAGTCTATTTGTTCTGAAAACCACTTATGAGTTCGAGTTTATAGGCGTGCGGGCGTGATCATGGAATTAATACTAGCACCAATAACTTTCTTGAACGTGATAACTGAACTGGGAACTGTTGGATGACAGCCTTGTTTCCCCGATGCAAAATAATGCGAAGTCTCATGCAAAAAGCTTTGCAAAATGCTATTCGGAATAAAGCGGCCGAAACTTTGTGTTCATATAAATCTCTTGACGTCAAGTCATCGATACACTGTTTGTTACTATCGTCAAGTCTCCTCTTTATCATCATGTTCAGCGTACAGGCTTCACACACTCGCAAGCACGAGGCAGTGTAATAAACCGTACATATATTATTGCGGTCTAAACGCGGGAAAATATGTTATCTTGAAGTAATCTAGGTGGGTACTTTCATTTTTACATTCCACATTTTTGCTTTTCTTTTCCGCTATTGTAGATGGATATTGTACTTGCTAGTAATACAGATGATCCTACATGTAACCCATATGCTGTAGGTAATATTACACGTATATTATATATGCGAAAATGTACTTGCTAGTAATACAGATGATCCTACATGTAACCCATATGCTGTAGGTAATATTACACGTATATTATATATGCGAAAATGTACTTGCTAGTAATACAGATGATCCTACATGTAACCCATATGCTGTAGGTAATATCACACGTATATTATATATGCGAAAATTTTTAGGCTCCAACCTCCATCTTCGGAACCCAAGCATGCCTTACCTGCCCGTGGTGCACTCTGTGCTTAATTAACAAACGCACCTCTGGCGGGCCGACTGAGAACACACTACCACCAGCACAGCTATATCCCCTGGCCGCCCGCAGCGTACCACAACCCGCATGCCTAGTTTGGGGTTTATGGACATATTCATTTCCATGTCTCGAGATGGACGCAGGGCGTTGCATCATAGGGCACTTTCCAAAAAGCGTGATCTTCGATGCAATGGTTTGTGATAGGTAATGGTTACCACTTAACATGAGGTGGGCCATGTGCTTGTACCATCTTCAGGTTCAGGTACCATAAAAAATAAATTAAAAAAAAAAAGTACAACCGAATTGAGAACCTCCTCCTTTTTTTGAAGTCGGTTTAAAACATATCCCCCTTCATATTAGGCGAGGCTTATATATCCAGCAGTGGACTGATAGTATGTGCGTGCGTGTGTGAGTGTGTGTGTGTGCGCGCGCGCGCGTGTGTGTGTGTGTGTGTGTGTATGTGTGCGTGTGCGTGTCTGTGTGTGTGTGTGTGTGTGTGTGTGTGTGTGTGTTTGTTCACACTCAAATCCATAACGACTGAACGAATTTGGATGAAACTTGGAATATTAGTACATATAGTTGGAGCCAGGATTAACACATAGCATAGCGAAACCGCCGCGCGGGTGGAAGCTAGTAGTGTATATTATTATAGCAGTTCGTACGCTTGTTTTCAATAGAAAGTGTATCGGCACGAACAAAAGCCATTTGTCTCGTGTGTTGTATGATAGTATAGTAGCTAGTAACAGTGCTCGTTGTGTTGTGTTGTTCGACACAGTTATGCAAATGCGAGCACAATGGCTGGTTATCGGTCAGTCTACGCGGGATCTAAGTTTCTCTTTCAGACTTTGCTGATGACTCATTTTTGTTTTGATACCAACTATCAACGATATATTACAGTATCTAACGTAACGGTAACCCAGCAATTGTAGAAGCGAGCAACGTTGACTTGTAGTGTCACCAAACTATGCCAGGGTAACTAAAGATAAAGATAATTTATTTTGCAAAAACATGCGTAGAATATGATGGAATTGTTCAATTAAATATATCACAACATGGTTTACTTATTAGCACAGAATAGAGCTATTAGTATAGTTGCTTAGTAACTTGTAGGTAAGGGATGTATCTCTCTGTAATGATCACCATTCTCTTATTATCCACGACGGAACGGAGACGGTATATGAGTTTGGGGTGAGAGGTTGTTTGTTTTTTTTTACCCCACATCTTCTATCAGCAACCGATATAGCAACTTCCCGACATAAACTTATGTAACTTTTTGAATTGAATTTTTTATAAGGCAATAAACGAAAAAGAACCTACAAGAACTTGTACTAAATGTCGTTCCATGTAATTTGTTACATGTTGCAGCAATAAACAAACGCAATATAAAATAATTGTTTCTAAAGTATTCATTAAACTAGTTTCACTTTCTGCATAAGTAAGTCTTTATGAATGTGGAAGAGAATAGATGGGAACAAAACTCAGGGTAGGAACTCAGTTGTATGGATGGAAGATCCTCTGAGTCCACTGTGCAAAATTAAGATTATAATGCTGTTCTTACCTGACATAATTTATTTTAATAAACCTAGTTCCGGAAAATAGATACTTGAAACAATAAATTAGACGCTTCAGGCCAAAAACTTAAAAGCGTTGATTCTATAGTTGATGTAGTCTCCATAAATTCACCTCTGACTTTATGAAAGGTACCTATTGCTTATTACAACGCAGATCTGCACTTCCTACACTCGTGAGTCGCGGAACGACGACAGTATCGCCGGAACCGTTTCACTTTCCGATTGAATAATGGCTGGGAGATGATATTCATAATTTGTACTGTAGCTTCGGGCCTATTGTTTCAACTCGTATTAAATGTATAGGAAACTGCCTTGGAATTACAATGATTTACGGTTAATATTTTACTGAGATATACTGTAACAGTCAGAAAACGAAAATATTCGAGCAGCTAAATTGCACCCAATAAATTCTTGAAAAATATTAAATTCTGTTCGTGTGCATCGTAAACCATCGAACATTTCGAATGAATTCACGGAGCCGCATTATAACATGAAAAAGTCTCATCACACATTTCGCCTAACGGTCAGTGCCATACCTTCCGAAAGCATTTTCAATGCTGCGCACGCGCCGACCATAGAATAAAGCATTTGTGGATTTACAGATTGGTAAAGAGTGGGTTGGGTACTTGATGACACTCATTCTTATTCGGATTGATGATCTGATGATAAAAGTGATTGATGGAGCACATGGCTTGCCAAAACAGGAAAGTTTGCGGTCTGTCGTTTTAAAGGAAGAATTGTTGTAAGTTGTAAGAGTCAGGCTTTTTGTCATTGTTTTATGATGCATACCAACAAAGAATAAAGGTGTAAACAAGTAGTTATGGTAATGAGATAGGAAAACCCAGCCCGATGTTTAACTTTATGCGCTAGACTCTAGTCTAGAGGATATGTTTAAATTTTCGCTGGCATATTGTGCTGTATTCAGAATAGATATAATAGAGTTCATTCATAATTCATAATCAAGTGTGAAAAATAATATTATGACCAACCTAGTGACCGCCTGTTATAATAAACTAGCAGACCTGACAGACTTTGTGCTGTCTCAAAGAGGATATCGAAGTTAAAGAAACATTCAAAAAGGATATTCAAGAGGATTAAGGAATCAATGACAATATCAAAGTGGAAAATCCTATCGAAGAGGATATCGATGTAAAAGAAGCAATCAAAGAGTATATCGAAGTGGAAAAAGCAATCAATGAGGATAAAACAACAATTAAAACTACCCTACCCTACCCCTACCTAACTAACACGACTTTCTATAAATATATAATTATATCTATATTTATATATTGTTGGTTGGTATATATATATAGATATACCAACTATATAACCAATATATAGATAACCAACTCATCGCAAAACCATATTCTGCCAAGACACAGCTTATATTACTTGTTGCCTACCTACTTGCGCATGTTGTATGTTTGTATTGTACTTCTCATGAAAAGAAGCGAAAGTACAAATCGTCTGATAATGATCACCACGATCCAACGACAAAGCTATGCGACCAGCAATGTTCCACTCAGTTTGCCTCAAATTACACTCCGTAACGATACAGCTACTGATATTAGTTTAATAAAGATTACATATACTAAATTTCATCTATGTATATTTTTTAATAATATTTCCAAGTGAAATTTTGAATTTCAAAAACGTTCGTCGAAAGTTTATACTAATGAAGTAGTGGATGCTCCTGGTACAAACTGGACGCGTCGAGCTCAGGAACGGGCGCAATGGCGCTCATTAGCGGAGGCCATGTCTAGCAGTGGACTACTATAGGCTGGTGATGATGATGATGATGAGTTTAGTCGTGATCATTACGAGTTTTATTCATATAAGGGATATCTTCAGATATTGCACAGTACGCAATTCTATTGAGGGTATCAAATAGGTGTTAGTCAGAGGCAAGTCCAAACATTACATTCTGTAGGCACATACCCACTTTTTGCAAACACATGTCCCATCTATTGTTAAGCGGTAACCATTACCTATCACAAAGCATTGCATCGTAGATCACGCAGGGAACATGCCCTACAATGCATTGCTCTGCGTCCACCAACTAAAGCATGAAAGAGGTTTTGACGTGATAGGTTGAAAGCCCATCGCAGCCTCTTTGATGGAAACACTGTGGGAACACTAGCACAATGATCGATGTTTTCGTTCATCGTTTCGAGTAGGTACCTACGTAAATTTTTCGAAAAGAAACATCAAACATCCTTGTAGGGGCAAGGCTGGGATTGGAAGTTGGCTGAGATACATCCCAGAAGGCCACTATAGCTAAAATAATGTAATTATATTCTGTAATTCCCTAATGTGGCGTTGGTTCCACCAGAGACGCAGAATGTTGCGGGTTCGATTCCGCGGGACAAATGTATGCTTTATTTGCAGATATTTACAAAAAAATAAGTAGTATAACAGTAATGTGGTTCTCATAATACAAGCTCTGCTTAGCTTGTGGCTACATTATGCTGCGTCACGCTGACATTGTCCAGCATTATTTATCTATTACCTAATTATTCTGGAAAATCAGCCTAGCTTCTTATAAGTAGGCACCTAAGTTTATGTATAAGTTAAACCAAAATAACCAAGATACGAAACAGAGTTATTCAACTCATATTGTTTTGTTTCAGAGAACGAACAGTCCGCTGTTCATCGGTACTGATCGGTGCTTTGGGCCTGTCTCTGATAGCACTTGCCGTGTACACAGCTGTGCTGGTGCTGACGGAGTACCGAGCCCCAAGACCCTGTGTCAGCGAAGAATGTGTAGCCACAGGTAAATCTATCTAATTATCAACTTTTTACTTTTTTTTTGTTAAATATAGCTTTTGATTAGTGATGACGACGAAAACAAATTTGGTTGTTCAAACCTTTGTTTATACTGGTCCCTGGTCAAACCAATAAAAAATCATTGTAGTTTTCGTCATCGTTCATTTTTTATTTTTTATTATGGGCCAGCTCTTGACCTCGAGTCTTGCATAGGCAGGGATGAAGGCAGGGTCGTCGAAGGGGCAAGCTTTCCCTTTCATTGATCGTCGTCATCACTAATCAAGCTATAATAAACATACTGTTGGTAACAATAACAACTAACAATTGTAGGTGCTGTACTGTAAAAAGTTTGATGGGTCGACGACATAGTTCGCGTCACTGGGCGATCGGGGATGCGACTGGCACAAGACCGTGCTTGATGGCACAAAATATCCAGCAGTGGATTAAGTCGGGCTGTGGATGATGATGATGTTGACAAAGTTTTAATGTTTTAAAACAAACGTAACGAATGAAAGATTCCGGAAAATACTTATAAGAATCTTTCAGGAAAGTTAAACTATTGTTAACATAAACAGTTCTTCCTAGAAGCATTAGAAGCGCTTGGATCTAATTGCTAAACTGTCACCCATCCAAGTAGTGTTCGGGCGGAGTGTCGCTTTTTTGGGTAAATTATTAGCAACAACCTACGTGCAGATATGTTTTGATATGATTGGGTACCTAATCTTTTATATTATAAAATGAAGCACCTACCTACTTAATGAATATTTTTGCATGCTCATTTGCTACTAGCCTAAACTTAGGTAGGTATTTAAGAACTAGAAATCAAGTCTTTTAAGTGAACTGTAACTTGTTCTTATGAGAATAAACTCTTTAAGCCGAAGATGCTAAGAACACCAAACTACCGAAGTGAGCCACGCCACGCTTGGATAAATAAGTCACGACAAGAATTTGCACAGGTAGGTACAGCAGACATCATTTACCGCATCTTTATTTCCTTGTTGTTTTTCTCACCATAAACATGGCGTACAGCTTCTGCATCTAACACATACTTTTACATACTAATTATACAAATAAAGCACACGTGTTAAGAAACGCAGTATAATATACGGAATTACGGACTAATTTCTTCAATGTATGCAAATAGACTAATGAATTCAAATGATTGCAATACCATAGGTAATTACCATGTCGTTTTAAATGCGTATGACATCTTCAACTGCTTTAGATTCCCCAGTTATTATGCAAATACTATAATAGCTTTAAGGTCTAATGTCCACTAAAGCGAACTGCGTTGTGCAATCTTCGTTTACTTTCGTTACTTGATTATGGTTATTTTACGGAACAAAATAAATAAGTACCTATGAAATTACTCAAGTTGATGGAGGCAGGGCGTTGCATTGTAGTGCACGTTCCAAAAAAACGTGATCTACAATGCCATGCTTTGTGATAGGTAACGGTTACCACGTAACATCAGATGGGCCATGTGCTTGTTCCATCTTCAAGCACCATAATAAAAGAATACTTAAAATAAATTTAAAGCAGGCCATCAAAGCAGGACAGCCCCTGATAAAGCCAATACATACTTTAGATAATAATATTAATTCATGTAAGTATGGGTATAATTTACAATTAATAAATGATATAAGTACAATTTAGGTTTCTGACTGTTAGTGTTACCTTACAATGTAATGCAAGCCAAATAATGTCTTTTAAAGGCATATCTTCTCTCGGTATCAAAAACATGCAATAATCTGGAGCTCTAATATTGAAAATAAAATGATAATGTAGCTTTCTATAGATAAAATTGAATTTGAGTTTATCCATTCAAAACAAACGGCCTCTGTGGCGCAGTGGACGAAGGTCCGCTTGAGACGCAGAAGGTTGCGGGTTCGATTCCCACTGCGGGTCAAATGTTTGCATGTTCTGTAGATATTTGTCTCAGGTCTGGGTGTTTTATATGTATGATACGTATGTATTTACAAAAAAAAATATATGTGAAGTATATCAATCATGTGGTTCCCATAATACAAGCTCTGCTTAGTTTGGGGCTACATGATGCTGTGTGATTACGTCCCGCATTATTTATTATTATTAAACAAAACAAACAAAATAATCTAGGTGTCCTTTCGTCTTTATAATAGTAGTATTGACGCTTCGATGGCCAGTGGACTTGCGAATGCAAATCCACAACAACTTTAATCATCCGAAGCTTCATTTGTACATGACTATGACCAATGCATGTAAAAATAATACTTACTAGAGTACTAGCGCGTTAATAGCCCATGCAATTATCATGAAATGTGCCCTCATTAGTCTGGAATGGATGTTATTGCTACCTAGCATTATAAATAAATGAATAAATTAAACTAATAATAAATACCTAATATAATAAACAAATAAATAATGCGGGACGTAATCACACAACATCATGTAGCCCCAAACTAAGCAGAATTTGTATTAAGGGTACCACATGATTGATACTACACATTTTTTTTTTTTTGTAAATACATACATATCGTACATAGAAAACACCCATTGTAGGAAATATCTCATTGTATTTTCTCTGTTTAACCAAACGTTTGCTGTAAGAAAACTCTTCGAGAGTTAAGCTCGCCTAAAAAGGCGAAAAAAAAACATAGCATTTCAGTTAATTAATTTCTGAATTATGTTCCTGTGTACAATAAAGAATTAATAACAGATCTACCTGTACAAGACTTGCCTGGACAGAGACCAATGGGACAGGATGGAGGAGGCCTACTACCAAAAATGGACACCTGAAACATAAATATAAATATAAAAAATTATATAATAGTTATGCATGAATTAAGAAAATGAGAAAAATATAAGATTTAAAGTATGGAATAATTAAGAAAGCGTAATAAAATTATTAGATTTAAAATGTAGTGATGAATAAAATATTAGAAAAGGAGAAGGCCTGGTAGAAGCTGGATGCGTCGAGCTCAGGACAGAGCGCTAAGGCGCTCATTAGTGGAGGCCTATGTCCATCATCATCATCGGCAGTCCACTTCCTCTTGATGATGATGATGATTATGATGGACATAGGCCTCCCCTAATGAGCGCCATAGCGCCCTGTCCTGAGCTCGACGCATCCATCTGCTACCAGCAGCCAGCCGATGATGATGATGAAATAATTATATTAAATTTAGTTGGAATCATATGCCCAGTGGCACGATGGGTTGATGACATAGTCAGCGTCGTGGGCCGCCAGTGGACCAGGCTAGCGCAGGACCGTGGCGAGTGGCAGGAGCAAAGGGAGGCCTTACTCAGCAGTGGGTGAATCGGGCTGCGGATTATGATGATATGTTTAGTAAGTTGGGAAATAAATGGCCTAATAATGTAGGCCTATGTCCAGCAGTGGTCGCTGATGAAGACATATCTGTGGAAACTTATAATTGGCCTTCATAATGTATAGCTTAAGTAGTACATATGTATCTATTTAATTACTTTAAGTAAGTATGTATAGCTAAGTATGTATAGCTAGCTGTTAGTTTTCCTAAAATTTATTCAATAAATAAATAAATAAGAACTGTAAAATGAAGCCTATAGCCAAGCTAAGTATGTTGGAGTTGGCAGATTTACTATCGATATACATAGGTTGACTAAAGAGAAGAAACTAGGAGTCAACAAGTTTCGAAACATGTACCTGCTACAAGTACTACACTTAGGTACCTACGTCACAGAATGAGGAAAAATACTACCTGCCTAATATTTCGTCTCAATAAATGTATACATAGTTTGATTAAAATTTTCAGCTTAGACCGGCGGAGTAGGTAGGTAAAATAAATGCTTGTGAAGTTAGTTGTATTTACAATAAGTACGGACAGTGACAAGAGTAGATTTAAGTGGGATTGTTGGGTCACGTGAGCTTATATGGACATCGATCGTCACGAAATGGGGCAGACGCCGGAGCAGGCCTCGGAATCGATGCTTTTCGTACTAACTGGAGGGAGCAAGCGATCGTAAGTCATGGAAGGAGATAGGGAAGATCTTTGGCCTGTTGTGGGACAGCTTATTTTAAGAAAAAAATGGTACTTAGGGGGCGACCATTAATTGATCACGTGAGGTGATTTTGTCGATTTTTCGACCCCCTGCCCCCCCTAGGTGAGATGTCGTGAGATTTTGCCGGGACTCCCCCCCCCCCCCTCCCCCACGTGAGATTTGGTGAGACTTGGCTCGACCCCCTCCGCCCCTAAATGCCTCACGTAATTAATAGACGCCCCCTTACTAGCACAGGCCCACCTAAAAGTGCGTAGAATAAAAGTTAGAACGAATGAAACAGGAAGGAAAAGCATAAAGTGGTCATCACATCGGCCGTAAACTCGCTTTAGCAAGATCTATACGAGTGGGTGTCAGTATCGATTCTAAGAATGTTCAATTACCTACATAGGTACTTACGACCATAAAGAATGAGATCAACATAAACATTAAACATGTTTTTACACGCGGCGCTAATGTATTACCCCCGTGTGTTATTCTTCGCTTTATTTTGTGATCTAGTGCGCATTGCGTGTAATTGAGAGCTCGTGGTATAATCAATAGTAAACACCAATTAACGAAGATATAACACGTAGTAGAACTGATTTAACTTTGGACACAATAAGTACAGATACAATTTATATCAACACCTTTCCTCGTTTAAGACGTATGTACTCAACACAGATTATTTATTTTGAAATTCATAAAAAATGTTGAACGTATTTATGTTTTTGTTTTATGTATTTAATGTTATTGCAAAAGAAACTTTCGCACGTTCTACAGACTCTATTATTTATGAAACTGGTACATATTTCACTTATTTCTTCAAATAATTTATTGATTTATTGCTTTTTTGTATTTAACTCTCTTTTTTTTATAAATAATTCTGGACATCATGTAGCCCCAGACTAAGCAGAGCTTGTATTATTGGGACAACATTATGGCTGATATATTACTAAGATTAACTCGGTAATTTCTATCTGAGGACAGGGAATAACCTGATTCTTCTGATGTTTCAGCCAGTTAGGTATGATATATTTACGAAAAAAAGAAATATATGAAGTAACCTACTATAGCAGTCATGTGGTTCCTATAATACAAGTTCTGATTAGTTTGGGGGCTACATGATACTCTGTGAGGGTGTCCAGCAATTTTTTTAAGTTTACCAGAAGACCCCAAACAATTTTTTTCAGTCCATTCCTTCGATCAACTATATTTAATTTATTAACCTGACAATATTTAATTCCATCCATAGCTTCACGAGTCCTCTCAGCTCTGAACAAGGATGTGGAGCCATGCACAGACTTCTACGAATTCGCTTGTGGAGGATGGATTAAGAAGAATCCGATTCCGGAATGGGCGACCTCCTGGGACCAGCTGGCCAAGCTACGGGAACAGCTGGTCATCGATCTGAGAGAGCTGCTGGAGGCTGAGGATTCAGAGGACCTGCCGGAAAGCGTGAAGAAAGCTAAGGCGCTGTACAGGACTTGTGTTGATACTGGTGAGTGAAAATCTGACATGAATCCTGCTTGCAGAAATATCATGGAGATCGGAGGACCAGAAACAAATAGAATATAGTAGGTACCTAATTTATTGCCAAACTGGATGTGTAAACCTGTGTCTTGGGGCACAGAATACCTATCTTTATTTAGTGCTTGGGGTCTCTGTTTGAGTTGAGCTACACAAGTATCAAGTAGAGCTGAGGACAGGGCGCAATGACGCTCATTAGGGGAGGCCTGTAACCAGCAGTGGACTGCTAATAGGTAGATGATGATGATGATTAAGTATTTAGTATCCAATTGAGTGAGAGGTGTAAGGAGTTCAAACCGCCATCTTTGGAACCCAAGTACAACGAGACCGGGGCTATGGGGCGGCCTGACTGCGGCATAGCACAGCCAAATACCGACATAGCGAAATCAGCAGCGCGGCGCGAGAGGCTGTGCCCTGCGATCGCATGCCCGGCGTGGGGATTACTTGCATATCCCTCTTATAGGGGAGACCTATATCCACCAGTGGATTGAATAGGCTGGTGTTGTTCTTACTGAGACGTGAAAGAGAAATAGGTACGAGAGACGAGAGATATCACATAAGTAGGTCTTCTTCTTCTTCGTTTCACTCTTGACAGAGCGGTCGTGGTCATAGTATTATTAGGGGCTGATGTGGCTCGCCTCACGATATCTCGCCACTTTTGTCTATTGGTGGATTTTCGGGTACACGTATAGAGATTGTCGCCCACTGCAGATTTGATCTGATTAGTCCATCGCATCGGTAACGTTCCTCGCAGTGTGTCCTCCAAGCGTCCTTGCACGACCAAGCGATCAATGGAGTCAGTGTCTCGCCTCGAGACGTAACCATAGAACTTTAGTATACGAGTTTGTACTAATGCTGATAGACGCTGCTTGATACCGAGCTCCTGAAGTATCGAGACATTGGTGCGAAACTCTGTCCATGATATTCCAAGTAATCTTCGCCAGCACCACATTTCCAGAGCATCTATTTTCTGTTTTAAGTAAGTACTACACATGGAAGTAGCCCTCCGCACAACTACCGTTAGAACGAACACTGTTTATTTTTAGATAAACTTGAAGTAGAAGGCATCAAGCCCATCGAGAGGATACTCGGCGAGTTGAACCTGCCGCCGCGGCCGCCTGCCGAGGTGAGCAGTAACTTCTCGTGGGAGGTGACGGCGGGCCGCGGCAGGCGCCTGCTCGGCCTCAACGTGCTGCTCAGTGTGCAGGTGGCTGAGGACGTCAGGAACACCAGCAGGAATCGAGTTGTGGTACGTCTGCCTTTATGGTCCTTCTTTATTGAACACAGTAAGATAAATACAGAAACAAGAATTTATTTTAAAAAACAAAAAGCCTGAAATACAAACAGTATGAAATATAAAAAAAATCCAATATGGCGACTTTAAGAAGCCATTTTCAATTTAAAAAGTTTATTATTCTTACAGTCGTGTGATCTAGACGAATCCAACGACACCTCATTAGTCAAAATCCATCCAGCCGTTTGGGCTACAGCGACCGACAAATAATATTAAAACCATACATATACCCAAAAAACATAACCTGACTGAAGAGGACTTTAGTCGAGTAAAAAACTTTGATAGGAAGAAATGAATTCAATAAATTATTGCAAGTCCTTAAATGAAGAATTTAAATATTCATTGTTAATGTAGAATGGATGACTTTCAAGAAATGATTTTGTTTAAAATCGTTAATTTGAAGTCTTGTTATTCCTAATGGTTGTTTATTATATAGCTTTAATTTAAAAGTAATCCCTTGTCTATCAGTATCCCTTGTCTATCAGTCTTCATAAGTCTACTTTTTATCAGACTTCAAAAAGGAGGTTCTCAATTCGTCGTAACCTTTTTTTTCTACTTTTTTATGTATGTTCTCCGATAACTCCGTCAATCGTGGATCGATTTTCAAAATTCTTTTTTTGTTTGAAAGAGTTTATACTTCACAGGTGGTTCCATATAAATTTTATTTCTGACTTCTGAGGGATTGGTACTTTCCGGAAAACTCAAAAAATCTCAACCTCACTTGTAATTTTCGCCTTATGATCACCAATATTTCTGTCAATTGTGAACCGATTTTCAAAATTCTTTAGGGCAAGAAGTAAGAAGTGATTTATTAGAAGTCGTTTTTTTTTTTTAAAAAGTCTTACTTGGAATACATAGTATTTCTTACTATGGCCGATGGGATGGGATGATTATAATTATAGTGTTCCTCTTGTCGTAGATAGTATTTCGGTATCTGTAGTTGTTTGGTTGTAGATCGAGCAGGTGTCGCCGGGGTTCAGCGAGCGGTACCTGCTGCAGCCGGAGCAGTTCTCGCACGAGCTGCAGCAGTACCGGCGTTACATCCGCGACATGCTCGCCATCGCCGACCCCGACACCGACGCCGACGCCTTCGCAGATGATATAGTCGAGTTCAGCAAGGCTTTGGCTAAGGTATGTACGGAATAAGGGGGGTGTAATTTTTTTTCTATTACCAATAAATTTCTTATGTCTTATGTCTTATGTATGTTGGAGAGATCAATAACACACTGCTAGACTTTCTAAAGCTGGGTACGGATAGCGCGTACATTGGTACGCGTAATCGGTTACGCATGTCCTGGAACGCCATGTCCATAGTTACAGACGACGGCTCGCGCCATACGCGTACCCCGAGAGTGTACGCGTGTGGCGCGAGCCGCCGTCAGTCGGTTGTTGGTCGCGCGTCAAGCTGCGTACGGACACCGCGCTCCTGGGTCCATGGCGTTCCACGACACGCGTACCAATGTACTGTGTAATGTACGCGCTGACCGTAGATTATATTGTATTAATCACATTTTTAATATACACGTAGGTGTGTATAGTACATGCAAAGAAATAGGACTAAAACATAGAAGAAGTTTTAAAATTCATTTATGCTCTGAACATTAACTCATACGGCTGATCTCTACTTTCTTATGTCCATATATGTTAGCTAGAAAGAGATGCATACTTTATCTCAATGCGATTTTTGCGACTTCGTACCAGGGCATTTGTATGAACCTGCATAAAAATTTGTACGAGCGCCCTGGTACGATTAACTTTTTGAAGTCGCATTGATATATGTATGCATCCCTTTCTAACTGATGATATTGGACATAAGAAAGTAGATATCAGCAGTATTGAATTTTAAGACTTTATCTACTTGTCTTCCTATATCTGTGAGTACATGACACTGCAATGCACTGCAATTACCCAGCGCGTTACAGAGTATTTTCTTGTCTGACCATGCCTTGTCAGTTTATTGTCAAGCCTGTGTTGCCTGACAGACGGTAGGGTAGGTAGTGTCGGACGCCCTCCGGCAAAGTGGAGTGACGATCTGCGAAAGGCTGCTGGTAGAAGCTGGATGGGTCGAGCTGAGGTCAGGGCTACAAAACCAAGTTTGTTGCCCTATCCTAAGCTAGACATTTGTTTTGGGACAGGGCGCAATTGCACTCATTTGGAGAGGCCTATGTCCAGCAGTGGACTGCTATAGGCTATACGATAATGATGATTCTGGGAAAAGTGTTCTTGTTGGGATATAGAATCTATTGATAACAACGTATTGTAATGTTTAAGGCTGGCTAACTTTTTTTTAAAAATAAGAAAATGCAATTTTTTTTTTTCAAATACCTAAACCTAAAGTTAAAAAGTCGGAACAAAACCGTCTTACTACAAAAGAAAAGGTAGCTGCCCTCAATAAGCAAAAATTTTACTCCACTCTGTATAGATGTTTCAATACTATTTTTAGTGATGAGGTTTTGTTGGTTTGTTGTTTTTGTGAATTCTTTTCAGTGGGGCCACAGACCCTGAAAACTTATTCGTACAGACAAGACCGTTGGTTCCACCACTTAATTGGGACCATCAGTAGTTGAAAATCCTCTTGGTCCCACCAGTGGGTGGAAGCAGTGGGAGCAGCAGTCCGTAACCGTGTAACATTGCAGATAATGACGCCAGTGGAGGTGCGTCGCAGCGGCACGCATCTGTTCCACGAGGTCAGCGTGCAGCAGCTCATAGCGGGCTCCGCCTCCGCGCCTCACCACTGGAAACAAGTCAGTACCACACAACGTACTGAAACGCTCGTTACACCACGCGCTATTCACTCTGTCTTACTAACACTGTCTTATACTTAACGTAGTACAATAAGAGTAAGCCACTAGTCGGTCTTCGGCAACAACTTATATGTATGTCTGAGATCAAGAGCGTCAAAGTTTGGGAGTGAGGGCTCGTGACGTCACGGCTATTTAAAAAGTGTACTAAGCCGTGACGTCACGTGGAATTTCAACGCACTATATCTTTGTAATTTTTTGTTTAATTGACAAAAGAAAAAACGTGTCCAATATTTTTTGATAATGTAAATGACGGTGTAATTCGAATTTTTCAGTCGTCATCCCAATTAGTGTTAGTTTACTTAACTTGTCCGTGGTGTTAGACATCTAAATGTGATCTCTATTCCAGCACGACTGGGACGGCTACATGAAGCTGGTGTTTGCCAACACCAGTGTGACCCTGCACCCGCTGCAAGACCGCGTCATCGTAATGGACCTGCCCTATCTCCAGAAGCTGGCAACACTGCTCAATGACACCAAGCCTGTCATAGTTGGTAAGGCTTTAGAAAATTAACAAACACTTCAACTAAATGTTTAAGGTTACTGTTATCTGCGTTTAAGTTTGTATGCACTTGTTCTGGAATTAAAGTAGGTATAGGTACCTACCTATGTAGTACAATTTGAATTCCACAAACCTTTACAAAAATATATTTAAAATTACCGACCAAACTATCGGCCGATAGAAAGTCAGAGCAGTCTGCGAAGGCTCCAAGATAATTCTACAACAACTTCCGTCACCATATGTCCACTGCTGGACATGGGCCTCCACTAATAAGGGGTTATAATCCCAACGCTGGGCGGAATAGGAATCGTTGGACGCAGCGTGGTGGTATTTTATGTTGATATTTTAAGTTGTGTTTGTCCGGTTGAGTGTTGTGTTTCACTGTAAATGTTACATTATTCCGTTTTTTCTAAATTTAGTGTAAGGAGATTACGATCAAGCCTGTTTAAAATGCTAGTGAATCCGTCATCAGCGTTTTTATGGGCTTCCTTCCACGAGATGACTGTATCATCTGCAAAAGTTATTATTCTAGAATTATTTAGTTTTTTCCTACATTGACTAATGTAGAGTAGAAACAGTGTCGGGCCAAGTATACTGCCCTGTAGCACGCCATATGATATAGGTTACTTATGTTGGAAACGGAGTCAATATTCACCGTCTAGTATCTATCAGTAAGATAGCTTTTGAAGAGATGTGTGTTACGCCAATACATCCGCATCATTCTCAGCAGAAAGGGAATAGAGACAGTATCGAATGCCTTCGCGAGATCCAGGAAAATACCCAAGAACTTTTCCTTTGTATCTAGGTGCAAACGTGTGTGTTATTAAATTCTCAATAGTATCAGTGGTTGTTATTGCGCCGTGTCCGTCCGCAGAGCGTTTCCTGTGGTGGAGCGTGTTCTCGACCGTGGCGCCGATGACGCTGGCGTCGTTCCGCTCGCTCGTGTGTATAGTATCAGTGGTTGTTATTGCGCCGTGTCCGTCCGCAGAGCGTTTCCTGTGGTGGAGCGTGTTCTCGACCGTGGCGCCGATGACGCTGGCGTCGTTCCGCTCGCTCGTGTGTATAGTATCAGTGGTTGTTATTGCGCCGTGTCCGTCCGCAGAGCGTTTCCTGTGGTGGAGCGTGTTCTCGACCGTGGCGCCGATGACGCTGGCGTCGTTCCGCTCGCTCGTGTGTATAGTATCAGTGGTTGTTATTGCGCCGTGTCCGTCCGCAGAGCGTTTCCTGTGGTGGAGCGTGTTCTCGACCGTGGCGCCGATGACGCTGGCGTCGTTCCGCTCGCTCGTGTGTATAGTATCAGTGGTTGTTATTGCGCCGTGTCCGTCCGCAGAGCGTTTCCTGTGGTGGAGCGTGTTCTCGACCGTGGCGCCGATGACGCTGGCGTCGTTCCGCTCGCTCGTGTGTATAGTATCAGTGGTTGTTATTGCGCCGTGTCCGTCCGCAGAGCGTTTCCTGTGGTGGAGCGTGTTCTCGACCGTGGCGCCGATGACGCTGGCGTCGTTCCGCTCGCTCGTGTGTATAGTATCAGTGGTTGTTATTGCGCCGTGTCCGTCCGCAGAGCGTTTCCTGTGGTGGAGCGTGTTCTCGACCGTGGCGCCGATGACGCTGGCGTCGTTTCGCTCGCTGGGGTTCGAGTTCTCTCGCGCCGTGTTCGGGCTGCAGGCGCGCACGCCGCGCTGGAAGTCGTGCACTACGAACGTGAACGCCAACTTCGGCGTCGCGCTCAGCTACCTCTACGTCAAGCGGCACTTCGACTACACCTCGCGGCAGAAGGTACCTCATATCTTATAAAGGATTCGGTTGTATACCAGCTTCTGTTTCATGCTTAGACGACACGCCTCATGTAATCCAGTCAATAGTAGTACAAACGGAGGCCTTCGTGCGGCCTTAAAACTCCGACTCTAGAGTTGGTCACTAGTTCATAATTACACAGCATCATATAGCCCTAAACTAAACAGAGCTTGTATTAAGGGAACCTCATGACTGATATGTTACTTGGATACAGTTTTTTTGTAAATCCTCATCAATAGGCATAACGATTAAATAAAAAAAAATCTAAGTAGCCCGTCAGTTAGATCAACAAAAAATACTGGATACGTGTTTTTTTATTTATCGAATCAATAGAAATTGATGGATATAAAAAACGTGTAAGTTCGTAACGTCTGGCCTAGGTAAAAAATATACTATAACGTGACGTCGCGCGGAACTTTAACGCACTATATCTTTGTTATTTTTTGTTTAATTGACAAAAGAAAAAATACGTGTCCAATATTTTTTGGATATGTAAATAACGGACTAATTAGAATTTTTCAGTCGTCTAGCCTATTGTTCCCCCATAGTTGAGGATGGTGATTCCGTGCAAGGACACGGTAATCGTTTTCCTCCATCTGCCACACGGTCTGTGGCTTGATGGAGCGACGTTTACTGGAGTCTCCAGCTGTTCCGACGCCTAGTCAGACCAGCGTTTCGGGCTCATATCTCTCGGTCTATTGCCTGTTACGATTATCCTTTCCATATTACTGGGGTTTTTTGTAAATATATAGAAGTTAAGTTATATAACTCCGCGATGCCCCGAATTCGATCTTGATTCGATAAGTTCGTTAAAAGGCTTATTACGCCTCACGGTATTCAGTCTGTCTTAGTAAGACTGTGTTACTGATTAATTAGTTAAGCCTAAGACCGACTTAATGGCTTACTCCATAAATACTTCGCTAAGCTTCGATCAACTATACAAAGGAAATCGCGCGCCGTACCTACTATGTACTGTGAAAAAAGTGGCATACATCATTTGCAGCTATCATTTGTCAAAAGTACGTCATACAAATATCGCCTCTTTATTGAAGTAGATAAGACAGAACATCTAAGTAAGGCGACTAAATGAAAACAGCTGCTCCGATAAGCACGTCATACAAATATCGCCTCTTTATTGAAGTAGATAAGACAGCAAATCTAAGTAAGCCGGCTAAATGCAAACTGCTGCTCCGATGCGTTTTGGCGCAGTTTTTGACAAGCCGCTTTCAGACGGATAGTGCAAAATCTTTTGTACTGTTCATCGAAGACGCTAAGCGTAAGACAGTTTTTAGCCGACTTCAATTCATCGGAACCATTTTTTTTACTTTTTTCACTGTATGTTCACCGATATTTCCTTCAACTGTAAACCGATTTTCAAAATTCTTTTTTTGTTTTAAAGAGTACTAAATACTTCACTGCTAGTCCCATATAAATTTATTCCTGAGGGAATGGTACTTTTCCCGGAAAACTCAAAAAACCTCATACACACTTGTAATTTTTGCCCTATGATGACCAATATCTCCGTCAATTGTGAACCGATTTTCAAAATTCTTTTGTAAGAAGTGATTTATTTGAAGTCGGTTTATTTTTTATAAAAAGTTTATACTTGTCGACAAGCTGCTTTCGGGCGAATAGTGCAAAATCTTTTGTATAGTTGATCGAAGACGCTCAGTGTAAGACAGTTTTACTAAAGCAGACTGAATGCCGCGTGCTCTAATAAGCCTATAAGACTGTCTTACACTTAGCTTGGTATAATAAGAGTAAGCCACTAACCGCCACTACAAATCCTATATTATACCGTAACAAATAACGCTTCGTTTTCCTTTGAAAAACTGACAAAAATAACGGACGAATAGACGGCCCCTATATACGACGCTGCTGCGACAGACATCTCGTGTATAGGGTCCACCCCTTTAGACTTGTAAATTATAAATTTCAATATGAGTTCTGTTGCTTGAAATAAAACGATTTTATTTATTTATTTATTAACAACGTTTTAAATTTGACAGTTTTTCAAGGGAAAACGAAGCGTCATCGGTAACGGTATAATATAGGAACCGGCCATAAGTGAGTTGTAAGTTAATAGCGAGCCTGACTAATTAGTGAGTAAGACGGTCTTACTAAGCTATAGCTGATACGAAGAAGTAGAATAAGAAGAAGGTAAGGTAGTATATGTGTGTGGTTGCGGCGCGGCAGGCTATCGAGATGGTGGAGGACGTGCGCGGTGCGTTTGCGGAGGCGGTGCGGCGTCTCGAGTGGATGGACAGCGGCACGCGCCGCACCACGCTCCGCAAGCTCAAGGCCATACGGAACTTCGTCGGCTTCCCCGCATGGCTGCTCACCAAGGACCATCTCGACAAACATTACAAACACGTGAGTTATTCAAAAAACTAATGCCCTTATATATATACATATACATATACAAGTCTAAAGATAATGCATATGGCCGATTCCTATATAATTCCTATAACCTATAACATACTACACCCACAGGTAACATAACATTACTAACACGTGAGATGATCTAAAGACTAAAGGCCTTCCTTCATCGCCTTACATAAAAAAAAACTATCAAAAGATAAACAATGCATAAAGCCGGTGCCTATATCCTACAACATACCGTAACCACAGATAACATGATACTTCGATAACGCTTCCTTTTCCCTTGAAAAGCTGAATTTTTGACAGTTTTTCAAGGGAGCATGCCGGTTTCCTCACGAAAAAGTTAGTGTTCCAATAAAAAGCGGCGATGGGCTTGCAACCTGTTACGTGGAATGCTAGCTGCTTGCAAAAAGTGGGCATGTATCGAACGTAATGTTTGGACTGCTTCTGACTACCCCCTTTAGGGTATCCTCAATAGATTTGCGTACTGAGCAATATCTGAAGATATCCTTAATAGGGAAAAAGTTGTGAAGATGTTTTTTTTTTTGCATTACTGTTGTTATTTATCTCGATGAGCGTAGGCATCGATATATACGTTACTATCGGTATGTTTAACGCAAATACCCATAAGCTGGTAACAATTCCAGGCGGAGGTGGTGGAAGGCAACCTGTTCCAGTCGTACTTGCAGCTGACGCGCGCGGCCGTCAAGAAGTCGCTCGAGTCGCTGCGGGAGAAGCCGGACAGGGACAGGTGACACTCTTAAAACTCAAACTCAAAATTCATTTATTCAGTAGGAACTGTATAGTACACTTTGAAACGTATTTTTTTTAATTTACCACCAATTCGTAACGCGACCAAACAGAGAAGAATTGGCAAGAAACTCTGCTTGGCTTATATTTTTTTTTGTTCTTAATAACTATTAGATACATTGTTTTTGATGGAGTTGGAGGCAGTTTCATCCCAAGCTTTTTTGTCATCTAAGTAATCAGATATTTTATAATAAGCTTTATTACATAGATTACGTTTAACAACATTTTTGAATTTATTTACAGATAGATTAATCACGTCATTTGGGATTTTGATAAAAAATCGTACAGACATCCCTTTAAAAGATTGACTAACTTTATGGAGCCTTACAGTGGGAACAGCTAGTTTATCTTTATTTCTAGTGTTAACATTATGATAGTAGCTATTTTTCTTGAACATGTTAATATGTTTTCGGACATACATTAAGTTTTCATATATATATTGGCACGGCACTGTCATAACATTTATTTCTTTAAACTTAGTTCTAAGTGATTCTCTGGGGCCCATATTATAAATTGCACGAACAGCCCTCTTCTGCAACACAAATATGGTGTTGATATCTGCAGCATTCCCCCAAAACAAAATGCCGTACGATTTATTGCTATGAAGTACAGTAAAGGCTTATCAAGCTGAGTACAGACAGCGCGTACATTGGTACGCGAAGTTGCAGCTACGCGTACCCTTTGGGGAAGGCGAGGGGCGCGAGCCGTAGTCAGTCGGTGTCGGCTCGCGTAGTGCTATAGATCATTCGAGCTCGCGTTCAGGTTCACGGCGGTCCACATTAACTGTACGCGTATCCAATGTACGCGTGGACTGCTTACCCCGACTACACGTATACAGGAACGCGCTATCCGTACCCAGCTTTAGAGCACGCGGTTTTCAGTCTGTCTTAGTAAGACTGTCTTACACCTAACTAATTCTAATTTGAGGTGGGGGGAGAAAGTTCTGCACTGACGTCCCGCATTGGGGTGTATTGTGCATTGCCCCCCTGCTAACCCGACCCCAGCCAGCCCAACTCCTTAAAGTAACGGAGAAGGACCCTGGGTTGATGGCAACATTGCTCTAGAATTCCTGATGCTGCCTGAGTCTGTGAGTTTTGATCAAGCAGCTTTTGTAACCCGGATTTTGTTCTGGCTTCGTTTGTGGCAGTGCAGTGTAAGATGACGTGCTCCACTGTTTCTTGATCTTGAAAGCAACCACGACAGGTGTTGCTGTCCGTAGCTCCTGACTTTACTAGGTTCTTACACCTCGTAAGTATAATAATAGTAAGCCACTAAGTCAGTCTTAGGCTTGACTAATTAGTCAGTAAGATAGTCTTACTAAGACAGACTGAATACCGCGTGGTCTTAGGGCTTACCACAGGTTTTGATAGTTTTCGAAAACTTTATAAGTTTCGGTATCTTTCCATACATTTTCGTACAGCGCCTCTAGGGAAACGTGCATGAACTACGAAAATGTATGGAAAGATCAGTGTTGCCGTTTTTTATTTGGAGAAAATGCTAAAACATGTTGCAAAAAATGCTAAATAACTTTTAAAAATGCTAAATAAAATGCTAAAATCTATATTTTTCTTTTGAATTCCTTAGGAATTTTGAAATTTTAGGTAACGTACAAAAAATGTTAATCATGAAATATGCTAAATGCGAATTTTTCAAGCTAACAGACCCGAAAATGTGCTAAATTTAGCATTAAAAATGCTAAAACGGCAACACTGGAAAAGATACCGAAACTTTTAAAGTTTTCGAAAACTATCAAAACCTGTGGTAGACCCTCTTATAGGCTTTTTACTGCCTTTGAATGTAGTGATTACGACTGAAAGGATATTATGATATGATGCACAAAGTTCTACCAGCAACTCTTGAATATAAAACAACATTTTATAATATCTCAATGGTCGCAATTCGGCTGTTAAGTCATGCTTAAATTTAGATAAATTTAGTTTTTTTTAATTTAAAAGCTATTCTGCTGTTACATCAAACATTTTGTTATCGTTCTTATAGTGCCATCTTGCGCACCAAAGACTGCAAAAAATTTAAATATCTTGGCTAGGTATTTTATTCAAGGTATTTACATGTTTCAGTCAAAAATACACACATTTTTTCAAACTGATCGTACGTGGATAGCTGCCTAAAAATTTAATACGTTTCTCACTTCCTAACTCTTTAAAAAAATAATGATTATAGATTTAGATAAAGTGGATTCTATAATGGGGCTTTGTGGCGTATCTTGGGAGAGGCCTACGTTCAGCATTGGACTGCACTATAGCAGTATATATTTATAATTCATCCCGACCGATTTCGGGCACGGCGACTGAATGAAAGAAAGAAAAGAAAGAAAATGACGACCTCTGTGGTGCAGTGGGCGAAGGTCCGCCGCAGAAGGTTGCGGGTTCGATTCCCGCCGTGGGACAAATGTTTGCATGTTCTGTAGATATTTGTCTCGAGTCTGGGTGTTTTCTACAAAAAAAAAAAAAATAATATATCAATCATGTGGTTCCCATAATACAAGCTCTGCTTAGTTTGGGGATACATGATGGTATGTGATAGTCCAGCATTATTATTATTATTATATTATTATTAAAATATATTTATTTCACCCAAATTACAGTAAATAGTAGTGAGTACCTAGGTAACTATAGAACAGGGTGCCTAGTGCGAGTTTTTTACCAGCTCGATCGCGTTAACGTTTACGCAAATTTATTTGGAATCGAAGTAGCGCCATCTAATGAGAAACGCGTGGTACTGACTCCTTTCCATACAAATTTGCGTAAACGTAAACGCGATCGAGCTGGTAAAAAAACTCGCACTCGGCACCCAGGTATGATAAAACTTGTATGTCATAGATCAAAAGATCAAAATAGAAAAAATAGGTACCTAGATATGAGTAATAGTTACAACTCTGGGTAAATCTCTGCCACATGAAGGAGCTTGTTGGTTGTTGGTGTGCTCGAATGTGACTAACGTACCCCATTATAGCTGTAAACGTGCGTTTGCTCAAATTGCACGTAAGGGTACCATTTTTATAATGGTAGGCTATATTCATGTGGTTTTCATAATGGCAGTTGTAGTTTTAAATATTTTTAAATTGCCAAAAAAAAATTTTAAGATGCCTACCACCATCTAAAAACAATCCACAGGTTTGGCTGGTAGAAAATACTCTTAGCATTAGCTCACCTTTTTGTTATATTTAATGTACAATAATGAATAAATAAATAAATAAATGTTGGAAGCAGTATACAAGGTTATAGGTTAAGTCGACCTAGATCCTGGAGGGGGTTGTAGCTTCCATAATTCCTGACTGATTTGAATATGGAACATAAAACGATATTGGACTTTTAAGTTTTTTAAATAAACTTAGCGATATTTTTGTTAGTTAGTTCTTGTTCTACGTGTCCGCCTCTATTTCGCACACAAACTCTTATTCTGTGTCTTAATCCACTTTATAAACGTCATTTTGTACCTATTTGGATTGTTTTATTGTTTTCTGACTTAAGTACCATTATTATAAACTATGATATATATATCTACCTAAGACCTTTTCATCAAAGTTTTTTCTAAGAATTCTGATAATACCCTAGCATGTTATACCTTGCTGGATAGATAATGAAACGTAGATATTTTTAAGCACATCAGCAGCATGACAGTCATAGACAAATTTTAAAATATTTGTGAGAAAGAAATATTTTTTACGAATTTATTTCAATTTATAACAATCAATCGTGTACTGCAACCCAATTGGTTCAGTTAACTGCAAATTTAGTGTTAGGAATAAGAAAGCAACTCATCTACTACACGAAAATCACAAACACAAATAAATTATATAAAAATATCGGTATGTTTTTTAAAAAAAACTTAAAAGTCCAGTATCGTGAGTACGGTTAAGTTTGGGGTAGGGTGTTCCATAGTCAAGTCAGTCAGGAATTATGGAAGCTACAACAACCCCCTCCAGGACCTAGGTCGACTTAACCTATAACCCTGTATACACAGCAATGGCAGTAGTATAGCAGCATCAACCTATGTTGATGATGATGATGATAATAAAATGTCATTAGGCAGATGGAATAAACTTTACATAATTGTGACAGATGGGTGGCGACGGCTACCACCGTGAACGCATTCTACTCGGCCACGCTCAATTCAGTCAGTAAGTACTTGTCCATTGCTGAAGTATTACTAGGAACGCTAGTCCTCACTGTTACTTAGGTATTTTTGGATGGATTTGCGGTAATTAGGTCGGAATGCTTGAAGTTTTGTGACTGAGATATATGATTGTGTTTGTATTAAATTTTTATTTTTGCATATTTAAATGTTTATTCATCCCCCCATCTCGGAAAGAGTATTTTTGCTCTTCGATATCAGCTCGACTCAGAAAAAATTCAACCAAATTAAGAACTCTAGTAGAGGATAAAGTACAATTGCCTAACTTTTTCTCAATTCAAAATTTTGGTTCCTAATTTGGTTGATTTTTTTAAATAGTGTTCGTATCGATACTGTGGTGATTTTGAAAAATTTGGAAACACCAAAAGCAAAAGTAATGGCCGAACAAGCACAAGCACATGGTCCACCTAGGGTTACCAGATATAAAATTTTACAGTCCGGAGAAAAACTTGATTTCCATTCAAAAATCTTGAGATTTACTGGAATTTTTCGAATTGTTGCGAAAACTATATTTACCGCTTTGTAGCCCGCGGCACAAAGATAAAAGATTAATTGAAAAGGTATCATCGCAAAGTATAAACTTTTTACAACAAATTAAACCGACTTAAAATAAATCACTTCTGACTTCTTGCCCTAAAGAATTTTGAAAATCGGTTCACAATTTTCGGAGATATTGGTGATAATAGGGCGAAAATTACAAGTGAGGATGAGGTTTTTTGAGTTTTCCGGGAAAAGTACCAATCCCTCAGGAATAAAATTTATATGGGACCACCTGTGAAGTATACTCTTTTAAACAAAAAATAATTTTGAAAATCGGCTTACAATTGAAGGAGATATCGGTGAACATGTATACATAAAAAAGTCGAAAAAAAGAGGTTCCGACGAATTGAGAACCTCCTCCTTTTTGAAGTCTGTTAAAAATTAAATTTAGAACATCGTGTGCACTAAGTTTGTGAATTCAAAACATCATTAAACCTATTTACTTCTACCTCCATAGTGCCGAATTTGTCATACAATCTTTTTTAATTTGATAAAACCTCAGTCTCAGAAGTCAGAACCTTCTTGGTGTATTTTTTTTAACTAATGTTAATCTTTTTTTGCATTTAGTAAAGTGGGATGGAAAGTTACGTGTTGCACTCGAGTGTTAAGATTTTTCTCAGGATTCTAATTTTTGAATTTTATAATCCTGCGCTTGCTCGATCATCCAAATTGAGCACGCGGTTAAAAAGCAACTTTGCACTCTTGTATAACAAATAACTATCATTGTCATTTATTATTGTTACTTGTGATATTTAATTAATTGGTTTATCCGTAGTAATTAAAGTAAAATAAATATATAGAAGAAAAAGCAGAAAGAATATAAGTTTATGTAACTTTGTAGATATACCTACTTTCCACAAACTGAACAAGTTACTCCCTGACCAAAGTGTCCTTCTTTCAGCGTTTCCCGCTGGTATACTTCAACCGCCATTCTACGGTAATGGAATTGAGTAAGTCATACTATTTAGTTACCTTATGATTTCTCATTAACCCTTTATATATAGACGAGGCTTTTGCTGATAAGGAAATGTTATTTTACATGTTGACGATGCTATTGCAGTTATTAATTATGCTAGACTAAGGTAATATTTAGATCAATTTTTTTTTTTGTAATACCAACAACACCAGCCTATTCAGTCCACTGCTGGACCTATGTCCAGCAGTGGACTGCCTCTGCCTCCCCTATAAAAATATGCCCATAATCCCCACGCTGGGCATGCGGGTTGGGGATCACAGGGCACAGCCTCTCGCACCGCCAACGCTGCTGCCCGTCGGCGGCCAGGAACCTTAGCTGTGCTGGTGTTAGGCTGCGCTATGCCGCTATCAGCCGGCCGCCAGAGCCCCGTTTGTTAGTTAGCAGGCTGCACCACGTGCAGGTGAGGTTGGCTTGGATTCCGGAGATGGGGGTTGGAACCCCTTACACCCCAATAATTTTATTTGTAATACCAAAACAGAATACAATCAAAATATTATATAACAATAAACTTAAGTTTAGAACTAGATCGCATTCCAAAATATGTGAACACATCATGATTATTAGCAGTTATAACCTATGTGTGAAGCGAAGAAGAAAAGAGAAAAATATATATTATGAAATCCTAAATTTACAAACTACATCACTCTTTTGTAGGAGTGACAAGAATTGCTTTTTTTAAAGTTATATAACTTTAATCATTATTGAATACGTCAACATAGTCACTATAACCAATTAAGAGATCGTTATACTGGCGACACATTCTAACCAACGGATTGTAAAAAGAAGTGTTGTTCGGATAGACCCGAAGAGCAAAGGTGTTCGAGAATGGGGAGCGAGTTCTCAGTTTAATATTAAAGTTGATAAGAAATAATATTAATTGATAATATTAAATTTTCATTGTTAGAGATTACTTAAATGCAATAATTATCTATTGATCAATAATGGCCTTATTGCCATCTCTATCCGTTGGATAATGACAAACTGTGACAGGGCTAACTTTGAGCATTGATTAACTTTAAGTAGCGTTCATAAGTAAGGGGGTAAATTATTAATTTAAATTTTGAAATGTCAAGGTTTTAAACGCTCATGGCGTGGTTTACTTCGGTGTCCCTAACCGATCACCTTGGTTAAGCCACACTCCGCCCGGTCATTACTTGGATGGGTGACCGTTAAGTAACATTTCTATTTGAGCGCTTCCGTGCTTCGGAAGGCATGTTAAGATGTTGATCCCGGCTTTTCAGTCGTTAGGCCATGTCGGAGGCCTTCGGGCGGCCTAAAAACTCCAACACCAGAGTTGGTCATTAGCTCTACAAAGAACCAAAGATTAGTTAAATGTATTTTGTATTCAAGTGTTAGCCCACACTTCAGAGAAAATCTAAGATTTTTATAAATAATTATAGTATTTATGAGAAGGTTTCAAATCAAAGCCTGAGTCGATATTATAAAAATCTAAGATTGGTTTAGTTCAAGAGCGGTGCTTCAGGAGATTCAATAAGGGTGTCGTAAATTAGTTTTTAATTCCAGGGCGATTAACTATGGATCAATCGGTGCCATAATGGGACATGAAGTCACCCACGGGTTTGACGATCAAGGTGAGATATCATTAAAAGTACTAGAAAAGTAGGCATTCAAAGTAGTATTTCTAAAGTAAGTCCACACCACATCACACCAGCCTATATAAGCCCACTGCTAGACATAGGCCTCCCCTAATAAAGGGGGATATACCCATAATCCCCACGCTGGGCATGCGGGTTGGGGATCGCAGGGCACAGCTTCTCGCACCGCCGATGTAGGCTGTGCTATGCCGCAATCAGCCGCCGCCAGAGCCCCGTTCGTTGTTTAGCAGGGTGCACCACGAGCAGGAGGGGTTGGCTTGGGTTCCGAAGATAGATAGGGGTTGGAACCCCGGTACCTATTTGTATTTATTCAAATACAAATACTTTAGCAACGTGGACACTCACAGTACGACTAGTCCACCAGTTTAAAGTCGCTCAACGAATTCTGCTCGGAGTTTCTCTGAAGGATAAAATCCGTAACGAGTTTATCCGACATAGAACTAAAGTTGTCGGCATAACTCAGAGAATTAGCAAGCTGAAGTGGCAATGGGCTGGCCATATCTGCCGAAGAACGACAACCGTTGGGGTAAACGAGTTCTAGAGTGGAGACCTTAGGAAACTTAGGAAGTTTGCCGAGCCGCGGTTCCCCAAGGAAACTTACCAAATCAAATCGTAAGATTTTGCAATAATTCAATAAATAGTTTTCTATGCAATTTCCACCAATCATAACTTTATGTCAAATGACATGCATGAAGTCAATATTGTGGCGGATGGAGCTTCATAGAAATTGTATGAAAATAATATTGTTTAATGTTAAGGTTAGCTTTTTTCTTCAAAATAAACCTATAGTTTCCTCTCAATGAGGTAGAATTTTGACCATCCTATAAGTCAAGCACAAAATTTGCTTCGTAGTTCCTATTTTTAGGTCGAATCAAATTAAAAGGCCTATTAGACCACGCGGTGTTCAGTCTGTCTTAGTAAGACTGTCTTACTGACTAATTAGTCAAACCTAAGACCGACTAAAAAGCTGATTAGACCACGCGGTATTCAGTCTAAAACTGTCTTACTGACTAATTAGTCAAGCCTGAGACAGAGTTAGTGGCTTACTCTTATTATACTACGCTAAGTGTAGATAAGCCAGTCTTACTAAGACAGACTGACTACCGCGTGGTGTAATAAGCCTTTGAGGGTCACAGCTCAGAGTGTTGTAACTGGTTGCAGGTCGGCGTTACGACGAGGAAGGCAACCTGAAGCAGTGGTGGTCGGCGGCCACGCTTGAGCACTACCACGGCAAGGTGCAGTGCATCATCGACCAGTACGCCGCCTACCACATGCCGCAGCTGCCCAACTACACGGTAACACTACTGCACGCTCACACGACTACACCGTCACACAACTACACGGTCACACAACTATACGGTCACACAACTACACGACACACAACTACACGGTCACACAACTACACGGTCACACAACTACATGGTGACACAACTACAGGGTAACACAATGTCTAACTGCCGGTTCCTATACCCTACTACGTTCCTACCGTTACCGATGCGATGACGCTCCGTAAAAGTATAGGATTTCATGGTAAGCAAATATTAAGACTTCTCTTGGGAGTCTCAGACAGATAGACCACTCAATAAACAAAATTAACGCCTCTGTATCAAAGGCAAAAACCACAGCTCGTTTATAGCAGATAGTGCGGTACTGATTAATACACTCGACAGTCCAGGCACCAGGTCCAAATCCATTGTGGACTGTCACAGTGCTCTCCAAAAAAGTAACAACTGACTTCATGGTTAAAATAACATGGACGCAAAGTCATAGCTCGAATCCCGGAAATAACAAGGCGGACTCGTTGGCAAGGGAAGGAGCCGGGATCACTCCAACCGCCACCGACACTTGCCTTATCAACCTACCTTCGGTGGAAGTCAACACCAAAGATTGTGGGAACGAAGACAAGACTGCAAAAACACAAAATCAATGCTTCCAGGGCGAAACAACAAACTAACTAACACTGTTAAAAATGAAGCGTGAAGACCTACGCATACTGGTTGGTGTTATCACAGGCCACTGTGACCTGAACCACCACCTAGTAAAGACAGGAGCCACCGACAGCGGCACCTGTCGCGGCTGCTTTCAAGATGAAGAAACAGTGGATTACGTCATCTTACACTGCACTGCCACAACGGAAGCCAGAACTAAATCCGGCTTACAAATGCTATTCGATCAAAACTCACAGACTCAGGCAGCATCAGGAATTTTAGAGCAATGTTGCCATCAACCAAGAGTCCTTCTCCGTTACTTGGCTGGTTGGGGTCGGGGTAGCAGGAAGGCAATGCACAATACACCCCAATGCGGAACGTCAACGCAGAAACTTCTCCCCCCACCTCGAATTAGAATTAGAGTTAGACGCGTTGGGTGATGTGATGTGGCGGGAGCGGAAGTAAGTAGCCTATCACCTATCTAAATACTCGCGCACCGACTTCAAATTATAATAAAACAAAACACCCTACTGCAAAAAATTTATTAACTGAAAAGGAAAAAAAGTATCACAATATTAAGTATTCAAATTAGTCAAACTTAATATTTTATGATGCTGCAGGCGGGGTCGAACGTAGTTTTGGTAGATCTTTGTCGCTCGTAGACAACAAAGTATTGTTTGTCCTCGCCCGCAGCATACAAAGATATTGTGATACTTGTTTTTCTCTTTTCAGTTAATTAATTTTTAGCAGTTAGGTTTTTGGTTTATATATATATGTCAATTATAATGTCACGTTTGTATTACTGTTTTTACACAAATTGTCAATAATAAAACGAAAAAGTCGAAAAAAAAATATTAATAAAACAAAAATATATATACTAACAAACTACTATACTAAACATATACTTTAACGATCTACTAAATATATACTTTAACGATCTTTCATTTGATATCCATATTGCTAGGGTACGGAAAAACCAACCCCTCCTCCTATTTTAATTTGCGGGCGCCATTTTGAATATTTGGGCATCTATAGTCAAAATCCGTTCAGCTGTTTGTGCTGTAGGGCGTGCCAAAGAAATGGGCATACATAGTCACATACATACATACTGTAGGGGTCCTTCCCTAGTCTCAGGTTTATTTTGGTTGGAATTAATTAAAAAACATAAATATTCATTGTCATCATGTGTAATGGCAGACAGATCTTAGCACACTAACAAATTAGAGGCAGCAGGAGCGCCATGCAAGCGGTTGCTCGTTAGAAAACGAAAGGCGTTTCCAAACACATACATACATACTCTCGAGAAACATGACTCTCCTTCTGGCGCAGTCGGTAATGAAGAATGTTTGTCGTATGCAGGTGCACGGGTTCAACACGCAGGGCGAGAACATCGCAGACAACGGCGGACTGCGCGCCGCGCTCAGCGCCTACCGCCTGCTGGGCCAGCGTGCGCCACACGCTCGCCGCCACACGCTGCCCGCGCTGCCGCACTACACGCCCGACCAGCTCTTCTACTTGGGATTCGCACAGGTACCTCACATAGTGCAGCCGCGCTCAGCGCCTACCGCCTGCTGGGCCAGCGTGCGCCACACGCTCGCCGCCACACGCTGCCCGCGCTGCCGCACTACACGCCCGACCAGCTCTTCTACTTGGGATTCGCACAGGTACCTCACATAGTGCAGCCGCGCTCAGCGCCTACCGCCTGCTGGGCCAGCGTGCGCCGGCCGCTCGCCGCCACACGCTGCCCGCGCTGCCGCACTACACGCCCGACCAGCTCTTCTACTTGGGATTCGCACAGGTACCTCACATAGTGCAGCCGCGCTCAGCGCCTACCGCCTGCTGGGCCAGCGTGCGCCACACGCTCGCCGCCACACGCTGCCCGCGCTGCCGCACTACACGCCCGACCAGCTCTTCTACTTGGGATTCGCACAGGTACCTCACATAGTGCAGCCGCGCTCAGCGCCTACCGCCTGCTGGGCCAGCGTGCGCCGGCCGCTCGCCGCCACACGCTGCCCGCGCTGCCGCACTACACGCCCGACCAGCTCTTCTACTTGGGATTCGCACAGGTACCTCACATAGTGCAGCCGCGCTCAGCGCCTACCGCCTGCTGGGCCAGCGTGCGCCGGCCGCTCGCCGCCACACGCTGCCCGCGCTGCCGCACTACACGCCCGACCAGCTCTTCTACTTGGGATTCGCACAGGTACCTCACATAGTGCAGCCGCGCTCAGCGCCTACCGCCTGCTGGGCCAGCGTGCGCCACACGCTCGCCGCCACACGCTGCCCGCGCTGCCGCACTACACGCCCGACCAGCTCTTCTACTTGGGATTCGCACAGGTACCTCACATAGTGCAGCCGCGCTCAGCGCCTACCGCCTGCTGGGCCAGCGTGCGCCACACGCTGCCCGCGCTGCCGCACTACACGCCCGACCAGCTCTTCTACTTGGGATTCGCACAGGTACCTCACATAGTGCAGCCGCGCTCAGCGCCTACCGCCTGCTGGGCCAGCGTGCGCCACACGCTCGCCGCCACACGCTGCCCGCGCTGCCGCACTACACGCCCGACCAGCTCTTCTACTTGGGATTCGCACAGGTACCTCACATAGTGCAGCCGCGCTCAGCGCCTACCGCCTGCTGGGCCAGCGTGCGCCGGCCGCTCGCCGCCACACGCTGCCCGCGCTGCCGCACTACACGCCCGACCAGCTCTTCTACTTGGGATTCGCACAGGTACCTCACATAGTGCAGCCGCGCTCAGCGCCTACCGCCTGCTGGGCCAGCGTGCGCCACACGCTCGCCGCCACACGCTGCCCGCGCTGCCGCACTACACGCCCGACCAGCTCTTCTACTTGGGATTCGCACAGGTACCTCACATAGTGCAGCCGCGCTCAGCGCCTACCGCCTGCTGGGCCAGCGTGCGCCGGCCGCTCGCCGCCACACGCTGCCCGCGCTGCCGCACTACACGCCCGACCAGCTCTTCTACTTGGGATTCGCACAGGTACCTCTCTCATCATCATATCAGCCTATACCAGTCCACTCCTAGACATTGGCCTCGGCTAATGAACGGTAATCCTGAGCTCGACGCATTCGGCTTCTAACGATTTAATTATTTATTTTCTCAAAAGAATTAACAAATAATTCACTTACAGAGAAAATACTATAAGTTTCTTATTACGTAAGTACAATATCTGCCATTGAGCGTTGCTAAACTGAAATAGGTATCTATTTACTAACTTAAATAAAACTATTCAAGCATGCATTATAATAAATTAAAACAATGTAAGTTCATATTTAAGTTTTTTTGTGGGTAGTTCGACAATAGCATGTGGTTGCCAGTACTCGTTGCGTTTAGAATACGATTCTAAAGCCTAGTTCACAGTGGGTCTGTGAAGTAGCAGAATATTAATTACTTTGGTGAGTGTGGTTATTCAATGGCATAAGATACCTACCAGTACCTTCTACCAGCAGCCTTTCGCAGATCGTCACTCCATCCACATACCTACGATACTCAACGTATTTATATCCTTCTGAAGTCGGCTGCAAGTAACGAAATAGTCCTTTAATTGAGTCGGATTGTACTAGAGTTGATAGCATCGTTTGCTGAGGCTGAAGGCGAAATTACACGGTTCACTTGTGCCTTTCAATTTAGTAACCAAATTGATCCATCTAAACATGAAAGAAAAATATTGTTGTTCAATGGCGTTGAAAGAATTGAACAGGCTCAATATTTTCACTTTTAGCGTTCACTTGCAACGCGGTTGAACAAGAAATGAATGTGTAAACACAAGAATTGAACGATTCACTATCAGTCTATTTCTGAAACCACATCTTTCGAAGAATATGTATTGAACAGTTACCGTATAAACAGCATTCCTTTCATATCTGCTCCATTCAATCAAAGTGATTCAAGTTGGTTGAACCTTGTAATTTCGCCTTCTTCAGAGGGACAGGGATCCGTAGTGACTACGTACGTACAGCTTTACAGAACTGAGCCACTGATACTTAGACAGCATGATAGACTGGGACAGAATCTTCTAACAGCCGGTTCCTATATTATACAGTAACCGATGAGGCTTCGTTTCCCTTGAAAAACTGTCAAATTTTTGACGCCTCGTTGTTAATTTTTGTCAGTTTTTCAAGGGAAAACGAAGCGTCATTGGTTACGTACCATTATAGAAATCGGCCAATGGTAAGATTGTTTCAAACGACAGTACCATACCACCTTTTGCTTCATGGGATCTAAGAGGGATTGAGCTGGCATTCAAAATGATTTATTAAAAACACGTACTTAGTTATTAGATTACAAATACATTATGTACGATGAAACTGCAAAAGACTGTGAAGTAGCTTCAACGCTTCAATTAACAGGTAAGAATCGTTACACGCCGGCGCCTCATATAAACCATCGCATATTTTTTTTGTTACTTGAAGATGGAACATGCACATGGCCCACATGATGTTAAGTGGTAACCATTACCTATCACAAAGCATTGCAACGTAGATCACGTTTTTTTTTGGAACGTGCTCCATGATGCAACACCCTGCGTCCATCAACTTGAGACATGAAGGTTATAAGCCTCTTGTGGCTGTAATTTCACCGGCACCCACACCCTTCAAACCGAAACAAAGCACAGCTACTTCACGGCAGAAATAGGCATGGTGGCAGTACTTCCCCGGACGAGCCCTCCACAAAGAACTCTACCATATCCTTTCTTCTATAGGAGCTTCAGAGCAGTGCTAACTACAATCCGCATCAAGATGCAGGACTAAGCGCTTCCAAACATCATTTATAATGCGCACTGCTAAAATATGGAATCAGCTGCCAGCGTCTGTTTTTCCATTGACTTACGACCCTAAAGGCTTCAAAAAGAGAGTTAATAGGCATTTAGGGATGTACAGGGTTCCAACCCCGATCTTCGGAACCCAAGCCAACCCCACCTGCACGTGGTGCACTAAACAACGAACGGGGCTCTGGCGGCCGGCTGATTGCGGCATAGCACAGCGTACATCGGCACAGCTAAATCCCCTGGCCACTGACGCAGCGGCGTCGGTGGTGCGAGAAGCTGTGCCCTGCGATCCCCAACCCGCATGCCCAGCGTGGGGATTATGGGTATATCCCCCTTTATAAGGGGAGGCCTATGTCCAGCAGTGGACTGATATAGGCTGATGTGATGTGATGTGGCATCTTCTGGGAGAGCTCGCCCCATCGTCGACCTCATCCTTGCCGATGCAAGCCTCGAGGTCAAGATCTGGCCCATATTTAATAATAATTAAAAAACTACTACTAAAATAAGTTATATTTTAAGTTTTAGTTTTATTCTACACTAAACTCATAAACTTTCAGATCTGGTGCGGTAACTCGACAGTTGGCGCGCTGAAATCCAAACTGGTGGAAGGCGTGCACAGCCCTAACAAAATCCGAGTGATCGGAACGCTCAGCAACTCTAAGGAGTTCTCAGAAGCCTGGCATTGCCCTCTGGGCTCGCCCATGAACCCTGAACACAAGTGTATACTGTGGTGATACAACTCAAATTGTGATCTAGTTTTAAGATACTAGTTATAAGATAACCAAAGACAATACTACTAGGGTTACCGACAAGTTACCGCCTTAGTTCGAAGCTGCTGAGTGCTGATACACCATGCTCATTTTTGTACTTGCAACCTTTTTGTATATTTTGCAGCATAATTCAAAATGCCAGTCATTTATTAAATTTGCCACATGACATGATGATGACAATAATGATCTCATTAATGATTATAGTATCTTATTCCCACACCAAGTCATGGTGGTGGACAAATCTCAGGACAGTCCCATTCAAGTATTAAATAAGCACTGTAGGGGGCGGAGGGGGGTCTGCTTTGCTTACTTTTGCAGACAAGGGGGAGAGGGGAGTCCAAAATAGTACTCAATCTGCTTACGTAATACTTGAACAGCCCCTTTATACTTAGTTCAGCTAGTATTTAATGTACTTTAAGCATAGTCAAGGGTTCTTTTAATCATAGCATGTGTATCAGTACCTTCAGTAATGTACAACAGTTTACTTGTAGGAAAAAAATATGTGTACTTAATTGGGTAAAATAGGATTTGAAATAAGAGACTGCATTTTAATTGACTCAATAGACATGATATTTATAAGAACAAATTAACATAGTGAAACTATTTTTAAGTAATGCTTTTAATAGATAGTTACCATGTTCAGAATCACGGTAAACCCACACCTGTAGAAATTCCTACCTTGAATGTTTTTAGTGTATGCTTAAAACATTTTTATCTTATTTATCATCTTATTCATACCCAAATGTCACTATAAAACGCTGGATAAGGTGAGCTCGTCCCTGTCATTTAAATGTAAAAAGAGGTGACATAATATTTTAATGCCATTTTTAAGGATTATAGAACTGGTATGAATAAGACGGTTTATATATTATACTTAAACTTAAATATATTGTAATAATGTATCATGATTTCAGTTAATGTCATCATAGTTTAATCATTTAATCTTATCTCACTATATGAGTTGTATTTCTAGGTGTGGGTGATATTGATCTGAACAAATTTACGATCAAATTGATGATAAAAATATTTAAATTAAAAAACTTAAATGTTACCGGCTGTTTTACTTCTTCCGACTATACTGGAACTCGTAGATAGGGGCGGAGACAGCTGAGCCTGGTTTCACTCTCTTCGGCTTTAGGACCTTCAGCGAGGGATCTTGGAGATGCCTCTTCAGTTCCATCTTCTGTTGAATAAGAGTTAACTCCTTCTCTCTGTCGATTCGTTTTGCTATTTCTTTATAGATTTTATCCTTTTTCTTTTTATGGGATGCCAGGGTCTGTAAAATTAATTACTTTTTATGAATTTTTATCATTTTGCATTAAAAACTTGGCTCGCATATGCCTACAGGCTACCAAATTTCGGATCAATCATACCTGTGCCCTGAAGTTGCTAACATCCCTTTATCAGCCAGAAAAGAGCTAATCTTCAAATGGCTTAACAGACTTTTTAAATAAATAAAAAATGCTGTACACTATCACACAGCATCATGTAGCCCCAAATTAAGCAGTGCTTGTATGATGGGAACTACATGACTGATATACTATTTATATATATATTTTTTATAAATACATAAGTATTATACATAGAAAACACAGACCTGAAACAAATATTTGCAAATAATGCAAACATTTGTCCCGCGGCGGGAATCGAACCCGCAACCTTCTGCGTCTCAGGCGGACCTTCGCCCACTGCATCACAGAGGCCGTCAAAATCATAGATAAGAATACTCAAGCAAGTTATCTTACAACCAAAAAAGACTAAATCAAAATCAGTTCATCCTTTTGGGAGCTATGATGCCACGGACAGACAATATGCAGCCCTCTGATTGCATCGGAGGTTTAAAATAAACATTGTATCTTAACCTCACATTGAAATGAAACTTACCTCTTGATCAATAGCAGGCAAGTTCATCTTCGCAAGATCTGACAACCTTGGTCTGTTTGTCTTTCTGTTGATGAGTTTAGGGTGAGTGTCCAGTCGCTTGGCCAAGTCAAAGGTTTTAGCTTCATTCTCATCAACAAAGAATGTGTGCGTGTTCGGAGTTGCATCCGCCACATCTGTCATGTGCAGTTGTGCCTGTAATTAACAAACAAGTTTTTCTTATTAACTATTTCAACGTGACCAGAATCTATTTTAACCAACTTCATAAAAGGATGTATGTTCATGTTATGAACTTACTTGGCTATTCAAGACTGCTTACTGGGGGTAGATGTAGGTAGCATCTTCTGCAGGTACCCTCACAATAGTTGGCCAATTATTGTCATTGCACTGTCACTATATCCACATAACCCACATAGTGCCTACATATAGATATGCAATACACAACATACCTTCCCCCATAGTCACTTTTTAGTTATTATCATACTTCACTATCCTATAGTTAATATCTTTTTTTACTTCACTACATATCCTATCTGTCTAACTATATACAATGATTTATTATTTTAATTGATAACATTTAGTTAGTTACGCTGTAACAAGTCTCCATTACATGTTACCACTGCCTGGCTTGGTATGCCTAGTATGTTACGCGTTTCATCACTAGGGCCTGGAGCTTCATCAGAATCACGTCGTCGTAACTGATTGATATGTCTGGTGACTATAGGTCCATCCTTCATTTTCACAAAGAATCGAACTGGACCTTTGATTCTCAATATTTCTCCTTTTACCCACTTCTCTCCTCTTGCATAGTTGCGCAGCCACACCTTATCCTTCAGTCTAAATGTTCTTACTGGTACTTCTGCATTACTTTCGATTTGTCTCTCACCAATAGGTTTTGTGGACAAGGGATGCATGATGTCAAAACGCGTTCTGAATCGACGTTTATTTAACATTTCTGCCGGTGATTTGCCGGTCACAGAACTTGGTGCTACTCTCAATCCGAAGAGAAGGCGTGGCAGTTTTACATCCATGTCAGACCCAGCCAAACACTTCAATTTGTTCTTCACGGTTTGCACAAATCTTTCAGCTTGACCGTTTGACGATGGGCTATAGGGCGGCGTCAGTACATGTCTTATTCCATTACAATTCATAAATTTTTTGAATTCGTCTGATGTAAAGGCTGTTCCATTATCTGATACAAGTACTTCTGGTAGTCCTTGTCCAGCAAAAATTTCTCTTAATGCTTTAATTGCGCACTCACTCGAAGTAGACCTCACTATTTTGACTTCTGGCCATTTAGAGTGTGGATCAACCACAACCAAGTATAACTTTCGTTCTACTGGACCTGCGAAGTCTATGTGCACACGTTGCCATGGATTGGACGGGGTGATCCATGAGTGAGCTGTGCTTGCTGGCGTGTTCCTATTCACTTGACAGCTATCACAATTCGCCACCAACTCTTCAATCTCGTGGTCCAGACCTGGCCACCAAAAGTAGCTTCTTGCTATAGACTTCGATATCACTATGCCGTCATGTGTCTCGTGTAATGCTTGCAGCATATGTTCCCGCATTGGTGGTGGTATGACTACTCGGGTGCCCCATATTATACAGTCATTGGTCATTGATAGCTCTTTTCTTTTCAGCCAATACAGTTTCAAATTCCCGTCGTTTACAGAATCAGGCCATCCATGCAATATCCAGAACTTCACTTTAGATAAAATTTCATCGCGACCAGTCTGTTCTGCAATATCCTTTGCTGAATATTGAATAGCGCTCGGTGTCTCTGATAGCAATAAGACATCTTCAATATCATCAGTATTTGGCTTCCAATCTTCAGACTCAATTGGCCATCTGCTTAGGGCATCGGCATTACCAATACTGGTGCCAGTTTTATATATTAAGTCATAGTCATATGAATTCAACTTCAGAGCCCATCTCATCATTCTTGGCGACAAAACTTTTGGTATAGCTTTATTGGGGCTAAATATCCCAAGTAACGGCTTATGATCCGTATATATATCGACATGTCTTCCATAGACATACTGATTAAATTTATCCAAGCCGAACATGATCGCCGCTGCTTCCTTATCTATCTGTGCATAGTTACGCTCCGCTTTTGATAGAGTTCTCGATCCCATGCCTATGGGTTTCTCTGATCCATCATCCATAGTATGAGACAGAACTGCGCCCACCCCATATTCTGAAGCGTCACAAGTTAATGTCACCTTCCTGTTATTGTCGAAATGTACTAGGGTATCTTCGCTTGATAATATCGATTTGGCCTTGCGGAACGTTTCCTCTTCTAAGTTTCCCCACTCCCATTCAGCATCTTTATCTAGAAGTCTATGCAGTGGTTCCAGTATGGAAGCTTTATTCTTAACGAATCTTTCATAGAAGTTTAATAATCCCAAAAAAGCCTGGAGCTCTTTTACATTTTTCGGACTCTTTGCATTGGTGATCAGTTTCACTTTCTGTTCACTTGGATGGATACCATCTTTATCCACAACATATCCAAGAAACTCAACTTTATGTGTAGCAATTTCACATTTCTTGCAGTTAAGCTTGAGTCCAACTTTCTTGAGACACGCCAATACTTTTTCCAGTCTCGCATTATGCTGCTTTTCATCTTCTCCACTTATTAATATGTCATCTAACAAAACAGTTACTCCTTTAATGCCTGCCAGTGTTGTTGACATGACCCGTTGAAAAATACCCGGACAAGCTTTTAAGCCATAAGGTAATCGCTTCATTTTATACAGTCCCTTCACTGTATTTATTGTCAGGAGCATTCCTGTCTCATCAGATACTTTCAGTTGTGTGTACGCCTCTTTCAAATCTAGCTTGGTAAATATAACCCCACCTGCGACTTCAGATAAGGATTCGTTGATCGTTGGCTGGGGGTACGTATCAGTTTCTGTGGCCGCATTAACAGTCAATCGGTAATCCCCACACAGTCGAATACTTCCATTCTTCTTAACCACTGGAACAACCTGTGTGGCCCAATTAGAATATGCTATCGGCTCGAGTACCCAAACACTTACCAGCCTGTCTATTTCATCACAAACTCTGTCTCTTATCGCAAATGGTACTGGCCGACTCCTTATAAACATAGGCTGTACATCTTTCTTACACCTGATGACAACTTCCGGTCTTTTATACTCGCCAAGTCCTTCAAAAACTTCTTCAAATTTTTTCAATATTTCTGTCGGAGATTCATTTTTAGTATCTACAGAATTTATTTTATTTAAACCTTCAACTGTAATCCCCAGAGGCTTAAACCAGTTCCTTCCGAGGAGGTTACCTCGCCCCTGTCCAATTAGTACTTGTAGGTACCCTTTAAAATTTTTATATTCAATAAAGACTTCGGTCCTACCTTGCACCTGCACCTTAGCATCAGTCCAGGTGTGCAAGTTCAGGTTGCACTCTTGTAAATTCATGCCATTGGGCCAAATTAGCTCCGCCTGTTCCTGTGACATGATGGTATATGAGCAACCAGAATCTACTTCAAACTTGACTAATTTATTATTCAGTTTAATTTCTGTCCATATTGCTGGTTCACGGTTTATTCCTCCCACACAATAAAGTCCATTCATAAATTCTTCTTGTTCCTGAATCTCTTTGACTTCACCAGTTTCAGTATATTTTTTTCTGCACATCTTTGCTATGTGGCCTATTTTGCTGCACGCGTTACATTTAGCAGAAATAAACTTACATTTGTGATACATGTGGCTGCCTCCGCATCTATAGCAGTATAACTTTTTTTTCTGATCTTCTTTCACTACATTGACCTCCATTGGTTCTACTTCACTGTCCCTGCTTCCACTCGCCGGACTGAAGCTTGATGATCCTTCAATAGCAGGCATATTTAACGTTTTCAGATTTTCCTCACATTTTTCCGCTTGCAAAGCCATCTCAACCGCTGTTTTATAAGTCAGGTTTGCTTTTTTTAATAAAGTTTCTTGTAATTTAGAATCATTCACGCCGCAGACTAATCTATCCCTTAGAGTTCTTTCCAAATCAACAAAGTTGCAGAATCTACACATTTTCCTAAGTGATGCAATATAATCATGCATAGCTTCATTTTTACTCTGCTTTCTATTGTGAAATTTGAAAGATTCTACTATCTCATTTGGATGCGGACTAAAATGATCATCTAATTTTTTTTCTATTTCAACTAAGGTAACCTCACTCACAGCCTTTGGAAACACTAACGTTTTCACTAAATTATAAAGCTCACTACCACATAATGCAAAAAATATAGCCTTTCTAGTGGTTTGTTCAGTCACTTCCTGTGCTAGAAGAAAATATCCAAATCTTTCTTTGTAAGACTCCCAGTCCCCACTTTTCACATCAAAAGTTTCGAATCTTTTATCTGCCATTATCACACAATGTATTTAGCTAAGCTTTCACTGGTTTTTCACAATTTATTACGATTTTTCCACATTCGCCACTGTTATGAACTTACTTGGCTATTCAAGACTGCTTACTGGGGGTAGATGTAGGTAGCATCTTCTGCAGGTACCCTCACAATAGTTGGCCAATTATTGTCATTGCACTGTCACTATATCCACATAACCCACATAGTGCCTACATATAGATATGCAATACACAACAGTTCACTAATATCTCTGTCAACTGTGGACCGATTTGCTAAATTCTTTTGGAATTTTGCCTGCTAGTTACTGGACTTTTGACAGGAATCGTAATCTTTCCACACCATCACACCAGCCTATATAAGTCCACTGCTGGACATAGGCCTCCTCTAATAAAGGTGGATATGCTCATAATCCCCACACTGGGCATGCGGGTTGGTAATTGCAGAGCACAGCTTCTCGCACCACCGATGCTACTGCCCGTCGGCGGCCAGGGGATTTGGCTGTACCGGTGTTAGGCTGTGCTATGCCGCAATCAGTTGGTCGCCAGTGTGACTACGTGCAGGTGAGGTTGGCTTGGGTTCCAAAGATGGTGGTTGGAAACCCGTACATCCAATTGTAATCTTAATTGGAACTAATATTATAAATGCGAAAGTGCTTTTGTTTGTTTGTAAGGCTTTCATACCTTAACTACACAATCGAATGTTATGAAATTTCCTAAAATCATTAATAGGAGGACAGAGTAGGACATAGGGTACATTTAATTCAAAAGAAAAGTAGTGTTCCCGAGTGCAACAAACAAAAACATTGGATATATATCAAATAATATAATATAATATATTGGATATGTAACAAAAGGTGGCCTTTATGCTGACAGCATAACCAACCAGCCAAAACTGTGGTTTGTCACAAGATGGTGGTAGGTGTTTAAAGTCATTAAAATCTTACATTAATGCAAGCATAGAATGCAGACTAAAGCTATTCATCTTTATGTCTCCATGAACATACCTGTAGTCTTTCAATCCGTCTGTTCTCAATAACTCGCTTCATGTTGATATATTTAACATCCTGTGTCTGCATCAACTTCACTTGTTCTGTTGTGTGCACATCTTCTTTTTCTAACTCATGGTGCTCCTACAAATTAAACCGACTTCATAAATATTTGTATACAGTAACAAAAGCATAAGTTACCTCTTAGGGTAACGTTAACACAATCCCCCATACATAAAAATGCTAATTAAAAAACTGACCTAGAGTGAGTTGACTCGTGCACAAAGGGTTCCGTACCGTTATATGAGGGCCCCACTTAAATATTGATATTATTCTGTTTGTATTTGTTGTTAAAGCGGCAACAGAACTGTCTAGCTATTGTGGTTTCATGAGAGCCTGGTGACAGAGAGCAGAGAGGGTGGTCACATTTTTACTCCTTGAATACGGAACCCTAAAAACCATTGTTTAAAGTTTGCCCTGACACTTTTTGATGTCTTAATTTTCTTCTTTCATTTATTTATCATAAATATACTCTCAACAGGAGATAAATATTCTCTAATCTAGTAGGAAGGGTTGGCTGACCAATAATTATGGCCTATTGTCAAAAGAAATAAAGCAAAAACAATGAATAATATTGTTGAAACTCACCCCATTTTGTACTTTCGAATTGATCATGTGAAAGTAGAATTCATCAGGATTTTTGTCGAGCGCTCTTTTACGCAGCACCTTCAGCGTTTCTCCTTTCTCATGGTAATCATCAGCTCGCTTCTTATAGTCTTTCTTTTTCTCAAGGAGTCCCAGATGTTTCCGAGTCTCCGGTTGGTGTCGTTCCCTGTGGGTTTTTTGGTTAGCCTTTGCGGCTTTCTTCCAAGAAGACATATTCAGGTTTACAGTATAACAAAATTTATTGATTTCAGCACTAAAATGAGTGAATCTAATTTCTGAAATAAAATTTAAAAACCAAACCACACAACACACATAGAGAAATTAAACGCTATCTAAACTTAATTTAATACTTTGTAAAAAGAGTACACAGCCAGGAGGCAACACGTGAAAATAAACGTCAATCAAAACAAAAATCAATGTCACTTCGCTTCACTTCAGTTTTCAGTGTTGCCACCTTGGTTTTTTAAAGCGGGTATTTTGACATATTTTACTTTCCCTAATCTTGCTCTATATTTGGTTGTTGGTGAAGCCTCCATAATTTATTTACTTATTTACATACGCATAAATGCTATCACTGTCACTGCTTTGCATTAGTGCCATCTTTAGAGTAACCAGAGCTGTTTAGCTGCATTGTTGGTGTGCTCGCGGCCTTCACATCCATATGTAGTTTGGGTATAGAACGCTAGATGGCGTAAGCAGTGCTGATACCGTGATCAAGCAGCTGTCTTGATGGGCTTGACGGCTTGACGGTTCTTACTGTGTGACAGTGACAGATAGCAACGGATGTTACTTTTTGCTTCCGTTGGCGATTTCAATTTTTTCTGGATCGTCGAACAATTATAAAATATCTAATCCTTGAAATACCTGTGAAGTCCGCAACTTTTAGGAGGATTCATATCCTAGGGCTTATTTGCCATCATTTTCGTATCTCCCCGGGTTAAATATTCCAGTGATGACATAGATAGATGGTGATACATAATAGCCGGCCGGCAAACATTGTGCCTGCAAGTGAGAAGATATCGTTGGAAACAGGAGATCCCAGGACTCGGTGAGCATTAAAGTCTGCTATAAATCGCCTTAGTGTTCCCCGGCAACTATTGGATGGGTGGTGAACTGGTTCATGAGTTCTCACATAGCGGTTCTTCAGATCTGGTTATTCTTTAAAGGATTTTATTCCGTGCTATGCACACCCATGGTGAGGTTATTTACACGCCTCATCAGTTGTTGTTACCGGGTCTTAGTGTTTTGGTTTCTTCTTGATTTAATTATTCATTTATTTGATTGACATTTTCTGTATCTTCCCGGGATATTATAGCTTATCTTGTTAATTAAAGTGATTATCAGTGTGACTTACAAAATTATGCTACGTGGCGTGCATTGTTTTATAACTTCGTAGGTACGGTGCGCATTTTCAAAGTTTTATATCGCAATATGAAAAGGGCTAGATTGATCTTTCCGGGCTAAATCACCAAAAAACGAGTTCCCTTGCAGTAAAAAATGCTAGATCTAGCCCGAAAAGGGCTAAGGTGGCAATGCTGACAGTTTTCTACATCACTTCAGTCTTCTTCTTCTTTTTTATTTATGGCCTCTGTGGTATAGATCACTTCAGTTCTTTTCACTTGGCTTCTGTGACATTCCTCCACAATTCCGTCAGTATCAAGTTTATAATTGTCATGTCATCATCATTAATAATCATCTGTCAATGTCACACCTAACCTTTCAATAGCGAGGGGATTGCTTAGCAATCATAGATTAAGTATATATATAGATTTATAGTTTGCGTGGCCACCCTAGTCTTTCTCATTTCAACTGCAGGGTTGCCACACAATTAAAATTTCCATAGATTTGGGTAAAATATACTGATAATACGCCCTCCGGCCAGGTGGTAACGATCTGCGAAATGCTGCTGGTAGAAGCTGGATGCATCGAGCTCAGGACAGGGACTCAGGCGCTCATTAGGGGATGCCTATGTCCAGCAATGGACTGCTATAGGCTGATGATGATAATGGGTAAAATATAAATCTAACAAGAAATTAATGTCATGCAGGTAAAGTATTAATCTATCAATTAATACTGCAGGTAAAGTATTAATCTATCATTTTTTTCATTTACACGAAATTTTTTTTCATTTATAATCTACCTTCACTAACAAGTTTTAATGACTTTTGATAATATGTTAGGGGAGGAAGGATGTTTAGCAAATTTGATTGAATGCACCTACCTATATAATTTTCAAATCAAATCAAATCAAATTATATTTATTTGCATAAAAGTATGGTAATTACAAAGGAAAATCTTAAAGGCTATGTGGATCGCATACTTATACTTCATTACAGAAGCGTGCAAATATTAAATTGTTATATGTATATATGTCATTAATTATCATTAATATCGGTTAATTTTAATTAACAATAATTAAGTTGACAATCAAGATTACTTAATAAATATATGTCAAAATGAAAACTAACCATTCAAATGAAGAAATAAAAATAGTAAATTATTATTTAGTTTTAATAAATTCAATTTAATCGTATAAAAGCATTTATCTACAAGCCATTTGTAAAGTCTTATTTTAAAAAGGCTAAGTGTCAAATCTTTCATGTCTTCGAGGAGACTATTGAATATTTTAACGGACATGAATAAAGATATATTTTGCGTTTTAAAGATATATCCTATTATTTATTTGTGTCCTAAGTTGTCATTCACGCATGTCTTTATGTTTCTTGTATACGCTTTCAAAATTCCTACATACAAAAAAGAATAGAATTATAGGAAATATATTTTTATTTCTCCAAAACTTCAACATTTAGAAAATATGCTTTCGATTCTGCAATCATATTTTCTAAATTCGCTACTCTTTTATTAAACACCAACTTTTTTCCCCAAGAGCTCGCAGTTTTTCGCGTATCTTTTAATAGCTCAGCAGTCCAACGCAAATTTTTTCGCAGCCTTCTAGGTGTGTATCATGGTGATTTACCCTATAAACAGTAATCAAAAATTAATTTCAGTATTTAAACATAACAAATGTAATCTGTAGAAAATGCGTACATAAAAGGATAGCAATTCTACTAATATAATAAAGGCGAAAGGTATTGAGTATTGTTTATTTCTCCCTCACGCAAAATTTAGACACAAAATACAATACAATACAATAAATTTATTTCTTTTACAAGTTACACACGTACATCGTTCTGGCTGGGAAAAATAACAAGCTATTAATGGCGCTGCTGATGATGATGATGAAACATATGAATTGAGGCATGGAATATATTGGTCTTCTTCTTCTTCGTATGAAATAGTGGCCAACTCTGATGTCGGAATTTTTAGGCCACCCGAAGGCCTCCGACATGGCTAACAACTGAAAAAGCCGGGAAGAACATCTTAACGTGCCTTCCGAAGGACGGAAGCGCTCAGATCTAAATGCCATCCAGATCACCCATATAAGTAGTGTCCGGGCGAAGTGTTCCTTAACCAAGATGATCTGCGAAGATCACCGGAGTAAATTATTTACATGGTGTCAAATTGCATTATGTTACAGGTTATAGGTAAGGTATCTCACATAAACCCTGTCTAAGGGTAAATTTAGCAATATGGTTATATAGTAGGCAGACCGAGGCTTTGTAGGTAGTTAACTAGGTGTACCTATAAAACAAATTGTCATTGCACATTATGTAGAGCTACACCAGCTGTGTGAGAAGCCGCGGGCAGAAGCTAGTATAAAATCTTAGTGAAAACTTTTTGAAAAATGGAGCTAACATTAAAGTATTTCTTTCCTGTCAGTCAAAGTCCATTGTAAATAAATAAATAAATAAATAATGCGGGACGTAATCACACAACATCATGTAGCCCCAAACAGAACATGCAACATTTGCCCCGCAGTGGGAATTGAACCCACAACTAGCTAATTTAATTTGCGGGTACTTCGGAGAAGGCAAGCAGTATCTTGGGTTTCACTTACCCGGTTTTGATAAAATATAGCTTAGGCTTTTTGATACTTACTTACTGTTGCAGATTTAAATAATTGGGGGCATATAGGTGTATTGTCAAAAAATGCTGTCAGTTGTGACTGACGAATCTCTCGACTTTTCTTTATATGCTTATGGCTTATAGCTTATAGCTTATGGGGTGGGGAAGGGCAGGGAGGGAGTGAGGACCCTCCCTCTAAAAGGGGGAAACTCACAGTTTCCGAGAAAAAATGAATTACGTTTTGAGGTTAACGAGAGAAAAAAAATTAAATAATATACGCCAAAACACACTACCGGACTACTACGGACCTATGACCTATGATCAGTTTAAAAACAGTTTCAAATCATAAAAATGGATATTTGATTCGGGTTCGTCGGCCCTGAGTGTCGCTTCGTCCACTCGTCCTCGCGGGCTAGCTCCACTCAGGATCTTCCACGGGAATTTCTGGTTCCACATTTTTTATATCCAATCTACGCATAGGGACCACAAGACTACGTGGCATCGGGGTGATCTGCGTCAGTTCTGTGATATTGCTACTCAAGTTGGGGTGTCCTAGAACCTACTGCTGCGAGAAGGATTTCCAGGTGGTTTTAAAAAATATAATAACCGACTGTTTATTCAACGTATTACATTAACAACGAGAAATATCATTGTCAATGTCGAATCACCAAAAAATACCACAGAGGCCATAAATAAAAAGAAGATGAATTTTCAAATAATCATATCTCAAAAACTATTTGGTTCCGCACTACGCCATTTTAGATTTAGGCTTCCTAGATATAGACCTATCTGTGACAAAAGTTCCAGTCGCCTAGCTCACTACAAATAAATGAAAGTTGAGCCAAAAATTAATGTGCAGTGGGCAAAATTCATTTCAAATGCCGGCAACACCAAACAAAACAAAACAAAATTGAATTTCACTTTTTGGCTTATTTTCTTACAGATTTCTGCTCTAAATGTTGTTATTTATTGTGGAAGTCTAGTTAATAATCCATTTTTGAATAAATACCTCGTCAAAAGTACGATACTTACGCTTGAAAAGACAAATCCGGAATGTTTTGATCACTGCCACTTTTGCACCAAAATACACTACACCGATCCATTTTGATAGAGAAATCCATAACATTCATTTGTTATTATTGATTTACAATAGATGAAACATAATTTTTCCAGGTAATAATTTAGTTTCAAGCAAGTTTTTCACAAAATCTTCCGAAACTGCTGCTAGCTGCCAAAGTTTGTTTAGCGCAATGTTGCGCTAAACAACGAAAAAACCGGCACGCGATAAGGGACAGCAAATCTATAGTGCGGTCTCCCTTATTTGCATGAAGCACGCATAAGTAGTTCTCTTTCTTGAAAGAATGAGATGAATTATCTCGTCGTCTATAGCTTTCTCTGTCTAGGTTAGCAATAATCTCCCCTGTGGAGTAATAGTTCTGTGGCAATAATACAAAAATCGAACAAAAAAGAAACCGGAGATTCTCAATTTCAATTTATACATTTTACCTAGAAATAACATTACAGAAAACTATACAAGGCGTTATACATAAAAAATCTTACAATTATGAACACAGGATATAATATGTAGTGTTAGTACAAATGCGTATATAAATGGTATCTACCATCTGGATGTTGTAGGACATACAAAAATAAAATTAACTAAGGTATTAAAAATTTTTTATAAAAATTTTGATAAACTAGGTCCATAAATCTACTAAGTAGCTAAAAATTTTTAACACTATTTCACCATGGAACAAAACTTGTTTGGTTGCTCACAATAGTCCATGCAAAATCTATCAATTACCATCCAGTTAATTGCAAAGACATCTACTTAACTACATTTGAGTTGGTTAAAGCATTGAGGTGACGCTGTGCGCGGCAGACTGGAGATTGTTAGAGATTGGAGACTGTCGTACAACTGTGCGCGCTGGTCTTGGAGCGAAGAGTGGTACCCGCCGTGAGGCCTCATTTACTAACTCAGTTGCACACCGAAATGATAAGCACTGGTCCTCTTTTTACAAACTTTGACAGTATGTCAATTGACGTTCTTTGAATTTCGACGGATGAAATGTCAAAGTTTGCAAATAAAGGTCCAGTGCCGAACTGGATGGAATCTAGCACGGTTTTCCGGTACACAGAGTCGACTGACCTCCACCAGTAGCTCAGGACAGTTAAGAAATCCCCTTAGAACGCGACATATTGTGATGATCTGATCATATAGTCCACGAGTTTCTAATGAGTTGAATTCAAGTGTACCCTGAAGAAATTTGGTAGGATACATGAAGGGGGGAAGAAAAGATCTACAATAAAATAATAAAAACTGTTTTATGTCTACGTTGGTGGTTGGTTACTTAATTCTGAAGAATTCTTGAAGGCTATTGGTAATTTGACAAATAACAGAAACAATATTTCCAGTGCACTGAACAAGCCCACACCCAGAAACATGTTGAACACTCCTCCTAAAGAAGCTGCAAAAAAATATTGTAGGTGTCATTATTTACCATCCTTTTCAATTTCTAAGCATTATATATAAGATCATAATCATAAACACGTAACGATTAGCGCTACCTACTTACACAGTAAACTCAACCAAGTTTCCGTAGGGTTCATTGTAAATATTCTTGAGAGGCTAATGTACACCCTTAGATGAAGCACTGTTGATGTTGCGTTTAACCCAGAACTGGAATGGTTTGATTGAATATGTTAGTTGGTACCTATTAGTTTTTGCCGTCATCTATCGAGATGACCTATAAGTAGGCAAACTAAGGAATAACTCACTATATAGGATCAAGAGCGGTGCTAAGAACATCCATACGTCCAGATTCTAGTGTCACATAAGTAGTGACTTTATTGCAGCAAGGTAAGCAATTGCATTCTGAGTTATCTGAAACATAAGCAGTCATTTACCTTCTTAAGATGATTAGTAACTACAGTTTCTGCAGTTTGTCATAGTTCTAATACCTAAGCTTTGCTTAACAATTAATTTAATTAAATATGAGTAGAAGTAGATATAACTTTACTTTGACGGACTCTAAGACACTCTAATTGAGTAACAGTACATGGTGGAGCTCTGTTCTGTAGGAAGTACTTATGAGGGCGTAACGGATTAGTACATCCACAGGCTTTTTCTGCACATCTTGCCTGAAAATTGAAGCATGTATTACATAATTAATGTAGATATCATTGTGACCAAACAATATGAAGGTAGAAATGCAGGGTGTAAAAAGACTACTACCGAAAACTGGGAGGTTGCAATCAGACCATGATTTTGAAAATATTTAGCAAAACAATAAAGAATATTTTTTTTACTTAGACATTTTAACGCGCGCACGTGCATATGTAATGCGTACATTACTGGCTACTAAAATAAATAAAAATCTTAAAACATTATTTTCTCCCATTAACATTTATTTTTTTCAGACAACAGATTTTTTTTTGGCTCGATTATGATGTGCTTTACCACCACCTTTCGTTTTCGGTAGATGTCTTTATACACCGGATATAGTTTACCAAACAGTTTGCTTTATTATAATTTTTATTTGGATTGCAAGCTGTCCCAACGATTTCATTAACAGAGTTCTGTGGGACTGAAGTAAACCGAAGCTGAGCAAAGTAGTCAAACCCGGGAACAATAACCATCGGTTCAACGGTTTCTTCAACTTCAAAGGTTGAGAATAACTGCAAAAAAGTAAAATAGTTAACTTCTTTATGGATACAAATACCTACTTTTGTTTATGCAAGTTTTAGACTTACCCCACAACCTTGAGTAGATTCTCCGAAACATTGCAACGCCAAGTCTAATCCTTTTGTAGATGTGAAGCGAGAAGTTTTCGGTTGAACAATAGCATTCAGAACCCTGAGGAGTGATTAAACGAGAAATTAATTTCGCAAATGAATTTAGGTGGGAAGCATAACTAACGTTTACAATTATTGGTGAGACTTACAGGAGTGGGCGCATAACACAACAAATTCCCCAAGGAGTAAGCTCCTTTGCAAACAGAACTTCACACGGCATCATCATCTGCTGCCACCGGCATTTTAATATTATTTTTTCACATGGTGATATGTACTTGTGAACTAATTCACTAAGTGATATATTCTTGGCTGTAAGAAGCTGAAAATAAAGTTCATTTTAATTTATTTACCAACATAATTATAATTATTAATTGGATATAAAATTACCCATTCAAGTTGTTGAAGCCGTTGAAGTGATACTGGTTTAGCAGAAAGAATGAGGTTTAGTGATTTTCTTGCCTCCTCCGCAACTGTAGCATTCATTGTCCTAATAAGTAGTTAGCAATAAGTTATAAAACATGAGACCAATAACTTATTTATTTTTTATTTGCAAGCATGAAAATCTTATATGAGACTACATCATGCACATTTTTTATTCTTTCTCCTACAATTGCAGATTCATTAATAAATGAATATGAACCAAAATGCCAAAGACCCTCTTATTTTTCGAAATGGGTACTTAGATAAGAAACTTACAGATAGTTCGCGAGTACGGTGGCGCTGCCATTAACGGGAGGACACACCGCAACGACTGGCATAAGCTTGTAGGCTGCCTCCTCCGACTGAAGGTCCCAAAGTTCCAACACCGCTGGCACTTCCAAGAAACGAGCCCAAAGCACAGTGCATAACAGACCAGCGCAACACGTGCTAGTGCAGCAGCAAATAAGCCAACCCAGTCTGAAAGCAGAACTTTCGGTAAACTGTTTTATCGGTTTTATGTGAACAACACTATGAATTAGCACATTTTTTTTATTTTGGCGCCAAAATTCAAAATTTCGAATGGTGAATTCATTAACCTAACATAATTGATTTAGAATTTTAGTAGTACCTAGTAGATATTTAGTATTGCCTGTGTAGTTAGCTACCTACCGGAGATGGAAAAAATAATGCAGTGGAACTTACCGGTCCATGATGAATTCAGAGAATAAATATTTAAAGCCATGTAAAGTGGTTGTCCTGGAAAATTGACGAATCGCTTGAGTCCACTTGGATTCATTTTTAGCCATGTTTCAAACTCTATAAAACCTTTTACTATGACGGTAGTATAAAGAGTGGTGGCAATAAATTCTACTGTTTGCAAGTCGGAAGGTTACTCTTATGTACAAGTTGTAGGTACATATACCTAAAACAATTGACATGATTGACCTATCGGCGATTGTGGGCAGTTAATTATGGTAGATATACCTACTAGTTAACTTAGGTAGATAGGTAACTAGGTACAGCTACTCACTCGTATCTACTAATCGATCCTAATGGTTTTGTCAATCGTGTTTTTACTTCCACGGCAGAATAATAAAACTAAGGTGCATTACTCTACCTTACGTTAGATACCTAGGTACTACTAAAGTAAGTAATTAGGTAGGTACCTACTCAAAGTAAATTCATAAGTAGGTACCTACCTACAAATGATTATTATATTAGCTATGCATATTATTATTATTATTACTATCATAACTCTGGACAAAATACAGAGCTATGAGTACAGGACTTATGTACCCACCTATGATGATTTATTTAACCTAGGTACTTAATTTATTTATTTAATTAATATTAATTGACGACCTGTGTGGCGCAGTGGGCGAAGGTCCGCTTGTGACGCAGAAGGTTGCGGGTTCGATTCCCGCTGCGGGATAAATGTTTGCATGTTCTGCAGATATTTGTCTCGGGTCTGGGTGTTTTCTATGTATGATATGTATGTATTTACAAAAAAATATGTATCTATGTAGTATATCAATCACGTGGTTCCCATAATACAAGCTCTGCTTAGTTTGGGGCTACATGATGCTGTGTGAGAACGTCCAGGATTATTTAATTTATTTAATTAGCACCCTCGCAGGCAACTACCTTTAACTTATCAATATAAAATTACACAATACAATTTAACATATCTTCTTAATAATTTAAAAGTATTTTGCTTATTAATAATAATAGATGAAGATGATGTCCTAATTGACGTGTCCTTGTGTGTTTAACCTTGTTAGTTCTGCCCACAGATCTGCCGTTCTTCATATTGCCCTTATTTTACTTCATACAGGCAGTATACATTTTTATATATATTTATGTAATAGTTAGGTAAATACCTACCTTACTCTTTTATTAAGTAAATATTTAACTATTTCTGAATGTAAAAGTACGGAAAAAAAACAATCAAAAATGGTGTTTAATCTATATATATAAAAGAGAATTATACTCACTCACTCACTGACACACTCATCACGAAATCTCAGAAACTACAGTGTCTACAGATCTGAAATTTGGCACAAGTATTCTTTGTAGGGTGTAGGCGCTCACTAAGAAACGATTTTGGGAAATTCAACCCCCAAGAAGGTGAAAAGGGGTAAAAATTTTTGTATGAAAAATCGTATTCCTTGGACTTAGATACTTGAAACCTGGGACATGTATTATTCCATACAATCAATGAAGATTCGTGTTATTAAAAATTGGAAATAATACTCGAGGAGGTTGCAATGGGGTGGTAAAGTTTGTATGGGAAAATCTTAACGCGTGTTGTGATTTTCTTGAAACTTCGTCAGAACACTTTGAATATTAAATAATAAAAGACCGCATACCAGGTTTTTGAAAAAAATACCTTAATAGAGGGTTATCTATACTTATAAAATCCATTGTCCTGAATGACTGACGGATCAACGCACAGCCTAAACCGCTAATCGGAGAGACCTGAAACTTGGAAGGCGTGTTCTTTGTATGACTTAGGCATCCGATAAGAAAGGATTTTCGAAGATTCTACCCCTAAATGGGTGAAAAATGTGGGCAAAGTTTGTATGGAACAACGTGATTCCTTGGTCCAATCTACTTCAAATTTTGCAAAATCATTCTTTAACAAAATTGGTGAAAGACGTGTTTCTTATATTATTGATATTTATCGCCTAACGGGGTTAAAAAGGGGTAGAAAGTTATTTTAGGGGTGATTTGCATCAAAGTTGATATCAATACTCCTTATTGTGTACATGTTATGCCATTTTATTTTGACACTGTCATGTTTGAAAACTTCCAAATTTATTCAAAAAACGTTGTTCTCACATAAAGGCTCCTACACACAGGTGCGTGGGCATAGGTACGTTATTATCGGCGATAATATCAGACAATATAACAGATTATATCGCAAATATTGAAAATGTTTAAGATTTTCTGATCGAGTATAGTGCCCCAATTCATGAAATTCTGACATTTGCCTGTACATTTGTTATAAAATTGATTCATCACGTTTTTGAAACTCCATACATTGAAAGTACTGAAGGTCGACAAATGCTTTAAAAAAATGTGTGCGTGAATAAAGTGATCGGTCATAATTATGTCAATATTTGCATCTGCCAGAGGGCTTCAAAGTGCAATTTGAATTTCCAAAATGTGGAAAATGTGGACAAATTTTTCAAAATTCAACAATTTTGCTGGATCGAGAATTTCCCAATTACTTTTTTGAGGTCGCTATTCAAGAAACGGAAAAAATAATATCTCGAGATTGAATTAAGCTACAGCTTGAGCCATCTTAGGAGGTAGACGGACCAAAACTGTAGGCAGTAGAAGGGCCTTTACGCGCAAAGCCACTCTGCGCTCCGTTCACTTTTTTGTTAGTACAATAAAGTCAAATTTTATCGGGTGCTTTCTTTCTAAATTACATTTTCAATGCCTTTGATAGTTGCGTGTAGTCTGCGATCTGTAGAATTTTAGTACATTATGTATTAGGACGGCTAAAAAGTTACATACTACTGCGATAACGCAGTTATGTGTATGGAATTGGGACAAATTATCGCAATAGGTAGCGCATGCGATATTATCGCCGATAATAACACACCTGTGTAGGGGAGCCTTAAAAGCTTCGTGCAATGCAATACTCTTTAAAATTGAAATGTCAAATAAAACATAATATTTAAATCGGATCAGAATTCGAAATTTCAATTTCATTAATTTGTTCTTAGATATTTGAATACAACGGGGATAGCAAGTTTTTTTTTTACATAAAGACTTGAGATTTTTTTACAGAGGCTATAACAAAAACAAATAAACGCCTAAAGCGCTGAACCATGGGAGGGACTTTGATGAAACTTAAAGAGGGTTATTTATGTGATGAAAATTTGCATGGGTAACCAAACACATCAAGAGTTAGGCATATAAAAATTCATCATACCTATACCGGCTGCTAACTTGGTGACGGTCGCCAACGGAAACAGGAACGAAAAAAGGAGTGAGAGCGGAAACGGGAACAGGTACCTACATATAACTACATTACCGGGTAGGTAATATAGTAATATGTAGGTACTTTTTATTCTATTCATATTTAGGGTTCCGTGTTAAATCACCAGGCTTAGGAAACTTTCACATGAAAGGACATACGTAAAAAAGGAGTATAAGCGCAAACGAAGTTGCGAGCGGGTCAGCTAGTATGATAATAATTGCCGATGGCTATCGCGTAATGGCATGGAATGTAGGTATAATCCATCACCACAAGTTGACTCAACATTGAACCCTGTTTTGTGACATGTCATTTATCTAATCTTTCTGTCCAATCTATGAACCAATCGGCTGGAATGTCATCATCATTGGTAGCAGTTGGAGGCAAAGGGGTCAAGTAATCTCATCAATCAACGAAGTGTATCGAGTGCTATACTTAGTGGATGGAACAACATAAAAGAAAATGCCGTCCTCTGTAGTGCAGCTTATGAAGGCCTGCCTGGGATGCAGAAGGTTATGCGGGTTCGATTCTCGCTGCAAGACAAATGTATGTTCTGCAGATATTTGTCTCGTGTTTGGGTATTTGTTCCAAAAACGCACACAACTCTATGTAGACCGACGAACAGATTGCTTTTTTATTGAATTTACTTTTGGTCATATCTCTAATACTGTCATCGGCAAACTCGGGGATTACCTACGACTATCGAGATGGTATCTACAACCTTGAAAACGCCAAAAAGAAGAAGAATAGAGTGCTATCGGGAATTTTGACTCCGGATTTTCCAGCAAAGAATACAATACCGAAGATTTTCCAATCTATTACCTATCGTCTAGGTACTTACAGTGTGCCATGTCTATAGATGTAAGGCCAGTTTAAAACCAATCAAACCAATCCGCTAAAAACGGAAAAACCGTTTAAAACGAACTGAAATAAACCATTTTTTACGATTTAAAACGGCCGGTGTTGATGGCTCTGTTTTTCTTAATTATAACTACATTTCCTTGATTTTATCGAGTAGGGATATAATGGAGTACCTATAAACGGTGTTAAGATTTTAGGTGTGTGATACTGATATACTCATATTATAATGATATATACCTAATTAGCGGGCTTAGTTCTAGTTGGTCCGTCCTACCAAGCGTAGATAAATAGATAAATTCTTTATTGTAGGTACACCTAACAAAGTTCAATAATTTTCAGGAAAATTTACAATAAAATAAAAATACCTTGGGCAGTCTTATCGCTAAAAATATTTAAATTTTGCATGCCAATTGTATTTGGTGAAATATGAGAATCCTGTACCATAGCACTTAAGAACTTTGTTACCATATTTCAAGCAAATAAACCAAAAAAAAAAACAAAAAAAAAAAGCGATCTCTTCCAGACAATTTTTGGATTGACACGAAAGCACGATAAAGAAAAGAAGGCGCTGTACATACAAGAGTAGCTACGTATATAATATCATACACATACATAACTATCTAATAAAGTTACAAAAACTCGGTGTTGAAATGAAATGAAATGAAATTATTTATTTTGCCTGAAGTATGGTACAATAATGGTCTTATAATATTATTTATGATTAGCGCTTTCACATACTTCACCGTATACACAGCATGCAAAAAAGTCAAGAATAATAACTAAATAAAATTACATTGATTCAAAAATTCAAAAATAATAACTAAATAAAATTATATTGATTCTATACCTACATAAAATAGTCATCAATCTAGGAATTCGGTCACACTGTAAAAAGATTCTTCGATGAGCCAGGTTTTTAACTTTCTTATAAACATTCTTAGTGGAAGATTTTTAATGGTATTAGGAATTTAATTAAATATACGTCCACACATAACAAAACTGTTATTTTGGTAGAGCGCTGTTCTAGGTATTTTGGAGAGGACAATGTTGCTAAATAAACATATTTTCATTGTTTTCAAACGATATAGATAAATAAATTTGATACGGTTTAAAACCAAACTCACACTCTCGCACTCTCGTTGACGTCGTCATCACTCGTGTTGTGACTCGGCCCTTGCAATGTGCCTACACACACATACACTGCCGCGCGCGGCCGCCTTTGTAGGCGAGTTTTCAACCGTTTAAAATGATTTATTTGCGGTTTAAAACTGCAACATTTTATTTAAAACGTTTTAAATAGGTTGATTTACATCCATAGCCATGTCGAAGACCTTCGGAAAGCCTAAAAACGTTGGTCACAATACTAGGTCATACGAAAAATTGGGCACAACTCTGAAATGAAATACAATAATTTTTCTACACATTTATTGAGTAATTTAGTAGAAAAATAACAAGTCTAAGTTCATTTCTTAAAATTTGGTAAAACAATAATGATTATGATTATCTAATTATGCTAATAGGTATGTATATGTATAGGACGTAGGTACATTGTCATAAACTTCTTAAAAATAAAATAATTAACCAATTTGAATTCATTTTGTTAGCAATACATCATTCATTAAAAAATTGTCAATATAAAGGAGTCTACATACTAAAGCTGAGGCGACAGGGCTGTGTTCGACTGACGCCGGGGGTGTGTTCTTTGGTGTGTAGACTGCTTAAAATGATTATGATAATTTATACACTTTTCATATGTAATATATAAATGAATGTAATCATTATTATCAATATTCATGCAATAAAATCTGATAGACATCAAATTGCCATACAAAAATTTATGTAGACTACCTGCTTACCAACATACATATTTACATAGTTATGTATGAGAATCTGTATGTAACTAAGTATGAGATTTTGCTTATTAATTAAAGACAATAGGTAAGTATTAGGATGGTATTAGGTTAGTATAAGAAATTTTAATTCTTCGCGTTTACCTTTGAAAACAGAACTGTTCAAGTTCAGCAGGCCCGCAGTCAATGTTTTAGTGATGTGAAGAAAATGAATGAAATCTCGGACTCGAGCTGCCCCTTTGCTGAACCTTTGTAGGGTGGGTACGGGGTTCATACAAAATTACCAATTAATAATCTTTATCCTTTTTAAGATCTTGTGCACTGTGCACAGAAACTTAAAAACATGCCAAACTATTTCCAAAATGTTATATCAGAACGAGTATATATGATTACATACATTATTATCTATTATTAAGTATACAATATAAGTATACCACATCAATAATATACCAACCTCAACAATAATACCTATATTTAATATACTTGTCACATTCATTAACATAATACAAATTATATACCTACCTATATGTACCTAGTGTACCTACTCACATGAATATTATGAGTAAATGAAGATTAAAATTTTGAGTTAAATAAAAGCTAGAAACCTAGTAATGGTACCGCTAGTTTAGCGTGACTAGACAGCTAACAGCCGTGTGCCATTCTCATTTTATACTAAGTACCTGGTACCTACTAGTAAACGACTGCAGTAAAAAATAAAAATATATAGAAAACACAATAATTCATAGGAGGAATGCCTTAAAATTGAAGACCATACATATTGTTCTACACAAATTCTAAAAAAAACACAATTTCTACACAAATCCTAAATTCATTAACATCATTACTTTAGTAACACATAATATATTATAACACCTACCTACTTTAATATCGTGTGTAAAAAGACGTCTACCGAAAAAAGGTGATACAGCACTCCAAAACCCAGCCAAATAAAAATTATGTTGTCTGAAAAAAATATATAACCGGAGAAAACAATGTTTATAGATTTCAAAACTGTACGGGCTTGCTGCATGCATATTGCTGGTTTTTTATTTTATTTATTTTTTGCGTATTTAAATGAGATTATTAACTATGTGTATGTAACTAGAAAAATAATTAAATGACGTAGATCAGTCAAAAACGCTAAATTTGTTCAGAATAAGGGTCTGATTGCAATTTCCCAGTTTTCAGTAGTAGTCTTTTTACACCATGTATAGTATTTCACGACCGTCACTGCTGTCTACGGTCACACTGACCACTCATTTCAAAAGTCAATTTTAATTCTAGATACCTATGGCATTTGACCATTGGCACACTGTGATTCTAATTACATTCAATGGGAATTCACTGGTTACTTCGATTAGTGCGTTTAAGTATCACTTACTTGTCAAGAACATATGGCGGCAACGATACATTAGAATTCTAGTACAACTATTGTTTAATATGCATTAATGAATCACATGCCAGCAGTAAGCTACATGGTGCGACTCACTGTCAAACGATTCTTCTATACAAATGATGGTAAATAAGTTATTTGGATTTAGCTTACTTTCAACTTCCATCACGCACTTGTAATCAACATGAACCCGCGGGTTTCTAATGTTGATTGTAACAGAAATGCGATAGCAATCACTACGCGTTATGGCCCCTCTACACATTCGCCGATTACTGACGATTACCCACGAGCGCGATGGTGTAGAGGGTATGATCGCCTGTAGTCGCCGATCATCGTCTATGATCGCCAGCGATCCGTGAGTTGTCGGTTTTTCGGGCACGCATCAAAGGGAATCGCGTGCGATTGCGTGTGTGTGTCCACACAATCGCCGATCATTCATTCACCAGCGGACAGTGGAGCATTGCACACGTGTATTGATCCAGTGTGTCCGTTATTTACGGATTTAGATGAAACTTGGAATATACACAGTTTGTAACCTGGATAAACACATAGGTTACTTTTTATCCTGGTACCACGCGAGCGAAGCCGCGGGCGGAAGCTAGTGCCCAATAAAAATAAATAATATCAGTAATAATATTGTCTTACTTTTTTTACTATTGTCTTTTTTCTATTTCTATGTATTTATTAGTTGGAATTAACGACGCAAAGTAGATACGATCCTACCTACGTGCGTACCTAACCCTATGCAAAATGTACAGCAGTCAGCAACATTCCTTTAGTGTATGTGCTACTACATACATCTAGGTTCCTACGTACGTACGGTACCTATGTACCTGTCATCCCAGATTTTTACGAGTTATCTTGGCAATCAGTTGTTATATCAATTAATATCTATTAGAGTTGTGCAAACATAACAAGAGTCTCGCGTATCATTTGATAATTATTTATTTTCCTTTAATTAACACGTATAATAAACCAATTATACATTAATTAAAGATCTTAAAAAGACACTATAAATAAACATTATTTAATAATAAATTAGGTATGCAAAAAAAAAACGAAAATTATAACTACATACTATCATAATAATTGAACACACAGTCACACATCCCACTCAAAATTTTTACAAACATTCACATTTAATTTTGACATACGTTCAAATAATGATTATAATGCCGAAATTAAATAAATGTTATTTATTGTCTCGACTTCTATGTTCGACCGACGACGATCAACGACTGTGGTTGTGCCGATCGTGTGGACAGCTGCACGATGATCGTGGCGATCATCGCCGATTCCGTGATCGCCGATCATCGCCGAAAGTGAAGAGGAGCCATATGATCACCAACGATCCATGAGTTGTCGGTTTTTCGGGCACGCATCAAAGGGAATCGCTTGCGATTGCGTGTGTGTGTCCACACAATCGCCGATCATTCATTCATCGGCGGACAGCGGAGCATTGCACACGTGTGTTGGTCCAGTGTGTCCGTTATTTAATTATTATTTGTGTGGTAAAATGACCACTGGGTAGACAGGTTTTATTTGACATTCAGATTCATAGAACTTTATCAAAACAATCAAGAAATAATAATAATATTTGTGTAGAATCCTACTTCATACTATACTATCCTACTTATATTATAAATGCGAAAGTTTGTGAGTAGGTATGGATGTATGGATGAATGGATGAATGTTTGTTACTCATTCACGCAAAAACTACTGAACGGATTGAGATGAAACTTGGAATATACACAGTTTGTAACCTGGATGTTTATCCATTTGAACATAGGTTAGTTTTTTATCCTGGTAACACGCGAGCAAAGCCGCGGGCGGAAGCTAGTGCCCATTAAAAATAAATAATATCAATAATAATATTGTCTTACTTTTTTTAATATTGTCTTTTTTTCTATTTCTATGTATTTATTTGTTGGAATTAACGACGCAAAGTAGATACTCCTACCTACGTGCGTACCTAAGCCTATGCAAAATGTACAGCAGTCAGCAACATTCCTTTAGTGTATGTGCTACTACATACATCTAGGTTCCTACGTACGTACGGTACCTATGTACCTGTCATCCCAGATTGTTACGAGTTATCTTGGCAATCAGTTGTTATATCAATTAATATCTAATAAAATTGTGCAAACATAACAAGAGTCTCGCGTATCATTTGATAATTATTTATTTTCCTTTAATTAAAACGTATAATAAACCAATTACATTAATTAAAGATCTAAAAAAGACACTATAAATAAACATTATTTAACAATAGTTTAGGTAAGCAAAAAAAAAAAAACGAAAACTATAAGTACATACTATCATAATAATTGAACACACAGTCACACATCCCTCTCAAAATTTTTACAAACATTCACATTTAATTTTGACATACGTTCAATTATTGATTATAACGCCGAAATTAAATAAATGTTATCTATTTTCTCGACGTCTATGTTCGACAGACGACGATCAACGACTGTGGTTGCGCCGATCGTGTGGACAGCTGCACGATGATCGTGGCAATCATCGCCGATTCCGTGATCGCCGATCATCGCCGAAAGTGAAGAGGAGCCATTAGTTTGACAAATGTCTGTATCAATCATAATCACTGATCCAAAAAAATTGTATCACATAATAATGATCAGCAGGGTGATCGGCTAACTCTGTTGCAAACAGAAATGATTGACAACGATCCTGTTTTTACAAACTGTGACAGTCTGTCAATTGAATTTCGAGGAATGAATTGTCAAAGTTTGTAAAAACAGGATCGGTGTCATTCATTTCTGTTTGCAACAGAGTTAGCCTATCACCCCGCAGAATGCACTCACAGAAAGCTAATAATGCACATTAGCAATTATTTTCGTTCGCAGTGATCGTTCCCGCAAAATATTAAGTAAACTAGGGCCCGTATTTATAAACCTTAACTCAAAGTGCACTAGAGCAGCGCGCTGGCTGCATTTTCATATAAAACTTTGTAGTAAGGTATGTTTCTCGCACTCAAGTCACGGTTTATAGAGGCTAAGTATCGGCGTAAGAGGGCCACACGCGACAGCCACAAACGCCGCGACGAGAAGCTAGAAGCCGCGACGAGTGGCGAGTAAATAAAAAATCAATAAGTACACTTTGAAACGTAAATAAAATTTAAATTTATACGAATTCGTAACGCGACCATACAAAATGTAGGGAAACAACATGAAATATGTCAGTGGATGCGTTTTGTGGGTCAGTTCAGTCGAGCGGGGTTCATTCAGTTCCCGGGCAGGAGATTAGAGCAGCGCGCAGGTGCGAGCGCACGAACGCGTGCGTCACATGTGTCGTGGCGAGGGCGGGGCGGGGGCGGGGGCGGGCGCACGGCGCGCACGCACGGGGCGCACGTCGAGCAGGCAGAAGGTGGCGCGGCACACGGGGCACGTGCAGCGCCCCGCCAGCCAGCGCGCCGGGTGCGAGCTGCCCGCGCGCGCCGCCCACCATCGCCCCATGCACGCTGCGCACCACAGCACCCTAACACGCACGCACGCACAGCTTTATAACCCACGATTCACACGCACGTGTCAGAGCATCGGAGCGCATTTTAAAACATGCTAGAGCAAATTGAAACATCCACAAAGCAGTTAAGTTTCTTAATTGCATGCAATTTACGCAGCTTTGGGGCCGTCATATAATATTAATCAACACCTTCAACCTTGGTGATACGTGGTGAGGTTTAAGACTAAAGCAAAAAAATCGCGTGTATTTTTTAGTAATACAAAGAATCTTAAACATAGTAAATACTGGTATAAAGTATAATCTAATTTTATTCTGAAATTAAGGACCATGATTAAGAACTTCGTTCGCTGCCTCGCAAAGGCGAGTCAAGGTCACACTACACGCCGCTTATCGGTTTAGAAATCGCGCGTTTGACGAAAATATAAATACACGTGATATCTTACTACACCCCCCTCCCCCCTTGTGATATTTCGTGATTTTTGACAACCCTTTCGAGCCTCACGTGATTAATGGACGGCCCTTGAGCTTTGTCAAACACTGACATAAACAGATCCGCTGTGTTAATTGCATGCAAATAAGGAACTTAACTGCTTCGTGGATGTTTCAATTTTCTCCAGCATGTTTTAAAATGCGCTCTCACGCGCGCCGGTAGGTGAGAATTATTGTATAATTATTATATTAGACCATGCGGTATATACTCTGTCTTAGTAAGACTGTGTAATGATGCAGTATGTTTCTTTTTGGTATTGAGAGGCACAGTGGAGTGATAGACCTTCATTGTTAGAGTACGTCTTTGTTCGTTGATGGTTGAGTGAAGAGTCTCATACAGACACATGCAATGTTTAGTTACTATAACATAAGCTGTATAGGTGTGGATAAGTGCTGAGTTCTCGTCTTACACCACAACTGTCTTGAAGGCTTATTAGAGCACACGGTATTCAGTCTGTCTTGGTAACACTGTCTTAAAGGCTTATTATGCCACGCGTATTCAATCTTAGTGACACTGTCTTACACTTCACATGAAAAGATCCAAAGATTCAAATATATTTATTGCGTCAAACATGGTTAAAGGTGGTCTTAGTCTAAATAACGCACTCATGTCTCACTATATATTAGCATGCAATAATAATCATAATAAATTATCTAAGATCTAAAATTTAGAAATTCATTTATGTCATACAATATTTTGTCATTCAGCCACTTAAACAATTTGATTTTAAATAAATAATTATTCGCGGGGTATCTTTTAGAAAAATTTAGAATAAAGGGGGATATGCCCTTAATCCCCACACTGGGCATGCGGGTTGGGGATCGCAGGGCACAGCTTCTCGCACCACCGACAGGGCTGCCCATCGGTGGCCAGGGGATGTAGCTGTGCCGATGTAGACTGTACTATGCCCCAGAGCCCCGTTCGTTGTTTAGCAGGGTTCACCACGTGCAGGTGAGATTGGCTTGGGCACCGAAGATGGGTGTTGGAACCCCGTGCGGGTCTAGGGAACTTCGTCTTATACTTAGCGTAGTATAATAAGAGTAAGCCACTAAGTCAGTCTTAGGCTTGCCTAATTAGTCAGCAAGAGAGTCTTACTAAGACAGGCTGAATACCGCGCGGTCTAATAGGTTACAGCCCGCGCTATCACACTGGGATGGAACCTTGTCAAAGTTAATAATATCCCTATTTCAGATTGCTTTGACATTGTTCTATCATGTTCTTCAGGAATCTTGATATAAATGGAAATGGAATTCGGATTAACTTTGATAAGTTTCCACTCCATTCTGATTGCGTGCACTCACGATCGTGAGCACTATAAATAATGTTCTTCTTAGTTCAATTTCAGTTATAGGTTGCCAACGTGAACTATGAGGAGTTCCAACGTTTGGAACTCAAGCCGACCTCATCAGCCCTCGGCACTTGCACTCTACTGAATTTTCAGTGGGGTGCAAGTACCGAGGTCTGATAAGGTCAGTTTGGAGTTCCAAACGGGTCGATCATTAGCATTATAGTGCAGTCTAATACCAGAACAGTTAAATCCCCTGACCATCGCTGGTGCGAGGACCAGAACTGTGCAATCATCAACCCTGGTTTATGGATAGCCCCCTTCTTATCAGGGGGAGGCCTCTGTCCAGCAGTGAATTCTCTGAAGTGTAAACTGCATCAGAACCAGTTTCCTAGTTCAAAAGAAGCGCACAAACAGACAAACGCAAATAGAGAGTTTGTTTCCTGTTCTGAGATAAAAACACCTGGCCACTAGTAGTATTCATTATTATTATTAGGAGTGGTACCAGGCTTCATACATTTTCCCATTGTCCTTTACCTTACTACAATGACACTGATAAGAGTCCGTCGGCGGGTTCCGTGACCCCGCTATACAGGCTATTTAAGACCTAGTGCGGGGAACAGAGCCTACCTATGGTACGATTTTTCTTGTATATATTGATAGTACTATAAGTACCAATTGCACCACTTAAAGGCAGTAAATAAATCATTATATAATTAACTTACCTGCAATGGCAAGGCTGGCACTCGGGCGGGCCGCCCACTAGATGCGCGGGCGGCGGTTGGCAGCGGCGCTCGATCTTTACATCTGCCTGCTCCTGCATGCAGCCGATACACTGCTCTATTTCCTGTAAAAAACATAAAAAAAAAAACAAAAAATCAAAAAGCTTTTTATTCAGATACAAGGTGAACTATAAAGCAGGGTTGGGATCTCTTCTTTTAAGTTACAATAACCTATATTAGAAGAGTCCACTCTTCTCTGTGGTCGTTGAGGACATAACAAACATGATAAATCACACAATTGTATGTTTATTGTTGAATTTCGTTCGGTTGTTGTAGACAAGGAGTAACAATAGTCAAACTTTTTCCTCAGGCAAACATATTGATTTATTTTTATTCCTCAAAAATAATTCTAATCATTCAGATGCTAACCTCATTCTCAGGCTGCACGTACTCCGGGTTCTGAAGCACACAATCTTTGAACACCGTCACAAATCTCTCGATTAGAGTGGGCAGTAGAGACAGGTGGTCCGGCACTCGGACCGGGTGGAACAGCCTCGGCTGCAGGTCTCTCAGGGCGGTGGTGGTGATGCGAAACGAGAACGGCTTCACGTCATCTCTGGTGGGGACGGCCTGGATGTTGATGTACTGCACCTCATTTTCCCCAGCTATTGATATATTGTGGCTGTCGGTCTGTTGAAAAATTTTTATGTTATCTGTACCAGCGGCTGGCTGCATACATTAACTAAGAGGCGGCACACACGTTACGAGAAATTGTTATGATCGCACTGTACCGATTCATCGAACCGTGTATGTGATAAAAGCTAAAATAAAAATACAAAATGTGCAAGTTTACGTAAATTGTACACAAGCTAAATTTTAAAGTTACTTTTTTCGTCAATTACCTACCTGTTTTGATAGATAATCATTGTAATCTGCAAGAAGATTATGTTACCTTCGTTATTCGATTAGTTTCTATTTAAAACCACATGTGTATTTTCAAAAAAACGTGCCTACATAAAAATTTTGCTAAAAACTATCAATGTTTACATAATTGTGCAACTCGTACTAATGAATGGTACTGAAGGCAGGAAGTTTAACTTACAGCAGTAGCGACCAATGTGCACTCCGCCTGCCTGATGACCTCCACCCGGTACTGAGATACCTTGATGAGCCATGTCGGAGTTGCAATAAACTTGCTCGTACTCCGCAGTTGTATGCACACTTTATCCACACTGCAACATAAACCTATATATATAAAAATGAAACCCGTTTTCCTTTGTCACGGCATCACGCGTGAATGGCTGGACCGATTTCACTAATTCTTTTTTTGTTGTATTTGTTATTATTAGGAGAAGGTTCTTACGGAAAAAAATATTAAGGAAATTGCTACGCTAAGGCGGTACGAAGTTCGCCGGGTCAGCTAGTAGTTCATAAAACTAACAAACCACCGTTTTTTTTCTATCAATTTATCCCGTAGCGTACGATCTATGCGTTAACTAAATAAGTACTAGATATCTAACTGTTATTTTTGGAGTCTAAGTCATTCAAGTCAAAATTTTCCAAATCGGTTCATTAATAACGGAGTTATGAGGTAACAAACATAAGAAATTAATATATTTTGAGCCCATAAAATTTTCATTTCCTGTTTTCTCACCCTTAGGGTTGAAATTTTTGCAATACCCCTACAGGTCAAGCATGTTGTGTCATATTTTAACTTTTGTTCACACACTTCATCCTATTTTACACGTGTTTTTAAACAAATAAATATCTTTTATCTTTATTTTTTCTTCAAATTTAATATATGGGATCAATAGAAAGTATATACACAACACAAAAAACGAATATTTTTCAAATCGGTTCATAAATGGCGAAGTTATAAGGTAACACACATAAAAAAAATACAACCGAATTAAAAAAAAAGGGGGTCCTAAACCTCTTTTTTTTCTTAAAGGTGAAAAAACAGGAATGAAGATTCCATGGTCTCGAATTTCATTCATGTTTTATGTTTGTTACCACATAACTCCATCATTTATGAACTGATTTGGAAAATTCGTTTTCCGTTCTTGAGGGTTTACTTTCAGTTTGGTCCCATATTTAAATTAAAAGTACCAATGCTAAGGGGTACGAAAATAGGGAATGAGAATTGTATGGGCTTGAATATTATTTGTATTATAGTAGCCAGTATCGTCTTAAAGTCAGATTCACAAAAAAATCGGAAATAAACAATGTATACTTTAAAATTTTAAAAAACTGTCTTCAAAAACAAAAACTCCAAAGCTAAAAGTTAAAAAAATAATTGCAAATTTTTTGTTCATACAACTAACAATCAAACCTTTTTTTTTCTATCACTTTATCCCGTATGATCTATGCGTTTACCACATAGGGGTCAGTCCGCGGTGATAGGTGTGACATTTCAACTTTTATCAGAGTCCATAATTCATACATAGTAGTCGAAAATAACAACTGTTTTTCTGTAGATCCTAGTGTATTTTTTTATACACAGAAAAAAAGAAATATCTAAAGATTATACAAAAAAATGTTTCGGCCAGTTAAAGCCCTGAGGCGGGTGTGACGCCAACTATTAGCAAGTCTTGTGACCCTGTCCGATATCTCGATATTTTAGCGAAAATAATAAACTATATAAAATAGTATACCTTATATGTTAACAATGAATTAATTATTAGTATTGTAGTAAGAGCAGGTAAATACAGAATGTATTAAATTTTAAATCAACCAATAAACATTGGGATGGGTGTGACAGGTCGTTGTGACGGGTGTGATAAGTTGATTACTTTGAATATAATATAAGGACTTATTTTGTGTGGTTGCTTATTTAGTACTGAAATTAAGAAATATAAATATAATTTTGCATTACTCTTTTATTTATTTATTTATTTATCCTTCTTTGTTATCTATTTTGTTCCCAATATCAAATAATTATAGATGCTTGACCTAGCAAGGTACACAAAATCATCATCACAATTTCCCCATTTTCTTCCCACGGCTAGGCATATGCTTTCCTTTGATTATGCCATTCGCCTTGACTCTGCACTAGTCTCAACTAGGTGCATTACCACATAACCTAAATTCTATTAAAGTTGAACCCTCCAATCCCATCAAATTACCATATGGACAAGACAAATATATGAAAAGTAGTAAAATCTAGCACCATTGGTGCCAAGACATACTGTAAGAGTTAATTTCACTACAGTCCCTGCAAAGAAATCCATGTTGTATTTAAATGGTTTTTATGACAAGTGCTGCATGTGACTCGTATAAAACTGCTCCTTAACAAAAATTCCCCCTTTTTTTCAAACAACGAAAAGCTGATACATGTATATCAGGGTTATTCTTCAGTGCACTAACTACAGTTTCTGGAAGCTTATTCCAGTCAACTCCAATGGACTCCCTTTCCCGCATTTGGACTGAGTATTACAGAGACAGAGACAGAGACTTATTCTGAGATATGTCTACCAGATTCATTCTGTCAGATAGTCTTTTTTTTTCTAAATTTTTTTGGGAACTTTTATCGAATGACAACGGTACCCAAAATGTATAGAACAATCAGCTAGAGTTTTCAGTAACCAACTCATATATGGTCAGATAGTCTTGTTGCGAATTCTATCCATCAGAGAAACTCCCAGAATTCATTCTATAGCTTGCCACTTTAAACTAGTGGATTTGCCGTACTGGAGTCCACGTTTCAGCTCCATATGTCATGACGGGTAGGACGCACTGATTGACCTAGACCTAGAAATACCAACTTAAATAATGCAATTTTTTTTACAGGTATACGGTTCTAATTTATAATAATATATAATAAACAGAAAAGTAGTCTTACTTTTTGAACTCCGTATTGAGGTCTGCTGCGACAACTCTCCAATCACTTCCCTGAGACACATATGGAAGCAGTGTCTTCACTACAGGGTGCCCGTGCTTCTGGTGCTCCCACCAACATATCATCTTGTACAGGAACATGAACACAAACATCCAGCAGCAGCCAAACGTGAAGAGGAGCCATTCGGACCGCCAGCCGCCAAAGTAAAGCGCGAACCAGTACCCCATTGGTAGGAACGAATGAACCACCATCGTGATCGAGGTTCTTCTCATATGGTAGCTCACAAAATTAACATTTTCCGAGCCTAATATTCCGTCAAAAATCTGAGGAATTGTAAATCCAGCGGTCACGAACTCCGTCGGCGGGTATATGACACAAGCCGTAAATAGGCAATAGAACAACGTTATGATTATATCCATTTTCATTATAATACTATTTAGTCGATAAACATTTCAATTTGTTGCGAACAATAAAAATAAACACGTATTTTTTTATCGATTTTCACTTTTCTTCTTCTTCTCTTTTTTGCGTTTTCATTTTCAATCAAATAAATGTAGGGTAACCGTAATCGGTAATCCCCGTTTGACAACTACAGTATTTTTCACTTCACTTCACTTCTTATTAAATGGCTTCTGGGATAGTTTTCCACAATTTCGCTAGTATCAAGTATAATAATTGTTCATAATAATATGAGGCAACGTAGTACGGTTTATAAGTCCAGTCGTCCAGTCTTCGGTCAGGTTCTGTTTATAGCCATGGCGACTATAACAAAAAACGATCGGCGCACAATTTTCTTCATCAGAGAATTCCCGTTCAATATTCTTTTATTCCATTTCACTAATACTTGTGTCTTTTAACTAACATTTATTGGTTATAATAGCATGAATATTAAACGACATACATTAGAAAAACACTAGAAAATAAAATTTAATAAAATTGTCAAGCGTCGTGAAAAAGCGACGTCAGAACATGAAATTTTTAAACTGGCGAAATCTCGTGATAATGCTACCAAAGACATCAAACGTAACAAATACATTAAAGACGCGAATAACCAACTCCTAACCAAAGATGAAAATATCAATAATAGATGGAAGGAATATTATGAGCATCTCTTAAACGAAGAATTCCCACACGACCCACTAAAGCCCTTACCAATAGTTTCAGGACCAATAGAAGTTATAACACCAGAAGAAGTGAAAATAGCACTGAGCAGGATGAAGAATAAGAAGGCTGTTGGCCCTGATGAAATACCTGTGGAAATGTGGAAAAAAGCCGGTGTACTAGGTGTGATATGGCTTACGAACCTATTCGACGATATACTTATAAATGGGAGAGTCCCAGACATGTGGAGAGCTAGCAACTTAACCCCCTTTTATAAAAACAAAGGTGACGTGGCCAACTGCAACAACTACAGGGGCATCAAAATAACCTCTCATACCCTTAAAATCTGGGAGCGAGTTATCGTAAATAGAATATCGAAAATCACTGCGGTCACCTCAAACCAATATGGATTCACCAAAGGCTTAGGATGCCAACCTAAGCCAACAGATGCCATACATGCCGTTAAAATACTAATAGAAAAATACAAATCCTGAAAGAAAGATTTACATTTCATTTTTATAGATCTTGAAAAGGCTTTTGATCGTGTACCCAGAGAATTTATTTGGCAAGCTTTAAGATCTCAGCTTGTTCCAGAACGTTACGTCGAATTAATACAAGATCTTTACCACAACATAACCACACAAGTCGTCAGCCTGGCTGGAACAAGCAAACACTTTGAAGTAAGAGTAGGAGTCTATCAGGGTTCAATTTTGAGTCCCCTTCTGTTCAATATTGCCATTAACTATGTCACTCAAGACCTACAAAAGCTAGCGCCATGGACGCTCTTGTACGCAGGTGACATAGTTCTTATTGCCGAATCATTAGAAGAGGTGCAGAAAAACCTAGAGGCATGGCAAACCGCGATAGAACAACGAGGACTGAAAATAAACCGGCAGAAGACAGAATATATGTTTTGCAACCTGTCGCAAAATACTCAGACCCCAATAATTACACCAGAAATTGAAGGAATCCCGCTGAATAGAGTTGAGCACTTTAAATATCTCGGGTCCATTGTAGCACCTAAGGATAGCACCGATGGAACGAAGGATAGCACATCCATCCAGCTTATGATATCATCTGCCTGGCTAAAATGGCGAGCACTGTCAGGTGTTCTATGTGATAGCCGCATGCCCATAAAATTAAAAGGCAAAATCTACAAACAGGCAGTAAGACCAGCCTTTACTTATGGATCAGAATGCTGGCCGGTTAAAAAAGTGCATATACAAAAACTACATACCACCGAAATGAACATGCTTCGTTGGGCCGGAGGAGTGACAAAACTGGACAAAGTAAGAAACAACTACATTATGGGTACCTTCAGAGTGGCTGACATTGCGGAGAAACTTAGAGAACCCCGCCTGCGGTGGTATGGACACATAATGAGATGCGACGGTGACCACATGACAAGACGAGTGTTGGATTTGGAGGAAGGTAAAAGAGGACGTGGCAGACCACCAGTGACCTGGCAGCAAACAATCAGAAACGACATGAAGGCCAGCAATGTTGATACGGAGATGACGCAAGATAGACCACTTTGGAGAAAACATACAAGGAGGGCAGACCCCAAATAAATGGGATTAATGCCAGGAGAAAGAGAGAAGAGTCAACGTCGTTCAAGATGAAAAAAATTGTGTCCCTACAGTATTTTTAATTTTGTCGTTTTTCGCCAGTGACAGATAATAATACCTTTTGCTCGAAGCCTATCTGTCACTTTTTTTCGCACGATCATCTGCGCCAGCCTGGCGAAATTGTGGAAACTATCCCAGAAGCCATTTAATAAAGAAGTGAAGTGAAGTGAGCTATGCCAAAAATACCCAAACCAAAAACGAACGTGCCGCATGTCGTACGCATAGAACTAAGTAAGGGTCAAAGATAATGCAATTCTAAGAGCAAGGGTTCCCCTCATACGCGCTTTATTATCGGTCGATAAACCGGATGCTGACTGAAAAAGGGACGACTGGACAAACCGTACTACGTTACGTACTGCGACGCCTCATACTGTGGAGAACTATCCCAGAATCCATCAAATAAAGAAGTGAAACGAAAGCTGGTTGCACGTCAATGTCATTGAATTTTGGCAAAAATCAAATGTAAGTGTCATTTATTTGTGGTCTGAAGTGACGTGTTATTAGTGATGCCCTAAACAGAATCAGTTTTTGTACTTATTTACAGAAAACATAAATAAAAAACAACGCTACTGGACACAGGTCACACGTACTGTTTGGAAAAAACTAAGGATAGCAACTGTTCATTCAATCAATGAAAAATCTGACCACAGTTTGTATCGTAGTCATTTGGAAATGGAACTTGGAACTTGGACTGGATAGCTGTCGGCGGCGAGCTGATGGCAACGGATACGACAGATCTAGCGTAGCGTTTAATTTCTCCATGGCGACAGATGGCAACACTATAGTGATTGTGGAGACAGTGGACACGTATTCCTGTTATTTATATGAATCTAAACAATATAAAGGGGGAATTCTATGATTGGTATTGTGTGTGCTAAATACACCACATCTCCACGTCCATAAATTGTACAGTGTTTTCCTGAAAACCGCTGTACAGGCAAAGTTCAGGCAAGTAAAGTACCGGACCGGATTTCTAGTGATGTAAATTTTACAGAATGCATTCTTAGGCACATATGTTTTATAGAAGCCACTGCTCTTTACATCTAATTACAACAATATTTAGCTAAATCGCTTGAAGAAACTTTAAAGGTGTACCTTCTGGATGTAACAATATTCTCATGCAGCTACTGCATCCCTGTCATAACCCCCTATTCATGCAGTTTTCACTGTTTTACTGCAGGATGGCGGGAGTGGAGCAGCCGTGCTACACTCTGATCAACTTCCCTACAGATTCTGAGCCTTACAATGAGATGCAACTCAAACTTGACCTGGGTAAGTATTGTTTGAACAAAATGGAACTTTTGGTTCGACTTTGCTGTTAGCGACATGACTAATCAAAACCTTGCAGGCATGTATTCTGTAGCAATTACTTCAGGTATTACAAATAAATAAATTATTATGATGCAGGAACAGTGACAGACACAGACCTCTTTTTATTTACATTTAAATAACAAGGACAAGCTAATCTTACTTTATCAAGGCTTTATAAAATAACATTTGGTTATGAATAATTTATTTCCTGCACTGTAAACAGTTACAGTGCAGGGCTCCTAAACAAATGTTATTTTATAAAGCCTCGATAAAGTAAGCTTAGCTTGTCCTTGTCATTTAAATGTAAATAAAAAGAGCTGATACAATATGTTAATGCCATTTTAGCTATAGTTTGAGGTTAATAGAACTGTTATGAATAGGATGGTTTGTTTTTTAACTTTATTTATTTACTTCAGCCCTCTTCATAATCCTCAGAGAAAGGAGACACAAAGAAGAAGATAGAAGCATTGAAAAAAGTGATCAGCATTATCCTTTCGGGAGACAAGGTGCCTGGCATCCTGATGGTGATCATCAGGTTCGTTCTGCCGCTGCAGGATCACACCATCAAGAAGCTGCTCCTTATATTCTGGGAGATTGTTCCGAAGACTACTCCTGATGGGAAGCTTTTACAGGAGATGATCCTTGTCTGTGACGCCTACAGAAAGGTAAAATTTGACGATTAGTTTTCCACTTCCACCACACCATACCACACCAGTCTATATCAGTCTACTGCTGGAAAAAGGCCTCCCCTAATAAAGGGAGATATGCTTGTAATCCCCACACTGGGCATGCAAGTTGGAGATTGCAAGGCATAAATTTTTGCACTGCTGAGGCTGCTGCCAGTCGGCGGCAAGGGGGTGCAGTATAACGCAGCCTAACATCGGCACATCTAAATGTGCCGATGTTAGGCTGCGTTATACTGCAATCAGCCAGTCACCAGAGCCCTGTTTGTTAGTTAGTAGGGTGCAACACGTGTAGCTAAGGCTGGCTTGGGTTCTGAAGACGGGGGTTGGAACCCCTTGCACCCCACTTCTATCTGCTGGTAATGACTTTTTAAAATGTAAAGAAGTATATGAGTCATGTGGTTCCCATAATACAAGCTCTATTTAGTTTGGGGCCACATGATGCTGTGTGATAGTTTGTTTTAAAGTAAATCTCACTATTAATACTAATGTTAAATCAATGCAACAGTCTTTTAATGGATGCTTGTTACTCCACTCCAGAACAGCTGAACAGGTTAGAATGAAATTGGACCTATTTGTTAAGCCTGGATGTAAGATAACACTAAGCATATACTTAGGCTTAAGTTAAGCCTAAGTTGCCTATGTGTTAAGCCGCTTAATACACAGGTAATTTTTCTCACAGGTACCTTGCGAATGAAACCGAATGAATGTTCATCCCATTATTTATTATTGTATCTAGTTAAGTGTCGAAAATCGAGTTGTGTTATGGATTACTGAGTTATAAGCAGCTGGCAACACCCTGTAAATTCTCAAGAGCCCTATGAGAACTATGTTTAGAAGTAGACTTCTACAGATTGTTGATGATAAGCATAAACGAGATTTGAAGGTAACATTAGGATTATAGTTGTGTATCTTTTGTAACAGGACCTCCAACACCCTAACGAGTTCCTCCGAGGCTCGACGCTGCGCTTCCTGTGCAAACTGAAGGAGCCTGAGCTACTGGAGCCCCTGATGCCGGCCATCCGCGCCTGCCTCGACCACAGGCACTCCTACGTCAGGAGGAATGCTGTGCTGGCCATCTTCACTATCTACAGGTATTTGACGACCTCTGTGGCGCAGCGGGCGAAGGTCCGCCTCCGACGCAGAAGGTTGCGGGTGCGATTCCCGCCGCAGGACAAATGTTTGTATTCTGTAAATGGGATCTCTATTTAAATAAGTATTGACGTTTAGAATACATATTTTTACACTGCCTCAAAGTCCCTTAATAAAAACAGAAAAAAATATTTGTCTTGGGGTCTGGGTATTTTCTGTCTTACATGTATGTATTTAAAAGTTATTTACGTAGTTTAAATTATCTATCATATGGTTCCCATAACACAAGCACTGCTTAGTTTGGGGCTACATGATGCTCTGGGATAGTGGCCGGTATTATTTATTTATTTATGTATGTATGTGGTTAAATTACAGGGGTGAGAAACATAACCACCCCGTTTGCAGTTTGGGGAACCTCTATTATGGTAACGGCTTGACGTTCTTATACACCAAAGAATTATAATTACAAAAAAAATGGCGTTATCTGCTGCTGTTACTGAATAATTATAGCCAAAAAAATATATATGTGCTATGTCGGATAATTATCCCAAAAACGAGCTAATTTTTAGTCAAACGTGAACATTCATTCATTTTGGTATGGTCATTGAACTTTGCGTCGTATGTCATTGGCCGTTCGCATGCACTAATTGCCATTTCTTAAACTACCCGAACTATCATTCATAAACTACGCGGAAAACTTGCGTCTAGGCTGAATGCGGGTATTCGTATAATCTCGCACGGTCACACGCGCTTCTCGGAAACATGTCTAGGTCATTACATTACCCGTCTGCGTTACCCAGTTTTTTTTTATGGTAATTAAAATAGTAAATTTAAATGGACTCCCTTTTCCGCAATTGGACTCCAGTTGGTCCATTGTGCGTGTAAATGTAAAATTAAAATAGTATCGTGTATTTAGAAAGTAGAAGAAGAAAGAAAGAAATACATTGCGTGTATACATTTTCAAATATCCTTTCCTCAGTCAACAGCCTATACAACGCCCTAGTGTCTCACCCTTAGGGTTGGTATTTTTCTAAGGGTGAGTAAATACGGGATGAAAATTGTATGTGTTATAATATTATTTATTTTTCATGTTTGTTACCTTCTATCTCGGTAATTTTTGAACCGATTTGGAAAAATATTGGGGATGGTGTGCTTTTGGTTTGGTCCCATATAAATAAAAAAAAATACCATTGCAAAATGGATCAGCGCCCCTAGCGGGAAGTTTGTAACCATGTTGCAAGTTATGTTTTTAGCACTCAAGAATACCTAAGGAATACGTGTGCATTTTAAGTACAACAATAAAAATATACCGGTCAATGGTGAATAATTAGCAGATGTAACTAATGTTCTGCTACTGTTTCTTTCCGAAAACGCATCGATAGCGTGATCTAGAACTGTTACTCCTTTAACAGCGCCAAAAACCTTTTTTATTTATTTATTTAATGGGTCGCCGACAAGAGATACACTGACAAACGAAATAATAGTAGCTATATAGTAACCAGTAACGCTGTCAATGGCGCAGACCTTTTACACTTTTCATGCGATATAAGGTATAAATTAGTGCAAAAGACAATGGTTTTTTACTTCATATCCACAATTCCATGAGGTTGAAGCCGCAAGAGGCTCAATAGTGAACTATAAAGTTAACTATAGTATCACTTGGTCGGATCATTTCCCTATTGAATTAGCTTGTAATTTAAATATTACTAAGTCGAAAATGACGGCTCGTTCAGAAACTTCGAGTTCCTGATCCCCGACGCGCCGGAGCTGATCGCCAACTTCCTGGAGAGCGAGCAGGACATGTCGTGCAAGCGCAACGCGTTCCTCATGCTGCTGCACGCGGACCAGGAGCGTGCGCTCGCCTATCTCTCGCATCGGCTCGATAGCGTGCACGGCTTCGGCGACATCCTGCAGCTCGTCATCGTCGAGCTCATCTACAAGGTGCGCAATGCGCCTTCTGCCGGCGCACTCCGCCTGACAGCCTTAACGCGGTGTTACGCGTAGTCGGGATACGATATCCACGCTTAAAGTTTCTGTTCGAATCGTCGCGAACCTGAATGCGTGGTCAATCGATCCATAACACTACGCGAGCCCCACCAGTCATCCGCCATGACTCCGATGAATGACATGTTTTTATTCATTTTCCCATCCAAATATAGCAAGCCTGGGCGTCCGCTTCCCAAAAACTGACAGAGGGTGGCTCGCGTGGCACGCGTACCCCAAGAGTGTACGCGAAGCTGCAAGTATGAACATGGCGTTCCAGGACACACGTAACCGCCTACGCGTGCCAATGTACGCACTGTCCTGAAGCTGCTAACGGTTCGGGGAACGAGAGCCGCGCGAGCCGCCATCCGTTGGTTTTTGGTCGCGCGTTAAAGGAGACGCGCACGCCTGGCATGCTTATATTAACGTTAAAATGCATAAACATGCGTGTTCATCGTCATGGCGGATGACTGGCGGGGATCGCGTAGCGCTATGGACCGATTGACCTCGTGTTTCGCGGCGATCCGTACATGAACTGTACGCGGATAACTTACCCCGACTACGCGGAACACAGGAACGCGCTGTCCGTACGCAGCTTCCACGCAGCTTGACGTTGAGGGGTGTGTGCAGGTGTGTCACGCCAACCCGTCTTCGCGCGCGCGCTTCATCCGCACAGTGCACGGTCTGCTGGCCGCCACCTCGCCCGCCGTGCGCTACGAGGCGGCCGGCACGCTCGTCACGCTCTCCACCGCGCCCGCCGCCATCAAGGTACTCACACGCACACAGGATGTACGACAACCTAGTATAAGATTGTCACTAGGCTTGACTGATTAGTAGTAAGACAGTTTTACTGAGACAAACTAAATACCGCGTGGTTTTATAGGCCGTTTAACAGTTCATTGTAATGTTTGTATGTATAGGCGGCGGCGCAGTGCTACATCGAGCTGATAGTGAAGGAGAGCGACAACAACGTGAAGCTGATAGTGGTGGGTCGTCTGGCGGCGCTGCGTGAGCGGGGCGGCGACGCGGCGCGGCGCGCGCTGCCCGACGTGGCCATGGACGTGCTGCGTGTGCTGGCCTGCTCCGACCTGGACGTGCGCAAGCACACGCTGGACCTGGGTACGTGCGGGGGGTGGGGGGTCGGGGGGCGGGGGGCAGGGGGCGGGGCACAGCGAGCTGACGGCGCGGCTTGTTGCAGCGCTGGAGCTGGTGACGAGCCGGCACGCGGAGGAGCTGGTGGGCGTGCTGCGCAAGGAGGCCGCGCGAGCCAGCAGTGCCGACCACGACGACGGACCCAAGTACCGCCAGCTGCTGGTGCGGGCCATGCACCGCGCCGCCGTCAAGGTGAGACAAGTACCGCCAGCTGCTGGTGCGGGCCATGCACCGCGCCGCCGTCAAGGTGAGACAAGTACCGCCAGCTGCTGGTGCGGGCCATGCACCGCGCCGCCGTCAAGGTGAGACAAGTACCGCCAGCTGCTGGTGCGGGCCATGCACCGCGCCGCCGTCAAGGTGAGACAAGTACCGCCAGCTGCTGGTGCGGGCCATGCACCGCGCCGCCGTCAAGGTGAGACAAGTACCGCCAGCTGCTGGTGCGGGCCATGCACCGCGCCGCCGTCAAGGTGAGACAAGTACCGCCAGCTGCTGGTGCGGGCCATGCACCGCGCCGCCGTCAAGGTGAGACAAGTACCGCCAGCTGCTGGTGCGGGCCATGCACCGCGCCGCCGTCAAGGTGAGACAAGTACCGCCAGCTGCTGGTGCGGGCCATGCACCGCGCCGCCGTCAAGGTGAGACAAGTACCGCCAGCTGCTGGTGCGGGCCATGCACCGCGCCGCCGTCAAGGTGAGACAAGTACCGCCAGCTGCTGGTGCGGGCCATGCACCGCGCCGCCGTCAAGGTGAGACAAGTACCGCCAGCTGCTGGTGCGGGCCATGCACCGCGCCGCCGTCAAGGTGAGACAAGTACCGCCAGCTGCTGGTGCGGGCCATGCACCGCGCCGCCGTCAAGGTGAGACAAGTACCGCCAGCTGCTGGTGCGGGCCATGCACCGCGCCGCCGTCAAGGTGAGACAAGTACCGCCAGCTGCTGGTGCGGGCCATGCACCGCGCCGCCGTCAAGGTGAGACAAGTACCGCCAGCTGCTGGTGCGGGCCATGCACCGCGCCGCCGTCAAGGTGAGACAAGTACCGCCAGCTGCTGGTGCGGGCCATGCACCGCGCCGCCGTCAAGGTGAGACAAGTACCGCCAGCTGCTGGTGCGGGCCATGCACCGCGCCGCCGTCAAGGTGAGACAAGTACCGCCAGCTGCTGGTGCGGGCCATGCACCGCGCCGCCGTCAAGGTGAGACAAGTACCGCCAGCTGCTGGTGCGGGCCATGCACCGCGCCGCCGTCAAGGTGAGACAAGTACCGCCAGCTGCTGGTGCGGGCCATGCACCGCGCCGCCGTCAAGGTGAGACAAGTACCGCCAGCTGCTGGTGCGGGCCATGCACCGCGCCGCCGTCAAGGTGAGACAAGTACCGCCAGCTGCTGGTGCGGGCCATGCACCGCGCCGCCGTCAAGGTGAGACAAGTACCGCCAGCTGCTGGTGCGGGCCATGCACCGCGCCGCCGTCAAGGTGAGACAAGTACCGCCAGCTGCTGGTGCGGGCCATGCACCGCGCCGCCGTCAAGGTGAGACAAGTACCGCCAGCTGCTGGTGCGGGCCATGCACCGCGCCGCCGTCAAGGTGAGACAAGTACCGCCAGCTGCTGGTGAGCCGTCGGTACAGCTCCCGCTCTGCTGCAGGTGAGCCGTCGGTACAGCTCCCGCTCTGCTGCAGGTGAGCCGTCGGTACAGCTCCCGCTCTGCTGCTGGTGAGCCGTCGGTACAGCTCCCGCTCTGCTGCAGGTGAGCCGTCGGTACAGCTCCCGCTCTGCTGCTGGTGAGCCGTCGGTACAGCTCCCGCTCTGCTGCAGGTGAGCCGTCGGTACAGCTCCCGCTCTGCTGCAGGTGAGCCGTCGGTACAGCTCCCGCTCTGCTGCAGGTGAGCCGTCGGTACAGCTCCCGCTCTGCTGCAGGTGAGCCGTCGGTACAGCTCCCGCTCTGCTGCAGGTGAGCCGTCGGTACAGCTCCCGCTCTGCTGCAGGTGAGCCGTCGGTACAGCTCCCGCTCTGCTGCAGGTGAGCCGTCGGTACAGCTCCCGCTCTGCTGTAGGTGAGCCGTCGGTACAGCTCCCGCTCTGCTGCAGGTGAGCCGTCGGTACAGCTCCTGCTCTGCTGTAGGTGAGCCGTCGGTACAGCTCCCGCTCTGCTGTAGATGACTCTCGGCGGTCCATTCGTATCGGGTCACCGGCCGTTAATGAAACCCTTAAATCCATGAAATAGTTGTTGTTGGCTGTTTATAAATAGTGTATATGTGTGTGCAGTTCCCAGAGGTGGGCGGGCTGGTGGCGCCGGCGCTGCTGGAGCTGGTGGGCGACGGCAGCGAGCCCGCCGCACACGACGTGATGCTGTTCCTGCGCGCCGCGCTGCACTCCTTCCCGGACCTCAGCCCCGCCATCTACCAGGTACCACCGGCGACGCCACAAATCGACCTCGCTCTAAATACAAAAACTTATAAATTCTTACTCAAGGCGTGGAAAAGGTTCCAACCTCCATTTTTGGAACTTAAGCCAACCTCATCTATCTGTGGAGCGTCATATTGTACGACAAACGGGGTTCAAACAGCTGATTGCGGTATGGCGCAACCTAACTGTGGCACTGCTAAATCCCCTAGCTATTGACGGGGCGCAGCGTCGGTGTTGCAAAAAGCTGTGCCCTAAGATCCCCAACTCGCATGCCCAGCGTGTGAATTATTTATTTATTAACTTTGTTTAATTAATTGTTTCAAGATAATTAGATAAGGAACATTTATTGAGAATGTCTGACTTGGTATTACACCAGATCTCAGAACTTTTTTGGGCGGTAGCACAAGTACTCCGCGACGAGTTTGTATATTTTTTGCGTTTTTTAAAATGGTTTTGGATGCATTAATATTATTTACCAATATAATTAATAATAGTGGTCCTAAGATTGAACCCTGGGGTACCCCTGAAGGTATAGATGAGAGTTGGGAGTGAGATGAGAAGCTATTTAAAACCACTGTTTGACATCGACCTTTTACATACGACGAAAACCATCGGAGAAGATCGCCTCGTATGCCGGCAGCTTCGAGCTGGCTTCGAGGCTGGTATTGTGGTTGCACTGAACATGCTGGGAGTGGATGGAGGTGAACGTCGGCGGTGTGTGTTTGCAAAAGTTAGTGGAGAGATGAGAGTTTACAATGATTTAAATAGAGCTGTGGGTGTGCCACAGCGTGGGGAGTGTAAAGTATATGAACTATATACTAAAGTGATCGGAAACAATGCACAAAATTGTATCACTGCGACACGTCTGCACGCCTCAACCGCTGCGTGCAGAGTGACAGTTAGACGAACGGGCCGCTACACTTTATTATTTATCAGTACACTACAGGGAGTATTTATTTAGTTATAAAGGAAAAGCAACAGCTAAAGTAACACAATGGTATAGACTTATAAAAACAGAAAGCCAATTACAGGTTTTCACGAGTAGAAGTTGCTTAGAAACAAATAGTGTGAATAGCTTAAATAACAATAATAATTAAGAAATATCAACATAATTTGGAAGGTCAAAAAAATCAAATCAGACAATCAACATCATCACTGGAATAGAATTCCGCACTCAACCGCAGTCTGGCGGAGTTGACGCTCGTGGTGAACAAGTCAAAATTCGTGCGCTTGCAAAGCTTATTAAAATTGTTGCTTACTCGCCATAAAAATGAATTTTGCCTGTAATTAGTTCCGACTATAGGGATGGAAATAGGGGGATTAAACCTGGTGTTTTTAAAAGGGACATTAATATTTATTTTATTGAGTAAATCGGGACAATTAATGTTGTTCGAGATGATTTTTAATAGAAAAGTTAAATCTGCAATTTCACGTCGCTTGGAAAGGGGTAGAAAATGGAATCTTTTACAGATGTTGAGGTATTTAGAAGATTTATATGAAATTTTCAATCGAAAACATAGATATTTGATATATTTAATCTGAATTCGTTCAATTCTTTCAATGTATTTATATTATATAGAGGGTTCCAAACTCGAGATGCGTATTCGAAAATGCTTCGGACGAAGGTGCAATAAAGTATTTTACATCTCTCATGTTCGGTAAGTAGGTTCTTATTACCTCCAAATGGGGCTTGTAGGTGACTAATTAGCGCTCTAGGATAATAATGTAGCTAGAAAAGCCCTAGGGCGGTACGTAATAAAAAAAAACTTCTTTCTTTCAAAAAGTTCGCATACATCTAACCATCATACTGGCAATAGACATCATCAGTGATCGGAATTAGGTGAGCTAAAATACCTAAAGTTCGAAAAATAACAGAGACTAAGTGGAGACGCCTTGCGACTAAATATTTTTCCGGGAAAATTTTCCCGGGTTTCGAGAAATTACTTAGGTCCATCTAAAATTAATACAGTAAAATAACAATCGAATTAATTTCCTCTTCTTATTATTGATAACAAGAAGAGGAAACGAATTCGATTGTTGTAAAAAACGGTAAGCACGATTTTTATTGTTTTCAACAAATAAAATGAACGATGTAAGTAAGCGCGGAAGCTAATGTGATTTATAAACCAGCTTTAGTAAATAGCTATAGTAATAAAAACTTTTATTTAAGCAAGGGAATAAAAAAGCCATTTTATAGTTTTTGTACCATTTATTCATTTTGTACAGATAATGGAACTCAAAATCAATAATTAAGAAAGTAACCAGTCCTACCTAAGATACACAGTCGGAACTCTAAACATTATTTCCATTGATGTTGAATTTGTCCCTTAATCTGAATCGCTAACGTTTTCATCATGGACGGAGTATAAAGAAATATCTTCGTCCGGAGAATTAAAGAAAATCATTAGGAGTTTTTCCATATTATCTATTTTCAAACGATTTCTTTTTGTACTTAAAATCCATTTATACGTAGAGAAGGACCTTTCAACATCAACTGAAGTTACAGGTACATATTTATAGAATGACAATAATTCATTTTCATTATCTAATCCTTTATCTATATTTTCACAAATGTCTCTTAATGCATCTAGATCGGGATTTCTGTCCATAACGTTTTCTAATTTTTGTTTTACTGGTTCAGAAGAACACCAGCTTAGAACAATTCTTGCTTCATCAAAAATATGGAAAGATTCCGTCAACAATAAGTTAGACTTTTGCAATTTTTTTAATGAAATTTGAATTATTTTAAAATATTCGTCAATGTAATCTAAATCAGTTTTTAAACTTTCTTTTCCTAGGACAGTTTTAGCATGCCTGATAGACAAAGAATCAGAACTTCTTAGAAGTCTTACAATAGTTTTTATTTCTTCGTAATATTCAGCATAATACGAAGCTGCTTCTAGCCATGTACCCCACCTTGTTATGACAGGTTCAGGTGGCAATGGCAGGCTCGGAAATTTTTCCCTTAACAATTTTACTCTATTAGGAGCCTTTAAAAATATTTTTTTTACATTTGAAATTAAAGTATCCACATCCGCATATTGTGTCCGTATTTTTTCTGCAACGCGGTTAAGAGCGTGTGCTAAACAGGTAACATGTATCATATTTGGCAAGGAGTTCTTTAACATTCTTCCTGCTTTTAACATATATGCTACGCTATCAGAACATAAAACTAAAACATCTCCTACTTTGTCTTCATACGAGTCTCCCCACATATTTTCTAGGCATCCAATCACAAAATGAGCTATTGTCTCTCCATTTACTTTTTCTAACATTTTGCAAGCTATTAAAAATGGTTTGTTTGTTGCGAGATTTAAAGGTTTTACAAGAAAATTTACAATATAACGACCTAAATAGTCGGTAGTTTCATCTAGAGATATCCAAAGTTTCTGATTAAGAACATGGTCATGGATTAATGCAATTTTTTTTTTAAAAACTACGTCTAAATAAACCTTTCTCAATAACGATTCATCGGGAATCCTTTTAACATTTGTACATTTACAACACATATATTTCATTAAAAAAGTTTTAAACTCTGGTCGATTTACTCGTGACCAGGGTATGTTACACAATATAAGAAATTGTATTAAATCTAAATAAAATTCTTCGTTCACTTGCCTAGCAGTACCTTGATGTTTTGGTCCGTCAATATGCCTCTGTATATTGCTTTTTTTGCATACAATAGAATTCTCACATTTAGAACAAAATATCGTGTTGCTAGCGGGGTCGTGGTACAATTCGGGGTGATCTCTAATCCACGACTGTACAATCCCGTCGGTAGGTTTGGTCGCCATTTATTTGCTAGTTGCGTTGAGGCAGAAAAATTACTGAAAACAATGAGACAAATATATAGTTTCTACACTTTTCCAGGGACGTCTTCGCGTAAAATATAGTTTGATGATAGAATTGCCAGTAGCTCCAACATTTGTGCACGAACTCAAATATAAAACACTGAATAAAATTCCATAAATAAATAGTTGCATAAAATTGTTTGAATTTGGTAAATTTATCAAAAGCAGTCTAATATTTAGAATGTTTTAAAAGTGTAGTACAAATCAAAGACTTACCAAGTAATTTGATTGCCGTAAAGCGCAGTAAATTTCTGGTTGCAGTAAATCGTAGTCCGTAAATTCAAGCCAAGGTAGATAGGTACAAGTAGTGATATGGTTGCAATAAATCGCAGTCCGTAAATTCAAGCCAAGGTAGTTATGTGAAGCAGATCCAATAATCGATACGAAAACAGGTTAATAAAATATTCACGAGTCTAAGATACACACGCTGCCGAGGTAACTACAGAAGTGATGCACGCACGCATACAAGTTATGACGCCGTTTGGATGCAAAACACCCTCACCCTTCAACCCTTTTGTCATTGTTTACTTAAACAATGATTCGTTTCCCAGAATAGCCAAAGCATGCTGTCCCTTTCTTAGCGTTTGTTGTTGTTGTTTATCACTGGTTTGCTGTGTATTGCTACAAACACTTAAAGGGACAGCATGATTTGGCTATTCTGGGAAACGAAAACATAGGCGAATCCAGTTTTTTACCTGAGTTAATAACAAAATAAATCTTATTGAAGTTTGTTAAAAAGGAAAATTAATTCAGTTAGTTTTCTGTATGAATAACATTAATATTAAATGTACTTAACTGATATCCTAAAACTTGGAACAAATTCCCAATTTCCGGGAAAGATTTCCCGGAAAAAAATGTTAATGGTAAGGAAGTCTCCATTTTTTTTGACTCTATTCTTTGAACTTTAGGTAAATTAGCTCACCTAATTCCGATCACTGGACATCATGCATTCAGCCCAATGACCAAAGAGGTCGCTTTGTTATTCAGCCTTGTCTTCGTGTGAGTATAATAGTCATCAATTTCAAATACCGAACGACGACACTCAATTTCGTTCTTGAAAAAAAAAATTAATAATGTTTTATTCTTGTAATGCCAGTTTTTTTCTACTTACCTCACAATCGAGATGTAAAGCAGAATAGATAGCTCGGGTGTAAGCACCAATTGCACCCTCGAACTATACGCGCCCTCGCTGCGCTCGTGCGCCTAAATATCTAGGGCTGCAGTTGATGCCTTACAGCCCTTGGCTACTAATCTACTATTAAGTGTTTTGGCTCTATTAAAGTTTGACAAACTTCTCATAACAAAACCCAACGCTCTGGAGGCCTTGGATATGATCGCGTCAACATGATCGTCGAATAATAACTTCGAGTCATGCAGTACACCAAGGTCCCTGATGACGTTGCCTCTAATCAATACTTCTTGTTTTAGATAGTAATGCGATGGTATTGTAATAGTTTTACGGGTGAAAGTAATAACTGAGCATTTAGACGGATTGAGTTCTAAATGATTAAAATTACAATAGGCGTCAAGTCTTGAAAGATCAGATTGAAGTTGACCTATATCATCCGAAGATTTAATATCAAGAAGAGTAAAGGACCAAGTAAGGATCCTTGTGAAACACCACTAGGGATATTTTATTTTATTTATTTTATTTTTATTTATTTGGGAAACAAAAAGCTTAAACTACTTATACAATAGATACATGAAACTAGTACAAATAAAGCTAGAACAGTTTCCGCTTATAGAATACATAGTTGGTATGATGCTAAAATAATTAAACAATGATGAAAAAAAAGAGCCTAGTTAAGAGTGCCTAATTTAATAAAACGTTATAACTAAATTTACAAACAGAAGAGAACACTGAGCGATATGCCTGCCGTCACAACCTAATCAAGTAGAAGGTGTAGTTACAGAAAGGAAGTTAGGATAAATAAATACATAACAATTTTTGAATATTGGATAAAAAGTAAATTTTAATCATAATAATATTCCCTTATTTGAAGAAGCTGGAATTAATTAGTTTTTTAAAAGTATTTTGCTTGATATTGAACAAGTCAACATTTTTAGAATAAGTTGAGTTAAAGACATGCATGGTCCGAGGTAGGAACGAGTTCTTATATAATTATAAATATATATAAATTAAATATATTTCTTGTATAAACCTAACTAGAATATAATTTTTGATGACTATAGCTTGCGAGCGATTGTTGATATAAGAGGAGAACCACCTAAGCAAGTCGCCTCTTATACCGAACAGTTCGAGCTTGTACATGAGGATCCTGTCATCGATTCTGTCAAAAGCTTTACTGTAGTCTGTATAGACTACATCAACTTGTTGACCGTTATCCTTGGCTTCTGTATGGGCATATCCTTCTTCTAAAGGAGCCGTATGTTCAGCAGATGATTAAGGGCCGTTTAATATACCGTTACAGATGACGCTTCGTTTTCCCTTGAAAAAGTGTCAAACTGCCGACGCCTCGTTGTTAATTTTTGACAGTTTTTGAAGGGAAAACGAAGCGTCATCGGTTACGGACGGTATAATATAGGAGTATGTAACAAGTGTGCGAGTGCGTGTGTTGCAGAAGCTGGTGGAGAGCCTGCCCGGCATCCGCGCCGGACGCACGGCGCGCGCCGCGCTGTGGCTGGCGGCGCACTTCGCGGACGGACCGCGCGCACTGCTGGCGCTAGACGCACTCGACGCACTCGTGCCGGGCGTGCAGCACGACGAGCTAGAGGTGAGGTATCCGCGCTGTGGCTGGCGGCGCACTTCGCGGACGGACCGCGCGCACTGCTGGCGCTAGACGCACTCGACGCACTCGTGCCGGGCGTGCAGCACGACGAGCTAGAGGTGAGGTATCCGCGCTGTGGCTGGCGGCGCACTTCGCGGACGGACCGCGCGCACTGCTGGCGCTAGACGCACTCGACGCACTCGTGCCGGGCGTGCAGCACGACGAGCTAGAGGTGAGGTATCCGCGCTGTGGCTGGCGGCGCACTTCGCGGACGGACCGCGCGCACTGCTGGCGCTAGACGCACTCGACGCACTCGTGCCGGGCGTGCAGCACGACGAGCTAGAGGTGAGGTATCCGCGCTGTGGCTGGCGGCGCACTTCGCGGACGGACCGCGCGCACTGCTGGCGCTCGACGCACTCGACGCACTCGTGCCGGGCGTGCAGCACGACGAGCTAGAGGTGAGGTATCCGCGCTGTGGCTGGCGGCGCACTTCGCGGACGGACCGCGCGCACTGCTGGCGCTCGACGCACTCGACGCACTCGTGCCGGGCGTGCAGCACGACGAGCTAGAGGTGAGGTATCCGCGCTGTGGCTGGCGGCGCACTTCGCGGACGGACCGCGCGCACTGCTGGCGCTCGACGCACTCGACGCACTCGTGCCGGGCGTGCAGCACGACGAGCTAGAGGTGAGGTATCCGCGCTGTGGCTGGCGGCGCACTTCGCGGACGGACCGCGCGCACTGCTGGCGCTCGACGCACTCGACGCACTCGTGCCGGGCGTGCAGCACGACGAGCTAGAGGTGAGGTATCCGCGCTGTGGCTGGCGGCGCACTTCGCGGACGGACCGCGCGCACTGCTGGCGCTCGACGCACTCGACGCACTCGTGCCGGGCGTGCAGCACGACGAGCTAGAGGTGAGGTATCCGCGCTGTGGTGATCTTTGTCCCCTGCCTAGCACCGTCACGACGGATCTTTGTCCCCTACTTAGCACCGTCACGACGGATCTTTGTCCCGAAAGTTACAGCTCGTTCCCACTTGTCGGGTGTCGGACACCGCATTTTAACCAGCTTTATTATGCAATTATAGCGGCAACGGAAATACATCATCTGTGAAAATATCAATTGATCTTGCTTATTTAGTCGTTAAGCCATGTTGGAGGCCTTAACTCTTCGGGCGTCCTAAACTCCGACACCAGAGTTGGCAACTAGCTTATACGAAGAAAGAAGAAAAGAAGCTATAGCTTGTAAAATTTACATAAAACAACTACTTGCAGAAGAAACTGCAACGATAAATATTGCTTGAGGTTAAATTACTTCTTTCGGATATATAATTTATCCCCTTTTTATCAGAGAGAAATCTACAAAAAAAAAAAAATACAACCGAATTGAGAACCTCCTCCTTTTTTTTGAAGTCGGTTAAAAAAACCTCCAGCGTATCCATTTTTTGACATTTAAAACAAAAAAAACGTAAATGAGTACAGTAGTCATAACGGATCAAACTCTGAAGCTAGGCTCAGGAAACAATTGGACATGTACACGCCGCATCCCACACATTCAGCCTTTACAAACAATAAGTAAATTGTGCATAGCAAATACTTTTTATCCTTAACTAGCTGACCCGGCGAACTTCGTACCGCCTTAGCGTAGCAATGATTAAATGTATATTTTTCAATATTTCTGAGAGATTTTCTTAATATTTTTTTTCCGTAAGAACCTTCTCCTAATAATAACAAATACAACAAAAAAAGAATTAGTGAAATCGGTCCAGCCATTCACGCGTGATGCCCTGACCAAGGAAAACGGGTTTCATTTTTATATATATAGATAAAACAGTTGAAACCTCACATCACCAGTCCCATCAAAGTATAGCAAATCAACATTATCATCATTCTGGGTATTGGAAACAAACCAGTACCCAGACAGACCGATCCTAGTACAATCCTCATACCCAATTAAAGGAACTAAAGTCCGCCATCACTCAAGTCCGTTAGACGCGGCGTTGCTATCGCAGAACTATCCTACTATCACATCAGACTAATATTATAAATGCGAAAGTTTGTGAGTATGTATGGATGAATGGATGAATGTTTGTTACTGTTTCACGCAAAAACTACTGAACTACTGATAATATATTATTAGAACTTTAAATTAAAGGAATAAATCTTAATAAATTAATTTCTAACCCAATTCAATTTGGATGAAATTTGGAATATACATAGTTTATGACCTGGATTAACACATAGGCTGCTTTTTATCCGGGTACCACGCGAGCGAAGCCGCGGGCGGAAGCTAGTAGGAAATACAAACATTTGGTTGTTATTTCGTTTTTATTTACAATGATTATGCTCTTCTGATCTATTTATTTTTATTTATTTATTTATAGAAAAACCAACAGCTAAAGATAATTTCCTTAACATAAATGATTAGTAACAGAAAGCCAATTACAGGTCTTCACTAGTAGCTACATAATTGTGATTAAAATTTGAACACAAAACAAAAAACTTCATGTTAATCTAAATACTGCGTGCTTCTTAAGCTGAAATAGAACAGGAAAGAAAACCATATAATAGGAATGGAGAAAATAGTAAAAAAAAAATATGCATAGTTTACCCTGAAAAGAAGTTAAGGGATAGGCACCGCCTTGCCTTAGGAATGCTGATAAAGAAGGGTAAATATCCAACAACTAAACATTTTAAAATAAATAAATAGTCTGCAATATCACGCCGATTTTGCAAGGGCAGAAAATGAAATTTCTTACAGAGATCAATATACTTCCCAGAATGATATGGAATCCTTGTTCGAAAGCACAGGTATCTCAAAAACAGCTTTTGAATAGCTTCAATACGATCGATGTATTTATCGTAGCAAGGATTCCATATCAAAGAAGCAACCAGATAGCTCCTGATGAAGGTACAATACAGTATTTTCATGGTTTTTATGTCCATGAAGTTCTCTTAGATAGTCGCATTATAAACCCTAACGATTTAGAAGCTTTACTGACTATTTTATCAACGTGAATATCGATAAGTAATTTGGAGTCGTGATACACCCCAAGATCACGCATACTTTCAAGTTTAGAAAGAACTTGGCCATGTAAGGTATAATTTGTGGGAACAATTTTGAATTTTCGAGTGAAGGTCATAACAAAACATTTAGTGGGATTTAACTCAAGCTTGTTGATACGACAGTAATTTTCAAAACGAATTAGATCTTCCTGAATGTAGAACATATCCAGATCAGATGATACAGTAGATTAAATTTTCATATCATCTGTGAAACACAGAAGATTAGAAGATCTAAAACAGGCGGCTATATCACTTACATAAATGATAAAAAGTAGTGGACCTAGGAGAGATCCCTGAGGAACTCCGCTAGGGACAGGAACCCAACTAGATATATAATTATTACAACGACAGCCTGGGATCTATTGTCAATATAGGATGAAAACCACCTCAGCAAATCACCTCGTATACCGGACTTGGCAAGCTTGAATAATAAGGTATTATGATCTATTTTGTCAAAAGCTTTGCTATAATCGGTGTAAACAACATCCACTTGCTGACCGGAATTCATAGCTTCAGTAATATAGTCATCTAAAAGGTCTTATTCCGGACATTTCGCAGACAAAATCGCTCGTAGATATCGATTGCATTATTTCACTTGATCGAGGATCGAGCTGTGCCCCTTTTGCCGTCGGACTTAAGGCGTGGCTCGGACTCTACGTCCCTTCTGCAGCCAACTTCAGAAGGTCATAGATATATTTTTAACAGTTTATAGGCTTACGTAGTGAGTATTGTAGTAATGTTATACTGTGGTCCTGCAGGAGAACAAGGAGGTGTCGAAGCAAGCGGAGTCTGCGCCGCGTCAGCTCGTCACCAGTGACGGCACCTACGCCACGCAATCAGCGTTCAACTTGCCCACGTGAGTACTGCCCTCGCAACATGCCTATATCTGCCTGTCAACCAGTATATAATGTAATAACAAAAGAAAATGTAGCTCCTGCACCCCTTGGGGAAAATGTTTTTCCCCAACCTGTATAGGTGCTACAACGGATTTTTGGCCTCTGTTGTTTGGCTTAGGAAGCGATTTGATCAATCCCTAGTTCAACCCGACCCAAAAATAGGAACTATATTGCTATTTGTAGCCCACAAGATATAAAAGATACGTTGTGAGTAGTGTAGCTTTGTTTATTTTTGTAGGGAAAAATAAAACCGCAATGCATTTCAGCATTTTGTTAGACACTGCCGCCTCCTCGTTCCTCCGCGAGAAGGGCAGTATTGGGCCGGTACAGCAATTTCGATTTATCTCGAAGAAGATTGTTAAAATAATGCATTAATTTCCAAGCATGTTTGAGAAAATAATTTAGTTCCTTCCTCCACATCAAACATTATTAATTATTACAGTTTGAATCGTGTAGGAGCCGGTGTCATTACAGGCACATGAGGCTTACCTATCACCTTCATGGAGGTTCTGCTCCAGGACGGGCTTAAGTTTAAAAAAAAATATTTAAATACAGGCTGTGAGCTGAGTTCGTTTTGTGGTTTGTCTGGTCTCTCTATCATACATATTTAAGAGATTTTCCACAGCTTCGGGTAAAAGTGCACTCCTAAGATTGCGTTAAATAGCATCGTCAGTAAGACTACGATTTCCTAAGTAGTTGTTTTTTCAAACTCCACTTAAACTTAAACTCAGACTCGGTCGGGTCCGCTAAGCGAGCGTCGCTGTTGCATCGCTCGTTGTGCTGGTCCAGCGACCACCGACCACCTTCAACAGTACTTACCCCCATTAGTCACCCTGATTATGCTTGAAAAGGATCCATGCATCGTAATCAGTAATGATATGTGGTGCAGCGAGAAGTCCGAGGCGTGCGTGGCGGGTCTGACGGCGGCGCTGCAGGAGGGCGAGGGCTTCACGGCGGCGTGCGCGTGCTCCGCGCTCGGCAAGCTGGCGCTGCGCCTGCGCGACCCGCCGCAAGCGCAGCGCGCGCTGCACCTCGCCGCACGCCTGCTCGCATACCACAAGCGACACGCCACCGGTAACTACCGCTACTAATATGTCCAAAGAACGTGACGATACGACTGTGAACGATGTATTATGATACGACTTGTACAGTTTGTTTGTATTTCAGCGAACGGCTCATCGGGCGGGTGTCTGACGTCGGACGACGTGGAGCACTCCGCCATGTGGCTGCAGGCGGCGTCGGCCAAGCCCGCCGTCGTCAGCACCGCGCTGCTGGAGGGCACCAAGCACGCGCTGGCCGCGCTGCTCGCGCTGCCCGACAGGATCGCACCCGTCGGGGAGAACGCAGACACGGTCAGCGAACTGCCTAGCTTCCGATACAACATGGCGGATTGCATCCATAGAGAACAGTTTGGTAATGTGCAATGTGTGTGCAGGCGAGCGAGGAGAAGGCGGTGACGGAGGTGGAGAGCGGCATCTCGTTCGGCGCGCTGTGCGGCGCGGGCGTGGCCGGCCAGCACCGGGACATGTTCGAGACGGCGCTCAGCACGGCCGTGCAGGGTGAGTGTCGCTGGATGTCTACATTACCTATAGGAAAGGTCCTATAACACTCCCTTGTGGAACACCTGCTATTATTTCATAGTGTATTTCTGTCCTCGCCTTGTTTTAACGTAAAAATGCCGATCGCTATTGTATGACTTTATAAACTGTTTTATATAAGCTTTGCGTATCATAAATAACAGGCCCTCGTGCCAGATACACACGGTCGAAGGCCTGTGTAATTTCCAAGAAGGCTGCCTCTCCTGCGTTCGAAGGCGTCGTTTATAGTAGTTACAAGGCGGTATACATGCTCAATTGTTTCGTGTTATGATCAAAAATCAAATTGTTGTGAAGGTATGTAAAATTAAGTGGGTGTATGTGCAGGTCGTCCTGGCGGAGCTATCCGCAGCTCGCTGTCGAAGGTGACGCAGCTGACGGGGTTCTCGGACCCCGTGTACGCGGAGGCCATCGTCACCGTCAACCAGTACGACATCGTGCTCGACGTGCTCGTCGTCAACCAGACAGGTCTGACAACTACTTATTACTATACACATTCAGTCCTTTATCGACTCATCTGTTCTTTTTTTTTTTTTAAACAAAAGCTCGGGTACCTAAAATAGCATTAAAATAGTATGTCACCTTCAGTTATTTAAATCTATGTCAAATCATTATAAAATGACATTTGGTTGTGAATATTATGTATAGCCTGCGGTGTTCTCTTGCCTGTAACAAGCTTATTAATTTGTGTTCAAGTGTACTTACGTGCAGTTTTTTTTTAATTTGGTCCATCTCTTGACCGGCTCGGCTTGCGTGGTCAAGGATGAGGTCGACGTTGGGGCGAGCTTCCCCAGAAGATGCCTATTAACTCTCTTTTTGAAGCCGTTAGGGTCGTAAGTCATAGGAAAAACAGACGCTAGCAGCTGATTCCATATTTTAGCAGTGCGCATTATAAATGATGTTTGGAAGCGCTTAGTCCTGTTAAATGGAATATCAACTTGATGCGGGTGGTAGTTAGCAGTGCGTCTGAAGCTCCTATGGTAGAAAGGTGAAGGCGGAATAAGGTCATGTAACTCCTCTCCTCTTAAGGTCTGTTTTGGTGAAAATAAACAATATGAATATATTGTAGCGTGCCTGACTTTACTCTTCTTAGTGGATTATTTTGGTTAAGCAATACTCCGCCCAGTCACTATTAGAATGGATGTGTTTTGTGGCATTTAGAATTGCGGGTTGATCGGCTAACTCTGTTGCAAACAGAAATAATTGACACCGATCCTGTTTTATCAAACTGTGACAGTTTGTCAATTAACGTTCATCGAATTTCGACGGATGAAATGTCTAAAATTTGTAAAAACAGGATCGGTGTCAAACATTTCTGTTTGCAACAAAGTTAACCGATCACTCCGTTGAGCGCTTTCGTACACTTTTCAGTACATCTACTTTATTAACGGAGGCCTGTGTCTAACAGTGGACTGATTATAATATGATTCTGTTGTCATTGTTTTTATTGATGTTGGTGATGTTGTTGTTGTTATTGATGATGAAGGTGTTATAAGATTAGCACACATCCCACCATGTTTTATGTTCACTGATTCTCTATTTTGTTTGTTACGTTTTTATTTTGGTTGTGTTGTGTGTTCAGTTGCAAATAAATATATGTCTATGTCTATGTCTAGATTTTTATACCTGTATCTCAGAAATTTCGATTCAGGCGGGATTTGGACTTCCGACCTCCCCATGATGATGTTGTTGTTGTTGTTATTGATGATGATGTTGTTGTTGTCGTTGGTGTGCAGACGACACGCTGCAGAACTGCACGGTGGAGCTGGCGACGCTGGGCGAGCTGCGTCTGGTGGAGCGTCCGTCGAGCGCCGTGCTGGCGCCGCGCGACTTCACCACCATCAAGGCGCACGTGAAGGTGCACTCCACGGAGAACGGCATCATCTTCGGAAACATCGGTAACACTCTCCAACATCTACATATTACTTACTGCACCTGCTGGACCTAACAATGCTCCATCTATTCTAATGAAAATATTATATGACGGCCTCTGTGGCGCAGTGGGCGAAAGTCCGCCCGAGACGCAAAAGATTGCGGGTTCGATTCCCGCTGCGGTACAAATGTTTGCATGTTCTGTAAATATTTGTCTCTGGTCTGGGTGTTTTCTATGTATGATATGTATGTATTTACAAAAAAAAATTATATGTGTAGTATATCAATCATGTGGTTCCCATAATACAAGCTCTGCTTAGTTTGGGACTACATGATGCTGTGTGATTACCAGTGATCGGAATTAGGTGAGCTAATTTACCTAAAGTTCAAAGAATAGAGTCAAAAAAAATGGAGACTTCCTTACCATTAACATTTTTTTCCGGGAAATCTTTCCCGGAAATTGGGAATTTGTTCCAAGTTTTAGGATATCAGTTAAGTACATTTAATATTAATGTTATTCATACAGAAAACTAACTGAATTAATTTTCCTTTTTAACAAACTTCAATAAGATTTATTTTGTTATTAACTCAGGTAAAAAACTGGATTCGCCTATGTTTTCGTTTCCCAGAATAGCCAAATCATGCTGTCCCTTTAAGTGTTTGTAGCAATACACAGCAAACCAGTGATAAACAACAACAACAAACGCTAAGAAAGGGACAGCATGCTTTGGCTATTCTGGGAAACGAATCATTGTTTAAGTAAACAATGACAAAAGGGTTGAAGGGTGAGGGTGTTTTGCATCCAAACGGCGTCATAACTTGTATGCGTGCGTGCATCACTTCTGTAGTTACCTCGGCAGCGTGTGTATCTTAGACTCGTGAATATTTTATTAACCTGTTTTCGTATCGATTATTGGATCTGCTTCACATAACTACCTTGGCTTGAATTTACGGACTGCGATTTATTGCAACCATATCACTACTTGTACCTATCTACCTTGGCTTGAATTTACGGACTACGATTTACTGCAACCAGAAATTTACTGCGCTTTACGGCAATCAAATTACTTGGTAAGTCTTTGATTTGTACTACACTTTTAAAACATTCTAAATATTAGACTGCTTTTGATAAATTTACCAAATTCAAACAATTTTATGCAACTATTTATTTATGGAATTTTATTCAGTGTTTTATATTTGAGTTCGTGCACAAATGTTGGAGCTACTGGCAATTTTATCATCAAACTATATTTTACGCGAAGACGTCCCTGGAAAAGTGTAGAAACTATATATTTGTCTCATTGTTTTCAGTAATTTTTCTGCCTCAACGCAACTAGCAAATAAATGGCGACCAAACCTACCGACGGGATTGTACAGTCGTGGATTAGAGATCACCCCGAATTGTACCACGACCCCGCTAGCAACACGATATTTTGTTCTAAATGTGAGAATTCTATTGTATGCAAAAAAAGCAATATACAGAGGCATATTGACGGACCAAAACATCAAGGTACTGCTAGGCAAGTGAACGAAGAATTTTATTTAGATTTAATACAATTTCTTATATTGTGTAACATACCCTGGTCACGAGTAAATCGACCAGAGTTTAAAACTTTTTTAATGAAATATATGTGTTGTAAATGTACAAATGTTAAAAGGATTCCCGATGAATCGTTATTGAGAAAGGTTTATTTAGACGTAGTTTTTAAAAAAAAAATTGCATTAATCCATGACCATGTTCTTAATCAGAAACTTTGGATATCTCTAGATGAAACTACCGACTATTTAGGTCGTTATATTGTAAATTTTCTTGTAAAACCTTTAAATCTCGCAACAAACAAACCATTTTTAATAGCTTGCAAAATGTTAGAAAAAGTAAATGGAGAGACAATAGCTCATTTTGTGATTGGATGCCTAGAAAATATGTGGGGAGACTCGTATGAAGACAAAGTAGGAGATGTTTTAGTTTTATGTTCTGATAGCGTAGCATATATGTTAAAAGCAGGAAGAATGTTAAAGAACTCCTTGCCAAATATGATACATGTTACCTGTTTAGCACACGCTCTTAACCGCGTTGCAGAAAAAATACGGACACAATATGCGGATGTGGATACTTTAATTTCAAATGTAAAAAAAATATTTTTAAAGGCTCCTAATAGAGTAAAATTGTTAAGGGAAAAATTTCCGAGCCTGCCATTGCCACCTGAACCTGTCATAACAAGGTGGGGTACATGGCTAGAAGCAGCTTCGTATTATGCTGAATATTACGAAGAAATAAAAACTATTGTAAGACTTCTAAGAAGTTCTGATTCTTTGTCTATCAGGCATGCTAAAACTGTCCTAGGAAAAGAAAGTTTAAAAACTGATTTAGATTACATTGACGAATATTTTAAAATAATTCAAATTTCATTAAAAAAATTGCAAAAGTCTAACTTATTGTTGACGGAATCTTTCCATATTTTTGATGAAGCAAGAATTGTTCTAAGCTGGTGTTCTTCTGAACCAGTAAAACAAAAATTAGAAAACGTTATGGACAGAAATCCCGATCTAGATGCATTAAGAGACATTTGTGAAAATATAGATAAAGGATTAGATAATGAAAATGAATTATTGTCATTCTATAAATATGTACCTGTAACTTCAGTTGATGTTGAAAGGTCCTTCTCTACGTATAAATGGATTTTAAGTACAAAAAGAAATCGTTTGAAAATAGATAATATGGAAAAACTCCTAATGATTTTCTTTAATTCTCCGGACGAAGATATTTCTTTATACTCCGTCCATGATGAAAACGTTAGCGATTCAGATTAAGGGACAAATTCAACATCAATGGAAATAATGTTTAGAGTTCCGACTGTGTATCTTAGGTAGGACTGGTTACTTTCTTAATTATTGATTTTGAGTTCCATTATCTGTACAAAATGAATAAATGGTACAAAAACTATAAAATGGCTTTTTTATTCCCTTGCTTAAATAAATGTTTTTATTACTATAGCTATTTACTAAAGCTGGTTTATAAATCACATTAGCTTCCGCGCTTACTTACATCGTTCATTTTATTTGTTGAAAACAATAAAAATCGTGCTTACCGTTTTTTACAACAATCGAATTCGTTTCCTCTTCTTGTTATCAATAATAAGAAGAGGAAATTAATTCGATTGTTATTTTACTGTATTAATTTTAGATGGACCTAAGTAATTTCTCGAAACCCGGGAAAATTTTCCCGGAAAAATATTTAGTCGCAAGGCGTCTCCACTTAGTCTCTGTTATTTTTCGAACTTTAGGTATTTTAGCTCACCTAATTCCGATCACTGGTGATTACGTCCCGCATTATTTATATTTATTTATATTTATGTGTGCATTTTGATGTATAGTCGTAATTTGTCTGTGCAGTTTACTATAGAACAATAATTTGTGTATACAGTTTACTGTAGTCGTAAGTTTTGTGTGCAGTTTACTGTAGAGTGGTAAGTTATGTGTGCAGTTTACTATAGAGTGGTAAGTTATGTGTGCAGTTTACTGTAGAGTGGCAAGTTGTGCGTGCAGTTTACTGTAGAGTGGTAAGTTATGTGTGCAGTTTACTGTAGAGTCGTAAGTTGTCTGTGCAATTTACTATGAAGTCGTAAGTTGTTTGTGCAGTTTAGTGTAGAGGTTTTTATGTGCAGTGTACGAGGTGTCTGGCGCGGGGCAGGGCGGAGGCGTGGTGGTGCTCAACGACATCCACATCGACATCGTCGACTACATCCAGCCCGCCGCCTGCTCTGACGCAGACTTCCGCCAGATGTGGGCGGAGTTCGAGTGGGAGAACAAGGTAACACTCTACACATTGTTGTTTGTTTTAAAAGTTCTTTATTTAACATATAAACATACTTAAAATATAGTATACAAAAACACAGTTCAGTAACTACAAGCAGTAAAGTTTTATGTAACTCGAGCAGGCTGTAGCACCTATTGTACAAACTCGTACAACATACAAGATCCAGACAAAAAATTGAAATAAAACCAGCGGGTTCATTCAGAACGTATATTAAAATTTCACGGCGACACTCCATACGAAGCTGGGAGTTTTCGTCACCGCGTTCTAGAAAGCGTGCAAATTTAGCAGCGACATCTAGTTACATACTTATGAACATTTATAAAAGTTTTTTAATAAAATTACTATTTATGAGTTTATAAATAAACTTTGTAAATCAATAATATTAACATAGTGCAATCTATGCAAACAATTTAACTATGAGCACTTTGTATAGCGCGCATTTTTATAAACGTAATTATTTTCAAGCATAGTAAATCTATAAAGATAATCTTTTAGGTTGTTTCTTATTTTTAAAATTTACATCGAAGCAGTCACATATACGTTTTGCGTACTTAATACCCTCATAGGAGTATATAATTAACTCTACACATTGTACACGGTGCAGCTGCCTACGGACAGCGCGGACATTCTCTACGACCTCTGTGGCGCAGTCGGCGAAGGTCTGCCTGGGACGAAGAAGAGCGGTGATGGCCAAGTCCGAAACCACGAGAGTTAGGGAAAAGTCGTGAAAGGAGTCGTGCCTCGGTTTATAAAAAAATAATAACTGCATATTTATTTTTTTCAAAAATCTTTTACTTATGACAGAAATGGACCCGAATGATTTTTCAAAAACTATTACACTGTATTATTGAACCAATGGATTCTGTTGCTGATAAGGATCAATCTTTGCAAATAAATGTTTTACTAAAAATTAATGGAAATATCAAATTTTAAAGATTTACTTTTAGTATCTAAATTTTACCTAACTAATAAGTTGTTCAAAATGGTTTCCATTGACTCAATGCATAAGTTTATACGTCTCTCTAGAGACTTTACTGCATTTGATACCATGACAGGATTTATCCTCGATAAAATATCAAGCAATGAGCTTTGTAAGCTCTCAACTGTTTCGTACTTTTCCCTAATTCTCATGGTTTTGGACTTGGCCATCACCGCCTTTCTCAAACAACCACCCTGTGTAATGTGAAGTATATCAATCATGCGTTTCCCATAACACAAGCTCTCCTTAGTTTGGGGCTACGTGATGCTGTGTGATAGTGTCCAGCATTATTTATTCATTAACGCCATTGACACAGGAACGCGTACTATGGACAAGGCGTTCCAGGACACGCGTACCGACTACGCGTACCGATGTACGCCATCATTATATTATAATTTTAACGATTGGGACCAATCTTTAACTTTATCAAAAGGTCTGAATATGTGTTGGATTAGGTATGTCTGTTTGTGTGTGCAGGTGTCCGTGAATACCAACATAACGGACCTGCGCGAGTACCTGGACCATCTGCTCGCCTCCACCAACATGAAGTGTCTCACGCCAGATAAGGTAACAATTAGTAACTACCTTCCGTTAGCGGCTTCGCTCGCGTTTTATCCGTTTTGAAAGTAGCCTATTTGCTATTTCAGTTTTCATTGTCTACAATTTTAAATTAAGATGTAGAATAAATTATTTTCATTTATTCATTCGACTACATAATGTGAAACATTTTAGCTCATTCCGTCGATTCATCATAGCTTCGAGCAAAATAAGATACATTTTTACAAAGCAGTTTTGGAATATTTCATGTTGTTTCTTGAAAAGCACCTGAAGGATGCAGATAACCTGTAGATAAGCATTACGTGACTCGACTGCCGCTCGAGACCAATAACGAGTAGTTCAGCGAGTAATTGCAAAGTTTAAAAATGTAATGCATTAATAAAGTTTGTAGCATAGTTAATTTTACAATACAAAACTTATATTTTGTTTAAGTTGTGGTGGTATTAATGGTATTGTATTATATTGCAACAGGCGCTGTCCGGACAATGCGGCTTCATGGCGGCCAACCTGTACGCGCGCTCCATCTTCGGCGAGGACGCGCTCGCCAACCTAAGCATAGAGCTGCCGCTGACCCGCAGCGGCGCGCCCGTAGTGGGACACGTGCGCATCCGCGCCAAGACGCAGGTACCCTTAGCACGCGCATAGAGCTGCCACCATTACTAGAAACAGCAAGGGCCCAAGTATAAATCCTTGACTGACTCCGGAACGCGTGTGAGAGGGTCTATGTTCGTACGAACCAAGTCTGACAAACTGCTGCTGATCTCGAAGATAATCAGCAAGAAGCGCGATCAGAACTGGGGCGAAGCCTAGTGCACATCCTTTCGCCAGCAGGATGTTATTATTTACCCTGTCCAACGCCTTCTGGAAGTCAAAGTATAGGACGTCCACCTCGTGTCCCGGCGGTGGACGTCCATAGGTAAATAGCGACTAGTCCGCAGTGAACAGAATTAGAATAGAATACATTTATTTGACAGAACGAACTCGAAAAATAACGGCCAAGTGCGAGTCGGTCTCGCGTACGAAGGGTTCTGTACCATCGAACTCTGTTACCTTTAAACCATGTGATGACATTAAATACATTGAGTAATGATCCCTCTCCACACCAAAAATAATGAGCAATCAAGTTTCAGTATCATAAGTCATCACATCACTGGCACAAGCAAATGACTTCAAATACATGCCCCTTATTTGAGATGGCCACTGATATAGCGAACACAGGGACTATTCGAATGAGAGCCACTCATGATAAAATCTCATCTATCTAATACGGGGATGATGCTAGGGTAAAAAAAAAAATATTCTAATATTCTAATTCCGTCAGTTAGATCAACAAAAATTATTGGACACGTATTTTTTTATTTCTCAAATCAATAGTCATTGACGGAGATAATGAGCGTCAAAGTTCTGGAGTGGGGGCTCGTGACGTCACGGTCACGGCTATGTCAAAAGTGTACTATACCGTGACGTCACGCGCAACAACGCATTTAATCTTAGTCATTTGACAAAAGAAAAAGTACGTCCAATTTTTTTTGATAATGTAAATGACGGTCTAAATAGATTTTTTCAGACATTTTCGGCGGCCTCTGTGATCGCCGCGGGACAAATAAATAAATAATGATGGACACTATCACACAACATCATGTAGCCCCAAACTAAGCAGAGCTTGTATTATGGGAGCCACATCATTGATATATTACATATATACATTTTTTTTGTAAATACATACATATCATACATAGAAAACACCCAAACCCGAGATAAATATCTGCGAACATGCAAACATTTGTCCCGCGGCGGGTCCCGCGGCGGGAATCGAACCCGCAACCTTCTGCGTCTCAGGCGGACCTTCGCCCACTGCGCCACAGAGGCCGTCATGTGAACGAAATGTTCGCATTATTTTCAGATTTTTGTCTCAGGTTTGGGTGTCTTCTATGTATGTATCTACAAAACACATACATAAGTAGTATATCAGTCATGCGGTTCCCATAATACAAGCTCTGCTTAGTTTGGGGCTACATGATGGTGTGTGATAGTCCAGCATTACTGAGCGTGGTTGTCGTGTCGCAGGGCATGGCGCTGAGTCTCGGCGACAAGATAAACCTGATGCAGAAGGCTCCGCTGAAGAAACAACCGCCGCCGCCGACCTCCATACCCGCGGCATAAGTATATTCATATTATACCTTAGTTTATTATTATTGTTATTCAAATTAAATTATAATTATGTATTAAATAGTACCTACTTGATTGCGATTATATCTTATAGAAATAATTGGGGTTTTTTGTGCAACTAACTCTGTTTTATCTCTAACTATTATTCCCATTTTTTTAAAGCTCTTCTCTATTACAAGACAATTCCTCCCGCTATTTTTGATATTGTCGACTTTTATTGCAATTCGAAAACCTTATAAAAAAATCCTTTTAAAAAATGTATAATCAAGAAATTCAAAAATTCTGAACTATTTATTCAATATAAAAACATAGTTTGGGATCTCTTCTTTGAAGTCGAAGACCTGTATTAGAAGAGTCCCCTCTTCTCTTTGGTGACATAAATTCACTTGTAATATGAAAAATATAGGTGCATGTAACATAACATGCAAAAGAAAAAAATATTTGATTAGGCGTAGAACTAGTCTAAAGTAAGAAAAAACGAGTATCTCTTGCTTTGTATAAAAATAAAATCGAAATGACCTGTATCGGATCCGAAAACTAAATCGGTACTTAGATCGAGCAATTATTTTAAATCCCAAAAATTCTTTACTTCAATATTTATCAAGCTTTAGTATAGTTTTGAACTAAGAACCTAAAATAAGTGGGGTATACCAGGAGATAGGGAAGGGCGAAAATAAACAATCAAAGGAAATAATGATAAAATAATTAAACTATAATACTTATGAAATAAATTAGTTTATTGTCACGTCAGATTTCCGCGACGCGAGTGCGAAAGTGAATTCATGTTCCGTAACGATTGACTCAACTGTATAAATAGTAAAAATAATTTATAATAGTAATAAGTTAATGGATTGGTTACAAAACAGTGCGAGCCGACGGCGTCGGCGGTCTAGCGTCCCTGCTCGAGTTAACTTATATCTGGAACAAACAAATTGTGCAATCTGTTAAACATATATTTAAAAAGAAATTAATGGATTTCTCTTCTTTGGCTAAATTAAGGAATTATCCAAAATAAAATAAATTACTATGCCCAGTAGCAAATTGACCTACCAATAGGTAAAACTACGCTACTTATTTAAAAACAAAACAATCTAAAATTGGAATTAAAAAAACAACAACAAAATTCGCAACTAAACTCACTTATTCCAGAATTGATCCCATGCATTATTATGGGGTTTTCATAAATTATTATGGACTAAATTAATCAGTTATTTCCGACGATGTCCAGTAGAAAATGTACCTACGCAGGTATTACGATGAAGCTACTTATTTCGAATGCAAAACAATCTAAAAATGAATTGGAAAAAAGCCAACAAAGTTCGCAACTAAACTTACTTATTCCTCTTCTTCCTCCTCCTCCTCCTCCTCCTCTTCCTCCTCCTCCTCCTCCTCCTCTTCCTCCTCGACTACCTCCTCCTCCTCCTCTTCCTCGGGCTCGGGCTCGTAGACGGGCTCTTCGTCCTCGACCTCGGCGGCCTTGTCCTCCTCACCGTCAGGGGAGTCAGTCTCGCCCTTCTTCTTGCCGGGCCTCTCGCCGAACCATTTGGGCAGTCTCGCTGTTAGGTCAGTCAATCATTAAAGAAATGTCATGGAGTTCATTATATACAACTCTATAGAGTGACAGTCAAGTGAAAACTGTCAAAAATCGTCCAAGCGTATATGACATAAAAGGCCGTCAACTTCAAAATGCCAAATTTGCACTAATTTAGACCAAGTTTTCAAAGTCGGCGCAAAAAAGGGAAATGTGTACCAGATGAGAGTTGCACAGAGCATGGAGCTTACTATGCTCGGCATCAAGCTTATAGACCGTATTCTTAACGAAGAGATCCGAAGTCGAATAAAAGTCAAAGACGTTGAGAACCGCATAACGGAACTAAAATAGAGTTGGGCAGGACACCTGACAGGTTGAGTAAGGTGATAACTAAATTGCGTCCGAGAACCGGATACAGAAACGTCGGTCGCCAGCGGCAAGATGGGCGATCTCGTGGCAGAACCGTGGGCCGAAACTAGATGAGATGAGCTTTGAACGTGGGGATTGGCACATACAAAGGGAGGCTATGCCCAGCAGTGGATAAAATCGGGCTGTGGATGATGATGATGATTCTGGAAACCATCATACCCACGTCTTTGGAGCAAAATGGTAGTCTGGTCTGGGGTTTGACCTTGGATAAACTGATCAACTGATTTTGTCTATATGTTGATGTCAAAATGATAAATTTTCAAGGACGGTAGCTAAATGATATTCTTAAGACATTATAGGTTCCAAGATGCCTCTCATATTCAACATTCTTTGAAATGAAAAACTAAAATAAAAACCATACATGAACAAGACACATCCGAGACATTTACATGGGTAGAACAAATACCTCTATGTGCTTCCTTCCCACCGCATACAAAACTTGCGAAGTATAACTTGCGGGTGTGAAATTAACAGCAAATTAACCATTATGTATTCTGACAAACATCCATTTGTTGTGGAGATTAGTAAACACCTATACTCTTGTTTTCTTGTAAGATTCTTGAGGTTTTTTTGGTCTACTAATGTACGATTCATACTAATCGGTGCGCGTCTGAGCGCATTTTGTAATATGCTAATGGAAATTGAAACATTCACAAAACAGTTTAGTAGTAGGTTCCGTATTTGCATGCAAATTACGCAGCTTAGAGCTTTGTCAAACACTGACATAAATTGATCCGCTGCGTAAATTGCATGCAAATAAGGAACTTAACTGCTTTGTGGACGTTTCAATTTCCTTTAGCATGTTATAAAATGCGCTCGAACGTGCTCCGACGCGCGCGGGTAACTGAGAATCCTACATAAGAGTTTTACTTAACTTATAACTTTTCAGCCAATAGAAAGGAATCGTAAAGTGAAAATGGTATGGAGGTTATTCCATTATCTTCACACCCGCAAAAAAAATACATAATTAGTGTACTAAGGATGGATACTCACTCTTTTGCCTGCCTCCGAACTGGCCGGCTCTCTCTTGCCACACCTTCTCAAGGAAGTCCTTGTTGAGTTTCTCTAGGTCCTATAGGAATGGTTAACACGGGGGTCAATAATGTACATTCGATCGGTAGTCACGTCTCCGGGGTGTGTGGCCATTCTGGTGCACACTGTCAATTTGATTATTGAAAAAATGACTGAATTCATGACATGACAAGATATTGTTTGATATTTAGCTGTTAAACTGCACATTTTCAATTAGGCGTGCAGATTTAAAATTCTACGTCAACGAATTCTCGAATTCATATTTAGTTTAGAGATTTGAAGTACTTATCCAAGAATCAAATTGACAGGACAATTCAAAAGGTGTACGAAAACGTAATGACAATGTCAGGAGTACAATTTCGGATAGACACATACATGCCGTGATGACATGCTCAGGGGTAAAGTGTTCAAGTCACACGCCTGCAGATCCCATCCTTACTTTTGGTTCTATTCATGAAGTCGTTCATTCTGTCATTCCACGTCTTATCCAAAACCTCAGCGTAATACGTATCGTAACCCTGTATAATTATTCAGTTTAATCATTTGTTATTATTCTAACTACCATGCATTCATGAAATATTGCATCTTCAAAACCATTACGAGATGGCTAATGGTGCGCAAAATATTGTTCAGTGAATGAATCTGAAGTTTTCGATCAGTTCAATATGTATTTGAACTTATTCATAGTTTTTGAGGCAGTTGCTGGTTTTCCTCTTTCTGGTCTGGTTCACGTTGGATCAAAGTGATCCATTAGTTGGTATAAGTAGGTATACAATCTTACAGGTTTTCCTTTCATCGCACTCTGAAACTTAAGATATACTTACACCCTCGAACAACTTCTTTTTGTCGTCGTAGGACCGTGTGTCGACACGTCTTTCGTACTTGGATGCTACTTGGATTTTAGGCTGCAAAGATAACACCACTATTAGAATCTATGTTTTATTATTGTCATATTTAAGGTTGAATTTCACGTGAACATTTTCTTTTTCTTACCGGGTGCTTGCCTGTGAGTGCCTCAGGGTCGAGACCCTTTTTCAGGGCCTTGTGCCTCAATTGTTGCTTCTGTCTTTCTTTGAGCTCTTTTAACTGTGGAAGAAATAATAAACATTAACATTATGTTCGACACAACGATGATGTTTAAAGCGGATGGATGACATTAAATTGGTCTAATAAAAGTTGTTCAGGGCCGTCTTACATCCTACTGAGATTTTGTTTACACGTCTTGCGTGTTTCTCATCTCAACAGATTATAGATACAGTGTATGTGTTTGCATAAACAATGTGGTTACTCACGTCGTAGTCTTGCCTCTTTTGCCTCTCCTCGAGATCGTATTTCTCTGTCTCGAGCTTGACGATGCACTCCCAAAGCTCCTGAGCTTTGACGCGCAGTTTCTCAGTGGAGAGGTTGTCGATGCTGAGGGGCTTGATGCGGATGGACAGAGAGATCTTCTTCTCCTCCTCGAGCTGTTCCTTGGTCTTGTTGCGTTCGAGCTGAGCACTGCTGAGACCGAACTGTGGAAAACATAAATGTTACTCAATTCCTTAACGTCCTTCTAAATTTTAAGATAATGTATAGTACCTATAACACTGATATTCTTCTTATGATCTAGTGGCTAAATCTGGTGTTGGATTTTTTAGGCCGCCCAAAGTCCTCCGTCCAACATGGTTTCACAACTCAAACTTACGTTATCGCTCTTCTTCTGAATGGTGAAGTTAGGTCCGGTCTTGTTAGATTCCTTCATCGCCTGGAGCATAGCCTGGCGCTTCTTCTCGGCCTCCTCCAGCCGCTGCCTCTTCTCTTCGATGTCACGCTGTTTCTTCTCTTCAATCTCGCGCACTCTCCTCTCTTCATCTTCCTTCTTCTTCTGGGCGAGACGCTTCTCCTCCTCGGCGCGAGATACCTAGAACCATCAAAAAGAGCTTTATAGTGAAGCTCTTAAGAATTGTAATTTAAAAGCATAGTAGAATCTTAACATTTTGGTGTTTCTAAATCGATGTCTTCTATATTTTTGATCGTCTCACCTTACGCTTGGCCTGCTTTTCTTTGAGGCGTTTGAGCTCATCTTCTTCCTTGGACCTTTGTTTACGCCATTCGTTGATGTATTCCTTCAACTGTTCGTCCAAGTCCGACCGCTTCTGGTCTTGACGCTGCAAAAAGTTCATCGTTAGTTATCTGGTCATTTCAATTGTATCCAGCGAATATATTATTTGAGATAATATTTACCTTGATGAATTCTGGGTCTCCCTCACCCCTGAAATATCAATAAAAACAAATGAGTCCTCTAATTTGGTATGAAGCATCTGTTAATGTTAGGCTGTCGGCGATGGCTGACATATACAATAACGTCTGTTACGGTGAAAGTATTTACGGATTGTTTATTGTAACTCGTTAGAATTTTAAGTTTTCTGCTAGAACACTTTTGTAGTAGCATCTTAGCAGGGACAAAGGTTTGTTCTGTACAATTTGTTAAAGTTTAAGCTTTTGTGTAAACAACTACATGGCCATTGTTAAAATTAAATCTTCTGTTATTTAATTTCATCTGTTGAAATTATGTAAAATACATTGAGCTGAAGAGCACGATTATGCTACGGATATTATTGATCGACGTTAACACTATACAATTGGTTTTTATCAGTAAATGGCTTAATTATTATTGTTGTGGGGTTTACATTACACGTCACAAATGACAACAGTAGATTACCATGGTAAATGGTATGGTAGACATATTTAGACACATTTTAATAACAAGGCTCATGCTTTGGTGCCATGCATTAAAACCAGGATTCGATAAAGCGAGCAACGAAAGCGGTTGCCCGCTGACCGACATCTTGTTTCTCAACAAAACGGCGCGGGCGCAGCACGGTATACATTTCAAAAATAGAACGCCTAACAACCGATAAAAATAGCATCAACCGGCGATCGCGGGCGGTTGTATGCCAAACGATTCGTTCTGATAAAAAAAATGTAAATTCTGGAAAGCTACGTGTGACACATAATGCGCCCGCACCTCGAGTTAATATTGGGACCATAGTTAGTGACACCACAGAGAGCGGTGCAACTTACGCTGCACTGATCGATGGTCTACTCCTAGAAACAGAAAACATCAATCAGCCTCTACATCTCTCATCCAACTCTATCGCATGTAGATCTCAATAAACCAAGCGGTGACGATTATTTCGCGCATACACGAAACAAACACTGCATTAAAAGCTGTTGTAGTAAAATTTTAGAATTTTGTTGATCAGTTGGTACTCTGCATAACATTTGTACTGCCTAAGCGAAGAGTAGGTATACTAGTATCGAAGACGTTAATTCATTGCCAATCATCGAAATAAAACCATTTCCGTCTGCTACAAGCGAAGCATTATCTCAGAACTACTTAAAATCGTAAAATAGATACTCACTCTTGTTTCGGGGCGGGCCTTCATTTATTTACGTCGGCAGCGGCGGGAAAAGAAAAAAATATATCGATTAGAATTCATCCGATATAACTTCATCGGAAAAACAACATTTAATTTTACATGAAGCTTACATAAAGTTAATGCGAACGCCTCAACTCAAACCTCAAGTCACATCAAAACAAGCACAAATTAGATGTTTCCATTCTGTCCCGAGAAAGATCAGCACCACTTACTCATGACTGGTCTTTCGTCAGGATCTGCCGATCCGATGTTATGTTTAATGCGTTATATGAAAGATTTGGTATTAGAAAGCGTTTAGCGGCGCAGCTCAGCATTCGGTGAGTATCTGAAAGCATCGAAGCGGTAACTTAAGCGCTAGAAGCGTTAGATTCGCAGACTAAACTTAGCCTAAACGAGTGAAGCAATGTGAGTGCCGGATCAACCAAAAGGCACGCCACTTACTTCCTGCAACAAAAGAGAGGGGGTTTTGGTGAGGGAGTGCAAAGCCCAAGATCTGGGGTATCGAGAGCTGGGATTCAAACAGCCATGCCTGTCCGCACTGACCACAAACTATCAAACGGTTGATCTTCCCTGTAATCCTAGAAGTCTAATAGTTTGGAAAATGATAGATCCGCCAAGGCAAAGTAAGAAACCAGGCCCGTGTAAGCTGAAGAATTCAAAGTCAAACATTCTCTATCAAAGTCTATTTGTCAGAAGATAGACGAGTCAACGTCGCGGGTACTTACGTCTCTGGGACTTCTTCTTCAACTTCCTCCTCCTCAGAGCCACTATGGAAAATGAATAATATTAAGTACATATGGGTCAAGTTGGAACATAGAACAATGAACAGAGGAATTACGATAGGATTTAACTTTAAACAAATATGAGGGAACTGTTGTGACACGTAACATGAAAATTTATTCTAAGGAATTGTTTATTTACAAACATTGTAAGACTAAGGTACTTAAAACTATCGTTCAACTATTCCATTACGAATACCTTTACTGAGTTCCTATCCTAGTCATTATTCAAAGTATACTTACGAGTATTCTTCTTCGTCAGACATGTTGGTGGTTTATGTAATCTGAAAATAATTATCATTCCGTTAGAACAATACTATTTTCAAGCTCTATTTCATGATCATCATCAGCCTATAGCAGTCCACTGCTGGACATAGGCCTCCCCTAATGAGCGCCATTATTAATATGAGATATTCTTGTAAAATATTTTTTTTGTATTATTTATTTTATTATTGGCATATTGTTATTGTTTGTCGCTTTGATTTTTGTTGCTATATAAACCACAATGCTTCTTATTGGCATTTTATCAATTGCGTCTCATAATTATTGCCAGTAATTATCATGATCTACCTGTGCCATTTTATTTCTATCGCAAGATTTAAAATTGTTGATGTTTATCTAGGTATATTAATTTTATTGATGTCTTTCTTCATGGTCTACTGTAAATTTTATTGCTTGTTTGACTTTGCTATTATTGTTATCTCGATACATACCTACTTAAAATTATTTCAAGGACACAGTTGATTTTAAAAATCAATAGCTCTACCGTTTATAGGTACTGGTTTCGCTTATTTTTCAGGCTTCACAGTCTTGCTTTTATTTCTTAGTTTTGTTTATTTAGATTATTCTAAAATCAACTATTTTCAGTTTAAAATGTGTCTTTATTTTAACGGCTTGCCCATTAAAAAGGTGCTGTTCTTAAAGATTTTCATTCACGAAATATTTACGAAAGCTGTAAAGTCGATCAAACTCTGACATCACAGTTGCGCACGACTTCGGGAAAAGTTGCGCGGGCGTCAAATAGTGTAACAGAGAAACGTGCTTATTGTTTATGAGGATTTATTTTTAGCGGTTTTATCTTTCGCGCCATTAAGCACACCTACGGCCGGGCGGGCTGGCACGGAACCAGCGCAAGTGTAAAAATGGATTCGGTAAACGTTCTGTGGGATTCGGATTTCGCTAAGCAACTATTTGGAATGTGATTGTATCTACTCAAGACTTTAGTCCATCAATCAGCTTCACGAATCATCATGTTAGGGTTTTAAACTATATGAACGATAACGTTTAGGAATAATAACTTAAGTTTTTGAAGCAGTTAGGTATAATAATCGGTTTAAAAGTTGGTGCCCTCGGATTGTTTTCTTATCGATGATAGATAATATTAAAATCTTAATTAAATTGTGAAAGATTTTTTGAATAATGTCTTTAGATGCGTCGCCGTATTATTCGCATTTTATTACTATCAAATACTGTCACTGTATCATTCCCAATCACATCTTCATAAATAAATCGTATATAAGCATCAAAGCTGCCAGTATTCGTAAACCATCAATCTCAGAGTCCAGTTTCTGAACTAGGTCAAGGCATGGAATTCCAAATAACAGCTCCTTAACTAAAATAGTTTAAGCACTTGTAAATATTGAGCCGATGGACCATCTGCTGTTCGTTAATCAGCAAGGTGACGACAGGTGATTGCCCTTCCGCGTGATGATAGCCAATCTTCGATCAAGGTTTATTGATTGACAGATCATAGATCGATCGGTTCCTATTCCAGCACTTATTATTCAGCTATGTGTTTGGAAGGTGTGTCTTAGGTAAATGCTGTTTAAGTTTCAAGGTTTGGAAGGCTGGAGTTTGATTGATTTATTGTTAGCGATTGATCTTAAATTAGAACTGCATATGAAACGTCATCGCGAAAAGATTATTATTTATAGATTTATTCATTTTACAGATAGTTGCCGCTTGGTCATAAATTTTCTCATTGGAGCGAATTTACTAAAGGTTTCAACTCTAATTCAGTGTAGGGTACACTGAATTATATTTGAAACTATATGAATATCTAGCATTTATAGAGACATTCATAATTTTTAAACACTTTAATTCAACTTTTATGGCTCACGGTATTTACTGTGTATATATTATACATACATACGTGTTATATATAATATTTAATGTGTAACAATATTTGTGCGGTGATTAGTTTTTTACATTAAAAAAATTGTTTTTAAGTCTTTAAAAATTACTTATCAAAATTTTGTCATTTTAGGCCCTTGGCCAGTTTTGTGTTTTGTACTTACAGAAAATAATAATTTATCACAGTTTATTTTTTCCCCTTGCAAACTTGTATAATCAAAAATGACAGGGCTGATAGTGTGCAGTGTGAGTGTGGGTACTTAGAGATACGGTCCGAAAGGGCGTCGCTCGTCCGAATCCGAAGTGCGCTCCAAGAGCGGTAACGTAATCCGGCACATAGAAGGCGCGCCACGAAGCCCGCGCCGCTTTCGGCGCGGGTATTTATAGAACCTGCTAAGTTATAACTTCACAACACTTCCCCTACACACTAGGAGCCGGAGGGCACACTCGGCGCACGTCACGGCACTTACGTCGCACGGGAAGAAGGCGGTCACTCGTGAGTGGTTCGTGGACCGGCAGCACTGCGACGTTGGAATGTGGAGTCCGCGGCGACCGGGGCGGCTCTGGCGCCGGCCGCGCGCCGCCAGCCGCACGCCCCGCCGCCGCCCCGCGCCCCGCGCCCCGCGACCCGCCCCGACTACTTATATTTAGCGCCGGTCATTTTTGAGCGTCGACGGCGAGCCAGCTCCGGTTTCGAGTCCCTCCGCCGCGGCGCGTCACGCTGCAGGTGCAACGGACGCGCTGAGGCCCGCTCTCCTGACCCACATACCTGCAGCCGGACGCTCTCTTGACGAATCCTGATTATGATTTCCGCTGAACTCTCTACTAGACGTTCGATTACCTACTAGCCAGACTAGAAGCCTCCTATTGTTCCCTATTTAGTGACATAATCAGGTCCAGGAGGTTTTGTAACCGGTAGCTGATAGAACCAGTGTGGTGATAGAATTTGACGCTACGTAGAGCAAGGCGCCTGTGCCTATAGCTACGTCGATGACTGAAATTAGTTTGGTCCTATCGTAGTATCGTCTGCTTGGATGAGGACGTGGTTCGACAGGATCAGCTTGCTTGCGGTCGTACCTTTCTTTTGGTAGTTTTGTTTTGTTCAGTAAGTTGGAACTTTCTGAAGCTGCTCTTGTTGCTATGTGAATAAATCGTTGGTCGTCTTCGACATTAAACTCATGCTTTCCAAAACGAAGACTAAAGATAGTCTAAATTTAAATCTTTCAATTTGCATACAAAATACCAGTTACCTAGACTATCTTTAGTCTTCGTTTTGGAATAAGACACATGTGGTCTTCGCCCTGGTGCGGTGGATCCCCCGGAGAAGACATCAGGAATGTTCTAGCAGAGGTTGGAGAGCTGGAAAGTAAAATACTTTGTCAAGTAGGCAAAACTAGTGTCTTCCTTAGGTTAGAGAGATATCAAAGGAGAATGCCGAGGACCCGTACCAATTGCGTCAAAACCGAACTTATCGCATAAATAGTAGATTGTTTTACAAGGGACTAAACCATCCTATTATATACGAGGTTGTTATACTCCCGAGCGTAGCGAGGGAGGATGACAAGACCGAGTTATAATGGGTGGTTTTGGCCCGAGTAAAACACTCTACTTTTCACTTCGATTGCGAGAAAATAAAACAATTCAAAATTAGACAATTTTCAGAAATTTTATTAAAAATTTATCAACCTTCATAAAACATCACCAAGGCGGTTCTATTTTAAAAAAAAAAAGATTGACGGAGCACCAAGAAGTCGAGTTTTTATGTAAGAGAACGAATGCTTTGTACGGGCTGATGATTATAGACAAAAATTAAAAAGAAAAAATACTTTTTAGCCCGAGGTATTAAACTCGAGTTTTAGGCCCGCTAAGCTACACTATTATGATACACTTTTTGAGCAAGAGAAGTGAAAAATTTATTATATTTTATAAATTACATTAACATTTTCTTTAGTTTTACACACCGACGGGATTATTAATCCAAGTAAAAAAATATTTTGTTGATTTGGTTTCCGCCCCACGCCACCAGACTGCAACAACCAATGATATACGTTACTATGGCAACAAACATCGATGTAAAGTGCTACTATGGCAAAAACCCTGATTTTAATTATTTTGACAGTAGAATCGACTAAAAACTTATTGGAGATTTTTTTGACGCAGTCACTTTAGTCTTGATACCGAGCGCCATACATCAGACGGCATTCTCCTTTATGTACTTCTTACTATACTTACATATAGGGGTAGATAAATAATTAAATACCAACTTTATATAATAAGTCTAGCGGTGTACGAAACTTCTGCGCTTTGGTCTCTCTCTCTCTCTCTCTCTCTCTCTCTCTCTCTCTCTCTCTCTCTCTCTCTCTCTCTCTCTCTCATATATACCTTACTTTTGACTTCTGCGCAGTAACGGTCAGCGCTAGAAGTTCTTGTCAATACTTGTACATAGGTACATACAGGCCGTAGCGCACAATATAAAAAAAAACAATGTAATTGTGGCGGTTCCAGGAAAAAAAATCCCTCCTTTTCCCCCTTTTTTCGGTGAATGACGGATTCTGAAAATGGCAGATTCCCGCATGGATGTCGTAAGAACGGATCTCCAAGATTTGACACGAGGATGGGCAATTGCCGATCTACCCGGCCGTCCGGAGTATGCCAGAACTTGCCGAACAGGGAGAGCAGGTCCCGTACTGCGAAAAATTCCTATAGTCTGGAGAAATAGGAACCCAGAATCAAATTGAAAGAGTGAAAATAAAATAAAATCTCTATGATATGTAACTTTCTATGTCTTCTTATGTTCTATGTCTTATATCTTTGTTTGTATATGATGACGGCCTCTGTGGCGCAGTAGGCGAAAGTCCGCCTGAGACGCAGAAGGTTGCGGGTTCGATTCCCGCCGCGGGACAAATGTTCGCATGTTCTGCAGATATTTGTCTCGGGTCTGGGTGTTTTCCATGTATGATATGTATGTATTTACAGAAAAAAAATGTATGTATATATGTAATATATCAATCATGTGGTTCCCATAACACAAGCTCTGCTTAGCTTGGGGCTACATGATGCTGTGTGATAGTGCAGCATTATTTATTTATTCTTAACAATCTCTGTGGCGCGTGGGCGAAGGCCAGCTTGGGACACAGAAGGTTGTGGGTTTTATTCCTGCGCGAAACAAATGTTTGTATGATATGCAATTATTTTTCTCGGGGCTGGGTTTTTTTATGTAGGTTTGTATATAGGTATTTTGTGGTACTTATTTGCAAAAAAATCTACTTTATAATTTACCCCAAAGCAAGATGACTGACCATATACTTCTATGGTAGGTATGTCCTACGATCATGTCCTGAATTAATAATATTATCTATGTAGCGTAGGTACCTAAAGTTAGGTAATCTACTAATTGGATTATCAAGTACATAGGTACATACTTAACATTTTATTTTTCTTCGTTAAGCTAGTGACCATCTCTGGTGTCAGAGTTTTTAGGCCGCCCCCATCGAGTTAATTACTATACAGAAAATATATCTCGATGGGCGCCCCCGAACACTTCGATATGGCTTAACGACTGAAAACCAACCAACCAAGATCAAACCGTGCCTTTCAAAGCACGGAAGCGCTCAGAAGGCCTAGTGCGAGTTGCATAATTCGAAAACTTTTATAGTATATCGAGCTCAATTTTGAAGTACCTTTTTTCGTTAATTACCTCACCGTTTTGAGTGATAATTATTGCAATCTGCAAGAAGATTAATTTACCTACGTTGTTCAATCAGTTTCTACTTAAAACCAGTTGCGTAATTTTCAAAAACGTACATTAAAATTGAGCTCGATATGGTAAACCAAGAAAGTTTTCGAATTGTGCAACTCGTACTAGGGGTACTGATCTAAATACCACCAAACGCCACCCATTCAAGTAGTGACCCGGCGGAGTATTGCATAATGTAGGTATCTCAGATGGTCGGCTGATCAAGAACACCGAAGCACGAGACGAGTAAGTATGCTGCTAGAAAGTTGCGTTTCGTCCTTCTGTATTCTGTGGTTTCGTCTCTTCACTTCACTTCTTAATAAATGGCTTCTGGGACAGTCCTCCACAATTTCGCTAGTATCAAGTAGTCGTGCATAGCGAGCACCTCTGTCACAGTCACGGTAGTCAGCTGTCAATGTCAAAGTCAATTTTAATTTGATTTGTTTTTTTTATGCGAATTGTGAAGGACACCATTTTTTTCATCTTGAACGACGGCTGTGTCATTTTTATAAAATTTTATTTTCTAGTGTTTTTCTAATGTATATCGATTTTTGTCAATGGTACTTTAACCGTTATACGTTACTAATAAGACACAAGCACTAGTGAAATGGAACAAAGAAGATTTGTACGGCCACTCTCTCATGAAGAAAATTGTGCGCCGGTAGTTTTTTGTTATTGTCGCCATTGCTATAGCAGAAAACAGGACCTGACTGAAGACTGGACGACTGGACTTATAAACCGTACTTCGTTGCCTCCATAGATCTTTTATACTACCGTTAGATAGGCAATACAGTGCTAGCGGCGAGACCAAAACAATAGTACACGAGTATGTGTGTAATGTGCATGTGTGCAACAAAAATAGTGATGTGCTATGCACTGCCTACCTCAACTTCGATTATCGATAGGTACCTAGAGATTGCAATGTCTTCGTCTCTGTTTATTTGATGCAATGTACTCGTAAAGTTAATATCATGTTGAGGGAACAAAAATAAAACTAAATACGTTGCATGTGCAAAACTGGTTTGATTTTTATTTTCCTTCAAAGATAACTAATTTGTTGTAAAAATGTCGTAAACTTTCTTTAGAAACATTTTGCAATTTCGCTTCATACTTTATTCTAATTACAAAATATTGTTCAATTATTAATTTTATTAACAGATGTTTAAGGTTGAATAATGCTGGAGATTCATACATATGATGAATATAAAGTACGTTAAAAAAGATTTTACAGGACACAAGACATTCATTTACTAACCTTTTGAACATATTTTCTTTAACATTTTTTAGACCGAATACCTGATACCGATCTCATAGACCTCTTTTGAAGGATAAATAAGGCCACCTATGTCCTTCATGTATATAAGTGAGCCTTCTTTAACTTCACCGAAAAGAGCGGTAACACACGGCTCGCATTTAATTTTTTTGTGATTTTCTTCACCACGTAACCACATAATATGTACTCAACTATGGACTTGATCACTGAATCCATGCCTTCAGGCATCCATGGCATAGATGATAAAAAGTCGGAATCTTCGTCACTATCTATTTGGCCTGGGTTAATAGCCTCATCGTCTTTTGGCGTTGTCATTGCATTCAGGCCAGTTGTGGTTTTTAAGGTGTCTATAGTACGTTAGTCATCGTTGCGTGTTGAGCACACTTTTTTTTTCCAAAGGCAAACAGTTTGCTTTATCGCTGATTTGCACTTCCACATGGCAGATCAATTGTTTGTACGCTGCTGTGAATTGCCTGGCTGTTGGATTGTTGTTAAATCTACCTCTAACACGCACTGCGCTGAAAAACGTTTCTAAATTATCTTGAGAGTTTATAAGTAGGAAGAAACTTCAATTTTCCTGACTCTACAAGGTCGACATAAAGCCATTTCAAAGCCTCTGTATTCGTCATTCACATGAATAATGTGGGTACTGATCCTGAACGTAACTTCACTCATTGTGCTCCACGTTGAAAAAAACATTTTTGTTCGAAGTGCTTACACACTTGCATATATTAGAATATTTTTTGTGTGCCCATTCATTTCTGTTTACCATTTTTAGCCATTATAGTCGTATTTCAATATTTTTTGGAAATCTGAAAAATTATAATTGTTATTATAAATTGCTTACGGAATCCTAAAATATGAAATAAAAATTACCATTATGGCTGCATGCGAAGCATTACTTTTGTCAGTTAGACACATCGACAAGATGCTAGGTATCGAAATAATCGACTATCGATACTATCGATAGTATCAATCACTATTTCTACAAAAGTGAGGTTAAAAATAGTAGGAATTCACGTATTTGATAAGATTCTAAATAGAATTCCTATACATTTAGAGCATAGATGTGATAAAATACAATAATTTTCCCTATCCTTTTGTGTACTAGACTAAGGTAGCAATGCTAAATTGCAAATATACAGCTAAACATTCCAATGGTACTCACGTGTGAAACGTATTATTCTATGGGGTTTCTTTCATATATGAGGTACATTCAAGTACCGCACAAGTCACCATTATTCACGAACAATAAATTACACTATAAAATACGGAGATTTCGTAAAATATTCAGGATTTCTATCTTTCCCAAATGACGCCAGGCCGATACAGGCCGAGAGCGTGTACATGAATGGTCTCGCCTATCTATCTCGCTCTGACACACGCGTTTAATAAGTTCCCTCCCTTTTGCATTGCCAATCTAACGGTAGTATATAAAAGATCTATGGTTGCTCCATATTGTTTATGAACAATTATACTTGATACTGCTGAAATTGTGGAAACTATCCCAGAAGCCATTCATTAAAGAAGTGAAGTGAAGTGAAGTGAAGATTGAACGGGAATTCTCTGATGAAGAAAATTGTACGCCGATCGTTTTTTGTTTTAATCGCCATGGCTATAGCGGAAAACAGGACCTGACTGAAGACTGGACGACTGGACTTATAAACTGTACTACGTTGCCTCATATTATTATGAACATTAAATTGTGGAAACTATCCCAGAAGCCAATTAATAAAGAAGTGAATTAACATCACATAGGGATGATCGATATTAAAAAACATCGATGTCAACATCGATGTTTATGATCGATGTCAACATCGATGTTGACGTCGATCATAAAGTATCGATGTCCAATAAATATCGAAAGGAAAACATCGATGTTCGAAAGCATCGATGTTTTAAATGACAAAATAAACAGTCTATTATTTTATTTATTAAATATCGAAAGGAAAACATCGATGTTTTGTTTTTTGATGGCAAAGTAAACAGTCTATTCTTTTATTTATTCAATATTGAAAGGAAAACATCGATGTTTTAATGGTCAAAATAAACAGTCTATAATTTTATTTATTAAATTTTAAAAAATCCCAGCATTTTTTACACTCTGTAAAAAAGTTACTTTGTAAGCAGTTTTAATCAATTTCTTTGTTGCTACAGATGATAACCAGAGTCTTTCCTACTACGACGGCTACGATCGATATTCATCAATGTTAACTAAAAATCAATGTTTAGTGAGAAAGCCTCGATGTTTTTGCATCGAAATAGCTGTGCAGCTCAAATGTTTGATACTACTTTCTTCAACTTTGGATAGGTAGATCCTAGACAGATGGGCCTCCAAAGTATAATATCGATGTGTCTATATTAGTATCGTAACATCGATGTTTCGATGTAAAAACATCGATTTTTTTTTTGCCTAACATCGATGTTTAGCTAACATCGATGAATAGGTATCGATCATCCCTAGGATAACTTTGGTAAACTTTAGATTGTTTTGTTGACTATGAAATCTAGGTACCGGTGCGGGTGTGTATTACGAGTTTTAACTTATAAATAGAGGTACTAAAATCACTAATAATGTACAATAAACGTCGGACTTGTGAAAATTATCAAGATACCACTTCAACACCCAAACGCCGACGACTTGGTACGGGTAGGATACTGCGACCCAAAAATCATGTTGATAGCAGTAAAAACCATGATTTCATATCAAACTGTAGCCCAATCAACTGCCAAACACCCCCCAGAATTGATGAATTATCTACAGAAAGAAGCGAATCACCGCATTTACCGTGTAATCAAATGGAATATCTTTGTGATAGTAACATCAGCTCAAGCTCTGAGATCCCATGTTCCCCTGGTATTTTGAATTGTTCTGTGGCCAGTAGCGTCAAGAACTGGCAGTCTTTAGTTGTAAGCACAAATAGTATAGAAAAACGTAATCAAGAACTATCTAAAATGAACACCATTCAAGAGCTTGATGAGATATCGGAAGAAATGTTTAACTCAAAGTTAGAGCAATCAAATTGCATAAATCATGTCGATCATACATCAAAACTGGATAAAAACTTCAAAGATGATATTGAGCAGAGCTTTGATATGATCAATCAGTCCATTTGCCAGTTAGCTGACACCAAAAAGTGTGATAAAAGCTCACTATTTGAAACCAAAGATTCTTTTCTACTTGATATTAAAGAAAGTGGATTTAATACAGAAGAAGTGAAAATGAACACTCATATTAAGCCTAAGGACATGGAAAGTGAAGGATTCTATGGCCTACCTATGAAAACAAAAACGATGTTCAAAAATTACAGAAATATTGAGAAGTTTTATGGTAAGTTACTGCCCCTTCTTATTAACAACTTGAGGTTCTGGTTCAATAAGTTTGGGGGTCCAGTTGGCCAGTTTAGGCCAAGTTATTAATTGACAAATTAATATTTAATCAGTCCAAAACTTAAATAAATCAAATCATCATCATTATTGGCCTCTAGCAGTCTCCCCTGATGAGCGGCGCCGTCCCTGTTCTTGACACATCCAGTCTCTACCAGCAGCCTTTCACAAATCATCACTACACCTGGCTGGAGGGCGACCTAAAATACATTTGCTAAGCCGCGCAAATCAAACCTGTAAAAAATTAAAATTTTCAGACTGGCAAGAAGAGTGCCTAAACTTGGATGCTATAAAAAACCGACAGAACTTAATCTACGCTCTTCCAACTAGCGGAGGCAAGACCCTGGTGGCTGAAGTGCTGATGCTTCGAGAGGTCCTTGTGAGGAAGAGGAATGCATTGTTCATCCTCCCCTTTGTGGCTATTGTGCAAGAGAAAGTAAGTTGAATGAAAGAAAATTCATTATTGTACACCTTAATTTTAAAAACAAATAACAGAAGCTTAAGAAATTAAAGGTATGATCGGCTGTATTATTTCATACGGATGGCATACATGTTATGGGAAATAGTTATGATTGCACTGTACCATTTAAACTGCACCGATTAATCCAAATGTGTGTGTTATGAACAGAGTTGAAAACTGACTTTTCTTCACACACACATTCAAATTTATCAAAAAAGAAATTAAATTTATCAAACTGGTTAAAAGAATTTAATTATTCATTATTTGTAGATATGGGCCCTTTCCCCATTTGCAGTCCAGCTGGACTTTCTTGTAGAAGAATATGCAGCTGGTAAGGGCCACATCCCGCCCAAGAAAAGACGGCAGAAGAACAGCATATACATAGCCACTATTGAGAAAGGACTGGGGTTGGTACGAAGCCTTATTGAGCTGAACCGTCTTGATGAAATAGGCCTGATTGTGGTAAGTTGCTGAATTCCAAACATTTTGAATGTTTTCATATACTTATTCATTTCTTTGAATAATGTTATGAATCAATGACAAGCATGCGGCGCCCTCTCAGGGTTAATGTTCTCTTACTATTAGCATTATTATAAGTAACATCTACGCAAACTATGTACATTTGAGCTTAAATAAATGAAACATGAAATATGCGCAAAATTAACATATCTTTAAATTATTTTTTCTTTCTATCTAATATCTTTCAATGCTTCAATGAGATGGTTCAATATTTTTATTTCAGGTTGACGAATTGCATTTGATCGGTGAAAAAGGCCGCGGTGGTACATTGGAGACTTTATTGACTACTGTTCTATTTGCCAATCGTAAGGAATTTTCCACTTAATACTAATCAGAAGCCAGTAATACTTTGGTTAGTTTGCCATTTATTCTGCCTTTTCCTTGGTAATCAAATTACAGACATACCATAGTTTGCCAAGCTGTAACTACGATTTACAATTAAATAAATAAATAATCCGGGACGTTATCACACAGCATCATGTAGCCCCAAACTAAGCAGAGCTTGTATTATGGGAACCACATGATTGAAATACTACATAGATACATTTTTTTTTGTAAATATATACATATCATACATAGAAAACACCCAGACCCGAGACAAATATCTGCAGAACATGCAAACATTTGTCCCGCAGCGGGAATCGAACCCGCAACCTTCTGCGTCACAGGCGGACCTTCGCCCACTGCGCCACAGAGGTCGTCAAATTTTATCTTGTTATTTCAGAGAACATCCAAATAGTAGGAATGAGCGCTACGATCGGTAACTTACCGGAACTAGCCCAGTTCCTCCGCGCTTCCATATTCACGCGTCACTTCCGGCCGGTGCAGCTGACGGAGCGAGTGAAGCTGGGCGACATGCTACATCACATCCGGTGGGGGGATACTGTTGAGATTGTGCCGGATACGCAATTTAAATGTGACGTGAGCTATATAAGTATAAGATAGATAAACTTTTTATTACACACTGAACACCAATAAAAATTTACAAGAACAGAGTAATAAAACAGTAATGTTCAGTATACCTCCTTGTAAGATAATTAAGGCGTCCTGCCTTAGTCCTATGATAATTTGTTTTTGAAGTGAAATTAAAAAAAAAATATTCTTTATTTTAAAAATTCTGTAAAAATTTTAGGCTGTGGTTGATTTATCATTACTATAGGTATTATTCGTTTTTATTTTTTGATCAAAATCGGACTTTCTAAAAACAAAATGGGCTCGGGCAAAACTTGGGGCCGCTTTATATTTAACAGCCTCAAATGATATTGTGAACTTAGATACTTTTATTTCTCTTCTAACTATCCACCTTCTTTAGCAGTATTCAGAAAGTGCTAAACGATTAGACCCCGATGGCTTAGCGGCGCTGGTGTGGACAGGCGAGACCCCCTCGTCGTGTCTAGTCTTCTGTCCCACTAAGAAGAATTGCGAGAATGTAGCTTCACTACTCTGCAAATTGCAGCCAAGGTAATTCATGGGAAAAATTTATCAAATGCTCTGACACATTTGAAATCTAGGCAAAAAAATTTGTACCCAAATGAACTGACTGGTTTTTCAGCCAATACATATTTCTAGACCTTGGTCCATTGGGGATGTCTTCTATTTGGGGGTTTGCCATAGCACCATGCTTTATGCGATTCACACGCTGCGGTTATCATAGTAGTGGCAGTATGGGTTTTATGCCCCTCCCTTACCCTTATGTAATTCCATGAAGCGCTCGTGGCGTGGTTAACTTCGGTGTTTCTAGCAGATCACCTTGGTTAAGCAACACATTTAGATTTGAGCACCGATTTTCGGAAGGCACGTTAAGATGTTGATCCCGACTTTTAGAGCGTTAAGCCATGTCAGAGGCCTTCGGGCGGCCTAAAAACTTCGACACTAGAGTTGGTCACTAGCTCATACGAAGAAGAAGAAGAATTCCTGGACCATTTTCCAACATCCACGAGAAGAAATGGGGTCTTTGCTCTACCAGAAACGATCGGTGTTTTTATTCACAATGAAGAGGATTTTTTTATATTTGTATGTAGCGCGTAATTTTAGATACTACGTAACCTACTTTCAAAATAGGGATGGCGACTGAGAAAAAAAAATCTAATTATTCCGTCAGATAGATCATTTTTATTTATTATAAATAAAAATTTACGGAGATAAAGAGCGTCAAAGTTCAAGAGTGAGTTCTCGTGGCGTCACGGCTACGTCAAAAGTATACTATGCCGCGACTTCGCGCGGAACTTAACGCACTATATCTTTGTCAGTTTTTGTTTAACTGACAAAAAAAATGTCCAATATCTTTTGATAATGCAAATAACGGACTAATTAGAATTTCCAACCGTCATCCCTATTCTTTCACTGGCGGAAAGCTACACTATGTGTGTAACCGTGTTCACGTACACGTTGTCAGGGGTACAGAAAGGGACATAGGGTACCTGTATCTCTCATCCAAAAAGCGTACTCTTACCTACGGAGAGAAAAATAACTTACGCGAGCGCATAAGCAATTGGCTATACTTATTTGTTAAATTATTTTTGACTGACGGGTGAGGAAGACGATGTGAGATCGTTTAGTTAACAATACATATGATGATCACCCAGCGGCTTGGCCGGGCAGAAGAGCTTGGAGCGGGCGCAGCTGGAGCTCGCCTTGCGGAGCGAGGGCGCGCCCGCCGAGCTGTGGGGCTGCGTGCGACATGGCGTGGCCTTCCACCACGCCGGCCTCGCGCCGAGCGAGCGTCTCGCTGTCGAGCACGCCTTCAGGTGACTCACAGGAACTACTCCACAGGGCCCTGATCCTATTGAACAGATATTATTTATAACGAGAGCTGGAAATTGGACCAATCCTCTCTATTCCTGAGAATCAGGACTCTGAACTTAATTCGCTTTTACAATACCCTCTGAAAATTATCACTTCGTTACATTAGAAATGGGCTGATCTGCCCGTACCATTTGTGATAGGTTTCACCTTTTTATTATTTACTCAAGAAAAATCGACAAACTAGCCAAGTCTTTGTAGCTATTAAGTCTAGAACCGTCTTCTTTTAGATCAAGCTAACCAACCCACTTAGTTTAAAGAATCATGTATAATTTAGCAGCAACCTCGAGGACCGATAAATAAATAATAAAATAAATAATGCGGGACTTAATCACACAGCATCTCATGAACATTCAGCTGAAATAATTCGTGAACAGGATGTGAAGATTTTCTAACACGAACGGTCTTGAGAAGGAAGCTTGGGTACTCTTGATTGATATATTAGCGAGCTTCTAGCTACTATCAGGGTTGAACGAAGAGCGGTGCGGTTGTTCACCGAACCAAGGTGAATTACTGTAGAGGTTAGAGTGAGGGAGGCCCCTAGGAAGGCATAACAGTGCGCATGTGGTCGCGCTCGTCTTCCATGTGCTGGTTTCGGCGGCAGGTCGGGGTGTGTGAGCGTGGTGTGCTGCACGTCGACGCTGGCGGCCGGCGTGAACCTGCCGGCGGCGCGCGTGGTGGTGCGCGCCCCACGCGTGGGACAACACTTCATCACGCTGGCCGCCTACCGACAGATGGTCGGCCGCGCCGGCCGCGCCGGCATCTGCGAGACAGGTGACCGACTCTAATCTCATATTTACCTTCCTGTCTTACTCGATATTTCCTCTGATCCAGGTGCTAGGAAGCCACCGTTGTTATAGGTGAACCTCCAACCTTCACATGGTTCTACCGACCGTGTGATACGGACCTATATTAACTGCTGAGGATTGGAATTCTCTACCGGTCTCTGTTTTTCCTGATGACTATAATCCGGGAATATTAAAGTCTAGAGTAAATAAGTGTCTTGTGGACCTTCGTGATCTATCTTAGACCACAATGTTACTTAATATCTGGTGAATTTGTGGTCAAATGAAGGTCCACCGTAATTGTAAAAAAAAATGTTAACTCATCAAAACGGACTTCATCACCGGGCAGCTCCACCCCAGCTCGGTACCGCTCCGTAACTCGCTCGTCTCAATTCAAGAATTCATGATAAGTGAGGTGTGGAGTGGTCCTCAGGCGAGAGCGTGATAGTGTGCAGCGCGCGCGAGTGGGCGCAGCTGCGCGGCGTGTTGTCGGGCGGCGTGGCGGCGGCGCGCAGCGTGCTGGGCGCAGCACCCGGGCCCGCCGCGCTGCTGCTGGGCGGCGTGGCGCTGCGCCTGGCCGCGCGCCGCACGCGCCTGCACCGCCTCATGGCCTGCACGCTGCTGGCGGTGCCGCACGACGCCGGGTGAGTGACTGCTGCTGGGCGGCGTGGCGCTGCGCCTGGCCGCGCGCCGCACGCGCCTGCACCGCCTCATGGCCTGCACGCTGCTGGCGGTGCCGCACGACGCCGGGTGAGTGACTGCTGCTGGGCGGCGTGGCGCTGCGCCTGGCCGCGCGCCGCACGCGCCTGCACCGCCTCATGGCCTGCACGCTGCTGGCGGTGCCGCACGACGCCGGGTGAGTGACTGCTGCTGGCCGGTCTCTTGACTTTCTATCTAACAAAACTCATAAACGGTCACCAAGTTGATGTGGTCTACACAGACTACAGTAAAGCTTTTGACAGTGTAGATCAAAGGTTTCTCCCGTACAAGCTCGAACTGTTTAGTACAAGAGGCGACTTGCTTGGATGGTCCTGCTCTTATATCAACCATCACTCGCAAGTTATACTCATCAAAAATTATATTCTTTAGGTGGGTTTCTATTCCTAGAGGTGTTGCACAAGGTTCCTTACTTGGTCCTCTGCTATTTTTCATATTTTTCAAATGTTACTAATCTAAATCAAATCTATATATTTTCAATACACCTTATTGCTATGTTTTGCATATTATATGAAGATTTTCAAAATTGTCCGTTCAAAAATCTCCGGATGATATAGCTCAACTTCGATCAATCTTTCGAGTTAATTTTTCGAATTTAACATAATGTAATTTTAATAATAAGGAACCATTTAGGACTCAATCCGTCTAAATGAACAGTTGTTACTTTCACTCGTAAATTTATCACAGAATCAAGACGAGTGGCATAATCAGTCATATAATCATAAGAAACAATATAAATATATCGTTGATGTCATTAGGGGCATGACATCAACGATATATTTATATATTGCCTTGTGTGCTGCATGACTCGAAGTTATTACTCGATGATAATGTTGCCGCGATTATATCAAAGACCTCCAGAGCTTTGGGTTTTGTCATGAGAAACTCATCAAACTTTAATAGAGCAAAAATATTTAAAATATCTTACTGCACTTTTGTGAACGACGAAAATTCGCGTGGGGAGAGGGAGAAAATGTAGTCAAATAAAAGTTAAAAAATTTAAATGGAGTTTTCATGTCATTGAGAAAACTTAGATGTTTGATGAAATTATGTGAAATTGTAGATTCAACTTTTCTATTAAAAATCATCTAGGACAACATTAACTGTACCGATAACTCAATATAAATATTAATGCCTCAATATAAATACCATTTTAAAAACCCCTATTTCCGCCCTTTTCGGCGTTTGCAAGCGCAATCATTCTATGCGAACCTCGTCATCTCAAACAACGTCTACTCCACAGAACGATTTCTAATCTAAATAGCATAATGTTAATCTAGTGTAGAACTATGATGTCCAAAGCTTTAATCCGTTCAGTAGTTAGTCGTGAAGGATTAACAAACATACAACAATTATCTTCAAAGAAACTTTCGTGTAGTATATTCATCATCATCATCGTCTACAGCCTCCCGAAGATTGAGCCCTCCATCACGGTCTTGTGCTAGTCGCATCCATGATCGCCTGGTGACGCAAACTATGTCGTCGATCCATCTCGCTACTGGTCTTCCGACGCTTCTTTTGCCTACCCTCTTCCATCATTCGGTCAATGTCCTGCTCCACCTAACATTACCACGTCTCACAATGTGTCCCGCTCATCCCCGCTTGTGTTCTATTAGTCGATTTCCAATGTCCTGAGGGCTTACCACAGGTTTTGATAGTTTTCGAAAACTTAGTAAGTTTCGGTATCTTTCCATACATTTTCGTAGTTCATGCACGTTTCCCTAGAGGCTCTGTACTGAAAATGTATGGAAAGATATCGAAACTTATAAAGTTTTCGTAAACTATAAAAACCTGTGGTAAGCCCTCTGGACTTTTGTCCGTTTTCTAATCTCGACGTTAGGGACTCGATCTATAAGTTTGATGCCGAGCATAGCTCGCTTCATGTATATCAATGTCGTATATTAGTAGAATGTATTTGTTTGATTATTTGGTGTAGTTCTCCGGTGGATATAAAAGCAATATGCGACAGTTCGTTACTCGCGCTGCTGGAAAGCGGCGCGCTGGAAGTTGTGCAGACGAAGAAGGCGGAGCCAGGCGGGGACGCAGACGCAGACGCAGATCCCGAGCTCACCGTCAGCAAGCTGGCCAGGGCAGCCATCGCATGTAACCAACTCATTTGGTTTTCAATTGTATTTTTGCTACAGTTTCTTAATGCGACTATAAGGGTCAAACCTCCCTCTCGCTCGCTCTGTTCAACATTTTTAAAGATATAAAATCACTGAATATAGTTATGCAAAATAGCAAACCTTCACGGCCTAGACAATAACAATACAAACGTTCAGCAATAATATCATTTTGATTCTATCACGTTTTCTTACCAAAAAACTTGTACCAATGTGATCAATTTTGGTGCAAATATTTTGGTAGGAAAACGTGTTGGGTTCAACATGATATTCTTGCAGAACCTTTGTATTGTTATTTTCTAGGCCGTGAAGTTTTGCTATTTTGTATAACTACATTCAGTGATTTTATATCTTCAAAAATATTGAATAGTGCGAGCGAGAGGGAGGTTTGACCCTTATAGTCGCATTAAATATAGATTGATACACGTGGCGTAAGTGATAACGATATAAACTATGACGAAAACCAATAAATTTTGGTTAATATAGGTTGATACGCGTGACAGTGGCATTAGTGATGAAGACGGCCATTGATGAACGCTAATGAAAACCAACATTTATTATCCCGCTTATCAACCTATATTTAACAAACTGTAAGGAGAATGCGAAGTCCCGTCTGTGTTGAAAATGTTTTATAGTATTGTTGAGAGAATTTCTATAATTTAGGAATATCTTTTAATATCCCATATTTTATCCCATTTTAAATTTTAAATACATATATATGATATGTATGTATTTAAAAAAAATTATATGTGTAGTATATCAATCATGTGGTTCCCATAATACAAGCTCTGCTTCGTTTGGGGCTACATGTTGCTGTGTGATTATGTCCCTCATTATTATTATTATTATATTTCAATCACTATTTATATACTATTGTTAAAAAAATTCATACGTCCATCTCCGAAATGCAGGTAGCTGAAAAATTAATGACATACCTTGTGTCATCCTCTTTTTAGGGGTTTTGTCGAATACAGATTTTTTTACCTGCACATTATCTTATAGTATTTTTTTCCTTTAGGTTGTATGGACCTGTCAACAGCAAAACAACTGCTGCAGGATTTAGAAATAGCTTCACGCTCCCTTGTACTGATGGGCAGCTTACATCTCCTGTATTTAGTGACCCCACACGACGCTGCAGGCATCAGGCCTGATTATAGACACTATTACTCGCTGGTAAGGTCCTATTTTACTTGTAAAAAAATTGCCTCTTCTATTTCAATGGTTTTTTGAAAAATTTTGAGATAAGTTTAATGTTTCATAGAATTTATTGATTGTCATTATTTTGTTTGGATTGTTTTAAAAAAAGTTTCCTTGTTACAGTATTGCAATTTGGACGAAGAAGGCATTCAAACTGCTAAGGTGTTAGGTATCACAGAAATGAACGCTATTAGAATGGTCACTGGGAAACCTATAACTGTAAGTATTAATCTTCAGCGGCTTAGCCCGCAGGTACATTGCAGGATATAAGCCTAGACCTGTATTAGCCAATTCCTATAATATCTCGTAACCGAAAGACGCTTCGTTTTCCCTTGAAAAACTATCAAATTTTTTATTTGTGTATTTAATTGGAATAATAGCCTAGTTGAATGAAAAAATCTATTTAGTTCGTCACTTACATTATCAAAAAAAAAAATATTAGGCACGTATTTTTTCTTTTGTAAATTGAACTTACAAAAGTCAAAGATGTAGGTATACGGATTGCGAAGTTGAAGTGGAGATGGGCTGGACATCTGGCCCGACGGGATGAACAACGATGGACCAAAGCAGTTACCGAATGGTGACCAAGAGATGTGCGGCGGCCGCGAGGCAGACCACCTGCCAGATGGTCGAGGATACTGTGAAGGCAGTAGGAGAGCAGTGGATCCGGCTAGCATAATATCGCCAGGAGTGGCGTGATAGAGAAGAGGCAGGCACTCTGCAGTGGGTGCTACCGGCTGAATAGATAGATAGATAGAAATTGAACTTGATCAATTTTGTAGCTGTTTGTTATTCCATAATAAATAAAATAAAATAAAAACTTAAAATGACAAAGATATAGTGTATTGAAGTTCCGCGTGACGTCACGGGTAAGTACACTTTTTACCTAGCCGTGACGTAATCATAAATCATTTATTGTTTTTGCATCTAGGTAATACATAATGATGGTATGGTTTAATAAAGTAACACTAGATCCTGCGATAAGCATACAAACATTTATACAATTCATTTACAATATATTTATTATATCATTTACAATATTTCCAGGTAGATAATTATTAATTAACACAATTTAGTGAAATCGGTAAGTGATAAAAATAAATCAAAACATCAGAATAATGGAGAAGATAACAAGGTTACAATATCACATTTTTACGTACGTAGAATCAAAGTCTAGACCATACACATTATTCTAGTTTTTATTTCACATCGATCGGTGCAATATTACCGAAGTTATAAGCGTCGGAAGTTTACGTAGGTTTTTTAAATCTCGTCAGTGATCGCGAGTAGCGCGTGACGTCATCGCTCGGCGCGGCGGGCGTCCGTAGTACATTTCGCTGCTAAGTTGTTTGTTCTCGTGCGCGCTGGTTATTTTTATTAATTTAAAATAATGCTGATTGATTGAGTATATTGTGTAAATTATTGGTTATTATTATAAATTATACTAAAATGGAAGAAGTATTTCAAAAAGACCAATGTAACAACCTTCCCATAGTTCACGGTCGCAGAATGTTTTATAAAAAATAAAGAGATCATTAACCTTGAAATGGTTCAATAAACTGCGAGTCGCGTACCCTACATACGACATACCTACTACATGTATCGGGGAGCCCCCCTTAATTAATTTTAATTTAATTTAATTATTTATTTTTTAAGTACCTAAATATATAAACAAAATATTCTGTGAATATTTCAAGGGTCTACCTGTTGCCATTATTACCATCGAAAAAAAAACGGCAAAAAAAGTGGCCACAGAAATGTACGGTGTAACCGTGCATTTTACTCGCGTCAGCACTTTACGCCATCGTCGCGAGGCGCGCGCTCATCACTCAGTTCACGTTAGCTTCCCATAAACGGCGCGTGTCTCATTGTATCAATTTATCATCATCATTATCATTTAGTATCGTAAGAGTTGCTTAGAATAAATTATAAAAACTTATTATCATCTATCATTTAAAGGTGTAAAACCTTATATCTTTATGGTCCTTCGAGCCTCCGAAGGCGGGACCAATCGCGTGTGGTGCATTCGTGAAATTAGTGTGTGTTTGCCTAATTATTGGATTGCCACTTTGGGACCGCTGGTAAGGTAACCAGCCTTCGGTGAGTTATCAAATCGATAAATATCAGACATCAAGCATCATGGTGACCACGATGGAAGACGTTATCCAAACGCAATATCAACTGATGGGGGCGATGGAATCGCTCTTCGTCAACTTTAAAAAGGACGGTCCAGAAAGGAAAACCTTGCTCAACGTGAAGAAACGGCTGAGTACTCTGGAAACCTATTGGTTGGAAATCCAAAACAATAATATCAAGCTCGACGAATGTGAGGACAAGTCTCACGAATATTTTACGTCGAATTTTTTTCAAAAATCATTAACATATTATGAAGAAATCAGAACACATATAAGTAGGTACTTATCAGATGGGACGGAAGAAAAAGAGCGCTTTCTTCTGCGTCCAGCAACTCCTTTAGGTAATGCGGGGAAGGTGCCTTCTACATCTGGAAATACAACTCCACAGCCTAGTGGTAGTACAGGGTATTTTCCGCCAACATCATATCAACAACGTGGAACTAACAGTAAGTCTGATGAAATGCTACGAAAACAGGCAACCAACTTCAAAGCTTTTTCTCGAACAGTTGGAAACATCAATCTGGAAGGTATGTCTGACAAATGGGAGTTCCAGGATGCCTTGAAGGCAATTGAATCGCGTTGGTCTGCGATCGATTCTCTCCATTGGGACCTAGACATTGAGTTGAACGGAAATAATCATGAGTATGAACAGGCATTTTGTAAGTATGAACTAGAATACCAAAATATCAAGAGGCAGATCAATATCAAAATGAGTTCTATGGTGCATCGAGATCAATCTACACCAAAAATAGATCTTCCATGTTTTGGAGGCAGTTACCATCAGTGGGTGAGTTTCAAGGATCTTTTTACGGAAAGTATTCACAAAAACCCAGCAATATCAAACGCGCAGAAGATGCAGTATTTGAAGAGTAAGGTCAAAGGAGAGGCCGAGAAACTCATTCAGCATCTTCATATCACTTCGGAAAACTATCAGGTGTGTTGGGATCTTTTGAATAACAGATTATTGAATCTGAATTGATATGCGAAGTGAAAATCATCTTTTTGTGATTGCACAAAAAGATGATTTTCACTTCGCATATCAATCTCATCATGAACCTTCCGGTCATGCAACAGCAGTCAGTCGCTCAGCTGAAAAAGATCCACGATACTACAAATGAATGTTTAAATGCTATAAAAAATTTGGGTGTGGATGTATCAACATGGGACCCCCTTCTGGTTCACATTCTGTCACAAAAATTGGACGCCGACACGCACAATGACTACGTCTTAGATGTGAAGAACCCGAGGGAGCTGCCCATCCTCGCGGATTTTTTGGCTTATCTTGGGACAAAATTTACGTCTTTGGAGACTTCCAGACGTAAGACGGAAACTGTCAAAGCTACTCAGCAACAACGCCAAGAAGCACCAAACTTTATCAAAAAATATCAAAATTATCAAAAACCAAACTTATCAACGCCACGAGCATATCATACCAACATGCATGCTACGAGCTGCCCATTTTGCAAGCAAAGTCACGGGTTATTTCACTGCAATAAATTTCTAGAACTGTCGGCAGAGTCAAAGCGGAATACAATTACGAAATTGGATATTTGCAAGAACTGTCTCTATCCTCATTATGGAAAAACATGCATTTCTGAGAAACGTTGCCGGGAATGTAACGATAATCATAATACGATTCTCCATAATGTTTATTATAAATCAAAATCAACACCGCAGGTTTCGACTTCAAAGAACAGTAACCCGGCCCTAGCACAAAGCGTTCCGACTCAACAACAGCGAGCTAGCAACAATTACGCAGCAAATAACGATAACAAGGAAGTTTTATTAGCAACTGCAAAAATTTATGTGCAAAAAGCGGATGGAACTTATGTAACACTTCGAGCGCTGATAGATCAAGGATCTCAAACATCGATTATAACCGAAAATACGGCTCAAATTTTAGGGTTGCCTCGTTATCAATGTAAAGGGGTGATAACCGGAGTTGGCACTAAAAATAACAACTGTAAAGGTATAATGAATATCAATTGTGTATCTATGTACAATGACTATGAACTTCAAACTGAAGTTTTTATAATGAAATCACTAATCAACAATCTGCCAAATCAATCATTCGCGCGACCAGCATGGTCATATTTGGAACACTTGTCACTTGCAGATGATACATATCATATCAGTAGCCCAATTGACATACTCTTTGGAGCGGAAGTATACGCGGAGATTATACAGAGTGGAATTATTAAGATGGATAACCACCCCGTCGCTCAGGAAACTAGATTTGGATGGATTCTTAGTGGAAACGTACACAAAAGCTTTCAGTGTAACGTTATTATCAATAACACGGAAGATTTGCAAAGATTTTGGACAATGGAAAGTATCACGGAAGAGCAGAGCTTATCAGAAGAAGAACAGAAGTGCTTGGAATATTATGAAGCAACAACAGAGAGAATGGAGAATGGTCGCTTCATAGTGCGACTACCATTTAAATCAGATTTATCAGAGAAGCTGGGAGAATCAAAACCAGCTGCTGTAGCTCAATTTTGGCAACTTCAAAAACGATTTGTTAAACAGCCGATATTAGCGCAGGAGTACAAATCATTTATCAAAGAATATATAGACCTGGGTCACATGCGTCGGTGTGATGAAATTGTACATCATGGCTGCTATCTACCTCATCACCCAGTAGTACGTACAGATTCTACTACAACAGCCCTAAGAGTTGTCTTCAATGCCTCTTCGAAGACATCTACAGGAAACAGCCTCAACGATTTAACATGCCGTGGCCCAAACCTCCAACAAGATCTATTCGAGTTGATATTAAAGTGGCGCCAACATGAGTTTGTCATCATAGCTGACGTAGAGAAAATGTTTCGACAAATTATGTTAAATCAAAATGATCAAATCTATCAGAAAATCATATGGAAAGATGAAAATGATCAACAGAAGTGGTGTGAGTACATGTTGTTAACAGTCACGTATGGCACAACAGCCGCACCTTTTTTGGCTATGAAGACATTGAAACATTTAGCCAAAATCGAGGGTCATCACTATCAATCTAGTAGCAGAGCAGCGCTAGCACTGGAAGAAGATTTTTATATGGATGATCTTCTAACTGGAGATCAGACCATAGAGGCTACTAAACAACTGAAGGCAGACCTGATTCAGTTATTAAAATCAGGGGGGTTCAACTTACGTAAGTGGGCCTCAAATCGACCTGAAATATTAAATCATTCCGAACGAAATCAAGACAATCAAAATACCTATCAATTCAGATTACCGGAGAGTACGAAGACATTAGGATTGATGTGGCATCCCCTGGAAGATCAATTTACATTCAAATTAAAAGTCGACGAGGAGAATATGCAATCAAAACTGACCAAAAGAACGTTACTCTCTAACATGTCCAAAATATTTGACCCCCTAGGCTGGCTCTCACCTGTTACTACAAAACTAAAACTATTGTTTCAACAAGTGTGGTTGAATAATACACAATGGGATGAAGAAGTTTCGGTAGAAATCAAGAATGAATGGGAAAATATCAGGAAAGATCTTATTAATATCAACAACGTAAAAGTACCTAGATGGTTAAAAACAAACAAAAACAAAGACATTGCGTTGCTCGGATTTTCCGATGCCTCCCAAAAAGCTATTTCCTGTGTAATTTATTGTAAAATCAAAAACGAAAATAATATCATGTTGGTCACTGGAAAAGCAAAAATCGTAGCTGAAAATAAAAACATATCACTACCAAGATTAGAATTGTGTGCAGCACAGCTTTTATCAAAGCTACTTATCAAAGTGCAAAAATGTCTACCGCAATACAAAATCGAAGTACATTGCTGGATTGATTCTATGGCTGTACTAGGCTGGCTCAATGGGGACGCAAACAAGTGGAAACCGTATGTAGCGAACCGAGTCAGGCAAATAGTCATAGTCGTTCCAGCAAAAAACTGGCGCTATGTCAAGTCAGCTGACAACCCAGCTGACTGCGCTAGTAGAGGAATATCAGCCATGAAACTATCAGAGCTCTCTTTGTGGTGGAATGGTCCGACTTGGCTATGTTCGTTTGACACCCAAAAAGAAGATGAAAGACCTATATATATCACTAACGAAGATATTAAAACAACACAATATAACGTAACAATCATACATAGTACAACAAGTACTAATATCATTCAAGAACTGTTGAGCAAATACAGCAGTTTTACGCGAGTAGTGCGCGTGTTGGCGTGGATACTACGAATGACTCATCGCCGTAAAGCTACCTCATCGTACCTATCTATATCAGAATTGAGAGCAGCGCATGACAAAATTATCAAATGCATTCAGGAATCTGAGTTCCCAGAGGAAATAGCGGACTTGAAATCAAACAAGCAAATATCAAAAAAGAGTCAGCTTCTTAATTTTTTTCCGCTTTTGGATCAGGCAGGATTGTTACGAATTGGGGGAAGACTGCGAAATGCTAATATCAGCTACAATAGAAAACATCCCTTAATTGTACCAAACAATAACCGGCTTACTGCGTTGTTAATAGATCAAGCACATCAACAAACATTCCACGGTGGGGCCCGCCTGACTACATCACATCTGAGGCAAAATTACTGGATTTTGGGTGGGAATCGTACTGTCAAGAAGACACTACGCGGTTGTGTAAAATGTAGGCGAAACGATCCTTACAAACAACATCAAATCATGGCTGATCTGCCCGCTCCAAGAATAAACCCATCACGCCCATTCTATCATGTCGGTGTCGATTTTACAGGATATGTCGACGTAAAGTACAACAAGGGAAGAGGTGCCAAAACAACCAAAGGCTATGTCGCGGTCTTTGTCTGCATGGTGACAAAGGCTGTGCACTTAGAACTAGTATCAGATCTGACCGCAGCGGCTTTTTTGGCGGCGCTGCGCAGGATGGCAGCAAGACGTGGAGCACCCGGTCACATATATAGTGACAACGGTACGAACTTCATTGGAGCCAATAATATCATACAAAAAGAATTTATCAATATCAAGCAGATTTTATCAGAACAAACATTTATCAATGAATTATCAGGCATGGAGATACAATGGCATTTTAATGCTCCATCGTATCCTAGCGCCGGGGGTTTGTGGGAAAGCTCTGTAAAAAGCCTTAAATATCATATGAAGAGAGTGATCGGAGAACAAAAGCTTACTTTTGAAGAGTTCTCAACCATCTTGTCCCAGCTAGAAGCGTGCTTAAACAGCAGGCCACTTTGCGCTTTATCAGAAGACCCCGACGAACTTGACTGCCTCACACCAGCACATTTTCTGTCATGTGGACCAACTCTGACTATTATAGAAACAGAAAAAGATCTTCGCACTAGGTGGCAACTTACACAAAAAATATTTAATGACGTCTGGAAAAGGTGGCGTTCCGAATATTTAAGTCAGCTCTGTATACGAAGCAAATGGAAACAACAACAACCTAATATCAAAATCAACGATATAGTTATTATCAATGACGCTAACCTTCCGCCAGGAAAATGGGGTTTAGGCCGAGTTGTTGACTTACATCCTGGGAAGGACGGTTGTGTTCGCGTCGTATCATTAAAAACAAAAAATGGAATTATTAAAAGACCCATTGTCAAGCTATCGACATTATATCAAAAACAAGAAGAAACAAGATCAGAAAAACCAACTCAACCTATCAAAAAACAAAAAACACGATCAAGCCTTTTATCAATTTTTGTGATCTTGAATCTAATAACATCAGCATTTGGGTCGTATAACAACACAGCATTTAACAACTCAAAAGGGCTCTACTTCGACAAGATTTCAAGCATGCAGATTATCAGAGACGACTGGAAAATCATAGTCTATTACGACATGGAACCCTATTGGGAAGGTTTCGTAGCCATGGAAAAATACTTCCACTACGTATTAAACACGTGCGAGAAAACAAGGGGCAATGCACTAGTGCATTGTAACATAATAATAACTCAATTAAAACTCGGCTTCTCAGAACTACACTACTACGATCAAAAGTTACTGAATCAGCAGTTCTCGGCACGCGACATTCATCGCAAGCGGCGAGGGCTTATCAACGGTGTAGGTTACATAGCACACCAGCTGTTTGGAGTACTCGACGACGATTTTGCACAACAATATGCGAAAGATATCAATCTCATTCATAAAAATAGCAAACACTTAGCGTTGTTATGGAAAAATCAAACATTTGTCATTGAATCGGAGTACAATTTAATCAAAAGAATGGAAAAATCAATAAGCAAACAACACAATCTGTTCACCACACACCTGCAGAAGTTGGAAAATGCTACTAATGTAATAAACACAGAACTACAACAACTTGAACTTGCGAACGAATTTATTTTATCAGCTATCGTCGCAAACAACATGTTAACGAAACTTGCGCAAATACAAGAATCGCTTTTGGACATCATCACCAACGTGTATAGTGGGAAATTCAACATACATCTACTGACTCCGGAACAACTTCAACAGCAGCTGAACATCATCTCAGGTCAACTACAACGAGATCTGTCTTTACCCATCAACAATATACAGACAGACTTGTGGAATATTTATCATCTATTGCAAGTAAGAACGCGAATGACCAAAACTTATCTTATTTTCGAAATTAAGGTTCCCCTCGTCAGCAGGGAAAAGTTCGAAGCCTATCAAATAATCCCAATTCCCCATCAAGTTGGACAAACTGCCATCAGCATCATTCCAGTATCAAAAAATTTAGCAATAAACATCCAGAAAGATACTTACGTGCCTATACGAGATATTAAATCATGTATCAACTCAGACCAAACTACGTACCTGTGTAATATTCCAGGTCCCGTATATAAAATCAAATCAGACAGTAGCCTGTGTATCAATGAAGAAAGAAAGAAAGAAAAGTATTTTATTCTGACAAATACATAACACGACAATGATTTAAAAAATAGACAAAAAAGATAACATGAAAAAAAAAAGAAATACAAAAAACAAGAAGTTTGCGTTCAATGTGCGTAGACTGCTGCCGTGAAGATTGTCAGAAAAAGCAGAACAAATAAAACAGGAACAAATAACTGCCAAACATTATCAACACCCTGCAAAAATAAGTGGCGAAAACTACACTCACAGAATACCTACTTTTATTTTTGCTGCAACGTATGTACATTACGAGTCATATGTGAAGATCAAATATCAATAATGCAATTAAGTAAGGCCGGCATTAAGTCTCAGCCAAGGTTGCATAGTCAAAGGAGACGATTTCACGATATACTCACCTCTGCGACAATCATTAATATTAACGGTGAAACCTGATCTATACCTACCGGTGATAGCGCCTATCAATCATGTTATCAATATATCAGTCCCTATTAGCAACTGGAAATCTGACAACGATTCCATAGAAGAGAAGATCTATCTAGAAAACATAAATCAACAGATAGATCAAATGAAAAAGAAGAGCTCTACGGCAGATGATAGCTTATCCTATCATGACGTGCACCATGACACGGTCATATACTTCGTCATAGCTACGGGTCTCGTATTGGGAGCAGCATACGTGTGGCGGCGCGCGCGCCGGTCGGGACGCGTAGCGCCGCCGCCCACGCCCACGACTGCGCCCACGCCCGCCGCTGGGCGCGGCGAGAGGGCGCAGCCCCCAGCTCCGCTGGCCACCTTGCGGCGCAGTGATGCTAGTGCGAGTGTTAATATCAACAATAGTAACAGAGTAGTGTATAGTGAAATAGCATAGCAAAGTGAATTAGTGCACAGTGTTCGTCATGACAAGGCGTCGTCGCCTATTTTCAATATCACTGACACTAGAATGTAGGTTAGGTAGAGACTTTTAAAAGATTAATTTTAAATTGAATAACAAAAACATTGTTTTTTTCACCTTGTTAATCAAACTACCTATTGTCCTATCATCTTATTTCATTATCATTTCACCTCATTATCATTTAGGTATCATAATCTAACATCTCATCTCGCGGTCGGGAGCATGTACGGTGTAACCGTGCATTTTACTCGCGTCAGCACTTTACGCCATCGTCGCGAGGCGCGCGCTCATCACTCAGTTCACGTTAGCTTCCCATAAACGGCGCGTGTCTCATTGTATCAATTTATCATCATCATTATCATTTAGTATCGTAAGAGTTGCTTAGAATAAATTATAAAAACTTATTATCATCTATCATTTAAAGGTGTAAAACCTTACAAGAAATACATCATCGGTGAAAATTTCAACTGTCTAACTATCGCGGTTCTTGAGATACAGCCTGGTGACAGATAGACGGACATACAGACGGACAGCGAAGTCTTAGTACCTAATAGGGTTTCCTTTTTTACCCTTTGGGTACGGAACCCTAAAAAGCATTTTACTAGCATTAACAAAGTACCTACCTAGTCTACCTACTAGGTCCTTAGTTAGTGTTTCACATTGCAAGGTTAAGTACCTACTTCTTAGTTAGTATTTCACATGGTATTTGAATAATTACATCGACATGATCCTCAAAACAATATACTGTCGTTTTTGGCCCTAACGGGGGCTCTTCACATCGCATTTATCAATTTTATTCTGATTTTTGGATCCTTAGGAACGTAAAAAAACAACTTTTCGGGTTGTTTTGTGGCCGTATTTTTACACTGAGGCACGACACAGTATTTATTAGATGGACTCAAGTTGTTTTTATTGTCTCTTATTTAAAATAAAGAAAGTAGTTCCGCACGCGACGGGCACATTCGGGTAAACGCTTTGAATCCCCGAGTCGCTCGCGTGGAGATAGGACACATGACGTCATCAACGATATCGCGCTCCGTCCGCGGCTTAGACTAAAAATGTTAACTTTGCACTTTTATATCTCGGTCAGTTTTAGAGATAAAAAATAAATAAAAACACAGTTGTTCTCGTAATTTTTTGTAGAATTTTTTGACATATGTAACAAAAAATGGTTTTCTTCTTCATTATAAATATAAAAATAAAAAATAAAAATTAAAAAATAATAATCACAATAATTAAAAATTGACAAATCAGATATTTAAATAATGAGAATAATAATAATAAGTCCGGACTAACACTTAAAATACAAAATAATAATTGAATAAAATTTATTAAAAGAAAATGATTAAATTTGTGTATATTAGATCAGATAACTATTATAATTAAACTTCAATATGATCACTCAAATATTCATTTATCGTGTAATATGCTTTTTCAACCAGAATAGCGTGTAACTTGGACTTAGATTCACTGATGGGCAATCGGCGAACAGGTTTTGGAATTTTATTGTATACTATTGGGGACATACAAAAAACACTATTACGCATATGCTTTGTTCTACATGACACATTCCGTAGATTACCCTCGAGGCGGCTTCCGATTGGAAATCTTTCAAAAAGTTCAGGGTGACTTAACAAAAATAGCTACTTCATAAATGTATATTCCTGGGAGTGTAAGTAGTTTTAGTTCAGTAAAATGATTTTCGTCTCGAGCCCCCCACTCCCGAACTTTGACGCTCTATCATTTTCTCAGTTCCTATCGATTTGATAAATTAAAAAATACGTGTCCAATATTTGTTGTTACTCTAGGCATCATCCCTATTGTTTTATGTTGTAGAATGTCCCGGAGAAGGTGTTGCATCGTTTCTACCTGGCTCTGATGCTGCACGATCTGTGGAAGCAGGTGCCGATCCCCGTCGTGGCGGAGAAGTAAGTTACTAATCTCATTTTTATATTCTAATGGGCTGGTCGTTAACTCTGTTGTCGGAGTTTATAGGTATTTCAAACCATGAGTCCCAATTTCAATAGAGTTCCAATAGAATATAATAATATAAATAGAATTCCAATCAGGAGTCTCTGTATAGTCACATTTTCTCGTTATCCCTCTCCATGGCATGGCGCAGGCTTTGCTTTTTTTTTTATTTTTTTTATTTAGCCTGGGCCAGCTCTTGACCGGCTCGGCTTGCGTGGTCAAGGATGAGGTCGACGATGGGACGAGCTTCCCCAGAAGATGCCTATTAACTCTCTTTTTGAAGCCGTTAGGTCGCGGTCACGGAGTCAGCGGGAGCGGGGCGGCGGCGGCGCGGCGCAAGGAATGGCGCGTAGATTTGCGTCGAGGCGCCGCTCCCCGCGCCCCCGCCGCATGGAAAAACAGACGCTGGCAGCTGATTCCATATTTTAACAGTGCGCATTATAAATGATGGTTGGAAGCGCTTAGTCCAGTTAAATGGAATATCAACTTGATGCGGATTGTAGTTAGCAGTGCGTCTGAAGCTCCTATGGAAGAAAGGTGATGGCGGAATAATGTGAAGTAACTCCTGCGCATTCTCGCAGGTACATGATCCCTCGCGGCACGGTGCAGGGCGTGCTGTCGGCGGCGGCGGCCTTCGCGGGCGCGGCGGCGCGGCTCTGTGCCGCTTGCAGCGCCGGCGTCGGCTGGGGCTTCGCGCCGCTGCTGGAGCAGCTGGCGCCGCGTCTGCAGCACTGCGCCGCGCCGCACCTGCAGGCGCTCATGGACCTGCCCCACGTGCAGAAGGTACCGGACTCGCGCCGCTGCTGGAGCAGCTGGCGCCGCGTCTGCAGCATCTGCAGGCGCTCATGGACCTGCCCAACTACCGGGGCTCACTAGTCCCCAAACTGTACGCGTAGCTGCAACTACACACAAGGCGTTCCAACACACGCGTACCAATGTACGCGCTATCCGTGTGTGTGTAGGTTGGTAGGTACAACAGGTACATTGCCCCTGTCAAGGCACTGCAGGAAAATAAATCATTTACAGTCATGTCTAATATAGTTACTGTAAAGGTTTAATATAATAAATAAATAATAATCCTGGACGTTATCACACAGCATCATGTAGCCCCAAACTAAGCAGAGCTTGTATTATGGGAACCACATGATTGATATACTACATAGATACATTTTTTTTTTGTAAATACATACATATCATACATAGAAAACACCCAGACCCGAGACAAATACCTGCAGAACATGCAAACATTTGTCCCGCAGCGGGAATCGAACCCGCAACCTTCTGCGTCACAGGCGGACCTTCGCCCACTGCGCCACAGAGGTTGTCAATATGTATATGTTTATATATTAGAAAAAAAAATTGAATTTTGACAGATGAAGTGTCAAAGTATACAAATGAAGCCTCCCCACACAGGTGCGTTATTATCAACGATAATATCTCCCCACCCCCCTCGGTGAGATGTCGTGAGACTTTGCCCGCCCCTAATCTCACGTGAGATTTTTCTAAATGTGTATTTTGAATGTAAATATGTTAATTTGTGCTTGATTGCATTTGCATTATTTAAAAAAAAAATTACAATTATCGTTAATTATGATTTAGCTATATTTTTGAAGTAAAACATTTTTTTGCTTAATTTAAGTTCTTAGTTTTACACTGTTTCTTGAAGAAAAATATTACGTGATATTTGCTGGACTCCCCCTCTCCCCAACGTGAGATTGGGTGCGGCAAAAAACTATGACTAAAGCATAAAAGAAGTCTTAAAATTCATTCATTCTCTGAACATCAACCAATACGGCTGATCTCTACTTTAAGTCCATATATCATTAACTAGAAAGGGATGCATACTTCTCTCAATGCGACTTCAAATTAGTTCAAAAAGGAAATCGTACCAGAGCGCTCGAATAAAATGCTATGATTTCATAGAAATGCCCTGATACAAAGTCATGCAATCGCATTGAAATAAAGTATGCATCCCTTTCTAGCAAATGATATATGGACATAAGAAAGTAGAGATCAGCCGTATGAATTGACGTTCAGAGCATAGTGAATTTTAAGACCCATTTCCCCCCCTCTTGAACGGCTCATGTCATCAATGGACGACCTAATTTAGAGGAAACTTTTTGAAATGTATCGTTATCGTGTCAGACGCGAGCGCTGCAGTTGGCCCGCGCGGGCTACACGCGTGTGGAGCAGTTGGCGCGCGCGAAGGCTCAGGACCTCGCCCACTGCATCTCGCATCTCTCCACGAGCGCCGCAGAACATCTCATCAGCGCTGCTAGGGTAAACTACACTTTAACATAACCTACCTATGGTCTAGTGCTTTTCTGTTATGTCTCAAATGATCAAAACAGTAATGAATTATTATCGATTGCGTGGTTCATATCACTGCGACCATGAAGACCTATTTGTGTTAATAGTTCACTACCAAGCCCTACTGCTGATAGAAACTATAGGACCAATAACAGTGATGAATATGAAGGTGACTGGATGCACAGATAGAGGGAGACCGAAGAAGAGATGGATGGATTGTGTAAAAGAGGATATGAGAATGAAAGTTAGTGGACACATATGTGACGGCTGATAGAAGTGAGTGGAAGAAAAAAACTTGTTGTGCCGACCCCACCTAGCGTGGGACAAGGGCAGGAGAACGATGGTCTACTGCTTTTCTGATCCCCAATAAGGCAATAGCCTAAAACAGGCATAAGCAAATATTAACTGATAATATTTGCGTATGTTTGCGTACCTAACTTTGATAAGTTTTTCACTACAATTTAGAGAAATTCTTTCTGAACATTTCTAATATGTACCTACTAGCTTCCGCCCGCGGCTTCGCTCGCGTAAACCGCGTGAAAAGTAGTATAGTTTCATCCAAATCCGATCAATAGTTTTTGCTTGAGAAGGAATTATCCATCCATACTCACAAACTTTGGCATATATAATATTAGTAGGAAGTTGGAAAGCATATTACATTATTATTAGCGTCAGGCTATAGCAGTCGGCGGCCTATGCTATATAAATGAGTGCTATTGCACCCATGTACATGACTACTATTAATTTATTATTTGATAGAAAGTATAGAAAACATTGTTTTGATATTATGTAACATTAATACATTGTATCCATGCCAAGCCGGGGCAAGCCGCTAGTACATTGATATAAAACAGAACGAACTTTCTCACACTCACTAGACAAAATGTTTTGCTGAGCCAGGAATCGAACCTGAGAACCTAGCGCGCTGAAGGCAGCTACTGCCAAATATGAGGTCAAATCAGTACGATTGATAATTTGTTATTCATTTTTGTGTTGCAGATGATGTTGATAGAAAAAGTGGAAAATTTAAGAGCAGAGGCTGAAGACGTAATGGAAGAACTCAACGTCTAAAACAATGAAATGATAAACGTAGAGATACTCATGTATCAAATAAATACCTTAACAATGTAAGAAATCACAACGATGAATTTATTATTAGGAAAAACTGTATTAAGATAAAAACCATTGTTAGAAATAAACTATAACTATTGATTATATTACTTAATTTATATCTTATTTAAAGGTGTATCTTTCTATCAATAAATAACTAACTTAATGCAATCTGTAAGTCTGAATAGTTATAAGAATAAAAGAAAATTCTATTTTCATCCATTTAATTTATTTTTATGATACAATAATGTAACAGGCATTTATGATACAGCAGTAATATTAGAATAGCTTTAACCTATAAAGATTTCCAGATATATCGTTGAATGGTGCATAATTATTTAAAATCACAATATAGGTTGCGTCACGTAAAAAGAACGCTGGCGGTAAGCTACGCATTGGACGATTTATCGGTATTTACCCGTGCGCAAACCAATTCTTACAGCGTTCTTTTTACGTGACGCGTACTATTATAAAAGGGTAGAGAGAGATGATTAATCAAAATAAGAAATTAAAAAAAAATGCATTTCAAATCTCACCATCTAAGAAACTCATTTGTACAAAGATGAGACCAGCAGGCCTACCACCGAATCCAGCTCAATTCCAATTCCAATTCAAATCACAATCCAGTTTTGATCTCGATTGGCGTTTAATCGGCACTTATGAATAAAATCGACTTCTAAATTTAAACCGCGTTGTTGATCGACTTTATTTCGATACATTTTTTTTCCTTCGCCCTTTTGGGCAGGCTAAAGTCCATCAAACATACCGCCAAATCTTTTGTTTCGTGTAGCCATAGAAAACTCAACCAAAAACGATGTACCAACAATAAGAATTGAATTAAAATTATAAAATTAATAATAAATCAACCAGATTAAATAAAATTTTTCCAAAAAATCACTTCTTATGATGGTTATTTAAGTGAAAGTACTTTAGCTGAAAAATTGATTAAATACTTATGGTAGAATGAAACGTAGAATCATTGCTTGTTGAATGATTTTAAAACACAATCGCTCGCTTGAAAACCGGACCCTTTGATCTGATGAACGCTTCTATTGCCTCGTGAACTGTTATTTTTTTTATTATACTACTTGATGATAGAACAAGCACATGGCCCACCAGATGTTAAGTGGTAACCATTACCTATCACAAAGCATTGCAATTTCAAGTTGTGTTTAATTTGAGAATTGTTCAGTATGATTCAGAGGCTTGGTAAGTTGCCTACTCCTTCAGTAGGTACCTATGTTATTTTGTAATATCTTGGTTAAGTTGGCTGTTTCTAGCAGTGAGATTTCCTTAGGTATAAGTATCGTTAATCATTCCTATTATAAAAAGTACCAACCTATTTAATATATATTATATTATATTCTAAAGGTAATCTGACAATTCATAATCAACTAAATTTAAATCAATTCCCGTGCGTATGTCCTAAAAACGGCTCGACAAATTAGAGTTTTTTGTTTTTTTCATTTAGATTCAGACATAGGAAAAGATATTAGGATAAACCCAAAAAACAGCCGAAAAATCGAGGCAAGCCATGTTATTTTCATCTAATTTTACTCTAGTGATTGTGAAAATTTTCTTTGTCTAGGAATTTCACCAAACGAAAGTTATTTTGATTATTCTCGATCATCAGAAAGTTGATTTTTTAGAACTGAGTAAATTCTATTGAAAACTCGATTCAAATCTCCTTTTATAAACGTCAAATTCATTCAAAAGTGCCAAATAACTGACAAAGTCGATTGAGTTTAGTTCAAATAAATTCCACCAGGTGTCATTTCAAATCCTGTTCTCTATTTGGTTTCAATAGTGCCAAATAACAGTAAATTGCAAATTTATCGAGAACTGGATCGAAATTGAGCGTCGGTGGTACGGCCCCTGAAAGTATTCAGCCACTGGACACATGAAAATTAAACTAGGTTATGTTTTATCAAGTTTATAGCTTGCAGTCTTAGAGCTAAGAGTCAAAATAGTCTGCATATAGCACTAGTGTTACTACTTACATGGAATCTTAAATTATACCGTAACTAATGACGTTTCGTTTTCCCTTGAAAAACATGTCAAATATTCATTTTACTTCTTTATTAAATGGCTTCTGGGACAATCTTCCACAATTTCGCCAGTATCAAGTATAATAATATTCTTATATTCTTCGTACGAGCTAGTGACCAACTTTGGTGTCAAGAGTTTTTAGGCCGATTATAGTATTTATTATTAAGTATATTTATAGGTTCATAATAATATGAGGCTATGTAGTACGGTTTTTAAGTAACAACGAGGTACCGAAAATTTGACAGTGTTTGAAGGGAAAACGAAGCGTCATCGTTAACGGTACGTTATAGAAACCGGCCGTTAGTAACGTTCATCGCCTCTTATAAATACAGGGTTTGAGCGTCAACACGGGCAGTTTGGATTTCTTAACGGGCGGGTCTTGGTTCTTGACGAACTCCATGAAGAAGAATACTTCGTGCTCGCGGTCTAGTTTGACGAGTTTGAAGCCGAGACGTGTCACGTCCTTGGTGAAACTGTTGACGTCATTGAAGCGAGACTCCACTTCTGCTATGAGGAGGTGTCCACTGGAAATGAAGGATGTAATTAGTCGTCTTGCGCTGTGTTGGCGTGGTAGAAGGGCTTCGAATAGGGAATTAAACAAATGGATGTTTCCGATTTATGTGAATATTATTACGTTCATCAGCAGTGGAGGAAAGCGTCTTGAGGAAGGCTGGAGTGTAGTCAGCTCTAGAGATATTGACAGCGGATTAGTTTTGAGTCTGAGAAGATGGTAGTTTAACAGTTTATAAAAACCGACAGTACAGCTCATGAAATCGTATAGAGCGGCGAAAAGTGCGTACAAATGTCTACCTAGATGTATCCAGGAGCGGTAAAGGGGCTGGCCAAACAAACTCGCTCTTTCTCGATCCTTTTACTGCGAAAGTAGGACATACCTACAGCAATTCAACTCACCCCAACTTCAAGACGCGATTAGCCTCCAGCAGGTAGGCGGTAAGGTCGGTGCCCATGAGCGCGAGGCAGAACACGACGGCGTGCATCGAGGCGGCGAGCAGCGGCGTGCGAGACATGTCGCACACTTCCACACCCCCCGCCGCGGCCACCAGATCGAACGAACGCACCGCGTGAGGCACGCGCTTAGCGAGGCCCGCCTCGCCGCAACCCATGTCCGCTATCAGGTGGCTTTTAGGCCTGGCATGGGGTAAAGATAGTCTTCAATAGATAATAACAATAATTACAGTACATTACCTGCAGCGGCCAGCAAATGAATGAATGAATGAAAACTCTTTATTGTACACCATAATTTAAAAAACAGCAAACAGGATCTTAAAAATAAAAATGTACAATGGGCGGTCTTATCGCTTAGAAGCGATCTCTTCCAGACAACCTTTGGATGGAGAGGATTATGCTAATAAAAAGTACAGCTGGGGGTGTACATTTAATAAGAAATATAATATTTTCAATAAAAAACAAGTAAACAAAGCAAACATTAGAAAACTAAAAAATAAATAAATATATGAATAAATTAAATAATAAATAAGTTCTTAATAAAGGAAATTCTTATATATATACATACATACATATATATATATATATATATATATATACATACATACATACATATATATATATATATATATATACATAGCAAAATAGACATTGATGGACGAACGTATAAATATGGGCACACATACGTGAGTCCATCAATGCCTAGTTCTGGCCAAGGCTTGTATAGTACGTCACTCAAATAATGCGCGGAAATTAAAACAAAATAGTTCCCAGAAAGAACAAGTTGAACATTTTTCAATAAACAGAATTCTATTTGCAAGCCAGTTCGAAATTTAAATAAACCCTTTGATTGGTCTTGGGTTGCCATGTCGGAGTAAAAGATCGTTCCAGTTTTTTAATAACACGACAAATATGAGTTTTCATAATAATTTATTTAGCCGCTAAACACGACAGATATGAATTTTCATATAACTTTTGCCGGTCGCTGCTCGCGAATGAATACATATTGGGCCGGTGCAGCAATTTCGATTTATCTCGAAGAAGGTTGTCAAAATAATGCTCGAAGAACTTCTGCTTCGAGCATTATTTTTTTATTTTATTTTAGAAGAAGCTAACATAAACACACAAAACAAAACGGACAATAATAATCACGAAATTATAATTGGCGACCTTGTCGCTTACGGCGATCTCTCATCAGTTCATAACGAGCTTGGTGTCAGTATTATGTGTAACTATGAAACTAGCCCACGGGTTCGCTCGCGTGGTACACGGATAAAATGTAGCTTTTATGTTCTTCCAGCAAGGGGTTATTTCATAAGTTAGAAACGATTCAGAGTCGAATCGGACAGTGAAGTTTGTGTTTGAAATAACAGAATTACATTATGTCGGGATGTGTTGTGTCGTGATGCGCCATGTGATGGTGTCGTGACGTTCTTCAGAATCAACATCAGCTGTTATGGTCTTAGAAATTATTTTTAATTTATATTTAATTTATTCAAACAATACAAATCGTATTTTAAAATAAGTAAATATAAAAAAAATATTTTATAGAAAAACAAGCAAGCTAACTCAAAATTAACCTACAAATAAAAAGTCCGGCATAACGATTAACACCAACTTAATGAATCACGTCTTATTACATGTACTAGACTAATAAAAAAAAATTAAAACTATTAAACCGTGTTTAATATTATTCCTAAAATTAAAATACATTTTAACAATGCAAAATTTTACCTCATTGACCTTTTCTATTGAAGTTAAAAGGTTTTGTTCTTTAGAAAGTATAGGTTTAATTTGAAGAAAATAACAACCACATTTTCATGTTTTTGAAAAAAGGTACATTCAACCTAGGAAGTTACATTTGTCAAAAAAACAAGTTGGTCTGAATCGAAATCGGCAATAGAGTATTTCCCAATAGGTACACTTTTCCCAAAATAACTTACCATATCAAATAGTATTTTGCAAAAATGTTTAAAGTTTTCCATACATATTCTATGAAAATGTCATTCAAAATAATATTTAGGCGGTCTCCCATTCTAGCAGCGAACTGAAAGGATCACTTATGGCCGGTTCCTATATTATACCGTTGCCGATTACGCCTCGTTTTCCCCTGAAAAACTGTCAAATTTTCGACGCCTCGTTGTTAATTTTTGACAGTTTTTCAAGGGAAAACGAGGCGTAATCGGTAACGGTATATTATAGAAACCGGCTGTTAGATGATCGTCATAAGCCGCGTCCACACCAACCGACATAGCTGGCGTGGCAGCCTCGCGAGCCAATGCCTCGGTCTGTGTGGACGTGCCTCGGGGTTGTTTGGGCGCACGTTGCCTCGGCTGAGCGGTATTTCGTGGTCGAGCCATCTGCTGTCGATAAACGGAATGCGCAAGTGCCTCAGTGTGCGCTGTGCGTTCTATGTGGACGGTGGTTGCTAGAGGGCTTCGTATGGCTCGGCCTGCCTCGCGAGGCTCGCCTATGTATTTCCGGGTGCAGTGCGAGGCTGGCTCGCGAGCCGGCTGCCACGCCAGCCCATGCGCTCGGTGAGGACGCGACTTACGACCAAGCAATCTACAAGAACATGGATTTAGTGTAGACTGACTTACATCTTTTTTATCCGTTTGATGATAACATCAAGCGGGTTGACAGGCCACTTCTTAATCTGCTGCTGGTATCCCTCGTGGTAGCTCTGGAATGCGGACGGGTCCTTCTGGAAGAGTTGACTGGCTTCACTTCCAGATGACGTGTACAGTTTCTCATTGAGAAATCTGAACTGGGCCGCTGTAAAGAAAACATTTTACTTTCCTGTTCTGAATTTTTCAGTAACCTTTAGTTGTCTCGATTGACCACCCTTTAGTACGGAGCCCTAATAAAAGGCTCCATTTACTTACAATTTTACCTCATTGAGGGCTATATATTACTACTACTACTATTACTAATATAGTGGTGAATTGCCCTTCATAAAATATAATATATATCATAAAATTTTTGTTACAAAAACAATATTTTTTCATGAAATCTTACAATTTGACTTGGAAAGATACTTTGGGAAAAGTGTTCCTGTTGGGAAAAAGAATTGATTGAGACCAACTTGTTTTTTTTTAAGAATATAATTTTCTAGGCTGACTGTAAATTTTTTCAAAAATCCGATAATGTTTTTTTTTCCTTCAAAATAATCCTATATTCTTCTCAGAACAAAACCTTCTAACTACAAAAGAAAAGGTAGCTGGTAAGCTGCTTAAAGATGAGGTAAAATTTTGCCCCACCTTTTTGTACTGTACTAACTGTGCAAAGTCGGGACTGGTCGCTACTTGATGATAAAAATAAATTTGTTTCAGTAGCCAAATACATAGTTCTTAAGGTTGGAATATTTAGTTTGAATTATGGTACTTACATTTTAATCGGTCAAGCATTCTCTCTCTCAACTTATTTCTATTAAAGTTTATCGAGTTCCTATTGCTTGCATCCTTCAGCATTAATTTTAGTTTTTCCTTCTTCCTTTCTTGGGGTGTTTTTAAACTAGGCTTATTAATGATTTCTGACTTTTCTACAGTTGGTTTATTTTCTTTTAGTCCATTCACTGTATTATACATTTTCTCAAGAGCTGGTATTTTATTTGTAACATTTTTAGCTTTGATAATCTTGTTTTTCACAACTTTTTCTTTTGTTCGCTTTTCAGTGTCTATTTTACCATTTTGTGTATGTTTTAGTTTAGCTTTTGGAGACTTTTTTTTAACTTCAAGGCTCTTGTCTTCTTTGAATAGCACTGCTTCTATGTCATCTCGTTCAAATGCCTTATTGTACTCATTTTTATTAGCATTTAATAGCACCTCATCCAACTTATCTGTATCAATATTGTCAACTTTTAAACTGGTGTTGCTATGATTGTTTTGATTTGTTTCCCGATTTTTTTTCTTTGGTTTCTGTTTGTTTCGTTTTGAGTTAGATTCTGTAATGCTATTTTCTAAACTCTTTTTATTATTTGGTGAAACATTACATAGATTTTGGGCAGACAAATTCTTTAAATTTTCCTCGTCGTTTGTATTTCTTCGTTTGTCTTTCTGTTTTTGCCTTCTTTGTATTTTCTTGTTTACTTTGTTTATCACCTTGGATTTCTCTGCGATGCCATTTAAATTTATAGTTGTCTGTGGACTTGCTTTCTTCTGAGGTGATTTTTTAGGTTTTAGCTGCTTAGAATGAAAAAAGGACAAAATTAAAGTTACACATCCTTCATTCCTCATTTCTAAAAAGGTAACTTTGGCAATTAGCTCTTCAGCATTTTTCGTGTAATAACAAGGCTTATACTGTTTTAGGGTTACTTGGGGGTTAAAATGAACATTATATGATTATGTTTGAGGGATGTAAGGTGTTCCAACCCTTATCTTCGGAACCCAAGCCAACCTCACCTGCATGTGGTGCACCCTGCTAACTAACGGGGCCCTGGCGGCCGGATGATTGCGGCATAGGGCAGCCTAAAACCGGCACAGTAAAATCGCCTGACCGCCGACGGGCAGCAGCGGTGTGGTGTGTGGATTATGATTATAAGTATGTAAGAGAGTAAATTACTACGGTCCAGTCAGAGAAACTTAGAGTACCCAAGTAATAATTATGATCTAGGTTTATAAATTTACACCTGTAAGAGACAAGAAATAAACTTACTTTAGCTTTCTTACTAAAAACTGTTTTCTTATCGCTTGCTCCATCTTCCCAGTCAGGAATGGTAAATACCATTTTTACACCATAAGTTGTTGGAATTCTACACTGTAATTACTACTACAAAATAACTCAAAATCCAAACCCAAATGAAAAAACAAACAAAGCTCTGTAAATTTTAGAGGTTACTTCGAGAATTTGAAGGAACATGTTTATTTACAACATTGACAGTGACATCTGACATGAGTGACATACAATACAACAATACAAAGCATGCGATGGAAAAGCCAAAATCAAGAAGTCTAGTTTAAGAAAAGCGTTTCGTTTCTGCAGATTTTGTTGCAGTAGATTAATACAATTTATCTGTAACATTTTTCATTTTTCTGACCAGTACATTTTATCTGATACGTTATTATTCACTTGCTTTGCATACCTACCTATTAAAGCTATAGAACGACTGCTCAATAAGTCAGCGTCCGCAGACTTGGAGCTGTAGGTAGTAACAAATACAGGCAGTCTATTCTCATAAAACGCCCGAAACACTGAGAAGCTGGTTGGCATAAACCTAATGCTGACAATATTGTCTAACCCATGGAATTAATATTAATACTTACGGGTCTAAAATAAACTTGACCATGTCATGGCTCCGGCCGTAGGAGTGTGCCATCATAAGTGAAGATAAGTTAGCCAAGTTAACAAAAAGTAGGGGCTAGGGGGCGGGGGTATCATACGGCACTTATGCAATTATCCTAACCCCGCGTTTCTGAAGACGGAACCCTCGCTCATATTCGGTACAACGACCCCAGAGTTCAGCATTATACTGTTTATGGGAGTGCACGTAGTACCGTAGTGAAGTAGCACATCATCAGCCTATAGCAGTCCACTGCTGGACATAGGCCTCCCCTAATGAGCACCATTACGCCCTGTCCTGAGCTCGACGCATCCCGCTGCTACCAGTAGCCCTCGCAAAGCGTCACTCCATCAGGTCGGAGGGCGTCTTGCACTACGTTTTCCGAGCTACGGTCTCCACTCAAGAACTCGTTTACCCCAACGGTTATCGGTTCTTCGGCAGATATGACCAGTCCACTGCCACTGCTTGCTGATTCTCTGAGCTATGTCGACAACTTTAGTTCAAAGTCGGATAATCTCGTTGCGGATCCTTCAGAGAAACTCCGAGCATAGCTCATTCCATAGCTCGATGCGACTTTAAACTATTTCTATACGGATTGTAGTGAAGTAGCGCGTACCGGTAACTTCCTCGGATACCGTCCATGCAACTCTGATGTCCGACCATCTATTTAGCTCCGACTAGTCTTACCTAAACAGTTCACATTTGTATCGCCAACTATGACACAAATGTATATTCAGCTCGCTAACCTTATTAAGCAGTCGTTGAAAAGCAATATGGAATTCCTTATCATTAACTAGATTCGTGCGATAAATGCAGATTATCGTTGAGTCAAAGTCAATCAGATCTATTGCAGAGTTTTCACAGAATCTTTCCACAGTTAATTGTATTAAGTCGGTATTCGTCGACGCATTTAACGTTTTCTTCCCACCGTGTGCTTTAGCATTCCTCTAGTTTACTATAACCGTCGGGTTGAACACATTATGTTTCGCAGCCGATAACTAATGTTCTGTGATTGCAAGGACGTCACTTTTCATTTGTAGGAAGACTTCCAGTCGAGGTGTCTTCCTAAGGAGCATATATTCTGATGGCATACAAGAATTGGAGAAGTTTTTTTCCGCGGGGACGCATTATATACCAACCTAATGTGAGTTGTAATACCTAAGCCTCTATCTTCTTTGCAGTACCTAGATACATTGCGTCTACAACCACCATGAATGTATCATTATACATGTACCTAAGATAGGTTGGACAGGTTAAGTTAGATTGGAATATCTTAGGGTACCTACGTAACAATGGTTCCATGCTTATATACTTTCTATTATGTTATGTGTCGCTTAGCCCTATGAAAACATGGTTAGGTCTGGGTGACTATCAATCATGCTTAAATTGTAGTAGGAACCTGTACCTAGGACGTATTAGGGAAGGTAGGAAGGTCCCAAAGTAATTATTGCCTAGTCTACCGCACGACTCTAGGTCCCAAAGTAATTATTACCTAGTCTACCGCACGACTCTATTAACGTCCCAAAGTAATTATTGCCCAGTCTACCGCACGACTCTATTTTACTGGAGAAAAAAAATACTGTTTTGCCCAGGTTTGCTAAGAGGTTGGATTATTTCTAAATCTATGGTTTTGTCATTGCTCTGGTTACTTAGGTACCTACTGGAAGCGCCTTGGTTAAGCAACACTCCGACCGGTCATTAATTGGATGGGTGACCGTTTAGTGGCATTTAGATCTGAGCTGAGCGCTTCCGTGCTTCGGAAGGCACGTTAGGATGTTGGTCCCGACTTTTCAGTCGCTAAGCCATGTCGGAGGCCTTCGGGCGGCCTAAAAACTGTGACACCAAAGTTCGCCACTACATCATACGAAGAAAAACAAGAAGAAGAAGTAGAGTTCATTGTGGAGGGCTCGTCCGGGTGTGTACTGCCACCATGCCTATTTCTTCCGTGAAGCAGCTGTGCTGTGTTTCGGGTTGAAGGGTGTGGGTGCCGGTGAAATTACAGGCACAAGAGGCTTATCAGTTTCATGTCTCAAGTTAATGGACGCAGGGCGTTGCATCGTAGAGCACGTTCCAAAAAAAAAGTGATCTTCGATGCAATGCTTTGTGATAGGTAATGCCAATAATCAATTTAATATTCTATTCTAATTGCCAATCTACCTTCCTGCCCACGCTACCTTGCCCAGGTTTCCTCGCAAGGAGTGCGCATGTCGAGTCCCTGGACATGCGCGATGCGAATCTCCTAGTTTTGCATCTGTCAAACTGTCTATTGTTATTATTATTTCTCCAAATCATTCGTTTAAATGAACACCACAGTGAACATGGAACGAAACACCGTGATAACGTTTAAATTATCGTTAATGAGTTTTTTCTCCATGTTATCAAAATAACCTTGTGATGTTTTAGTGCTGAAAATAGTGACCTACCTATTTTATTATGGTTCGTAAGTCTAAAAACACTCGCAAAAATGATTAGATTAATATGACCTTAATTTCATGTTCACGACAGTTTCTCCAGTAAAATAGAGCCAGCTCACCCTACGGAAAGATCGACCGTCGCTATTTTTAGCATTGCGGAAAAATTGGCGCTGGGTGTAGGTGGTTATTTTAGGGGTAGAACAGATGGCATAAAACCGTGGTTAAATAAATAATTCAAATTAATAAATAATGCCCTGCTTAGTTTGAGGCTACATGATGCTGTGTGTTAATGTCCAGTATTGTATTTATTTTATACATGGAAACACCCAAGACAAAATATTTACAAATCATACAATTTTTTTTCTTCGCGTCGAGAATCGAACCTGCAACCTTCTGCGTCTCAGTCGGGTCTTCCCCAACTGCGCCACATAAGTAACTAAGTTGAAATAATTCCTACTCGCTCTTAGCCAACATTGGTAAGTGGTAGTGGTAGGTAGGTACTAGTTATTGTACGTTAGTATCGACCTACCTACCTACCGTCTAATCGAGTTTGATAAATTAGGTATTTTAATCATATACACTTTGTAAACCAATGATAAACCACACATTAAATAATTTTAAATGCCAATTATTTTGTTTCCTAAAACCTAATCATATTTGCAGAACGTCAGCCACTATACATCAAACATTTGGACGCTATGCTCGCAAGGTTCGCGTGAAGGAGGCAGGGGTTCCATTCACAATGGTGTATCGACAAGCTCAGAAATACATGCTACGGAGAGACAAACTGGTAATACATTTATTACGTTCCCTTATTTAGTTGTTACACAGGATAATACACATTCTAAATGTAAAGTTAGATACGTGAAAAACCTTCTCGAAGTGAACACAGCATGCGTAATTTTTATACTTTCATCTAATAGAAAACACAAATTAAAATTAAGGTAAAGTAAGATACAATACTATTTAATATTTGGCAGTCTCTTGAGACTGGGACATTGAAGATGTCAATATCTTGACAGATTTGGTTGTAGGATGAACACATGCGATAAATAGGCGAATGTTGGCCATAATTAGAATGGGAAAGAAGAAGGTTGAATGTTTTCCGGTTACAAAGACGGCTGGAAGAACGAAGAACTACTAATTGAATTTTGTCTTCTAATTGAGGATTGTCGATCTTACCATTTTTCTTATGCAGATACGTAATATCAGCAATAATATTTCTCTAACAATAATGTAATCAATGTTTATTGAGCTATAAAAAAAAATCCAAAAAAAGATCAGGTCTTTAGAGCCACACACTCAATAAGTACCTACAACAGTATTGTAGGTATAATACGCGTCACGTAAAAAGAACGCTGGAAGAAGTGGAGGGGGTGTCTTTCCGCACGCGTAAATACCTACTGATAAATCGCCTAGTGCGCAACTTACCGCTAGCGTTCTTTTTACGTGACGCGACCTATAGATTTGAACATTTGACGAGGACGCAAATTTATGAGAAAAAATTGAAGTTATATTCGTTTCCAGTGGAACTGGCGTTGTCAATGGAGTATCATCACCATCACCGCCGTCGCGCTGGTGATCTACAACGCCGCCGCCAACATGTGGCTGCTCCGCCCCCCTCCCTCCTGCCCCGTCATCATCAGCAGTCCGCTGCCCCCTGAACCCTCCTCCTGCGAACCTTGCATCGACACCGTCTCCAACTCCGTCGATGACGACCCCATCGCGAGGATCGATTTGCGGTTAGGAAGGTGGGATTTCTCCCGCTCGTTCAGAATGTTCGACAACGCGGCAGTTGGTGATCTATACTCCGAAGTCTCCAGCGACAGGAAAGTCTGCCTAGCGACTCAGAGCTCCATAGAGCGGCTCCACGAGCTGTTAAGGATCGCAGCGCATTGGACTGGTCCCATATCGGTGGCGGTGTTCGTCGCAGGTGATGAGATGAGGCTGTTGAGAGCATTCGCGACGTGGCTGTTCCGCTGCAACCCAGAGGTCTACTCCCGGATAGCGTTACACGTCGCCACTCCTTCGGAACGGCCGGCTACATTCGGGAGCATGCCGAGTTGGGCTCGAGACTGTAATGTAAAGCCTCTGCCGCCAGGGGAAAGGAAAGCTGATACGGTGGCGTGGAGGGCCCGGCATCCATACCCTCAGAACCACTTGAGGAACTTGGCTCGGAAAAACTGTCATACGAACTACGTGTTCCTCGTGGATGTGGATATTGTGCCGTCGAGGGGTTTGGCGGAGTCGTTGGATAAGGTGAGGTGCTAACCTGCATATTTGTTACTAACTTACGTAGGTACAAAATAATTGAACGTGGGTGATTCTTCGCGTTATCGAGTTCTACAAATAGGAATTCTTTTCCATCTTTGCAGTTCCTTTCGACAACTCCGAAATGCCCGCTCTGCGCGTACGTGGTGCCCACCTACGAACTGGATAGAAGAGTGGCGAACTTCCCGACGAACAAGTCTGAACTTGTTCGACTTGCGAGGAACAAGCTGGCTATACCCTTCCATAGGAAGGTGTTCATTTACAACCAGTACGCGAGCAATTTTTCAAAGTAAGTAGAGCGTTAAACAAAGAACCAAGGAAGCAAGAGAATGATACTGAGCTTGGTCACTTGGGTTTTTCGGAGTATATAAGTTAGTTAGCTTGGAAAATGTTTACTAATTCTATAGCATGTCCAGCGTATAGATAAGGTGATCATGGAATATCCCTGGTTCCTCATCTCCAGGTTAGATAACGAAATCAGTTACAAACGGATTTGGTTTTATAATACTTGCATTATTCATAAAACAGACAAGTGTGATGGATTCTGAGTAAATTTTTCCCGTTAAAACTAGTTTTAACTACTTGAAAGTCATTACTTCCCTATTTTTTTTCTATATGGGGACGGCTCAGTTTAGCGAAAATCTCTCAGAATCACTAATGAGAGACGTCATCAGTACTTACATTGCTTTCTCAAATGTAAAACACTATTCGCCTTTCGTTAACCGCTTGGTCTGAAATTGTCCCATTTTCAAAACGTCTAGTTGTCAAAACCCCCCAGGGATCGGATATTTAAGAATCATAGCAATGAGCTGATGGCCTCCTGCAGATGGGAATCCACCGGCGGCAACGAGAGCGCGGAGAGCCACGTGAGCCATAACGTGACCAACTTCGAGCTGTTCTACGAGCCGTTCTATGTGGCGCCCGACACGGTGCCTCCGCATGACGAGAGGTTTCTGGGATATGGCTTCACTAGGAACACGCAGGTGACGTACTATATTTACTTCTTTGTTGGTTTCTAAAGGTGCGTTGGACTAATTGTTGAGTTGAGAAAAGTTTAAACTATGTCGTCGGTAATGTTTTAACACGCTGACTGCGGCCCGCGGACAGCAGGTGCAGTAGGTCGACTCGAGCAAGTGGGTTTTCTGCACTCAAATCGCTAAAAAAATCTTTAGTGTGCCAAATATTTATTAAATGTAATTGTTCATGCCCAATACATTAGATTACTTACACTTATTTTAGTAGCTAAGCTTTCTTTTTTTTTAAAATAATGCGGGACTTAATCACACAGCATCATGGAGCCCCAAACTAAGCAGATCTTGTATTATGGGAACCACATGATTGATATACTACACATATATGTTTTTTTGTATATACATACATATTTTACATAGAAAACACCTAGACCCGAGACAAATATCTACAGAACATGCAAACATTTGTCCCGCAGCGGGAATCGAACCCGCAACCTTCTGCGTCTCAGGCGGGCCTTCGCCCACTGCGCCACAGAGGCCGTCAAAACCAAAATATATTAAATACTTAATAATAATAATATCTAAGTAAAGTTAAGGAAGGTAATGTATTTCAATCACTATTTTTTCATCAGACATTTTAAAAGATACCTATTAAGATACCTATTTACGTAGTTCCATTTGAGAATGTGATTTTCTAAACACTATCCACAAAATCCATCATTTAAAATTGGCAAGAGAAAAAAATGACCATATTAATTAATTATTTATATTTCGTTATCACCGCGTCTCAATGTTTGACAAAAGTAACTATTGTATAGATATGTTCCAGTTGCTCAAATAACTGCTAGAAAAATGAAAGCCTCGAAATTAATTTATCACGCTACGGAACAAGGCTGGCTGCAGGTCAAGGTTACACTAATGAGTGATGGCTGTAGTTGTGGTTGTTTAATTAATATTGGTTAATTATATTGCCGGTGGGACTCGTTTATATTATGATCCACCTCTTCTACACGTTTGTAATGTATGTAATACACGTTTGTATGTAATGACACGTTTTGTAATGTATGTAATATATTTATGTATTTGATAGGTAGTAGATTTCTTTGTGGAGGGCTCTTCCGTGGAGGTACTGCCACCATGCATATTTCAGCCATGAAGCAGCTGAGCTGTTTCGGTTTAAAGGGTGTGGGTGCCGGTGAAATTACAGGCACAAGAGGCTTATCATCTTCATGCCTCAAGCTGATGGATGTATGGCGTTGCATCGTAGAGCACTTTCCGGAGAAAAACGTGATCTACGATGCAATGCTTTGTGATGGGTACCACTTACTCAAGTAGTAAAGTACACTTCATCGAGTAGTATGAATAAAAATTGCATGAATCTATTAATTATTAATAACGCTGCTTATCTTCCCAACCAATTTTAAGGAATGTGTCAAATGAAGGATAATTAGAATCTTGGATATAATCAAGTAAAAAAAACTGTTTATTCATATCCTAGGATCACTTTGAATCATTGTTAAAGCAAGTGCAGTATTTTGCATTAACGTAACCATGATAAAAAGCCAAGCTGAATAAAAGATGAACTTTAATAAAATTCAGATTAGATAAACAATGCAAGTGTTTTAACCAGTTTCACCACACTTGCATTGTTTAGCAAATTTAAATATTGCCAGGTGTAAGCTCCGTTACAGTTACCCCTCAATATAAATGAGATAGGATATTGAAAATGTTTTTTTTTACCTTTTCATTAAATATTCTACAAGACAAAATATTTAGTACAAATTCCGCTAACTCTCTCTGACAAGTTCCACAAAATGCATACGCATGCACCGCCCTCCCGCCCGCAGATTCACATGCAAATCAGAGAAAGAACAAGCAAACATGCAATCATTAATAAATGCAACCGTCTACTTACTCTTCCACCAAATAAAAACAACACGTTAACCTGTAATTAGCTTGGAGAAACGACACACACATAAATACACAAGAAACTCAACAGAAATTCGACAATGTTTCGCCTTCCCCATAAGGCATCCTCAGGAATGATCCTTGTATGATGATGATTGTACTAAATATTTTGTCTTGTAGAATATCTTGTAATGGATTTCCGCAAAGTCACGCCTGAGTCAATTAATTATTTTCATTAAATGATTTTTTAACAATATCGCACTCCTAATAAAATATAGACCTAATCCAAAATCGTTGATTGTTGGGAATTGACGAAAAACTATTTTTTTTTACCATTTCATTAAATGATTTTTTTACCATATTTATTGAACTAAACGATTTACGGTTTACTAGTGATTTCATTTTGACTTGTGCGAAGATTTCCTATTGTAGCCACCCCACCACAAAACATTAATAGTGTGTAGTGGAGTGTTCCGTGCTATTTATGATCCTCCATAATATCTTCTTTAGTGCCTCCAACTATGTTGGTAGCTGGACCCTAGAGCCGATATTTACCTCAACTCCAATCATAAAAGATTCGATTGATTTTCGAAGAAAGCTGTCTGTGCGTTACCTCACGTTGAAAACAAACGTTTTTCCAATTTTCATTTAAATAAAAAATGATTTTGACGTACCAGTGATCAGTGATTGCTTTAAAGAATTTCAAATAAAAGAATTGCCTCAGTTGTAAGTACTTGGTAATTTTGGTTCACGCTACATTTGCCGGCCTCGGCTAGGTAAACACGTTATGTTTACTTAGCTGGTTTAATTGAACTCTGCTTCTATAAAAATATCAATTTGATTTGTCTGTTTCATCTTTTTTCAACATTGTTGGAGGCCTTTTGGTGGTCTAAAATATCCGACATGGTTACCAACTAACTCATGGATTGTGAACGAAACTATAAATAATCGGTTTTTAATAATAATTGGTAGGTATAGTAAAAATAATTAATATTAGGTACCCAACAGTCAAATAGATTTCTACCTTGTTAGGATGTCAATGACTAGTTAAAATAAAATTGTACTCTCACCAAAATTGGTTCTATTGGAATAGGGATGACGACTGAAAAATTCTAATCAGTCCGTCAGATAGTTCAATAAAAAATATGGGACACGTATTTTTTCTTTTGTCAATCACACAAAAAATGACAAAGATATAGTGCGTTGAAGTTCCGCGCGACGCGCCACGTCACGGCTTAGTACACTTTTTACCTAGCCGTGACGTCACGAGCCCCCACTCCCGAACTTTGAAGCTCTTTATCTCTGTCAATTGTTATTTATTTGCTAAATAAAAAAAATACGTGTCCAATATTTATTGTTGATCTATCTGACGGACTTTTCTTTCTAATTAGATTTTTTTTTACCCATTCGTCATCATCTCATCGTCATATCTCAGTGATTATCATCTCATAGAATTTCGTACATTCGTTCATAGGCTGCTACAACGTTCACAAACGTAGTACTAGTAGGTTTACTGTTCCTTGGTACTAACTAAGTCAGTTACCGGGGGGTGGGGGCCCTGCTACGGCGTAGAGGCACTCCTAAAGTATTTTGCATGCTATCAATGTAACCGTGCTACGGCGTAGCACTCCTTATGTTTTCTGCATGGTATCTAGTGTAAAAATATGGTATGAATGTACTGACATTCATACTGTTTACAGACATTTGAACTAGTTTAGACTGGCTGGACTTATTTTGTGACTATTTTATCGGTTTTTAACCACTGATGCAAGGAGAGGTGTGTTTGTGTATCTGTGTGTCTGCCTATGGTACCTATGGATCCTAAACGGATGACCCGATTTTAATATATTTTTAATTGTTTGAGAGGTGACTTCATCGAGTCATATTAGAAATGGGTAAATTTGTTAGGAAATATCCACATCTTTATACAATTCACAGTACAGGCCCTTATAAAATGTCTATAAAAATATTTAATAAAATTCCTGACAAAATTAAACACGCAAAGACAGATTCGTTATTTATTAAAAAAATAAAATTATTCCTTATTGACAAATGTTATTATGACCTAAATGAATTTTTGACAGATAAATTGAAATAATTTAATGGAATACATACTTTTGACATGAAATTTGTTATAAATTTTAATTTTGTTTCACTAAATCTTATTGTTTTAAATTTTCAACTTTAATTTTATTATTAAACTTAAAACCTAAGATAAAATAATATAATACCTACTCATAAAATCTACCCACCTAAAATCTAATGCATGAAAGCCTCGGTCTGCCTTCTACATATTGCCATGGCCTACGGGGTCCACATCTGATACTACCACACTATACTGTGTTAACTCTGTTACCTTATAACCATGTGATGACAATAAATATATTGAGTATTGAGTATTGAGTATTGAGTTTGTTTTCAGATAGAACATCAGTTTTCTAGTTAATGAAGGGATCTGATCTAAGCAATTCTACAGTACATGTCTGATCGAGTCAAATTTGGTATTCTTTTAAATTAACGATGTTGCAAGGTTATTTACCATTACCATTATTACCTTGACCTGATGATGCGGCATCATTTGGAAACTGCATGGTACTCAACTCCTCACCAAGTTACCGCAGAGGTATCGTGTTTGGGCTCATTGGAATCGTCTCAATGAGTAGTTGATAGGCAGATTGACCAGGGTCTGAATGATGGAGCAGGAAAGAGAAATGAGGATTTTGAGGCGGGTTTTTTAATTTATTTAGTGGCGTTACTTATTAAATTTCATAATATGTATGATATATGAAGCCTGCGGTGTCCGCGTGGGCGCAAACACCTTATTACTTTGTTTCGAAGTAGGTACATAGGTGCCGTTTTGGGGAAATAAACTATAAACTACATGAATATGTTCAAATATTGCAGATTAGTAAATTAGTATCATACTAATATTATAAAGGCGAAAGTATGTATGTGTGTTTGTATGTTTGTATGTATCCCATTCATCTCCGCAACGGCTGAGTGAAAGAAATACTCTAAGAAAACACTCCAATACGCTTAAACTGTTTATTTTTAGGTTTTATACCAATCTATCGTTTCATCAACTTTATTTAAAAAAAAAAATCAAAGTTAAATCGCGCGAATAACATTATCCAAGCCAAAAAATACTGTTAAGCGTGAACATTACCCGCCTCGGCTACCTTCTTTTTTTTTTGGTTGAAAATTTGGAATATACATATTTTTGACCTGGATTAACTGTCAATTTTTTGTCCGAGTACCACGCGAGCGAAGCTACAGGCGGAGGCTAGTTAAAGTATAAGAACCTTTGTAACCTTTGTGTGTAGGTGCATAGATAAATAAATTATTCACATACACAAGTAAACAAACATGTATGTACATTGTATATTATGCACCTGTCGTTAGTTCAATATATGGAAATAATCACAGAACAGAAATGTGGGAACAATAAATATATTTATTGTATCAATAAATAACTTTTGCTTTTATAAAAGTTACACAGTACCTGTTAATGCATACTAGTATGCATTATTAATCAATTATTTAAACATTAATCTTTACTATATATCAAACAACAACAATCGCTACATTATATCGATTTGTATGTACTGGACATAGGCCTCCCCTAATGAGGTCCATAGCATTCTGTCCTCAGCTTCTACCAGCAGCCTACTATTAGGTACGTACTATGCGTAAAATAAATTAGTAGATTACCTGATTTTAGCAATGAAACAAACAAACTAGCCTTCAGTTTAGTTCAGTTTTTTTCGCTCGTAATCAATAAGTTCCGGCCGAAAAATAATAAATAGCATTTACCTATATTGGTCCAGGTCATAAACTAAGTATTTAATTGAATATTTTCTTGTGAATTACTTTAATTAGTGTAAGTGGTTGTATAATGACCGTACTAATTAATTAAATTAAATAATTAAATAAATTAATAAATTTTCCAAGTTTCATCAAAATGAATTCAGTCTGAAAGCGGTGCAGGCATGTAGATGATTATGTGACATTAAATAACGAAGTCAACATTTTGGACAAAAAACACTCCTTTATTCGCGAAAACGGTAAGTAGGCTCAAACTTTAAAGAATGACGGATGACGTGAGTGACCTCATATTGCGTGCGACTGACCATACAGAACAAAGCTAAGTACGGGGCATCCCCGCGGACCCCTCATACACCGCTCGCTCCTTGCTTTGCTTGCGATCTAGGTAGTACCTACCAACATTAATACAACATACAATTAGGAATTTAAGTTGGTATATAAGTAGCTTAGTTCAGTATTAAGTTTCTATTACATTTGCTATGTAGGCAATAGGTAGGTAGGCTAATCTTGTCGCTAACAAAGCCATTACGGACTTACGAAGTTGAGTGGGATAATAATAAGATTAAATTCAACTTTAATATTTCATGATTATAAACAAAAACTTTTGATTTATCAAATTCGATGAAAGAAATATGCAAATAGCAAACGTAAACTATCGACGTAAACACGGTACGAAAGTCACTGTGCGCTGACGTCATCGCTGCATGTTGACGTCAATATTTACTTAGCAAGGGAAATAAGGCGGCACACATAGTAATTGTAGTTTTTTCGTGAAGAATGAATAATATTAGTAGGATATACAATAAAACTGTCGTTATAATCATCATAATCATCAATAACCTATAGAAGTCTGAACATAGGTCCCCAACGAATTACACAAAGAACGGTCTAGAGTCCTCTCCATCAACCGATTACCTGCAATCGTTGACGATGTCGTCGGTCCATCTGGTGGTGGTCTCCCTACACTTCGTCTTCCAGATCGCGGTCGCAATTCGAGAATTTTACCTTTATTCTCCAACGGTTATCGGTTCTACGGTCTATGTGGCCTGCCCATCGCCACTTCAACTTACTGATTCTGAGAGCTATGTTGGTTCTGTTACCCTGGTTCTCTTACGTATTCCTTCATTTCAAATTCTATCACGTGCTAGAAAGAATAGCTCTCTCATAGCCCTTTGTGCGACTTTGAGCTTGTGTATGAGGCCAATAGTTAGCGACCAAGTTACTCTACCATAAGTCATCACTGGCAACACGCGCTGATGGAATATTTGGTATCTGTGCCGAGAAGAAGTCCATAAAAGTCATATACTTATATTGTATCGTATATCAGTCACCCATAACATAAGCTCAAGCTTCTTACTTTGGGGCTAGATGTTGCTGTGTGAAAAGGTCCAAATAATTAGGTCAATATTACTTAATTATTTATTTGGTTTAATAAAAACAAACGGTTTTCAAAATAAACAATCGACGAATATTCTCCATTTTCTCGTGTGCGATTCCTTACAATGCACAGCGTTTATTGGCAACTCACCAGTTTGTAAATTATAGTTCCGTGGGCGAGGAACAGCACTAATCTGTCGTGTCTAGAGTTTCACAACTATTGTAAACATTTTCAAAGTCATTAGATACATAAATGTAACTAACTAAGCCGCTAGGCTGCGCCCCACATTATAATATTTTCACTTCGAATGATGCCCTTTATACAAGATAATAACATTGCATTTCCTACAAAAACATCCCTTTACAGCGTCCTCTCCTTCCGATCCATAATGGCGTAATGGATCTATGTTACCTTTATATTTTGTATTAAGTTTTAAGTTAATGTTGATAATCAAAGAGATCGGTACCTATTTCTAAACCAATAAAGTATAATTGGCATCAATTATTCATCTATTTTTCTCACGTTGACATTGAGCTTTTTCATGGCGATAGCAGCCGAAGGGACATGACACTCGAACCTCACGTCCGCCATTCTGCTGATGGAATTCCCGATTCTCTGCCAAATAGTGCGCTTTGGCACAATTCCACGAGCCAGCAAGATGTTGCCGCGGCTGAGAGAATCATGTGTTTATGCATTGATATGAAAACAAAGACTCAAAGGCTTGCGTTAGCGTAGTATTTTTCCTACATAAATTTACCTACTTGTGCGTGAAAAGCATACAATTTTACCTAAGTATAAGTACTTATTTTCAGTCACTTTTTTAAGTCACAAGTTTTTAATTCAAAATTTATAAAACCACCGACAAAAACCCCATTTCCAGTTACCTTCTATCTCAACCTATTCACATGGAGCCAACTTTGTTTGTGAGGAGTTGGGTATGCAGATTCGAGGTGATGCTGCAGTATCGAGTCAAGTTTACCATGTTGTAACATTTGTACAGTATATGTTGTACAGGAGACTTACGAAATTCTGAATCGATTAGACACGTGGAAGTTGCAAACATCCCTATTAAACCAGAAAAGAGCTGATGATATTCAAACGGCCAAAAATATCTTCTTAAATCATACCTAGCATTCTCGGTCAAATCACTATCCAAACAAAAAACAAAAATCAAAATCGGTTCACCCGTTTGGGAGCTACGATTCCACAGATACTAACACCCCTCTCTTGCATCGGGGCTTCAAAACGAAATAAGCTGTCAATGCTTTTGTTGTAAGTAGAACCTACACTCGATTTCCACTTAGCTTTTGGGCAAAAGGTACTGTTATTAACGTTCATAAATTTATACATAATATGTACCTACTAATGTAAAAAAAAATACTATAGCTGTGATTTTTCAAGATGTTTATCAATATTGAAACTTTTGCAATCAGCAAGTAATTACTACGGCCATCGAGATATTTTTATTTATGTCAAATACGCTTGGACGATTTTTGCCAGTTTTCTACTTGAAGACTGTCTACTCCTCTAGACTCTATAGAGTGCTATAAGACTACATCGATGACTACGGCTCTTCTATACAAAAATGCCATTACAACATTACAACTACTAAGTAGGTGCTGGAACAAAATAAGCCATTCAATATTCATGTCATTTTTCTGCGTGCATTATTCACTGTGGCCTTACAACTTTATGAGCGGCTGACCACATTTCATATTCATTTCCATTATCCCATACGTTATTCGTTATTTTTTGCGCTGCACGAGGCTATACGCTGTGTGTGTCTACATATTGTGTAGGATATTCCTGCAGCGGGGATCAAACTCATTAATTCGGCGTTGTTTCAATAACGCCATCGGTTGCATCTATAAATTTCGCCGCTGGCAATTACGGCACTGTCCGATCTGGGCAAAAAACCGGATTATTTATTACAATCACATTCCCAGCACCGAAAAGCGCACTGAAATTGGGTGGCTAGGAGTGGAATTGGCGAGTGCTCACTAGTGAAACTTTCAAGATTGCATTGTTTATCTACTAGCGTTGTCAGTGGTAAAAATATGAGAGACGTTTGAATTAAGTTTATAATTAAGATCATCGTTCTTATAGGTTCCTAATTTATTTGGTATAGAGCTCTAAATTTCTAAGGGAAAGACGCCTAATAAACCGAATTAAAAGCCTACAGAGGCTGTGGTTGAATAAACCATCATAATTTGAGCTCATTAACGAATTCCAAATACTTTATTAATGAACGCTAATTGCTTGACCGATGACCGATCTTAATATTATTAAAAAATTAAAGCGCCTCGGGATATTAAAACCGGCGTCCATTTGTTACATCAAGAATGTTTATCCAAAATTATTCTTTACTTTTCCTAGCCTGGTGAACCTCCTTAATGAGCTTTTGAACAATTCAACAAAGGATTCCCACACACTGTAAAATGTGGTCGTGAAAGAAACTGTTAAGCTTTCATAAAACAGAGGTATTAAAAGGCTTTGCGGGTTTTTGAATCCTATAGCGAAGAGCTTTCCTTGTGTGAAGGCATGAAGTCTTCCTGGGCTTAGCATTAATGCTGCTGGAGCTAGGATTATGTACTGTTCCTTTAAACTGAATTGATCCTGAACATTTAGTAGAGTTTAGAGGAAAGCCTACCTCTCTCGCACTAGGAAAGATTTAAAATTATTTTTATTCAAAACTAGACCCTCATGAAAACTTCGTACTACTTATAATTGATTTTTATTCTAAAGTGGCCTGTTCCTTTGAGTTTTAATTTTCTCTTTTCCTAACCAAACCCAGTATTGAGAGGGAACAAAAAATCAAATTCAATAAAAAACAATATGGCAATTGTTTTTAATATTTAGGGATGTTGCGGCACCCCAAAAAAGTACCGGCTGGGTTTATTACCAACCTTCAATTAAAGTTGATACATACCAACTGATATTTCGCTTACCGAAACATTCAAGTTTTAAAGTTCTGATTTTGCCATCTGAGGGATACCTAGGGTTATTGTTAGCATGTACTGATTTTTTTTTATTATTAAGCATGTAAGTAGGTATTTATGCTAGTCTCTATCTCTATGCCCAACTTTAACACGTTGACTGCGGGCCTCACACATGACGCTACACGCCATGTACCAGGAAGACGGAGTGTCCAGCAGAAGCATATCTGTGTTTTCAGCACTCAAAGTGTTATTGTATTTGATGATAAATAGAGTTGGTTCTAGCTTGATATACCAGTATAATTTGTTTACAGATCTTCTGTTACAAAAATTCATATTTAGTTTCTACGAGTTTATAAGTAGACCTGTGGTTGAAGCCAAAAGCAAAAGCAAAAGCTTGTGGTTGTGGTTGTGGTTGAAGAAGTTGTGGTTGTGGTTAGCTAGATAGCAATACCTACCTAAAGCTAGGCGAGGCGACCCCTGCAGAAATGTAGTTTACTTATGTTTTAACTACCTTTTCTGAGCAGTTCTGAGAAGTTAAGTACGGGTGAATATTTTTTCTGACCATTGACAAAACAATAATAAAATAATCATTGTTTATCAAAAGCGAATTTATTGAAATTGAAATCACTAGGTTTGTTATTTCATTTCGGATTGAATAATGTATACGAGCCAGTCAAAACAAAATCCAAAGAATGTTTTGTGTCCATTATTGTATACAAATGTTTTCGCTGTCATCGTTTTCATGCCATCTGAAGGCCTTTGACATAGTCTAAACACTCATTGATCACCTTTTGGTCATGAAAGGCCCCGCGCGCCCCATGCATTGATTAAATTACGTCGTGCAGTATAAACAATTCGCTGGCTCAAATTATTTCTATGAAGAATAACAATAAATGAATAATTGTTCTTATTAGAGGACAACCAGGCCACGAAATACAATAAATTGTTCTTCTTTGGATTTCTTATATAATTTGTAATACCTACATTAACAGTTATATAATTTTTATGACTGAAAAAGCACCGGGTGCCTTCCGAGCACGGAAGCGTAGCGTTCAGCTTGGCAGTTTATCTAAAATCAATGTAAAATGTTTCCATTCTTACTAGAAAGTAAAATAATATGTTCAAATGCTTAAAAGCTAGCGTTATTTTTAGCGTGTAACCGGATGCCGCTATATATAGCAGAATCCGGCGATGCCAACACGTCGCATTGCATGTGCCTACCTACTGATGATACCTACTCAATAACCTGTAACATGAAGTCATGTTACAACTCAAAGAGTATTTCATTTCTTCTAATTGTAATAGAAAACTAGTAGACATTCAAAATCTCTAATATTATACTTTTTATATACCTTTTTATGTTTTGTGCATGAAATTGATGTATTTGTTCGTAGTACTTACTTTATTTTTTAGTTCTGGAGCAATTTTTAGTAGTATTAGAGCTCTTTGTGAAAGGCTCGTCCGGGGAAGTACTACCAGCATGCCTATTTCTGCCGTGAAGCAGCTGTGCTGTGTTTTGGTTTAAAGGGTGTGGGTGCCGGTGAAATTAGAGACTCATGAGACTTATCATCTTCATGTCTCAAGTTGATGGACGCAGGATGTCGCAACGTACCCTACGACGTTCTTAATAAGCGTGATCTACGATGGAATGTAGTGTATTAGAAAGATTGCGATTAGTTACGATACCAAACCTATTGGCGCTTTTAAATTAGACACCGTTACACCCCGCAAGGGTTCTTTTTAAAACATTGTATTTTCAAAGCGATCTTTGACTATAATAAATCCTTAGACATTTTTTTATGCAAGGTCAGCAATGAGCTGTACTATAAATAAACTAGTTGACCCGCTCGCAACTTCGTTTGCGTTTATAAACTTTTTTTACATATGTCCTTTCATGTGAAATGCTTCCCAGGCCCGGTAATTTGACATATGAATGGATTAAAAAGTACCTACATATTACTACATTACCTACCCCATAATGTTCTCACTCCTTTTTTCGTTCCTGTTTCCGTTGGCAACCCGTCGCCAAGTTAACAGCCGGTATAGGTATGATGAATTTTTATATGCCTCACTCTTGATTATGATTGGTTACCCATGCAAACTTTCATCACATAAATCACCCTCTTTAAGTTTCATTTTCGCTACCAAAAGCAGCAAGTCCTTCTCCAAGGTCCCACCCATGGTTCAGCGTTTTAGGTGTTTATTTATTTTCGTTAGTCTCTGTGAAAAATCTCAAGTCTTTATGTAAAAAAAAAAACTTGCTATCCCCGTGGTATTCAAATAGCCAAGAACAAATGAATGAAATTTAAATTTAGAATTCTAATCCGATTTAAATATTATTTTCTATTTGACATTCCAATTTTAAAGAGTATCGCATTGCACCAAGCTTTTAAGGCTCCCCCACACAGGTGTGTTATTATCGGCGATAATATCGCATGCGTTATTGCGATAATGCGTCCCAATTCCTTGCACATAATTGCGTTTTCACGGCAGTATGTAACTTTTTAGCCATCCTAATACATAATGTACTAAATCTCTACACATCTCACATTACGCGCAACTATCAAAGGCATTGAAAATGTAATTTATAAATAAAGCACACGATAAAATTTGACTATAATGTACTGACGAATAAGTGAACGGAGCGCAGAATGGCTTAGCGCGTAAAAGCCCTTCTACTGCCTACAGTTTTTGTCCGTCTGCCTCCTAAGATGGCTCAAGCTGTAGCTTAATTCAATCTCGAGATATCATTTTTTCCGTTTCTTGAATAGCGAGCTCAAAAAAAAATTGGGAAATTCTCGATCCAGAAAATTGTTAAATTTTGACAAATTTTGGAAAATCTCAAAAAGTTACCACCCGATTTTGGAAATTTAAATTGCACTTCGAAGCCCTCCGGCAGACGCAAATATTGAATAATTGTGACCGATCACTTTATTCAATGCCACATCTTTTTTTAATGCATGTGACGAATTTACTTTTAATGTATGGTGTTTCAAAAATGTGAAGAAAAGAAATATCTGTGAAACTACAGGCAAATGTCAGAATTTCATGAATCGGGCACTATACTCGATCAGAAAAACTTAAATATTTTTAATATTTGCGCATGCGATATTGCGATATATTCTGTTATATTGTCTGATATTATCGCCAATAATAACGTACCTATGCCCACGCACCTGTGTGTAGGAGCCTTTATATGAGAATATAGGTTTTTGAATAAATTTGGAATGAGTTTTCAAACATGACATAGTGTCAAAATAAAATGGCATAACATGTGTCACTAAGGAGTATTGATATCAACTTCGATGCAAATCACCCCTATAAAACTTTCTACCACTTTTTAACCCCGTTAGGCGATAAATTTCAATAATATACGAAAAACGTCTTTCATCCATTTTGTTAAAGAATGTTTATGCAAAATTTGAAGTAGATTGGACCAAGGAATCACGTTGTTCCATACAAACTTTGCCCACGTTTTTCATCCCTTTAGGGGTAGAATCTCGAAAAATCCTTTCTTATCGGATGTCTACTTCATACAAAGAACACGCCCTCCAAGTTTCAGGTCTCTACGATCAACGGTTTAGGCTGTGCGTTGATCCGTCAGTCATTCAGGACAAAGGATTTTATAAGTATAGATTACCCTCCATTAAGGTATTTTTTTCAAAAACCTGGTATGCGGTCTTTTATTATTTAATATTCAAAGTGTTCTGACGAAGTTTAAAAAAAATCACATCACGCGTTAAGATTTTCCCATACAAACTTTACCACCCCATTGCAACCCCCTCAAGGACTATTTCAAATTTTCAATTACACAGGTTTGTTGACAGGGTTTTCAATGATACATGTCTCAGGTTTCAAGTTTCTAAGTTCAAGGAATACGATTTTTCATACAAACATTTTTACCCCTTTTCACCCTCTTAGGGGTTGAATTTCCAAAAACCGTTTCTTAGTGAGCGTTCACACTTTTTAAAGACTACCTGTACCAAATTTCAAACCTCTAGGCCCTGTAGTTTCTGAGATTTCGTGATGAGTGTGTCAGTGAGTGAGTGAGGATAGTTCTCTTTTATATATATAGACTAGCTGACCCGCTCGCAACTTCGTTTGCGTTTATACTCTTTTTTTACGTATGTCCTTTCATGTGAAAACCTAAGCCCGGTAATTTTACACGGGACCCTAAATTCGAATGGAATAAAAAGTACCTACATATTACTACATTACCTACCCCGTAATGTAGTAATATGTAGGTACTTGTTCCCGTTCCCGCTCTCACTCCTTTTTTCGTTCCTGTTTCCGTTGGCAACCCGTCGTCGCTAAGTTAACAGCCGGTATAGGTATGATGAATTTTTATATGCCTAACTCTTGATTATGATTGGTTACCCATGTAAACTTTCATCACATAAATCACCCTCTTTAAGTTTTATTTTCGCTACAAAAATCAGCAAGTCCTTCTCCAAGGTCCCATGGGTGGGACCTGTAGAACCTTCAGCGCTTTAGGTGTTTATTTATTTTCGTAAGAGTCTCTGTAAAAAATCTCAAGTTAATTATGTAAAAAAAAACTTGCTATCCCCGTGGTATTCAAATACCTATCCAATACAAATGAATGAAATCGAAATTTCGAATTCTAATCCGATTTAAATAATACTTTTTATTTGACATTCCAATTTTAAAGAGTATCATCCCATTGCACCAAGCTTTTAAGGCTCCCCCACACAGGTGTGTTATTATCGGCGATAATATTGCATGCGTTATTGCGATAATGCGTTCCAATTCCTTGCACATAACATAATTGCGTTATCGCAGCAGTATGTAACTTTTAAGCCGTCCTAATACATAATGTACTAAAATTCTACAGATCTCACACTACGCGCAACTATCAAAGTCATTGAAAATGTAATTTCGAAATAAAGCACACGATAAAATTTGACTATAATATACTGACGAAAAAGTGAACGGAGTGCAGAGAGGCTTTGCGCGTAAAGTACCTTCTACTGCCTACAGTTTTTGTCCGTCTGCCTACTAAGATGGCTCAAGTTGTAGCTTAATTCAAACTTGAGATGTCATTTTTCCGTTTCTTGAATAGCGAGCTCAAAAAAAGTAATTGGGAAATTCTCGATCAAGAAAATTGTTGAATTTTGACAAATTTGGGAAAATCTCAAAAAGTTACCATCTGATTTTGGAAATTCAAATTGCACTTTAAAGCCCTCCGGCAGACGCAAATACTGAAATAATTATGACTGATCACTTTATTCACCTACATATCTTTTTTAATGCATGTGACGAATTTACTTTCAATGTATGGAGTTTCAAAAATGTGACGAATTTACTTTGTGGCAAATGTACAACAACCCCTCTCATACCTGTGAAACTACAGGCAAATGTCAGAATTTCATGAATCGGTGCACTATACTCGATCAGAAAAACTAAAACATTTTCAATATTTACGCATGCGATATTGCGATATATTCTAATAAATTGTCTGATATTATCGCCGATAATAACGTACCTAGGCCCACGCACCTGTGTGTAGAAGCCTTTATGTGAGAACAACGTTTTTTGAATAAATTTGGAATGAGTTTTCAAACACGACAGTGTCAAAATAAAATGGCATAACATGTGTCACTAAGGAGTATTGATATCAACTTCGATGCAAATCACCCCTAAAATAACTTTCTACCCCTTTTTAACCCCGTTAGGCGATAAATTTCAATAATATACGAAACACGTCTTTCATCATTTTTGTTAAAGAATGTTTATGCAAAATTTGAAGTAGATTGGACCAAGGAATCACGTTGGTCCATATAAACTTTGCCCACGTTTTCACCCCTTTAGGGGTAGAATCTCGGAAAATCCTTTCTTTTCGGATGCCTACGTCATACAAAGAACACGCCTTCCAAGTTTCAGGTCTCTGCGATCAGCGGTTTAGGCTCTGCGTTGATCCGTCAGTCATTGAGGACAAAGGATTTTATAAGTATAGATAACCCTCTATTGAGGTATTTTTTTCAAAAACCTGGTATGCGGTCTTTTATTATTTAATATTCAAAGTGTTCTGACGAAGTTTCAAGAAAATCACACCACGCGTTAAGATTTTCCCATACAAACTTTACCACCCCATTGCAACCCCCTCGAGGACTATTTCAAATTTTTTATGACACTAATCTTCATTGATTGTATGGAATAATACATGTCCCAGGTTTCAAGTTTCTAAGTCCAAGGAATACGATTTTTCATACAAACATTTTTACCCCTTTTCACCTTCTTAGGGGTTGAATTTCCCAAAATCGTTTCTTAGTGAGCGCCTACACCTTACAAAGAATACTTGTGCCAAATTTCAGATCTATAGACACTGTAGTTTCTGAGATTTCGTGATGAGTGTGTCAGTGAGTGAGTGAGTATAATTCTCTTTTATATATATAGATTACATAATTTCCACGGTAAAATTAATGATAAATTATAAACAACGTATCATAATGTTTGTTCTACCCTGAAGACGCTTGACATGACATTGAATAGAAACTCATATACATAATTTATAATGACTTAATGAGTCAGCTGGCGTATTACATTATTAGTAACCTACTTTATCTGTCCAGGCCATCATTAAAGTAATTTCTAAAACATATATAGGTAAAGTATTATATTCGTAACCAGGCGTCGTTAATGGACATCTTCTTGAAGTTGTTTCGGGGTACACATACCTCGTGCAGATTTTGCACTTAGGTACAAACAACTTTGAGAAGGAGGCTATGAGGAGGGTTCCTGGGTCACGTATGAACTTGATACTACGTCGAGTTTGTACCAATAGGTCTATGGCAATGTCTGAAAACGAAACTTTTCTACCATTATTTCGGAACGGAGCTGAAACTTGAACACTTACTGTACGGCTAGTCCACCAGTTTATTCGCTCATCGAGTTATGAAATGAGCTGTGCTCGTAGTTTCTCTGCAGGATTGAATTCGCAACCAAACTATTCGATAGAGAACTAAAGTTGTCGACATTTCTCAGAGAATTAGTAAGCTGAAGTGGCAGTGAGCTGATCATATCTGCCAAAGAACCGACAGCGACCGTTGGGATAAACGAGTTCTTGAGTGGAGACCGCGTTACAGCAAAAAACGACAATGTTGCATTGCCAAAAATTCTTCCAAAATTATATTCTTCAAAAGTTTTTAACATTACAAGGTTTACCTGCTATTTATAGGTACGTACATTATGTTTGTAAATAAAAGCTAAAATATAAATATTTTACCATGTCGCAGACTGTTCTATTTCGATTCACCTCTACGAAAAGTTACTAATAAAATAAGAGTTATGATTTAACTATCTAGGTATTACCGTGGTATTACTAAATTTTATTGCATTCGAGTAAAGTAAACATGTATGCGAACTCAAATCGCGCGAATATATAAATTGCAAGTGACATGTTGAGGAATAGATAGAACATAGTAGCTAGTAATAGAAGAGCTAATTTAAATCGGGTCGATGTTTTGTCTTATGATGAAACGTATCTAGAAATAAAGTACGTGTGCTCGGGTCTTTGATCTGTGGAACTTTACTTCTTTTTCGCTTTTCTTCTTTTTCATTAGACTTGAAATAAACATTACAATCCTGAAAAATTGCTCGTAATTTCACACATCTACTAGAAAATTATACAACTTAAAAAACTGTTTGTGTTTGTTATCTGGGCACTTTGTACGTACAATTAGCATTAATAACGATTGTTTGCACTTGTGAAAGTAACCTAGGTTATTAAGATTTTTGATATATCCCAAAATTTTCGACTCAGGCGGGATTTGAACCCGCGACCTTCCCATCAATACCGGGTTCAAATCCCGCCTGAGTCGAAATTTTTGGGATATATAAAAAATCTTAGATTTTCCCTGAAGTGTGGGTAAACACTTAAAATACAAAAAATCAATCTAGGTTATTGTTCCTTAGGATTATTATAATCATGATTTAGTGACATAGCCACCCAATTTCAATATAATAGGTACGAATAGAAGGTCCTTCTAAATAACGACCTAGCAAACTAAACTTTTGCTGGCGAGCGGAGCGAACCACGAATTATTAAAGAATTTTACTACTTAACGACCAACGCGTTAATATGCTATTTCGGCTTATTTGGCTGTACCATTGATATATACTGGTCACAATGGTTAATAGATATTTCTTATCAATGCAACTTTTGCACTGTCAACGAACGCAAAGGTCGTGACCGTGAGACCGTGCGAAATCGTCGCGGTCGTGTTAAGCAACCACTCGAATTAGGGCATCGAAGATAGAGCCTGGTATTTGCCTGGCTGATGGTAAAGTGGCCGGTGGTATTCACCTGGCTGGTAACGTGATTGGTGATGATGACGGCTGCCCATCGGACTGTGTTACTGATCTTATGTTGTCTGGCTTTTGGAGGTGAGTGTTACAATTACGAAGTTTTGTGTATCACGAAATCAATTACGTAGCCCTTTGAAGTGGTACAATTGCATAGACTTACGTACTCCGATTAAACATTATTATTCAATGCGAATTATTGCAGCATTACAGGGAACTTTATGAATAATTGGGATTGAAATTGGTTTACTTAAAAGCTAAATAGTAATTTTCTTTTAGATCTCCAAGATATAGACGCTGATCAAAAGAGTACAGAAGAGGATCCCGCAGACACGGAAGTCCAAGTTCTTGAAGAACAGGATATCGACCTTCAGGCTTGTCCTGAGCTAAGTGGTCAGATCATCGGAGGCAGGCCTAGCTCCGTCAACAGGCACCCGTACCAGGTGTCGATGGTGCTGAACGGGAACTCCTTCTGTGGAGGGTTCATTATCAGCAGGAGTTACGTGCTGACGGCTGCTCATTGCATGAAGAAGTAAGTAATAGGTTTCCATAATATTAGTTAGTCTATAGAAAGTTCCCAACAAGGACATAGGCTTCTTTTGATCTATTAAAATTTTTAGAAGTTATTTTGGTAGCTATGGCAACAGCTACATATAAAACAGTACATTAGTCAAACGATGAGTTACATTAACAAATTAAAACGTTATTTTACGAAACTTACCTATTTTGGTCCCAAATTATTCATAAAAATTTAATGATTGATTTATTTCTAAATTTAAGGGACTTCTAATAAATACCTACACAACTATAGGCTGGCTGAAGGTTTTATTGTTCTAGGTAAAGTATGAAAAATACTGGAGTTCACACAATCTTAATTTTTATTCTTGACATTTTACAACGAAGTAAAATATTAGGATAATACATTATAGAATGAGGTTGGGCTGCCAACACACAACTACGTTTGTATTATTTTATTTTATTAATTGATTTGTCCAAAATTTCATTTCAGTTGTACGTAGGTAGGTATCTAAATAACGTAAGATCGCTCAGGTAAAATGATCAGTGGAGTTATAAAAATGCGAAGCACCCATAAAAGCTGGATATTATCTCTTTCTTAACCTTATAAAGATACCATTTTATGAGAAAACACGCAGTATTGGCTTTTATTACAGTTGCTTAGAGATAGATAGATCCCGTGGACTCATAGTTTTTCATGGTCATCTCAATCTTTACCCAAGGACGAAATCGCAACGCCTCTTAACTTTATGGCTTTGGAGGAAACATAATAAATAGTTCAAACGCTCAGCGTCGGTACGAACCGTAGGCAGGGACGCTGACCCAACACTAGATAAAATCATGCAGAGGGACAAAATTTTGCCTAAGATAGAGCCTTCTAAGTAAGCAACGCGCTCTAGAGCATCGTTTCTCCTTTAAGTTTACGACTATAGTAGCGGTAAAACCTTACACAAGTTACATTTTATGTAAGTTTTATGTCTTCCGTATAGTTATGGTAAGGGCTTTGTAAAAATCGTGCCTTTTTGCATCGAGAAAAACGAATTGAAAAAGTTCAGAGTGTGTTGGCAAAAGACAAAATAACTCTCAATACTGGGAACTCAGATAATAACATAGAAGACAAATATGTAAACTTATGCCAACAAGTATAATTTTCTCTACGCCAATTGATTTATAGGTAAGCAATAATAATAAGGTAGAATCAATACAATTTCAGATAAGTGAAGACCTTTGCCAAATGGTTCGTGCCATTTAAAAAACTGCTGTTGATATTATTTTTTGGGTTTGCCTGAAAAAAAAATCTGGTGTTGCTACTTTTAGGGGCGTCTGCAAAACCACACAGGACAAGCTTTGTGTCTGATGTCAGAGTTATAGAGTTATCTAATATAGAGTTTATTTTCGTAGTAATTGCTCGATAAAATAATCAGAGCGGACGACCAGCTGGAACGGAGCAGTAAACTAGACCATTCTGGATATTTCGGGACGTTGCCTAATTAACTGTGGTTCTGGTTCTCGGAATAATTAACAACACTCATGTGATTTAATGTACAGTTATTGCATACTAGATTCCACCTGCGGCTTCGCTCGCATGGTAACTGGATAAATAAATAAATAAATAATACTGGACTCTATTACATAGCATCATGTAGCCCCAAACTATGCAGAGCTTGTACAGGGTGGGTCATTAATATGTACGATTTTAAAATTGAATTTTCTTTGGAACGAGGGGCGCGCTGGAAGTGGAGTTGTTTAGCTCAGTTCACGGAAAATTTATCGCAAAATAAATAATCGTCGCATGATAATAATCACATGATTGATAATTTTTTTTTTGTAAATACAATATGTGATACATAGAAAACACCCAGACCTCAGACACAAAATCTGCAAATAATGCAAACATTTGTCTCGGGTAAAAGTAGCCTGTGTGTAAATCCACGTAACAAACTATTGTTATATCTATTCAAAGTTTTAACCAAATCCGATTTCCTGCTACGGATGTGATGGGAACAAACATACACACACAAACTTTTGCATTAGTAATATGATGTTATTGTATGATGGCACTCTAGGCAAGTTATACCAGGTTACAAACATGAACACAGTGATCACAAAAAATCACTTTATGATAGAGATACTTATTAGCATTGTGATAGTAACAGTAGCTTTGTGGTTTATAGTTCATTAGAACTAAGCAATACATTTTGAAATGTAATCTAAGTAAAAACTGATAAAAATTATATAATTATGAATATCAAAGGGATATTTACCATGATTTGTGAGTTCTGTCGTTTCCCAAAAAAAAAATTATATACGAGTATATGTTGGCCATGATCGCTGGGCCCTTTTATTAAATAGCCGTCGCTGTCCCACTGCAGTACAAAAGCCTCCCGTCCCTTGTTCGTCTCTTCGCGATTTTATGCTGTGTTAGGCCTTGTTGGTAAATATGAGTCAACCTGCATCTCATTCTAGGGTTTCCACGTCATCCCCTAGCATCAAGTGAGATCCACTCTGTGGTTCTCTTTGCACACAAGTCGCTTGGCATTGGATCTTTGGACTTAGAATATTGTATCTTTGAAACATATTCCAATCATTAACAAAGTGAATTTCTGTCGATTCCTGTTATGTGAGTTTGGCAATGTTCAATTATTTGTCCCAAGCTTGTTCTCGATACCAACATAGCGTACAGTTGTGGTTATTGTCCACGTCACAAAGGACAGTCGGGACTTTCCACGAAAATGTAACGTGATCGTTATAATGGATACTATTACTTGGATACTGTTATTTCATACGGTATTTCTTAGAAATATATCTATTTAGTTAGTGCAACTTTAACTTCATTCTGCTTCTCGCTGACTCGACAGCATTATTTCTTTAAATATGTAATTTACCATCTTTTTCTTCTTTCTCCTGGCTTTATCCCATTTGTGATTTGGGGTCAGTCCTGCTAGTACTTCTGCGCCACACCCTACGGTTGTGGGTTGTCTCTATTGTTGCGTTACTCGCTACCATGTCATTTTTCATTGTTCGAAGCCAGGTCATTGTTGGTCGTTATTTTTCCTTCCTCTATATTCATATAATGTATATATGTTATTTTTTACCATAATGTCATTAAAGCTAATACAATACATGTTCAATACCGACTAGATAAGTACCGTATACATTCCGATTTCGTATGTAACCCTTGGCTAAGTTTTCATTGTAAGTCTAATTGCCATCGATTTATAAAATAGGCAAGTAGTTTACAATATTGTGTCTTTCGGTCCCTTTGTGGGCACAACCTTTGTCTAGTCCCAAGTCTGCGGATAATAGCCTGACCCATTCAAACGGCTGCTTTTTCCGACACTGAATATTTTATGAGGCACTATGTTATTACATTACTAGGGTTTCATGAGATATTTCATAGCTACGGCTATATTTTGGACGTAACCTTAGAATGCGACACATTGTACGGCGCTTGGTACTTACGAGTTTAGTATTTGTCATTTTGTCTCAAGAACCTACTTACTCAATTACTTTGATGTCCCTTGTAAAATACTTTATATTGCACAAAGGCAGAAAATAATGTTATTTACATTTTATTTGACTCTAAGATGGTGATGTTTCAATCTAAGAATTGTATAGTTTCCTTTTGTTGGCATTGAAAAAAATATTTACGGCCTATGTAGATATGATTAAATAGTAGTTAGATTTTCACCAGTTCCTATATTTTAGCGTTCTACCGACTGGCATTCGCCTCCGAGTCGGGAGTACCAGGCGTGATTCGGGGGGTCGGATCGTGCCGGTAGCCAACGTGACCGTCCACCCCCAGTATGGCCGGCCTATGTACGACAATGACATCGCTGCATTGCGCCTCGCCCAGCCCTTGACCTTCAACAACAACATTCGGCCAATAAGACTGCCGCAGCCGAGGCAGGGAGTTCCACTTGTCAGGCTGACGGTCACGGGGTGGGGCCTTACAGCTGTGAGTAACATCGCAAATCGATTTATATGACGTGGTTAGCTTTGCTATGTTTCTAAAATGAGTTTATCCAGTTTAGATGAATGACTAGCTTTCGCCTGCGGCTTCGCTCGCGTGGTAACGAAATAAAAAGTAAGTTATATGTTAATACAGGTCACAAACGATGTATATTCCACCACCACACACTACACCAGCCTATATCATTCCACTGCTGGACATAGGCCTCCCCTAATTTAGGCTAGTTAGGCTGCGCTATGCCGCAATCAGCCAGCCGCCAGAGCCACGTTTGTTAGTTAGCAGGGTGCACCACGTGCAGGTGAGGTTGGCTTGGGTATTATATTCCAAGTTTCATCCAAATCCATACAGTAGTTACAAACATTCATCCATTCATCCATACATCCATACTCACAAACTTTCGCATATTAGTAGGATTGGATGACAATTGCTGCCTCTTTTTTCATCATTTCAGGCACCAATAAGGTGTTAACTGCTGTTGCTGATGATGAGTGTTATCATAACTGTGATATCAATAATGAACCTACAAAAATATGCTAATATAAAACTTTGATAGTGCATGTAACATTGCTTGTTGTTCATCATCCTATTATTTATTATATATTTATTGAATACTGTATTGGCCTACAGCCGCGAGGTCGCCGTATCCCGCGGATCATGATGGAGGCCCAGGTGCCGGTGGTGCCTCACTGGCTCTGCAGACTGTCCTACGGCGATGCCCTCACTCGGAACATGTTCTGTGGGGGACACTTTCTGATTGGTGGGGTTTCTTCTTGTCAGGTAAAAAAACATGTTTGAGTAATCAAGTGTGCGTATGAAAAAAGGAGTAGTTTTATTTTGAACAGTAAATCGAGACTACATTTTGTTATTTTCTATGGGCAAGCTATTGCCCTCGAGGCTTGCTTGGGCAAGAATGAGGTCGACCATGGAACGAGCTTTTCCAGAGATGTTTATTAACATTTGGGTTCATATGGCAATAAACATACATATAGGCAGTTGGTGGTGAAGGTACATAACCTGAAAAGTATTTAGGCAGCAACAGCTGAACATATTAACGGTCGTTGGCTGTTTATAGCTAGTTATTTTTACAGAAGTTTTATTATAAATTTTTAGTCATCATACAGTTAGACGTTATGTGATGCAATTTTTCATTACTAATCCCACAGTAAGAAGAAAATGTTTCAAAGCTTTTAATTTTTCAGGGTGATTCTGGTGGTCCAGCTGTGTTCAGGGGCACGGCTTTCGGTGTAGTGTCGTTCGCGAGAGGTTGCGCCCTGCCCCTCTCCCCGACCGTCTTCACCAACATCGCTTCCCTCAGAGACTGGATCACCAACAACACTGGAGTTTGAACGCTACACGGATATACTTAAAGCTCCAAATTTCCCAGCTGAATGCTGTATTTTTACACACATGTTTTTCTATGGCTTTGCGATATTAACAAAAGATTGGACGCTATTCCAAAAATTTCAAAGCTTGAATTACTTTGTTTAAGTTTTCTGGACCAGGCTCCGAACTCCACAGTAGATTCAACTGTATCACCATGGAGCTAAAGTTAATTTTTTTTAACACGTTGTGATTTAAAAATACTTCATTCAACTAGTGGGCCACCAGGTCCACAGGGATTGGCACTCTAAATTACTGTTGTTAAAGTTTAATATTTGTTGGAACGTAGAGATTAAAAATAAACTTATGCGTTGGCTTGTTTTATTTATTTTTGTACCGTTTTTAATAAACTTTCCGTAGTAAAATTGTTTTTTTTTTTGGATTCTTGTTCGCTGTAATTAGACCTATCGTATTTTATAGAAACATAGATAGAAGGTTTGTTCATTAAAATCGAAGGTTGCTTCATTAAAATGTTTTGAGTTCTAGTACCTAGGAGCCGATTATCTTATGCCGATAAATCATATATTGCATATTTAATGTTTTTCATTTCTTACATACTTTCTAGTTAAAGTTACTTTAAAAATACAAAAAAAAAACTTGATTATTAGGTACAAAAAATGCCGCGAATTGTTGTTATAGCGAATAATCGAATACTGTTTCAGTAAAATATAATATAGTCGTCATTCCCCATGGCGAGCAGTTCAATAACTCGTCATTATTATTCGAGATAAAAAAATCATACGCTTGAACTAGTTACTGCTACTTGAGCTTGAAGTAGTAGACTTAAACTTAACAATCAATTTTATATTTTACGATAATCTAAAAAAAAATCTAAGGGAAAAAAAACAATGAGAAAAGTAAACAATGAAGTTAAAGAAATCAGTCATTTATTACTGATTTTATATTTAACTAATTAACTACAACATGACATGACTTACTAACTTTTTATATTAATGTGTGTAATAATAAATAAGTAGCAGTATAATGTGTTTTAATTGTAATAAAAAAAATATATGATAATATTAAAATTTTTAGTTTTGATCTTCATTAAGAATTTATTTTTGAAATCTATTCGCCAAATGTCGAATAATACTAGCTATTATTCGGTAATCAACGAATACCAAAAAATATCGAGTATATCGAGTAACTAAAACTAGGTAAGGTACCTAGTAGATAAACTTATCTGTTACTATTATCGATAATAATGTAGGTATCGATACAAATAGTACTTAAAATAAAATAATAAAATAAATAATCCGGGACTTAATCACACAGCATCAAGTAGCCCCAAACTAAGCAGAGCTTGTATTATGGGAACCACATGATTGATATACTACACATATATATATATATATTTTTTTGTAAATATATACATATCATACATAGAAACACCCAGACCCGAGACAAATATCTACAGAACATGCAAACATTTGTCCCGCAGCGGGAATCGAACCCGCAACCCTCTGCGTCTCAGGCGGACCTTAGCCCACTGCGCCACAGAGGCCGTCGAACTTACCTACCTATATAGTTAATTTTCAACAAACATCTGTAATAAACGCTTCATAATATCTTACAGGTATACGAAATGTTCCTGATCGGCTACCAGTTCCGAGTCCTGTCTCCAATCTTCACCATCCACTGGGGTCTGCAGGCGCGCCTCAACCGCCCTTTGTGGAGGGAGAAACAAAACGAGAAGAACAGAAAGCATTTTGAGACGTTTAAAAGGGAGCTGTTCGCGCGATACAGGAAAGACCCTCTGCATTTACTGCGGAGGCCTCCGCAGAAGAAGACCTAGGCCTCGCAAGGCCGCGCGATGAGTGTTGCCGGCCTTATCTATCTGTCAGTGTTAGGGACTCTACTCTGATTCAACTCTTAGACTCCAGTGAACTTCTGTAACCTATGTGTGAATTTAAAGTGGATTTTCTTGATTATTGAAGAGAACGTGAATTGGATGTAAAAGTGATATTAACTAGGTTTAAGTGTTAAGTGTTTAGATGACAAAGTAAATCAAGAAAGAAATAGCAAATTGATAAGTACAGCGATTTAGCTAGCTGAAACAAATATCTTGGGATGTAATATCCTTTTACCTTCCATCGTGGTTTTTCTGGGTGTTTCAGTAGTAGAGTTCGTGAATGTGAACGAAGTTAGGAAGTAGATAGCCAAGTGAATTATGGTCGCGTAGAGAGGGTTCCAATATTCTAAGCTTTTTAAGAACTGGTTATCCGGAATCATTGACAAATCCAACGTGTAGGTACACATATATTAAAATTTGGTTTTGTCCTCACTTTTTGGGAAGTGTATTTATGAAAGAAAGGAACCTAAAATTATGCGTATTGTGGGTTAATTATAGAGTGCATTGCGAATCTGTAGAGTGGTGTTGATGGGATCATTCATTGATTTTCTTCCAAGTTATAGTGATGAAGAAAAACTATCTACATGTTGTCTTTATGCTATTTAAAAAAGCTTTTTGACCGATAGTAAAACCATTTACCCTCAGCATCCATGCTAAACCAGATGGAAATAAGTTAAGGGTGGCCAGTTAAAAGGTATTAAGGTACGCACTTAGGTTTCGATGTTGTAGATTCGATTGTATTGTGGCGTGAATGCATCAAGAAATACTGATCGGTACAAGTACAGAGATCCCACGTATACTAGGCGGTACTACTGATACTTTGTAAAATAGGTTGTAAAAAAGATTATACTATTATACCTTGTCCAAGTTTTGTATATCTAGATAAATAAACTAAGCACTAACTATAGCTAGGATCTGTCTCTAAGCTTTTATTTGTTTGAATGTAATGACAATAGCAGTGACGGCTCTACGACATTTTATACAAAGTATTTGTATCTATCAAGTCTAATGCGAATAAATAACGACACGCGTTCGTCAAGCGCCACGCGCGTCAGACCCCGATTTGAAAGTTGTTGTATATAATTTGAGTCTTATGATCCGCCTCGCACCCGCCTCGCGCTCGCCTCGCGCCCACCTCATGCCAACTCCGCGCTCACGAACGAAGTAGTCTAGTCACTAGTAGTACAAGAGTACAAGCGGGTGCGAAGCGTGCGCGAGGCGTGCACGATGCATACACTGAATTTGCAACATGATGTGGATGAGATGTACAAATGGGGCGAAGCAAATAGAATGGAGTTTAACCCGTCTAAATGCTATGTCATGACTTTCGGTCGGATGCGGCACCCTGTTTCTTTTCAATACAAGCTTGAGTCTAATCTTATCGCAAGAACCACAACTGTTAAAGACCTCGGTGTCACTTTCGATCGTAAATTAACCTTTCATGATCACATTACTACCGTTAGTAAGGAATCTTTCCGAAGGTTAGGATTTGTGCTAAGAAACTGTCGTGACTTTCAGAGTGACCACGTCATAAAGCTTGTCTTTGGCGCGCTGGTTCGCAGCAAACTCGAAGCGAGCTCATGTGTATGGCACCCGCACGAAAGCACGTATGCTCTTCTGTTGGAAAAGGTGCAAAAGGCTTTTCTACGCTTCATATATAAGCGCCTTTATGGATATTATCCATACAAGTACCCAACAAAATTTCTCCTGGGCTGCTTGGGGTATAATAGCTTAGAAGTCCGGAGAGCGAATGACCAGCTAACAACCATGTTAAAAATTCTTCATGGAAAAATTGACTCCCCTGATCTTCATGACGAACTTTGTCGGCTTTATGTTCCCCCAAACTACCTTCGCTGTAGGAAACACAGGTTGTTCTCTGTGCCAGCTTGCCGAACTGTTGCACGCGCTCGATCTCCCATTCCGCGAACTCTCTCCGCGCTCAATGCCCTCCTGGACGCAAGCCCTGACTCTGATGTATTTGCGAACGGATGGAAGGTGATTTTGACTGACTGCCTGAACTTTTGTGAGAAGTGTGTGTAGGATTTTTATCTGCTTTATTTTTTTTTTTTGTTCGACTTGTGGTTTGACTATTAAGTATTGGAATTTATAATTACTGACATTATTATTATTATTATTGACTATGTACTAAATATCTACTAATTTAATTCTGACAGAAGTGTGTATGAGTTTATTGATAGTGTGTGTGTAAGTAAGATATTGATTGATTATTTGACTACCTATTGAATTTGTTATTACTGACTATTTTTATTGAATTTTGACTATGTAGAGATGTATAGATGTAAACTCAACCAAATTTTTATAATTAGAGTAATTGGCGCAAGCCGTTCTAGTTATGAAGTCAATAAACATAAACAATAAACAATACACTGATTTTGGGGCGAGCACAACGCGTGTGCGTGGTCGGCGCGGGTCATCTGAACATGCTCTAACACATTCTCTGCTGATGATAACTCCCAATCTCCAGCTTTGGTAATCCCTAAACCCTCGGCTGGACCGACGGTGGTTGAAGTAATGATACATTTCAAAAACAAGTAAAGAAGAAAGAACAGGAGACACACATCATCTAGAAATTATACTGTACATAAAACAAAGCATATATTTGTAAGTAGCAACTGATGCCTAAATCACACCTACGTTGGTACACGCAAAGTAGCACTTAAGTATCTAATTATTAGTTAGCACCGAGCTTATCAAGAGCTCCATAGATAAAAAATTTAGGTAACGTATTAAAGATATTTGCAATTAACTCAATGCGATAAAGTCTCTATTTTACAAAATAAAGCTGCTTGTCTAATCAAACCAGATCGCTATCAAACCAGATCGCTTAAAAATATTATGTAAGTACATACGTCATCTAAAATCAGCTTTCCTTATTTTCGATGTACCGACTTTATACAAGTGTATAAATAGTGTTTACGGACCATCCCTAAACATAAGCGGCGCGGACAAGAATTTTTAGCCTCTCTAGTCTAGAGGCTAATTCTTTATAGGATAATGTCCAAATAGCAGTAGCTTAAACGCGATTCAGTCGATTTTACATAAATCGCAATACGCTATTCAATATTTGCACCGATAAATTGTTTATAACAACTAAGTACATGTAAGCTAACAGCTTTTTGTTTATTTCACACGTTCGTAAGTTACCTAACATAAGACATTTCTATTTCTGCCTAGTCCTAATCAATGAATCAATTAATTTTATTTATGTAATTCCTGTAAAGTAATGTATTAAGTATTTTTATCTTTTTTTATATATATAAATAAAAGATGCAGTGAACAACTTATATTTTAAATAATTTTAATTTATAAACTTTTGTCATTTATATTATATTTTATACTTTAACTATTATTATAATGTGAAGAAATTATAGAAATCACTGTCATAACTCTCTGATGTATGTATTTGTGAATAGTTGTGATTTTTTTAAAGTGAAAGAAGCATTTAAATACAAAGACTTGAATATACACTTAAAACGTATTTTATTAATTTTACACGTAGTTACATTACACCTACTTAAACATAGTATCTTAGGGTATTCTACTTATGATGTATATATTGAGTAGGTACATAACAATACCAACAATTACATAGTTCATAATTCTCTTGGGGTATATTTCTTTTATAAAACATATATTTGGCAATAGCTTTCGCTATTTTTTATCTTTGTTGGTTTACCTATTACTACTTAGTGTTGTTGTGTTACTTTTCATCCAAATCCGTTTAGTCGTTACGGGGTTGAGTGGGAACAATTTTTTTTAATTATAGGCGAGCTCTTGACCTCGAGGCTTCCGTGGGCAAGGATGAGGTCGACGATTGGGCGAGATTTCCCAGAAGATGCCAATTAACTCTCTTTTTGAAGCTGTTAGGGTCGTAAGTCAATAGAAAAACAGACACTGGCAGCTGATTCCATATTTTAGCAGAGCACAATATAAAGGACGTTTGGAATCATTTAGTTCCGGTTTGGTTCTGGCGTATTTAATATTAGCGTGATGTGACTGATTGTATAGTTCAAAAATACTAATGATTACTGTTATTTTGCCTCGATATATGTCCGTTCATCCAGTCCCATATAACCGGGTGTGAAAGCCGCGTATAAACACCGGGAAAGTTACCCCGCGCGCAGCCGAGACCCCACGACACTACCCCGATCAACACCCCGTCGAACACGATTGGCCCGCCGCTATCTCCCTGAAATAGGGCAAAAGTCAATTAAACTCTACCATTTATCCCTTGACCTAATCGCTGTATTGACTGATGGCTCAGGATCTGTAAGTCACATGCTTTAAGTAGTCTAAAAACTCCATTACCAGAATTTGCCACTACACCACCACTTTATTCATCTCATTATTTTCCTCATCTTCAGCCTATATCAGTCCACTGCTGGACATAGGCCTCTCTATTTGCACATAACTCCCACGCTGGGCATGCTGATTGGGGATCGCAGGGAACAGCTTCTCGCACCGCCGACATAACTGCCGTTGGCAGTCACGAAATTGAGCTGTGCCGATGTTAGTCTGCGCTATGCCACAATCAGCCGGCCACCAGAGCCTCGTTTGCTAGTAAGCAGGGTAAGTAAATAGGTGGGGTTGGCTTGACTTTCTTTAAGCCCCTTGGCCATTAGCTCAGACAAAAAAAAAGAGTCAATCAAGCAATTAAACAAGTTATCTAGATCTCGAGTCTTGCTGTACTCGTAGTACCTACCTGACAAGCATCTGGCGAGGACTCCCGGAAGGATCCCGCGCAGAACATGGAATAGGGGTCGATGGCCTTGCGGTCCAGGCCTGATCGCTTGCACAGCTTCATGGGGATCGTGTTTATGGTTGAGGACTGCAGGTACGTGGCGCTGGGACCGCCTTCCTGCAAACACAACAATGGCTGTACTTTAAAAAAATCTGTAAAAGATACACGCTGCATAGACTATTGCCATTTCATGCCGTTGTCTAATGACAAGCAGTGACAAAGCTAACTTTAAGCATGGGTAACTTTGAGTATACTTTGAGGTGTATGTACTTTGGCTTTTATAAGTAGGACGTACTGTAGTTAGTGCATCTCACAATAATTTCCATGAGGTTGCATCTGATAAATTTGATATTTTTTACTAGATAATCCTTCCTTATGTAATCCCTTCAAATTATTTAGTGATCTAAATGGGCACACCCCTTACTGCTGATCAGAAGGTAGCAGATTCAAATTAGAAAAGTTTTTTCGACTTGAAACCATTTTGTACGAATTTTTATTTCCCTGAATAAGGTCGCATAAGAAGTTGATTATTTCAGTTTCAATAAAAACGACTCCTTGTAAGTAAATATATCCAACCGAAAATAGTGATGGTCCCAGCAAATTGGGAATATGGAGGTGGTTGGTAATACAATCAGCTGGCTGAAATTTGATTGGTTAGAAGTTACTCCCCGGATGGTTGTAAAAAGCCTTTGCGACGACGAAATTAAATTGGAGCTAGTATACCTAAGTAGTGAGACGTTTTATGAAATCGTGCGTCGGAGACGCGTAAAGTACTTTACGAATTGACTCATTTTTATATGAGTTTTTTCACATTTTTGACTGGCGCATTTGTTAAAAAACAAGATATTTATTCCTTTGATTGGTTCGTGTAAGTAAAACTTGTGGTTCCAACTAAATAAATGATTTTTATCTCCATCACCAGATGAAGTATCATACCTTCAGCTTCCCCCACCCAGAGACAATGGCTGCCTCGTCAGCGGGGAGCCGCGCACTCCTCGCCACTATCCTGATGGGCAGAACCCGCGCTGAGAAACGGAGCGGCGCGTACAGGTGGACTAGGCCGACGTCGTTCACCTTCAATATACCACAAAAAAATAGCATAATGTTATCATCATAATCGTCATTATTTATTTAAGAGCTATGCCATGCATGCATGTCCTTAGAGCTCCTTCCTTCTGCCTCTCTCAAAATCAGCCTCCTTTATAATGTGGCTTAAATAATTTATCCTTGGTAAATTAATATTATATAAATAAGAAAAAATCCCGTGAGAGCCGTGGTGGCCTACTGGGATGTACCCTGACTTAAGATCAGGAGGTCGTGGGTTCGAATCCCAGCTGTGCACCAATGGATTTTTCGTTTCGAAAAATTTATGTGCGCATTACCACGAGCTCGAAACGGTGAAGGAAAACATCGTGAGGGAACCGGCATGCCCTCGAACTAAAAAGTTTTAAAGGTATGTGCTAGGTTAGTGTTCCAATAAAAAGCTTGCAACCTGTCACGTGGAATGCTAGCTGCTTGCAACAAGTGGGCATGTATCGAACGTAATGTTTGGACTTGCCTCTGACTACCCCCGTTAAGGTATCCTCAATAGATTTGCGAACTAAGCAACATTTGAAGATATTCATAATGGGGAAAAAGTCGTGAAGATGTTCGTTCGTTCGTTCGAAAAAATAACATAGTTAAGGTATTTTTTCCATTAAAATCACGTTTGAAGTCGAAGTAAAAATGTAATGAATTAAATAACTTTACCTAATACCTCCAAATTGCTGCAATGTCTGTGTATCTAAAGACTAACAAAAGTTGTCTAAATGAGTTTGTTTCTGAATATAAGACCGTCTTTTTATTTATAGAAACTATATGTACATAACAATAACATGAATTTACTTTATTTTTATTTTTTACTAGCTTCTGCTCGCGGCTTTGCTCGCGTGGTACCGGGATAAAAAGTAGCCTATGTGTTAATCCAGGTCACAAACTGTGTATATTTAAAGTTTCATCCAAATCTATTCTGTAGATTTTGCGTGACAGAGTAACAAACATTCATCCATTGATCCATACATCCAAACTCACATACTATCGTATTTATAATATTAAATAATAATAATATAACGTATGTTTCAGGCAAAAAGTATACAAAGTTACATAGGCTCATATCAATACATACCTTACAGTCTAACATATATAAATATATTATAAAAGTAATACCTTACTTATAAAATTATTTAATTTAACACGTTCACTGCGTAACAGGCCAATATCGGCCTGCCGCGGTACTTCAGCTGGTGCGGCCGAAGAAACCTTTGTCCCTCCCGCTTGTGCGAAACGATTATCTCAGGTGTTTTTTAAAATTCGACAGAGACAAATATATATTTCATCTTGCGGTCAAAATTGTAGGTGTTCCCCATCAAAACATAACGGCAGGCTTTTATCGACCTACCATCGCACTGACGGTGAAAAACATCCGCTGAGTGCGGCAGTGGGCCTATTTCGGCCCGCCTTCCCAATAGGCAGCTGGCGACCCGATACCGCACAGAGCGCGTGCCCCGCCAGTTAGTGTTGTGCTATCTAACTGATCTGAAGTAGCGTTCGATATAATGGCAAGCAATAAAAGAAAAATACAAATTTTGGAAAATTAAGTAATTCGCCTTGCAGTTATTGACAGTGATAGTGACAGCGGTGAAGAAATATTTTCCACTAAGAAGAAGAAAAAAGGAATTTGGAAACAAATGTGCACGGAAAACGAAGCACAAGCGGTAAGTTTCGTTTACTACCTACACATATCAACATATCAGCCTTAGAGTCATAATGACGTGGGGATTTTTTATGCAATACCATCCTTTATGAAAATGATTATTCATAAATTATTTCTTTGCTTTTAGTGTTATAGTATCTGCCGAGCATCTGTGAACATCTTTCCACAATACATATTTTATTTAATTTTTACTTATATTACTGTAATGTGTATTCTACTTGTAATCCCCACGAGAGGTTTTGCGCATTTGGAATTACACGTTGTATAAGGTCATTTTAAATTAAGTGCAAATATGTTAAGGGTGTGCTCTACACATGAAACTGAACAACTTTCCCCAAGAAAACATGGGTCATATGAAAAAAAAATTGGGCCTCCCATGAAAATTGCCGACCAGCTGACTGATTTAGTAGATAAAAATATTTTTTCATATTTCGAGCCATGTTTATTGAGGAAAGTTGTTCAGTTTAATGATTAGAACATACCCAAAATAATAATAATCCAAAATTACAATTCTGTTTTATTTTCGATATCCCCTTATTTTTCTCTGTCCCATCACTAATAAAAATACTTTCTAGTGCGGTTCAGGTCGATATCAGCCTGCCGCTTTTCCTGCTTTATTTCTCATTTCCTGTTTGGCAGATCCCGGGGCGAATCAAACCTAAGTAAGTTGGGTTCAAGGTCATTCTAACAATATAAAAAAAATGTATACATTATGTTTCCACAAAGTTATAGCAATTTTTAATCTATTCTAGTGCTGGTGGGTCTAGAAAGACCTGCCACGCACTGGCGGAAATATCATTGGGGGCGCATTTTGGCCCGCCGCCGCACCAGATGAAGAATTATGATTTTACTTGCCGCAGTAAACGTGTTAAACACGTCGTCGATGACGCATGCTTGGTTGTTGTTTATTTTTTATTGTTTATTGACTTAATAACTAGAACGGCTTGCGCCAATTACTCTAATTATAAAAATTTGGTTGAGTTTACATCTATACATCTCTACATAGTCAAAATTCAATAAAAATAGTCAGTAATAACAAATTCAATAGGTAGTCAAATAATCAATCAATATCTTACTTACACACACACAATCAATAAACTTATACACACTTCTGTCAGAATTAAATTGGTGTCGCGTGCCAGGCTTCCGATGAACTTCCTGAACACGACACCTCTCGGCCAGAACCCGCTGTCCATGAAAGTAGAGAGGCGACTAGTTGGTACTCTCACCATACACCACCAGTCTTCTGGTTTAGATACTCCACCACCGCCTCAGCTTTCGCGGCATAGTGGTTAAAGTAGGATATCAGTTACTAGTCCATATATTTCTGAATAGGCTGCTGGTAGAAGCTGAATGTGTCGAACTCAGATTAGATCGCAATAGCGCTCATTAGAAGAAGCATATGTCCAGCAGTGGATTTCTATGGGCCGATGATGATGATGAAGATGATGATAATTATGGGAATGAGAAATAGAAAATGCTTTATTTATTCACATTTGATGAGAATTTTGACTATCCGCAACGAAAAAGTAGATTACCGCCAATATCACCAATTGTAGAAAAATTATAATAAGTGATAGAAAAGAATCGGAAGACACTTACTTTAGCTTTGCTGGCATACCGGGGGTGCACGAAGCACTCCTTGACGTCATACATCTCTCCTCCGTGGGTCTTCCAAGAGGAGCCGAGGCGGACGCTCAACTCATTAGCTCTTGCCCTGACAAAAATGTCTTCAATATTAATCAGCCCGTCATACATAGACCATTTTGTAAAAATAATTACCTTATACTAACCAATTTACTTTTTTGGACAAGCGCTTCTTACTTATTACCGAAAACGAAATATTTTTTCAGAGATTCAAGATCCTTCCTCCAATCTTCGTATGAGTTTTAGTGACCAACTCTGGTAAGGTCTCCGACATGGCATGACAGAAAGAACCGGAACCAACATATTAACGTGCCTTCCGAAGCATGGAAGCGCTCAGGTCTAAATGCCACTAAACGGATACCCATCCTAGAAGTGACCCGGCGAAGTGTTGCTTAACTAAGATGGTATGAGTGTTGCTTAGCGAAGGACTCCAAAGTAAGGTACGCCACGACCGCTTCAAGATAAAACAGCAAAACGACCAATAGGACGTACGTCATGTGATTTAATTGTGTGTGATTGGTAGTGAAGGAAAATAAGAACCATGCTTTCTTTCTACTTTTCAGACGTGAACTAAATTAAATATTATTTAGTTTTTCAAAATTAATGTGTTTTTGACTATTATGCAAATTATGTTTGTCCATCAAAATGTGTGCCTAAATTATGCGCAATTAAATCTTATTTTAAAACATTCAATGTTTGGTATGTCTATTGTCTCTATGAGTTCTGCCGAGGATAATATTTACTAGCGATTATATTGCGCACATTCGTATAAAAATGTAACAAAACGTCAAAAATCATCACCTAGAATCCACAAAAACTAGCCAACTTTTAACAAAGCGAACAGTTTCAGTAATCCAGCCTACAAGCCTGCTCTATAAATAGCAGCCACCATCCATACCTCTTCCACTCTTTCACCGCCCCTTGCGGATTGCGTTCCTTTCGACTTTTTCAATTTATTGGAGGCTTACATTTTTTTGGATGCAAAACAGTGCCCCGAGGCTCTATCCGAGAGGCGAGAGCCGAGAGCCGACAAAACACCGGTATTCGTTAAAGCGAGGCTAGGTCTGAGGGGAGTTACGATGCCCCCGAGAAATTTATCGATGCCCACTTGGCGATACTTTGTGCCGCCGTCTTGTTTCTATATGTTCAGATATACACTATTCCTCGTAGCTTTGTCGAGTAGAAATATCGCTTTGGGATGCTCGGATAGGGCTGTTTGAGCTTAGTTATTGACACGAAATGTTTACGGTGTAACAAATGGGACACCCGCTAGATCCTAAAGGATTACAAACACATTTTCAATGGCTTCGAGGCCAGGAGCTGTCATCAATTTTGTGGTTTACCTTCTTGTGAGTGAAGAATGAGAGAGTTAGTGTAGAAGACCGCTGATAATTATGAAATGATAGATCTTTTTTAACACTTGATTTATTTATGGTTATTTATGGCATATATATAATATGCACGTGTTCGATATGCATCGAACAGTTAGAGGGTGGAAGATATCACCCGTCTCTATATTAGTATGAACAATGTAGATGCCTCTCATGATGATCGCATACAATATACAATGGTCTCGAGAAATTAAAGAACTAGTAGAAATGTCTTATAATATACGGAACATCTCTTACATGGTCAACTGATCCCAAACAAGGCAGAGCCTGTACTGTTACCTTTTGGTATCCTCCAGATATTGATAAACACACATAAATATTCATAAAACACTCAGCCACTGAACAAAGATCCATGTTTACCACATGAAAGTTTGTCTTAGCTAAGAATTGTCGAGATGTCACATTCACATGTCGTTGCGTAAGAGCGTACCTTGATATTTTTTGCCCAATAAAAAGTGCAGATTCCAAATAACGCATTGTCATTGGCCAACATTTTATTAACTGAACTAGCTAGCTTTGGAGGCTGTCCATATTAGCTATTGATATTTGATTTATAAATTCCTGGTGAACTTACCGCAGCAGACAGTGTGCGGCTGTCAGACACCACAGCTCGGTGACCACAGAGCCCCCACATATGGGGTAGGTCTTCTCTCTCAGCGACACCTGCCACGGCAGGGCAGCTATAGATGTGTTATGGCCAGACACAATGCGCCGGGTTGAACCTGAGAATATTGAAAAATAAAAAAGTTTTTTACAAATAGAAGAAATAATCTATTACAGTCCTATTTATAACAGTTCTATAAACCTCAAATCGCTAAAATGGTGTTAAAGTATAATAACACCTCTTTTTATTTACATTAAAATTACAGGGACAAGCTTACTTTATTGAGGCGTTACAAAATGACATTTGGTTAAAATCGTTTAACTGTTGTTAGGCATTTTAAAATCAAGCTCGAGCCTAATATTACTGACGGAGTTTAGCTGTAGATTTGGACCTGATATCGAAACATTGCATTTCAGACCCTATCCCAAAAATTTACTTACTTTCATCGGTATCTTATGGTTCATGAGCAAATTTTGGTAGAACTCACCTCTTCTTGAAACGTCTTTAACATCTTCTGAAAATAATAAATTCGTTTATTATGTAAGGTAGGTACACGAGGTTCGATTCTCACCAAGTTCAGAAGTTGTTGGTACGTATAAACAAACACTCACTCAGCAACTTTTCAAGTAAACGCTGGTACAGATTCTTGTATTTTTCTTTCACTTTTGATTGGTTCAGGAAGTTGAGAATGTCATGTTTGTTAATCTCGGCCTCTCCTGCTATCATCGAATAATCAATTTCGTTTCCAACAATAGCTGCTTCGCAGTACACTAATACCATTAAGCATAGCACAATGATTTGTAGCATATTGTATATCAATAAGTCATCAGTTATTTAATCAAGTAGGAAAAAATATGCAAATTGATGATATAAATCTTTTAGAAAGCATCTGAAAAGTTCAGCTTCTACACATAACATAACTGATGAACACTATTAAATTTATACATAGTAGCGATTCTACGTCAAGCGATGCGCATGACGTTTTTAAAAAGAACGTTTGCATTTTAATGTAATTGCTTAAACGCAGAGCATGAAAATGAGAATATTGAAACGCAAATGGGCGTGAAATCGATGGGAAACTTTATGAAGTGCATGTAATTTTTGAAACAATACGCGCCTGCGAAGTTTGTCGGCGCGAACGCGGGTAAAACTTAGCTCTATTGTGTTCGCGCCAGGCGCTAACAGTTTTCCTTGATAATAACCATTTTATTATCCGAGCTTACTCTTCAACTGGAACAATGGACCCCGCACTTTCACCCTCCGTCTTCACTTCACGGGATCCCGTAACACTTATTAGCAGCGAAATATAAAAATCCCCGTAAAGCAAAGTTGAGACGCGAAGTTTTCGAAGTCTTGTATAGATGTTAGAGCTTGGAAATGAGCTCCAGGTGGTGAAGCCGAACGTATTAGTGGACATGTTACAGAATTTATATTAAGTCGTAGCTACTTTACTAATATACCACTGTAATCCAACTCTAATCTGAAATAATTTAGCTTTTTCGGTACCTACGTATCAAATTATATTATATACCTACTTTTTAGTAAATATTGTTCAATTGTGCAAAGGTATCCAGTAGCAACACCAATAAACAGAAAACTAGGGCAATGTAAACAGTCCTCAGACAGAGGAATAAGAACAGTTTTGAGCTAAATGGGTCATGACAACACTTCCAAGACTGAGAATAGGGTCGCCGAGAATTTTGTTAGCGAGAAGCTAAGTAGGTTCAAAGTCACTTGGTGCTCGTTGGTTTCAAATGTAAAGCGTTTTTCTTTCTTAAAGTACCTGTCTATTGTTTTTATTGTCCGTCTGGAAAATTCTACTTTCACAAGTTCACCAGCGAGGTGATCGGCTAACTCTGTTGCAAACAGAAATGATTGACACCGATCCCGTTTTTACGAACTTTGACATTTCATTCGTCGAAATTTAATGAACGTCAATTGACAAACTGTAACAGTTTGTTAAAACAGGATTGATGACAATCATTTCTATTTGCAACAGAGTTAGCGGATCACCCCTCAGGTACAGGCCCCACTTGTCTGACCTGGCGCGGGCATGGCGCGGGCGCTTTCCTATTCCATTCAAATTTAATACAAAATTCATGGAAATAAAGCACAATTTAGCTCGGACGACTTCGCGTCATAAGCACGTCCGATCAACGACATACCGTGTGTCCTAAATTGTGCTTTATTTCCATGCATTTTGTATGAAATTTGAATGGAATAAGAAACCGCCAGTGCCTTGTCTGCGCCCGACGCTAGGTCACATTCATCGGGCACGGACATGGGGCAGACATGGCACAGGCGTTTTCCTATTCCATTCAAATTTCATACAAAATGCATGGAAATAAAGCACAATTTAGGGCACACAGTATGTCGTTGCTCGAACGTATGACGCGCCATTTCGGCGCCCGCGCTCGATCGCCGCCAGATGGGCGTCAGATGGCCGCCAGTTCGTAGTATGTACTTGCTTGCGACATACGTCTGTTAGTGATATAAAAATGCGTGACGAATGACGATATCGAATTTAATATTGAATTTATTGAATTGATTGTAAAATATGCAACGCTTTATGATCATTGTCGTTCCATTATTGTAACTGAAATGTTCAAGATAAATTGTGGCTGGAAATCGAAAAGAGATTAAACTAAACCGGTATTAAGATTTTTTTATGTAATACCCATGGTAATACTAGCTGATCCTTGTGCAAATTCGTTTGCGCGTATTTTCTTCAACTGTATCAGGGCCCGATTTGGTAACCCGATGAAGAGGTTTTCAGCAGGGTTTTTCCAAAAGTTTAGTTAACCCTCTCCGTATGGTTTACACTATTATTTGATAGGTTAAACAATTCAAAACCCTTTTGATTAGGTTACCTGATCATGAGGGTTATCAATAGTATTGGGTTTTGGTATTATTCCAAAACCCATTCCTTAGGGTTACCCTTTTTATCATTGTAACACGGATTATAAGTGGGTTATAGGAGATAATGGAGAAAAGAATTTCGGTCAAAAGATTAAAAATAATTGCGGTAATTGTGTTCTAAGCATTAAGGGTGGAAATGCAGACTACTAATTGTTTATTTTACGCAATAATAATTATATTATAATAAAATTGGAATAAATTTTCAATGACAGCTGTCAAACTTAAATCGACCATATCTCGAGAACTACTTATCATAGACTTGCCTTTACTAGCTCAAATGATTGCTATTGACATGAACTTAATTTTCGATGACAGCTGTCAAACTTAAATCGACCATATCTCGAGAACTACTTATCTTAGACTTGCTTTTACTAGCTCAAATGATAGCTATTGACAAGACCTTAATTTTTGATGTCAGCTGTCAAAAATAAATCGACCATATCTCGAGAACTACTCATCTTAGACTTGCCTTTACTAGCTCAAATGATAGCTATTGACAAGACCTTAATTTTCGATGACAGCTGTCAAACTTAAATCAACCATATCTCGATAACTACTCATCTTAGACTTGCCTTTAGTAGCTCAAATGATAGCTATTGACAAGACCTTAATTTTCAATGAGAGCTGTCAAACTTAAATCGACCATATCTCGAGAACTACTCATCCTTTACTTGCCGTTACTAGCTCACATGATAGCTATTGTTAATATCTTAATTTTCGATGACAGTTTTTTGTTTGACAGCTGTCATCGAAAATTAAGATTTTATTAGTAGCTATCATTTGAGCTAGTAACGGCAAGTCTAGAATGAGTACTTCTCGAGATATGGCAAATTCAAGTTTGACATATGTAATTGAAAATAAAGATCTTGTCAATAGCTATCTTTTGAGCAATTAACGGCTAGTCTAGGATGAGTAGTTCCTGAGATATAACCATTTATAGATGAATTTGTAGAATGAGTTTCGAGTGGAGCTTTGAGTTGAGTTTTGAGTTTGAGTTTTAGAGTGACAGTGACAGTGACAATCAAAAATTATTATTCAAAATCGTTTAGAGGTCATATTTTTTCTTTTTAACACGTTTACTGCGGGTCTCGGACATAACGCTTTATAAAATGCTCATTATGTGTATGTACTGTTGGCTTTGCCTAATAAAAACAATAAAAATAAAAAATAACGCTACGCAGAGTACTCTGCGATGATGCCCTATGAAAACTGACTGAAACACATTTTTTTCTTTTTAACATGTTGACTGCGGGCCTCAGTCATCATCTCAGTCGTCACATAACTGATGACTTATGAACACTGAAACACCTTTTTTTTTCTTTTTAATATGTTGACTGCGGGTCTCGTATATGACAACGCATACTCTGCGATTATGACCAATGAAAACTGACTGAAACGCAGCACTTTCCTTATGTTTTCAAAACTTTTCTTTAATCCAGTGACGCTCTTCCTTCAACCAAATAAAGCGATCCGAACTAATACCTAATGATTGATGACATAAATCAAGAGTCAAAATCTAAATTCCCCTACTCAGTGTCAGGCGTAATGATAACTATTGTGTAACATTCAAAAAAACCTATCAAGAGGTAACTCCATTCATTCGTTTAACCTTAATAAGAGGGTAACCATATTGACTGAAAACCAAAAGGAACGGGTTACACTTTCGCTTGTGTTAGGAGGAGAATACCCAAACGAAAGGGTAATCCCGTTAACTGTATAACCCAATGAAGGGGTTTCACTTTCGAATCAACTAACTCAAAATCGGGCCCTGATCTGTATAATAATTATATTAATTGTATGCACGAGAGCAAGAGCATCTTCGTCTTCTGAGGATGACATGCTGACACATCGATACCGGACAACAGACTGCACTACACTTGTGCCTCTGTTACGTCATTTCTGCGTCATGTCCGAGCCATGTCCGCGCCATGCCCGCGCCATGTCCTCGCCACGTCCGTGCCACGTCCGCGCCATGTCCGCGCCATGTCCTTGCCCGATATGTGTGACCTGCGCCTCAGGCTCACAGGCGTTATGTACCTAACGTAATGATGAAAGTGTAGTTAAAGTGTTTATTAATGGACATCCTTCTCAAAACTTTTTTATTAATGGACAAGCTTCCGCCCGCGACTTCGCTCACGTCGTATCCGGAGCAGCCTATGTGTTAATCCAGGTCATAAACTACGTATATACCAAATTTTATCGAAATCCGTTCAGTAGTTTTGAGTAACAAACATCCATACTCACAAACTTTCGCATTTATAATATTATTAGTAGGAAGTGGTTCTAGGTTGTATATTTTAACCATGAAATAGATGTTCAAAATTGGCTGTTTAAAAGAAAGATGTTTATGTTGTGTTGTAACTGACTCATAGATAAAGAATAAACATTACAAAATAGGATTGGCTACGAAGAGAAAGATCGGTTGGTAGATGTTTATTTTTCTTTCCTTTTGATTAAGAAAAAAGAATAGAGTAAGTAATATCGAGGCTATGCGGCTTATCAATTTGAAGTCTGTAACTTGAACGTACTTAGTTTCAATAACCTGCTCCATTACAATGGATAACTCCTAGAAACAGTATCCTAGGTAATAGCATCAGAAAGGTACAGTCGGCAACGGATCAACAATTCAGTTTGTAGTCGCAGTAATTAGATACATCGCGAGTCGCTCCGTTCCACGAGAAACTTTCGGTTCTGTAAGGTGACCATGATGGTTAAACTAAAACATTGCATAATAAGTTCCTACCTACTTTTATTTTATAACTAATATATTAAGGATTTTGATATTATCTTATCTTATGACCTGTCTGATCCCACTGCACAAAGGCCGCCCTTTTCTATTTCCACGCTTTCCGATACTGGGAATCCGCTTGCCAGGATACCGAAAAAGTCCACTTCGTCACGCCACTTCCGTACTTCCGTCTGGGATGGTTACGCGGCCGCGTCACGCCCTGTGGAATCCACTCAGTAGTGATTTTAGCCCACAACTGGTCCGGCATGTAACAAACAGTCCCAATTAAGTTTGGCGGACTAGTAAGTAACATCGGCGCAAACTTGAAGTTTGTTCTTAACTGTGAAGAGCAGTCAAAGACCACGTTTGCGCGCTGTAGATAAGTATAATGGGAGAATTAAACATGTCCATTCTTGTCCTTCCTGTTCTACATTCTAATATTATAACGTGATAAAAATATTTAATAATCAAAACAGGATAAACAAAACCATAACTAAAACCTTATTTGTATCACAGCTTTTTGAGAACTATCACAAACAGACAAGTCTTGAAGATAAATCAATGGTCAATTATTACAAAAAATTCAGTCGTAGTCAATGTTTTTTAAATCATTTATAAAGTAAAATGCTTGATAATAATGGTTGATAATAATGCTTCAACTTGTTGCCGTTGAGTGGCTGTTGTTATCCAATTACAAGGTCCTACACCGGCCCTCACCCCTGACTCTGAGGTCGAGTTGCAGGGCGGAACCCATCCACGAGTGGTTTAATTTTAATGGCCATTGGGTGGAAAAGCTACTTCGAGTTTGAAAGTTACTCTAAAGTTTTAAGGGCAACTTCGATGAGTGTTCTATGTCACTTCAATAGTGGTGTTAGAGCAACTATGCGTCTCCACTGAGGCGAGTGACGTGGAGTTGAGCTAAATTAAATTAAATCGTTTCAAAAAGGTTCATCATGTAAACGTAATTCTATTGGTCAATTTTGCAAATCTCAGCTCCGCTCTACCTCAATCGAAACGCAACCTAATGAGGGTCTATCAAGTCAGCACACAAGTCACAATCAACTTAGGTATGATGAATGACTATACTATGACTATGTTTTATCTTTTCACCTACGTGCGCCTACGACACTATGGCGACACTATATCTTGCTTTTGTAGGTTAACAAATAGACAAGGCTAAAAATATTAGTTTTAAAACAACTTTATTAAAGTACCTACTACCTTTAGCCTACGGATTCAATCGCGTTAGTAAATTGAATCGTAGTCAACAAACGTTTCTATTGAATGCCAGAACATATTCTTGCTGCGCCTAGCTTGCCCTGTTTTAAAACTAAAGTAAAGCCATGGCTGGTCGAGAAGGCGTTCTACAATGTAACAATGTACAATGGAACATCTTGTACGCAAAATCGCATGATATTATTTTTTATGGATTGATTATTTTTAAATTAATTATTATATTTATATTATATAAATGGTAATTTAATTTTTGATTATTTTTGTTACTTAATGAATTGATTTTAAATAAATGTTATTCGTTTTTGACGTGTAATATGTATTAATTACCAATAAATTGATTATTCTGATTATTTTGATTAATCCTTGTGCGAGCGAAGAGATTTAAAGTTATTTTTGTATACCTGTGTCGTCCATATGTGTATCCAGACGGCGTGAAAGCTTAACAAACAAGCAAACAAACTCACTTCCGCATTTATACCTAATATTACCTAGCTTGAATTAGGATTTAATTTGGGATTATTATATTATTATTTTAATTTGGGATTATTATATTATTATTTTTAATTTGGGAGATGCCTATATGGAGTGGCCAGGAGTAGCTGATATAGGCTGAAGATGAGCATTTGAGTTCGTACGGAATAAAACCGGTGCGTGGCCAAAAAGTAAATTCCATTATTTCTAAAAAACCTGTTAGACATTGCAGTGCCCCTAAATCCTACGACGGTTAATCCACACAGACTCTTCAACACCTGACACTAAAAATGTATGCATCTTTAATTCAGAATAATAATGTTTGAGGAAAATCCCTATTTTCCACCAAATCACAGACCGCCTACACTAGTGGGTCTAAGTTTACCCCGGGCAGAAGTTTGTGTGTTTTAAAAGGGGCTAAATTAACAATTTATCGTGACCGCGTCCTGATGAGTTCGTCTCCGGACTGGCTGGAAACCACACACCAAGTAGGTAGTTACAACCATGCGTACCAAAAATATGAACATGAAATTACTGTGTATGAAAGCCATACCCTGGAGCTTTGTGACGTATGTTTTTTTAATAATGCTAATTCGGCTACGATTATGTAGCCTACCTATTTGATTTTTCAAAGGATTTCTTATTTCAAAATAGTAAATTGACAATGTTCTTTTTAGGATACCCATGGAACTTAGGTATCATATTTGAAAATAATGATTACATTTCCATAAATAATCTCGCATTGAAAACTTTTAAATTTTTGGCTCTCCATTGCATAGCACAAACTATATAACTTAGGTGTGGCTATCAGTTCTATGCCTCAAAGTCCAACAATCGTATCAACTCTTAATATTCAGTTAATGTCATACTATGATTATACCTAGGTACTGATAATGCGTCAAAAAAGCTAGATGACAAACTCTCTTGGAAACCACACATCGCACATATAAGGTCTAAACTTGCCTCTCTTACCGGAGCAGTACGAAGAACTGTAGGTTGCATGCTTCACAAAGTTAAAATGACTATATATAACTCTTTGGTAAAGTCACATCTGGAATATGTCATTGAAGTCTGGGGTTGTGCTGCTAAAAGTAATATAAAATAACTACATGTATCACAGAATAAATTGATTAAATCATTATTTAACTACCACTTCCTAACACACACGCAAACGATCTATGAACAGACTAAAATATTTAACATACAGTAACTTTACACTTATTCAATATGCACTCTAGTTATAAATAAATAAATAAATAATGCCGGACGTAATCACACAGCATCATGTAGCCCCAATCTAAGCAGAGCTTGTATTATGGGAACCACATGATTGATATATTACATATATACATTTTAAAATAATATTAATGTGAATAATACACACACAAAAATTTTTGAAAAAAGACATTACAAACATAGCCTAAGACAAACAAATAAACTAAAATTAATAAAACCTAGAACGAACTATGGTAAACGTAATATCATGTACGAAGGAGCACAAATATTCAATAGCTTGCCCGATAATGTTAAAACCTGTGAATCAAAGTCCGAGTTTAAAAAGAGACTGAATAAATTAATTTATTATAAATTAAAATAATCTAAGATACTTCATGTATGTATGTATGTATTTTTATTCTTCAAAAACTTAATACTATATTCAACAATGTGCACTGTAAAAACCCGTAGGGTTTGTCTCAGTGCCCACAGTAACTACGTAAAACATCGCACAAATAATTTAGAAAAAAAGTTATTAGATAGGTAATTACATAGCAAATAAAAACTAAAATCCATAACGCCATAACTAAATATCTACTAAAGTCTATTCAACGTGCAGTACGTTCGACACGACAAGTCGGATCCACATACCAACAGCTGCGACTCGCTTACGACAAACTGGTTTAGACTATTCATATACAGGGTGTCAATGTCCTTCAGTTTATAAAAAGATATTGTTTATTAAAAATTATAATTTTAGATCGACATGATCTAAAATTATAATTTCATTTAATTTAGTTTTTTATTAGGTCAGGGAATCTAAGAAGTGTTTTTTGTATTTATATTCATAATTTATAGGATTAATATCACTTAGGACTTTTCTTGGTATGTCATTTAGCAAAGTTGGGATTAAATATTCTGTGCTACGTCTTCCATAGAAATTTCTCATTTTAGGGACTATTCATTTTTGTTGGGTAATTTTTCGAGTCGTTACTGAATGTGAGACCGGTATTAATATGTCATTATTGTGATATTGCTCCACCAGTAGATTAAGTTTAAGTTTTTCCTGTACTGGTAGTACTCCGTACAATTTAAATAATCCCTACGTATTTGTTTGAAATTTAGTTTTAATATGCCTCGGTGAAATAGCTTTTAGTATCCTATGTTGTAGCTGATATATTTTTTCTACGTAAGTTTTAAATGTACGACCATAACAAGTGATGCCGTACGATATTACAGATTCTCCCAATGCTTTATATAGATTAAGAAGGACTTTATGTGACATTTTATATTTAACCATTTTAATCTTGGCTAGGATAGCACGCAATTTATCGCATACGTTATCAATGTGATGACCCCAGTTAAATCTATTGTCCACAATTACTCCTAAGTATTTAAAGCATGGTACTATCTCGATTGCATCACATTTACATTTACCATATAGAAGCGGATTGTGAAGACAATGATGGTCGTGTGCGATTATATCAAACTTGTCGTTACTTTTCAAGTTACTTGAATGTACATGAATAATTTTAGTTTTGGTCGCGTTTAAAACAAGACCAAGATCATGAGACCATTTGCTTACCTCTGTGAAGTCTTGTTGCAAGTATTTAGCTGCTTTTTTAAGGTCTGCATCGGCTGCAATCAGACATGTGTCATCTGCGTATTGGTATATAGAGCATTTTTTAATTACATTGCCCATGTCATTGACATACGCAAGGTAGTGAAGAGGTCCTAATACAGATCCTTGGGCAGTTCCTGTGGTTACATCTACTTCGTCACTCAACTCGTTACCCACTTTGACATAATACTTTCTATTTCTTAAATAATCCTCACACCACAGCCTAATAGGACCCCTAATTCCAGTATTTTCTAGTTTTTGTAAAAGGGTGTTATGCTTCAGAGTATCAAATGCCTTACTAAAATCTATGAAGAGTAGTAAAACGTGATATTTGTTGTTAAGATACATATTGATTTCATCATTGAACTTAGAAAGCAGCATTGCAGTAGATTTCTTAGGCTGAAACCCATATTGTGCATTACATAGTATATCGTGATTGACATAGAAATTTTGTATTTGGTTACTTATAAATTTCTCGGTAATCTTGTCTATGACTGGAAGGATAGTTATTGGCCTATAATTTTCATACTCATTTTGTTTTCCTTTTTTGTATATAGGTCTTACTATACCTGTTTTTAATTCGTTAGGATATAAACCTTCTTTAATACTTATATTTATTAATTTAGCTATTACCTGCGTTATTTTACTGCTGATATATTTAATATCTACACAACGTATTCCATCAATGCCAGGAGATTTATTTGTTTTAATATTTTTAAGAATTTTCGTAATATCGTCGCTATTGGCTTTTTTAAAATTAATAGATTTATTTTCCTGAAAAGCGTAAAGTGCTTCATTCATTAGACATTTATCACAGTTTGTCATGATTTTCTTTACATTTTTGTCAAATTCTGTTCCAAAATTATTAGCTATTGTTTTTGTAGTAATTTTACTTTCCCGGAATGCTTTAAAAATAATGTCATCAACAGCTTTAGTGATTCGACCTGTCAAATTGTTCAATATATCCCATAGTTTTTTAGGATCTTTTTTATTCTCTTCTATTTGCTCATAATAATATGTGTTTCTATGTTTTTCAATTGTTTTTCGTGTTTTATTTCTTAATTTATTTAACTCTAGTTTTAATATTTTATTTCCACAATCTTTTTTCCATTTTGTAAATAGATCGTCCCTTTTTTGACACAAATTATTAATTCTTGCGTTTAACCAAGGGTCTTTGTTACGTTTACTAGTCAGATTTACTTTTTTTGTATATTTAGATTTTTCATAACATAAACTTATGCTGTTTTTAATGAATTCGTATATTTTTAGGGGGCATTCCATCAAATCCACTGGACTCCAATCTATGTTTTTTAATAAAGGGCGCAATTTATTATTGTCAATACACTGTTTGAATTGATTAACACCCTGTATAGGTTTTTGCTCAAACCCGTAGCAAGACAACATTATCGCACGGTGGTCCGCCATTACCGTTCCGAGCGCGGCCGAGTAAAGATCTAATGAGCGGGACCTTACAAAAATGTGATCGATGCAACTTTGTGTCGTTATTAGCCTGCCAGATTTATTTTTACGTGTTTCTATTCTTGTGTAATCAGATATCGCGCTCATTAGACCACACTCCGCCATGCACCCTATGTAGCATTCCCTTATATTGTCGTGTACTTTTAAGTCAATGTTTATGTCACCAAATACATAAATATCTGTGGTTTTGAATTTTGTAGAGGATAGGAAACCTTTTAGTTCTTCGATAAATAAGTGCTTACTTTCACTAGGTGGTCTATAAAATGCAACTATGTGTACTGTGTAATTATAAGGTGTAGACAAAGTCCCTGATAGGGATTCGCAGTGATTGAATGAGTAGTCTAAGGTTTGAAAAGAAAACATATTTCGCACGTATATAATAATCCCACCGCCTTTTTTATTTTTACGTAGCACACTGTACATTCTGTAGCCACTCATTGAAAACATTCGCAATAGATTATCAGCTATACCTGCTTCGGTGAGAATAATTACATCGATGTTGATAATTGAATGATTAATTAATTGTAGTACTAGACCAAAGTTTTTAGCTATAGATCTTATATTAATATGAATTATATTTAAGTTAGGTGAGCAATTAGGTAGGTACTTATAAAAATCATTGATGTTAGTGCAATCAAACACTTCTATAATATCCGTCGGCATGCTTCATGTGGTTGATGGGTTTGATGGGGTTGGTGTAGACATCTATTACCGAGTACGATTCTTCTGGGAGGATAGTTTCTCAATATCTTCTTCACACCTGATTACTACTATTTTATCATTATCTTCTTTACGAGCCATAATTTTGCAATCCTGGAACCAGATATATTTATAGTCCGGGAGTGTCTGTCTGGCTTTCCATAATAACATTTTGTTTGTTTTGGTGAGTGCACGACGCACAATCACTTGCGACGATGCTAATGTACCGGCTGGGACTTCTGGTACTAATTCCTCAGTTGTAATAGCGGTATTTCTAGAAGCGCGAACCCACTGGTCAGTGTGTTGTACTTCCCTCAACTCCATGTGAATTTGACCTTCTTTGCCAGCTCGACTACGAAGGCGTTTAATGTTAATTACTTGGTTCTTTTCGATGTTTAATTTAGTTACCAACTTGTTTTTGATAGTATCCAGATTTTCGTTTGGAACAAGCGGGACCCCCGATACTTCAATGGTTTTTTCTAGTTTCCGCTGCTCGACTTCCTGGAGATGCTGTTCTATAGCAGACAATTTGAGCTCGAGATGAGTGTTTTTATTAGTGAGATGTAAATTTTTCCTTTCCAACTCTTTAATCTTTCCACTAAAAGCTTCCATGGTATCAGTAAGGTCATCGATCTTCTTACTGCAGAAGGTAATTGAGTCGTTTACCAAAGACATTTCTTTTTGTAAAACTTTCTTTACTTCGCTAGATATATTACGCATTAATTTTTCCATATCAACCGCAGTAGATTGTGTGCCGCTGACCACGTCTTCGTCTTCATCATCGTCCTCTGGAAAAACAAATGATTTACGCCGCGGGGATTCGCGGTGACATTCCTCACATGTCCACTCCAGGTTGTCCGCATTTCGGAGAGCAGAAAGCTGTTTCGAAGAAAGACTCGAACATAACTGATTAGCGTGTACAATTTTACCACATTTGTTGCATTCTAGTCCAGGAGACTTTTTTGTTATATTTTTTGCACAGGAATCGCACTTAGCCATAATTGTTATTAATTTGAATGAAATTTATTAAATTTCATAGACCTCTGAAGCACACTTACTTAGTAACTTAATCTTAATTAGTTATAAATAGTTTATAGGCTCATTTTAAGTGAACTGTGTTCTTTTGAGCAATACATTTCTTTCTAACCTGAACTTATAATGATGATGGCTAGCCTAACGTAGTAACACGTGACCATCTATCTCTGATTGCCCATACCTGGTACATTATTTATACGTAGCATGGACTATCCATTTAACTAATACCTTTAAAAGAACAATTCTTGTATATAAGTATAATAGTATAGATAGTAGATTGTTGGCAATGTCATCGGAATTGAAATATTACAGTGATACACCCTTATATTATAAAGGCGAAAGTTTGTGTGTGTGAGTACGTTTGTTACTCCTTCACGCTCAATCGGTTCAACGGATTGAGCTGAAATTTTGCACGTATGTATGTAGTTTTAGACCAGGAATAACATAAAAGGCTACATGGAAAATAAATTTTCGGGAAAATGACTTTATGGAAAAACATTTCGGGAACTTGATTTGATGGAAAATGAACTTTCAGTAATTTGATTTTATGGAAATCGAATTGTATGGAAAACAAACACGCAGTGTATTAAATCATTATGGCAATCGTTACTGCGGTAAAACGTTTTGTTGGAAATTAAAAAATCTGTAAATTGAAAAAAACTGCAACTAAAAAGGTGGCCTTTGTAAAGATGGCAATAGTGTTTTCGTAAAATCGAAAAAAAAGTGAATCAATTAAAGGAAAATCGTTTTCGGCAGAATGAAATTTGAACTAAGTTTCGAAAGAACAATAGGTAACCATTCTATACTTAAAAGTCTGAATCCAATCGACTCCAACGATTTTCACGAAAGTATGTAATGGGGCTTCGGGGGTGTTAAATCGATCTATGATATGTCCAGCAGTGGACTGCTGTAGGCTGATGATGAAATCGATCTAGCCGGGTTTAATTTTTAGAAAACGTCGTTAAGACCGTCGCTCGCACCCAGGTACTTACTAGTATTCAATCAAAACTATTGTCTTGTGAGTAGGTATACAATCGTTCTATACAATCCAGTCCATCCAACGGTTGCCTGGAAGAGATCGCTTTTAGCGATAAGGCCGCCCATTGTACAACGGCGGATTAGTTTTATAGTTTAATTAGTTAATTTAAATACTTGTAATTGTTTCTGGTGTACAATAAAGAGTTATCTATCTATCTATCTAGGTACAGGTGCAAGCATACGAACCACTTGATAACATTACAGAATCTCAACTAGACACTAGGCGGGCACAAGTGCATTCTAATAGCCAGGTACACTGTAGAGGCACTCAGGCACTTAGCGACGGCTCCAACTAGCCGGCAGCTCGGGGACGAAGGTGGGAGTTCACACAGGACTATGTTTACTTATTAGTCGGCAAATTGTGTAAAAATGCAAAAGAAAATATTCTCTAGATGTTCTTTGAGAACAGCCTTTGAATGTTTTGAGTTTTGTGGTGCTGCCATGCTGCCACACTGCAGTTATAAAATATTATAAAAAGTTACACTGAGCATATTTGTTATTTAAAATTTTGTCACATAGCATAGCAAACGTTATGAATTTTTTAGATTATAAGTGACATTAATGAAACATATTTTTTAATAATCTGATTTTTAAACACTGTGGTTCGCCAATGACATGATGAGTTTTTTCTTCAACATTCTAAAAATGCAGGAAGGTGCCATTTGAGTATGGATCCAAGCAAAATATTTAGATTTATGGATTACTTACCTTAGAGATATTAATTAATCTCAGTGGGTATCCGTTAATGTTTATGAAATTATAGGTTAAACTTCAATAATTTCAAAATTAAAAAAAATATTCAACGAACGAAGTGCGAGATGCAATTTGAAACAGAATAAGTAGAAAATTGAGTCCAAATATGCCTTTTTAGGTAAAATAAGTAAATGTAATACTTTTGGCTAAAAAGGGAAGAAAATGCTAACGTATTCGTTCAGTTAAGAACGATTTCAGTCTCGTGATCAGTTTTCCTGATCAACAACTACCAGTTGTATAAAACAAATTACATTGCTTTCCAAAAGTTATTTCACTAATTTCGTTTCTTCTAAAAACTCAAGGCTCAATTTTATTTCCGTTTTCCTCAAAACTTTATTACGGCTGTTATTTTTGTTCTTGTATCGGTTTACGGATGTACTTTACGAGGGCGAATATCGGTTTCCTCGAGAATGGACGTAAAAAATGAAGATGTCCGTGATCATTACGCTTTCCGGTGATTATCGGGGGGGAGGGGAGGGGAGGAAAAACTGCGCAGCCCCGATAATACTTAAAGGTTCTGAGAAATGGACTCTCGTTCCAGACAAAAAATACTCCGAAGTTATTTCGGAAACAGGACTAATTTGGCCACAAAGCTCCGGATGGATGGGAGGGAGGAGAATGACGATAATGAATAGAAACAGTCCGCTCCGAAATTATATTTGCATATTTTATTCATTCTTTGCGCCAAAATTGAATTGCTAAATAAATTATGAACGAAATATGTCGAACACAAGGTTCAAATTTTAGCATTCACCCTCATAACGTTTATAGAGGTAAGACTGGCCGTTGGCGACGCGGCAGTCGCTGTTGCATTGCAGCCAACAGATGTTCCAGTAGGTTACTTTGTTGTTCCCGCAAACGGGCTTGTATTTATTCCCACAATGCGTACAGTCACAGTGTCTGCAAACTCCTTTACTTAATATAGTAAGCTCTTTGAGTTTATCCTGTTTTCTCTTACTGTTTACGCAGCGAAGCGCGCATTCGTTCTGGTAGGTCTTCTTATTGCTTGCGCAGACGGGCCTCCATTTCTTAGAGCAGCCACAGTCGCAGTGTCCGCCCCAACGGACGAACAGCAGGGGCCGTTTGGCGGCTTTGCGCTTCTTGTTTTCGCACAAGAACAAGCAGTAGTTTGAAAACGTAACATCATTGTTGGCGCAAACCGGAGAGTAATTTTTAGGACACGGGCACTCAATACATTTGCCTCTGTATTCGAAAGATAGAGGAGCCAGTCCCAGCTGGTTGCGTCTTCTGTTCTGGCATCTAAGTACGCAGTCGTTGTAGTAAGTGTTGTCATCGCTGGCGCAGAGTTCATCCTTCTTGGGACTGCAGCGGCAGTTTTCCTGTGTGCAAGCGTGGCTTTCTTTCACGTAAATAGGAGGACGGTTCTGTGCTTGGTTGATGCGGCTGTAGCATTGCATGACGCAAATATTCTTGTAAGTTAGGCCGTCGGTTCCACATACAGGAATAATAGCATCGGGGCACACGCAAGTGGGCTTACGGCATCGCCCACGGTGTGCAATCCGGATTTTCCGCAGGCCGTTCTTAATGCGGATAGAGTTCTCGCAGTTGAGATAGCATTCGTTCGAGTAGGTGTGGTTGTTGGAGCCGCAGATCGGTTGTTCAACCTGGGGGCAGTAGCAGGGAACTGTGGGGCACACTCCTCTGCGGTACACTTCAATTGCGGGACGACAGTTTCGGACGTTTTCCCTGCTGACACAGCGAAGCACGCATTCATTGGAATAGGTGTTTCCATCGGTGCCACAAACCGGCTTGTACTCTTTGTTGCATTTGCAGCGGATGGTTCGCACTGGTCCGCTGGAGGAGGCGGAGGTAGCGGCGGCTGCGGCAGCCGCTCCATCCCCAGCCGCGGCAGCCGCAGCAGCAGCGGCTGCAGAGTCATAGTCAGATGAAGCAGCCGCGGCAGCCGCAGCAGCAGATGCCGCAGAGTCGTCGTCAGACGCAGCAGCTGCGGCAGCCGCAGCAGCAGCCGCCGCAGAGTCGTCGTCAGATGCAGCAGCTGCAGCAGCGGCAGCAGCAGCGGCGGAGTCAGCACATACCATGTAAGGCATATATGCTGCCATAACCAGAAGACCTAGAAGTACAGAATTTATATTTCAAAGCATATAGTATGAAGAATTCAGTCATTCTTATTTTTTTTAGTTTTATGTAAATTGGGCATTGAAGTTATTTTATTTTCAGAATCGGGCATCGATGGGAATAAAAAAAATATCAAAGTGAAAAACCTACGATAATAAAGCTTGTAATAATTATTGTACCTGCCGTAAACCTCATCTTGCTACCACACCCAGTGCAGGCTCTACGATCGATGCCTAAGCTTGAGCCATGACAGCATTTATACCGTGTTATGTTTACTTAAGTGCATAACTCATAACAAACGTAGGGCAAGTACTGAACTGATATAATGCAACATGTGCAAAATAATACAAGGGGTGTGATTAATAATAATAAATAATCACCTCACACAAAGCAATCATTGTAGTTGTTGTTGTTTGTGTGACATTGTGTACCAATGGCGTTGAATACACAACTTGTGCTATGTTACAGGTTCTCTAGTTTTGGAGGCGAAGAAGCACAGTCAAGTGATCGAGTATCAGCATAAGAAATTACGATTTAACACAGACGTCAAACTCACCACCTATTTTTTAGTGATTGACTGTTATGTTCAAACCTACCTAAACGGGGTAGCGAAACACTCAAAGTTTGAAATAGGCTCCCTAAAATACATAAAGTTAGGTAACGCCTATCTCTAAACTGAAACTTTTAATTAGATTATGAAATGTTCAGCTGAACCACGAGTCGATGAACTTTGCTAGGTGGAAATTCTCATCAATTAAAGAACTTCGACATGAATTGTGTTTATACAAAAGTTTTCCTTTGATAGCAACCTATCACAACAATACAGGCATTCTGTATAGTTTGTTTATCTGCTGTTTGTACGGTATTGTGAAAATTCTGTCTATCAATAAGTAATGTTCTTTATTCAGTAGCCTTTAAAGATTGTATTACATATATATGATTGTATCTACGAGTAGGTACCGACTTTCCATACAATTTTCAACATTTATGGTAAATATGGTTAAAATAGTTTATGATCATAAAGTTATTTTTATAATAGCACTAGCTGCGCCCCGCGGTTTCGCCCGCGTGGAAATCTATATATCAAAGCGTGTTTCATTATTTACATAATTGTTTATTTTTACCACGTTTTGCGCGGAATAAAAAGTACAAACATATTAATAATGCATTATCTAGCCGTACCAGTACCCGTTCCAGTTTCCTTTCCCACTCTCACTACCTTTTTCGTTCCCGTTTCCGCTCCTGTTCGCGTTGATCACCAATTCAACAGCCGGTTAAGTAGGATGAATTTTATTAAACTTACCTAACTTGAGAAATTATTGGTTTCCTATACAAACTTTCATCTCCTATCATACTCCTACCTTTAACTGCTTTACGAGTTGAATCGCGAAAAATCCTTAAACAGGTCAGTTATGTCAGTTTTATTCTGTGCAAAATTTCAAGTCGATTAGTTGTAACCCCCCCCCCCCCTAAAAATACTCCCCCATAAAAACCTTCTTTTATATTTTCATTTGGCCATATGATGTCTAGTTTGGTTAGAACCCTACGCATATACCGTACATAACCCGCGATTCTTTTGAGGTATTTTAAAACGATTTCTCTAGCCTACCCTAAGATTATCTACCTACCTGTAAATTAAACGATTTCTCTAGCCTACCCTTAGTTTTTCTACCTACCTGTAAATTATCTATTCTAACACAATTCTGATCGGAAACACTTTCTGAACTTACTTTCTACGATTCCTACACATAACCTAATAACTTATTTGGAGTTTCATTATCTACTCTTGAATCGTGGTTTACAGCCTATAGTTATTAAATAGTATATTAGATATGCTAAAACGTAATACATTATATTGATATAAATCTTTAATTCTGACTCTAAATTCGGTATAGGATTAATGGATCTAATTCTCTTTCATACTGGCTTTAGCGATCGACGTAAAACTTGTGAATCTTGTGAATCTTTCATACTGGCTCTTTTGATCGGCATGTGATCATGAATAGTTTTGTCTCTCATATTCTGACTCTAAATTGGCATAGGGACGCGCTCCGCCCCGCGCGTCCTGTGGGTTTCGTCTCCATACTTGGGTACCCCCCACCAAGATTTCATTTTGGGGGTTGAGAACATGCCTCATTACTGTCTGTAATTGTATGGTCGGTCTTTTGACAAGCAAAGGAGTAAGAGGGAGTGATTTTTCAGCTAAGGTGCATCAAAAAACTGATATTGATAATACCTATAACTTAGGTAAAATGAAGCAGTTATTTGTCTGCTAATACAATACGAAATGTCCAAGGAATTAGATTCCTAAAATGTTAGCTTAGCTATACACTTGAATATGAAATCAATGATATATTTCACCATGATTACTGATAGTATCAAAGACTTACATTTGCCTGTCTTTGTAGCGTGAACCTTATTGGTTGTACCTCATCTATTGCGAGGATTTATTGTGTAGATAAGAACTGCATCTGCTTGTCTTAGTAGCTTCAATAGCCTGATAAAATATATGAATACCTTTATTAGGCAATCACCTCACCTTGTGCGAGGATTTTAATATGAAAGCAAAGGATTCCATTCCTGGACAATTTTATATTGAATCATAGAACTTAACTGCTCATTCTCTCCAGTTAATAGGTAGATAGATAATTATATTTAATAGGCCTTTTTAGGCAGAATAGATTTTAAAACAATATATTATGGATATAAAAATAGAACGGCTTGGCCTGCTGGACTTAGCTAGGACGCTGCCACCATAATGATCTAGATTTTACCAATAGGCTAAATAAATTCCTGCCTACCTACTTTAATAGGCCTATTCAGGCAGGTTTGACTTTAGAACGTAATTTATATTATTGAATCTACAAAAAGGACGGCTTGGCCCGCCGGATTTAACATTAAGAAAATACATTACTTAGATTTAACAAGTATGCTTAATAAATTCCTGCCTACCTACTTTTCCTAGCCTACCATTGAAACTGAACCTACGTAGGCCCTAAAATAGCTAAGTGTGTGATTCTTTCAAAACTAGAAGTACAACCTTCTCATTTACATGTAAACGTGCGTGTCTCTCATCGGGGTGTAATGATGAGATACCTGGCTAACTGCTAGACCTAACGTCCCTACAAATATGTACGTGTACCTACCACCCTAGCCCTAAACATATAAGTGTGATAGATAAATATATAGATAAGTTCGGGAAGTCTGTTACCAAGCGACCTAAGGCAACAGATGGATAGTGGGTAGGAAGTAAGGATGAGGGAAAGATTTTCTCACTGCCGGTCAAGCAGGCTCACAAGACCGATCAGGGTGCTGACGGCTAAAGGTGTCTTGGCCGCAGTGAGAGGATGATGGAACCCCACAAAGCTAAGGGCAAGGAACGTAGCCCTTGGGTATAACACCGCAAGGTTTCCGGACTACGTTTGAAGTGATCATTCAAACAAGCCTTCTACCCTTCTCATTTACTTGCTCAATACGCATGGTCAGCAGGCTCACCAACCAATTGAAGGACGTGAAGGAGTCTTAGCCACGTATTGAGAAGCAAAGAAAGAGCAGATCATCTCTGAACTCGCTATACTCTCGTCTATTATCTGTCTTGAATTACGCATGGTCAGCAGGCTCACTAGACCAATTTAAGGGCGTGAAGGTGTCTTAGCCACGTAATAGATAATAGTCGAAAGTTCACTTTAAATTACGCTTGGTCAGCAGGCTCACTAGACCAATTTAAGGGCATGAAGGTGTCTTAGCCACGTAATATCACTTGATAATTTACACTGAATTTACTTTACGAATTATAATCGTATAAAAATGGCGATAAGGCTTGGATGAACGATAACTTCTTGGGAACCGTGGACCGTCCGTCCGTAATTTCGCCTCGACTTATTCTTGTTCCTCCCCGTACCGATAATTGTGGAATGATCTCGCCGTACCGATAATTGTGGAATGATAACGCCGTAACGATAATTGAGGAATGATCCCGAATGTACCTAAATTCCCCTTTTTAAAACCTTTTTCGTTCCGCCTCATCGCATTCGAAACGCAATAACAAGTTCCGGAAGTTACGCTCAATCTAAATCTACCTCAGTCAATATTTTGATAGAAAAGTGATACATTATATAAAGTATTTCTATCAAAAGTTTATCCTTTTAATCAGTTATGAATAGTAATAATTATCTTACAGGATTTCCATTAATTTAGCGATAATAAATACCTTTCGTATTACGTTGCTTGAACTGATGGATTATTCTAAAACAGGCCATTCTGAACAATATATCTATTGCGTTAAGAGTTCATTTCATTATCTAAATTTGAGTGAACCTCCATATAGTCCCGCTTGGCAGCTCTGCTAACTCAATGATCAGACCCATCCAGTCCAATATGGTCTTTATGTTTATAAAGTTAAGGTTTAAATTATGCTTTAAAGTGTGTTTTCAACCTAAAACTTTCCACTCATTATTGTTTACGCTGAATTTTTCACAAAATGCAATAACAAAATCCGGATGTTAGCTCATTTATAATCTACCCTCATTTATATTAAATGTAGCATTTCTGTAGTTAAATTATTACAATAAAATAGTTATCGTTATGCTAACTTTATGATTATATTCATTCGTGAAATTCAAGATGTTTTATAAAGCTTTATGAATTCAATTAATCTAGCAATAATTAAATAACTTTTCTTCAGTTTGTTGATTGACCTACCCAACTATTTAGAACTAGTAATTATGGTTCTTATACTTGATATGTTAGAGTTCATTTTATATTTTCAATAAATGGTTGAATCTCCTATAATTCGTTGTTTGACGTCGCTAGTGTTTTTAAATAAAGCAAGCGGTGATGCCATCTTTTTTATTTATTATGCAATATTATGTCTAAGCTTCTATAATGCATTGATTGATGTCGCTAGTGTTTTCACTCGCGTATTTTCAAATAACGCAAGCAGTGATGCCATCTATTTAATTTATTAAGCAATATTATGTCTAAGCTTCTTTAATGCATTAGTTCTTGTCGCTAGTGTTTTTGCCCGCGTATTTTCAAATAAAACAAGAGGTTTATTTATTTACCATCGAGTTAAGAGTTAATTTTACGTTCAAAGAGACTGGTCTACCAAAAGGTTTATTTAGATACTATATTTTCCTATATTTGTGAGTGACGGAACACACCATAGGGTTCTGTTCCGTTACATAGTGAAGATTTTTTTGTTCCCCATACAAACTTTGCCGCCCCAGTTTACCACCTTAGTGGTTAATTTTTGAAAATTTGACTAACCCATATTTTATTCTGGCACCAAAACTATCTACATACCAAATTTAATGTAAATGTGTTCAATGGTTACGGAGATACGTGGTAACAAACATTCACACAGACTTTTGTTCCCCGTACAAACTTTACCACTCCCGTTAACCATCTTCGGAATTGAAATGCGAAAAATCCTGAAACATGTATTCATTTATTTTCAGTAAAGAGTCTCTGTGCAAAATTTTAAGTTGATTGGTAAAGATTTTTTTGTTCCCGATAAAAACTTTGCCACCCCCGTTTACCACTTTAGAGGTTAATTATTCAAAATTTGATTATCATATGTGTTATTTTGGCACCTAAAATATCTACGTACCAAATTTCATCTAAAGGAGAATGCCGATAACCCGTACCAATTGCGTCAAAACCAAACGTATCCCATAAAATTGCCTTTATTTTATAAATCATATTAACGTTTTCTTTAGTTTTACACACCGACTCGATTAATAGTCACGTTAAAAATTCTTTCGTTTATTTGGGTACCGGCGCACGGCGCCAAGACACTGCAATAACCATCACTTTTAATTATTTAGACAGTAGAATCGAAAACATTGGAGATTTTTTCACTTTGTATAATCAAAGAAGTTGCATCAGAAACTTTTTTGTGGTACTACTAAACTATCTCCTATCTTTATGTATTTAATATGCTCTCGCTAGTGTTCTGTGGCATTGTGTAGCAGTGTTTATTCTATAAATAGATATTTTATTAGACATCATCACAATAATGTACGATAAACAATAGTTGCATCAACTGTTTGCTAATAACCGGTGATGAATGTATTAAGATCTTGGATCTTAGCTTGGATTTTACCTTCATCAGTAAGTACTAATACCTATTATAACCATAAATGATGTAAATGCCTATCTACTTTCTCGTCACTATCATTATTTGAAGATAATATAAAGTAGAGCACACTAGTAATGTATGTTATGTCCTACCTACGAAGTAGAAGTTAAAACATCCTTTTACCAATCTGTGTGAGGTATTTATACTCTTCTTATAGATATAGTATCATAATATACATATATTATGATACTAAATATAACATACATAATTAAATGTTTATAGTGTAATACTTAATATTTATGTAGACAAAACTGAACACACAAGGTCTCGGGAAAGCATGTTTAAAAAACCAAACTCTAAAACTAATATCAAATAAAAACAATTTGTTGACCTTTATCTAAAAAAAGACTTGGTATTCCATGAATAACTGTTTAATATCTTTCGATAAAACTATGTTTCGTTTTGACGCAATCACTTAAGCATTGGCTGGTGTGGTGTGGTGGTGTGGTTGTTTTGGCAATGCATGTGGTTGTCGCTACTCGTAGCGATAAGAATACATTTTGCCAACTGTAAAAAGCAAATCTATCACTATTTAGCAAACTGTACTTTAGCGGTTTAAAAGTAGGCAGTGACAAACTTACCCTAAAAATATTAAAATAATTTGAGCGGTGACAAAGTTACACTAGATTTTTTCGATGACATTTTTACCCTAACCCGTAACGAGCGCCATACATCAGACGGCATTGTCCTTTGTACAGTGATTACGGAGATACGTGGTAACAAACATTCACACAGACTTTGGTTCCCCGTACAAATTTACCACTCCCTTTAACCGTCTTAGGGGTTGAATTGCGAAAAATCTTGAAATTCGTGTTCATTTATTTTCAACAGAGAGTCTCTGTACGAAATTTCAAGTTGATTGGTAAAGATTTTTTTTGTTCCCCATACAAACTTTGCCACCCCCGTTTACCACTTTAGAGCTCAATTTTTCAAAATTTGATTAGCCTATGTGTTATTTTGGCACCTAAACTATCTATGTACCAAATTTCATCTAAATTTATACAGTGGTTACGGAGATACGAGGTAACAAACATTCACACAGACTTTTGTTCCCCGTACAAACTTTGACACTCCCGTTAACCGTCTTAGGGGTTGAATTGCGAAAAATCCCGAAACATGTGTTCATTTATTTTCAGCAGAGAGACTCCTGTGCAAAATTTCAAGTTGATTGGTAAAGTTTTTTTTTGTTCCCCATACAAACTTCGTTTACCACTTTAGAGGTTTATTTTTCAAAATTTGATTAGCTTATGTGTTATTCTGGCATTTATACCATCTATGTACCAAATTTCATCTACATTTGTTCAGTGGTTACGGAGATACGTGGTAACAAACATTCACACAGACTTTCGCATTTATAATATTATTTGGATTAGGATAAGGATTAGGAATTAGAACAGGATATTAGGATTAGGATTAGGATTAGGATTAGGATCTAGGTATATTGATGAAATACGATTTGTGATATCCAGGATTACAAAATGTATTCAACTACGGTTGTCTGCCTTTGGTTGAGACGACATCCTAAAAGCAGCACCTACAGGGTCTGAAACCGTTTATTTAGTCAATGTGTTATGCACCACGACTTACGATGTTGAGACAGTGACGCTAACACACGAGCCCGTGTAACAAATGAGAGTAGCACTGCGAGTCCTGGAGCGTACCATGCTGGGTATTACAATTATAGACCGGGTTCCTAATGCGGAAATCTAGAGACGTACTAAAGTCCAGGATATTGGGAACAGCATTATGGAACTGTGGCAAGACACATTGCGAGGGAAGGTAGATAGTTAAGGTGTGACGGCCTAGGGATGCCTTTAGGATCGCAGGGCGTTCGGCTGCAACATGGGCAGGTGACATTGTCAAGGTCGCGGGAATAAGAATATGAAAAATGAGTGAAATAATTTAATTAACAAGCCATCACAATAACTGAGCTGAGACACATAAGTTCAATCTTCGTCCATCCATCCGCAAATACATCAAAATCTTCTATACTTATAAAATTCTTTGTCTTGAATGACTGACGGATCAACCCACAGCCTAAACCGCTGGTTGTAGAGGTCTGAAACGTGAAGGGTGTTTTCTTTGTATGACGTAGCCATCCAATAAGAAAGGATTTTCTGAAATTCTGCCACTAAGGGGGTGAAAAATGGGGGCAAAGTTTGTATGGTAAAACGTGATTCTTTGGTCTAATGTACTTCAAATTTTGTATGAACATTATTTAACATAACTGATGGAAGGTGTGCTTCGTATTTTATTAGAACTCATGGCCTAACAGGGTTAAAAAGCGGTAGAAAGTTTATTTAGGGGTGATTTGCATCGAAGTTGATATCAATACTATACTCCTTAGAGCTTTTAATTTAAATACAATTTTATTTTAGCATGTTTGAAAACTCAATCCGATCTATTTAAAATTGGAATGTCAAATCATCGAGATATTATACTCCTGAGCAACAACGTGGAAAAAAGTTCACCAAAACTCTGCGATTGTTATCGATTGCGCGGACATTGAACACTTTTCAAGCGACATGAGGTCTAAATTAGCGCTTTGGTATTTTGAAGTTTATTTATGTCAAATACTCTTGGGTGATTTTTGACAGCTTTCGTTTGAAGACTGTGACTCTATAGAGTACATACTTTCTTAACTCGATGTGCCAAATAAGTATAAAATAATTTAAATTAAAAGCACTAATGTACGAATCACACCTGATGCGCCTCATCGGAGCGCAGCCGACCGGAGCCGCTGTCGGCTAAAATCTGACTGGAGAGTGACGGACGCGTCGAGCCGAAATAGTAGCCGCGAGCATCCGCGAGCAGACGCGAGCATCCGAGAGCAGCTCCGAGCAGCAGCCGAGTTGCGCTCGAACTTCGCGACCCACTCGCGTGGCCGCGTACGCGAGTGGGTCGCGAAGTTCGAGCGCAACTCGGCTGCTGCTCGGAGCTGCTCTCGGATGCTCGCGTCTGCTCGCGGATGCTCGCGGCTACTATTTCGGCTCGACGCGTCCGTCACTCTCCAGTCAGATTTTAGCCGACAGCGGCTCCGGTCGGCTGCGCTCCGATGAGGCGCATCAGGTGTGATTCGTACATTAGTGCTTTTAATTTAAATTATTTTATACTTATTTGGCACATCGAGTTAAGAAAGTATGTACTCTATAGAGTCACAGTCTTCAAACGAAAGCTGTCAAAAATCACCCAAGAGTATTTGACATAAATAAACTTCAAAATACCAAAGCGCTAATTTAGACCTCATGTCGCTTGAAAAGTGTTCAATGTCCGCGCAATCGATAACAATCGCAGAGTTTTGGTGAACTTTTTTCCACGTTGTTGCTCAGGAGTATAATATCTCGATGATTTGACATTCCAATTTTAAATAGATCGGATTGAGTTTTCAAACATGCTAAAATAAAATTGTATTTAAATTAAAAGCTCTAAGGAGTATAGTATTGATATCAACTTCGATGCAAATCACCCCTAAATAAACTTTCTACCGCTTTTTAACCCTGTTAGGCCATGAGTTCTAATAAAATACGAAGCACACCTTCCATCAGTTATGTTAAATAATGTTCATACAAAATTTGAAGTACATTAGACCAAAGAATCACGTTTTACCATACAAACTTTGCCCCCATTTTTCACCCCCTTAGTGGCAGAATTTCAGAAAATCCTTTCTTATTGGATGGCTACGTCATACAAAGAAAACACCCTTCACGTTTCAGACCTCTACAACCAGCGGTTTAGGCTGTGGGTTGATCCGTCAGTCATTCAAGACAAAGAATTTTATAAGTATAGAAGATTTTGATGTATTTGCGGATGGATGGACGAAGATTGAACTTATGTGTCTCAGCTCAGTTATTGTGATGGCTTGTTAATTAAATTATTTCACTCATTTTTCATATTCTTATTCCCGCGACCTTGACAATGTCACCTGCCCATGTTGCAGCCGAACGCCCTGCGATCCTAAAGGCATCCCTAGGCCGTCACACCTTAACTATCTACCTTCCCTCGCAATGTGTCTTGCCACAGTTCCATAATGCTGTTCCCAATATCCTGGACTTTAGTACGTCTCTAGATTTCCGCATTAGGAACCCGGTCTATAATTGTAATACCCAGCATGGTACGCTCCAGGACTCGCAGTGCTACTCTCATTTGTTACACGGGCTCGTGTGTTAGCGTCACTGTCTCAACATCGTAAGTCGTGGTGCATAACACATTGACTAAATAAACGGTTTCAGACCCTGTAGGTGCTGCTTTTAGGATGTCGTCTCAACCAAAGGCAGACAACCGTAGTTGAATACATTTTGTAATCCTGGATATCACAAATCGTATTTCATCAATATACCTAGATCCTAATCCTAATCCTAATCCTAATCCTAATATCCTGTTCTAATTCCTAATCCTTATCCTAATCCAAATAATATTATAAATGCGAAAGTCTGTGTGAATGTTTGTTACCACGTATCTCCGTAACCACTGAACAAATGTAGATGAAATTTGGTACATAGATGGTATAAATGCCAGAATAACACATAAGCTAATCAAATTTTGAAAAATAAACCTCTAAAGTGGTAAACGAAGTTTGTATGTGCGGCGCGAGTTGATCGGCGCCTCAAAACTGCGTAAATAGCATTCAACTATGGAACGTAACTGCTTTGTGGATGTTTCAATTTCCTTTTGCAATGTTTTAAAATGCTCTCCGATGCGCGGCCGGTAAATGTGAATCGTAATCATAATGAGTCCCATTTGTTAGAGTATCGTTGACATCGTAGTTCAGTGGTATTTGTTGTAAGTTCGTATCGAATGTATGTTTCATCGAGTACCTATAACTTTTAAACCGGTGATCCAATCTGCATAACATTTGGTAGGTCAATAGGTTGTATTTGAAAGGAGAATGCCGATAACCCGTACCAATTGCGTCAAAACCAAACGTATCTCATAAAATTGCCTTTATTTTATAAACAACATTAACATTTTATTTAGTCTTACACACCGACCCGATTAATAATCACGTAAAAAATTATTTCGTTTATTTGGTTTCCGGCACACGGCGCCATGACATTGCAACTACCCTCACTTTTAATTTTAGACAGTAGAATTTACTGAAAACATTGGAGGTTTTTTCACTTTGTTTAATCAAAGAGGTTGGATCAGAAACTTTTTTGTGGTACTACTAAACTATCTCCTATCTTTATGTATTTAATATGCTCTCGCTAGAGTGTTCTGTGGCATTGTGTAGCAGTGTTTATTCTGTAAATAGATATTTTATTAGACATCATCACAATAATGTACGATAAACAATCGTGGCATCAACTATTTGCTAATAACCAGTGACGCGAAACCAGCATAGTTTGGAAGAGTCATCCATGGCCTTTTCGTGGTTGTAATGAATGTGTCAAGATCTTGGATCTTAGCTTGGATTTCACCTTCACCAGTAAGTACTAATACCTATTATAATGATGTAAATGCCTATCTACTTTCTCGTCACTACCAATAATTGAAAATAATATAAAGTAGAACACAGTAGTAATGTATGTAATGTCCTACCTACGAAGTAGAAGTTAAAACACCCTTTTACCTATCTGTGTGAGGTATATAAACCTTTTCTTATAGTATATAGTATTATATTTAAATGTTATAGTGTAATACTTATAATTATGTAGACAAAACTGAATACACAAGGTCTCGGGAAAGCATTTTTTTTAAAACAAACTCTAAAACTAATATCAAATAGAAACAATTTGTTTACGTTTATCTAAAAAAATACTAAGTATTCCATGAATAAAAGTATAATATCTTTAAAAAAAATTAGGTTTCGTTTTGACGCAATCACTTTAGCATTGGTACCGAGCGCCATACATCAGACGGCATTGTCCTTTTGCCTGGGAAGTAAATGAGTTATATCAGACAGGGGTCATCAAAATATGGAGTCCCAAAAGGGGCCAAATAAAAATTAACCATAATGTAAATATATTGAGTGAGGTGTCATATGAATGGGTTTAGTTTGTTCATTCCAAATTCGTTTTTATTTTAATTCTTAAATGCATGGATCAATAGATACAAGTTAATCGGTGGTAAGTATAGCACAAGACCTACGAGAGACTTACTGCACTACTCCAAGTATAAAACTGTAGCATTTAGGGGCAGCTTCCGATATCAGGCAACCAAATGTTGGAACAACATACCACCACCTATTCGACAATTAAACTCTAAATATTCATTCAAAAACCAATATAAAAACCATTTAATTTTATTACAAAAAACTGGGTTGCCTGGTGTTAATAGCTACAGTGCACCTATCGTTTGTTGAACGGACAAAATAAGACTGAGGCTCAACATAGCACATAAAAATATAATAGAAACTGCCTTTTTGTTGACAACGTGGCTTACTTTAACTTTAAAGTTGTTTGGTACATTACCTCCAGATTGCTTATTTATGTAATTTATTTATATATTTATGACTATTATGTATAAGACACTTTCTTAAGTTAACACCTATACCTATCTTGCAGCTCATAAATTACACTATTTTCTATAAAATTATTGCAAATATTTAGCTCTCAAAATATTCTAGTATTTCATATATTTTGGTATTTATTTAGGTATTTAAATTTGCGTGGGTATGAGACAGTAAATATGTGACGTAAGCATTAAACTACTTGCAACTTTTGTTTATATATTGGCACTGCCTCTCATGTGGTTAAATGACAGAATCGAAGTAGGTCTCGGCAAAATAACAGCGCTGACCTGTCTTCGGATAGCGAAGCATAATGCTGAGTCGGGACCGTTTTACTGCTGTAGCACACAGAACAACACTACATATAGATTTGTATTGTCATAATATAGGTACTGTACTCTTTTTAATTTTTCTATACTCTTGTTAATAGTAATTATGTATGTAGGTACTTAGGTTAAACATAAACTGTTTTAGTGATAATTATGCTGTATGTGTGCTTAAGTAGTAAATAAACGCATGTCTATGTCTATGTCTATGTCTATGGTAGTCAGAGGGAAGTACAAATATTGTGTTTGGCACACATGCCTGCTTACTAAGTGCACAGTGCTCACAGTCAGAACACATGCTGAAGATGTGGCTCAAACGACTGTAAAGATTGACGAGGTTGTGAGGAGGATATCCACTCGAAGGCAGTCCATTCATCCTCGGGGTGACGGCAAAGAAGAGATTGTGGAAGTAGACCGGACTGCTCTGGAAGCCATTCTCGACGTCAGCGCTCGTATTCAGGATATTCAGAAGAAGAGTAAAATCTCTATGAGCACGTTAGCGTTAGCTCATGAGTCTTACAAAGACAAACAAGTAAATAAACATACTTAAACATAAAGTTAAACCTAAAAAAACAAGTTCGCCCCCTAAAACAAGTGTGTTTTCAGCATTAATTTATTAGACACTAGCATATTGACTTCGGGACTCCAACAGCGGGTCGAGTAGCAGCTCGCGCCCTAAAGCAAGTGTGATTTCAACTTACTTACACTTATGGTGAAGGTACTGAATAGTAACTCTATACTATGTGGAAAGGCCAGATAGGAGAGGAAAGTTTGCATGGAGGGGAACCAATTATTTCTGAAAATACGAGAAGGGATATAATACCTTATAATATATATACATACATACCTTTACTTTTCAACTAGCTGTTGAAGGGTCGCCAACGGAAAAGGGAGCAAGAACGGGTTCGTAAAAGGTAGCGGAAGTTGTAGTTGGATCGGGAATGGGAACGGCAACGGGAACGGGAACGTGAAAGCGCTTGGGTACTGACCCGGACCTAACCTGGTAATGTAGGTAAGTACTTTTATTCCATATGCTTCTGTTTCCCGAGAGATTTGAGAGGTTTGATTCCCGCTTTTGCACAAAAAATTGTCTAAGCTATGCTCCCGTAATTATATTTGGCATGTGCTATTTTCGCAATATTAAAAGTTTAAACCCATAAACATATGCAAAACACTAATCATGCCGCGTACAGACTAACGAAAGGTGACATGCCAATGAAAGAATTTGCCGTTCAGATTGTCGCAATGTGTCATGCAATGTAACAGAATTCCCATAGTGTGGATACCTAGCGAGCACGAACCGTGCACACTACGCGCACGGACGGAACATTTCAATTCTTGCACGCCGCGATCTTCGCCCACACTTATGAAATGCTCCTTTTATGATACATTGCGTAGCATACGTTACAGCAGTCTGTACCCGCCGTAAAAGTGATCGATCAAAATTGGAAAAACTCGAGGCTCAATTTTATTTCCGTTTTCCTCAAAACTTTATTACGGCTTTTATTTATCAGTACTTTACGAGGGCGAATATCTTTTTCCTGTAGGAGGCTCAGCGGCAGCCGCAGAGCCGGAGTCGGATGCAGCAGTCTTAAAGCCGCAGCCATCTAGAACACACGCAGCAGCCTTGGCATAAGTAGACGCATAGGACTCATAGTGGGACATATCAGCCGCGGCGGATTCAGCACGTACCATGTAAGGCATATATGTTGCCATAACCAGAAGACCTAGAAGTACAGAATTTATTTTTCAAAAACATATAGTATTAAGAATTCAGTCAATTTCTCAATTTTTTCTTTAGGTTTTATGTAAATTGGGCATAGAAGTCATTGTATTTTCAGAATCAGGCATTGATGGGGATAAATAATTAAATCAAAGTGAAAAAAGTACGGTAATAAAGCTTTTAATAATTATTGTACCTGCCGTAAACCTCATCTTGCTACCACACCCAGTGCAGGCTCTATGATCGATGCCTAAGCTTGAGCCATGACAGCATTTATACCGTGTTATGTTTACTTAAGTGCATAACTCATAACAAACGTAGGGCAAGTACTGAACTGATATAATGCAACATCTGCAACATAATAAATAATCAGCTCTCACAAAGCAATCATTGTAGTTGTTGTTGCTTGTGTGACATTGTGTACCAATGGCATTGAATACACAACTTGTGCTATGTTGCATGGTTCTCTAGTATTGGAGCCGAAGAAGCACAGTCGAGACAGTTATCAGCCTCATAAATAATTATATAACACAGACGTCTCAGTCACCAGACCTGCACCCTTACGATGCTGAGACGATGACGCTAAGACATGAGCCGTGTATCAAATGAGAGTAGCACTGCGAGTCATACTATGCTGGGTATTCCACTCATAGACTGGGTTATAAATCCGGAGACGTATTTTAGTACAGGATGGTGGGAACAGCATTATGGAACTCTAATGTGTGTAATATGGAGGTCCATTAGAGTTACATAATGTGGATACATTGCGAGGCGAAGACTATCTGGTGATCAGTGGAGTATTATAGTTACAGAGTGGCGGCCTAGGGCGTGAAAAAGTAAAAAAAGGAGTGAGACAGGGCGATCCACTTTCACCAAAACTTTTTTCCGCTGTCATGGAAGATGTATTTCGCTACCTTGTCTGGGATGACCTTGGACTGAACATAAACGGCATAAAACTGTCCCATTAGAGATTCGCCAACGATTTAGTGCTTTTAGCCGATAACGCAGAGACACTACAGACTATGCTACTGCAACTTACAGAGGAAAGCGAAAAAGTAGGACTCACAATGAACACCTCCAAAACGAAAACAATGACGAATAGCACAAAGATAGAGATCTCGGTGTGAAAGAAAGCGATTGAATACGAAGATAGATATGTCTACCTGGGGCAAATAATATCACTGACTCTTCAAATGGCCAAAGAAGTGGAGAAAAAAGTATCCAACAGCCGGGCTAGATACTGGTTGTTAAAAGAGATTATGAAAAGTAAATCAATACCGATCACAGACAAAGGTAGAGTGTTTAGCGCTTGTATACTACCAGTTCTCACTTATGGCTGCCAATCCTGAGCTATAACAAAGCCAATACTCAAAGGCTAAAAGTATACCAACAAGGAATGAAAAAAAAGCACGCTCAATTTCAGATTAAAAGACAAGAAGAAACTTACTGATATAAGAAAGGTGACCCAAGTGATGGATGTAACTGTCAAAATACGCAAACTAAAATGGAGATGGACAGGCCATATGATGAGAACAAGTAAGAACAAATGGACCTACGACACAACAGTCTGGTACCCAAGAGATGGGAAGCGCAACAGAAGCTGACCAAAAAAAGCGCTGGGAAAATGATTTGCCCAAGAGATGGCACAGACTCTGCCTAGACCGTAGCCAATGCACGCTATGGAGGAGGCCTATGTCAGAGGACAACCTGACTAATAAACGCAGGTGTCAAATAAAATGTAAAATGTTATTTTATATATTGAGTTTTAATTAGATTATAATTAGTCAGCGAATTAATGCTATTTTTATTATTATATTTATTTTATGTATTTAAAAGTTTTAACGCTTAAACATAAGCAAAACATCAATCATGCCGGGGACAGACAGACTTACGAAATGTAACATGCAATGATTTTAGTATTTGCCGTCCACATTATCGCAATTGAACAGAATTCCCATAGTGCCGTTTGCCTAGCGCGCACGAATCGTGCAAACTACGCGCACGAACAGAGCATTTCAAGTGGTGCGCGTCGCGATCTGCGTCCACACTTATGAAATGCTCCTTTATAAATAATAAATAAATAAATAATGCCGGACACTATCACAGAGCATCATGTAGCCCCATTCACTTAGCAGAATTTGTATTTTTTTTGTAAATACGTACTTATTTATTATACATAGCAAACACCCAGACCCAGACCTTTCATGCTACATTGCGTAGCTTACGTTACAGCCGTGTACAGGCTACACGCCGTAATAACTGATCTATCAACCTTGGAATATTTCGTTTGAAATTGTGCGAGTATGAGGGTTGCAATGAAATCAGTTTTCCGAAGAGTCTGTTTATACGGGGTCGATGATAACCCCAGGTTCGGCGGCCATCTTTATTCAATCTTGGGCACCTTTCAGTGCGGGCGCGCGCGTGACTTGAATTCCCGAGGATGAAGGAAGGGTGACCATGTATGTAGCCAAATACTTACTGTAAAAATACTCAATAAGTATAGAAATCTATGTGACCACGAGCTATCTATCTCGTAAGTTATCTATCTCGTCTTCCTAAAAATTAGACAAAATCTTGGATCCTTACAATCATAACGCAAAAAAGTCTTTGGAGATGATCTCGGTGAGTTATAGTGACGAATTTCTACATTTAATTTGTAAGTCAAAGTCAATATTTTTTATTCAATAAGAACTGTAAAGTCACTTTGAATCGTCACTTTTTTAATCTAAGCCAATTCGTAAAGCGACCAAAGAGAGAAGAAGACTTGGCAAGAAACTCTGCTTGGCTTATATTTTTTTAAGTCTTGTTTTTTAAAAAGTTTATTATTAACTATTACATTGTTTTTGAGGGAGTTGGAGACAGTTTCATCTTAAGCATTTTTGTCATCTAAATAATCAGAAGTTCTATGATAAGCTTTATTACAGAGGTTACGTTTAACAACACATTTGAATTTATTTACAGATAAATTAAGCATAACATTTGGGATTTTGTTAACAAATCGTACACATTGCCCCTTAAAAGATTGACTAAAATTATGGAGCCTCACAGTAGGAACAGGTTGTTTATCTTTATTTCTAGTGTTATAACATCATGGTCTTCCGTGTTTATATTTTTTTTTACTATAATGATTTTGATAATTTTTATGTACTAGCTAACCCGATGATTGTAATTACTGATTTATTTTCCTTTACGTTTGCTCCCACCAAAATCCGTTCAGTATTTTTTAGTAACAAACGTCTACACAGAAAAAATCTTGCGATCCCAATTTTTTTTTCGATATTCGGTTTTTTATGCTTTATTGAATACACTTTTGCTAAAAAAACATAAGTACAGATTTTTGCTCTACTCTATTATTATATTTATAATAGATTGTAGAATATATTTTGTTGTGATCCCCAACTCATGTGGGTTGTGCCCAGCCCGGGGATTGTGATTCCTTTTATAAGGGAGGCCTGTGGCCAGAGCGGTACAAATAAATAAGTTGATGGTCGATCCGGAGGCGCTGCTACATTTTTCACATAGCGGGGATCATGCCGTTGATAGTACTGTATATCGATGGCAGGGATTGTCCGCCGCTCCTTTTTTTTCTACGCAGACTTCTTCGCATAGAGCTTGAGCGAGTTTATGTTTATTGTGCTCAACAATATCAAAGTCATAGCTAATTTTCCTTTTTGTATTTTAATTTTCACAGCCCAGGCTTAGTTGGTCACCCTACACCAGAATGAGGTCACCCAAACTTTGTCTGTTTTAGAAAATACCACTCGCAAGTAGGTATTAGTTAGTGCCAGTTTTATAACCACAGGTTTAAGATAAACCCGGGTCTAGCGGGGTACAAGCGGGAGAAAAGTTTTGAATGTATATTGCTTCGTTATTGGTTTATGGAAGTTTCTAGAATTAGAGAAGAAGAGAGAATCGGGATTGAAAGTTTTGGTAACAAGTGTTGGGTGAACTGTGGTTTTATTGGGCATAATTATGGTGTGGTGACGCATCGAAATTTTGTTCTACAACTTATTGAATTTCGACCAAACTAATTATGTCTTAATGGCCTTACTTATAAAAATCTTCTGTTTGGAACAGAGTTAGCCGATCATCCCGCTGGTAACAAATGGTACAATGTGTGTGTAAAAACCAGTAGAAAACGACGGATTCTTGGTTCAAGACTGTTTTCGTGCACATTTATAAATTTTTATAAAGTAAATGTATCAGCAAACACAGGTGTTCAGTTCAGTGCTCAGATAACGCTGCGCTGCTGTGTCACCTTTAATAATTAAGGTACACTTGAACTCCGTCAGCGCAAATTAATGTAACCTTTTTAACCTTTTTTACGATGCTTGTAATTAAACACAAGCTGAACTTATATAGTAAACGTAATTTCAAAATATATAATAATATTCTTTGAAATAATATTGCGAAATGATAAAATTGAGGCCTAATTTCAGTAACATCAATGTAAGCGTAGTATTCAACTTATATCTTTTGAAGATAATATATAGGTCTTTTCATGCTTTTCTTTTCATGCCTCGGGCAGATATTGCAGTTGGGTAGAAACAACTTCGTGAAGGAGCCCAAGAGGAGGATTTAGCTGGGTTGGGCAGCATTTGGAAAACTACGTCGAGTTTTCTCGTCACCCATAACACAATGTTTGAAAACGAAAGTTTTCAATCAGTGCGTCCTACTCGTCATGACATACGGAGCCGAAACGTGGACACTCACAGTACGGCCGGCTAGTCTACCAGTTTAAAGTCGCTCAGCGAGCTATGGAACGAGCTATGCTCGGAGTTTCTCTGAAGGATAAAATCCGTAACGAGTATATTCGACATAGAACTAAAATTGTCGACATAGCTCAGAGAATTAGCAAGCTGAAATGGCAATGGGCTGGCCATATCTGCCGAAGAACCGATAACCGTTGGGGTTAACGAGTTCTTGAGTGGAGACCGTGTTCGAGAGTGGCTCTACAAACGAAGTGTAGGACGCCCTCCGGCCAGGTAGTGGCGATCTGCGAAAGGCTGCTGGTAGAAGCTGGATGAATCGAGCTCAGGATAGGGCGCAATGGCGCTCATTAGGGGAGGCTGATGATGATGATGATGCTTTTCAACTTTTCATACGAAATAGTAAAGTTAAGACAAAGGAGAATGCCGTCTGATGTATGGCGCTCGGTACCAATGCTAAAGTGATTGCGTCAAAACGAAACCTAATTTTTTTGAAAGATATTATACTGTTATTCATGGAATACTAAGTATTTTTTAAGATAAACGTAAACAAATTGTTTTTATTTGATATTAGTTTTAGAGTTTGTTTTTGAAAAAATGCTTTTCCGAGACCTTGTGTGTTCAGTTTTGTCTACATAATTATAAATATTACACTATAAACATTTAAATACGATAATATCTATAAGAAAAGGTTTATATACCTCCCAAAGATAGGTAAAAGGGTGTTTTAACTTCTACTTCGTAGGTAGGACATTACATACATTACTACTGTGTTCTACTTTATATTATTTTCAAATAATGATAGTGACGAGAAAGTAGATAGGCATTTACATCATTATAATAGGTATACTTACTGGTGAAGGTGAAATCAAAGCTAAGATCCAAGATCTTAACACATTAGTCACAACGACGAAAAGGCCATGGATGCCTCGATTGTTTATCGTTCATTATTGTGATTATGTCTAATAAAATATCTATTTTCAGAATAAACACTGCTACACAATGCCACAGAACACTCTAGTAATACATAAAAATAGGAGGTAGTTTAGTAGTACCACAAAAAAGTTTCTGATCCAACCTCTTTGATTATACAAAGTGAAAAAATCACTCCAATGTTTTCATTAAATTCTACTGTCTAAAATTAAAAGTGAGGGTGGTTGCAATGTCATGGCGCCGTGCGCCGGAAACCAAATAAACGAAAGAATTTTTTACGTGATTATTAATCGAGTCGGTCTGTAAGACTAAAAAAAATGTTAAAAGTTATTTATAAAATATAGCCAATTTTATGGGATACGTTTGGTTTTGACGCACTTGGTACGGGTTATCGGCATTCTCCTTTATCACATAAATTTGATTTTGGGTACACTTAAGTATTATTTTTAGCATGAAAAAGTTGGCATATGTTAGTCGCCCATTTTTTTAACCTTTAAATATTTTAGTTTCATGCTGATATAAGACCACAATTGACAGCTTTTATTCATCGAAATATTTATACTCTTATCTCTATAGCTTTTATTTAAAAACATCCAAATTGATTTTGACGTGTAAAGTGGCTTGAAAATCAAATTAATCAAATTATGCATTGGATATACGGTCTATTATAAGCACACTGGATGTTCCGTACTGTCATTGTCAATTTGCACATTTGCAGCGTCCATCAATAGTTAAAGTTGCAGTAATGCGTCACATTGAATATTCAATGACGCTTCAACTCGACACGTCACTGAGTCGGTTGGTATGACGTGGAGTGTGGAGGGGCCTTAATGATGCAGTGACTATTAATATAGCTACTGACTAATTACTGTGATGTTTAGCTGATCATTCTAAACACAGATTTTTGAATATAGTACAGATTTTTCAGACAGCATCATATTATGGTTCCATTATAATTAGCCAAGACAAATACACTTATAATCTTACAAGTTTCAAAAAGAAATAAAGATTACTATTAGGATTTTTTTTATTAAATAAAGATTATTTTGGACAAAGTTTGTTTTTGTGAGTCGTCCCATACTCCGGATTACTTCGGTGTTCTGCACAGATCATCTTGGTTTTAATGAACACTCTACATGTATGTATGGGTCTACATTCTCAAAGTATGGTAAGATTTTTTTCGGTTTTGTCAGTCGTGAAACCATTTTTGAGGCCTAAAAATTCCGGCACCAGAGTAGGCTACTACGAAACTCTCATACGAAGAATTAAGTTTCGTGGTTTAATCTCGAACGTTAAGTTTTTGCTAAAATTTTCAATATTCCGATGTTAAAGGTTCCGCAGCGTCACGTCCCATTAGCCGGGCAACTACCCTCAAGTTCGTAGAGTCACCTCTACTAGTTAGTCACGTACAAATTGGATTATGTTTTGGGCAAATCACGTCGATGCTATTAGCTTCCTTATGCATTGCGCTGGCACCTGGTGGCACCGATTGTGATGGGAATTAATTGTACAATTAAGAATAGCTGAATTATGAAGCGAATTGGAAAAAGTTTACGAATTGGAGAGAACTTTATGTTCATTCAATAATGTTTTTTTCAGCTTGGTAATGACGAGCAACTTTGTTGGTTGCGTGGAAAAAAGTATCCTATGTGACGTAGGTACTTACCGACTTACTTATCATATTGAAAAAAACATTGCGTGATTTGCAGATTCCCGGGGAAGATCCTGACCGATCAGCTGACTGAACTAGAACTTGACTGCAAGATAATAAGTGAGGGCTTGCCATAAACTGGTGATTTTTACTGAAGTTATGTAGCATCCGTAGCATAGTCGGTTGTTGAATTTCTGGTTGCAGCACTGGTTGTTGAGACAAATGTATTTTACATACATTTTAGTTCAATTTGTATTGGAGGTGGACGTTTATTCCTCCTTATTTTGTTTATATAAACACTGAAATAAATAAAACAAAACAACGGAGGACGATTACGCGATGAAATTACACAAATCCAGTTACGCATAAAGGTTGCAGAGCGACCGTGCGTGCTGCGGCCGCCGAGTTCATGCAAGAATTACACTATAGCTCTGGAGATAGGGTGTATTTTCCTATCATATCGAAAAAAGTACTGAAAATATGCCGAAAAATTACAATGTTAGTGAATTACATTATATTATATTCTTGGTCTACTTCTATTTTATGTAAACCAATCAAGGGCGAACGTCGTTGTTATCTATGCACTTTCCTAGAAGTTAGTAAAAAAAGTATATTGAAATGCTGGAAGGTTGGAATTTCTCGCAAGAAGACAATATCCTCATTATCTGTTACGAAGAGATAATGGTGATAACCTGAATATCATGGATATTTTTCGTTATCTGAGTGCTCTGTTCAACATTCACGCAAAAATAAAAAAGTGAACGCGGGTTTTGCCTTGGGATTGCCTTGATTTTCAATAAATCAATCAAATCATATTTTTAAGCGAATAATTTGGTTACAGGTTCTTGATAATCAAAATTAGATCGGCACATTAATATTCCTAGCATGCAAATTGTTAAATGATTACATAGTTTTTTAGTAAATTGTAGCTTTAAGCAGACTGATTATAATGTCAAACTGGTCAGTGGTTCTCGCGCCTACCCCGGTACACGTTCCACGACATAAATCGCCGGAAAGGGAGCGTAGGCAAGCGGCTCTTTTAAGCCTTATTGTTTTGCACCTCGCCGCGAATGTTTCCCTTATTGCCATAAAATATTTTCGCTTTTTTCGCTTTCTGCAACACATGCCTTGGGACCGGACAAAGGGAACAAATTGTCCGTTTAGAAAAAAAAGAAATGTTTTTATGTTCATGTTTGTTTGTTGAGGTTAATGTGCTTTAGCTGAAAGAATTTGAATAATCACGAAAAAAGTTGTGTTGGTGATGTTTTAGGAATGTGTTTAAATATGATTTAGGATGATAGGTAACCTGAACACATACATTCTTTGAAAATTCTGTTGTTAGACTTAAATAGAAGAGTCGGTGGTAGTACGGTACTTTGACCTCAGTTTCTTTTCAAGTTCAGTACAATGTCTGAGCTTTGCGATATAAAACATGCTCTAAAAAAGTCGATACTTTCCAACAATATCTGAACAGGCTAACTCGCATTCTAATAAAGACAGACCAATTTACCGCAAACTTCCCAGCAAGAGATTGAAGCGTAATTTGTATCTGAAAGTTGGGTCTAAACGCGTAGAACAAAAGCCCAGGATTCAGTATAAAATATTGCAAAAGTTACAATATCAACGTCGCAGCCCCGCCGTGAATAATAACATGGACTTTGTAAATCCCCGAATGGAGTCGGCACAGTCGGGAACAAATCCGGACCTGCCCCACGGAGCTTGCGAGTTGCCGGGACTCCCGAGAGTTGCCAGAACTTGCAAACAAAAATGCTCTCGCGGTAGTTTGCCCATAAATAAAGGGATCTGCCCGAATCCAGACTTCCACAATTTATTCATAACGACTTTTAAAATCGTATCGTTTTCGTCTTGTTACACAAGTTACTTGTTATTTATGTTTTTCGGGATCTTTCAGTGAACCTGCAAATATACAGGGTAATTTATCGGTCCAAAGCAAGGGGACCTGGATTGAAAGTAGAACCAACTTTTGGTCCATTGAGACCTCTATAAAATATTAAGTTTGGACCACCCTTATGTGTTTACTCTGCTTTGCATGTTGAAGAGGTATTTTCTCTCTCTTTGCGTCGAATTCTCACTTTAGAGGCTCTTCTAAAATCGCCATAAATTATTTTGTTCTTCGAGCCACCTGGAAGGTACGTGAGGTGGTACTAGGTGTTAATTACGTTTTCAAATGCGGTTCATATGAACAGTAAAGAAAAATGGTAGGATCTGATTTTTAGGCTACTCGTAAGTTTATCTTTCGGGGGTTTTCTTGTGGTAGAAATTTTGTACATCTGTGCAACTTTTAGATGAATAAAGTGACTTACAGGAGCGACCTGCAGTGGAGGCCAATCGCTTTCTGCATGAACCACGGCCGCTCCTGGCGCCTGTGTGAATACTGTCTACGTGTATAGAAGTGTAAGGGGTTCCAACATGTATCTTCAGTGCCCAAGATAACCTCACCTGTACGTGGTGCCCTGCTAAATAACGAACGGCGCTATGTCCTCTGGCCACCGGGCAAAGTGTTGGTGGTGCGAGAAGCCGTGCCCTGCCATCCCTAATCCACATGCCAAGCGTGGGATTTATTGGCATACCCCCCTTTATTAGGACTGATATAGGCTGGTGTGGTGAGGTGGTAAATCAAAAATGAACTGTCACTTATCAAAGACATAAGCTTCGATATTTTTTTTGTATGCCATGATATATAAACATGTATAAAAATGATAGTTATGTGCTTAATTTACTAAGCACACCTACACCTCGCGCCTATTTCATACCCTCAAAAGTGCTGAAACCGTAGCCTTGATGGCTACGTAAAGTGCCCTCCTTAGCCATAGTGGCTACGTAAAGCACCCAACTACTACTTAATCATCATTCTAATAAAAATAATAGGTTTTTAGCAAAACAAACATGAAAAATAGCCCGGGAAATTGGAAAATACGAAGAGAACTGAAAGTGCCTTTTTCTTTAGGATTTTTGTATATTTATGATTAGTTGTCAATAAAAAAGAATGCGTTAGTCTATAAACCAGAGTGTATTCATTGAATTGACATAAATAATCCAAATAATTTATCTAAACACATCCATGAATAGTTAATGGGGATGGTTCGCCGCGGGCGGAGCCATTAGTCTAACTAATCTCGCCGACTATCGATTACATTCAGATACAGGCTAGTCAGAACACCTAGATTATAACTAGGAACTATAGCTTTCAACGCGATAGATAGATATATAATATACTCCACAGATACAAGTGTGTGATATAACCAAATAACTATGACTAAACCACAGAAGATATATTAAAATTCATTCATGCTCTGAACATCAACTCATACGGCTGATCTCTACTTTCTATGTCCAATATCATCAGCTAAAAAGGGATGCATACTGCGACTTCTCTCAATGCGACTTTAATGGACTTAAAAAAAAATAGTATCAGGGCGCTCGAATCTAGTGCTATGCAGTTTCATTAAAATGCCCTGGTACGAAGTCGCAGCAATCGCATTGTGATAATGTATGCATCCCTTTCTAGCTAATAATATATGGACATAAGGAAGTAGAGATCAGCCGTATGGGTTAATGTTCAGAGCATAGTGAATTTTAAGACTTCATCTATTTCTCTTCTATAATCTAAGGAACTAACCCTTTCCTTTATTTAAAAAAAAATACAAGGTTAGGCACAAAAAACGTTATAAAGGAATTTGCGAATAATACGTATACGCCGGAAAAAATCCAAAAATCTCCACCAAGTGAAAAGGCAAATACAAATATTTAATACTGTTTTATTCATTTTCTTTATTATGCATAAACCTTACGGTAAATGACGCTCCGCATGAAAAAGTGATTGTATTTGTTGGCGCAGTAAGGTTTCCGTGTTAAATCATAGATTATATTAAAACAGTTAGTTAGATATGTGTACAGTAACCGATATAATATATGCATCTAAAAATTGGAAAAACAGCTCAGAGGCCCTTAAAAAATACATAAAACTGGAATGAAACTGACTGACTGAGAACAGCATCGCTACTCTACCATGCGACAGTAGCAGTGTACTGCCACAGATACTTGCGAATAGCACGCTGAGCGCGGAGGTGTTACCAGCGTCCTGGGGCCTAATTCTGACGATTCGTTATATTTTTTTATTAGATATATATCGGAAAAACTGACAAATTTCATACAGTTTTGACAGTTTCCGCGATATGTATCTAATAGAATCAAATATATAGAATCGTCAGAATCAGGCCCCTGGCGGATTAGTGAAATCATGCGGGAAAAGAATCATAGTCAAATCATATTTCGCTTCTATTTCTTTTGTTACACAACTGACAAGTTATGGCAGAACTACGGCGGTTTCGCGGTTGCGCGGCGTAGGTGTGCATAAACACCCTGAATGCCGATAAATACGATTTATTATGAAGACTTTTTAAAAATAATATTTTGCTTTTTAGGTTTCGAAGTTTAATTAGTGAGCCAGCTGCTCTACGTTGATCTGTAGTACAGTGAGTGGCGGAAAGTTGCCGATACTATTTTAATTAAATGGAGGCTGTACATTTGCGGCGGTATCTGATCATTAACTTTATTCATTAGTCGACAATTTGGCGTCGAGAGCCGCCCGCCTTAAATCGATCAAGGGGTATTTTAACCAAGTGTAACTGCTCAGCGAGTACGGATCAGATCGACTAATATTTGCTATATACTCACATTATATTATTTATTGATAAAAAAAAATCATAATTATATTTTTAAATAATACTTGTTTAAAAAGCATAAATAATAAGTCATAAATACAGCTTGGTTTCTGGATAGTTGTACACCACTTTTAAAAAAATGTAATGTTCTGCCACTTCCTTGTATGTTTATCAGGGAAATGTGTATTTTTGTAAAAAAACATTTATCATATTACAAAAAACGCAGTGAGATTATTACTCGACAGCAAAGAGCCAAGTTTAAAAACTTACTATATCAACCTCCATGTCATAAAGAAATATATAGGAAAAACGTTTATAACATGTCTATAGTCATTTATAATAAATTGCCTGAAGAACTTAAAGTGTTAGATGGAACCATATTCAAGAAAAAGTTAAATAATTGGTTACAATTATTAATTGTTTTTATAGCCTAAATGAATATTCAAATAATTAAATTTGTAACGACACTATTAATATTTGCATGCCTACATGCAGGCTGAATACATGTACTATCATAGCTATAAGACCTAATTGTGAAATTAATTTTATGTATTCTAGCAAATAAACATTTGAATCTTGAATCATGAATCTTGAAAGGGGAAAAATTAACTACCTAAAACAGGTACCGAGTTTGTGAATACTAGTTGCAAATCACGTTGGGTAGCAAAGCTAATTGGTTGGCCCAAAAAGGAACCAGTAATAACTTCTTTACAGTATATCAATGTTATTTGTCAAAATAACAATCAAAACTTGTGAATTTTTTGCAAGAGACAAAACTAATCAATGAATCAAGAGAAAGCAGAGGTCAAAAAATTCTAGATGAATTCAGAAGAAATCACTGGTAAATACAATCTTCTCTACTTACAGGGCTCATCAAATCACCATCATTATAATCGTCAGTCTGATGATAATATTTTTTAATTTAACTCTATCTTTTAACTTCGGCTATTTTCGAATCGTCGATTTACGAAAATTCGAAAATTTCTGACATTAATTCAGTCTCCACCAAAATACCAAAATACCAGAGGTGCCTGATTTTGTTTGTACAGCCACTGAGTGGAGAACAAAAGCATAGAATTTTAATGTTACTCGCTGAGAATTTTAAACTACCCTCGGAGTTCGTTACGGAATTAGCATAGCTGTACAAAGGGCTACCTACCTATTGATTCTCCACTTCTTTATTGAATAATTTATATGATGCTTGTTAGACAGCCTTTTCGTAGTTAGAAGCAAGTACTAGCGTGTAAGCAGCAAGTACTTTTAGATTCATTTATATGTGACTAACTGATTCCTGTAAATTTTTTGTATCTTTAAAAATTGTTTGATCTGAAATAAAAAGGCGATTAAGTTTTGTTTTTAACAATCTTGTGACCTATCACCGATTAAATAAGGAACTACGAATAACCTTAAGGAACATCAAGATTGACGAAACAAAGTTTTTTTTGAATTGGCACAGTGTTATTAACCAACAATACGCCAACAATCAAAGTACTGGCAAGAAACTCTGACTAGCATAAATTGATGAACTAAATGATTTCTCTGTCAGTAGTGGATAGCTTTTAACAAGATTACTAGCCGCCTCCATATTAGGTGCACAAGCGCACACGACGATAGTCGCGCGATAGCGCAGCGTCAGTCTCTACTATAATACTAATAATCGCTTCATGCACAACGTCCGTCGTAACGGCTTCGCCGGTGCAAGCAACTCCTCCTAGTCGCAGCGACACGACGCCAGATGCAAACGACAACGCCGTCTGTCGTCAAACTGGGCGACTTGTCGTCGCGTCTTGTCGCAGCGACTAGAGGAGGCGACAAGTCGCCCAGTTTGCGATGGCTCTAAGTGCCTATTAAAAATATTTATCTGTATAAAAAGGTTACGAGACCGGAACAACCCTATGGACCGTAAGGTTGGCCATATTTTCAAACCTATCAGTTTGGTCCCTTGACTGATAATACTGCTGATCATAGTAATCTCTGTCAGTCCAGTAATTTTGATAGGTGATTAAAATTGGTTAGTAATGTCACACAAATGATCCGATAGAATGATAAGTTAAACACAAATGAATCACACGCAATACAACATTTATTTCAAACCATAACCTTTACAAACATAAATGGTAGAATGGTACCTAAGTACTAGTAGTAACTCCATGATTAAATAACAAATCACAAATTAAAAATTAGGTAACCATTACGTCCCAAGTCGTGGACTCTGATGAGCTTACAATAGGCTATAAAAAATATTCTTAATGTCTTAAATTGCTAACATAAAAATATTAAAAAGGTACAGAAATCTTAATTAAACATAGATATAATAAAACAAGAGCCTGAACTAGGTAATCCTGTGTTTCAGGCGAAGAGAGCTAACAAATTTTAATAGTACATAGGAATAAAATATGTATATGAATAAAATAACCAAAATAATCACCTACCGCATTTTATTATATAGGTGCGACAAAATATTTAATAGGTATGTACATTATATTGAATTTAAACTAAATCAAAATAACAGTATCTAATGGCGTATTTGAGAAATATTAGTTAACTTAACTAAAAATAAAAGTAATAGATTGCGTTTAACTTATTTTACAACCTATAAAGGTTTTATGTACTACCTACAGGTGGTAACGAAATGAAGAATATCAAAAATGTAGTTATTGGATTAGGCGTTATATATTCTTGTTATATTTTTTATTTCCTATTGGAACAAATTTAGAACGTTACTCGAGTTTCACTAATTCACACATTTTTGAGAAGTGGCTGTGAGTTTTCGATTTCAAGAAGTGGAAAGTAAAAAATGTTACATATTTGTACCGTAGTTTTATATTAAAAAACAACATTTGCGGTACACAGAACATAGAGAGTGAAAATAAGAATTATTCTACTTTCTGTTCTGCAAAGCTATAAGTAATGTATTAAAAGTAATGATAGTCAAAACATACTTGCATTGCTATTTAATGCGTAAGTAAATACAATAAAACGTGTCAATGTCTTATTACCTGCTACTTCAATAAAATAGATATTAGGCCAGTAATTTAGAATAAGAGGCAAAAACAAAAGAGATCAACGGAAACAAAAAAAAAATATATGTGATGCATTGGCCTTCTGTTAGATCCAAAAATTAAAGAAATGATTAGGTTTATGAAGAAGAAAACAGTACTCTTCTATCTTCAACTATTTCTTCGTTTCGTCTTCTGTCAAGTTAGAAGTTTTATTACCAATTTTTTTCTGGAAAATCTTTTTTGAAATAATCTTTAGCCCATGCAGACCCAGGGTAGCCAATTCCAGGAGCGTTAAGATGCTGCACCCGAAAAATAAGTTGAAAACACCGCCTAGTTCACCTGAAAAAAATAATTATTTCATAATATTCTCCATGCAGTCAATAACATACAACAACAACTTCAGTCCACTACTGGACACTGAGCCTCCCCTAATAAGAAGAGCAATATTCCAATAATCCCCACGCTGGACATGGACGGATCGCATAGCAACATTTATCGCACAACCATCAGCAGTCATTAAATTTTGCCGCAAATTAAACTGTGGCTGCCAGGGTCCAGTTTGCTATGTAGCTGGGTTCACTAGGGCAGGTGAAGTTGACTTGGGATCCAAAATTGGAGGTGGAACCTCTTACACCTAGTCAGCGCCCTGCACACGTAAAGTTCGGACCGCGGGATACAGCACGCGCCATTACAACCCGCACTCCGAAACGTACGTGTAGATGTGCTGGGCTGACAGTCCGATCTAGCATGTCGACGCGAAGACAAATCTCACAGTTGTAACCGCGCATCACGTCAGTAATCAGTCCCAGATGCGCGGTCCGATATTTACGCACCATTAGCCAATTAGCACGACAGTTTGATCCGCAGTCCAAACCGTAAAGATCGGACTGCGGTTTGGAACGCAGTCCCGATGCCTTTACGTGTGCAGGGCGCTATTGTACTGGAACTTTGTGCGCCATTGTAGACAACATAAGGTACTTAACATCAGGTGAGTTCGTAATCAAACGAAGATTTAACTAATGTAAACAAATAAAAATATATACATTTCTAAACTAAGTAATTTTGTAAGTGTGTTGCTCCGTTATAAAGTCAACAGTATATTTATTATTACCAAATCACAAAATGAGAACTAAAAAAATGAATCTCATAGGCATATCTCCACCTGATACTCCACTCTAAGCATATCTCCTGTGTTGTGGGTATCAGGAATTTTAAGTACACCATAGAACAAATATTTATAGTTGCAGCTGGTTAATAAAAGCAAATCTGGGTAAATGCTCAGCACCAACGATTTACTAATAATAATTAAATTATGTGACTTTTGATTATAAAGGACATAGATTTCGTACTGATTTACGGAAAATATTTTTTAGAAATCCATTTTTAGTACGCCTAATCACCGACAAGCTTTTTAACCGGTAAAAATATAAAAATCTTTTTAGGTTGGAGCTATTCGAAAAGAGATATTTACCAAATAAGTCGATGTCATTGAACAAGGAACTGCGGGAGAGGATCTTCAGGTTCCGGTCCTTCATAAAGGCTCTCAAGATGGTGACTTTCTCGAAGTTAAGCCCTTCACTGAAACCAATAAAGGCCTTAGGTGGGTTACACAAAGTGCATAGTCTAGTGACAAAAATAGTTTAGTAGTTGTAGTCAAGAGATAAAGATCTAATACTAGAAGTTCAGATAAAAAAACACGATTATTTGAGTATTGTAAATTATACTATTCATAATTCATTAAACATTTCTGTACACTGAAACGCTACTCAAGCATTGGAGATCATCTCAACCATTGAAACGCTATCCTTCAGAGTCTGTACTGAAACATCAATTTGATCATTAATTTAAATAACTATTATTTGAGTAGTAAGACAAAAACTGTGAGTGCTTAATTATAATTCATACAGGTCAGTCCACTCCCTGACAAGGGTGACATAAAGTATCTCAAGATAGTCTCAAAACCTGTGTTTACATATTTCACACGTGGGTATCGTGAAACATCACATCACCCTCTGCGCCTCTCTAAACATTATAGCAGGAGTGGTCTTCTTTAATAATGGTTATGGAGACTGGAAGAAGAGTATCTAGTTTGTAATGAGAATTTTCTTTTTGATCACTCAAAAGTCACAGAGCAGTTCTCTTTCTCTTCATTCTTTGAAGCTTAAGGGTACTTACTAAAAGGAGTCCAAATGTTTGGAAGAGGGTATCAGAGGAAAGCTAGACGACTTGATGTAGCTGCTTGGAACGTCGCATGCCATGGGGCATCGGCATTCTTCGCTGTCATATGGTACTGTAATAAAAAAAAAACTATACGATACAGAACCCGTCCCAGAGGGTCTACTACAATTCACCGAAGTACGAAATTACGTGTTTTGTGTCTTACGATTGGTACCCATAATCAAACGAAAACATAATCAAACTTTTTTGGGTGTGAATTCTCTTAGCTCCTCTGGGCTTAAAGTGAATTTGCCCAGAATAGCGCTACGTTTGTGCATTAGTATGCACTTGACAGTATGAAATACGACCAGTCGCACGAAACGAAACATGAAATACTTCGGTAAATTGTAGCAGACCCCCTCACCGTGGGGCAAGTCTAATGGTTTGTGGTAGTAGGGCTTTTTGTGAAGGGCTCATTCGAGGAAGAACTACAACCACTTTTGTCTTCTGTGAAGCAATTTCAGTTTGGTTGGCTTGCTCGGGGGTGATTTTAGAGCAATGATAATTGGTTCAGCCATTTGAAGATCATCAGCTCTGTTTCGAAGAAGCGATGTAAACAACTCAAATGGATCTGATCAATTCGAAAAGTATCTTGTTAGTTCAATGATAATGTGTATAAATAAATTGTGTTGGATTTTTTATTGTACTTGTTTTGAGTCTGGTCTTAAACTCCAGGGCCATCCAACATGTGTAAGGCCAGTGAATATAGTTGTTTACCTTTAGCATGATAAGCACAGCGGAGTTCACTGGCCCGGCAGTACCTAGCTCCTATAGGTACAGGGTGGATGTTCCGGACGCAGCCACATCTATCTAGTGTCCGGTGCATCTCGCACTCCACCACGCAATAACTCCTGCAAGCCAACCACACATAATGTGCACTGAAGATTTCAAATTAATCTTATAATTGAATAGTGGCAGGAAATACCACTGAACTGTTTAGATTATAAATTAGATATCTATTTATTTGTCTCTGGTGAGGATTAAACACCACCGAGAATACTTTATCATTCGGCTCAAAGCGCTGAATCGTCTACTATTTGTCACTAACAGGGAAAATAAACAAAAGTGCCAGTTAAATAAAAATCTATCCAAAATTGTCAAACCAGACGGTATTTGAACCCACATCTCTACTTATGCAAGCACCGGCTTTATCCAATTGTGTAATGTCAAGGTCGAAAATCTTGGACTGCCAGTAGACAGTGGCCTTTCCTTTTTCTAGTAACTAATTCACAGACAACTAATTGGACGTACTAGTTTCCCCTTTTTCCGATAAGCGGCCCTTTACCAACATGTTCTGTACTTATACTTACCGACCTGCATTTTATATTTTACTAAAAACTCAAGAATATAAGTTGCTTAGATTTATTTCGTCCATGAACTCTAACTGAAAAGTAGCTGAATAACATTTTAATTAAAAATTATGGATGGAGGCCTGCACGCTTGGCATACAAATGTGAAATACTTGTGGTAGTTAGGGAAGAACTCCAAAGGCTCAGAGAACATTTGACATTTCTTAACACGATTGCTGAGACGCCTCGCATCTTCGTCTATTTGGAAGCTGCGCACGTAGTAGGCTGACCACTGTTCCGAGCCAGGGTTTAATGCGGTGCCATTGATGGTGGGCTCCACGTAGTGTTGGCTAGTTTGAAAAGAAACCTGGAATTTTTAACTGTTATCATTCTAAACATATCTACATTCAAACATATTGCTATTAGAAATTTTTAGCAAAAAACATTGTCATTCTTTTATATTCTTTTGGCAGAAAATGATATGTTTTATTTCAATGTTTGATATTTTATATGTAATTTAACATAAACTTTGTAATCTACTCACCCATGTATAAGTAAGATCTATATCAATAGGCTTCTGCGATTGGTTGATCGCCAGCATCAAACCAGTTTGAGGTCCAGGCATTCTGGTCGTGTAGTGGTCATGATTCCCATAGTGCCTAGAATGAGAGATATTATCCAGCAAAGTTATCTTATTACTGGAATTTACTTACTTTAGGGTGAGGGTTTAATTAATAATTAAATAAATAATGGATTAATCCAGTACCGAAATTATCGTTATTTACCGATTTGTCACAAATTGTAAGCTCACTTGAAATCTTCCCAAAAAAAAAAAAAAAAACTATAATGATAATATATACCATTTCATTCATCTATTTTACATATTTATTATCTAAAAAGCTGTATTCTACTAATCCTACTTTCTACTAATATGGATGTTTGTTACTCTTTCACGCAATAACTACTAAACGGGTTTGGCTAAAACTTGGAATATACATTGTTTATGACCTGGATTTATTAATCCATATTCTACTTTAACCGTGGACCACGTATACAATACTAAACTAGTATACTATATGGTAAGAAACGATAAAAAAAATGCAGGGATTACAGCCCGCACACATGAATTTTGTCAGTTTTCAATTCAAATCTCAACGAATTACTACTCAGGGGTTGATTGTTGACTGGAATTTTAGCTGAGTTGGTAACTCTGCCTTCTAAGCTGCAGGTTGTACGATTCCTGCCCAGGACAAACATTTGTGTGGGGAACATCATACTACTATTTTTTGTATATTAAGTGTAAGCCACCTTCAGGGAAACTCTAAGTCTAAGATTTTTATATACTCAGACGGGATTTGAACCCACGACCTTTCCATCAATGCCGGGACGCGCTATCCAACTGCGCTACTGAGTCAACTTCCTCCTTTGTCGAAATTTTTGGGCAGTTACGGCTAAGCGCGGTTTGCTCCACCTACAGGGGAAACGGGGCAGCTTCCAAGCCTGCTCAAAGACTAACAGTTTAGTACATTGATGAGAGGTTTCATTTTGGATATTCTATGATTTTTCCCTGAAGCGTAGGCTTACACTTAAAATACAAAAAAAAAACTTTACACTACGTCTAGGTGTTATAAGTGTATCTATGTATGTTTATCAGTCTCTGGTACCCACAGTACAGGCTCTGCCTAGTTTGGGATCATTTGACCGTGTGTGGGATGTCCCGTATATTTATTATATTTTTTATTGATTGGCTCATAATAAATGTAATACGCCCGAATACTAGAACGCTACTCAAGTATGATCAAGACGTTTCAGTGCAGGTTTGTATGTGCTTGAGACAATCTCTACTAGTTGAGAAGCCTTTTAGCATTCTGACATAAATATCTTATTGGTCATGGAATTAGTACCCCTGGACTATAAGATACGTAACGAAAGTAAACTTTTAGATGAAAGTACCAAGGGTTGGAGTGGTGAGGGTAAAGTAGGTTACTCAAATTTATGAGCGGTATTAAGTTGTGTATTTAGTATTAAGAAAATATGGATCATGTTGTCCGTAATACAATTATTTTATACGGGGCGATCACCAAGGAGTTTTATAGGAGAGTGCGCGCTTTGGACAAATCTGTGCTTAATTTTTCTCAATAAAAATGCACAAACAGGGGTTGCCTTATTTTCTCTTATGTGTAACACTAAAGAGGAAACGAGACATAACACCTTTTTGGGAGAATGGTGGCTAAATATTTGCCTCAGTATGCTGAGTGCCGAGCTTTTACATTTTGATTCTGAAGCGTAATATTCAGTAGTTAGTATAATTTCCATTCCTTCCTTCTTCGTATAAGCTAGTGGCCGACTCTGGTGTCGGAGTTTTCTGGCCGCCCGAAGGCTATGGCTTAAAGACTGAAAAAGCCGGGACCAACATATTAAAGTGCCTTCCGAAGGACGAAAGCACTCAAATCTAAATGCCACTAAACAGTCACCAAGTATCATCCAAGTAATGGGGAGGAGTGATGCTTAACCAAAGTGATCTGTGACACCGACGTAAGCCAAGCTATGAGTGCTACTCCAATACCATAATAAAAGTAAATTCAGTTAGTTGTTTGCCCTACCGCTTTAAACATCGTCCATTGAAGACGCAGCAGTAACCGTCTCCAGTCAGGTCCATGAAGAATAGTTCGGAACAGTTCACCAACATCCCAGCCCAACGGCACCTGGAAATGAAGAGTGACCGCAATGTTAAGCACCGGTCCTGTTTTTACAAACTTTTATAGTTTGTCAATTGGCGTTCTTTAAATTTCGACTGATGAAATGTCCTAGTTTGCAAATAAAGGTCTGGTGCCAACGATTTCAGTGTGAGTTAGTAAATGAGGCTTCTGGGAAATGAAGAGGAGATGGTCATGACCTGGATGTAGTCTGGTTGTAAGGAGGGAAAACTTTTGGATAAAAAAATGCTGATAAAGCATTTTCTTGCACAATTTTTAATTGGCATTTATTCTGGCGTGATCGCTCGAGACGTGATCCACTATCTCCCACGTACAACCTCTATGGCGCAGTAGGCGAAAGCCCGCCTGAGATGCTTAAATTTGCTGGTTCGCTTCCCGCTGCAAGACAAATATTATCTCAGTTTTATAGCATCATATTTTCAGGTGACCTGATCAAAGTCTCCTCGCAGGTAGCAGTGAGGAGTCGTGCAGCTGTGTCCAGGGTCATCACGTTATACTCCAGAAGGTACTCCAGGCTCTCCAAGCTATTGACATCATAGAACACATCGGACGCGTAGAATGCTGCAAGCTGCCTGATGGTGGACTTCAGGTACGTTTTGTTCAGGTGCGCTGGAATTTTTCTGAAAACACTAAGCTCTTATTACCCCTTTACATACATGAGTAAAACTTATTCTAGGTAATAACTAATAATATTTGGATTGGCTAATCTTAAAAGGTTTGACAAATTTAAATACCTCGGGCATGTCCTTAAACTGGGTACGGATAGCGCGTTTATTGGTACGCGTAGCCGGGTTACGCGTATCTTGGAACGCCATGTCTGTACTTGAAGCAACGCGTACACTTTGGGGAACGCGTGCCGCGCAAGCTGGCTCCGTGGTCAGTCGGTTTCGGTGCGCGTAGCGCTATGGATTGATTGAGCTCGCGCTCAGGTTCGCGGGGGTCCACATTAACTGTACGCGTATCTAATATACGTGTGCACAGCGTACCCCGACTACGCGTATACAAGAACGCACTATCCGTACCCAGGTTTACGTCTGACCTGATGGATAACGCGGATATTGAGAGAGATCGTAGGGCGTTGCCTACACCTACCCTATACCTACCATACACCTACCCTACATCTACCCTACACTTAAAAAGAGCGTAAAATATCGTTATATTCTATACTATACTAACTTGATAAGTTATTGTTAAAATAGATTGTGAATTATTTACCGACGTAATTTGAATAAACCAATTAGTATATATAAATAAGAGTTTTGTTTTACTGTAACGAGATTTTGCACACGAAAACAATAAATACTGTAGTCTGTATGAAAAAAAGACGAACTTTTTTAGCATGGGATGACAAATTCGAGTACCGGACGTACCTCCTCGTCAAAGTAAGTAAGTACAGTAGGTACCTACCAACTTGGTAATTACTTTGATGAGTAGGTACGGTCGTGTTACCCCGGGCATGCCACAAGGACACATGATACAATAATTAAAAATGTTGCACATTGTGGCAAGAATGAGTTAATGTACATTTGCCACAACTAAATTTGTCACGAAAAAAGTATGTGTGAATTTGTTACAAATAAATTTTTGTAATAAAATCAGTCGTTTATTAATTTTGACTTTTTAAGTTCGTCACATTGGTTTTTTCGGCACAGACAGCAGAAAAATCAAACATTATGTAGAACAACATTTAAAAAATCCAAATAAAAACATTACTTAAATTTCATAATCAGGATTTCAAGAACTTAGCCTTACATATAAAAGTTACAGTTAAAAAGTTGCTGATTTATCCGTAACATTAAAAATATTAAATCATAGAAATAATCACATTTTTTTCATTACATTTAGGTTAAAATCATAGTTTTCAAGTGGCTAATTTGCCTACAACTATATAAACTATATAAAAAATAAATAGTTATTTACATTGGTTACGTTAGTTTACAAGTTTATAAAATGCTGTGTTAGAAAACGGTTGCGGAATCGTTACAGAAAGTTTCTTAAGAACTACAGCCAGATACATGTCGTAATTGCCTGAAATATTTTTGATTCTTTCTTTTATGCAATATTGAAGTATTCTCGAAAAGATTCTGAAAAACAAGAGATAGACATTATTGTGACAACGAGTGAGCGAGAGTGTGATAGCGTGTGCGTGTAAACTACATTTCCCTATTCTGTGATGACTATTGTTAGTTATTTTGATAATCTTTTTTGTAGATTATCTTATAACCTGTACAATCTGAACATTCATAATATTTTTTTGCAATATACCTCTTTTATTTCGAGCGCTGAACACCATCAACTTTACTTGCTAACCCTATTTTAAGCAAATATGATGTAAAATGAGAGTTTGTGACGAATTTACAATAACTTTATTTACCTACACATCTTTTTTTAATGCATGTGACGTTAACTCATTTACTTTCAATGTATGGAGTTTCAAAAATGTGACGAACTTACTTTGTGGCAAATGTGGGTACAACAACCCGCAAGAATAGTGTGGCATGGCAATACTTTGCGTCATCTGGCAACTAGTATTGGAACACGCACGATGGATTCCATGTGACATTTTTGGTGCGACAGAACAGTAAGGTTATGAATGTTTTGTTTGTATTTGTTTCGGAAAGTAAAGATTTTGGCGAAATCAAACCAAAATTGATTTTCAATAAAGATTACCAGTCATGGAGTGGAGTAATGAAAAATATTTAGACTTCACTGAAGATTAGGCTTAGTACTAAATAAACTACTGATAAAGTTGCTAGATCAGCCATTTTCTAGGGTGTCTATCCCCAAACACACTCCAATAATAGCACGATGCTTTGAAAATGATATAGGCACGATGTTGCCTCGGCGTAAAATAGACTGCCTTCATCGGCCGCATGATGTTGGCGATTGTAGCGGCAACAAGGAGCCGCATGCCGCAATTTGTAGCATGCGGCACTGTATCACGATGTTGCTCTGGCGTAAAACTGCCTTAACTGAATAGTTTCACAGACTCAAGTGACTGAAAAGGACCAACATCTTAACACGCCTTTCGAAGCACGGAATAGCTCAGATCTAATGCTAGTGGCATTCCAAGTCACCAATCCAAGACGCGATCTCTTTGAGTCAAGAAATATATTTTAATGATATAATTTATTATAATGATGAATATATTTAAGTCTAGAATTGACTTACATGTTTTCTAAAAATATATCGATTTTAGAGTCCGCAAACCGAACTCCAGGGCAGACGAATACAGCAGGAAACTCCATTTTGTTGTCTATCTTTTCCTTTTGCGATATATATGTGGGGTTGGAGATGAACCTCTGAATCGTCATGATTATCACGGCTACTGCGGAAACGAAGAGAAGAAGCATGCTGAGAGCCCACCACCATCTAGATAAAACATAATAAAAATATAATGCTGTTAGCTAACTAGCAAGGTATATATTTAAGAAACAATGGTTGAATAGCTGATCCCATAGGTAGGTGCTGAATTAACCGACTTGGTTTTTATCTGATTTCACTACTTTTTACGGCAGAACTTTGTTGCGAGACTTGTGTTTTTTTATACATTTATGTTTTTGACGGGATACAGATTGACCACTCCAAGTACCGCCACCATAGTACTTAGCAGAGGCACATGCAAATGAAGTTACGAGGGGTCGGCTAGGTATAGTATAAAAAGTATTTATTAGGAACCCAATACAAGACAGACAAACAAACAGTGAAAACGCTAACACTACAAAAGTTGAAAACTGCGTAGCAATGTTAGCACCCTCTTCCAAGAATAAACAGGATCTACGTACCTGTGGCAGGAAAGGCTAAAAACTTAAAACTAATGAATGAATGAATGATTTGAATGATTTATTTATTGTCTTTAAGTGGTACATTTGGTACCTACAGCTATCTTCACGGTAGTACTAACGATAAATATATGCAAAGATCGTGTAACATATTTATGAATAAAAACACAGTTAAATACAATAATTGGAATAAAAGTTCTTGATTATTAATTACTTTGGTGCGTGATTAGAGTTCTTATTAATTTTGACAGAATTTGATGTTTCAATAGAACTTCTCACCTAAAGTGTCTGTCTGCTAGTCTCCTGGCCCCATGGAACTGAGCTTCGCGCAGTAAATAATTAAATTTCATTTCAGAAAATTAATATTGCATCAGCTGATATTGTAAAAAGGTTTAATTAAGCCTTTGTGCCATTTGGACGACTTTCCGCTGGAGTGGGCTTCAATAGAATGTATTGTACTCGGGAGGTACCTAATTATATTACCTTCTGCCGAGCTTTGAATCAATCATTGTGTCAATTGCGATTGTATCTGTCCCAATTTGCCTACTATTGTATTTACCGGTTTTATGTATTACTAGAAACTAGTTTATAATCATAATCTTATAGTTAACGAACTGTATTATCACGCGAACAAATTATGCGAAGTAAATGATTTTGATCTGTTTATTATTTCCTTGACGAAATTCACAAAAAGGGCCCTCATATTATTTTATTTTATTTTTTATTATTATTTTTATTTTAAAAAGTTGACAAAACAGAGTAAAATCCATTAAAAGCTAACTTATTATAACAAGTTATTAAGTAGGTCATAAGTTTTTGGTAATAGGTACTACTGTAATTTTCAATATCGCTTTGGTCTAAGACTGTTATCATATTGTAAATGTTAAATCAATAAATAAATAAAATGAATACAAAATAATAACAAATAGTTTATAATCATAATCATTTATTTAATACGAAACATGGGTACGTGAGATGTGAACAACATGGTAACATGGATACATAGATGTACCTACAAGTTCAGCTTACAGGCCATACGAAGAAGAGAAAGGAAAAACATCAACGTATTGAAAAGAGAAAAATAAGTATCACAATATCTATGTTTATTCAAATTAGTTAAACTAAATACTTTATGAGGCGGCACTGCAGGCGAGGACAAACAATGCTTTGTTACCTCCAGGCGAGAAAGATCTACCACAAGTAATAAAAAATAAACCGACTTCAAATAAATAACTTCTTACTTCTTGCCCCAAAGAATTTTGAAATTCGGTTCACAATTGACGGAGATATTGGTGATCATAGGGCAAAAATTACTTGTAAGGATGAGGTTTTTTTAGTTTTCCGGAAAAGTGCTAATCCCTGCGGAATAAAATGTTTAAAGAACCACCTGTGAAGTATACGCTTTTAAACAAAAAAAGAATTTTGAAAATCGGTTTAAAATTGAAGGAGATATCGGTGAACATACATAAAAAAGTCGAAAAAAAGGTTCCGACGAAATGTGAACTTCCTCCTTTTTGAAGTCGGTTAAAAACTACGTTTGTCACCGCTTATGTCACTATCATAATTCTGATAAAACGACACCTCATATTATGTCAAAATCCGTCCAGTGGTTTGGGCTGTAGGGCGTGACAAAGAAATGGACATGTCACATACATATACCTACGCTAGAAAAATATTACCCTCCTTCTGGTGCAGTCGGGTAAAAAGGCCACGATCAGCTTGGATCAGCTTGTGTAGTATATCTATTAATTACAGTTTAGGTGTCGCTGCATTTGTTATGTAATACATAAAAAACATTACCCTCCTTCTGGCGCAGACGGGGAAAAAACCAAAAACTAAGACAAAGCTTTTTGTTATTTAGGTAGAACAATACAAAGTATTTTAGATGCGAAAGTTTGTGTTTGTGAGTATGTTTGTTCCCACTTAATTCCGTAATAGCTGAGCGGAATTGGAATTATAATTTACAATTTAATATAATATATACATGGTTTGTGGCCTGGATTTGTACCACGCGATCGAAGCCGCGAGTGGAGGTTAGTATATTAATAATTTGGACACTATCATACAGCACCATCAGCCCAAACCAAGTAAAGCTTGTTATTATGGGAACTACACGACATGCCACTACAAGATTACTACTTTTTTCTTCAACATTTCCTAAAATTCCACCTGCGCAGCGGGTGGACTTATTCATGACTACCCGAGAAAAACAATTATTTTATTGTTAAAACATAAAATATAAAATCCTTGAAAAATTATATGCTCTAAGCTATTTTTAACAACCATGACCATTATATAAATATTTCTGTATTTTTTTTGTATCTGCAACGCTAAAAATGTCTTAATGCCTGTAGTTTTACAAAAATAAATACAACTTAATCTACATATTAAAAGATCGAACCTGGAACAAATATTTGAATCATACAACTTTTGTCTCGCTGCGGGAATCGAACCTGCAACCTTTTGCGTCTCAGGCGCGTCTTCGCCCACTTCTTCACCGTGGTCTTATCTCTTATCTAAACGATACTTCATTTATTATGTATGTGCTTTACCTGACTTGTTTCGAAAAACTTCCTTTGTAAATTTCAAAAACGTTATTCTCCCTCGGGTTCTGAACTCCCAATTTGTTAAAGCCCTGGCTGGCCATTGTACCTACTATATAATACATTGAACTATGCTCTATGCTTTTAGACCCGAATATTTATATTTGCATCGAGTATAGGCATTTCGGGCAATCGCCAACTCCACTCAATGTAGCGAAAACATCGTTTTGAACCACTAAGTGCTTCGTGTTTTAGTAGCGGTGGCCTGCTACTTCGGCTATTTTACAGTTAGGCTGCATCCCGCAGGAGACATAAATAATTTTCAGATAGGGGTCGCTACTGGCGAATAATATTGCTATAAATTTTGTTATCAGTTCTTTGTTCGACCTCCAACGTAGACAAGTCCAGACTGTTGTTCATGATGTGGGAAGTTTGGATTATATCCTCATTGCTACGAATGTTTGTATAGCCTGCAAATATTTTTACTTGCGTTAAGAGGTTGATCCCTGTTTTTACTGGCGCAGTTTGTTCTATGTAGGTACCAAGTTATTTTAGGTATATCGTTGTAGTTCCGCCGATCCAACTTTTCGGCAGCAAGTGACTAGTTTTGTTATTCTGGCTACCAGCCACGTTTCTGGATGCTTTTAGTGCTGAATATTTGATTGTTCGATGAACATCAATAACATCATCACCTGTAGAAGTGAACTCAATCAATCAATCAAATCATATTTATTTGCGAATAATGTGGTTACAGGTTCGTCATAATTAAAATTAGATCGGCACATTACTATTTCTAGCATGCAAATATTTAAATGATTACATAGTTGTTTCTTTAACTTATATATTTAAGCAAAACACAATTTATTAATAATTAATTTAACATAAAATAAATACACAACCTTGTTATACAAATACCCACATAAGAACTATGATTAATCAAAGTCACAATGTATGTCAAAAAATATATAAAATAATAATAATAAAAACAATAATACCTAATAATAATATGTAATGTCAAAATACCAAAGAATGTCAAGAATTCATACCTTATATTAGTGTACATTACTAATTACTAACTTTCTTGTCAAAAAATTATTTCATTGAATAAAAACAATTCTCAGTTAACCATTTAAAAAACTTGTTTTTAAATTGTTTAGGTGGTAAGTTTGTCATTGATATTGGTAACTTGTTAAATATTCTTACACACATAGAGTAGCAGCTGGTTTAATTCATAAATAATACCATAAATATCTTTATTGTTAATCCAATAGACAGATTAATTAATCATTGCTATTCTTACAACCTTTTCAAATTGCAAAGTAAACTTTTATGTTATATGCACGTATAATTCTATAATAGGTACCAGCTGTTCAACTTACGTTAAGTAAAGTTACGCAGCCTAGGTACAGTATTTCAGCTGTTTTATGAACTGTTTCAAATTCCTATTCATTTTAAAAGCATACGGGAAGTATTACAAAGCTGAAATTATCGGAATCGTCGCTCACAAATATTACTTACTTGGTCCTTTATATGAACATACATTTTCATAAGCGCGTGTAAAAGGAGTCATGCATCTTGGAGGTCTTGTACACAGTAAAAGTAGAGCTAGCTGGCAGTGAAGAAACTTTAACTTCAAACGGTTCTGAATTATTTATTTAAACAAGTACCTGTACTGTAAGTTTCAAGTTAGAAGGTTATGCCGATAATGTCATACAAAAGGATCCGTTTCGCTACACTTGTCACCTTCTTTTCTTCTCTAAATGTCACCTTTCCATTATGATAGAATACTTAAAGAATAAAATTGTTGAGATTACTTAATGGACGTACGGCACAGCAGTTTTTCTTACTTTGGTGTCTCTATGATAATTTAAACTTGTTTATTTTTATGCCGAACTTAGCAACTGAAACCACCTTACTGCTCTACCTATATCTAATAGTGTCTGTGCCCTGGCGTAGGTTCGGTCGCGCCCCGGCGTCCTATCGAATCTAATATTTATGGAAGAGGGGAGGACGCCTCTACACGTATTTCTTTATTTCATTTCCCATGCGAACACTATACAACTGCCATTTCTCTTGATAAAAACGCGACAACGCAACAATGCGGAGCGCACTGCTCAGTATACTTGTTCTACAGATTATGATCTAAGTTATATTGTATTGCTATCAGCAGAGATGTTCTTTTCTTTATTCACAAAGACTTACCACATTTCCCAGTATTAATAAAAAAATGACAGTAAAAATGTAGTGCTGTTCAAGAAGTACGTATACTGCACAAAATAAAACTTTGGAATGTGAATAAGACATAAATAATATTGTATAATGGGTCTTCTTCGCGTTTTACCTTATTTTTCACGATGTTTCGATCGTGTTGCAACGATCGTGGTCACGGGACGATCCGTTAACCAATCATAATTATGTTCAATACTCGTGAAAGTTTAAAAAATACTATGTGATAAGACAATCAAATAATTATGATAAACTGGGAAAGATAGAAGGAAAAAGACCTCGCAGACGATTACCTCACCGTTGCTCTGACCAAGTTGACGGGGCTCACTTTGACTGCCGCCTTGAGGGGAGTCGAAGACAGAACAGCATGGAAGCAGCTCACCAATAGCTCAATACCTTTCAGGACGGACACTTCAGCGATGAAGAAGAAGGAATGTGATAAAGTATCCTACGAGATAGTGTAGAATATTTAAACTAGAGAGTATTTTATAATAGTGAAAACTTTGCAGAAAGTAAGTATCCAATATAAAAAAAAACCTGTAAACAGAAAAATAAACATGACTTTAAAAGAATCTGCCCGAATTGGCATTTCATTTCTCTTAAAGGGCACAACGGGTGCATATTAATAACTTGGCTCACGTAAGCTCTATCAAAAACCAAAAAGGAATTCCAAAATATACACCATAATACATTCTTACATGATTGGTAAATAAAACGGGACGGTGTGAGGAGCCATCAAGACTGTTTACATACAGACACAATCTCAAGTCGAGAGAGATATGCTTTCAATATTTCAGCGGAGGTTGCTGTTCACGTAGAAAGCTGGGTTTGAGCTTCGTTTCGAATACAACAACGAATGTACTTATACTTGAATGTACTTAGAGTACATACAAGTACAAGTACACATACCTAAGCAGTAGGTACTGATTATGCTCATAGAGTCCTGCTTTAAACTAAAAATTATGTAACTTTAATACATTTGTATGTTTATCAGTCTCTGGTACCCATAGTACATGGTACTTTAATACATTGTATATGCTCTGTCCAGGTTAGGAACAGTATGTTCCCACTCAACTCGATAACGGCTGAACGGATTTGCATGAATCTTGGAAAATAGGTACAATAGTTTGTGACCTGGATTAATACATAGGTTACTTTTTATACGGGTACTACGCGAGTGGAGCCGAAGGATGAGGCCAGTTTAATAAAGACCTGTAAAAAGGACTCAATTAGTAACTGATTGGTTTTAATTTATCTATTTAAATGTAATACTATCATGTGACTATAACTATGACGTCCTCCTCTCTCCTATTTACTATTGTTGTGCCCAACAGGGTCTATAATGATCACAATCAAAATTTGTTAACACCTGTATATTTACATTATGGAACGCAATAAATGATTGAGTATTGAGTATTGAGTATTGGTTGAGCGATACGACGTGCTCCTAATTTGTCTGTATCCTTACTCTCCAAATACGCGACCTATTTTTGTCAAATTTCCTACGTAGTACCGTCTGTTACATTTTGTGGAGAGAGGGTTCGATATGATTGATGCGATGTATGACGATATATCAACACACCGCTAAGTACTAGGTACTTTGCGGAGTAGAGGCCGTGGGGTGTTATGTTTGATAGCTTACAGGCACCGGTTATCTGGTTTCTTTGTAACCGTAACCAAGCTACGAACAGTAAACAGGCTATGGAAATAAAAACAGAGCCTCCCCGGGTGACCAATTTGTCTGCTTTCTTCGACGCTGGAGACTTGGAATTCAATAGCTTGCCTCGTTTTAGAGAGAATACTGTATTTTATGTCTTTTGAAAACAAAAAAGGCTAAAATACCGACTTTTTCTACACTTATGGTTAGAACATAGAACATGGAATAGAGCCGCTAGAGACAGAGAGAGGTGGAAAGAGCTGGAGGAGGCTTTTACCGCTGAAAAAAGCGGTCCTTACAATAAAAAATAACATATATCTACTTACCTATATATAAAAAAAAAGCGCTACATACTATATTAAAAAAAAAACAGCACGTAATAATTTACCTGTACCTGTTTTAGTTGTAGTTATTTAATATTTAAGTTTCTTTTGGTTAGTAGTATTAATATTATGTTTGTAAGGTTTAATAAAGCTCATTTATTTATTTTTATTTATTTATTTATGGTTAGAAACGGCACAAAGTACACAACGGTTACAAATTTTTTGAATGGTAATTTTGATAAAAAGTTTCCAAAGTCAGCCATACTTTTTCGTGGATGATTGCCTCATAAAGTATAGACCTGGTGCATCTTCATAAAAAATAATTTATATTATAAACATTTGTATTTCTGTATTTAGTGTCTTTATACCCTTTATACTAAAAATAACTATTTCCCAGGTTCATGAACTGATTTCCCACTGTGAATAATGCAGGTTATGTATCTACTTGGCTCAGTATGGGTAAACTTCGACCCAGCTATGGATGCAGAAATGATTACGCACATAGCACGGAGCGAAGGCTGCTAATAGTGTAATAACCGAACGCGTATCCAATAAGTGGTGTCCGCCAACGCTAAGGTCCTCCTAGCATAGGCGTAAGACATAAACTTTGGAAGGACAAACGAGAAAATGCAGGACATACCTGTCTGCTAAGTCCTGATTAATTGTTGCTATGCTACTGATTGGAGTTTATAAAGCTATAGGAAACATTTAACGTAGTATGTCATCATTATCTTCGTGCTCTTATTCTTAATTTATCTTTTTAAGTGGAGTCAGTATAACAGGTTTTCCTCTTCAATTCCATCAATCAGCCGTCAAAAAAATTTTGCTTTAGGTTTTTGTTAAATATGTTCAGAATCATGGTCTGATTGCAACCTCCCAGTTTTCGGTAGTAGTCTTTTTAGACCCTGTATATAACATGTCACTTTTGTATAAGACTTCTCATTGTTGCTTCTAAGTAATGTTTCTAAGCTTGTCTGAAAAAAATATATCACACAATTTCCCAGACGTAAAATCTAAAAGTTTTTCAAAGCCAGACTTCAAGACGAGTTCTTTGCAAAAATAGCTTATTTCAGACTCGCAAATTTTTGTACATACCTAAAAGTAATGTTAGTATGTAAGTACCTAATGAATAATTATAATGGGGCTCATTCACTGAGTAGGGTGGGTATACACTCAGTGATAGGTGTAGCGTAGGTGTGCTCTGGCGGCCGGCTGATTGCGGCATAGCACAAACTATATCGGCACAGCTAAATCTCCTGGCCACTGACGGGCAGCAGCGTCGGTGGTGCGAGAAGCTGTGCTCTGCGATCCCCAACCCGCATGCCCAACGTGGGGATCATGGGTATATCCCCCTTTATTAGGGGAGGCCTATGTCCAGCAGTGGACTGATATAGGCTGATGTGGTGTGGTGTGGTGATAGGTGTAGGTGAGCACCGAGTGCACCCCCACCCAGTGACGTATAAAACAGCTATCCAGCCTGCCTTAAAACGCTGAATCTTTCAAATCGTCCAGTCACGAAGCGACAGCACTAAATCACCGAGGACTTAGGAGCCGAGTTCTAATTGTTGTGGGGAGACACGGCGCTGACATATTGAGTTTACGTCCAAATAATAACAGACTATAACACTATTACTGATAATTATATCAAAACCTTGCGGAAACACGGTGTCGGATAACATTTACAAGGTTCCTTTGTGCTCAGGACACTGTTTATTGTGTTACGCTGTGATCTAGTTCGAAGGACAGAACGTGGGAAGATAATAACAGATTCGCAATAACATTGTTTCAGTTTCTTTGGGTCTGATGGAGTTTGTATTTTTAGAAGGATTTTGTTGCTTGATTTTGGGTGACTTAAATCAGTACTTTGGATGCAAACAGGTCATTACAGATCAAACTCAAACTCGAAACTCAAAATTTCTTTATTCATTACGAACCTTAAGGTACACTTTGAATCGTCTGTTTTTTTAAATTTACATTATCATGAGTGAAGATTTGCGAAAGGCTGCTGGTGGAAGCTGGATGCGTTGAGGACAAGGCGCAATGGCGCTCATTAGGGGAGCAGTGGACTGCTATAGGCCGATGAAGGGGAGAGATGATGATGATGATCTGACTAGACGATTTTCTTGTTGCAACGTGTCTGGAATTTAACCCGATTCCTAAACATAGCCTTTCATGAATATTGTAGCCTGCTCCACCAATCCCGAGCAATCTTGTAACGTGTCAAACGCAATGTCAACATTCTGATTGGTTGTAACGAGTCCACTAGCGCCACCTGCCACGCGATCTGCTCGTTAGCCAGTTAATGGCGCGTACAAAGCGGCGATAGGCATCGTCACGGATATAATTAATTTAAAAACACAATGCCGTGAACACCTTTGTAATGTTGAGATCGGAATCACAGTTCCATAATGTGATTTTACTATTCATCGGTTTTTTCATCATCATCATCATCGTCGCATCATAGCTTTAGAGGTGGATGACCTGCTGGACATGAACAGTTGTTTTTCAACACTCAAAGCGATATGTAGGTTAGGTCTAGGTGTAGTTGGTAGAAGACAACTCAAACCATATTGTAGGTATAGGTCGCGTCACGTAAAAAGAACGCTGGCGGTGAGCTGCGCATTAGCCAATTTATCGGTATTTACCCGTGAGCCAACACACCCCCTCCACTTTTTCCGGTGTTCTTTTTACATGAACGAGATGTACCTAACAACTTTCCAAAAGCATAAAATGAGAAAAACACCATACAGTGTGATTTCAGCTACACGCATCTGCCTTTACAACCAACCAAGGCTTTTAAAAGTACCCTTTAAAAATTATTGACGACTAAAATCTCCGATTTCCATTATCTCGTACAAATAGCGGCCGCGATTGAGCATCAAACAGCCGTATTACAGCTGTTATACAGCCATTGTACCTACAGCTAAACAGTCATGCAGGGCTCGTAAACATTTACGAGCTCACTCAAATCGAATCCTGATTAAACGATAACCTTTGTCCAGGGCCGGCTTCTAGGGCTCATTTACTAACACAGTTGCACACCGCAATGGTCGGCACCGGACCTACTTCTACACTTTGACATTTTGTCTATTTTTATAAAACAACGTCAATTGACAAACTGTCAAAGTTTGTAAATACAGGACCGGTGCTTATCATTCAGTGTACAACTGAGTTACTAAATAAACCCTCAGGTCGAAAATAAGTGACGGTTAGATCTTCTATGCTGAATATCTCTTCGGAATACCGAGCAGTCAGATCCGAGTTAATACTTACATTTAGTTCAAAACATTTTTACACAATCTTAAAGACTGACAATTGCAGTAAGCCTACGGCAGCAAGTTCTAGAGATTTAAAGGCTTGCGGAGAAGGTGGAAACCATCATGCGGTACGTTTTGCAGCAGTAAAAGAGAAGGTATTAACAAATATGAACGGGGGAGCAAATTCACCAAAGATAGGGTCATTTCACGCCGCGGGGAGCCCAGGCTAGTATTGTGTTGGCCAGTATTTGTTGCCATACATAACTACTTAGTTCTTGAGTTGATACTTTAGTCATTAGTATATAACTGTTTAATTAATAGTTGATAGGTTGTTGTATATAATTGAGGTATAGGTATAAATTTTGTTGTCACAGTTTAGTATTTGTGCGTGCGTGCGTGATGTCGCCCAGGGCCTCTCTTAAAACCAGTGCTGCCCACGTCATTATTGGTGTGGCGCAGCATTAAGCTGAGAGAGGTCCTATTTGACCCACACAGTACCTGCGGAGGTGGCTGATTGGTGCATTGGCAATTGGCGGCGGGTGGGTTGGTAGGTATCTGTCCTGCATAGGTACATAGTTACCTATTTTTTTTTTCAGTGTTGTGCCTGCCTGCCTACATGTCTTAGTTGTTAGTTGTCGTTGTTATAATTCCCACCACCACACCAGCCTATATCAGTCCACTGCTGGACATAGGCCTCCCCTAATAAAGGGGGATATGCCCATAATCCCCACGCTGGGCATGCGGGTTGGGGATCGCAGGGCACAGCTCCGCAATCAGCCGGCCGCCAGAGCCCCGTTCGTTGTTTAGCAGGGTGCACCACGAGCAGGTGAGGTTGGCTTGGGTCCAAAGATGGAGGTTGGAACCCCGTACACCCCGATTATAATTATTCATTGAATATGTTATTGTTTTTCTATTTTATGTTATGTTCATATGTTATTGTAAGCTGTGCATTTATGTTTTCCTGTGTTTCTGTGTGAGTTAAATAAAGATTTATTCTATTTTATTCAATAATTAAGTAGGAAATATTTGTTCTTCGTTGCAACACACACTACATCACATCGGTGCAACAGACAATATTGTCTCTATGTAAACACGCTCTTATGCATGAGATACACTTATAAAGACTGACAACGATTCCGTGGACGAATATTGGACACCACGCGATCCACGTCGTGTATATTACGTGGCAAATAATAATGATTTGTGTTTTAATTATAGTTTTATTAATATGTATGTTAGTCTTTAAGGTATATATTTATATGGGCCGTAGGATAAGTAAAACACCATCTGTATTTATTCTATTGTAGCCTGAAATAAAGTTTATATTATTATTATTTTTCCGTTTTTTTTTTTTTTTTTCACGAAATAATGTTTTTTAATTTCGGTGTTACTGAAGTTCACGGGTCCGAGACCAAGTGAAAATCAGTTTAAGATATAATGTTATGGTCTTGTTGCAAAAATTTTCGAACAGTTCGACATGTATTTAAAATAACTGCTTTCTGCATAGTAGCAAATGTATTTTCCGGTAACTTTAATATTTTGAGGGAGTTTATTAGATGTTTTGGTATAACTCCTGTGCTGGAAAGCACAAGTGGCACTATGACCACTTTATTCATTTTCCAAATTCTTGTTATTTCATCTTTAAGTTCTGTATATTTATAAATTTTTTCAGATATGGTTTTTTGTATATTATGAGTGTTTGGTACTGCAATATCTATTAGATGAACAATTTTATTTAATTTATCGATAACAGTTATATCAGGTCTATTATAGTGTATAGTTTTATCAGTAAGTATTGCACGGTCGTAGTACATTCGGTGGCTGTTGTTTTCCAAAACAGATTTTGCGTTGTACTGGTAATATGGAGTTACTTTTTTAGGGATTAGATTGAAATGTTTGGCAAGTTTTTGGTGGATAATATTAGCCACTTGATTGTGTCGGTGTGTGTAGTCTGTTTGCGTAAGGTTGGAACATGCTCCCGTGATGTGTTGTATGGTTTCCGACTGCCGATGACATTTCCTACATTTATCATTTACAGTTGGATCTTTTAAAATAAACTTCTTATAGTTGTTCGTATTGATGACTTGATCTTGGATCGCGATTATGAAGCCTTCAGTTTCCGGGAAAAGAGAACCATACTTCAACCATTTGTTGGAAGCCTGTGAATCTACATGTGGTTGTTCTAGGTCTTGTAAATGTCTTCCATGCAATTCCTTAGTACGCCATTTTGCCATTTTTTCAGCTGTGATTTCTTGAGGACTCGAAAATTGACGATCTTTATCTTTTAAATTTAAAGGTGTGTAATATTTGTCTAATTGTGTAATAGCTAAATGAATGTCACTAGTTTTTGCTTTATCATAGAAAAAATCTCGGAGATTTTTCACCTGTCCCTCCCAAAGACCCTTTATATCAATAAGCCCTCTGCCACCGTTCTCTCTTCGGATCGTCATTCTTTCAATGGCCGATTTTGGGTGTAAGTTGTTGTGTTTAGTGAGTGTTGTTCTTGTTTTAGTTTCTATCTTTTTAATGTCTGTAGTTGACCATTTTATTATTCCGAAAGAATAAGTAAGAATTGGGATAGCATAAGTATTAATTGCTATAAAGAGATTCCTTGCACAAAGCGGGCGTTTGCAAATCTGATTTAGTCTATGAAAATATTCTTTCTGTAGATCTTTTTTAATTTGTGTATGGTTTATTATTCTTCCTTCATTTAAGCCTAAATATCTATAGGTGTCATTTTCTTCCATAATAGAGAAATAGTCTTCCTGTTCATCATTGATATCCCCACCTACTACTTTGCCCCTTAGTAAATGCATCGTTTTACACTTGTTTAAGCCAAAAGTCATTTTAATATCCTTACTGAATTGTGCTGTAATGTCTATGAGCTTCCTCATTTCTATTTTAGATTTAGCGAATAGTTTAATGTCGTCCATGTACATGAGGTGGTTGATTGTTGTTTTTGCTTTAAGTTTATATCCGTACTTAGAGCTGTTTAGTAAACTAGACATTGGGTTAAGAGCCAAGCAAAACCACAAAGGACTTAGTGAATCTCCCTGAAAAATGCCATTTGCAATCGGAATTTCATCTGTGGTGATGGTATTAAGGTTATTAGAAAGTGTTAAAGTGGTTCTCCAGCTACTCATAGCATTCTCCAGGAAGGTTATAATGTCAGGGTTGATTTTGTAAATCTGGAGCACGCGAACTAACCAAGAATGCGGGACGCTATCGAAGGCCTTCTTATAATCAATATAGGTAAGATGTAAGTTGCGGTTATTGGTAGTCGCGTGTTTTAAGATGGTTGAGTCTAAAATTAACTGCTCTTTACAGCCTTTATGGTTTTGTCTGCAACCTTTTTGTTCCTCAGCCAAAATATTATTTCGAGTAAGGTGGTGGTTTATTTTGCGGGTGACGCAAGATGTTATTAATTTATATAATGTAGGTAGGCAAGTAATTGGGCGGTATTGTGATGGGTCACCGGTGTTGGTGCTTTTGGGAATCATGTAAGTAATACCTTTCGTAGCGAACGTTGGTAGTTCTTCTGTGCCTTTAAAAACGTCAGAGATTGTTTTTGTTATTATTATTATTATTATAAAACAACAAGTTAGAACACAAAATGTATAATACACCCAATATAATAGTTATTTGTTATACAAGACTGCAAAGTTGCTTTTTAACCGCATGCTTAATTTTGATAACCGAGCAAGCGAAGGATTTTAAAAAATTAGAATCCTGAGCGTTAGCGAGGGAATCAAAAGAGCACGAGGTGAAAAATCTTTGCAACACGTAACTTTTCATCCCACCTCAGCGAGGAAATAAATTAATAAAAAAAAAAGGTTAACATTATTTTAACATTTAAAGTTAAAAAAAAGGACACCATGAAGGTTCAGAGTCTGAGGTTTTATCAAATTAAAAAAGGTTGTATGGTAAATTCAGCACCACGGAGGTAAAAGTAAATAGGTTTAATGATGTTTTGAATTCACAAATTTAGTACACACGTTGTTCTAAATTCAATTTTACTTTATCCTCTAGCGGATAAAATCGGCGTTAGCACTCAGATATCAAAAAGCAAAAATACTCTTTCCAAGATGGGGGGATGAAAAAGCCTTATTTCACTTTCATACGCCATCATCAGATCCCGATTGCTATAAATCTAAAACCTATTCGTTGAGAATATGCCAATGAGCCCAAACACGATTCCTCTGCTGATATTCAATATCAAATCAAGATTACCAAGCTCTAATATGCAATATCATTGAAATCACTTGTCACACTTGATCAAGTCACCTTTCGAACAAAGAAATACTATAAAAATAGGTTAATCCATTTAAGAGCTACGATATCACAGACAGCTAAACATTTAAAATACTCAGATACACGTCAAAATTATATCATCTCTCTTTTTGCGTTGGGGGTTAAAGATGTACTTAGAGAAGAAAATGTAACTTAATAGTACCTAGAGCCCTCTCTGTCGTATATGGAAAAGGTCATTCTTATTCCTGTAAAATATTTACACAGCAGTAAAAAATTTTAGAGCGCGTGTAAAAACCGATTGAAAATTTTAGAGGATGTTAATATTACGTTGGGACTCTACAATGGGCGATGTTGCATAACTATTGAAATTGCTGTTTTCCTATCAGCTTTTGATAACTTATCAAATTATAGCTATGTGGGTTCTTCTTTGTATGAACTAGTACTACTCTGGTATCGGAATTTATAGGCCCGAAAAAAAAATTAAAAATTTAAAAGCGTTCTTTGTGTATTGGTATTGGCTAGAAAATGTGGAGAAATTACAGGCACAAGAGACTTCTTCTTCATGCCTCAAGTTGATGGACGCAGGGGGTTGCATCGTAGAGCAAAAAAACGAAATCTACGATGGAATGCTTTGTGATAAATAAGGTGGGTAATGGTTACTACTTAACATAAGGTGGGCCTTGCTTGTTCCATCTTCAAGTACCTTAAAAAAAACGTGTGGCACTCGGGGACTGCCGCGGTAAAGCTATTGCATAGCATTTTGTATCAACTTATGCAATTATAATTATTTATTTATTTTATTTATGCAGTATTTCTTTTTCTTTGATATTAACTCAAGTTACACTTTTTGAGCGTGGGGACCGATAAGAAAACAATTTTTTTTCTTTTATTAAATAAAAATACGTCTAGTTGCACGCACACAAACACCGTGTCGAAGACTGCCGAAAAGAAACGACGTTAGACAATGCACGGCCTTCAAGCTACACCTCCGTGCCCGTCGGAGTGGGGAGCGTGAGGTTTTTTTTCGTTACGGAATTTCTGGATTCGGTCCCCGCGCTCAAGGCCCTCGATAGAAGCTATGCAATAGCTTAAAAGCTTGTCCAAGGAAGTACCACCTCCTACCCTTTAAGTCTGCCTACCTATGTCTAACGACCTATGACTGCCGTGAAGCAGCATTGCTGTGTTTCGGTTTGAAGTATGATTTGAGCACCGGTAAAATTTGGCTTAAAACCTTCATGCCTCAAGTTGATGCAGGGTGTTCATCAAATATCAGATTTGCCATATGCTTGTTCCATCTTCAAGTATTTTAAAAAAATGCACTGCCTACTTACAAACTTGCATGCAATAATGTAAATATAAGAATGTAAGTGGGGTGTAAGGGGTTCTGACTTCTATCTTTGGGGCCCAAGCCAACCTCACCTGCCCATGGTGCACCCTGCTGTATGTCAAATAGGGCACCGGCAGTCGGCTGATTACAGCTTAGTGCAGCCTAACACTGGCACAGCTAAATCCCCTGGCCGTCGTCTGGCAGCAGCGTCGACGGTACGAGAAGCTGTGCTCTTCGATCCCCAAACCTCATGCTCAGCGTGGGGATTGTAGATACCTCTTCTTATAGGGAAGGCATATGTTCAGCAGTGGACAGAATAGGCTCCAGCCTACAATATTTACAACAACTCCAGTTGTTGTTGTAAATATTGTATGCAATAATTTTGATGTTAGTATAATTTTGAAGTTTCTTCCTTTCTATTCTACTCATGAAAGTAACGTGGATTAACTCATTCGTATAGAAAAACCAGAATTTTCACGTACCGCTACATTGGTGAAGAAACCGACGCCGTTTCAGCTCTTTCAGAGAGCCTGAGTGTACACGACCCTCTAGCCCTCAACTTCAACACACTTTTGTCTAACTTCTATTTTTCGCTAACAGCAGGCATATCATAGGCACTCAGTTTCCATTTATGCAAATTTATATGGAATCGAGGCAGTGCCATCTAGTGAGAGACGCGTGGCACAGACTTCCTTTCCTTAACATAATTAGAGCTTATTTACTTAAATTAAAACTCGCACAAGGCACCCAGGAGTTCATATCGATGCGTCCAGCTTCAGGTTCAGGTATATAAATGTGGTCATTCCGCTGAGACGGGTGGACGGGCGACTGATGTTGCTGCGGGTTGCGTACATTATTCATCGCGCGATATTCCGGAGCACGACATTTATGCCGCTTTTGGGTTTATTACAAGGATAACTAGAGCATGGTAAGTGGTACCTGCATGACTGCCTCTATGATATATTAAGCATTCCATGTAACATAATAGAACACTGAAAACTGTTTCTAAATTGTTTATGTTTTAGTAACTTATTTATTTTCTAAAAACAGACAGCTTCTCACTTAAATATTAAGATAACAGATAACAGTGCTTGAATTATTAATACGTATTCAAAATGCTTAAAAATGTTTTGTTCGTTCAAAAGAATAAATAAATTGCTATTATAAAATTATTAATAGGTACCTACCTAGTCCAGTGTGTTGAGTGTCAGTATTTAGACAGCTGTGGGTTGAGTGCAAAAATCTGCGTTCTATATTTTTGTATGAAATTGAAACAGCGCCCCCAGCGGAAAGTTTATAGAACTTTCACATCGCCAGGTGTTAGGGATTTCAAGTTCCAACCTCCATCTTTGGAACCCAAGCCAACCTCACCTGCTCGGAGTGCACACTGCACCAAACGGGGTTCTCTTGCCCGTCTGATTGCAGCATAGCGTAGTCTGTCACTGGCACAGCTGAATTCCCTGGCCACCGATGGGCAGCAACGGTGGTGCGAAAAGCTTTTCCCTGAATTCCCCGGTCATCAAAAGGTACCATAAGGTCAGGTACGAGTATTTTAAAAACTTTACGCAACCACTTTTAGTGCAAGCCAGGGAGAAGTTGTTTGTGTTGTGTGTGTTTTTTACAGAGAAAAGTTTATATCAGTGGATTGAGTGTGAAAATCATATCATAATACAACAACAGTAAAACCAGCATATTCAGTCTACGGCTGGACACATGCATCCGTGGGGAAAATGCCCATAATCCCCACGATAGATTGAGGAACGCAGGGAAGAGCTTTTCGCACTAAGTTTACTAGGTTTATGAATGTTCTAAACCATTTTAACAAGCATTGGCGAGTCGCAGTTATCTTGTGAAGTGGTTCTGCCACCGTTTAGCAGATAAACCTAAGTATTGCTGGAATAAAGCGCTCGTTACGCTAATCTCCTTATCAGTAAAGAGTTCCGCAGTTCCGGACACTCTTTAGACCCTAAAATCGAGTAACTTACTCCGTTTAGACTTTAGGGTTTTCGTTTTTATCGTGTTTCACTTTTTGGTAGTAAACTAAAGCATTGAGATAAAACCGTTAGCTTGAATTATTTTGTACTAGCTTCCGCCCGCGGCTTCACCCGCGTAGTGCTCGTATAAAAAGTAGCTTATATGTTAATCCAGGTCATAAACTATGTATATTCCAAATTTTATGTTCAAATCCGTTCAGTATACATCGTCCATCCATACATTCATAATCATAATCACAAACATTCGCATTTATTGGAAGTCTTGAAATCGAAATGAAAAATGAAAAATAATTTATTTCTGTACATATTAACATAACAACATGCTAAGATCCTCTTTTAAGTATAAAGTACTTATGTTAGTCGAATTTGCTCATACAATATCGTGGATAGTGGTTATATTTCACTTATTACAAATAGCTTATTTTTAACCGACTTCAAAAAGGAGGAGGTTCTCAATTCGTCGGAACCTTTTTTTTTATATGTATGTTCACTGATAACTCCGTCAATTGTGGATTGATTTTAAAAAATCTTTTTTTGTTTGAAAGAGTATACTTCACAGGTCCCATATAAATTTTATTCCTTAGGGATTGGTACTTTTCTCGGAAAACTCAAAGAATCTCATCCTCACTTGTAATTTTCGCCCTATGATCACCAATATCTCCGTCAATTGTGAACCGATTTTCAAAATTTTTTAGCGCAAGAAGTAAGAAGCGATTGATTTGAAGTCGGGTTTTTTTTTAAAAAGCCTTATTTGTAATAAAACGTATTTGCTTTATTTTAAGTACAAGAAAACCTAACAGTCTTAACAGTCTAATCTTATGTTTATTTTTATTTATTCATAGATGAAAGGCACTTTATGTCCTTTTCTATATATTTTTCTCGAGTATGCGAAATTTCATTATAATCGGTACAGTACCTAGACGAGGCGTGAAAGTGTAACAAACTAACGGATATTAAGGATAAGGATAGGATACTACTTGCACCTCATAATACTCAGTACGTATACACAATACGTAATACTCAGAAACTACTCCAGATTATGATTCACTCCTGTGTCGTGGATGTCATAAATGTGAACACGATAGTACCACAGCACCCAGACCCGAAATAAATATCCGCTGATCATGCATTCATTTATCCCACGACGGGAGATAAACCTGCTCCTCTTGTGGCAAAGTCGGTGATCCGCTCACTAAACCAAGTAATACCAACGAGGTCTTTAAATATACCTACTTACTTAGTTGATGAAAGTCACCCATTGTAGACCAATTGTAAAAATAAATACCTATTTACTTTCTGATATCGTTTCAAAAGAGACAATGAAACGCTTTTCTTCCAGACAAGGCTTTCCCGTTAAAATTTCAAAACAAAGAGCTTTCTACAGTTTTCAATCCAATAACAATAACAGCAAAATCTGCACTAAATTAGGTAAATTCAATAAGTAAGTTCAAGGCGAAAACTTTTCAAAATGGCGGCTGAAATTAGAAGAGCGCATGCCGATCGTCCGTAAACAGACACAAATTGGACCGATTACCGTAAAAAAGAACGGTTAAAGCCGAATTAACGGATAATACCGAATAGCGCGGAGAATAAGCGAGTGAGCCTCCGAGAAGTGCCGTAAGGTGAACTCTGCCGACCTGCGACTAAGAGACAACACGATCCTAACTACCTATGTAACTGTACTTACCTATCGCACATTCAGGTAGAAGCTTTTTATAAAATACCTTTTTGGGAAGCTGAAAAGAATGGAAGATGAGTTTTTTTTCCTTTTCAATCCTGCCTCTCGGCGATCTGTTTGTTTTAACAATAGTCCAATGAGATGTCAGATTCTACTGGGTTTTTATGTCATGGGTAGGTCTAATCTCCCTATTGGTCCGTGAGTAGTCTCTCAGCCTTTGTGTGCGAATCTTTTCGCTAGAAAAAGTGAGTAAACGTAGGGTAGATTGTCAAGTTTACAGCTAATCCAATAAAATGTTTATCCATTTATCTGTAAAGTAGATAGTGGTAACCATACACGGGCAGTTTGAAGCAGCCTATATCGACTGCGTTGTGACTGCATAGTGAACTTCAGAATTCTACGTACTTCCATACACGAACCGCTCGAGCAGTTGCAACTGCTTCGGGCGGCAGCACGGTGAAATTTCATCGCGCGGTCAAGCAGTCGCCAGGCATACACTGACTGCTCGAGCTGTCGACTGTTCTCGCGCAGTTACCTCTGCCCGCGCACGCTTCCTGCCTGCACGCTTCATTTGTTTATTGAGAACAATGGTAAAAAAAGCAGCAGAAGTGCTTCTTCTTCAAAATCCATGATGCTACTGTTTTTTTTATTTAGCTTGGGCCAGCTCGAGGTGCTCGAGGTACTCGAGGCTTGCGTGGGCAAGGATGAGGTTGACCATGGGACGAGCTTTCCCAGAAGAAAAAAAAAATGAATTAAAATTGAAATTGCTAACCGCTCGAGCAGTTAAGCTAACTGCTTGCTTGCGGCGGCGGCGGTGCGGGGAGCGGCGCGGCAACGCAAATCCGGTCTCGAAGCCAGCGGACAGATCGCGCGGCGCTAGAGCGGCGAAGTGATGTTTAATGCAGATGCGCGGGCACCGCTAGACTGGCGCGCATCGCTCGTACGCCGAGCCCGCGCCGCTGCCTTCGAGACCAATTCCATATAAACTTATGCATTAAAACAGGCTGTTCGATCCTCCCGCCGCGCCGCGCCCTCTGACTTCGTGTCCGTAGCCTCAGACGTGCGTAAAACGGCGGCACCCAATCTCATGCAGTCTGGTCAATGCTTAAGCTGCTTTTTAAGTTAATAGGCTTCCGTTTCACTGCTATCTCATCTGTTGGTAAGTGAAGATGCGGTCGACGATGTAGCACGCTTGCCTAGAATGTACCTTTTCACTTGAAGACCCTAAGTCATTCTTCTTACTTAGCCTCCTTGACAATTTTCTTCCATTTCGATCTATCTCCCGTCTGCCTTCTCCAAGATGTTTACTTTTCCATTTTTCTAAGATTTCTCCCCAAGACCCTAAGTCATAGTGATTGGAAAACACTGACGTCACAAGAGCATTCCATTACTTTGATGTTCTAAAAAGAAAAGTTGCAGCAAAGCGCTTCGTGCGTCTTTTGATTGGTTTAAGGCCGTTTTAAAACCGGGTCTAATCAGTAGTCTTATATAGAAGACGTTTGAGCAAGAACTTCACCTAGTCGCGCTTCTCGTCGCCAAGCAAGTTATTTGATTGTAATCTTTTCAATCTCGTTTCCCTGAGTAGAAGAAGCCCAATTAGGCTGAATATAATGCCAGTTTAATACTAGAGTATTAGGCTAAGTCGTAACGGGCTTCAGACTTAATGCCGTGCCCGGAATTTCACTTCATCCCTAAAAATAAGATGATTTTTAATAACAATGAGATACTGTGATACTGTGTAATGAGATGTGTGAGATACTGTGTGTAAGTGTAATAAAATAAAATATATAACAGAATCCTCTAAAAATCCAAGCAGAAAACAAAATAAATACATTTATATTATTATTAAAAAAACATTTACTGGAGGAAAGCTTTTACACTGCAAGAGTTCTTTGATTCAGAAATAATAATTTACTTATTTTAGTTTATTTGCAAATTTTTTACTGCACTATGTCACCTACCTATATTTTGCTATGATCTTGGTAACTATAGTTACCAAAACCGAACCAAAAAAATGACCGGTTAGCAGGTTTCAACATGAACATGTTGAAACTTCATTATAGAGAATTGGAGACCTCTGTAAACAACATGTACCTACGCAACGCAAAAGACAACTTGATTTGATTTTATTAAATATCATAATAAATATTAGCGAATGCGAAATCATGTTTATCTAAATACAAAATACTTATAATACAGAATGTCAACAGATCAGCCAAATACATTACCAAAAGCCAAGTTCTAAATAACGATATGCCACTTCAACAGCCGAGAATTGTAAAGCAAGTTCCTTTACCTCCTAAGTTACTCTCTTCATGGCCTCCCGAGGGACAACCGCACAAATCCGCCTCAACTTAAACAATAACCCAAAATGGCCGAAAGGGATTGTCAATAGAAATTAATGGAATTCCTAGTCTTGAAGGGCCATATTGAGAGATTAAACGTCGTCGCCGTCATAAAATTATGAGGCAATAATTTCTAATAAACTGGACGAGAATAAGAATGAGGTGTACGGTGTTACAACCCAGTGACTTCAGAACCCTTTTTTTAACGTGGGGAAATCCTCATGGATACCATTCCATTACGGGGCAGCAGAATAATTATGCCGGACTCTTACCGGCCAAACCAGATTCTGGCGAAGCACAAGGATGTACTCATGGATCCGAATTTCTGACCAGCGGGTATCGTCTATAGACGCTTTAAGGAAGTCGCACCGAAGCGAAATCTCTCCCCCTAGGTTAATAAGTAGTTTGTAGTATATAAAATATGTTGCCTGAAATAAATGATTATTTATTATTAAGCTATTGCATAGCTTCTATCGAGGGCCTTGAGCGCGGGGACCGAATCCCCGACGGGCACGGAAGTGTGGCTTGAAGGCCGTGCATTGTCTAACGTCGTTTCTTTTCGGCAGTCTTCGACACGGTGTTTGTGTGCGTGCAACTAGACGTATTGTACGACTCTACGAAGCTCGCACGAATCGAGACGATCACCACGCTCAAAAAGTGTAACTTGAATTAATATCAAAGAAAAATAAATACTGCATAAATATAATAAATAAATAATTATAATTGCTTAAATTGATACAAAATGCTATGCAATAGCTTTACCACGGCAGTCCCCGAGTGCCACACGTCTTTTTTTAAAACCACCACGATGTTCAATCCTAGCGCCATTACGTTAAAACCATGGGTGCTCGTGAGAACTCTCAGCAGATTCAGCAGCGTCAGCCAGCATAATTGTAAGCTCCTCCTCCTTCTTCGATACCCAAGTCAACCTCAACTGTCCGTGGTGTTTTATTACATTCACCTCAAAACAGTAAAGTAGAAACCACCAGAATTATTAACAGCTATGGTACTTATTACTTAAGAGCCAAACTAAAAAAAAACTAAAATAGAAATGCATTGATTAAATTGTAGTGATGAAAAAGACCCTAGCTTAGCTTAATGCTGCTACATACTAGCATGCGGCGGTGGTTTTCTGGTTTGGTGTTAGCCTCACGGACATCCTGACAAAAAATGAGGCTATTATAGCCAACTGAATGCAGCAATAGCGCAGCCTAACAGCGGTACAGCTACATCCCCTGGCCATCTACGCGACCGGCGTTGGTGGCAGGGTCAGCGATACGAGAAACTATGCCCTGCGATCCCTTATCCGCATGCCCAGCGTAGGGATTATAGGCATATCCTCCTTCTTATACCTCCTAGGGGAGGCCTATGCCCACCAGTGGATTGAATAGATTGGTGTTGTTGTTGTTGAATAAGAGAAGCCGGCTGAGGCGTACGAGGTGCGGAATCATTCCCGTCCCATGCGATGAAGGATCGATGCACGATGTGGATGTAAAATGATTCCACTTCTGGAACTACCCAGTAGCTCAGTGTAGCCGGGAGAGAATACTTACAAGAATACCAGTGCTGGGCTTACACACGAAACGATTACGGAATACTCTAATGAGCCTCCCCTAATGAGCGCCTTTGCGCCCCGTCCTGAGCTCGACGCATCCAGCTTCTACCAGCAGCCTTTCGGAGATCGTCACTCCACCTGGCCGGACGGCGTCCTACACTACGTTTGCCGAGCCGCGGTCTTCACTCAAGAACTTGTTTACCCCAACGGTTATCGGTTCTTCGGCAGATATGGCCAGCCTACTGCCAACAGCTTCAGCTTGCTAATTTTTTGAACTATGTCGACAACTTTAGTTCTATGTCGGATATGCTCGTTAGCCTAAAACCTTTAAACCTAAAACCTTTATAAATTAGCTCTTTTAATGTAGATTTATTTTGTAACACAATTGACATTGCAAATGTGGGAACAAAACTGAGAAACAACAAGCCAAAGGAGAATGCCGTCTGATGTATGGCGCTCGGTACCAATGCTAAAGTGATTGCGTCAAAACGAAACCTAATTTTTTTGAAAGATATTATACTGTTATTCATGGAATACTAAGTATTTTTTAAGATAAACGTAAACAAATTGTTTTTATTTGATATTAGTTTTAGAGTTTGTTTTTGAAAAAATGCTTTCCCGAGACTTTGTGTGTTCAGTTTTGTCTACATAATTATAAATATTACACTATAAACATTTAAATATGATAAAATCTATAAGAAAAGGTTTATATACCTCACAAAGATAGGTAAAAGGGTGTTTTAACTTCTATTTCGTAGGTAGGACATTACATACATTACTATTATGTTCTACTTTATATTATTTTCAAATAATGATAGTGACGAGAAAGTAGATAGGCATTTACATCATTATAATAGGTATTAGTACTTACTGGTGAAGGTGAAATCCAAGCTAAGATCCAAGATCTTAACACATTCATCACAACGACCAAAAGGCCATGGATGCCTCTTCCAAACTATGCTGGTTTCGCGTCACCGGTTATTAGCAAACAGTTGATGCCACGATTGTTTATCGTTCATTATTGTGATTATGTCTAATAAAATATCTATTTTCACAATAAACACTGCTACACAATGCCACAGAACACTCTAATAATACATAAAGATAGTAGATAGTTTAGTAGAACCACAAAAAAGTTTCTGATCCAACCTCTTTGATTATACAAAGTGAAAAAACCTCCAATGTTTTCAGTAAATTCTACTGTCTAAAATTAAAAGTGAGGGTGGTTGCAATGTCATGGCGCCGTGCGCCGGAAACCAAATAAACGAAAGAATTTTTTACGTGATTATTAATCGAGTCGGTCTGTAAGACTAAAAAAAAATGTTAATGTTATTTATAAAATATAGCCAATTTTATGGGATGCGTTTGGTTTTGACGCAATTGGTACGGGTTATCGGCATTCTCCTTTAAAGCTACTAAGTACCTACTCAACATTTTTATAATAAAGGAATAAAAAAAGGAATGTAGGTTTTTGTTCTGAAGCCTTGGGTTAGGGTTACCAGTGATTGTTTGTATTTTACCCCAGCCTTTACACTGAACTACCATCTAGTTCCAAAAGTGGTCAATCATTATGGGAATATTATTTTGGTATAATCTGCTGTCATTGCCAATAGTTCGGTTAAAATTCGTTAGTTATACAAATTATTGGAAATGTGCATTAGCCCCGCAGCGATTGAAATAAATCATTAAAAAAAAAATTGATACTTTTTGTGAAAATATAAAAAAATGCTCGACATTTTTGTAACTTTTAGTTTTAATACCTAAATTACGTCGAAAATCAAAAAACTGGAAACCATTTTTTCTAATTAAAATTGTACCAAAATCCAACACTCTCAAGATAATTAATTATATATAGATAAATAAACTTTAAGATTAATACAAAGTGTAAATCTGCATTTACACTAATATTATAAAGAGGGTGTTTGTAATGAATAAACTCAAAAACTACTATGCTGATTTAAACAATTCTTTCACCATTGGAGAGCTACATACATCCTGAGTAACATAGGCTATATTTATTGCTAGAAAATATTAGGGATCCTTACTAAAACTTAAGTAACGTAACCGAAGGTGTAAAAAAGTGCCCTAATCCTTGCGAACCCGGGACGGACCACTAGTAAACAATATTTTGCATAACTTGTACCGCGCTTCCGCATGGGTTGGATTGGAGGGTTAAAACCACAACAGAGCCTCTTTGGTTGTCCCGCAGGGTACCACGAGCCGATGAGTTCTGGTTTGGGTTCCATGTGATGATGCTCGGAACCAGGGAACGAATCACCCAAACAGTCAAAAGTATTTTTCACGAAACAAGTCCCGCAGCAATTAGAAAGAAAGAAAGTTATTTATTTTACCCAAGATAATACAAGTAAGTAAGTAACTCAATTAAGTATCTAATCTATCCTAAAATTAGAAATAAGTGATTCTACTATACACAAAAGGGTAAAAAAGGACCCTTTCTCATCATTGGCAGCATCAAAGATCAAGCTTAGATGCTGCGCTTGTTTTCATTAAGGAATTAAAGCCGAATCAATAAAAGGAACTAAAGCCGAATCTCCAGGAAGTATAAATAAGTATACGTAAAAACACCGAACATTTATCAAGAAGTTCTAGACAGAAAAGATAATTGGCATCATATTTTAGAAGGAGACGTGTTGATTTTGCTTTTCCTTTGATTTTATTTTAATTCCGTGTTCTTAGCAGATCACCTTGGTTAAGCAACGATCCGCCAATTCACTAGTTGGATGGGTAACCGTTTAGTGGCAATTAGATCTGAGCGCTTAGATGTTGTAAGATGTCCCGGCTTTTCAGTCGTTAAGCCATGTCGGAGGTCTTCGGGTGGCCTAAAATCTCCGACACCAGAGTTGGCCACTAGCTCATACGAAGAAGAAGAGGAAGAAGAATTCCATTTTAACTTTCACGAAACAGTGGCGCTGTGTCTGACCTCTTTCATGGGACTCTATTCCGCAAGCGCATGACTTTGATCCATCAAAAACTATTTTCGTGGATTAGCAAGTATCAAGATTGATCCCCCATCGCACTAAAGGGTATTTACACTAGCGCACTCCGCCCGGTAACCGTCCGGTCGCGGTCAGGTGCATATTCATGAGATTACCGCTGGCCAGCCGTTGACCGGTCCGACGCGCCGCTGAAATAATATTGTCATTTTTGAACCCAATATTTAATTTTTTAGTCATTTTCAAAGTGGATTTGTAACGACGGTTGAATACCTAAACTAAAATAGAATAAGAATTGAAAACTGTTTGAATGTGCTGGAATTAGGCTATTTAGGTAATTTAATATTGATATTTTGCCTTATAAAAACACATCTGTACAATATCTATAATTATAATAATAAAAAAACCCTTCCAACCTAGCTTAAGGCTGAAATTAAGGCTAATAGGGATGAAAATGACTGAAAAAATTCTAATTATTCCGTCATATATATGTCGGCGCGAAAGCGTTATTTAAACTAGATCATTCAATAACAACACGTGGTTGAATGCCACGTGTCGTTGCGTTAGATAAAACACTGTCTAAAAATCATAAACGGATTTATCGTTAGTTTATTTTTTGTCAAAATCAAGTTTAAGTGAAGTTCTAATGTAAAGTCTGTTAAAAGACTTCAAATTGAATGTTTGGTACCTCTGAAAATGATTGTAAGAATAATTCCATTAAGTTTACTGTTAAAAGTGGGGCTCTGTGTCGTCAATACAAGTTTGTTCGCTTATTCAAAACCACGTGGTTGGCAACACGGCGCTCTGCTATAAATACGCCCCCACTGTCGACAATCGGGCAGATTCCCAGACCCAAAACAGTTCGGATTCCGGTCGCAACACAGTACCACGCTGAAATTTTCAAGAGTATTGCACCAACTGATCGTGACTCTTAACAAAAAGAGCTTGCCGTCGCGGTATTTCTGGAAATGGAGAAAGCGTTCGACCGGGTCTGGCATCCTGGACTCATCTATATGCTCGCAACATCCAGAAAACCAAAGAAGGTAGTGATGGTAGTCTCCTCGTTTCTCCAAGGTAGAAGTTTCCGTGTATGCGTGGAGCAAACGACCTCAACAGCACGCCCAATCGATTGGGCGTGCTGGTACCCCAAGGCAGCTGCTTATCCGCAGCCTGCTACTCATTGTTCACTGACGACATCCCCAAAACGGAATCCGCAACCCTGGCACTCTACGCTGATGACGCGGCGTACATCACCACGTTCTTCAAACTTGACCACGCTGCCGTCAAGATGCAAAGAGTGCTAGACGAACTTCCCCCTGGCTGGCCAAGTGGCGACTGTCGGTGAACGTGGGTAAAACACAAGCAGTTACCATTACACGGAAACGTAAACAGCCGAAGAACCTCATCCTCCAAGACCAGGAGATTAACTGGTCCTGAACGGCGAAATACCTTGGAGTAATGTAACGAAACAGGTCTCAGGAGAGTGTTCCGTCGTTCACAAATATAAGCAAACTTATCTAAATAAACTCCAAACTAAATACTTTTTGATTAGATAAAAATTAATAAAGAAATAGAGGGTGACAGGAGATGTCTGGGAAAGAAAATTTACGGGAATTCATAGAGAGGAAAAAAATATGAAGAAAAATTGAAAAAGAAGAAAAATTTACGGCAATTGATTGAGAGGATGTTTTTGAGGATTTTCAGGGAATAATCAGCATGGAAACCTTGGAATGTTCAATTCAAAAACAAGGAATGACGAGAGCTGATGTTCTCCATGTCAATTGGCGAGTGTACACAATGATAATGAGCGGAAAATCTAGCTATAGTTATGTGTAATCGTGAGTACTAGAATGTGGGATTCCTTTCATCCTAAGGGATGGAAATGTAGGTGGGTTGAGCACAAATAGGTGCAGTAATGGACTGATGATAAAAGGCAGGTCCGGCGGGTTTAATTACTTTATTATAGAAATACTAGATCTGCGTTTCATAGTGAGACAGAGGGTCCACTAAACGGGAGCCAGATGGAAAGAGTGGCTTATACAAGCTGTGGATGAGGGAGCAGCGGAGTCTCCATCAAACCAAGCACACAAAGTTACTATGTGAGATAAAATTATTATAATTGTTGGACTGCTACTGTTGGGTGAGTAGCCAATATTTACCTTTAATGTTTAAGGGTACTATAAAACTCTGAATCCACAGGTTTTTGAAATAGATACAATTTACTGCCATCTAGCAATGATTATGGAACTAAATAAAAGTAAACCTTATCTCATATTATGGAGATGAGTGTAAGTATGTTTGTTTGTTATGTTTTCACACTATGAATATTCAACCAATTATCATAGCATTTACATTGTCCGAGAAACGAAAGACATGAAGTACCTACTTTGATCCAGAGGAGGATTATTGTTCCTACGGGATAACAATATACCTTTCTACAGTAAGACAGCGGGTGAAAGCTAGTTATTTAAAATATAAATTCAATTTAATATACTCCTTCTTAACCGTGGTACGGTTGTCAAAAGTAAAGATTCTTCGGGAAGAATGAGCTGTTCAGTTCTATGATTCTTTATAAAATTGTCTAAGAAATGAGATTCTTTATATTCACATTAAACTATATACCTAAGAGGTAACTGCTGATATATTTGATTAAGCTACTGAAGCTATTGATCCTACTATGACTAGCATGAGCAGTCTTTATCGTCACAATAAATCCTCACTAAGAAGAAAGAGGTATTTACAGCCAAAAATATGAGGCTTACTCTACAAAGACAAGCAAATGCAGTTCTTTTAGACAATCCTACGGGACTCTTGATGAAATATATCATTGAAACATCATATTATTTAGCAAAGCTAACATTTTAAGAATTGAATTTCTTGGATATTTTGTATTGTATCAGCAGACAAATAGCTGCTTCATTTTACCTGAAATAAAGGTTTTTATTAACCATTTAGTGATTTGATGCATTTTGCTGCAGATCACTCCTTACTTCTTTGCATAGCAAAAGACTTACCATAATATAAACATAGCCAGTGATGAGGCATGCTCCCAATTCCAAAATGAAACTATGGTGGGGGGCTGTCCAGTCTGGAGACGAGGCCCACAGAATGGCGCGGGGCGGAGCGCTTCCTTTGCCATTTAGATTCAGTATGAGAGAGATAAAACTATTCATGACCACATGCCGGTCAACAGAGTCAGAATGAAAGAGAATTATCGATCGGAGAAGAATAGGTTTCACTGGTTGTTGTGTTGGTAGAGCTCCAATCCTATTCCTGATGTAGAGTCGGAATGTATGAGATAATATTTGCACAAAATCTAAGTTGGTTGTAAAATCAGGAAGAATAATACACGAATCTTGAAACAGAATGAAAGAAAAATTCTACTCACAAGTCGATAAAAACTAAAGCTAGACTGTGGGAAGAATATAATAAACTCTTTGTCAATCTTTATTACAAACTACGAACATAATAGTAAGTACATCGTTCATGTTCTTAAGGAAATCTAATTCTTTATTCCCTAAAACCTAAGCTTATTTACATATTCTAAACAGCGTTATTCTCCTCTTTCAAAACTAGGTGTTAGATTGTACAAAGATTATGAATTTTAATAGGAAAGCTAGAATAAATATCGTTTCAAATGTCTTGAAAGATCCGTTGAGTTGCTACGTCCATTTCATAGAGTTCTAACTACTAAACTAGACGATTCACGTGGCCATAACAAATTAGTATACTTTGTACGTAGGTTCTTCATTAAGTTAGGCAGGTTTATAATTATTAGGCTTTATTATTAGTATAGTATAGGAGGGGGGGGGGGGGGGGTTTACAATGGTGCCGTGACCAGGATTTGAATTATAGGCATATCGTCTTCTTGCGATGAATACCATAATCAGGATTTATAGTATACTGTTTCAGGATCAGTGCATTATCGGCGTCTGCAAGTGTTCAGGTTTGGCAGGCAAAATAGAGTTGGTTGCAGTCATGAAGTTAGCACAAGAAAGTCTGTAAAGGTTTTGAAAATAAAAAGCAGGTATGATTACGATTATCTACTTTCTTTTCTACGTGTAGAGAAAACATAAAAGCGCTATGCTAACAGGAACGTCATTTCACGTATGAATCGCCACGACTCCCGTGGCATAGTGGTTGAGAGCCTTCTGACGGTTGTGGGTTCGATTCCTGATTCATATGACAAATGATTGTATGATTTTCTAGGAATTTATATGTATATCTAATGTATGTATTTCAGTCAGATAGCACAGGAAAATAATATAAGATTTATGTAGCAAAGTTTTGTAAGAGACCGTGGTTTCTGTCTACCACTTCTAGGAATAGATAGGATTCTTTACATGCATGTACTAACACGAGTGCAGTTTACTTACTTATTGATTTATTGAGGAATAAGGTAGACTTTTAGATTTTCTTCAGATTAATTTTATTTGAGTTGCGGTTCTTATCGCACAATGATGCTTAGTGAAGAAGGAGAGACTTTGAAACGATTATTCTAGCACATTTAGCACAAAGTTAGATTTTCTTGGTAGGCAGGTCAAATAACACAAAACAAGTTTCTCTAGACAGGTAGAACGGGCAGCACAAGGTCGGGACTTCCAGCAGTAGAGCTTTTCTTAATGATGAGGTTCAGTCAGGTAGAACAAGGATTGGTATTTCAGTTGCGAAATTTTTCGTCTATTGATGAGGTTTGGTTGTAGCTTTGTAGCATAATTTGAGACGCAAAATCGTGAAGCGTTCCACATTTTCAATTAATTTTCATTAATTTGCAAAAATATTCTGATTGAAGTTTTTTGACAATAGTTGTCATCAGTTCTATTCTTTGTGAATGATACTAGGGATGTGCCGATGCGATCCGATTGTTTTCAAGGATCGGAACGAGGCCATACGATCCGAACGATTTTCGGATCGGATCGAATCCATGCGATCCGATCCGCGGATCGATACAACTCCATTAAAATCGGATCGTATTCCAAACATTGTGGTTTACAGACCATGTAAGACACAAAGTTAGATCTATAACTTTAGTTTATATTGAGTACGTTTCAAATTTAAACTAAGTGTCGGTACTTTACATCGTAATTATGATTGGCGCTTGCTACGGAGTCATAGATGCCAACCTTAATTATTACAAAGTTATTTTTTTTATCGTAATAAATAGTATTTTCTTAGGTCCATGTAATTTCTGTTGCGTTTTAATTGTGGTTAGCTATTATGTTTGAAATAAATGTTATGTATTTGTGTAAATGTAATATATTAAAATGTTTATTTTCAATACGATTTTTCGGATCGATCTTTTGAAGGTCGGATCGAAGCGTTACGATCCATTGCGATCCACGAAATCGGATCCAGCGTAAAAAAATACATCCCTAAATGATACTTCCACAGTTCCGTTAGAGACACGACAGACTATAGTGTGGTCGAGACGACATCGTACATCATTACATCATTGTCATTTAGACAGAGAATATAAATGTCAGTTGTTCTCTTCTATACCTGTGGTTAGACGGCAAAGACGACAGGGATAAAAATCCAAAGAGTAGAAAGTCTTATAACGTCATGTCGAGGTTCGATTTGAAAGGTTGGTTATAATGAGGTTTGATTCCTAGACGTAAGTACACTAATGTAGATAGGTCAGATGTTGGTGTACCACATAGATAGACTTTAAAAATAGGCATTGCGAACAGAGTTGAAGGAAACACATGTGGCAGAGGTTTTCAGTGAGATATGCAGTCCAGCAACTTCAGCTAGGTTACATTTGGATTGGAGATCGTTGGTGAAATTATAAACTGAAAACTACACTGGATAACTTTACACACAAAGACAGTAAAAAGGTACAAAGGGCTGTCTTATAGCAGGGTGGTCTTATCACAGGGCGGCCTTTTCGCTGAAGGCAATTTCTTCCAGGCAGCCTGTATTGTTGCAGTAGATATATTTAGATGTTAGCCTGGGTATTTACAGTTTATAGGAATCCTCACCTGCTCTAGATTTCAGCTGGTTTGACAACTTCAGCAGTTAGGTTATTGTCAGTTCTTAGGTACGGAGCAGAAGGAGGTCGCTGATTGTTCGTAGTGATGATTCTTGAGCAAAAGGAAGTTGTTTTCAGTTATTATTTCCAGATGTAGAATTCTAAAGGTGGACCTGCAGACTATTAGCACAGGGACGTATCCAGAACTTATCGGAATATAGTTTCGTTATAAGGATGGAATATTTATGTCAATAAGTACTGCCATTCGCCTGCGGTTTTGCTCGATGTTGGCAGAGTTTTATTCCAAGATTGAACTTACTATTTTATGGAGTTTTATCACAATTTGTTCAGCACTCATTATTTTTATAGTGTTGGCGTGTGGGAGAAACAAATATTTTACGGACATTGTCGTTCATAACAAGTTGACTTGCAAGTAAAAGATTTCTTGAATTTTAGTTTATTTGCCTAGAACTTTAACAAATTGATAGTTTTCAGATTTGGTTTACGTTGGTGTCTTGTGTTATGAGATTGAGGAACTACAACTTTACGTTTCATAAGACTCTTGCGTATATATGCAGTGTTAATCAACTTCTTGCATTATTCTTACGTTTCAGACATTTGATCTTGATGATGATCTTGCATAAACTACTTAACCTTGATAAATAATGAGGTAGGTAGACATAGACACAGTAGGCTTTACTTAATTTTGGGGAAGGAACTTCACACTTTTAGAGAATAACATAGGTACTTACATAAGTAGACATCTAAGTAAAAGGCTACTTAAACTTATGGAAGTACTTTAAGGATCATAATAATGAAATAAACCATCTAGTAATTATATTCAGATATTTTAACACGTTGACTGCGGGTTACAGATCAGTTCAATATAAATAAACAATTGGTTTTAACACTCAAAGTGTTTTCACACGGCACGTTACCATAATGTCGCGTTCCACTACGAAATTTAATATAAATATATAAAAATGAATTATAACCTCTCCTTAATTTCGCATTATTTTCAAATTAATTTTTAAAATTTAATGTTATCTTAAAATCTTACTAACCTTTGATGAATATTAAGAACCTTCATAACATAGGAAGATAGACGTACTACTGATTCTCTGACTGAGGTTTTTAATGGTTCTAAGGTCGTGTTGCTGTTGTTTTTTTGGTTTCATGACAAAACATCAGTGAGAAACCAATATGCAGTTTAGTTTAATACTTTGGTTTCTGATTTGAAGAAATTACTCTGCGCTTTAGTTTAAGAAATGGGGGGTTGGTAGTAATAAATACATTAAGCTACTAATTTAAGCAAAATGTTCATCTTATACCAGTAGTGGATGAAGTTGGACTATTGAATTGGACTTGATGATGGATTTGATGAAGGGCTTGATGATGGACTTGATGATAATTATAGCTAACTTTATACCTACCTGTATTTTAGAGGAATCTGAGCAGTAAACAACATTGGACTGAGATGTTGTTGATGATGATGTTGATGGTGGTTATCGCTAGGTATACCTATGCATAACGGACTTTAAGCAGTGGACTGTAATGTTGATGATGATGATAATTAGAATTAGTTATATTTATATCTAACGGACTTTAAGCAGTGCACTGTAATTGCTGTTGATAATGATGATGATACTTAACATTGGGTATATCTGTATCATACGATGTCTAAGCAGTGAAAGGCGTTGGACTGATGATGATGAAGATGATGGTTGACATTAGGTAAACTTGTATACAACGGTATCTATGCAGTGGAAGATGTTGGTCTGTTAATGATGATGATGCAGATAATGTTCTTGATGATGATAACTGGTAACATACAGCAGTAAATCAGATATCATAGCGTAGTGGACGAAGTTCGGTTGATGGATATTAATGATAATGAAGATATTTTAGTACTATTTACCTATAATGTTCCGCGGTACTATTTACATATGAAGAACTTGGGCATAACTATAATGTGTTAGTGAGGTAGTACTACTTTCAGGTTTCTAGACTAAGAGTTTACTATAGCATTAGATAGCCAGACAGAGAGTCAGTCAGTAAGTCAGTCAGTCAAACAGAACAGACAGGGTACTACAAAAAAAGTTTTATATTAAATACCTAACTAAAATAAACTCATAACGTAAAATCAAATAAATAATTTAACTCAATAAAATAATTATAATAAAATGCAGATACGTTCCGTAATTGAAATAAAATTTTTATACAATTTAGTAAAAAGTTTGAACAAAAAAAACTATTGCATTAACCTTGTACATTTTGAACTTATAATAAGTAATAAAAAAATAAGGAGGATAGTGAAAGTGTGAATATAGTTGCTCTACTGGGGGGTTGTTTCGCTACATCCAACGGGTTATGTTTCGGCTGTTAGGACAACAGTACAATTTATTCGCAGTTTCTGGTTCCATTGAGTTGATTAGTTATTTAAGGTGGCGAGAAAAGCAACGAAAGTTAATGCTATGACTGAGTGTGTTTAGAGTAAAGGTTTATTGGAGGGCCAAAATGATTAATCGATAACATGGCTAGAAACGGTTTGTTAACTTTAAATTCAGACATTAAGAATACATACATGTACTTTTTATGCGGGAGAGATGTGTTAGGCTTAGGTCAGTGGACATTCATCAGTATATTCAATATATAACTGATCCATAAAAAGTACAACTCTACAAAACGTCTTTCGAGGCAAGGACTAAGCACACTTACATGCTCTTTAAAGTAAACATGTTATTGGTTGAAGAGAAGCTTATGCTGTTGGTGGAAATTTGAGTTTGGGTCAAAGGGGGTGTAAGTGTTCGAAAGGCTGTGGAAACGAGGTCCAGTAGAATGCTCTTACATCTTATCGCTAGGATATGACTTGCCTCACAACCAAGTTTCCTTTTGTAGAATTTGGATTCCAACAAGAGATATTGTTTTTGATAATTATATTATTAAGAAGTAAATGCTCCTTCATTTAATGCTTGTCTCTTTAAAGTTTAAATACTTTTGACATATAGTGAGAACACACATTTTACATACAAACACTAAATTAACTCAATTGAGAAGTTAACAAATTAGAATTTGTACTTTTAATGAAATAACTAGAAATAAAACAAATTATAGATATTATATTTGTGAATTAATGGGGAATTTAAATTTTTCCTTCGGTTACAATTCTTTTCACCTGCGTAAAAATTGGGGGTTGATTGTAACGAAACAGGTCTCAGGAGAGTGTTCCATCGTTCACAAATATAAGCAAATAAACTCCAAACTAAATACTTTTTGATTAGATAAAAATTAATAAAGAAATAGAGGGTGACAGGAGATGTCTGGGAAAGAAAATTTACGGGAATTCATAGAGAGGAAAAAAATATGAAGAAAAATTGAAAAAGAAGAAAAATTTACGGCAATTGATTGAGAGGATGTTTTTGAGGATTTTCAGGGAATAATCAGCATGGAAACCTTGGAATGTTCAATTCAAAAACAAGGAATGACGAGAGCTGATGTTCTCCATGTCAATTGGCGAGTGTACACAATGATAATGAGCGGAAAATCTAGCTATAGTTATGTGTAATCGTGAGTACTAGAATGTGGGATTCCTTTCATCCTAAGGGATGGAAATGTAGGTGGGTTGAGCACAAATAGGTGCAGTAATGGACTGATGATAAAAGGCAGGTCCGGCGGGTTTAATTACTTTATTATAGAAATACTAGATCTGCGTTTCATAGTGAGACAGAGGGTCCACTAAACGGGAGCCAGATGGAAAGAGTGGCTTATACAAGCTGTGGATGAGGGAGCAGCGGAGTCTCCATCAAACCAAGCACACAAAGTTACTATGTGAGATAAAATTATTATAATTGTTGGACTGCTACTGTTGGGTGAGTAGCCAATATTTACCTTTAATGTTTAAGGGTACTATAAAACTCTGAATCCACAGGTTTTTGAAATAGATACAATTTACTGCCATCTAGCAATGATTATGGAACTAAATAAAAGTAAACCTTATCTCATATTATGGAGATGAGTGTAAGTATGTTTGTTTGTTATGTTTTCACACTATGAATATTCAACCAATTATCATAGCATTTACATTGTCCGAGAAACGAAAGACATGAAGTACCTACTTTGATCCAGAGGAGGATTATTGTTCCTACGGGATAACAATATACCTTTCTACAGTAAGACAGCGGGTGAAAGCTAGTTATTTAAAATATAAATTCAATTTAATATACTCCTTCTTAACCGTGGTACGGTTGTCAAAAGTAAAGATTCTTCGGGAAGAATGAGCTGTTCAGTTCTATGATTCTTTATAAAATTGTCTAAGAAATGAGATTCTTTATATTCACATTAAACTATATACCTAAGAGGTAACTGCTGATATATTTGATTAAGCTACTGAAGCTATTGATCCTACTATGACTAGCATGAGCAGTCTTTATCGTCACAATAAATCCTCACTAAGAAGAAAGAGGTATTTACAGCCAAAAATATGAGGCTTACTCTACAAAGACAAGCAAATGCAGTTCTTTTAGACAATCCTACGGGACTCTTGATGAAATATATCATTGAAACATCATATTATTTAGCAAAGCTAACATTTTAAGAATTGAATTTCTTGGATATTTTGTATTGTATCAGCAGACAAATAGCTGCTTCATTTTACCTGAAATAAAGGTTTTTATTAACCATTTAGTGATTTGATGCATTTTGCTGCAGATCACTCCTTACTTCTTTGCATAGCAAAAGACTTACCATAATATAAACATAGCCAGTGATGAGGCATGCTCCCAATTCCAAAATGAAACTATGGTGGGGGGCTGTCCAGTCTGGAGACGAGGCCCACAGAATGGCGCGGGGCGGAGCGCTTCCTTTGCCATTTAGATTCAGTATGAGAGAGATAAAACTATTCATGACCACATGCCGGTCAACAGAGTCAGAATGAAAGAGAATTATCGATCGGAGAAGAATAGGTTTCACTGGTTGTTGTGTTGGTAGAGCTCCAATCCTATTCCTGATGTAGAGTCGGAATGTATGAGATAATATTTGCACAAAATCTAAGTTGGTTGTAAAATCAGGAAGAATAATACACGAATCTTGAAACAGAATGAAAGAAAAATTCTACTCACAAGTCGATAAAAACTAAAGCTAGACTGTGGGAAGAATATAATAAACTCTTTGTCAATCTTTATTACAAACTACGAACATAATAGTAAGTACATCGTTCATGTTCTTAAGGAAATCTAATTCTTTATTCCCTAAAACCTAAGCTTATTTACATATTCTAAACAGCGTTATTCTCCTCTTTCAAAACTAGGTGTTAGATTGTACAAAGATTATGAATTTTAATAGGAAAGCTAGAATAAATATCGTTTCAAATGTCTTGAAAGATCCGTTGAGTTGCTACGTCCATTTCATAGAGTTCTAACTACTAAACTAGACGATTCACGTGGCCATAACAAATTAGTATACTTCGTACGTAGGTTCTTCATTAAGTTAGGCAGGTTTATAATTATTAGGCTTTATTATTAGTATAGTATAGGAGGGGGGGGGGGGGGTTTTACAGTAACCATAGGCCAAAGACTCACCATGGAAAAATCTGCTGTTAAAATAATTTACGTGACGGTATTTTGATCATCAAAAGGATTGAATATAGATAACTGAGAAATACTGGTTTATTTATTATATTAACCTAAGTTCAAGATTAAGAAAAAGACCGCCATCCGACCACCATCTTGCCATAAACTACGGGTTTGGCGGGTTGAAAATATTACAAGCATCAGGCCTACCTTTTGTAACATTTATTTTAATTAGTAGGTAATAATAATAATACATCAATATCACATGTTGAGTGAGGCATATAGGTATACACTACTGGGTAGGCACCCAGTAGGGGGTGATGATGATGATGATGATGATGATGATGAACATGATATAATTAAATAAATATTGCTACTATAATATCTTAAATTAACTCAACTGATAAACTTACTTAAATCTTGATTCCACTGTTTGTAAATTTTATGCAAAAACTATTGAATGAATGAACATTTATTTGCCAGAACATATGTTTGTTCATTGGAAATATGTTTTAATAATAGGAGTTAATATATTCGACTTATTAGTCGTGCAAATATTTCTTAGAGATATACATATATATTAAATAAATAAATAATGTTGGACATCACACGAACGAGATCCTGTAATAAGGTAACTACATGATTAATATACTACCTTCTACGTAATTTTTTTCATAATATTATAAATAGAGAAATACCCAATCCTGAAATAAAATATTTGCAGATCACACAAACATTTATTTCAAGGCGGGAATCGAAACCGCATCCTTCTGCGTCTCATACGGGCCATCAGAAAAAGTAATAGATTAGACATCGCTATAAACTGTTACTTATCTCAATGAGAATAAGCATAAAAAGTATTACCCGCTGAAAGAAGGCTGCATGTCTGAGCTAAATAAATTCCGGGCCGAGTACGTTGCATCCGGTGACGCAACCGGATAGATACCGGCTAAGTAGATATATTGTATCTTTATACGACCGAGATATCGGCAAAATAATGTACAAAGAAACACATTGTACTATAAGCACATTGGATGGATGTCCGTGTGTTGCAGTCACTTCAAGTAAGAGCTCCCACACACTAAGCTGCTCTCAAGCGTCGACGCAGCGCGAGAGCGACGGTGCCGCGACTCGGACACAGCTTTTTTGTCGGCAACAATCACAGGCAATAATACACAAATAAATCGTTTCACCTCAAACGCTGCTACACCAATCACACAATCAGTACCAGAAATCGAAATCAAAAGGTATTGAACGTTTTACTTTTAATTACATTTAAATACAAAGTATTCTCGCCATGGGATCTGGGATGGACTCCACCAAGAATCTTCCCAATATCAGCGATATTGCTTTTTTCGTCGTTATTCCCTACATATTTTCCATGATATCAGTAACGTCAATAGTAGTGTTTCTTCGTCGAAATATTTTTTCTGATTGAATGTATGACGGTATCAATGAACACGTAGCTCCAGGTCGCGACGCGCCGCCACGCCGTGTCGCTCTCACGCTGCGTTGACGCTGCGTCAAAGTGAGCAACGAGTCGACACTCAAGGGCAGCTTAGTGTGGATGAGCTCTTATAAATGTAAAAGTTCTATCACGTGGCGTACTTATAAAAATCTACGTACCTAGGTCATTAATTTTGAAAGATATCGTAATTTTAACAAAACTTAGCGGTGGACTCGGTTTAAAAATATATGAAATTAATGAAACCCACTCGCAAAACCAAGTCTCGTATCTCCCGCGAGCGTGGCGCATGCTACTGCGTCGAAAAACAAACTCACAAATCATTGTAAATATCGAGTGGAAATCAAAATACCGTGTGAAGACAGCATCTATCGACTATCACTTTTTGCCGGTAAATATTTGCGGAAATTCGAAACGTTTACATCAAAAGAACGATTTCAGAGGCTGTCATTATCCTGATGAACTCAAATACGTTGAAGAAGACGTCCGTCGGCCGTGAGAGACAGGAGCCGTAATGGAGCCGTCGCTCACCGCTTCTGGCACCCCTGATGCCTTATCTCATGTTGCGATGTTAATGCTTCGAGTACGCTTTTGTGTTACATACATTCAATTTTAGTACCCAGTACTTAGCCCATTATTCTTTCCCAGTATTAGAGCACTTCCGTGCTAAAGCACGATAAGAATGACTCGGATTGTTCAGTTGCAAGGTAATGGAGGAGGAGGAGTCTTTTGGGTGGCCTAAGAATCTGTTTTTTGTTATTATGGCCCCACACTACTGGTTATACACAAAAATACAACAATTTTGATCGAGTGGTGTGTGTATAACCTACAGGATGTGAACACAGCATGCAAAAAAAGTTATAGAGCTCAGCCATGCAGTCTTTACAGCGAATAATACTTTTATGTTTACTATCATTGAAATAATTAACAGTTTATATCCATGCCTAATATATATTTTTTTCTGATTACGCTTGTGGCGCAGTGGACGAAGGCAGGTCTTCGTCCACTGCGCCACAAGGGTCGATGAAACTGAGTTACAGTTTATATCGATGCCTAATCTATTATTATTTCTGATTACCCTTGTGGCGCAGTAGACGAAGACCTGGCTTCGTTCACTGCGCCACAAGCGTAATCAGATATATATAATTATATTCAAAGAGCAAAACACTTTCAGCTAGAACTCTCCAAAGTTAGAACAAGAACGAGATGCAATACTTACAACAATACATTAACTATGGAATCCCATATTATACCGTAACCGATAACGCTTCGTTTTCCCTTGAAAAACTGTCAAAAATTAACAACGAGGTGTCGAAATTTCAGGCGAAACGAGGCGTCATCGGTAACTGTAATAATGTACGATTCTCACTAACTGGCGCGCGTCGGGGAGCATCGAAGAGCATTTTAAAACATGCTAGAGGAAATTGAAACATCCACAAAGTAGTTAAGTTCCTTTGCATGCAATTTACGCATCTATTACTACTTTCGACGGCGTCTGTGGCGCAGTGGGCGAAAGTCCGCCTGAGATGCAGAAGGTTGCGGGTTCGATTCCCGAACAAATGTTTGCATGTTCTGCAGATATTTGTCTCGGGTCTGGGTGTTTTCTATGTATGATTTGTATTAAAAAAAAACTGTTTATTTGTAGTATATCAATCATGTGGTTCCCATAATACAAGCTCTGCTTAGTATGGGGCTATATGATGCTGTGTGATAACGTCCAGCATTATTCTTCATTATTCATTACTACTTTATCTACTTACTACAGATCTATTTATGTCAGCGTTTGAAAAAGCTCAAAGCTGCGTAAATTGCATTAACTGCTTTGTGAATGTTTCAATCTCCTCTAGCATGTTTTAAAATGCGCTTTTATGCTCACCGACGCGCGCCTGTAAGTGTGAATCGTACATTATGGAACCGGCCATGATTAGTGTAAAAATTACAACTATTGAGGACTCAGATTGAAGGTTTGATTAGATATTACGTATGAAAAAAAAAATACGATATATAAAACTACAAATTCTTCATCACTGAATGTCGTGCCAACATTTTCAATAGAACTCAACCAAGACTGTGCCTAGCCTCGCAAAAGTAAGTAGAACTCGTTCATTAGTTGTCGAGCAAGTTCCGAATTACCTTAGGGCGGTGGAAGTTTTTCTTTGAGTTGTGTGCAAGTTGAGAACTCATCTGCATACGTGATGCATGGAAATAGGATTGGAGCTAGTTCACAAGTTTAAACTGAAAAGTCTAAACTTCATTTTGATTTTGTAGTGCAGCATGTTATAAGAATATCTTAAATTTATACAGAACACGGGTATAACTATGAGTTTTGCCAATGGTGATCTCAATTTCAATTTCAATTATTATTTATTGCAAGTAAGAATTTATAACAGATTTTTACAATTTCATAGTATATGCACATAATTATTTACATGATATTACTTTCGTACATATATCCCATGTATCCGTAACACACTCATGTCCAGCTCGGACATGAGTGTGTTACGGCGGCTCTTTTGTCCTGCCAGCCCGGCTCTTTTGTGTTGCCCAGGCTCTTTTGTCATCAAGATAATCATTGACACCATTATAACATATGAAAAAAAAAACTCTTCCAAGCCTCTACATTCTAATGGTTCTTATGGATGTTATCTGACACCCCTTGAAGTACGAATTGCTGGTACAAAAAACAGAAAGATTAGAGACTCTAAAGAAAGATCTGGAGACCACCCTATGTCCGAGACTAAAAGTTGCGATGCATGGCTGTCAGTATCAAGCAGTGAAATTATATAATTCTTTACCTGTAGCCTTGAAAACTATCGACAGCCCAAACATATTCAAAATTATATTAAAACAGCTTTTGCTTTTACTCTATAGATGATTTTGTGGTGCAATACTAAATATTTTTTTCACTTCTCTTGCTCAAAAAGTGTATCATAATAGTGTAGCTTAGCGGGCCTAAAACTCGAGTTTAATACCTAGGGCTAAAAAGTATTTTTTCTTTTTAATTTTTGTCTAAAATCATCAGCCCGTACAAAGCATTCGTTCTCTTACATAAAAACTCGACTTCTTGGTGCTCAGTCAATCTTTTTTTTTGAAAATAGAACCGGTTTGGTGATGTTTTATGAAGGTTGATAAATTTTTAATAAAATTTTGAAAATTGTCTAATTTTGAATTGTTTCATTTTCTCGCAATCGAAGTGAAAAGTAGAGTGTTTTACTCGGGCCAAAACCACCCATTATAACCACCCATTAGAATGGGATGGTTTAGTCCTTTGTAAAACAATCTACTAATATTCTAACATTGGACATTGTCATTTTATTTGTACTTAAACGATTTTAGATTTTTTTATTTTATTAGATTATTATTTATTTATTTTTGACATTTTTGAATAATTATTGTACTTAGATTATTGATTGAATATTGTAGTAACCCTATTTTCAATGAATTTTTAAGTGTTGATTGATTGTTATTGAATAAATAAATGTATACATTGTAGTTTGAACAATTTCCTTAAATTTATTCTATTCTCTGAGAAGTTAACACTCTCGTAGTCTTCTTTTTCATTTTCTTCTTTGTATGACAACAACAACAACACAAGCCTATTCAGTCCATTGGTGGACATAGACCTCCACTATAAGTAAACTTCGAAATGAAGAGATTTGTAGGAGAACCAGAGTAACCGTCATAGCTCTCAGAATCAGCAAGTTGAAAAGGCAGTGGGCAGGCAATATAGCCCGTAGAACCGATAACCGTTGGGAAATAAAAGTCCTCGAATGGCGACCGCGATCTGGAAGACGAAGTGTGGGGAGACCCGCCACCAGAAGGACCGACGACATCATCAAGATTGCAGGTAATCGGTGGACGGAGAGGGCTCAAGATCGTCCTTCGAGGAATTCTTTGGGGGAGACCTATGTTCAACACTGGACTTCTATAGGTTGTTGATGATGATGATGATAAATAAACTATATAATAACACTTTCTTTGTTCACTTTACTCAAAACTTTTTTGTTTGTATTTTTTCAGTCCATCTTTCGACCTTACATGAAAAGCTTTTATTAGTTGCAATTGCAACTTAAGTTGATAAAGAGCCTCGAAGCTTCAATTAAGATTAAATGGAATCTTAAATCTAAGACTTAGTTTCCAATAATTTGCAGAGCTTTCCGACGCTTTGCTTTGCCAGTTTACTAAAGCTTCATGGATTAAAGCATCAGACACACGGTGCGATTAAAGCTGATTAAAATAAAAATATTTTTTATGTCAAAAGGAGTAAGAACCACTTTAGAAAGTCACATACTTGCGGGATAGGTGTGTATAAATATCACTGTGAAAATTTTATTTTAATTAAAAAAATGTGATTCTTTTAAATATATAAATTGTAAATATATGTAGGTACAGGTTGATAACCACTACCACTTTAGAAAGTCACATACTTACGGGATAGGTGTGTATAAATCACTGTGAAGAAATAGAAATTAAAAAAAAGGATTGTTTAAAATAGATTGTTGATATGCAATGTAGGTATAAGTAGATCTATCTGTACTAACGTTCGGCTTACAAATACGTTAGCAGGTAGAATATAGTCCCTAACAAAAAGAAAAATAAGAAGTATATTTTTTAAAGTGAGCACTTAATCAAATCGGCGAATTTTATGAGTTAAACTTGAGATACTTCACGGTAAGGAAATGGGATCTTTTAAAATTGGGTTACTTATAAAAGAGCACGTAACGGTCTCATTATTAATTCCACCAATTTTTCAATAAAAAAGAATTCATCAAAATCTGTATTTGCCTATAAATCTGTCTACCAGCACAAAATAAATATTTCTTTTCTTTTGTGCTACCAGTCATTAAATAAATATCTATACCGGACATCTAACACACGGTCAACTGATCTCAAATTAGGCAAAGCCACACAAAACAAATATCTTTGAACATAAAACACAAAGACACACAAAACAAATATCTTTGTTCACTATACAAATGTTTGTCCTGGGCGGAAATTCAACCCCGTCTTGCGGACCAGAAGGCAGAGCTGCGAGTTACAAAGCTATGCCAGTCATTGCGCTGTTCATATTGGCCTGTATGTATATTAAGTACTTAATAATCCGGGACAGGTTTTTTAGTAGTAGTAGAGTTCTTTGTGAAAGGCTCGTCCGGGGATGTACTGCCACCATGTCTATATCTGCCGTGAAGCAGAAGTGCTGTGTTTCTGTTTGAAGGGTGTGGATGCCGGTGAAATTACAGGTGCTATAGGCTTATAATCTTCATGCCTCAAGTTGATGGACGCAGAGCGTTTGCAAAAAACGTGATCTACGATGCAATGCTTTGTGATAGGTGGTAACATCAGGTGGGCCTTGTGCTTGTTCCATCTTCAAGTATCATAAATAATAAAAAACAGGGTTCCATGGGGCTCATTAGGAGAGTCCAACAGTGGACTGCTATAGGCTGATGATGCTGATTCCATGACACCTTATATAGTAATAATGTAGCCCTATACAGTAAATTTTAGGCTGCGCTATGCCGCAATCAGCCGGCCGCTAGAGCCTCGTTTGTTAGTTAGCAGGGTGCACCACGTGCAGGTGAGGTTGGCTTGGGTTCCGCTTAGATGGAGGATGGAACCACATACACCCAGGCATAGCGCAGCCTAAAACACCGGCACAGCTACATTCTCTGGCTGCCGATGGGCAGCAGCGTCGGCGGTGCTAGAAGCTGTGCCCTGCGATCCCCAACCCGCATGCCCAGCGTGGGGATTACGGGCATATCCCCCTTCTTATTAGGGGAGGTCTATGTCCAGCAGTGGACTGATATAGGCTGTTGATGTGATGTGTGATGTAATACAGTAAATTAGGACACGAATAACAGTGCGGTAAAATCCCGTAACGTGCCGCATCATTCGTTATCGCCCTAAGCGGCGCGGCGCCAGGCGGTCCAATCAACCGGATTGTTTTGTTTCATTTATATGATTTCGTGATTCGTTCCGTTTCGATTCCACAATTCACGCCGATCATCGAATTTAGGCGGACATGCCAAGCTAAGTTAGTTACATGGCCGTGGTTCGCAGGTCGTCTATGTTTATAGAAGGTTCTAAATTAAGCCACAAATCAAATGGCAAATCTAATTCCTTTGGTATGAGACAAAAGGAATAATGAGGCGCAGTAGGCGAAGGCCTGCCTGAGACGAAGAAGATTATGGGTTCGACTCCCGCCGGACAAATGACTGCGATACAGAGATGGTCAAATGAGACAACACAAGCTGATGACGCGTCACTCTAATTCCTTTTGTGTGTGTCAAAAAAGGAATTGGATTTGCCAGTTTAGTAAAGCTTCATGGGTTAAGCATCAGACACACAGCGCGAATAAAGTTTATTCAAATTCAAATTCATATGTATTTATTCAATAAGCATTGTAAAGTACACTTTGAATCGTCATTTATAAATAGGTAATCATTATCTGAATAGGAGTAACCCAACTGTTGTCAGCTAATTTGCGTTGTAGTAACGCTACAATCTGCAACTGACTAAATAGGTCTGCAAGTGAAATGCATACAAGCCTAATAAGTACATGAATAAATAGGAGGTTGAGTGAGCAATGAGCAGTCTTAAAGACTTATTGAAGTGATATTTGACACGAAAAAATGGTGACGCCTCTGAAGCAGATACAGACAATATCTCTCTGAAGGCTCAATCACGAAGACTAGTGAAAAAGTATTCGTATCGTAGATGTAAAATTTTGACCAATGAGAAAGCATAGATTCAAATTAACGCTTTGTCATTGAACAAAAGGTTTCGCTACTCTTACGCGTCAGGTTGAAATATTCGTTAAGGCGACGACACATGTAAAACCTCCCTCTCGCTCGCACTATTCAACATTTTTGAAGATATAAAATCTCTGACTGTAGTTATGCAAAATAGCAAATCTTCACATTCTAGAGAATAACAATTACATTATTAACCATTAATAACAATTCAAAGGTTCAGCAAGAATATCATGTTGAACCCAACACGTTTTCCTACCAAAAAATTTGCACCAAAATTAATCACATTGGTACAAGTTTTTTGGTAAGAAAACGTGATAGAATCAAAATGCTATACTATTACTATTGCTGAACCTTTGAATTGTTATTTTCTAGGCCGTGAAGGTTTGTTATTTTGCATAACTACATTTTGCATAACTAGATTTTATATCTTCAAAAAGGTTGAATAGTTCGAGCGAGAGGGAGGTTTGACATGTATCGTCACCTTTATTGCCATACGGTGGCTTCAGTGTGAAAAACATACCTTACTTCAAAGTTGGCGTTACCTATATTTTTGTATGGAAACGTCAAACTATTACAAACTTCCCACTAGGAGCGCTGCTTCATTTTCATACAAAAATATAGTTAACACAAACTTTGTGCTAAGGTGTGTTTTTTGCGCTCAAACTTTTTTCAACTCACTGTACAGATTACGTTCCTAATTTTAAAGTCTTCTTGAGTACATTTGACAAGAGCTGGACAGGGCAGAAGACTGAAGTTCCACATAAAAATGATTTCGAGTACTTTCCATTTGCATTTTGTTTCTCAGTTTGACTCGTTTTAATATGCCATCGTTATTTGTAAGCAGGTTATCTCCTAACTCTTTGGCGCTGGTCTCCAGCATCGGGTTTTGTCGGAAATCTGCTTGTGTTTGTTCAATAAATCGATGTTTGAGCTCCGTTCGTGAAGGTCTTAATGAGGTTTCGTAGAGGGACAATACTAAAGCTGATATTAGAAAAAAACCGGACAAGTGCGAGTTGGACACGCGCACGAAAGGTTCTGTACCTACATATATGGGAGCTCTCCTTTGTTAATTTATTTATAGGTAATATATAATACTAGTTGACCCGCTCGCAACTTCGTTTGCGTTTATACTCTTTTATTACGTATGTCCTTTCATGTGAAATGTTTCCCAAGCCCGGTAATTTGACACGGAACCCTAAATATGAATGGAATAATAAGTACCTACATATTACTACATTACCTACCCCGTAATGTAGGTACCTATTCCCGTTCCGGCTCTCACTTCTTTTTTCGTTCCTGTTTCCGTTGGCAATCCGTCGCCAAGTTAACAGCCGGTATAGGTATGATGAATTTTTAAATCTTGATTATGATTAGTTACCCATGCAAACTTTCATAACATAAATCACCCTCTTTAAATTTCATTTTCGCTACAAAAAGCAGCAAGCCCTTCTCCAAGGTCCCACCCATGGTTCAGCGCTTTAGGTGTTTATTTATTTTCGTTTCAGTCTCTGTGAAAAATCTGAAGTCTTTATGTAAAAAAAAACTTGCTAACCCCGTGGTATTCAAATATCCAAGAACAAATGAATGAAATTGAAATATCGAATTCTAATTCGATTTTAATATTATTTTTTATTTGACATTCCAATTAGTATCGCATTGCACCAAGCTTTTAAGGCTCCCCCACACAGGTGTGTTATTATCGACGATAATATTGCATGCGTTATTGCGATAATGCGTCCCAATCCTTACACATAACTGCGTTATTGCAGCAGTGTGTAACTTTTTAGCCGTCCTAATACTTATTGTACTAAAATTCTACAGATCTCACACTCCGCGCAACTATCAAAGGGATTGAAAATGTAATTCAGAAATAAAGCACACGATAAAGTTTGACTTTATTGTACTGACGAAAAAGTGAACGGAGCGCATAGTAGCTTCGCACGTAAAGGCCCTTCTACTGTCTACAGTTTATGTCCGTCTGCCTCCTATGGTGGCTCAAGCTGTAGCTTAATTCAATCTCAAGATATCATTTTTTTCCGTTTCTTGAATAGCGAGCTCAAAAAAAAATAATTGGAAAATTCTCGATCCAGCGAAAATTGTTGAATTTTGACAAATTTTGAAAAATCTCAAAAAGTTACAACCCTATTTTGGAAATTCCAATTGTACTTTGAAGCCCTCTGGAAGACGCAAATATCGACTTAATTATGACCGATCACTTTATGCATGTGTAAAAATTTACTTCCAATGTATGGAGTTTCAAAAATGTGACGAATTTACTTTAAGGCAAATGTACAACAACTATCAACAAGTATCGCATGTGCAAATATTGAAAATGTTTAAATTTTTCTGATCGAGTATAGTGCCCCAATTCATGAAATTCTGATATTTGCCTGTAGTTTCGCAGATATGAGAGGGCTCATTGCACATGCGATATTACGATATATTCTGTTAAATTGTCTGATATTATTGCCGATAATAACGTACCTATGCCCACGCACCTATATGTAGGAGCCTTTATGTGAGAACAATATATAAATTTGGAATGAGTTTTCAAACACGACAGTGTCAAAATAAAATGGCATAACATGTGTCACTAAGGAGTAGTGATATCAACTTCGATGCAAATCACCTCCAAAATAACTTTCTACCCCTTTTTAACCCTGTTGGGCTATGAGTTTCAATAAAATACGAAACACGTCTTCCATCGATTCTGTTAAAGAATGTTTATGCAAAATTTGAAGTAGATTGGACCAAGGAATCACGTTGACCCATACAAACTTTGCCGCCGTTTTTCACCCCCTTGGGGGGGTGGAATTTCGGAAAATCCTTACTTACCGGATGCTTACGTCATATAAAAACACTCCCTCTCAGTTTCAGGTTTCTACGATCAGCGGTTTAGGCTGTGCGTTGATCCGTCAGTCATTCAGGACAAAGGATTTCATATGTATAGATTACCCTCCATTAAGGTATTTTTTTCAAAAACCTAGTATGCGGTCTTTTATCATTTCATATTCAAAGTGTTCTGACGAAGTTTCAAGAAAATCACACCACGCGTTAAGATTTTCTCATACAAACTTTACCACCCCATTGCAACCCCCTCGAGGACTATTTCAAATTTTCAATGACACCAATCTTCATTGATTGTATGGAATAATACATGTCCTAGGTTTCAAATTTCTAAGTTCAAGGAATACGATTTTTCATACAAACATTTTTACCCCTTTTCACCCTCTTAGGGGTTGAATTTCCCAAAATCGTTTCATAGTGAGCGTCTACACCCTACAAAGAATACTTGTGCCAAATTTCAGATCTCTAGACCCTGTGGTTTCTGAGATTTCGTGATGAGTGTGTCAGTGAGTGAGTGAGGATAGTTCTCTTTTATATATATAGATTTAGAATATTATAATATTTAAATATTTAGTGAATATTTTAAGTGACAAAAGTATCACATTTGATGAATGGGACTTAAATATTTATTTTATTCGGTTTTTAAGTAATTTTTGTTATAGCGGCAACAGAAGTACATCATCTGCGAAAATTTTAACTGTTTATCTATCACGGTTCATGAGACAGACAGACAGACAGACGGACAGTGAAGTCTTAGTAATATGTTCTCGTTTTTACCTATTGGGTACGGAGCCTTAAAAATTACACTCATATTAAAAATGCGAAAGGATGTGTGTTAGTCTGTTTGTGTGGCATTATGTTTGTTTTCACTCAACTCTATAACGGCTGATCGGATTTGGATGAAACTTGAAATAATACTAGTTGTGACCTGGATGAACGCAATATGCTTTTTATTTAGATACCACGCGAGCAGAGCCGCGGGTGGAGGTTAGTAAGTATTATATAGTCTATTTTTACATCGAACATCTTGTTATTATGATACATTATCCAACAAGTGTAGTATTTCATTGAAACGAAAATTAAAAATAACAATTTGTAGATATTATAAGTAGTTTTATGAAACATTTTGCATAAAAAAACTATGACTTGATATAAACTATATGTAGGATCCAGAAGTGAAAAACATTTTTAAAATACAAGAACTTTATTAATACAAAAATATAAATCAACAAACCAAAATAAGCTTGATTCGTTACGAACATGTAACCGTTTAACAAAAGACCAATTTACACAATCAAGTCCAAAGTACTCACTCAGCTATAAATTAACACTCAAACATAGCACTTTTTTACACTAACAAAAAGTCGCGCCGTTTATGACTGCACTCTACGAAAGACCATAAGCGAATGTATGCTGCGCGCACGCGAGGTGTTTTTTTATAGGGTTGGCCAGTAGGAGCAGAGGAGTCTCTCTCTATCATTGTATCTTTCAATGAAGATAAGGAATGTCGAGATTTTAATTATATTTTCATTACGTTTCAGATAGTTCATAGTTATATTTGCTTACGGTGCACTAATGCTGTGCGTTCTGCAGTATTTGACCTCTGAGCCGGATTCTCTCTGTAATTATAACAAACAGGCGTCGGTTGTTGCACTGTTTTGATTGGATCTCATTTGGATTACCTACTTATTCGTTTCCGATGTGACTGGCTAATGGCTTATTGGATAGTTTTAGGTTTTGATAGCGATAGTCTATCGATCATTTCGGATTAAATCAGAATTTTATTTAATGAATTAGATTTTTTAATTTTAAGCAAGTTTAAAAATTTGGAGTTACAAGATCTGAAAGTATACCTACCGCATGGTCCAAAACAATGGTGCCTGAAGGGAAAGCAACAAAAATATTGATCATAGTTATATTATCAAACTCAAAGGAACCTTAATTTTATTTTTGATGTATAGAAAAACTGCATTCATAGATTTTTTTATTTTACTTGCCAGAGCCAAGTGTCGCATTCATGTTCATTGGACCTTATCCTTTAACTTCTTGTATGTTATTTTAACACAGATCTTAACAAAACATGATGGATTTTCTAATTGTTTATAGGTTCGCAGCAAATAAGCAACCATCACGTAAATCCTTTTTGAGCCTATAAATTATTTTGGTAAGATTCTTTGAAAGCTCCACTGTGGGGTACCTAAGTATTTTATGAAAAAAAGCAATTGTAACACAAATCCGAGCATCCATAAAAAAACTAAAGCCTATATTCAGTGCACGTCCAAGCATACTTAGCGTTATTCTGTGGTTGTCCTGATTCAGAGCCGCTGAACTCGGCCAAAGATATAAAAATTTATATATTGCTGCAAAAATTCAATATTTCTAACCTTCTCTTAATCAATGCACCGCATCACAATGCACCGCATCACAATACACTTTAAGTTAATGAAATCATTTACACGCTTTTCAATAATTCTCTAACCTTAATGTCCATTAGTCGTCTCACTGAAAACAAGTTTAGCTATTGATTGCCAGTGTGTGATATTGAACTAACTTTCTTAACTAGACCCCATTTTTTCATCGTCAGTGAGAAATTCCACGCAGAAAAGCCACTGAGATAAATTAAATGAATTGTTGACGCTGATTATCAATTGTTTAATACTTTATATACCCTATAGATTTACGCAAAGATCATGAGAGTTAAATCACGTCAATATTTGACGTTTTAAATTCGGTCATATTCATAGAATTACTTGGGCTAACTTAGAAGGGAGCGCTTAGTGTTAAAAGAAATGAGACAACACCTCTCTATTTGGTAGAAAACTGGGCACATATTCTTGTTTAGGCGAGCGCTCCCATTATGATCAAAGCTTAGTCATATTACTCACATTAAAGTCACACTTCATTCAACGTGGTGGCCGTTGCTTTAATTTAATTTATATAATACTAAAAATACATTTTGAATACGGACGTTTTTGATCAGAGTCAAATAATTAAGTGGGGTCGTTGTTTGTCGGGACCTAACAGAATTCAGCAAAAAAATAGTAAGCAGATTGTGTTTATATTAAATTATATTAAATCTTTATGTACAGATTTCAGTTCGACTTTTGATCGCTTAGATCATAGTATTCTTCTTAATCAACTCATTTACTTATAACAATAACAGTCAATTTTAAGTACTCCAAACTAGATCAGAACTTTAATTTGACTAATGACGAGAATAGGGTCCTCAATAATGAACACGAATTGGGAAAAAATGCGGGTAAGCAAGTGATGATGACGCTTGTTTGTCCCGCATTGAGTGTTCTGAGTGGAGGGTAGAGCCTCTAGCCCCACCGTGACAGGCTGTCGCGCGGCCGACGCGAGACACGTTAATCTCGCGGTGTTTAACACAACTCTCGGGATATTCCCATATTCCAAGTTTTATCGACAGGACGATGCAAATCCTCCTAAATACCACATAATCACTACCGATGAATATTTTAGGTATAAAGAATAATAAAACAAGCATTAACGCATTAAAGCTATCTCTATAAATAAGTGCGATAGGAAAGTATAAAATCAAGCAAATTACTTAAATAGTTTCAAGATTAATTCAAATCTTAACTTTGTAAATTAAATCCATAAAATTATATTAGTTTTTAGTAACTTAAAGTTTAACCTTTATTATTTTGGTAGTTACATCGTTATTGGTCGAAATGACAACAGTGGATTTCTTTTCTAATAAGGTTAAATCGAACTTATCATAGTAAGAAATTATTGAACCTAAATTGCCATAAACGGGATTAAAATCAGATGACTGCGCAGCAAAACAAAAATACGAATTTTCCACCTTAGCGCCTTATACTTAGTGTCTAAACATACTATGCCGAAAATTACGCGACGTAAGTTCCGCAGCCGATTTTGATAAGTTCGACTGTATGCAATAACGTAGCGTAATTTAAGCATCTGACATCTGTAATTCAAATAGCATTGCAGGCGTAATTAAGCCGAACTTACGTCGCGTAATTTCGGCTATAGTGTGTTTTTTGCCACAAAATTCTTTAAAATCATCAGTCAGCAACGAATTAGTAAACTTTTCAGTTAGATTTTGACCAGCGACCTTAATGAACCCTTCTTCGATAAACGCTGTACAAGAGAGACGCCTCAAACAATGGATATCAGTCTTAATCTCATGTAATTGGTGATTACGTTGGAACACGTGACGCGACACGCGGATTGGCGTGGATTAGCGCCGCTTAGAGGGATGTTATAACTACAGGTACCTATAGGTCCCGGCAGGATTTATAGGCCTGAGCTAAAATATATTATAGACAGTTTCGTATAGACCAAATAGTGTATACAAAATTGTAGAAATATTATCGCATTCTCAATACTCAATACTCAATATTTTTATTGTTTCCATAAGTAAGTAAGTATACAGGTTACCACCTTACCAGGTATGTATGTAACTAGGGTCGCCGTCATCGAAATCGATGAGGAGGACTACACACACATATATATATATATATAGGTATGTAGGTAACTTGATGGGCACTACAATAGTTAGAATAGTTAGAGAGAGGACTTAAATATTTCACATAAACCTAAATTATTACTTAATTCTATGTAGATATATAATTATAAAATGTATAAACTTTAAAGGAGTTAACAAAAATAGTTCTTATTACTAAATTTACATAGAACATTTATTTATAAAAGAAAAGGACTGAACAAATTCTTTATTTGTTAGATTTAGGTGAGTATTTTGCTAATAATTTATCATCGAGGTATTCATTTAGGTCATAGTAACATTTTGAAGTTAACAGTGTTTTTAACTTCTTTGTAAATGATGTTTAGTTTGTTTAATTTTTAATTATATCCGGTAATTTATTGTATATTTTTATTGACATGACATAGGGACTTGATGAGTTCTTGGTCTAAAGTAAGAGTCCGCTAGCCGTAGGATAGCTTTTACAGTTGAAACACAGACATCACAATCCGCAGCTCATGAATCGTTCGTGGCTTACTGTGATGTTGTTAGGTTGATCATCTGCGTTAAGCAACACTCCCCACGGTCGCTATTTGGATGGGTGATCGTTTAGTGATATTTAAAGATGAGCGCTTCGTTGTTTCGTACATACTTTAAAATGTTGGTCCCGGCTTTTTCAGTTGTTAAGCCATGTCGGAGGCCATCTGGTGGCCTAAAAACTCTCACGCCAAAGTCTCCACTAGCTCATACGAAAAAGAAGAATTCGCTGCCAGGCTGTTATCGAGAAACAATTGATAGTCAATGTGACTAAAAAGGCACCTTGAATGAACACTCATCTTTTCTACTTACGAATTTAAATTTAGTCCATGTCTAAAATAACTAAGCAGAGCTTGTATATGAACCACATGACCGACGCATGTACTTGTATACTTTTTTAAATATATATTTCTCAAACATGCTTGGAAACTAGAGCATTATTTATACAACCTTCTTCGAGATAAATCGAAATTGCTGTACCGGCCCAATACATGCGAGCAGCGGCCGACAAAAGTTGTATGAAAATTCATATCTGTCATGTTTAGCGGCCCAATAAATTACTATGAAAACTCATATCTGTCGTGTTATTTACCAAGGAGGTAAGTATTAATCAAAGGGTTTATTTAAATTTCGAACTGGCTTGCAAATAGAATGCTGTTTATTGAAAAAGGTACAAGTTCTGTCTAGGAAATATTTTGGTTTAATTTCCACGCATTATTTGAAAAAAGTACTATTATACAAGCCTTGGCCACAACTAGGCATTGATGGACTCACGTATGTGTGCCTATTCGGCACATATTTTCACGTTCGTCCATCAATGCCTCTTTTGCTGGCCTCTACAGTAATGTACTATATATTATATCTACATAAAAACACCCAGACCCGAGGCAAATATTTGTAGCTCATACATACATTTATCTCGTGGCGGGAATCGAACCCTTCTTCGAACGCTTTCGCCCACTGCACTACAGAGGTCGGTAATACCTACATTAGACATTAAAAATTCCCTTATCCTTTTCCCACATACCTTAATACGTCCAAACAAAGCATTAGCAATACAAGAAATATTTCTTTCGATATCAAAGTGACCCAATAACAAAGGCATTGGACTTAGGAATTTTTAATTTGATCCCCATCGCTCTAACTGATCCATGGATGCCTTGGATGGGCCTAGCTCGGTACGATTCAGCAACCAGTAGGCAAACTTACACCGTAAAGTCGGATTTAAACAGTGAGATATGTAGGCGATATTAATTTTCTTCTTTAGACAAGTAGTTATATAAATATCGACATGTTAGTTAAATAGCAGTTTTAAAATTATTTTCCACAGTTCTTAGATGACATTTTCCTACACACGTGCCCGCGAGCTCTGCATATAAGTGTGATTGTGAATATCATGCATACGCCTAATATAAGGTATACTTGGATGGTATGTTTAGGATTTCGTGTTATATTGATGTTTGGGCTAGTTAGAAACCATCTCGGTTTCTGACTAGCCTAAGTATCTATATTAGTGCAGGTTTAATTGTGTTAACTACAGTTTAATCAGTTTATGTTAAATAGGTGAGAACTTAGTGCTTAGTTAAACCTAACATAGGCTTTAAAGCACGGTTAACCAAACTATGTAACCTACGTTTACTGAATATATGTTTATGTCTATGTCTATGTCTGAAACGAATCAAATTACAAATTCACCTTTCAGAGAAAATAGTTTTTTTTCCATAATTGTACCTATAATAGGTCACCTCACTTTTATCACATCTTCACTTTACTTCACTTTTATCACAATAGATAAAACAATAAACTATCATTGCTCACGCCGCCGGGTGCCGGAATCATGACGGTATCCCGGTGACCAAGAAATAACCAGTGATAAGATATATCTATGGTGATAGTTGTAAAAATATAAAAATAAGATTTTTATATTTTTACCTACTGCTCGAGATTATGTTTAGTGAGTCAAGTCCGACTTTTTTATTAGGGGTCCGTAACTAGATCTCTTATAAATAAAACAGACATTTATCTGCTTGTCAGGGCATACTCAGGGCATATTTTATAACCTTTAATAGTATCACTTGCCATCAACTGTAATACTTATAAATGCATCACATTTATTAATAATGATCTGAGGGTCTTTATCAGGTTTAAGAATATATATTTTCTCAAAAGAATGACATAAATCACTTACTGAGAAATACTTGTTTAACACATTGACTGCGTGCCGAGCTAGTCTTGTGTCTTCGTGGTTTCTGCACTCAATGCTTATATTATTATGGTTTTAATTTTAATTTATACATGTTTATAGTAGCATATTTACCCTATCACGTTTGATGGACGAGCAGTCGGGCAGCACAGATACTGGTGGAAGAACGAAGTCGAGAAAGACCTCGGTTTTCTTCAAGTGTTGGACTTAAGATAGGCACAGCACAAGACAGAAGCCGGTGGCGTTCTACCGTGTCGGAGGCCAAGACCCCCCTCGGGTTCGATGCGTCGAGATAGCAATTAGATAGCAATTAGGCCAATTAGTGTGAGAATCACATTGAATTGATTGAAAATGTTTCTTTTTCTTCTTCTTCGTGTCGATGATACATTAACATTTTAACACAAGGTGGCCGTTATAACTTATGCTCCTAAAATTTAGCTACATCTATGGCGTTGGAAGTGGCTGCACAGAGGTCGTTGAAAGTGCAGCTGGTAGGGCACAGAGGACAGACTAGCAAATGTGACATAGTCTGAGGGTGCCCCATTCGCAGCTCGTTGCTGACTCCTCAATGTGCTCATGTTGAGTTTACAGCGACCTACTTGAGTTCGGAGTCGGTAAGTGGTGGGCCAAGAGACTTTACCATCTGGAAGGAGCTCTTCAGAGGGTTGGATGTAGTACGCTGGTGGGGGTATTTTTCATGGCAAAGTTTCTCTGTCTCCCGGCGGGCCTCACACTGATTAGCAGTTATCACAGTTTTAGTTGCTGATAAAAAGCTTCGGCGGCTTATGAGACGTTTTGTAGGTACGTGAGCGCCAAAAAGTGGGTCTCTGTTGTCGGACTCTGAATTAGTTTTTTCAGCTGTACAAGAAAGAAAGAAAGAAAGAGAGAAAGAATGTATTTATTTGACTCTCAAAAAGGAAGGTTCACAAACAAAAGAATGGAAGTGTAAGCTAACAAAACAGCAGTAAATATACAATAAAAACACACAACACAGGCTTAGTCTCAGCGATATGCTGCTTCCAAACTTGGGATATAAGGTGGCAGCGCTGGTTTTCAGACTTGACCTATAGGTGACGTCATAAGACGAGAACCGTTCTTATCTTATCTTATCTTATCTTGTTAGCCTGTCTGATCCCACTGCAGGGCAAAGGCCTCCCTTCCCTCTTTCCACACATCCCGATCTTGGGAATCAGCTTGCCAGGATATTGAAAACACGTCCAGTTCGTCAGGCCACCTCCATCCGTCTGGGAGTGAACCGTTCACTACAAATAAATAATATTTTTAAACAGAATACAAGCAAATAATACATTAAACACAAAGAGACATAGATATGTTGATAAAACAAATAATAGAGCTAGAATATATAATAGAAAAAACTATTAAAAGCACCCTAGCTTGACAGGGCCATACCACCACACCATCCACATCAGCCTATATCAGTCCACTGCTGGACGTAGGCCTCCCCTAATAAAGGGGGATATACCTATAATCCCCACGCTGGGCATGCGGGTTGGGGATCGCAGGGCACAGCTCAGGTCCATACCAGCGGTTGGATAGATCAGGTTGAGAGGTGTTGGGTTGAGGCAGCCTGTGATGGTGCAAGTTTCATTGAGTGCCGTGTCTTCCTTAGCGTGAGCGGACCGATGCCACACTAGGCATCCATATTCACCAGCAGAAAAGCACTTAATGAAAATTAATGAACAAATAAAACGAACGAAACTTTGATAGAATGGCTTAAATGAATGAATAAAAATGCCTAGGTATATAAATTAGTCAGCGAAAAGATGGAATAACTTTTTTATTCGCTGATGAATTGCTCGGAATATTTTTAAAGGCATCCTGGGCTGAGTGTTTTTCAAATCTAATTTTTTGGTCCGCCATCCAATTTATTGCTATCTCATTTACCCTCGTTATTCCCAAAAACTGAGCGAAAGGGATAAATAAGCCTTGAACTAATGTACCTTAGAAAACAATATGAAAATCAAGGTTAAGTATTCCCGTCTTTTCTCAGCTAGTCTGATTCGAATGATTTTTCACTTCATCAAAAAAACAATTTCGTCCGTAATTTTTTTTTTAAAACCACTTGGTAAACTTTTATAACTAATTTACTTTTTTTTGCGGCATGTAAGAAGTTGAAGTCATAACTTTTTAAAATAATTGTCCAAAAAATCAAAACATACATACTACATGTATCGATTACATGATTATATGTTTCAATTGAACTAGTGTCGAATTCCAAGGAATAAGTTTGTACGGACAAAACTCCGACGGATCCTCAGCTATATTATTCTTGAACATCAAAATTTTTGACAACTTCACAAATTCAGATAAACTTATGTAAATTTAGTCAGCCAATTAAAAGTATTCATAAATAGCTAAGGTATAGAAAAAAATACATTAACGGAATCGTTCTGGGTGCCTAGTGCGAGTTATTTACCAGCTCGATCGCGTTTGCGTTTACGCAAATTTATATGGAATCGAGGTAGCGCCATCTAGTGAAAAACGTGTGGTACTGACTCCTTTCCATACAAATTTCCGTAAACGCAAACGCGATCGAGCTGGTAAAAAAACTCGCACTAGGCACCCTGTTCACAAATGTTATAATTTTGTCAAAAATAAAAAAACATTTTTTGCTTAACATTAGTATACGTTTGTACCTATCTTTAATAAATACATAACCTAGACTGGTGTACAGTCCAGAGTTGTGTAGTGTTTCCCGAATAATATTAAAGATCAGTTCCACATTCTGCGTTTCAGATTTTTATTTAAAAACTGAAAATAATCTCGCCGTCAGTAAATTGTACGCACTGACCATGAGCCGTAAACGTTTCCATTTGCGTATAAAAATTGCGTATTAAGGCTGCCACGGAAAATTCAGAGAGAAATATAAATAGGTCAATTGATGATTATGAAGATTGCAATTTATAAGCATAAAATAAATAGGTGCTTAAAGAATAGGTAGGCCACTACCTAAAATATCTGAAGCAAAGAAATCCAATTTGTCTATCAACCGAAAAGGTATTATTATGATTATGATAATGATTAAATGTGATATGACTAGCTTCCACCAGTGCTTTCGCACGCATGGTACCTGGATTAAAGAAGCCTACATGTTATTTCTGGTTTTTATGGTTCAGATATGGCGAAGGAGGAACCAAAATCATATTATTCGCAAATTTTAACGTTTCTCAACAACAATAACAACAACAACAACACCAGCGTATTCAGTCCACTGCTGGACATAGGCCTCCCCTTTAAAAAGGGGGATATTCCCATGATCCTCACGTTGGGCATGCCGTTTGGGGATCGTAGGGCACAGTTTCTCGCACCGCATACACTGCTGCCCATTGGCGGCCAGGGGATTTAGCTGTGCCAGTGTCAGGCTGCGCTATGCCGCAATCAGCCGACCGCCCCGTTAGTTAGCAGGGTGCACCACGCGCAGGTGAGGCTGCCTCGGTTTCCGGAGATTTGATAAGAAAGGATTGTTCTATAATATTTGTGATACCAGGCAAGACAATGACAATGACAGGTGGAGTAAAGCGATATCTGAATGGAGTCCAATACCCGAAGGCCTATACAATACAGTGGGTGAGGTCGAGCTGCGGAGGATGATGATGATGATGATGTCTGTGTTTGATCTACATCGTTTTTCGATGATGGAACTTGCGAGGTCTATAGCAAGAATATGTATCTCAAAAATAAAAAATAAACTTTTTGACTGACACTAATGAATGATGTTCACACATACGCAATGAAGCGGATGCTTGATATGAATTAAAAGATCTTCCAAAAATCGAAACAATGTTTTTCTCTTTCCATTCATAAATAATTCAGGTAAGGTATCTGTCCTTATTTTGAATATGAAAAAGAAATAAGAAATCATAACCAACTTCGCAAAACAGGACGATGAGTGGAAGATAATTTGTTAATAAGTAGAACCGACATCTCTTGACATCCTGTACTTAATTATCTGTACCTTGATTCAAGTTAAGCGTTGAAAATCGTGAAAGTACCTCCTTTAATTAAATTAAGCATGGGACAAAGTTCCCCGTGAAAAAGAAAAGTCGGAATATAATTAGAAAAGAGAGTACACTAGCTAATTACTCTCATTCTGTTGTCTTCATAATTGATGTTTTTGATGTGGCAGTAATCTGATTTATTATAATTACCAGGAGGTAGGTACCTAGAGTTATGGAAGGTACTAAAAGTAAATGAGCTTGCCCTTTTAGTGGGGTAAAAAAATTGGATTATGTTGGGCTTGTTTATTTTGAGTAGGCTTAGAGAGTTGCAGACTTGGGTCATCTAGAAAATTTTATAGGTACCTTTAATAACGTCAACAAAATGAGGAACGCGTAGATGGTAAACGGGTTTATGGTTCCGTGTATACAGACAGATTCTTAATTTGTGTTTATTTGTTTGTTTTTTATTTCTATCTAGTGAGCGAGTGAACATTAACCCAAGGAAACCCCCTTTCAAGTCTCTCATACCTGCTGGCTGTACGTTGATTTTTAGTCAGTCAGCTTAAACAGAGAGTGATCTAGTCAGAGAACTCCAAAAATCACTCTCATTTACGAACTCAGTTGCACACCGAAATGGTCGGCACCATATATATAGAAGAGAACTAGATAAAGCTTTAAAATTCACTATGCTCTGAACGTCAACTCATACGGCTGATTTCTACTTTCTTATGTCCATATATCATTTGCTAGAAAGAGATGCATACTTTATCTCAATGCGATTGCTGCGACTTTGTCCCAGGGCATTTCTATGAAACTGCATAGAATTTTGTTCGAGCGCTCTGATGCCTCATTTACTAACTCAGTTGCACACCGAAATGATCGGCACCGGACCTTTATTTGCAAACTTTGACATACATCTGTTGAAATTCAAAAAACGTCACTTTGACAAACTGTCAAAATTTGTAAAAACAGGACCGGTGCTTATCACTTCGGTGTGCAACTGAGTTAGTAAATGAGGCCTCAGGTACGATTAACTTTTTGATCTATTTTGAAGTTGCATTGATATATGTATGCGTCCCTTTCTAACTGATGATATTGGACAATAGGAAAGTAGAGATCAGCCGTATGAGTTGATGTTCAGAACATAGTGAATTTTAAGGCTTTATTTAGTTGTCTTCTATATCTGTGGGCTTTATCTGTGGTTGTCTTCTATATCTGTTGTCGGCACCGAACTTTGACATTTCTTCTGTCGAAATTCAAAGAACGTCAATTGACTAACTGTCAAAGTTTGTAACAACGGGATCGGTGCTCATCATTTTGGTGTGCAATTGAGTTAATAAATGAGGCCTATGGACATCATTTTTTATTTTTTTCTTCTTTTTCTTTTCGTATGTTTAATTCACACCACTAGTCACAACTACTTTGCTAAATGACATACCAAGAAAAGTCCTAAGTGATATTAATCCTAAAAATTATGAATATAAATACAAAAAACACTTCTTAGATTCCATGACCTAATAAAAAAAAAAAAAAAAAAAAGCCTAAATTAAATGAAATTATAATTTTAGATCGACATGATCTAAAATTTTTTAAATTTTTAATAAACAATATCTTTTTATAAACTGAAGGACATTGACACCCTGTATATGAATAGTCTAAACCAGTTTGTCGTAAGCGAGTCGCAGCTGTTGGTATGTGGGTCCGACTTGTCGTGTCGAACGTACTGCACGTTGAATAGACTTTAGTAGATATTTAGTTATGGCGTTATGGATTTTAGTTTTTATTTGCTATGTAATTACCTATCTAATAAGTTTTTTCTAAATTATTTGTGCGATGTTTTACGTAGTTACTGTGGGCACTGAGACAAACCTTACGGGTTTTTACAATGCACATTGTTGAATATAGTATTAAGTTTTTGAAGAATAAAAATACATACATACATACAAACATACATACATATAAACATACATACATATACATACATACATATAACATACATATAAACATACAATTCAGACAGGAAGCAGGAAATTTATTACCACAGCACAAAAACTCAAGAAGAGTTGATAATGTTGCAAGCTATATATACCATAAATTACCAAATTAATTCACACAACAACGATTTATTTTGTATGTTTAGCATGGTCTAAACAATTTTCTTTTATGTACCTATATTAATGTTGGGTTTTTATATGGATACATAAAACATATTAATTTGATTTTATTTTTATTTAAAAGGTAATATAAATATAACATACAGTCACGCCTTTTTCCCAGAGGGGTAGGCAGAGACCACGGATCTCCACTTGCTACGATCCTGGCGTACATCTTTTGCTTCATTCACTCTCATCACATTCTTAATACATGTTCGTCGGTTTAGGGTACTCCTGACCTGGCCTTCTTCCCGCACGTCTCCGATTTGATCGCGCGATTTTGATTGATAGCGAACGTACGTCGAGGTCTTCCCCTTCCAACTGTCCCATCTCAACATCTCTTCACAGGGTTACATTAGAGGGTTGACCAGCTGGGCCGCAATCATTATCAACGGTACTGTCTAGTGTCTGCAATATGCACGGGCTTTTACAAATTTTTCGCGTTATGCTGATATTACAAAATTTTATCGAATGCTTGTAAACATTGTTACTTTAGCTACGCTTTATGGCAGCATTCGGTTGTAGAAAAAGTTAATGGAAAGAAGTACGAGCATCATCATTGTCAGCGTAAATAATGGGAGTGCAAGGTGCACTGTCACGCAGTAGCTCTGACGAAGATGAACCTATATACTAATGTGTAGGTTCAAGTTGTACCTATATACTGGTACAACTTGGTTGTCACTAGTCTCTGAGAAGAATATCGTGACCAATGATAACTAGTAGTTTCTTTTCTGCTTTCTTTTTAAAATCGGAATAGGGATGACGACTGGGTCAAAAAATAATAATTCTAATTAGTCCGTCTGTTAGATCAACAAAAAATACTAGACAAGTATTTTTTTATTTATCATGTGAGCTGTAGTGAACATGTTTTTATAGAACAAATTTTAAAATAATACTGTGTTTGTCCGGAAATGCCGGTTTGATTGTGATAATTCTAATGTATTGTTATCATTTTGTTAAATTGTCAAAACTAGCTCAAGAATTATTGTTTATTTTTATTTCATCATTGGAAATTATATAAACAGTAGTGATTTTATTAAAAACAAAAAAACATTGTAATGGTTCGTTGTTGGAGTACTTGTTTTTCGAACACCCGCTTTGTCAAAATAAAAGATTGAGCGGGGGTAGCGGTGCTTTCAAGTAGGATGATAACGAGTCTGATGATTATTCCGCTGCTAGACTTAGAAGTGAACACTAGTACTAACCAAGAGTGTCGGTCATTATAATTATAAGTACCTACTGTAAAAAGTTAGTGGGGGGTAAAGCTGGTACTCTGGGTCTGGGTGGGGTTATGAAGCTGTCGAACTGCATGACCTCTATAAAATGCCCTGATACTCACTGCAATACTTCGGGGTGGTGAAGTATTCAAAAAGGCAGGTACCAGCCAGTCCGATTTGTCCACGTCCCCGTCGTACCCCCTGGGACCTTCTGCGGCCACGCCTAGCTGCGTGTACCACCCTAGTTGACCGCAGATGCTAAGGACAAGAGGGCATAAGGCGAGTAACTGGCGCCTTAAAACCAGTTCTACTCGACAGGGACGATACCCGAAGAAAACGGAGTGCGGTCTCAACACTCAAAAGATGGCAGCCCCATCAGAGACCTCGGGTACAGGGGGTTAATCACCCACTTACCTAAAAAAAACCAATGATTACGAAAGGAAAAAGTAAATTAACGGACCGATTTAAAACCAAACGACCTGGCTACGCAAAACCGGCTAATGAATTCAAACTTTGTACATGGAACTTACGAACACTGTACAAGCCAGCAGGCTTCAAACTTTTATGCCAACAACTTGCGCTGCATAACACAGATCTGACAGCGGTACAAGAGCTAAGATGGCTGGGACAAGGAGTAATAGAAAAGCCAGATTTCACCATCTACTACAGTTGTCATAACAAACATACCTATGGAACAGGCTTTGTAGTAAGCAAGCGCCTAAGGGACTTGATTATAGACTTTGAACCTGTAAATGAACGACTATGTAAAATTAGACTTAGAGGCCAGTTTCATAATTACACTATCATTAACGTCAATGCCCCTACCGAAGAAAGTGACCCCGAAGAAAAAGAGCGTTGGTATTTTGATGTGGAGAACATGTACACAAAGTCTCCTCGAGGGGACATAAAAATCATAATCGGAGACTTGAATGCCAAGATAGGCAAGGAAGACATGTTTCGTCCCACCATTGGTACTCATAGTCTGCACGAAACATCTAACGACAATGGCACTCGAGTAATTGACTTGGCTGCATCGCTTAATATGACTGTGGGTAGTACATGTTTCCCTCATAAATCCATCCATAAAATCACCTGGGTTTCAAATGACGGCCACACAAAAAATCAAATAGACCCTGTCTTAATTGATAGCAGACACTTCTCTAACCTCCTTGATGTCAGAAGTCACAGAGGTGCAAATATTGATTCAGATCACGTTTTGGAAGTTTGTAAAATTAGAGCCCGCATCTCGAAAGCAAAATACACAAAGACAAAAAAAGAATGCAAATTCGACACAGAAAAACTAAAGTTAACCCACGAAACGAAAATTGAAATATATAGACACAGTCTGCCGGGAATTAAGTGCGAGAGATGGCGAGGAATACCTGGAAGATTGCCCAACTAAATACTGGAACCACCTAAAGTGCTCTCTCCTAAGATCTGCGAAAGAGGTACTGGGAGAAGCTAGCAAGCCACCGCGGAATTCCTGGTTTGATGCTGAATGTCAAGTAGTAACAAATAGAAAGAACGAGTCATATAGAAAACTACAGCAAAACTGCACCCGCAAACGCAAAGAAGAGTATAAGAAATTGAGAAGGGAGGAAAAACAAATTCATAAGAAAAAGAAGAAAGCAAATGATGAAAAACAATTGTCAAATATTGCAGCAGAACACTCTAAAAAGGACATGAAATGTTTTTACAAGCAGGTAAATAGGGGACGCAAAGAATTTAAACCCAGGACTACATCTTGCAGAAGTAAGTAAGGGGAGCTTCTTAATAACAGAGATGCCGTACTGAAGCGTTGGGCTGAACACTTTCAAGAGCTGCTTAACAGTACACCACCACCAGTAGCACAAATAAATACGGAAGAAATTGCTATAGTGGAAAACTCGCAAGAACCGACTTTGAAGGACGTAGAACATGCCATCCATGCAATGAAAAACAATAAGGCCCCTGGCACAGACACCCTCCCAGGAGAACTTCTTAAGTATGCAGGACCTCATTTTGCTAAGGAGTTTCATCGGTTGATAACAGACATCTGGAAAATGGAAACTATGCCCAGTGAATGGAACACAGCTCTAATTTGCCCACTACATAAAAAAGGCGATATCCTGGACTGTCAAAACTACCGGGGCATATCACTGTTGAACTCTGCTTATAAAATCTTTTCCAGGATTCTCTTTGATAAAATATCGCCGTATGTTGAACCAAAGCTGGGTGACTATCAATGCGGTTTCCGACCAAACCGATCAACGATTGACCAAATCTTCTCCTTAAGACAAATCCTGGAAAAATCCCTCGAATTCGACATTGACACACACCATCTCTTCGTTGATTTCAAAGCAGCTTACGACAACATCAACCGAGAGTTTCTCTATAGAGCCATGACCGAAACTGGTGTACCATCCAAGCTAGTATCTCTGACGAGAATGACACTGGAATACTCGGCAAGTGTTGTTAAGATCCAGTCACATACCTCGGATCCGTTCAGAACATTTAACGGACTCCGACAGCGTGATGCCCTCTCCTGTTTGCTTTTTAATATAGCACTTGACAAATGCATAAGGGACTCAAGCATCGAAACGAGCGGAACCATCTTGTTAAAATCCGTTCAAGTCTTGAGTTATGCGGATGACTTAGACTTGATTGGTCGAACTGCCTCAGCCATGAAGAATGCTTTTCTTGTATTGGAAGCTTCGTCAAAATGCGCTGGCTTACAGGTGAACATAGGCAAGACAAAATACATGAGAGCCTCCAGAGACCAAGCCAAGCCGCTACCGCCACACATAAACATTGGTGACAAGATCTTCGACACTGTTAGTGACTTTGTCTACCTTGGCTCCCTGATAACTAATAATCGCAGGGTTTTAGGCATCTACGCGCGTTGTCACCAAACCTGTGGTGGAAAATGCACGTAGGGAATTTTCTATAATTGGATTGCGAACGCGTGTTGTTTCTGTCGCGCTGGCTTCTTTCTCTTGAGCGAGATCTTGTGTTGTCTTTAGACGAGAGGGCTTGCACCTGACGACTGAGTTCGGCGATCTCTCTAGTCAATTTTTCTATCATAGAACTGGGAGCGGCATCCGTAGAAGCTACCTGTGGTGCTGGCGGTACAAGATCATGCACTTTATCTGCTAAATCCGCTAGCGCTGCAAGCGAGGATTCTGGCTGCGATGCAACGACGATCTGTATGTTACTAGGTAAGCGGCTTGTCCATACGGTTTTGATGAAATCATCCGGTATCTTTGGGCCAGCTAGATGCTGCAGGTGTCGGAGGAATGCAGATGGGCGTCTATCTCCTAACTCTTCATGCATTAGCAGCTGGGTTAATTCCTTCTCCCGTGACGCAGATAGCCGCTTGATAAGTTCGCTTTTCAGCTTTTCGTACTTGCCCTTAGCTGGAGGGTTGATTAAAACATCTTTAACTTCCGCGGCATAACGATGTTCCAGTTGCGCGCTAACATAGTGGTATTTAGTCTCATCATCCTTTATGCCAGAGAGTGCAAAGCTTCCTTCTAATTGTGTAAACCAAACAGCCGGTTCTTCTGGCCAAAAGGGTGGAAGTCGTACGCCAACGCGGAAAATGTCGGATGGTGTAAATGTCCTTTCATTTGAATGCGAACCGCCATCATCACTAGCATTTTTCGATGCGTTGTCACTTGTAGACATTTTAGATATAATATTTCACTAGCTTACAGTTTTTATGATCCTCCGTGTTTTATCCGATATCCAGGAGTCCCTGCTATAGGTGGTAATCCGCGCTGTGACCAATATCCGTGAGTCACGAGTGTAGATGATCTTCCGTTCTGTCTCCAACGTCCAAGAATTACCACTGTAGGTGATCTTCTGTGCTGTGCTGTGTCCAATATTCGGGGTCACCACTGTAGGTCTGAGGGGTGTAATGTGTCTTCCTACCTCGTTTCCTATCTTAGGGTCTTGAGGTCCTTGCAATGAAACAATCCAGACACTTTTTACACACCGTATAATCACCAACACAAAGAATCTTTACAGAGTTTTACAAGCACAAGATTAGAATGTAAGCGGACAGATCGAAAGCGGTAAGCGAGAGATAGCGCGAGCGTGCGTCAGCCGTGGAGCGGTGTGACGGACTGGCGAGGCGGACGCGGCGAGCGAGTCATGCGCCGGAGCAGGTAGGTTGGCCAGTTCCTTTGTTCTCGGCTTGTAGCGGCGGTTGCGAGGCGCGTTGACTGGGCACGACACGATCGGTGATTACGCGACGACATTAGGGCGACGATTCTTGAGGTAAGTGAGGTAAGTATTTTTGTATTGTGTATTTGTTATGTTGTGCATGTTTATGTAGTGATTGTGTTGGATGTGTTACATAATAAATTAATATATAAGTGTATATTTATAGTAAATAAGTTATTATACATATTTATGTTATTTTATGTATATATAATATAGGTATATTGTGGCCACGCCACAGAACGAAGTAACAGCAGAAATCAAGAGAAGAATCTTTGCTGCTAACAAATGTTACTTTGGCCTGCTCAAGTATTTCCGTTCAAACTGCTCCCCAGAAAAACTAAAATCCTCCTATATAAAACCTTACTACGGCCGGTACTTACTTACGGTTCTGAATGCTGGGTATTGAGCAAAAATGACGAGCATAGCTTGAAAGTGTTTGAAAGGAAAATACTGAGGCGTATCTACGGCGCTGTGCTGGATGGTGAATTTTGGAGGATCAGATATAACCAAGAACTTTACAATATGTTCCAGGAGCCGGATGTTGTAAAGTTTATTAAAGTAGGCCGTCTCCGATGGGCTGGCCATGTTGAACGTATGTCGGACGCCAGAACACCAAAGCGTTTTCTAAGGGGCAAACCCGACGGTCAAAGACCTCGTGGCAGACCCAAACTTAGGTGGCTAGACGGCATAGAGCAAGATTTAAAAGTGATTGGAGCGAAAGGCTGGAGAGAAAAAGCCCAAGATAGACCCGGCTGGAGAAATTTACTTGCCCAGGCCAAGGCCCACCCGCGGCTGTAGCGCCTTAGATGATGATGATACTGTAAAAAGTTCTAAGTAATTTGTGCTTTGAAATGAATATAAAGTTGAAATAACCATCGTCGTTTCTATTCGGCCTTACCTGACTTGTAGATATTGAATTATCACAATCAAATCAATAGAAATTGTCGGAGTTAAAGAACGTGAAAGTTTGGGAGTGGGGGCTCGTGACGTCACGGCTAGGTAAAACATGTAGTTTATCGTGACGTCGCGCGGAACTTTAACGCACTATATCTTTGTCATTTTTTGTTTAATTGACAAAAGAAAAAATACTTGTCCAATATTTTTTGGATATGTAAATAACGGACTAATTAGAATTTTTCAGTCGTCTAGCCTTGACTGAAAAGAAAACCATTGGTCACACACATTCTTCTCGGAGCCACCATAGCACAACTTGTCATGTCTTACAAGGAAGTAAAAGAGATCGCAATAGAAAGAGCAAAATGGAGAGAATTGCATAAACACCAACAAGAGCTAGGCTCTTAAAATGAATAAAAGTTCCAAAATAAAATAGTGTCGACATTAAGAGAATTAATAAAACCACTCTAGGACACATAAAAATTATTTAAGCTTCTTAGAACCGAAGCACGGTTTGCTTGCTACGGTTTAACAAGCAAATTGTTCGGACCGCACCGCGTTCCCGTAAACCCGCGCGTCTTAAGCCCGTGCTCCTTACAACCGCACCATAGCACCGCGCTTCTTGTCCTCGCGGCTTCTTAAACTCGCGCCTCTTAACGGTGGACCTCTTAACAGTGAGCCCTTTGAAGTTGGAGCTTGCTTTTCCTCGCGGAGTACATTCAGACTTAATAAGTTGTTTCAAATGTGAAGTGACATTTTTTACATATGTTTTTGACCAGTACCAGGAGATTATAACTCGATAGGTTTTGCGAGAAAAAAAGACAGCTTTTATCCATTACCGAAATAATAATCAATCCTAAACAAAGTTCACGAATAGTCTGGCTAGTGGTAGTTTAATACTTATAATCCAGGACTTTGAAAAGGGTAATTTCAGACAGGTATTAAAACTTTATATACCACTTTGGCATTATCTCGATTGTATTACAAAGTTTTGGGAGCGAAAAATCCCGCGCAACCACTTGCCCGTAACGAAAATTAAAGTGAAATTCAAATTGGGTGCGTTGTCACTTTTGGCGGGAAATTAAATACTTTTATAACGGGCCGGCCGCGCAACTTTTGATAGAAAAAGTTGAGTTGCCAACTCGTAAACAGAATTAGGGCTTCGCGATCGAAAATTTCACGGCTCTGTAATGTGGAGACTGAGACCATAAAATTGAGTGCTTTTTAGGGTTCCGTACCTGAAGAAAAAAAAGGGACCTCCTCTATCATGTTATATGTTTGTCTGTACAAACCCTGTTTTCTCTGGAAAGGCTTGAGGTATGAAATTTTTACCAAATTTATAGGTCTGCAAGTATATCGTGCTGTAAAAAAATCAAGCTTCGAACTTAAAAAATATTCAAATGCAATGAATATTTTACTTTTGAATGGAAATTATAAAAATAGAATACCTCTCTAAAGTAGCGTCACAAATCTACAAGGAATATAAAAAAAACAGTTCTAAATGTCTAAAATTGACAGATTACAACTTTTTTATCCCTAAAAACGGAAGGGAAGTTAGTAAAAATATCTAGAAGCTAAACTGAAAAAGAATTTTAAATAATTTAAATTTTATTTCCAGGTAAGAGGTTTTTGCGGTTAAGTCATAAAACAGTCTTCTTTCTCCAAATTATTTTTAAATAAAGTATTTCTTTACATTTTATAACATTTCTGAACAATTCTCGCAATCCTACGAAAATGGGAAAAAATAAAAACCAGTTCTGATTTTTAGTTAATTAGCAATTTAAATTTACAAACTAATAAAACCGTTATTCGATGATTCGGGTTCTTAGTAACCAAAAAACTTTGAACATGTAGTTATGCTGGTCATCATCAGACCCAGGCTATGAACTCCACTTTGATGGTCATCATAGGAAGTGAATGAAAAAACTTTAACAGGAACATAGAGCTGTAGAAAAATCCAGGATCCTGTCTATCTTAAGCTAGTCGTAACATGACTGAGTAAAATAGAGTAAATTCCTTCACCTGGGTGCCTAGTGCGAGTTTTTACCAGCTCGATCGCGTTTGCGTTTACTCAAATTTATATGGAATCGAAGTAGCGTCATCTAGTGAAAAACGCGTGGCACTGATTCCTTTCGATACAATTTTCCGTAAACGGAAACACGATCGAGCTGGTAAAAAAACTCGCACTAGGCACCCTGTTTGCTGGTACGGAAGCCTCATGGGCAAGACTCGCTCGTACTTGTCAGTTTATTTACCTGAAACTGGCACTAACAAATGTTTTAATATAGAACCCAAAAGAGTTGTATAACCTAGATTAAATTAATAATTATTACCTACAATATAACATAAATGACCGAGCGACTTTGTGTGAATTTTCATTCGAAATTATTCTCAATCTGTTTGCAAATCTGCCCATGCTTGCCGTTTGTGAAAACAAAAGCAAATAATAATATTTCATCATCATCATCATCATCCACAGCCTGACTTTATCCACTGCTGGATATAGGCCTCCCGGAGTTTGAATGATTAAAATATTTAATTTTATTTAATTATTTTTTGCATTATAAGTCCACACTTCAGGGAAAATCCAAGATCAAATCCCGCCTGAGTGGACATTTAAGGAATATATAAATATATATTTATATTTGTATATTTGAAGACTATTTACCTAATTCATCATCATCATTCTAGACGATTGATTATAGATTCGACCGAAATTTCATGAACAGATCGAAAATTTAAGCCAATATTTATTGGTAGTACTAAAATTATAAATGTGACGGTTTTTGAGTCTGTATTGACACTAAACCGCCGTAATGGCTAAATGGATTTGCATAAAACTTGGATTACACCTACATCTATGAAATTTGGAACGTTTGCGACCTGATTGGAACACATAGGCTACTCTAAATCCCGATACCACGCAAGTGGAGCTGCGGCCGAAAGCTAGTAATATAAATTAAAATGGGCAGTCTGGCAACTGACTAGGGTCGGTTGAAAATAAAATAACCCATTTCATCATTATTGCTATCTAAACGAAGCATAAGTGGCTTTACCTTTTCAGAGAGCCAACATTATTTCAGAACCTCTAGCGAAAACTAACACCCCCAAAAGGGTATAAAGGTAACAGGGAAAATAATTTGCAAGCCATTAGCCGTAGGTTTGCGTTTATCGAAGCCAGAGCAACCAGGACTCTGATATCCCTTAATTAATCAAAACCTCATTTACCTCTTGTTTGTTTAGCGCGATACGGACACAAGGGATTTTTCATTTACATATTTTTATTAGAGGATTTTTACCGGTGGGTTAGGTACACCCTGATGGGGTCGGGTTTACCCAGTGGGGTTGACGCGGAGAAAAAGTGATAAGAATCTCAGCCGTGTTGCATGAAACGTGTTTCGTATATTTCAACGGCTGACGTTATTCAAAGACATCATGACTAGAGGACTAACTGTTGGAAAGGCCATTTAGCTTCCAAAACCGTTTTAACAATTCAATGACGACAAAAGTCTGCCCACAATTTATATTTAATTTTCCCAAAAGCAAAACGTAAGTAATATCTTCTTAACTTTTAATGTAAAATGACCGTAAGCATACCAAAAAAGAAAACCCGCTGCAAAAAGTTAGTATGTAGGGCGTACCCCAACCTTAGCACCAACATAGTGGATTAAATTGTTCGCTTCATGAATGTGGTGCCATCACTCACACACATCAGTCGTTCAGTTCCGCTCCCGCGCAGACTTGCGTGCGTTCACTCAGCCAGTCGATTTATGTAGCTCGAGTGGTGAGCACGCACGTCGCGCTCTTACACTGGCGCGCCATCTTGTGGCCCAGCCAACGCGTCCTTGAAAATAAAGTTTTCCGCGTTGTGCTGCGTGAACCCCCCAAAAATCTAAACAATTTCATGTGTGTGAAGTGCGAAAATGCCGAAAACACGGAGCCGTAAATCTACCACCCCAGGCGCTGAAAATGGGGATACTGATACCGCCTCTTTCGGGAGCGCTACAGATCTCACTGCGGCTACGGTTACGAGCCCTCCAGCAAACGTGATGTTATCGCAGGAGCAACTATCCGCGATGTTTGCCATGTTTGCGAGGACGCAGGCGGAAGCCAACATGCAAGTGTTGGAACGCGTTGACCGACTCATCGCAGTAAACACATCACTGAGCAGTGAGGCGCCCACGCCGCCACCTGTCCAACAACAAGCAAATGACGCTTCGCCGGTACGATCGATGACGCCGAGCGCAGCCGCCGTAATCACAACCGTGCCACCTAACTTTACCGGCTGTACAGCGAGATTTAACGGATCCTCTCGTGACGCCGATGATTTGGAGGCCTTCATAGACAGGATAGAAATCTATAAAGAATGCGTCGGTATGCGTGATGATCACGCACTGCGAGGCCTACCACTCCTGTTGGAAGGACAAGCCGCTGTATGGTTTGTAGGAGTGAAGAATTATACCGGCAGTTGGAACGACGCCCTAAAAAAATTGCGCTGCGCTTTCGGCCAGCGTCGGCCGCCCTACCAAATCTATAGGAAAATTTTCGCTAGAGAACAAGGTGAGAACGAGCGAACCGACGTATTTATCGCCAACGTCCGCGCGCTCCTGGCCAAATTACCCGAGGGAGATCTAACGGAAAAGGTGCAACTAGATATGATTTTCGGCCTCTTGCATCATAGTATAAGGGAAAGAATACAGCGAACATCATTCGAGAGCTTTGAGAAATTGCTAGAAAAAGCTAGAGGCGTTGAAGAAAATCGAGGGGAAGTTAATATGAAGCATACGAACACGGAGAATAAGGTCGAAAATATGTCAACTTCGCGCCCAAATTACACCCCACGTGGCCGAAACCGTAACGAATACGACGCCAGCGCCACAGACGCCCATCAGCCGCATAACGTTTCGGCTCCAGTCGGAAATGTTCGTGCATGGCAACAGAATAACGACCGAAAGTCGAAGTTTACGCGTTACTCATCGCCGGCCCCGGTAGTTCGGAATACCAACACCGAGGGCGTTGTTGATGCAACTCGTTCCCGATCGCGCCAAGTTCACTCCGGTCCCGATTCCCCGCCACTCGCACCACGCGCTGGTTCGGTCGAACGAGAACACAACGCTCGCTCTCCTGGTCGCTCGGTCAAATTTTTCGCGATTGAAACGTCAATGTCACGACAATTGTCTCCAACTTCAGGTCATAATCTATCCTACACATGTGTAAAGTAGTATACATTTATAATACAATACACATGTTTAAGCAAATAAATTATTTTCATCTTTTTGGTATCTTTTAAATATAATTTTTATTTTTATACTTCTAAGTTAGCTACTAGGCTCACGGTCCTTTAGACTTGAGTTACAATTATAATGAAAACAACGATGCTGTTGAGAATGTTGAGAATATGTTTTCTCCAACCAACGCTGCGTCAACGCCATCGATCTGTGAGAGCCCCGTTCTCTCGCGTGGTTGCGGGAGTCGTGTCGGACGACGCCGCCGCGCCGCCGAACGCCGTGACGCCGCCGCCGCGCAAGTGATAGCGCTGGACAAGCCGGTGTGCGCGCCGCAAGCCGGCGCCGACGCCTGCCGCCTAGCCGATATCGCGCTGACACCGGACTCATCACGAGTAGGTTCGAACGCCGAACAATGTGAGTACTCTATAAGTTCTCCTCAGTGTAAAAAGTGTGGTGTTGTGGAGGTAGTGTATAAGAGAGACACTAAGATAGGTCTAAGCGGAGACTCTAGTTTTAGGAATATCTACTGCAGTAATTGCATTAATAGCGCCCTAGACTTAAATAGCCTAACTGTACCTGAGCATGTCCAGAATACTAACCGCCCTATCTTAGACATTCAGATCAATGGTTGTGATGGCACCGCTTTAATTGATACAGCGGCCAAGGCATGTATTGCTGGGTGTACGCTCTACGCACTCCTTCTCAAGCAGAAATTTCCCTTCCGTACAACAAACATGCTAATCAAGCTGGCAGACGGCAGCATGCAAGACATTTTGGTTAAATTGGCCGATGTTAATGTGGCAGTGTTCAAGACTAAACTTATAGTCCCAGTAACATTTGTGGTTCTGCCTTATGCTATTAATAATGATACCTTGCTGGGGATAGACTTCATTACTAAAGCAGGTTTGGTCTTGAACTTTTCTAACATGACTTGGCACTTGCCTGACACGCCTCGGAATGTGCATCATCTTAAGTGTGAAAATGCTATTACTCGGCCCGTGGAGTGTTATTCAGCTGAACTTCTTAAGGAAGATGAAGGAACCATGCTCTCTGCAGATGAACGGTTGGCTTTGGCTAATTTGCTTAGGTGCTATGATGATGTTTTCAGCGATAAGGGAGAATGCACTCCCTATGCAGAGCACCATGTAGACACCGGAGAACACCTGCCGATCGCTGTACCGCCTTACCGTCTTACCCCTGCAAAGCGTGCCATCATGGAAACTGAAATTAACAAGATGTTGAGTGACGGCGTCATCGAGGAATGCGAGTCTGCGTGGGCCTCTCCAGCTCTACTGGTACCCAAAAAGGATGGGACCTTTCGCTTTTGTGTGGATTACCGTAAGTTGAATGCTATTACTAAGACAGACTCCTACCCGCTTCCGCTCATTGATGATCTGCTCCAATACACTAAGAAGAACTGTTACATGTCCACTATCGACCTACGGTCAGGATACTGGCAGGTGAAATTAGCAGATAAGGACAGGGATAAGAGTGCTTTCACATGTCCATTGGGAATTTATCGTTTCAAGGTTTTATCGTTTGGAATGTGTAATGGGCCTGCAACCTTTCAGAGATTAATAGATAGATTTAAATCTGGTGCAACAGTTAAAAACTTGACCCTACTTTGTTACCTTGATGATCTTATACTTATAACAGAAGGCAACTATGCAAAACACCTTACTGAGCTGCAAGCGGTATTTGAACGTTTGAGGTTGTTTAAGCTCCGTGCCAACCGGTCAAAATGCATGTTTCTTCGCACAAGTGTTAAATACCTAGGTCATGTGATCACAAGAGAAGGTGTCTCCCCAGACCCAGATAAGATAACGGCGATAAAAAATATGAAGACACCCAACTCCATGAAGCACCTCAAAAGTTTTCTTCAAACATGCTCATGGTTTAGAAAGTTTGTGCCTGGGTTTTCTCAAATAGCTCAACCTTTAACCCAACTCACCAGAAAAAATGTGGCCTGGGCATGGGGAAGTGATCAAGAAGCCTCATTTATCAAACTGAAGGAGTTGTTAACAACCGCACCAATTTTAAGTCAGCCAGACTATAACATTGATTTCATACTCAGGACCGACGCCAGCAACTATGCTTTGGGAGCTGCCTTGCTGCAGGGGGAGTCGCCTGCCAGCGAGCACCCAATCGAATACGCGTCGCGCCTGTTGACGCCCGCCGAACGCAACTACTCGACCACCGAGCGTGAGGCGCTGGCCGTCGTCTGGGCGGTAGACAAGTTCCGCGGCTACATCGATGGACACCGTGTGCGAGTCGCCAGCGACCACCAGCCGCTCAAATGGCTGCTCACCTTGAAGTCTCCCTCCGGCCGCCTTGTACGCTGGGCGATGAAGCTGCAAGCTTACGACCTGCATTATGAATATACCCCAGGTAAAGCAAATGTTATCGCAGATACCCTAAGCCGCCCTCCATGCGAGGAAGATTGCCGATCATCTTGTGGGCTCTGCACAGTCGTCATAGAGACCCCACGCTGGGAGGCGTCAGCCCTCAGAGAGGCACAGATGGCAGACAATGATATTGCTAAAATCATTAAAGAGCTAGAAGGGGATGAAGTAGTATCTAGCACGAGATGGGCAGAGAGAGGTTACTGTATGACACAAGGAGTACTCTATCATTATACTCATGAAGAGGATAGTGAGGAGCCCCAGTTAGTCATACCGGAGAGTATGCGGAAGGAAATATTGGTCGAATGCCATGATAAATCTACAGCTGGGCATGGCGGCATAGAACGAACGCTGAGAAGAATTAAGTCCCATTACTACTTTCCGGGCATGAGACGCTTGGTGACAGAATATCTCAAGACCTGCACAGAATGTCAGAAGTACAAGCCATCAAACTTAAAACCTGCCGGCCTTTTACAGACTCCCGTGCCGGCGCAACGCTTCGAGGTGATCGCAGTCGACCTCTTCGGGCCGCTGCCGCGTGGTGAGCTCGGCGAGCGCTGGATCCTGGTCGCGGAGGACCCCGCCAGCAAGTGGGTGGAGCTGTTTCCCTTGGTGGAGGCGACGGCAGAAGCGTGCGCGCGTGCCCTCATCGACGAAGTTTTCCTGCGTTACGGCGTGCCACGGCGGATCATTTCCGACAACGGTGTGCAATTCGTCGCCGACGTCATGAAGCACGCCATGGCCGCTCTCGGCGTCACACAAAATCTGATCCCACTCTACCATCCCGAGGCGAACCCGGTGGAGAGAAAGAACCGCGATATCAAGACCCAGCTTGCTATCCTAGTCGAGGGGCATCACAAACAGTGGCCGGAGGCACTGCCCGCAATCCGCTTCGCTATGAATACGGCGGTCTGCAAGTCAACCGATAGAACGCCGGCCTACCTCACATTCGCACGCGAACTGCGCTCCCCGCTGGACGCGCAAGCCGACATCCGTGAGGTGGTGACCGCTACTAACTACGCGCCGCAGATCTCGCCGTACCTGCTCAAACTCGCTGACGCTATCGCGGAGAGTAAAGAGACCATTGAGCGCCAGCAGGATGCCAGGAAGGTGGCGAAAGATGTCACCCGACGAGCAGATGTCCTAGCGGTAGGCGATCTGGTACTACTAAAAAGTCATGTCTTGAGTAACGCCAGCAAAGGAGTTAGCGCCAAGTTGATGCCCAAACAAGATGGACCATATATTATAGCCAAACAAGCAAGCCCTACTACCTACGTGTTAGCTCATTACCAACGACAAGAGGATATAATTGGAAAATATCACGTTTCTCAGTTGATGCGGTACCACGCTAGAGGTGAGGAGCAATCCGAGGTGTGTCAGCCAATCGCGCCTAGGCGTAAACGCGGTCGCCCCCGAAAAAACACCTAGTACATAGATCACTGGATTGTATTGTCATTGTCATAACATGGGGTCCATAGTTAGACAATAGGGGGAGTATGTAGGGCGTACCCCAACCTTAGCACCAACATAGTGGATTAAATTGTTCGCTTCATGAATGTGGTGCCATCACTCACACACATCAGTCGTTCAGTTCCGCTCCCGCGCAGACTTGCGTGCGTTCACTCAGCCAGTCGATTTATGTAGCTCGAGTGGTGAGCACGCACGTCGCGCTCTTACAAGTATAAAATAATGATTTTAATTCATCGGGCAATGTACATATAACTCCCACAATAATTCTAAGTTTCACAGGCTAAGGTAAATGGTTTCCCACATGTTTTATTTTGTTATATCATGATTTTTTTCAAGTATTTACTTATAATTTATGCACATATCGCTAGAAAAACTCTAATTCTACAACATATAAAAAAATCGTACGACTTACCTTTCTCCGGTTCGCCATAATCACTAAAACACTCCGCACTTTTCACCAAAACAACCGTTACACGGACGACCATTGAATGATTGGCCGTAAAAGTGGCATTTGACAATGACAGTGACAATTTATTTTTTTGTGGCCCTGGGGAATATTTTAATTTGGTCGTTTTTGACAGTTTGTGGTAGATACTTTGCCAAAACCTGGTAATAACATCCTAAAATCAATGTGGGAGACGCTCTATCCATAGCCTGGTTAAGGGTTAAATTGAGTACGTTTTGCTCTCACAGCATTTTAAATTACAGCCAAGTTGCACCCAAGAACATTTAGCTTCCAAAACCTCCGAAATGTATCCGAAATGTATTTTTTTAATACGTACCAAAACGATGATTATAAAAACATATCATGTGCATAAATAATGCTGGATACTTTCATACAGCATCATGTAATGTGCGACCTAAACTCCAAACTGAGCAGAGCTTATATTATGGGAACCACTTGACTGATATACTACTTATAATATACTTTTTTGTAAATAATTAACTAAATATTATGCATAGAAAACACCCACAGACCTATAGATTTGCTAATAATGCGAATATTTGTCCCGCAGCGGGAATCGAACCCGCAACCTTCGGCCTCTCAGGCAGACCTTCGTCCCTGCGCCACAGACGCTGTCACTAAATACTAAATAAGTTGAAGACACGGACCACCAACCTCACGAAATGTTCGTTTTATAGCTTTCTTTGTACGGGTCCGCTTTACGAAATGTCTTATTTCCACACTGTGTGGCACTTTGATTTAAAGAATCAAACAAAGAGAAAAAAGAGTTTTGCAGTCACGATCATAACACCTTTTTTATTTTTAGGTATAGTTTTTTGATGATACTTAGTAATGGGACAAGCACATGGCCCACCTAGTGTTAAGTGGTAAACACGACCACAAAGGTAGGTCACGCTTGTTTGGAATGTGCCCTACGATGCATAGCTCGTCCATCAACTTGAGGCATGAAGATGATAAACCTCATGTAGGTATCTTTTATTTCACCGGCACCCACACCCTTCAAACTGAAAACAGCAATGCTGCTTCATGGCAGAAATAGGCATGCTGATAGTACTTCTCCAAATGAGCCTTTCACAAAGAGCTCTATTACTACTATAGGCTTGGTGGTACGTTTCATGTAAAATGATATGTTCTGAATCACAATTTATAAAGTGATTTAAGATATTGTAAGCAGTTTAACCAGATCATCATACCGACACCCGTATATCATCGTCAACAACCTATAGAAGTCCTCTGCTGAACATAGCTCACCCGTATAATAGGTATTATTATATTTCCTAGCGAATCTCTGTCTATAAAAAAGTTTTATTTGAGACCTTCAAGGCGACTATACATGTCAAACCTCCCTCTCGCTCGCACTATTCAACATTTTTGAATATATAAAATCACTGACTATAGTTATGCAAAATAGCAAACCTTCATATTCTAGAGAATTACAATAAAAGGTATAGCAATAATATAATTTTGATTCTATCACGTTTTCTTACCAAAAAATTGTACCAATGTGAACAATTTTGGTGCAAATTTTTTGGTAGGAAAACGTGTTGGGTTCAACATTATATTTTTGCTGAACCTTTGTATTGTTATTTTCTAGGCCGTGAAGGTTTGTTATTTTGCATTACTACATTCAGTGATTTTATATCTTCTAAAATGTTGACTTGTAAGAGCGAGAGAGAGGTTTGACATGCATCGTCACCTAAAGGCGCAGCGGGCGAAGGCGCGCCTTCGCCGCAGGTTGTGGGTACGATTCCCACCGCGGGACAAGTGTTTGTATGATCTATAAATATCTTGACTTAGGGTGCTATGTATGTATAATTTGTATGTATTTACAAAAATAATGTGTTTAAGTAGTATATTGGTTATGTGGTTCCCTTAATACAAGCTCTGCTTAGTTTGGGGCTACATGATACTGTGTGATAGTCTACAGCAATATAAACTAATACCACGCAAAGAAAGTTGCAGGCGAAAGCTAGTAAGGAAATAGTAACCTGTGAGTTTAAATGCAATTTTCCCTCAGGTTTAATAGATAAACATTTGCAACGGGTATAAAGTCAGTTTCAGTTTATGTTGATCTTTTAGGGCCCAGTAATGACGAACATTCCGGCGCATTTTGTTACCAACCTTTTTGGACACTTTAAAAAAGGTTCAGAGGTTTGTGTCTATCTTAAAAGGTAAGCTAAAACGTTTAGCTAATAAGCCTGCCAGGTAGTGCTTGGGGTTAGGGTAAGTGAGCCTGTTTCGGACGTCGTTCGCCACATTCTAACATGGAAGAAACTGATACAGTGAGTTTGTTTTTTTGATATTGTTTGCCTCTCCAAAACTTCAGAAGTACCTGAGTAAATAAATAATTGTGCTTGAACTTTTTCTATTTTATTCTGTTCACTGGACAGTGAAGTAGATTTAAGGTTCTGCTATTCTGTCCGTGGATAATGCGCATAAATTCCCTTTGATTTCTCCCATGGATGTCCCAAAAGCGCTACGAAATATCACTTTTAGGAGCACAATCGGTAAAAAAAACATTATTTTTGACATGATTTGAAAAAAGTCCAATCCTGATCATAATTTGAAGAGATTATACCTGTTTTTGAGTTAACCATAGATAAAGGTCACAGATACCTACGTAGGCAAAAACGTCGGGAAAAGCACGTACAGTCCGAATTAATCAATGTTTTAGACGACTCACACGACTGAAGGAGTGGGTCTACCTACGGGCTGATTAATGGGAGGCGAGAAAATGGACTATTCAATGCGAAATCAAATTATGTACGAAGAAATGGGGAATCTGTTCGAATTACCAATATAATGTTATCTAGTAGCTTGTGGCTCATTTTGGTCCATTTCTTTGAAAGAGGTTGGATCAGAAACTAATGTTTATGCTTTTATTAAGAACTAGTTTCCACCCGCGAGTTCGCTTGCGTGGTACCGGGATAAAAGTAACCTAGGTAGTATCCAGGTCACAAACTGTGTATATACCAAACTTCATCCAAATCCGTTCAGTAGTTTTTGCGTGAAAGAGTAACAAACATTCATCCATACACCAATACATACATACATCCAAATTCAAACACTTTCGCATTTATAATATTAGTAGGACTATGGCGTTGAAACATAAAGACAATTTTAACTTTTAGATAGTAGGTAACAAAAAAAAAAGATTTTTGAACTTGGTTATGTTCAAAAAGGAAAATAAAGAAATAAACGCTTAGAGAGCATATTGATGTAATTTAACAATCATCTCCTTCTACGTAGAGTAGACATGGAGTCTGAAGATTTTTTCACTTGTCTGAAACTCAGGACTGCGCCAAAGCCGTCAACTAAATAAAGTACACAGCTATTCTACGTAAGCCAGCAGAACCCTTTCGGGTTTTTAAATATAAAAAAAAACATTTTCCTTTGACCCGCGTTATAAATGTGTGTAATTTAAGACGGGTGTGTTGCCTCTCACATCACGTCTCTCCACCTAAATATTTTGTTTGGATACTCAATTTTCCCTCTGAATCTTCTCACACGTAAAACATAAACTTGATTTTATTTTTTGGTGCTTCGCCTCGAATCATGTTGGTAATGAAACAGTAAAGTAAATATTGGACGACTCGGAGTTTTTTTTGAGCTTATTTTTCAGAGATTTTTTGTTTGAGATTTTAATGAACCAATAATAAAATTACTAAATTATAAACTTTTTGGAAATAATCATTGCTAAATTTAAGATCCATTATAATGTTTAATGGAAACAGTTTTCAATGGATAATTCATTCAGCCTGCTAACACCCACTGCTGGGTAGATAAAGGCCTCCTCTACCTAACGTTTACTGCAGGCCTCATCCTTAAATGATGTTCGACCATCGGGAATAACAAATTGAATTGAGATTATTAATTATCATTTACTAATTTCATTTTATTACAATTACGATTAGCCACGATCCCTCCAGCCATTTGGATCTTGAGCTATTTGTATTTGAGTAATTAAAAACACATTAAAAACACACAAACACTAAGTATTGAAGAATAATATTTTTATAGTTTATAGAAAATAGAGACTTTTCTTTTGTCAAGTTTTTGATGATTTTATAAAAACGAGATCCAAAAACATGTAAATCAAAACTTTTTAAACAATAATAAACTGCAACTGATTCTGAATATTCAAAATGATTCACAATTTTTTTTATCATAAATACGTCCTCGGGGCTTAAAGCCCCAAATCGTAAAATATTGAGTAGATTTAAAATAGTTTGATGCAAGCCACGCATTGAAATTCAACGTACAGATACAAACCTATCGGCCATGAATAAGCGAGCGCGAACATTTACATAGAAATAGGGAGTTGGGGAGTGGGGGACTAGTGATGTTCGCCGCAAATGTAACCTTAGTGTTACCTAGTGGGTTCAAGGATGAAGATAATAAAAACACAATTTTTTTCATGTTTCAGATGAAATGGGATTAGGCAGGACACGTCAGCCGGATGGCTTTTAATAGGTGGTTGACCATTAGCACAGTCTGGTTACCTGAGGGACAGCGGCGCGCCGCGGCGTAGGGGTCGGCCGAGAATTTGTTGGCGAGCCGAGCTTGATGCCTTTAAGATACTAGAATGGATACAATATATTTATTTGCATAATTATGAGAGGTAAAATTAGGTCTTAGGACTAGTTATTAGAAGTACAGGAGTTATTGACCTTAAAGAGATGGAGAGATAGGTGGGAAGAAGATCGGGAGAGAGATGTTTAGAAGTCTATGGGGGTGAGCTTTGGCCAGCAGTGTGACGAGAAAGGTAAAGAAAAACGTACTTTATTTGAACCCTGAGATAAATTATGATTAGATAGTTATTAATAACAGGTACCTACGAGTAGTAGTCATTATTTGGCCGAATTTACCTACTCATTACATTGGGCACCTACTTTTAACGGTGACGTTACCGAACCGGTCAAAGGTGCCTCTTTGTCTGTCCGTCCGTCCGTCCGTCACAGCTGATTATTTCAGAAACTACATAAGCTACCGACTTGAAATTATGTACAGTTTTAAAATGCACTGACTGAATATAGATTGCCAGTAAAAAAATAAATAAGATTTTCATTTTCATCCTCAATAGGTCCAAAATAAGAAACGTCAAAATTTCAAACTGGTGTCAATAGGTCGTGATATATCATATGAAAGGGGTCAATGAGCCTAGTTTAAAGCAGTACTTAATTTTCTTATACAATGCATGGTTTTCATATTATGATCAAAACTGACCAAAAAATGACCTTAACCACTCCTAATCTCCGAAGTTTTAACAGACAGCTGAATACGTCCCCCAGCTTGACGCATTCAGCTTCTACCAGCAGTTTTTCGCAAATAGACACTCCACCTGGCCGGAGGGCGTTCTACGTTTGCAGAGACGCGATCTCCACTCAAGAACTCGTTTACCCCAACGGTTATCGGTTCTTCGGGAGATATGGCCAGCCCACTGCCACTTCAGCTTGCTCCTCCAAGCTAGGTCAATAACTTTGGACAAAAATTGAAATGGTTTGGCCTAATTTTGGTAGTTACTACATGCAATCTGTGACTGAGTTTTTAAACACTTTTTTGTTCTACGAACTAACGTTGAAACCTTTTGATATGACGAGAATCTATCAACCTTCCGTATCTGTTTTTGTACAACAAGCTCCCCGTCACTAGCTGAGAGCATTCAGCGGGGAGGGCTCTCACGCATCGCAACAGCCGACTGTAATGGATGCGCGTCATCGACTCATCAAGACATGCCGTAGCTTGCGTTCAACGCGGGTTTCTATTGTAATTTTAATCATGAATAAAATTAAATATACATGTGTGGGGTATAAGGGGTTCCAACCTCCACCTTTGGAACCCAAGCCTACCTCACCTACCCGTTGCACCCTGCTAACAAACGGGGGCTCTGTCGGCTGATTGCAGTATAGTCCAGCCTGACATCGGCACAGCTAAATTCCCCGACCGGCAACGGGTAGCAGCGTCGTCGGTGCGAGAAGCTGTGCCCTGCGATCCCCAACACGCATGCCCATCAGAGGACTGATATAGGCAGGTGTGGTGTGGTAGATTGAAGCTGTATATATGAATTCTACACCAAATTATTGCATTGTACTTAAGTACCACTAACAGAGAGATAGTGTTTACGCTACTGTGACTATTATGACGACCGTAAACACACATTGGGTTCTAAAATGTCCCAAATTGGCCGTCAGCTGCAGCGTCGCATTACAATGCATGTAGACTGTGTCCAATACCGGCCACTCTTGACCTAGTTACGGTACGTGTCCATTGCTATCCGTTATTTTAGACGGATGATTTGTTCCGTTGCCAAAGTCAGTAGAGTTTAAATCTCAATTACATATACGATAATTATTTTAATATCGCCATAGGTTATACAAAACTTAAAGGCGAAAGTTTATGGAAATATATATGATGTGAAATATGAAATTTTTGTTCCCACTTCACGACAAAAAACAACAAATTGCTGATTTTTTTTATTAAAGCTGAAATGCACATTTGTAGTTATCCGGATACCACACGAGTGAAGTTAGTATTTATTAGACTAGCTAGAAACTTTATAAACCGGAAAAGTAGTTTACGCAAAAGAAGTTGCAGGTCAGCTAGTAAATAAAATAATAATGTTGGACATTTTCACATAAGTTAAGCAAAGCTTGTGTTATGGGAACCACATGGCACATGACATGAACATATATATATAAACATGGATAAACCATACCGACCAACCGACTAAGCATAAAAATTACAAACGTAATGAGAGACATTATCTACAAAACGAACACCATTAATTTTTTTGAGTAACGGCTCTGTATTTCAATACAGCGACACCGCAAAAGGTGCACGATATTTTTTTAGCTGGGAGTTGTGAAATGGAAACAGTAACTTCTGGTCTCGCTCCGCAAATCTGAACAGTGGACGAGTGTTCTTCACTCGCATATTGTGCTGTAATTGGGAATATTGCAGCGGTTATATAATTTGTGCTTGGGAATTCTGTGTGGGATGGACCGTGAGAATAATTGATGAGCTGTGTTTGTGATACTTAACGCTCTTTGTTATATATTTTGGTATTTACATTTGATAATTAACACTAACTGGGTTAATTTCCTTCAAATAAAGCAAACCCTTATTTTAGGATTTTTGTGAGCAAGAATAACTAAAATTGAAATTAGGCTTTTCAAAGTTTATATTATACTTATACATATGTATATTTTTCAAAGGTTAGGCTTACGTTTAACCACCATCTCATCTGCTAGTAAGTGATGATGCGGTAGCACGCTTGCTTTATTCTTCGCCTAAAGACCCCCTTAGTCATAGCGATCGCATGCATGAATACAGTTGTTCTCTATATTTAGTAGCCTAGAGACATAATTTAAATCATCATCATCATCGGCCTATAGCAGTCCACTGCTGGACATAGGCCTCCCCTAATAAAGGGGGACCTAAAGAGCGCCATTGCGCCCTGTCCTAAACTCGACACTAATCATCATGATTTGGCTTTAAGGTTTAAAATTACTGCTGGGTTTGCACGTTTGTGCTGAAACAGAAGAATCTTTAATATATCGATTTATACTGGTAATAATGATTAATCGTTGAAGGTTGTTGATTGAGTGCACAGTGACCGCTCCACCACTACACCACACCAGCCTATAGCAGTCCTTTGCTGGACATAGGCCTCTTCTAATAAAAGAGGATATGCCCGTAATTCTCACGCTGGGTTTGGGGTTACCAAGGCACAGCTTCTCGCACTACCGACCCTGCTGCCCTGTTCTGGTCAGGGAATCTAGCTGTGTCGGTGTAAGGCTATGGTATACCGTTCAGCTGGCTACCCGAGCCCCGATTGTTATAGAAAAGGGTGCACCACGGGCAGGTGCTGGATTCCGAAGATAGAGGATGGAACCACACAAACAGTTTATAGTAAAACCAAAAGTTAACTCAGAAATGTTTATGTAAGTTTCATAATGTAGAGTAAAATAATGACGTAAGCAATTTGTAACTTACTGCACTAGACTCAGTTAAACGCAGGGCTAAGAGGCAAGCAAAACTCGAGAGCTTGAGCCATCGTCGCTAGGTTGCGTTGGTTTGTCAGTCTTTTATAGGTTGTACTTCAGAGAGTATGCGCAGGAGCTTCAGTGTATTCCGCCTTCACCCTGTTTCCATAGGAACTTCAAACGCACTGCTTACTACCATCCGCCTCAAGTTTATATTCCATCTACCAGAACTAAGCGCTTCCAAACAACATTTATAATGCGCACTGCTAAAATATGGAATCAGCTGCCAGCGTCTGTTTTTCCATTGACTTACGACCCTAACAGCTTCAAAAAGAGAGTTAATAGGCATCTTCTGGGAAAGCTCGCCCCATCGTCGACCTCATCCTTGTCTATGCAAGCCTCGAGGTCAAGAGCTGGCCCATTATAAATAAATTAAAAAAAAAAAACATCTATGCAATGTATATAAATAAAGTGTACCGAAGCCGCAGAAATCTAAAACTTGCTACAAAGTTTGTAAGCGCAAAGTTGCGAACCAGTTAAGATAGCGTTATAAAAGTTACTTTATTAAAGCTGGAATTTTTTGGCTTTGTTTTAAACTGTTTGTTGCGGGGAAAGTTCCTGGGCTCTTATTCGTAAAGTTGTCGAAGTACATAGTGGTTATGTAAGTACCTACTAATGTTTGGTAGACTTAAACTTATTATAGCTAAGTATATAGAGATCGTTCTTCAGCGAGATAAGTCGCCAATATTAGAAGAACTGTGGGCGGCCCCTGGCTCAGTCTGGCGCAGGATCGAGGCGAGTTGCAAAACAAAAGGAGGCATATGCCTAACAGTAGGCTGAAAATAACTGGTTATTATGATGATAATAATAAAAAATTGAAAATTGGACTAACTTACCTAAGTGAAGTTCAATTGTAATTTTATTTCATGTTGATCTGAAATATAAATTGATTTACAGTGTAGTATTCCTATCGCTACTCAATGGCATCGCGGTTTTATTCAGAGTATCTTTAAAACAAAAAAGATTACTCGGATAATATTGTGTTCCGCATATGGCAACACCCTAAATGTCACTGATTTAGAGCTGAACCCGGATGGTCTACCTGCTCACAAGCACTAACCCATTATGCTTGGGATCGGCTTACAGCTGATAATGGGTTGGGAGGGTGTATATATTTCAGATCAACATTCATAAAATTACAATTGAACTTCACTTAGGTAAGTTAGTCCAATTTTCAATTTTATTTCATGTTGATCTGAAATATAAATTGATTTACAGTGTACCTAGTTGTTCAGAGTCAAGACTGCATAATGGGTTTTTCCATCAGAGTTGGGTACTAACAAGTTATTATATTTATTAATAACAAGGCGAAACATTCGTTTATTAATAAGTAATAAGGTTTTGAGTGATTTTAGCTAATTTCATCTTAATAAGGTAACCCAAACATAATACCTACAATGGTTGTAACAAACTATGTTCAAGTTTAGAAAGTAAGTTATATTTGCATAAATATTAAATCCACCAAACTATTCAATTATTGAATAGTAACTATAATTTAATTATTATACCGGTGAGATCTACCTATTCATAAAATACCTAAGTAGGTAGGTACTTATTAATTTTATAAGTATGTAATAATATACAATGTCTTAGAGAAAGTAGGAATGTATCCTAATCACAGTTTGACCATAGTGAAGGTAGTTAATGTATACTTATTTATTACTAATTATTGATCTTATAGTTATTCACCCAAATTAAAAATAACAAAGCTGAACAAAGTAATGTACAATGATTGTTGACCTGGTTAGGTAAGTTATAAAACTTTGCCAAGGTCAAAGAACTCTCAGACCAGCCAGCTGTTTTCCATACATAGACACTCTGTTTTAATATTAACTGGTGAGGAGATGAGGTAATTCATAATAATTCATAATTCATTTATGATAACTGAGTGTCAAGTATTATGTTCTGTAAACTTGTATAATATAAATTCAACTCTTAATAAGTGTGTTTTTTAACCACCTCTATGATTGATGATTCCACATCTCTTATGGGAGATGTGTTATGGATTTAGTCTTTAAGTATGCTCTGGCTGAGTATTTTAAGAATCTTAAAGAATTGGATACTGTTATGTTATCAAGCTTAATAAAGGTAAGGGTTTGTACCCGCTGGGCAGTCGCCAAGGCTAGTCAGGTTGGTAAATTTGGCTAGATAATTCAATATAAGACATGGGTTCCTATCCTAAGCTCATTGTTATAGGGCTTAACAGGTTTAAGTCTAAACACTCCTCTTATGAATTGTTTAATTCTGTTGTGTCTTCTTTATCATCTATGAGAAGGCAGGGTATGATAATACCTTTTCCGCTGTGAGAAATTGAATGATGTATGTATTCAGTGAACTTTCTAGCAAACCTCAGCATCTGAATGCTTGCCGCAGGAGATGCTCTCAGGATAAGGTGACTGAACAGAGGGTAAGATGTTTTTAGCTTTGTTGGTTTTTATTTTCATAATACATTCTGAAATAAGAGAACATGGTGAAAAGGCATACCAAATGAGCTTTTTGATTACTCCAGTTGAGTGTCAGAATATTCTATGTAATATACATTAGTTATACTCTTTTCCATGAGACATAGTTGTCACTCTTGATGATTCTAGATGCAAATAGATTAATACTTGGAGGTCTAAGTCAATCCTGAACTAAAAGGTAAACCTCATTGTTAGTTCCCACTATGTCAATAATTGTATTGCAAGATTCCAAATCTGCGTACAAATTATCTTTTAATTTTATGGGTATATAAAGCATCTTTCAGTTTTCACACCAAGAATGGCTATTATTATTTAAGTCTGGAAATTGAATCCTTTTAATATTACATGCAATGACAGTAGTTTTGTCAGTTCTAAGTAAGATTTTGCAGTGACTATGGATTTTGTAATGTATTTTAATCCGAATAGAGCAGCTAAATTATAATTTATTATGCAGTTCTTATTCCGAATGTGACCATAGGCCGCCAACACTGACCATTGCAGTGTACCCCCAGCCAACCAATATCACATCTGAAAATATTTGTAGGTTTCATTATGTACCTATGATAGTTATATGTCATCAATTATATGAGACCATCATATAAAATAAAATAAAAAAGATCCCGCAATTCCATTGTGGCTCCATAGTTTTATTGGTGATGTAATAAAGTCAAATATTTTTTACTTTCCATTTATTAGTGTGTATCATAGAATAAGGTACAGCTGGGTATACAGCAACTAAAGTACCAACTTACCAAGTAATTTAGCAAATTCTTTTAACTTACAATGTGTAAAAATTAAATAAAAAATTGATACTATTTGGCTTTGATGGAGTCAGATTTTCTTGGTAAAGTTGATAAAAATTCCAAGGAACTTCCGATGAGTACTTTGTATTTAAATACTTTTTTCTTAATTTACAATCAAGCCCAGGCATTGTAATATATGGAGAGTTGCATCCCAGTTGGCTATGCATAATCATAATATATGAGGTCTATGCCTACATAAGTAATCAATAATTAATTATCATCAATACAGATTGTTGATAGAAAATCTTGTTTCCGGAGTATGCTGACCACAGGTTTTAGTAACTTTGTGAAAGAACTCTAGGTGCCATAAGTGCCAAGTGCCATAGCTCATGGACCATGTCGGTGAACTGATACAGATTATCAAAATCAAAGCTTATGTTTTTGGGCAATGGAAACTAAACAATAAAATCCTTTGAGAAGAATGGAGCAAATAAAATCTTATTATAAAATTTTACAGCTGTTCTAATATCTTTCATCTAAAAATGCCACTAATTTATGGACTTTAAGATTAAGTATAAATCTAACATTCCCATTAGGCTTTGATCTAAGAAATATCTTGGAGAAATCTAATGATCAATACAATGACTGCACAAACAGTGCAGCGCTGAGTTCTAATAAGTTAGATATAGCCTGACACATATTACCAAGCTCTGTGTCAGGTATGTGGCTAAACTTTTTGGGCAGGTACTTCAAGGTATCAGATATTATTACCCAGTTTTGTGGCACAGGGTCAACAGGCCTAGAGCAATATTGACTGTTTGTACCTGGCTATTCATGCTGTGATCCACATTGTGCAACTCTCTCGGAGCGCTTGTAGCTGTAGCGTGCGTCACTGGTACGGCGGCGGCTGTGTGATACAAGTTCTGAATCCACCTCGTGATTCCACCTCGCTGGTGTACTGCCTGGTTTGTGTTTGAGGTAAACCGTATTGATCTTCTATTGCTTTATTTTTGTGCTTAAGTCAATGCCATAAAGATGTTTATTTAGTTTATCTTTTCCAATTGAGGAGATGAAGTCAGAAGCCTTTCGGAAGCTCATGTCATTCAGAAAACATCTGTTAGTTTTGTTATGAGTTGCACTTTGTCAACATCATTGCACTTAATTTAAGTAGGTCATTATTTGCCTTCAGCCATCCCTAGCTAGAGTTGTACTGCTTCAAGAGATTTTTCTTATGTATCAATAAATATATTTTGATATCCCCATAATACAATATCTGTCTTCTACTTATTTAGATTTATGGTTGCCATACATTTACCATACATTTAGATTTATGGTTGCAAAACTTTGTTATTTGCTTAATGCGGTTTACATATTCCACCTAAAGCATTTTGGAAGGCAGCCACTATGTCTTGATTGTCTGCCTGAGATATGTTTTATCCCCTGTTTAGAGCCTTGTATTCAGGTTGTTACCATTACCATGGCGTCCAGCTTAGTTACTTCTTCCTCATCCACATCTGAAAGTATCAACCGCATTCTAAGACGGGTTGAATTTTAGTTTATTTTATACATCACATCGGTTAGAACAGGTTCGGATCGGTTAGAACATCTCGTATTCTATTTTGTAGGTTTATAATGAATACCGTATCTTGTATGCGTATTGTTGGATATCTCATACTAAATCAAAGCTGTGGTATCTCGTACCATGGCTGATTTTCATGCAAAAAGGTGTTTGTATTTTTGGGTATCTCGTTCCGAAACAGAGGTCGTACCTAGTCTGATCTTCGTGCTAAAAAGGTATCTCGTACCGGCACAGGCAGTGGATTTATTTGTGGAAGTATTTCTGGGTATCTCGTACCGAATTGGAGCTGTGGTATCTCGTTCCAGGTCTAATCTTCATGCCAAAATGTATCTCGTTCCAAATCAGAGCTGTGGTATCTCGTACCAAGTCTGATCTTCGTGCTAAAAGGTATCTCGTACCGGCACGGGCAGTGGATTTATTTGTGGAAGTATTTCTGGGTATCTCGTACCAAATTGGAGCTGTGGTATCTCGCACCAGGTCTAATCTTCATGCCAAAATGTATCTCGTTCCGAATCAGAGCTGTGGTATCTCGTACCAAGTCTGATCTTTGTGCTAAAAGGTATCTCGTACCAGCACGGGCAGTGGATTTATTTATGGAAGTATTTCTGGGTATCTCTTGCCTAATCCGAGCTGTGGTATCTCGTATCAAGTCTGATTTTCATGCTAAAAGGTGTGTGTATTTTTGGGTATCTAGTTCCGAATCACTTTTACACAATTTTAATCACTGGGCATTTCTTCCGACAACCTATTATCACTTTTAATGTATAATATTAAAGGTTTTTAGAGTATTTGCAACAATTTTGCAAAAAATCACACGATGCCGTACAGAGCGCGAAAGAAAAGTGACATTTAGGGTGTTGCCATATGCGGAACACAATATTATCCGAGTAATCTTTTTTGTTTTAAAGATACTCTGAATAAAACCGCGATGCCATTGAGTAGCGATAGGAATACTACACTGTAAATCAATTTATATTTCAGATCAACATGAAATAAAATTAAAAGATAAATATAAACATATAAATAATGATTATTGAATAATACTGACTAATAATGACAGCCTCTGTGGCGCAGTGGGCGAAGGTCCGCCTGAGACGCAGAAGGATGCGGGTTCGATTCCCGCTGCGGGACAAATGTTTGCATGTTATGTAGATATTTGTCTCGGGTCTGGGTGTTTTTTATGTATGATATGTATGTATTTACAAAAAAAAATATGTGTAGTATATCAATCATGTAGTTCCCATAGTATAAGCTATGCTTAGTTTGGGGCTACATGATGCTGTGTGATTACGTCCTGCATTACTTATATTTATTTATATTTATATTTATTTAATTAGAAAATACGAAATACATATTTATAGCAATCAGAAGTATTTAAAAAAAAGTAATCCCAAAAACAATATTAGCCATTTATTAATAAGAAAAGTGCAACAAATAATTTCGGCAAGGAATAGAACTATAGACTTAGAACCACAAAATTAGTCTCAGAGAAGGTCCACAGAGCACGAATTATCGACAAGCTATGCCACGCGTGCCGGTAGGCTCGCTGCTTTTATAGGCAGATGGAGGGGGTTACTTTTTTTTATTGTTGTTTTCTAACAATATTATAAAAAAATATACTTTAATCGATTATAAACAAAGTTTAATAATTTTTTTGGCATATTGGCCTAACTTTACTTGAAGTATGTAATTGTTTATGAAAACTTACAATATATGGTAATACAATAGCTGGGTACATATTGTCATATTAAAATAAAAATCTGAAATTCGTTTATTCGTAGAATTACTTTCCATTGTCATCCATCGACCATTGAACAAACAGTTTTTTGTAAAATTAATTGGAAAATGGTAATAAAATGAACCTTCACAATTTGTCCATTGAATTTTACCGCGGACATGAATATTGAAATATTAAACGGACATGAATTTTCACATAATAGGATTAAAGAACTTACATTATGTCATCAATGTTGCAAAACTCACCTGATATGTTTTTTTTACTGAAAACTTAATTTTAATGAACCTACTAGTGGATGCCACCTCGCGACTTCGTCTGCAAGTCGGTTCACTCTTGACAGCGCGGTCGTGGTTGTTATGTTGGGACGGTGGCCTGCCTTCGTCTGCATTCTTCTTAGTCGGTTCACTCTTGACAGCGCGGTCGTGGTTGTTATGTTGGGACGGTGGCCTGCCTTCGTCTGCATTCTTCTTAGTCGGTTCACTCTTGACAGCGCGGTCGTGGTTGTTATGTTGGGACGGTGGCGTGCCTTCGTCTGCATCCTTCTTAGTCGGTTCACTCTTGACAGCGCGGTCGTGGTTTTATGTTGGGACGGTGGCGTGCCTTCGTCTGCATCCTTCTTAGTCGGTTCACTCTTGACAGAGCAGTCGTGGTTGCTATGTTGGGACGGTGGCATGCCTTCGTCTGCATTCTTCCACCATGCCTATTTCTGCCGTAAACCAGCTTTGCTGTGTTTCAGTTTGAAGGGTGTGGGTGCCGGTGAAATTACAGGCAAAAAAGGCTTATCATCATCATGCCTCAAGTTGATAGACGCAGGGCGTTGCATCGTAGAGCACTTTCCAAAAAAAACGTCATCTACGATGCAATGCTTTGTGATAGGTAATGGTTACCACTCAACATCAGGTGCGCCATGTGCTTCTTACATCTTCAAGTATCATAAAAAAAATGTATTGTATTGTATTATAAACTCCCGTTGCACGCCTGGCTTATTATTGGTATATCTACCCACCTACGCGTGTCATTTTATCCATCCTTCACACACTATATATAATTGATAATGCTATTAAATAAATTTTATATACTTACAAATCAAAAACTTTATTTACTTACTAATAAATTAAAACATTAAGTTTATAAAAATATCAAAAACGGAAGACAGAAAGCCGTAGGAGACCAGAAAAAGCATAATTTATAAAAATATCGATGATAACTTTCATCGTAATCTATGCTGTAAGCTAGGTATATGCCGCGTCAAAGAGAACCGCATTGAAGGCTACAGATGGACGGCACAGCCTGAGACCGACGTTCAATGGCCCTTCAGAAGGCTTTGTCCCAGCGCCCTCCACCGGCCTTTGTTAGCAGATACCTAGCCTGAGATACGATCTTGTGTTTATTGACTTCTGAAAATGGCACAACCAAAATCACCAATCTATTTTCGATAGGTTTTGTGCTTGGAAAGCTGATAAAAATACATAACCATTTATGTTTGTGTATCCGTTGTAATTGAAGTAAATAGAATTCACATTTTGACTGGACGAATTCGTGTTTAATACAAAAACTCAAATCAGATATGGGGACTATTTAGTGTATTAGTTCTCTATTATTTTACTATTATCTAACTGTTTAGTAAAAACTCAATTGTTTATTCGAAGATTACGCAAATATTACTGTTGGGCAGGACTGAGCTTAGGAACCATCTCAACATTATCACGTCGGGGTCATCAATGTTGAGATGGTTCCTAATCTCAGTCCTGCTTACGCGAGTTGATGATGATGTAAATGGGACGCACAAAACTTCTATTAATTATTTGTATTAATTTTACCAGTTTTTACACACAACGTTATACGGTCGCGGGCTGCAGGGGACTGCCCGCTCGCTCTATTGCGCGTGTAACCTACTTACAATAATATTCGTCTCAGCACATTGCCACTGGGTAGGTGGGCCCAACAACTACTTTCAATTTAGATGGGACTTTTACAGTTTGATAGCATATTTTAACATAAGCTGTATTTTTTTAAATCTGGTAAATATAACCCGAGATTGTTTGACCTCTCCGTAATGTTCGTAAATACACTAATTTATATAAAATTATTATACTCATTAAACTGTTTAACTTTTTTCGGAGGAGAGCGTTGAACCTTCATTAATCTTAGACTTTACTTTTACTTTTTCCTGTGTAAATGTGCTGATCAATAAAGTGTTATCTCTCTAGCTATCTATTTTATATCCCAATACCACGCGATCGAAGCCGCGGGCGGAAACAAGTAAAGTATAACATCTCACTCTAATCGAACTAGTCGGTTTATAATCGTCTGCATCAACTGTCAAAATCTGAAAAGCTTCTTTTGGTCCTTTATAGCTAACTAGTTTCACTACAACAACAGAAAAATCTTTATCACGAAATATCTACTATTTTTTATGCGACAAGATACGTACGTACATCCCTAATGAATATGAATGCTAGGTCTGTGCTCGCATATCCAAGTAGGGTTCGTACGAAGTAGGTTCGGCAGTTTGAAGACTAAGTAGGTACTCCCCAAGTAAACATCTTCAACATGTCTACCTAACCAGTAACCGAAGTAGTTAGACTGCTCTAGCTTCCCAAACTCACAGATTGCGAATTTCATCTTGTTAAGCAAAGTCAACACGAACTAACTTAGTTACATGAGTAACGCAGTACATTAGGGATGACGAAAGAAAAATTCTAATTAGTCCGTCATTTACATTTTCAAAAAATATTGGACCTGTATATTTCTTTTGTCAACCAAACAAAAAATTACAAAGAATTGTGCACTGAAGTTCCGCGAGACGTCACGGGTTAGTTAATTTTTTACCAAGCCGTAACGTCACGAGCTCCCGAACTTTGACGCTCTTTATCTCCGTCAATTATTTATTTGATAATTTAAAAAATACGTGTCTAATATATTTTGTTGATCTGACGGACTAATTAGAATTATTATGTTTTGACCCAGACGTCATCCCTTTTCTAAATTAAAAAAAATATTTTCATGAAGTTGTATTTTTAAGATTTTCTTCATTGCTTTGTATGCGTGTGTGTAACTATATATATGAGACTGTGTTCTTTGGTCTCTATTGGTCAAAATGTAATTAATAAATGATGCTGGACACTACCACACAGTCCCAAACTAATCCGCCCTTGTATTATGGGAACCACAGACATATAGACCTCTGTGGCGAAGTGGGCGAAGGTCCGCCTGGGACGCAGAAGGTTGCGGGTTCGGTTCTCGCCGTGGGAAAAATGTTTGAATGTCCTGCAGATATTTGGCTCGGGTTTGGGTGTTTTCTATGTATGAAATGTGTGTATTTACAAAATTAATTATATCCCATAGCAGAAGCTCTGTTTAGTTTGGGGCTACATGATGCTGTGTGATAGTTTAGCATTATTTATTTATTTATTTATAATATACTCTGTATTAAAAAAAAAAACATGCGTAGAAAATAATCAGACCCTAATCAAATGTTTAAAGAATGTTTACAAGATTTGTCTCTTCGCAGGAATCGAAAGTTCTGCATTTTAGCTACCTTCTGCATTTTAGACAGGCCGTAAAATTATCAGATTCCTTCATCTTATGGCGGATGATGATGATGATGACGATGGATGATTATGAGTCACGCAATTTATTAACAACTAGTGGCCCTTCCCGGTTTCGCACGGGTGGTCATAAGATTTTACTTTTTTACACATTGGGTTACGTTACTTAATTTTTAGTAAGGATCCCTTATCTTTTCTAGCAATGATGAAAGAATTTTGGAAATCGGCACAGTAGTTTTTGAGTTTATTCATTACAAACATACATACACACAAAAATACAAATGTTTCCTCTTTATAATATTAATTTAGTGTAGAAGTGTAGATGTAGATGTAGAAGTGTAAATAGTGTAGCTAGTGTAGAAGTGTAGAAGTGTAGGTGTAGACTAATAAAAGCTCGTATCTCCTGGCTAGGAGTGACGATCTGCGTAATGTAGCTGGCAGACAGTGGATGAAAAGACCCGAGGATCGGGCTCAGTGAAGTATCTTTGAGAGTCCTACGTCCAGCAGTGGACTGCTATACGTGATGGGATTGATATAATGCTATTGGTGTTAAAAGAGGTGATAGGATGGAATGGATGGAATTGATGGAAATTATTTTTGGAATTACGAACTGGTACAAATAAAAAAGTTTTTTCACTTCTCTTGCTCAAAAAGTGTATCATAATAGTGTAGCTTAGCGGGCCTAAAACTCGAGTTTAATACTGTAACGAAACAGGTCTCAGGAGAGCGTTCCGTCGTTCACAAATATAAGCAAACTTATTTAAATAAATTCAAAACTAAACTTTTTCATCAAAAAAAAAGTATATTATGAAAAATAAATCCGTCAAGTGAGAGTCTAACTTGAAACCAAGGGTTCCATTGTATGAAGGTTTCATTTATACACTTATTCTGTTCTATTTTGGTACTTGATGTTATAGAGGCAGCAGAGTTGTACTATCTGTGAAAGTTTCAACTGTCTGGCTGTCATGGTTCATGAGATATAGCTTGGAGACAGTTAGACAGACGGTCAGATTGACAGTTTAGGTTTAGTAGAGGGACTCGTTTCTATCTTATTGGAACGGAACCATAATAAACAAAATGTTTGTTTGGAATAGGATTTGAATTTGAAAATCAGAAGGCGTGGGCACTGCAGGGGGATATAAGCAGCAGATTGCAAGGGCGAGGGGTCTTTTGATTTACACAAGTGAGAGCGGAAGCTATGGCCCAGTAGTACAAGAAATTTCCTGAAGAAGTCTTTCAATCAAGTCTAAAAGTGGTGAAAGTTTGCGTTGAGTTAAGGGGAAAGCCATCGTAGAAATATCAGTTTCGTCAATCATCTGATACGTGGATCAAAATATGCGTTGTAGCGTTTGCGACATGTGTAGCGTCTCCGGACTTACATGTTTCGTTTGCGGTGCTCGTTTTTGCTCTAGATTTGATGCGGATACTGCTATCAAACGTTGAGAAAGATGATAGACGAAAACAGGGGGTAGTATAAAGGCTAAGTGTAAATTCAGCTCGTTGACCATCTTACATGGATCAAGTCTGGTGTCGTAATGGGTGAGGACACCCGGGTGCCTTGCTCATGATATCGTATAGTATGAAATATGTACTCGTTGATCTTCACTCGTCCCTTTCATTGATGCGGTGAGACTGCCCATCAAGCGTTGATATTATTAGGTTAGATGGTTAACATGAGCATAAAGTAAAGTGAAGTGTTGAAACCGTGAGTATTGCACATTTGTAAAGGGTTTTATTTGGTTCAGAAGTCTTGCCAATTAAATGTAAATTCAGAGTGATTTCTAGTGGTAAATTCCTTTAAAGACTTGATTGAATGATAACTTCAGACGTAGTTCTTTCAGACCTAGCGGTTTATTTTACTAAAGAACTACGTATTTTGGCTAGAAGTAGTAACTAGTATATTTATGATATTTATCTACTCGCACCACTTATTGTCCCTGCCCGATCTTCTCTCTCACTGGGAGAAGATCCTTTATAGAGACTTCAGGATAGGAAAAAGTCAAGCCTAGTCAACTTGTTCTCAAAGCAGCTAGGTATCTCATCATTGCACTTCGATGAGAGACTAACACGTTTAAATGTAAATAAGAAGATCGCGCTTCTAGTTTTGAAAGAAACTCACCCAGTCTAGGATCTTTAGGTATACACTTCTATAAATTAGGTAATTTAGGTAGGTAGGAAACAGTTAGGGCAGTATCAGACCAACAGCTAAGACAGGGAGGTTTTATTCACAGCAGCAGTTGAAGCGGGTACCAGCATTTCCTGATTTAATAAGGTAATCAGACTTTGTTAGAGTAGAGCATTTTAATGAGTAACAGAGGGTTAAATGTATAGGAACAGTAGGTTAAGAACTTCCTTAGGAGCAGCATGAGCGGGTGAAATAGGAGCAGTCTTCACCGTACCTAGATCAGGAGTGCAAGAAGCGGATGAACAAGATTTATTTAGATGCAGCAGAAGAAATTGATGCAGTATTTTCTTCAAAGCTGGCGAGCAAGAGACAGATCTGGTTACATATATCCAACAGATTTTTCAGGGTGCAGAACCATCGATAATGCTAAGTACTAGAATTTGTTCCTCGTTACTCTTGAAATAGCAATGAAAATGTCTAGTTTTATTCTAAGAAATAAATTATCATAATTGAGTACCTACTTATTTTAGATACTCCAGTCTGCCCAGGGTCTGATACTGATAGGTAGACACCACTTTACCACCAAACCAAACTTTATTATATTATTCATCAAATTAACATGTAAACCACTACTAATCTATCATTCTACGGAACTTTCAGAGCTGTTCAGATCTGATTCTTTATAACATTGACTGAGAATTGAAATACTTCATTTTCTTCATTAATCTTTGTATCCAAGAGGTATAACCTACATTTTATTGAGCTATTAAAGCTATAACATCTACAGTGAGATAGCGGGTAAAAGCTAGTATCAAAAATATAAATTCAATCTAAGATACCCCTTCTTAACCGTGTAACGGTTGTCCAAAGTAATGATTCTTCGGGTAGAATGAGCTGTTCAGTTCTATGATTCTTTATAAAACTGTCTAAGAAATGAGATTCTTTATATTTACATTAAATATTGTACCTGAGAGGTTACTGCTGATATATTTGATTAAGCTACTGAAGCTATTGATCTTACTATGACTAGCATGAGCAGTCTTTATCGTCACAATAAATCCTCACTAAGAAGAAAGAGGTATTTACAGCCAAAAATATGAGGCTTTCTCTACAAAGACAAGCAAATGCAGTTCTTTTAGACAATCCTACGGGACTCTTGATGAAATATATCATTGAAACTTTATATTATTTAGCAAAGCTAACATTTTAAGAATTGAATTTCTTGGATATTTTGTATTGTATCAGCAGACAAATAGCTGCTTCATTTTACCTGAAATAAAGGTTTTTATTAACCATTTAGTGATTTGATGCATTTTGCTGCAGATCACTCCTTACTTCTTTGCATAGCAAAAGACTTACCATAATATAAACAATAGCCAGTAATGAGGCATGCTCCCAATTCCAAAATGAAACTATGGTGGGGGGCTGTCCAGTCTGGTGACGAGGCCCACAGAATGGCGCGGGGCGGAGCGCTTCCTTTGCCATTTAGATTCAGTATGAGAGAGATAAAACCATTCATGATCACATGCCGGTCAACAGAGTCAGAAAGAAAGAGAATAATCTAACTGAGAAGAATGGTTTCACTGGTTGTTGCGTAGGTAGAGCTCCAATCCTATGCCTGATGTAGAGTCGGAATGTATGAGATAATGTTTGCACAAAATCTAAGTTGGTTGTAAAATCAGGAAGAATAATACAAGACTATTCACGAATCTTTAGAATCAGAATGAAAGTGATTATTCTACTCACAAGTCGATAAAAACTAAAGCTAGATTGTGGGAAGAATATAATAAACTCTTTGTCAATCTTTATTACAAACCTAAAATATTAAAGTAAGTACATCGTTCAAGTTCTTTAGGATATCTAATACTTTATTCCCTAAAACCTAAGCTTATTTACATATTCTAAATAGCATTATTCTCCTCTTTCAAAACTAGGTGTTAGAATGTACATAGATTATGAATTTTAATAGGAAAGCTAGAATAAATATCGTTTCAAATGTCTTGAAAGATCCATTGAGTTGCTACGTCCATTTCATAGAGTTCTAACTACTAAACTAGACGATTCACGTGGCCATAACAAAATTAGTATTAGTAGTACATAGGTTCTTCATTAAGTTAGGCAGGCTTTATTATTAGTATAGGAGGGGGGGTATTTTACAATACCTCGGGCTAAAAAGTATTTTTTCCTTTTAATTTTTGTCTAAAATCATCAGCCCGTACAAAGCATTCGTTCTCTTACATAAAAACTCGACTTCTTGGTGCTCCGTCAATCTTTTTTTTTTAAAAAGAACCGTCTTGGTGATGTTTTATGAAGGTTGATTAATTTTTAACAAAATTTCTGAAAATTGTCTAATTTTGAATTGTTTTATTTTCTCGCAATCGAAGTGAAAAGTAGAGTGTTTTACTCGGGCCAAAACCACCCATTATAACTCGGTCTTGTCATCCTCCCTCGCTACGCTCGGGAGTATAACAACCTCGTATATAATGGGAAGGTTTAGTCCCTTGTAAAACAATCTACTATTGATTCAAAGTGTTACGGTCTAATTGAATAAAACATTTTTGAAGTTTGAACTTTGTTGATGATGCAAAGCTTGTTTAAAATAAAACCCGGGTTTTTCATAATGGCTGGCACTGACCTCAAAAAACATTGTAGGCCCCTACGTGTTCTAAGTTAAGATTCTTATTGAATAAAACATTGAAGTTTGTTGATGATGAAAAGCTTGTTGAAAAAAAAACACGTGCTTATAGTGGCTAATACTGACCTCAAAAAAAGTTATAGGCCCCTAATTTATTTCTTAACGACTGTTGATTTCGTTTTCTGTTGTTTAATTTCGTGTAAAAAATAATAACATTATTTCTTAATTTTGATTTAGTTTATTTGTTTTAGTTACTAAAATTAGTTTCTAAGACTATTGCTTACCTATATGCTATAAGCCCTGTGAGTACTAGACTGCGCAGACTAATGGAGGTAGTTCGGAAAGATCTGCCAACACCAACTGCACCTCACGTAGGCATTTCAACATGATTTATGTCAGAGCCTGCAGGCTTTAGCTCTCCTGGAATACACTTCACCTCTATTCAAACCATGTGTGTTTTGGTAGGCTGACATTCAGAAGTAGGCTATAGTAGGAGGTAGGTAGGTTAATTGGTTTATAGGTACCTAATACTATTACAATGTATTAGTTTATTCGAAAATTTTTGAGAGCACATAGGACAATTTAACTAATACCACCTCAGATGCAGATACAAGAGGCGGGTTCTATTTCCACAGCTGGACAAAATGTTTTTAAAATACGTGCAAAATTTAAAAATTCAATAATTCAAAATTTATTTATTTTGTAGGAACTGTAAAGCACACTTTGAAACGGCATTTTTTTTAATTTACACCAATTCGTAAGAGAGAAGAATTGGCAAGAAACTCTGTTAGGCTTATATTTTTTTAAAGTCCATGTTATTACAATTTTTGTTCTTAACTACTATTACATTGTTTTTGAGGAAGTTGGAGACAGTTTAATCCTAAGCTTTTTTATCATCTAAATAATAGATGACAGATATTTTATATTAAGCCTTATTACAGAGGTTAAGTTTAGCAACATTTTTGAATTTATTTACAGATAAATTAATCACGTCAATTGGGATATTGTTAAAGAAACGTAAAAAAAAAGTGGAACTTGTCAGAGAAAGTTAGCGGAATTTGTACTAAATATTTTGCCTTGTAGAATATCTTGTAATGGATTTCCGCAAAGTCACGCCTGAGTTAATTAATTATAACATTTTTGAATTTATTTACAGATAAATTAATCACTGCATTTGGGATTTTTTTAAAGAACCGTACGTTTTGCCCTTTCATTTAATTTCATTTCATTTATTTATTGCAGTCATAATGTTAGGTACAAAACATGGATGATTAGGATAACACTATGAGCCCAATTTTGGGCACAGCAATGGTATGGAGTAGGAGTCAGCCCGTTAAAAAGTATGTAAATTAATTATAGATTTAACTCAATTTGATTGTTAATTTCTGGAATTTTAAGTGAATCACTGAAAAAATCTTTTAAGCTATAATAACATTTATTTATTAACGTTTCTTTTAGATGTCGTTCAAAAGTTTTGTCATTTTCCTCGTCTTTTAGATTTTCCGGGAGTTTATTATAAATTTTTACAGCCATTGTATTTGGGCCAGAATTGTGTATCTTCAATTTTTTTTCTTTAAATGATTGGCAAACTTTATGGAGCCTTACAGTAGGAATAGCAAGTTTATCTTTATTCCTAGTGTTTACATTATGATAGTCGCATTTTTTTTAACAAGTTAATATGTTTTCGGACATATATTAAGTTTTCATATATATGCACGGCACTGGTACAACATTTATTTCTTTAAACTTAGTTCTAAGTGATTCTCTGGGCCCCATATTAGTTTACCGATTATTGTTTACCTATTTGTTTACCGATTTATTAAAAAGAGCGAGGTTCTTTTTAAGAGGGAGGTTTTTTAAGAAATCCGTAAACAAATAGCACGTATTTTAAAAACATTTTGTTCAGCTCTGGGAATAGAACCACCACCTCTTGCATTTGCATCTGAGGCGGTATTGGGTAAATTGTCCTATGTATTCGTGTTACACATTCGTGTGGTTATTATCTATGTCTATGATGCCCCAATAATACCTACTTCTTTACATTTATTTATTCTCTTCTCATCTTCTTCCTTGCTCTATCCTACTGTAGGTGGGGTCGACTCTCCTAATTTTCTGGCGCCAGGACAATCTGTCCCAAAGGGTGCAAAATAAGAAATCTCAAAATTTCAAACTGGGGCCAACAGGTCGAGTGATTAGAGCTTAGTTAGCACAATTTAATAAAGTTTCTTAGGTTTTTCTACAATGTATGGTTCTTGATTTGTGATGAAAAACGTCCGTTTCCCCCGCCCCCAACCCCCTTAACTCCGAAGTTTGCATAGTGAGAAACCTGATTTTTTTATATCTTATAGAAGGATATCTATATTTTACAGAAAAATTATAGTGAAGTCTCTAGTTAAAATAGTTTTGTAGAAAATATAATAAATGTAAGGAAAACGGTAGGTCAAGCTATATGGAGAGTTACACGGGTAAATAAGGTGTTATCTGAAAGACCTTGATTTGCCATCAAAGGATTTTATTTTTACTAAGGACGTACAGTTTTTAAGTTTCGAACAAAACTTACCTACTAATAACAAAAATACTACGGAATTGCGAGCCTCCTACTTTTTTGAAGTCGCTTAAAAAGCTACTAGATAATTCCTTCACTTATTGTTTCAATTTATGGTGGTCATTCATAGTGGATGCAACTACCTTTAAAAAAGCGAAGTATGAAGAGGGGTAGAAAAAGTCCTACCCCTCTTCATACATCGAGTCTGAGTAAGAAGAACTATATATTTCCCTCACTCTAACTGACTTTCTCAATCTATCTCGTTCTTTTAAAAACCTGTCATGACTCTTTGTAGTTTGTTTGTTTACTTACCTCGTTGATTTGTATACAGAGTATTTTTTGGGACAAGCTCTATATTAGTTCCATCTTTTCTTACGTAGATATTCCACGTCAATACAATTACTGAATGTATGAATTAGACATAATTGACGTCACTTTCGGTGGGCGAGTTAACTCGCACTTTACCGGTCTTGTTTCACTACGTGTTCCTCATCTCTTCGCATCACGTGACCATACCATCTGAGATAGCTTTTGGTTAATTTGTCTGATATAGGGGCGACTTTGAAACTACCGCGGATATGCTCGTTATTTATTCTCAAGCAATAAAAGATTATTTCGGATTTTTTTAACAAAAAAAGGTAGGTTACTTAGACACAGGAGGAAACCTTAATGTAGATAAATAGATAATAAACTCAGTATTGTACCTACACAAACATAAACCTACAGAGCAAAACTGTATCTACCTAGCTGTTAGCTCGTAAGTCAGAAATTTAAAGTCTGCAATTTTCCATATCAAAAATTCCAGGCCAGTAGGTACAGCCAGAGTCAAAAGTAATATTACCACAAAAGTTTTCAAATTGCTTTAATTCCTAAAATGAATGAAATTTTGTTCAAAAACCCTGAATTGTTCTTGAATTCTGATCAAAGTTATAAGATCTATTTATCTTTAATAAGCAAACACTAAAATAACACTGTGGGACGGAGTTCCTTAGAAGCAGGAAAGTATTTAATAAAGGTATTTTGTATTGTGCCTTAAATTGTTCTTTTAGTTTATTTTAATACTTATACTGAAATAAGGGTTATCGCATACGATCAGGTAATGTCTGATTAACAAACGACGTTCCTTTCATACTAAATGTTCTCTAGCATCTGTCAGACTCCGCACACGGTCAGAAATTTTCCGGATCAGGGAGTCCGACATCTGAATATTATAAAATGTAGGACAGACGTTTTGCGGACCGTCCATGGCCGCCCTAAAGCTGACTACGCATAAAATAATCTGTAAGTCCTAGGACTCAGATCTATGTAAGGAATTCAGAAAAATGTTCTTTGCATGTAGGATGCACTAAAATGGATTTGCTCAAATTCAACCACAAAAGTGGAGTAGCGGAGTTGTAACAACCGACGAAGTCGTGAGCATTTTGCTATAATTTAAAATTGATAAAAAAGTGGTTAACAGCTACAGTAAAAATTCAAGTGGTAATATACTTTTGACGTTCAGTAGGTATATAAGTACCTCGCTTGCATCGTCTATAGGTGCTTTATGAAATTGCTGAAATTTTACCTCAAAAGAGCGGCGGAAGTGCAACAATCAACCAAGTATTTTTTATGGTAGTTGAGGATGGAGCAAAAACTGATGTTAACAGGTAAGTAACCATTACTCATCACAAAGCATTGCATCGGAGATCACGTTTTTTTTGGACCGAGCTCTACTAAGCAACACCCTGCGTCCATCAATGAAGATGATAAGCCTCTTGTGCCTGTAATTTTACCGGCACCCACACACCCTAGGCATAAGCATTCAGCCTTAGTCAATTGGTAACTCAAGTGTTAATATACTTTTGACGCTCAGTATACGAGTATAGATACCACAAAGTATTTGCACCCCTACGAACGAGATACCAGTAAGAGCCAATAACTCAGGCTCCGCGATCCAAACAATATTTCTGCAATTTGATGCTTTATTTCCGCGTTAGTACAAATACCGACTGTAATATCACTGCCACGGCATCTTGTAATTCAAGAACGTTCAACCGATTGGAAAGCTTAGTCTTTAACCAACTTCGAAAAAGGAGTTTCTCAATTCGTCGGAATCTTTTTTTTCGACTTTTTTATGTATGTTCACCGATATATCCGTCAATTGTAAACCGATTTTCAAAATTTTTGTATAGAATCTGGCGTAGGAGCCGCAGCCATCATTTTTTTGCAATACAACTTATTCCATACCATATTGGAGATAGATAATTCCACTCCAAGGAATCTTTATTTAATTTTTGTTGTAGACCTATGTAAAGAAAAACTTAATACACAATATATTTTAAATTGTCCTTTCCCAAAAAAAATAATTTATTTTATTAATTCTAACAAATATTGCATTATCTGTTTGTGATCGGGATTAGCACATAGGCTATTTTTTTCTGGGTACGGCATGAGCAAAGCCACGGGCGGTAGCTAGTCAAAAATAAACTGATGATCAAACAAGGTACTTACTTAACATATGTAAGATATAACCTTTCTACTCGTTTGAACCCAGCGGAAGCCATATTGAAGTAATTAGTATGCACACTTTTCTTAAAGACTCTTTAAGTTGCACTAATGAGACGCAGCTTTTGAGATAACTAGCAGATGTTAATAGAACGCTAGGTCTAGATTCAGACAAGACTTATTGTCGCAAATAACAAACCATTATAATACATCCAGTTTCTAAAAGAACAATAAAAGCAAAATTCTAAAATTCTAAAAGAATAATATAGCTTCTAAGCGATAAGACCGCCCATTGTACATTTTATTTTTATTTTTAAGATTCTATCTGCTGTTTTTTAAATTATGGTGTACAATAAAGAGTTTACATTCATTCATTCATTCATTCATTCATTCATTCATTATAAAAATCGTAACCGAAATGAATATTAAATGTGACAAAGATAAACTTTGAAACTATAATTATCCTAGTTAGTAGCAGAATCATGAGTAGGTACTTGGATATTATCATATTATTTATATATTAATTTTAGTACCTACTAGAAAACTATCAAATCCTTAATGAGTTCATCATCATAAGTGCGAAACAATAGTTATTTGTTATACAAGAGTGCAAAGTTGTTTTCTAACCGCGTGCTCAATTTTGATGACCGAGCAAGCGAAAACTGTGGCGAAAGATTCTAAAAATTAGAAATAAAATGAGCGTCAGCGAGGGAATCAAAATAACATGAGGTGAAATATCTTTGCACTCGAGTGCAACACATAACTTATCACCCCACCACAGTGAGCAAATCACTAAATGCAAAAAAAAATCATTCGTTTAAAAAATTCTCAGTTTTTAACAAAATAAAAAAGGTTGTATGATAAATTCGGCACCATGAAGATAGAAGTAAAAAGGTTTAATGCTGTTTTGAATTCACAAACATGGTGCACATGATGTTCTAAATTCAATTTACTTTATCCTCTAGTGGATAAAAACTGCTTTTGCACTCAGTTATTGAAGAGCAAAAATATTCTTTCCGAGATGGAGGGATGAAAAATATTATAACCTGCTGTGGAAGGCAGGATAAACAATACCTTGCAGGTAGTGGCAGGCAACAAAATACTCGGGAGTGGAGGAGTCAAAACTGCTGACATGTTTTTTTTTCATATAGTATTAGATTGGAACAGGCCTAATATATATTTGAATATGGAACAATCTTTTGTGTCGCTTCAAAGTCTCGTCCGCCAGTGTACCCCTAGCTTAAGGCTCATTATTTCCATAGAAAGCGCGGTTAGGTGGCGATTTGAACGCGTAAGGGCCACTTCACACAGCACTAAGGGGGTGCACACACTAGTCGAGTGGGCCTTGTTAGAGCTAGTTGAACGACATGCATACGACTTGTGTTTAGAGTTTGAATATTCTAGTCGGATGTTTGCAAGACAGTCTAGATAAAGTACATAATGGCCAGCAGTGGACTGCCAAACTGCCATATACTGCCATATACATATATAGACAGATAGGAAGAAAACCCTTTAATGTACTGACAAGTTTTAATGATGGAGACATAGCTGCTTCTCATGCACCATTTATAATAAAAAAATATGCAATATAATAAGAAATTTTAATTATCTCTGTTTGTATATAAATAAAATTAATATAAATCTTTTCAGACCATAACTTATAAATATTTTGAAATCCTTTATTGATCCAATTTTAATAGCGGGAGTCTACTGATTTGTTTCTATTGAAGAGTAAAGAGAAGACTGACTGATAATAATGAACACTGTGAGAGCAGTTGTTATAAAGCATAACCCCCTTATTCATAACTAAATGTGATTTTACAATGTCTCAATAAAGAAAGCTTGTCCCTGTCATTTAAATGTTATTAAAAAGAGTTAACATGAAAGGAGAATGCCGAGAACCCGTACCAATTGCGTCAAAACCGAACGTATCCCATAACATTTATTATATTTTATAAATGACATTAACATTTTCTTTAGTTTTACACCCCGACTCGATTAATAATCAAGTAAAAAAATATTTTGTTGATTTGGTTTCCGTTGCACGCCGCCATTAGACTACAACAACCAATGATATATACGTTGCTATGGCAATAAACATTGATGTAAAGTGTAACTATGGCAATAACCCTCATTTTTAATTATTTTGACAGTAGAATCGACTAAAAACTTATTGGATATTTATTTGACGCAATCACTTTAGTCTTGGTACCGAGCGCCATACATCAGACGGCATTCTCCTTTAACGCCATTTTAGCTATCTGTGGTTTATAGAATTATAGTCCCGTTATGAATGGGACGGTTAGCCTTTTACAAAAGCAAAATGCTTGCCCAACACATTCATGACTTAAACATTAGAAATAGATATAATTCACTTGTTTATAAGTGTATCTGTTTTTTAATGTAACTATTTTTGTTAATTAGTTCTAGTTTAGCTCATAAAACGTTTTGGGTTAAGCTGTTAGTTTTGTAAATGTATATTATATGTGATATATCAATCAAGTGGTTCCCATAACACAAGCTCTGCTTAGTTTGGGGCTACACGATGCTGTGTGATTGTCCAGCATTATTTACAGCATAATCCTGCACGTGGTGCACCCTGCAAAACAATGAACGGGGCTCTGGCGGCCGGCTGATTGCGGCATAGCACAGCCTACATCGGCACAGCTAAATCCCCTGGCCACTGACGGGCAGCAGCGTCGGTGGTGCGAGAAGCTGTGCCCTGCGATCCCCAACCCGCATGCCCAGCGTGGGGTTTATGGGTATATCCCCCTTTATTAGGGGAGGCCTATGTCCAGCAGTGGACTGATATAGGATGATGTGGATGGATGGATGAATTTACAGCATCCTTAAAACGCTAGCTAATAGGTGCCACTCTGGGTGAGTCACATCCAAAGCGTGATATAACCTTCTCCAATCAGTTTTTCATCTCTTATTTTTATTTTTATTCTACTAAACTTATTTATTGTGTGTTTTTTAACTCCTGTGGAGTTTATAATTATCCGATATAAAACATTTTAAAAATTATAATATGTTAATTATTATATACATTATTAAAACAGGTGGGGTGACGATCTGCGAATGGCTGCTGGTAGAAGCTGGATGCGTCGAGCTCAGGACGGGGCGCAATGGCGCTCATTAGGGGAGGCCTATGTCCAGCAGTGGACTGCTATAGGCTGATGATGATAAAACATTTTTATTTTATTTATTTCATTATATTATTTTATTTGTAAGCATTTTAATAAAAATATATAAACAACTCAATGCCTCAAAATAAACCACAAAATGGAATTGCCACTTACCCAAAGCTCGTCGGATAAGTCGACAAAACTGAATTCCGAACCAAAACTACAAAACAATCTCAACTAAAGTAGGAAAAATTTAATCACAATATTTTAAAGAATTCTCCATTGTAAGTTTCAGGGAGCAATAAAAATACAATTTCAATTGTGTACATTCCGGATCCTTTTAATCCAAGCTCCGGCTATTTAAAGATGGGCGAATGCAATCCGTTGATTTTGGCACCGCCCGCGAGTACTACCACAGGGAAGGCAAGTTTTACTAGCAGTAAGAGCACTGGGAAGATTCTACTGCATTATTTATCTAAGACAAACTTAATATTTTGCGCTATTTATTGTTATAAGCAATATTTTATTATAAAATATTTTTTTTATATTGTAATAAGTTTTATCAAATCTAATTTGAGAAATTTCATTGAAAATATATGAATAAATTTCGTGATAGTGTAAATATCGTAAAAAATAAACAAAGTTGGTAATCTGGTCTGGTTGCAGGTCCAGAATGGATACGGACCGCTAAGGAAAGGACAAGATGGAAACCTCTAGAGGAGGCCTTTGTCGAAAGACAAGCTGTAAAATAAAAACCGGTTTCCTAACAGTTTCAATATTTTTAAAACAGCTATCATAAAAAAAAAAAATTCGGTAGATATTTTAATCATTTGTACTAGGTTAAGTTACATTAATAAAGTCTTATTTTATTTATTTATTTATTTTAGCTATGATAGTTATGATCCATGTAGCGTCAACTCCACTTTACCACTTCGACGTTTTTCGACGACGGATTCGACGTGAATTATGCATTTTTGAAACTGAAACCGCGTCTTTTGATCTGTTTAGCATGCACAAACTAAACTGTGTCAATACTGTGCTTTGTGCAAGCTATCTCGAAACACGACAGGCCAATCTACGGAATGGCCGAGAGAAATAAACGAATTACAAGAGAAGAACAACAAAGAAGGTCGATGGCTATGCAAAAATTTCCCATAGTGCCATTAGGGCTGAGTGGACCGGCCTTTAAGTCTTCTTTTTATTCGGTCGTATTTCGCTGAGCCTTTAGATCGTGTGAGCTTTTTGAGTCTTTCGCTGAGCTTTTAAAGACGTGTGAGCTTTTTGATCCTGTTTTGATGAAAATTGTTATCATTTTGTATAATGTTAATTTGAATACGAATTCTGGGTGACCTCTGTGGCGCTGTAGGCGAAGGCCCGTCTCAGACGCTGAAGGCTGTGGGTTCGATTCCTGCGACAAGACAAATGTTTGTACGATTCCAATATATTTTTTTTACAAACAAAACAAATTCCACACTCAAGTGTTTTGTATAATTTTGGGATTCAACAAACGGAATCTACAGTTTTGTTTTAGAATTTTTAATAACAGATTTGCAGAGCATGGTGTAAAATATTGACGCTCCTAGAGACAGATAAAACATGTATGTGTCAAATAACGCATATTTTTATAAGTTTTTTATAAAAATCTCCAGAAGATGATTTTTTACCATATCGGTTTTTTAATTCTGGACACAAATTATATATATATAATTATTGATTACATACCAATTTTTGCCGTGCAATAGCATTGCAATGTTTCGGTTTCGTTTTCGTTTGAGGATTACAACGAGATTAAAATGATTCGAAACATTACCAATTAATTTTTTTATTTATTTTAAAAGGGCTTAAATCTGTTTTAAAAAAGAATATTTTTAATAATAATAATAATGCGGGCTGGACATTCAGGTATCAAAAAACAATATCATCTAGCCCCAAATTAAGCAAATCTTCGAGTAGTATTATAGGAACCATCAATAAATAAATACGACTTCGATACTTTTTAAAATAGGTACTTATAATACATAGGAAACCCACATACTGGTGACACATATTTGCTAAACATTTGTCAGCGTCTTTTTTACCTAAAAATAGTCGAACATTTACTGACCATTTTCATACCAGTGACCTGAGTGCGAAGAAAATACCTAACGTCAAAATTGTGATCACTAAATTTTTGTACGAAAAAGGAGCAGCGCACCTAGTAGGAAGTTTGTAAACCCTTGACATCTCCATACAAAAATATAGTTATCGCAAACTTTGACGTCAGGTATTTTCTTCGCACTCAGGTCACTGAAACAGATGAAGATGCTTTCTAAGATGGACACTTGCCCATGTATCGATTCACTCTGGATTTGAAGACTCCAAAATTGTACTGGACCGGGAAAACAGTCAGAGTCAGAGTGCCTCTCAGTTAGCCTTCACTCATGACTGCATGGCACCAGAGGTACTATATTTTTATAAAGGAAAAACCCGCTTGATGTATGGCGCTCGGTACCAAGACTAAAATAAGAGCGTCAAAAAATATCCAATAACTTTTTAGTCGATTATACTGTCGAAATAATTAAAAATGATGGTTATTGCCATAGTAACACTTTACATCAATGTTTGTTGCCATAGCTACGTGTATATCATTGGTTGTTGTAGTCTAATGGCGGCGTGCAACGGAAACCAATTCAACAAAATATTTTTTTACTTGATTATTCCGTCGGTGTGTAAAACTAAAGAAAATGTTAATGTCTTTTATAAAATATAACAAAGGACAATGCCGTCTGATGTATGGCGCTCGGTACCAATACTAAAGTGATTGCGTCAAAACGAAACCTAATTTTTTTGAAAGATATTATACTGTTATTCATGGAATACTAAGTATTTTTTAAGAAACGTAAACAAATTGTTTTTAGTTGATATTAGTTTTAGAGTTTGTTTTTGAAAAAATGCTTTCCCGAGACCTTGTGTGTTCAGTTTTGTCTACATAATTATAAGTATTACACTATAAACATTTAAATATTATACTATATCTATAAGAAAAGGTTTATATACCTCACACAGATAGGTAAAAGGGTGTTTTAACTTCTACTTCGTAGGTAGGACATTACATACATTACTACTGTGTTCTACTTTATATTATTTTCAAATAATGATAGTGACGAGAAAGTAGATATGCATTTACATCATTATAATAGGTATTAGTACTTACTGGTGAAGGTGAAATCCAAGCTAAGATCCAAGATCTTAACACATTCATCACAACCATGAAAAGGCCATGGATGCCTCTTCCAAACTATGCTGGTTTCGCGTCACCGGTTATTAGCAAACAGTTGATGCCACGATTGTTTATCGTTCATTATTGTGATGATGTCTAATAAAATATCTATTAACAGAATAAACACTGCTACACAATGCCACAGAACACTCTAGTAATACATATAGATAGGAGATAGTTTAGTAGTACCACAAAAAAGTTTCTGATCCAACCTCTTTGATTATACAAAGTGAAAAAACCTCCAATGTTTTCAGTAAATTCTACTGTCTAAAATTAAAAGTGAGGGTAGTTGCAATGTCATGGTGCCGTGCGCCGGAAACCAAATAAACGAAAGAATTTTTTACGGGATTATTAATCGAGTCGGTCTGTAAGACTAAAAAAAATGTTAATGTTATTTATAAAATATAGGCAATTTTATGGGATACGTTTGGTTTTGACGCAATTGGTACGGGTTATCGGCATTCTCCTTTTATGGGATACGTTTGGTTTTGACGCAATTGGTACGGGTTCTCGGCATTCTCCTTTATTTGAATACTTTTTTGTGGTACTTGAGGATAAAGCAAGCACATTGCCCACCTGATGTTAAGTGGTAATACGTACTCTTCGTGTTCTACGTACACGGCAAGCCACGTGCGTTTAGTCCAACGGCCGCCGCACTCCGTTGGACCTGACTGCACCGTCGTTTGTTCGCCGCTCGTTATGAAATTTTTCATTAAAACCCAATGTCAACTAGCTCCTAGCTTTAATGTCCCTGAGCTTTAATATCGTTAGCGTTTTCATTAGCACACTGTTCGCTCGCTTTTACTGGTCGTAAGCCTTTATAGTGGATACCAGTTTAGTGTTATTATTCTTTGCGGAAGGGCATCTTGTGATTTTTATCATGGTTAAAGGTAGGGTTTTGTTGAAAGCGCTTTCACAGCTACATGCTGTGTCGTAAATAGTCCCGCCAGCATAGGTCGACCTCACTCATGGTCATCTGTTCCCAAACAAGGCAGACCCTGAACTATATATACCAGAGGCCTCATTTACTAACTCAGTTGCACACCGAAATGATAAGCACTGGTCCTGTTTTTACAAACTTTGACAGTTTGTCAATTGACATTCTTTGAATTTCTACAGATTAATTGTCTAAGTTAGCAAATGAAGGTCCAGTGCCTACTATTTCGGTGTGCAACACTGAGTAGGTGAGGCCTCAGATATTGATAAGCATACATAGATACTTATAAAGCACCTAGACACAGAACAAACATCCATGTTCATATACAAATATTTGTTCTGGGTGGGAATCGTACCCGAGACTTGGCGCAGAAGACAGAGTTACCACCAACTTAGTTAAGAGGCCATCAATAACAGCATGTGGGGATTATATCCCCCTTCTAAAGGCGGATGAAGATGACCGTAATATGGCGGAACAAATATTTTTTATATCCCTGACTATGGTTTATGGTTTGAGCTAATCACGTATAATAAGGCGGGTAGTAAAATAACCATAAAATTATAAGTAATGTAAATATTTTCAATTAGAAATAGTGCTCGCATTTTCGTCGAGGAAAGGTCAAAGTTATAAATATTATGCTGATTTTATCGGTTTCTTAACTATGTTTTCCTTCACCGCATTAAACAAGTTCTTTTTTAATGATATAAATAAATTTAATGAGTATTTTGGCTTCGATCCTAGTTCACAATTCAATCTATAACGTAGTCCATAATCCAAAATCACCGACCGTGACCGAATTCACCTCGCAATGCAGATAATATTTGGAATATTTACAGTTTTTGAGAGTTATATAAATCTAGCTTCCACTCACGGCTTTACTTGCGTAAGTCTAAACCCCCTTGCACCATAGCACAGCCTAACACCGACACAGCTAAATCCCGTAACTGCCATAGGGCATCAGCGTCGGTGGTGCGAGAAGCTGTGCCCTGTGTCCCAACCCACATGTCCAGTGTGGGGATTAATGGTATATTCCCCTCTTATAGAGGTCTGTGTCCAGCAGCGGAATTAATATGCTGGTATTTTTGTGGTTGATCTCAATAAAGCCTTCAAGAATCAGGATACTTGTCAAGGATAAAGTACTATTTGATCAAGGTTACGTACAGTAGTACTGTTTTAGAAGTACTCTACCTTAGCTTACTACATTATCAAAGTTATTATTTTAAGTTTCAAGCGGGATTCTGCTGAAGGTAGACCACTGCATATTAATACCTCGTAATCCAATTTGCATTTTGAAAGGATGCAGTGTAAAGTTAATGCTTTTCGCTTCCGCTGAAACCATGAATAAATCTAAACTCAAAGAATTCATCTCCATAAGTTACCAGAGGATCCGCTAACGAAGTCAAAAAAGAGCATTTCTTTGACACGTTGACCTTAGTTACAGCACTGTCAGCTGACTAGCACCTACATCCCGTTCCTCCTGTACCGCGCATGCGCAGAACTGCCTCGCTGATGCGGGATGGAACAAGATCCAACATCTTCTGCAGTAGGCTTCGAACCAGCAAGTGGGGTGGGCGGCTCTCGCTCCCTCGCGCGGGCGGACGACGTAATTTCAAATCGAATTTCTTGAATGAAAATAGTGCGTAAAACTATTCGTTAGTCTTAGTATAGTATCTTGTGCTTGAGTGTTGTAATTAAGCTTATTTTTAGTGGACTTATTAGTGATTAAAGAAGTATTAGGTGAGTGTTTTATTACTGTTTAGTAGAGGTTATTAGACAAATTACGAACTCAATAATTTAATACTCTGGATTTGTAAATTATTGTTGCGGTTACCAAGCTTTTGGTACACGCTTTAAGAGTTGATTTTCAGCAAAACTGTTGGTGTACTTTGATGACTGAGATCACGCGAAAACCTATGAGCTTCTTTAAAACAAATACCCATGATGACAAAGATCTTAGAGCCCACCTAGAACCACATTTCCTATTATTATTTTTTATAATTTTTCCCATAATTTAACGGTCAGTTTCTTAAACAAGCCCAAATATTTACGAAACCTATGAGTGTATACACTTACTATTGACTATAATTTGTTCAATAGAATGTACAATATTTATGGCGGGTAATAATAATGATACAGGTGGTAGATTCTAATGGATAAAACCTGATTTATCATTACATGGTGTGATCAATCAATATAGACACGAAATAATAATTATAATTTGACACGGTTCTATTGATTGATTACCATGTAACAACGTACCCCGCCCATTTCCAATGACACCTCTTCACATCGGTGCATTATAAAATTGCTCTTTCTATCTGTACTACGGTGGCATAGAAGAAATCGCTTTCAGCGATAAGGCCGCGACGTTACCTTCATATTACTAGACTAAGCTTTTCTGTATGAATGTGGTGATAAATATAGTATTATCTATTTAACACCTGATGGTGATGATTGTCATCATCAATACATAGGTACATACTTTCACAAATTTATCTCAATCTTGATCATTATTATAAAATATGTTGTTAGTTCCAGACCTAGAACGAGTTGCACAATTCCAAAACTTTTGAAAGACCTTATTTATAAAAACTTGTCAAAACAATGCTTAGACTGTTGCCATCTCTTATCATTGGATAATGACAAACAGTGACAGGGCTAACCATAAGCAATGGTTTACTTTGAGTTGCGTTTATATGTATGATGGTGATAGTTTAAGTTTTCGAGCTCAATTTTAAAGTACCTTTTTTTGTTAATTACCTAACTATTTTGAGTTTGCACATTGCAATCTGTAAGAAGATTACATTTCCGACGTTGTTCGATCAGTTTCAGTTTTTTTTCTATTTAAAAAAAGTGGCGTAATTTTTAAAAACTTAGGTATATTAAAAATGAGCTCGAAAACAAAAACTATGAACGTTTCCATATGTTGCAACTTAGGGGTACTGGTCAGACTCGTATTTGATTGTAGATGAAGTTATTTTAAAATGTATTAGATTGAAATGTCTATAAAATGTCTCAGATTGAAATGGTAAATGATTCAACATGTAGTTTTTTTTTGGAAGAACATCATAACATTCTTCACTCCAATCATCAATATCATCATCGCCTATGAGTCTATTGCAGACGATCTAAGTAGTTATTATTGTTTAACGGGTCTTCTTCGCGTTTTACCTTTTTATTTTCACGCGACGTTTCGATCGTGTTGCAACAATCGTGGTCACGGAATGACTGAATTTTTTTTATGGCTAAATAGCCCTATAAGGGAGCACACAAAACACACGCACGCTCATTCTAATACTACAAACTATGACATGGCTATTTTGATGCAGCCATTTATGGCCTATATAATGTCCAACAGTTAGTAACAGTTTAGTTTGCTTATTTATTATCTCACACGAAGGTTTTATATGAGTAGCTAAATGTATATATATATATATATATATATATATATATATATATATATATATATATATTTTATGTAGTATAACAATCATGTGGTTCCCATAATACAAGCTCTGCTTAGTTTGGGGCTACATGATGCTGTGTGATAGTCCTGCATTATTTAAAAAAAATATATATATGTATATATATAAACCCTGTTTTGTGAGAGACCAGTGTCTGAGAAGACACGCTAGGACCCCGTCATTACAGGTTACCGGTGCCCCTATTCCACGGACAGCGCACTATTTTTCGACATAAAAATATTTGCTTAATATTACAGTTTAATAAAAGTATTTATTTATTTTTCTAAATTCGTAATTTATGCCCCCGAACGTTAATCCAATGTTGATAGCGCTGAAAAGGGGAAAAATAACGGTCGCTCACATTGTTTATACAGCCTCTTCCGGTGTAATTGAGGCTTCTCAGCAGAATGAAGCGAGTGGCCGAGGTCGCTGAATAGCCTCTTACCCGGCAGGGCTAATGACGTGTTAATTTAGGGCCCAATTTTGTCCTGATAAGGATAGTGGAGCTAATAATTAGGGAGACCTACTTACGCCTATTTTGTGTGGAGATTGCGCTTTACGCGTGAGGCAAACTGATGTTGTACGCTTTGTATCACGAAATTAATAAGTTTATAGTAAGTTTGTACAGGGCAAATGTATAAGTAGGTATAACGTAAGTGTGCTATGTTCTAGGTTAAGTTCCCAATTCCCTCAAAAACAATGAACAATTTTAAAGACATTAAAAATATAACGCAGAGTTTATTGCCAATTTTTCTCAGTTTAGTTGTGATACAATTTGGTGAAAATTAAATTATTATTACGATTCTTAAATTGTTGTATTTTGATTTGGTTTGTCAAATAATAAAAATCGTTGCAAATCATAGGCTTCAGACCAGAAAATGTGTATGTAATACAAACAGGCACCTTATCAGACTTTGGAAACAACCAGCCTATAATTTATTTATAGTCCCGACTATGTCAATTTGACATTATTTCCACTATTATAATATTCCTAGCAAAGTGTCCGCCCATTTAGTAAACGATTCATCGTTTCCGTGTGACATGGGGTCGGCACAACACGTTTTCTTCGATTTCGATCTGTCAGTCGTATTCTCGGTAGTAAAGAACTACCTTTCATCATTGCCACGTTGTAGGTGACAAGGATAAGTAAGAGAATCTAAAAGAAACTACTAGTAAAGACAGTTTAATCAAGGAAATATTACATTACTGCAGCGGCCAGCAAACGAGGCATTGTGGCCAAGGCTTGTATAGTACTTTTCTCAAATAATGCGCGGAAATTAAAACAAAGTTCCTAGGCAGAACTAGTACATTTTTCAATAAACAGAATTATATTTTCAAGCTAGTTCGAAATTAAAAAAAAACCTTTGATTAGTTACCTCCTTGTTTGCCATGTTTTGGAGTAAAAGATCATTCCATTTTTAAATTACACGATAGATATGAGTTTACATAGTACCTACTCGTAATTTATTTGGCCGTTGAACAAGACAATGAATTTTCATACAACTTTTGCCGGCTGCTGCTCGCATGTATTGGGCCGGTACAGCAATTTCGATTTATCTCGAAGAATGTTGTCAAAATAATGCTCTAATTTTCAAGCATGTTTGAGAAAATATAATTTAGATAGGTAACTAGGTATTACTATTATCAAGGACATGTAATTAACAAAAGAATCGAAAGCAAATAAGTGGGTACAGCGGGTACGGTCAGCTAACGCTTGGTCAGACTAGAAACGGATTCGCCTTCAGTATCATACCACTTGCTTTGGGTTCGGTAAGTCCAGGCACTTCAGCAGACCAGCAATGGTTCTCCAGAGCTTGTGTTTGGTATGCAGTAGGTAGTTTACAGCCAGCAATTATTGTCTCACGGCTCAGAAAGTAAGTGTTATTAGTTATTATCAACCGTGGGCAATTTCGTTGGGCTCAGAATGTAACGTGAATAGCCCGTACGTAGCTTTCTCTTGGTTCAGTAGGTCCTTTAGAACCTATGTTACAGCTTCATTAACGTTTTACGATACGTCATGTCTGAACCATATTTTGTAAATGATTGTAACATTGTGACCCTTCAAATATAAAGCAATGATCTTTGGGTGCAGTGAGCCAAGGCCTAATTGAGACGCAGAAGGTTTGCGGATTCGATTCACATACGCTTTTTTGTAGATATGTAAGCATTTGTCTGGGGTGCTTGGGTATTTTCTAACATATGGCAGCCGGCTGGTTTCAGTGTAGCCCAAAAACGGTACAGCTAAATTCCCTGACCTGACCTGAAAATACAGCATCAGCATCGGGCGCGAGAATCTGTTTCCTGCAATGTCCAACTCGCATGACTAGAGTGGGGATTATAGGCATATCCCTCTTCTTTTAAAGGGAGACCTATTTCCAGCAATGGGCTGACGTAGGCTGATGTTGTTGCTGTCACTGTTGTTTTTGTTGTTGTTGTTCCAGTATGATACATGGAAATATTCAAAAATACCTTCAAATAATATATTAAACCACTTATTTATATTCATGCGTGGGATTTGACGTTACAGTATTGGATATATTTCGGAAACCTAGAACGTATCGCGTGTTACTTCATACGTTTTTATCTGCACCTTGAAAATCAAGCGAAAAAGTATTGCTACAAAAGATTTCTTCTTAAAGATTATAGTCGGGCCTGACCCACAATTAGGACCGCGCTACACGGAGGCCATTATATTCTTGCTGACTGCGGGCTACATGTCTCTCTATGATTTAGTTACCGTTAGGGGAAGTATATTATTTACGTTACTTTTGTGTTGCTTAGACTACAAGTCATCTTTGCACATTATTGTCATAATCACTTCGCACTGTTTCTTCGGTGGTAGATATCTGAGGCACTTGTACTTATTCTATGTATTATAATTAAATATAAATAAATATATTAAGTAATAATATGAGTCATGCACGTAAGCAGAGCATGGGTACCCCATGCTCTGCTTACTTAGGGACTGTATGTTGTACGAAAATATAATTAAGAAGGGTTGGAGCACATAGCAACACAGCAGCTCCTACTTTAGGCAGCATTTTTTTTTTTTTTTTTATGCCAAAGCTAGCAGACGAACATGCGGGCTACCTGATGGAAGGTAGTCACCGCCGCCCATGGACACCTGCATTACCAGAGGCAATACTGATGCGCTGCCGGCTCTTGAGGTGATGAAATACCCGCCTTTTGAAGGTCCCCATGTTGTAGCTCTGCGGGAAAACCTGTCCTTACACCAGGCACATCTGTGAACGCCAACTTCCCAGCAACCCTATTCGTTTTTAAGGTTCTTTTGCGTTTGTTCTTTCTATAAGAGCTGAAGCTTGAAATAAATATTATTTATTTCATTTTAAACAGCAAGCGACAAGTGACACCTTTAACTCACTGAACTGGACACTTTTATGCCTGGAAGATAGTTAGACGGAGTAGGTTTGCCCAGCATCTATACCATCCTCTTAACCCAGTCGGCCTTACTCACAAGAAAGACGTCATTAAATCAAGTCATCATCAGTATCAATCACGCATTGATTTCCTTAAAAAGCAAACCACACTTGTCATATTTTTTTCGAAACTAGAGACCGTTTAAATGATGATAAAATTTTTGTTTTTTTGTGTTTTTCGGTTTTCCTATTTGTGTTTTTATGTGTGTTCTTGTTATATGGATATTTTGTCGGCAAACACATTTAAAATCGTTTGGTGCTCGGCCAACATTCGCCGAGGAAATCACGGCTCAACATATTAAACATTAACAAATGAAACATTTCTATTGAAGGGAATCGAAGCACACCTCATGTCATAGCCAACTACTTACGGAAATAGGAAAGCTCGCAGTCACTCTGTATTAATCATGACATCCGCTCAGATTCTTCGGGATTCGAGATTTCTCAGAAATATCTCCAATTACTTAGAAGTTAGCGAGTCTCGAACTTCCTCACCTTTATAGTCATAACATAAATGTTTACCCAAGATAGTATTAATTAAATTGATAAGGTTTTAGTAGACGAGACAGTAGATATTTTCATCATCAATTTTATTACTATGAGGGTTCCAACATCGACGTTCCACATCGGTGCCCAAGCCAACCTCACCTGCACGTGATGCACCCTGCTAAATAACGAACGGGGCTCTCGCGGCCGGTTGATTATGACATACCGCAACCTACATCGGTACAACTAAACCGTAACAACACCGATGGGCAGCAACGCCGGTTGTGCGAGGAGCTGTGCCCTGTGATTCCCGAACCGCATGCCCAGCGTTGGGATTATGGGCATATCCCCCTTTATAAGGGGAGGCCTGTATCCAGCAGTGGACTGATATAGGCTTGTGTGGTGCTGGTGGTGTGGATCACGGGTAAACATTACAAATAAAATTAAAAATACTGCATTCTTTTTTTATATTTATTTATTTTTGCTTAAACTTTATAAGCTTACATAATTTGACCGCCATGTACGCTTGGCTACAATGTACCTATTTACTCTTCGCTTGAAGACCCCTAATTCATAGCAATCGGATTCTTCAAATTTAATTAAAAATATTTTTCAGTTTTTCAAATAAAGTTTAAGAGGTTCCGTGCACCGAATGAATAACGTTTCCCATCTAATGCCTCTTTACGCGCTTCCATTGCTCAGTAATAAATTCTTAAACGATTGTTTCTTCAACAAAGATTTTCCATTTTTCTTGGAATCAAAGGTTTCTTCCCCCGGGGGGTGATTAAGTTTATTGTTTGAGCGGATTTTTTGAGAAAGCGCGACCGTATTATTTGTGAGTTACTGACAGTTGCAATTTAGGCGGTTGGCTTGATTGTGTTGTCAGAAAGCATCATTTTCAAAATTACTTTTTCAATTGTTAGGTCTAATTCAGTTAAGCTTGCGCTTGTGGCGAGCAACAATTCACCCAGCTACTTTTAAACATTTATAATACCATAATAGTCTTACACCAACGCGATATTGAAAATGACAATAGTACCTATTACCTAAAAACTTACAACCTACTTATTAATACTTGGATAGGTGACGGATAAGTGGGGCTCCCTTTTTTCGGAAGCAAATTAAGATTTCTGTCTCAAATTTTTCAGTCGTCAATCCTCGAGTTGGCCACTTAGTGGCAATTAACTTTAATATTTTCAAAATCACAAGTTCTATTCTTAAATCATCAATTACAACTAATGATGATGATGATGATGATGAAAAGCCCTTATCATAATAATCATCATCTACCCGTATTCCACGCTATGGGGTTGGTAAAACATGTGGTTTCGCTCCATTACATTTTGGTAGACAGTATTTAAAGATAGCAAATTGCTGGCCTGCTCTTTTGTCCGCCATATTACGACCGCCGCTCTCTCAAAAACCTCGAAATTAATGGGAGGGTGATGATTAAATAGGGTGTTATTGTTCAGAAGTTGTTCATTATTCTGAGTGATGTAAATCTTCATAAAACGTCACTTACGACGATTGAATCCTGTTTCCTTTACAAAACACAACAGTCACTCCCCTTATTGTAACGTGTATAAAAATATGTCGATTTATTTGGTAAAATGATAAAAGAATCCTGAACCTTACGGCCATACCTTTGAGAACTGTTTTCTTGATGTTATGTTACTATGATCGGTACAAAGCATTTTCAAACTCGAATAATCGATATTTTTATCGGTAACATCCTGACAGCCTGTCCTACTGCGATTCACGTGCTACGAGAGGCGCGCGTAGCCAATCAGGCTTGCAAAATGTCACGTGTAGTATGACGTGGGTCAATATGATTGGCTACACGTGGCTCATATCACGAGTAGATCACTCCAGCTGGAAAAAATCTTTTGGAAAAAATACTCCTAACTGTTCAGACTTTCATTCTGAGCCTACACTAAGTTCCCTTGTATCGCATCACTAAGAACCGTGACTTCAAGACATGCCGATATTAACCTGCAGTGGTAATCGAACCCGCAACCACAATAGGTTCAAAATAGGCAAGATGTTAGTAAGCAGGACTGTCTTCTTCTTCCAACTTCTTGAGGGAACCTCTGGTGTCTAAGGTTAAGACCGCTTGAAGGATGTCATGGCTTAGCGACTCGCGAAACAAGGTGACCAAGCGTAGTGTAACTCAACTAACATGAGAACACAGAAGTAGCGCCACGAGCTCTTGATACCTGAGGGTCTGTTTAGTATCTCAGTATCCCACTGGAATTAATAACACCGGACCTGTAGTAGGATCTTAAAAGCTGATCGTGATTCTGAAGAACGCTACGACACGATGGCGCATCACAACATACCACACCCCGACCACACACCACACCAGCCTATATCAGTCCACTGCTGGACATAGGCTTTCCCTAATAAAGGAGGATATGCCCATAATACCCACGATGGGCATGCGGGTTGTGCAGGCGACCAGTGCCTCGTTTGTTAGTTAGGAGGGTGCACCACAGGCAGGTGAGCTTGTCTTGGATTCCGAAGAAAGAGGTGGGAACCCCTTACACCCCACACACCCCGACACAATAATATAATTCTTGCTCAATCGTCACTATCGGATTTGAATACCCCTGCTGGCCGTGTTAATCATTTTAGTGGGCAACTGAGCTTCTAAATACCTCTGGGCACGGGGACTTTGATATGAGAATTTATTATGCCTTTGTAATGAGAAACTTAGACAAGCAAATACATAGCTGTCCTAGAATGTTAAAACTAAGTTTTGGAACGAGGTAGGTGTAATTTTACGCGTTATGTATACAGTAAGTTACGAGGCGAGTCTGTGGTGTACTGTGGTTAGTGGGGAGAAGTGCTCGTGGCGTAGCTTACTACGGTGATAGCAGATTATCCAGATTAAGCAACACTTCACCGGGTCACTACTTAGATGGGCGACTGTTTTGTGGCAGTGGCGTAGATCTGAGCGCTTCTGTTCTTATTAACCCTATTGCTTGTTTATAAAAAAATACAGCCCTATTAAAAAATAGAGCTCTCTCTCAAAATAGAGATTCTCAGAGCAATATGTATTCTTTTATTATTTTAGTATAGGTTTCTAAAAAAAAGTAACCTCCATAATTTTAATAGAAAATAAAAACCAGACCAGAGCGCGGACCGAGTGCTAGCCAAGAGTTAGTTACAGAAATAGGGCCCGTCCTCCAGCGAGATAGGTTGACGATATTAGACAGATCGTAGGCGGCCCCTGGTTCAGAATAGCGCAGGATCGAGGCAAGTGGCATAATCAAAGGAAGGCCTATGCCCAGCAGTGGGTCGATAAATGAATGATGAGTCATAAAAATGGAGCGAAGCGACGCTCATGGTTCCAATAGTGACCCACACACAAACCGAGCGAAGCGTGCAGCGTCAGCGGCTTGTGAGTACCAGAAAGAAGTTGAAACTTTTGTCCCCTTTTTAGTATGTAAAAGACTTGAACAATCAAAATTATTTTTCTGTGGTCTTTTTTAAGATTAGGTAACTTATTTTTAATAAGACTCGATAGTTTAATATTCAGTTACCTGTTTATCAGATTAATTAGCCAATAATAGAACACTGCATGACATACGCCTCCCCAAATGAGCGCCATGCACCCTGTTCTCAGCTCGACACATCCAGCTTCTACCAGCAGTCTTTTGCAGATCGTAACTCCACCTGGCCAGAGGACGTTCTTCGTCCTCCGTCGTTCCCACTTCCCTAAATTCTGAGGATCGTGACTTTTTTGGTGCAGTATCTTCACTGCCTGCCTCCATCGGTTTCTATCGGCCGTCTGATGGAGAGCCGCGCTGACTGGTATCTTTAGATGTTCGGATACTTGGTCCGTCGTCCATCCATCGTTTGGGACTTCTTCCTCGAGGCTTTTTACTCCATTTTCTTTCTTCTGCGAGCTTCTGCGAGGGCGTTACCTAATTTGAATAAGTATAGAACGCGCTATTTACAATAGGTATTTTACTAGTATTGCATAGAGTTGGCATAGTAAAGGTGAATGTTACTTTTGAGCATCGGTCAATGAACTTTTGCGAATCGATTTTGGCAAAGTTTCACGCAACAGATAGAGTTGGGAATGTAGGTACTGTTGCAGTACGTTGCTGGCAAGCTTAGCCTGTTCATAAATTGTAATGGTTCCGTTTTTATCTATGTACTATGGAACTCTAAACACAAACGATGAAGCAAAAAATTCAGCTGAGAGGCGAGGTTTTTATTGTCAAAATAATAAATGAATGATATTGATTTCTAAATTGTTATACAGTGGTTTTTGCAATTTTCATCGACCTACTCATAAAATAAAACCAATTTTGTTTTAGGAATGTGCAAACATTTTACGTATTTAGTAGTAGTAGAGTTGTTTGTGGAGGGCTCATCCGAGGAAGTACTGTCACCATGCTTATCTCTACCGTGAAGCAGCTGTGCTGTGTTTTACTTTGAAGGGTGTGAGTGAATTAACAGGCTCAAGAGGCTTATCATCATGCCTCAAATTGATAGACGCAGGGCGTTGCATAGCTTTGTGATAGGTAAGGGTTACCACTTAACATCAGGTGGGCCCTGTGCTTGTTCCACCTTCATGTATAATAAAAAAAATATTGCATAAATTGAATAAATATTATTTTCATAATCCACTTGCGGTTAACTCGATGTTCAATTACTATTTTCCAAAAAAAAATAAGTATTAAGTTGGCACCTATACTGTATTACTTACATAGTTGTACTTTTTCATATCAAAATATTAACAAGGTTCCGCATTGAAACAAGCACGTAAGTAATATTCTAAGTTTCGACGCAGGTTTGCGATCCAAAGGCCCTAGCATCTCACTCATAAAATACCCTGTTTATTTGCTACACGCCGCTATGCGTATTGCTTTTCGCAAGGACGACCTACTTCCACTAAATTGCTCTAAAGAAACTATTTTAGTTGGACGAAAACATATTAAATGAAAACTGCTTTTCTTTTAAAGACATATACCCCTTATTCACAAACAAATATCATTCTATAACGGCTTGATAAAGTAGCTTGCTCCGGTTTTTTAAATTTAAATAAAAAGAGCTGAAATGATATTTTAACGCCATTTACCTATCCGAGGATTGTAGGACTGTTATGAATTCGATATGATGTTATTATTTAGTGTCCAGTTCTTAAACTGTTAAAAATAACTAACCAATTTTGATTAAAACTTTTCTGATTCAACTTATGACTTGAATAATATCTTCATTCAAGGCACGTTAAGATGTTGGTCTGAAGACTACGGATCAGTTGCGGTTGATATTAATATAATTTACTTCAGACCACTTAGAAGTTAAACATTTCAATGGTCCACAGAAAATAAATACCATAAGGTATAACATACATACCAAAATAATTTATAATTATGATAAGGAGTTTTCTATCTTTGGTAGTGCTCCCTACAGCGTCGATATACAATTCCTATTGGCCAGAAATCATGAGAGAGGAAAACGTCTATTAATATATTAGAATAATAATGATTATGTTCACAACCATGATAGTTTAAAAAAATATTATTTATTATAAGCCTGAGTTGTCCCACTGCAGGGCAAAGGCCTCCCTTCCCTCCTTCCACTCCTCTCTATTGAGTGCTGTATTTTGCCAGTCTTCCATATAGGAGTCCAGTTCGTCTCTCCATCTTCGCCGCGGTCTGCCACGTGGTCGTCTGATGCCATGTGGGGTCCAATCAGTGGCAGCCTTTGCCCAGAACTCATCCGACATGCGGCAGATATGGCCTACCCAGTCCCATTTTAATTTGCCGACTTGTTGCCCAACGTCTGCGATTTGTGTTCTGGAGCGTAGTTCACTATTTCTAATTCTGTCTGTTAACTTGACGCCAAGGATACTACGCTCCATAACTCTCTGGCAAACCCCGAGTTTGGCCTTTTGCAGATTTGTCATAGACCAGGTTTGTGCGCCATAGGTGAGGATAGGGAGGATGCACACGTCCATGAGTTTACGCTTGAGAGTGAGAAGAAGTTCAAAAATTATAAAAACCAAAAAAAGTGTTCATAAAAATGTAGACAAAGTTGTGCGCGGTTAGGCTGGTAATAATTAAGATTACTACACTAGACTCGCGATCCGGCTAATAGGTCAAAGTTCCTATAACTGCGGCCATTGTAAATTATTGTCGGGGCTGGTAACAAATGTCTGCAATCTATTCATTTATGATTTACAGCTGGGACGGGATGAATGTGTTTATATAATGTTGCCAAATACAGCTTGAATAATTACAATATTTACGCAAGGTTCTCTACTGGAATGTTCACTTTGTGATGAACATCAGTGTAATTATATAACATTCATCGCCTTTCGTGCTTCGGAAGGCACGTTAAGATGTTGGTCTTGACTTTTTCAGTCGTGAAGCCATATCGGATAGCTTCGGGCGGCCTAAAAACTTCGACACTAGAGTTGGCCTCTAGTGTCTTTTAGGCCGCTCGAAGAAAGAAGGAAAACTCGTCCCCCATAATAGGCAACACTCTAGAACACACATTTACAGTTTAGAAGTAGTAGAGTACTATCACACATACACACACACTCCTGACTTTATCAGCCCACTGCTGGACAGAAGCCTCCCCTCATAAAGGGGGATATAACCATAATCCCCACGCTGGGCATGCGGGTTGGTGATTGCTGGGTACAGCTTCTCGCACTGTCGACGCTGCTGCTCGTCGGTAGTCAGAGAATTTAGGTGTACTTGTGTTAGGCTACGCTATGCCAATCAGCCGGCCGCCAGAGCCCCGTTTGTTATACAACAGGATGAAGTTAGCTTGGATTCCGAAGATGGAGGTTGAAACCCCTTACACCTCGTGTTTATTACAGTACTACCAACATACCTTTTTCAATCGTGAAGCAGCATTGCTTTGTTTCAGTTTGAAGGGTGTGGGTCCCGGTGATAGGTACAGGCACATACCACTCTAATACCTCAAGTTGATGGCACCTTCAAAACCTTTGTGACCTGCGAAGCAATACTTTGTTATAAGTAATGGTTACCACTTAACATCACGTGAGCCATGTGTTTATTGCATCATCAGGTAGGTATCTTAAAAAAGTCTCATACAACTAATACATAGGCTCCACACGATGATCGTTTACAGGTGATTGCATTTGGTTTAAACGAATTCGTTCACCAAATGGGCCTATTCACATTAGGTTTGTGACCGAATACGTCGGCCACATTCTATTTAACTAATTATTTTATTTTAAAAAAGCGAAACGGCCTTCCATAACACCTTATAAACTAGGTCGGTCACCGCGAATAAGCTACATTCGGCTCCAGCAGTGACGAGAAACGGCTGCAGTCTAATACAACCAAAACGATCTAATGTAAAAACGCCATGATTATCCCATGTCTCGGATATCAGTACTATGGCACTACATTACTCCCATGTAGATTTAAGGATTAAGGTATATTTATCAAAAACCTGTTAACGATTCAAAATGATCCTATTGTTCTAACTGAATAAATTACATTTGACTTTGACACAGATCCGAAACAAATATTTAAAGATTATGTAAACATTTGTCCTGCACCGGGATACAAGCTTGTGATATTATGCGTCTCATCGCCGACAGACGAAAGCTATCCTATCCTACTAATATAAAAAATTTGAAAGTTTGTGAGAAGGGATGGATAGATATTTGTTACTCTTTCAGGCAAAAAATCTTCCGCCCGCGGCTTTGCTCGCATGGTACCCGGATAAACAGTAGCTTTTGCTTTAATCTAGGTCGCCAACCATGTACATTCCAAGTGTCATCAGAATCCGTTCAATAGTTTTTGCGTAATAATGTAAGCATCCATCCTCGCAAACATTCACATATTTTATAATATTAAGAGTCGTATTTTTCCAACAATATTCCTTATCCAAAACTCATCGTTCCTTAGATATTATACAAAAAACTGTAAGCAGTAAGATCAAACTAAATTATAAATGCGAAAGTTTGCGTGTGTGTGAGTGATATAATATAAAGGCTACTTTTTATCTGGATACCACGCGGGCAAAGCCGCGGGCGTAAGCTAGTTCCTTCAAAAGTTCCTTCTTTTTTTCCTAGCAAAGGTTTCTCAGTATTCTCGAGCAAGTTTTCTTTCTACGTTTATTAATACTGGACATTTTTGTAGTCAATGTAGAAACTCCAAGAAAATACTTTTCCGATTATTCAGCCATTTAATTTTTATTTAACTAAATGCAAACGACGATACCCATTGTGTAGAAACCTTCGCACGGTCAGGTCTCCGCCTGGCTCTGCGGTCCTGCGGTCAATGAGATCAAAAAGGTACGGTACACCGCTATCGGAAAGGGGGCATCGTGCACTAACGCCATCTGGCCCGTAATTGTATTGGCCTATTTACTTTCTTTTTCAATTTGTTCGAGACAGTTGATCCTCTGTAATCTTAAAAGGTTGAAGTGACTATCGTTTTTTAAAAGCAAAAATAAAACTATAATTTTATACATTAATGATATTTTTACTTATGTAAGTAAATGTAACGGACTCTGTGGGCGAGGCCCGTCTGAGAGACAAAAGGTTGCGGGCTCGATTCCCACCGCAACATAAATATTTTAATGATCTGCAAATATTTGTCTTTATTCCGAGTCCTTCCTTCCTTCCTCGTATGAGTTAGTGGCCAACTCTAGTGTCGGAGTTTTTAGGCAGCCCGAAGGCCTTCGACATGGCTATACGACTGAAAAAGCCGAGAATAACATCTTAACGTACCTTCATAAGCACGGAAATTGCTTTGACTGTTTTTGATGTATGAAATATTTACAATAAAAATATGTACTAGAATATCAATCATGTGGAAGCTCTGCTTGTTTGGGGCTAGATGATGCAGTTTGATACTGTCCAGCATTGTTTATTGATTTATTTGATATATTTAATATATACCACAGTATTAAATGAAATGTTGCGATGTTTCGTAAAGTACCTATTTCAATAGTATACTTCATTCCGTCGCTCCACTGGGCTACTGGGCCGAAGAGCGTTGCCAGCACGAACGGGCACCGGCCTGAATAAAATATTGGGATGAGTTTCTGATTTGTGTGGGGATTAGCAGGCCGCGGCTACATTTTTAATTTCTGATCTTGCTGGGATGTAATTTTAATGCATTTCTGCAGTGAAGATGAGTTTGTTCAGTGCTTGTTAATTGGTTTACGTAACGTGACTTTTAAACTGAAATTTTAGAATTTTTTTACCATCCATAAGGGTGCACTTTGAATTTTTTCGAATTTTGGAGTTATTTTAGTTTATTTTGCTTTTGAGAATAAAATCGAAATTAAATTTAACTAACATATTTTATTAATCCTATAAGACACCTTATAATACCGAGGGGAAACTATTTGGATCTTTAAAACCAGTACAGTGCCGTCAAAGATTGACAACTTTTTATCTGGATCTAAGTTGTGTTTTTTGTGATCCATTATCCAGTCATTTTATTTATAGTTTTGTATACCTATATGTATAAAACACAGAACAATCAGAATCCCTAATCTAGCCTTCACTCTAGAATGATTAAATAGGTACACACGCGTATACCCAGCCTGTCTGGCTCCCGCCAAAATAGCGTGGCAGCACATTTGTGTATAAATATTTTGTTCCGAACTCCGATAGAGCGACTACTGTGCTGTTGGTTCATGATCTGCAGTTCTTATAAGCTACACCCACTACGTGAAAAACTAGAATATTTGACAGAAACGCCTAAATACATACGTTACTAGTAAGGAGTAGAACTGGCTTCCGGCGTCTGTTTTCCCGGCCCAGTGTCAGGCCCCGCGAGTCTTTAGATGAATCGGTTCCTTCTAGGCAAGCGTGCTCCATCTTAGACCACATCTTCACCTGTTTCAGGTGTGTTAGTGGTCAAACGTCTGGCTCTTTTTTGTAAAAAAAGTTATTAATAACATCAATCTACTGTGTTGGTTTTCAATAGAAATAAAAATTTGCTAACGTGCAAATCTTGAATGAATGTTCTAGTTAATTGTTATTCATAACTAGGTTAGTGACAGTGTGGAACAATAAGCGAATGTAAGTACCAATACAAACCAACTCAGGTTTTTTGGTACAATAAGTGTAAAAACGTTTTATGGAATAAATCTCTCTGTCTATCTATCCTGTCAAATGGGTTTTTACATCTAGGAGGAGAAGAGGCTTATCAGAAAACACATTTAGTGCTGTACACAATGCCACACGCTGGTAGAATTTCACCTTAACACGTGTAATCTGATTCAAAATACCCGAAACCTAACCCTGTAACGTATCTGTGACGTTGATGTGGGATTTCTCCGTCTCGCATGATATAACTGATGCGGGAAACACGATCCGTATCACGAGCTTTTCAATATATAAATAGTTCGTGCATAAATCATTCGAATTTGTTATATAATAATGGACTTAAAATATTCAGATTGAACATGGAATATTTGATTTAGACTCGAATAACAAAGGCTTTTATAGAAATAGAAATCATTAGCCTTTTAACAAGATACCGCGAAATAAATCAAAGCTAAAAGCATAAGCTTTAATAAAAATATTTATGTAGTATTTTGCTCGTATACGTCATTCATAATGGTTTCATGACAAAAAGAAGCCTAATAATTTGTTTTACTTACTTCGTCTTATTTATAACCAACAACAAGATTACTTTTGTTTCGTAGCTTAGATGAAAGACGTGATTGCGTAACAAACAAACCATTATACTTTGAAAATTTAATTTCCTAGCAATTTCGTAAGGCTACGGCTACAAGCTAAAAGCCTCTGAAAGCCGAACCTCAATTTCTATCAATTACCTGCATGCTATAATCGAATGCAGCATAATAGATTGCCTGTTTTGTGTAACAAAACGCTGCGCTCGGCTATTGAGGCCGGTAATGGATGGCGCGCACCGTTCGACGCCGGTGAGCTATAGCCTCCTTCCTGAGATGCCCGTGTTCTAAAAGATAGTAAGGATAATAGTCGTGGTAGGTATGCTTCTAAAACACGAATGTTGAATGAACGCCAATTTGTCTATAGATATTTTTATGTATACCTTACCTGCGTACCAATCTATAAACACAGATTATGCAAAGCTTTTATTTGTGTATAGTTTTGATATTTTGGCAAATAAGTACATGATGTTCTTGATACAATCCAGAATATACGAATTTTATCTTGTTGAATTTATCAAAATCATATTTGTAATTGAATATTTCCTTGACGTGTGCGTCAACGGCAAACCTTGTTAGCTTTGGAATGGGAGCGAAGGAAGATGGCTTGCAAAGCCGAATTTTGTTTTAAAAGTCATATTGCGTGAAGAAAATGCAACTGACCTAAATAATTGTTGTTGTATTTGTAGGAAATCTTTTAACCGATTTATTTTCAAATCAATTTTGTAAAAAATAATAAAATAATTCACAGAAAAACCCGCAGCAATTAAAAGATTTCTTTTTTAATAAATTTAGTAAAAAATATTAAAATAACCTCACAAAAACCGGGAGCAATTGAAAACAAAGTCACGTAGGCCAATAGTGCTTAGTATTCCAAAAGATTGTGAAACAACTATGAAGTAAGAAAATCCTCGAGACGGTCCGTAGAATTAAGAATTCAAAGCGGACCTTTGAACTTCTGTCCATTGTAGTGCTCGGCGGAAGCAGGCTGATTCTATTTTATGTACGAGAAGAGGTTAAGTAGCGTTACTAGAGATGGTTTACGTAACTAGGTCGTTACTAAGAGCGTGTTCACACGACCGCGCAGGACCCGCGCCGACCACGCGCATACACGTTGTGCCCGCCACTAAATCTGCGTATGCATCGCGTATGCCTTGTGCACGCTTCGCGCACGCCTCGCACCCGCTTGTACTCTTGTAGTACTAGTGTCTAGACTTACTTCGTTCGTGAGTACGGATTTGGCATGAGGCGGGCGCGAGGCGGGTGCGAGGCGCGCGCGAGGCGTGTGCGGTTAGATTTCGGTAAATGCAATTTGATATCTATTGATGTGTCATAAGACTCAAATTATTCAGGTTGGCGCTATAATGGCGACATTAAATGTACACACGGGTACTTGTCAGTAATCTTATACAGGAATAAAAAAATATTTATATATGTAATATATCAATATTGTAGCTCCCATAACATAAGCTCTGCTTAGTTTGGGGCTACATGATGCTGTGTGATAATGTCCCGCATTATTTATTTATTTCATTTATATAATACTATATCCTAAAACTAAAATACATAATTCAAAAAATTATTTTTTCAAACATACTAGGTATATTTCAATTATGGTAATGGTGAAGAAGCACTACCGGTGTGTTCATTTAATTTCGCCAGTACAGCGCCACCCTGGATACAATAAATTTCAAAGCGGGTTCTGACGCGCGTGGCGTTTGCTTGGCGGACGCGTTAGGTCGTATTAAAGGCTCGTCCAGGTAAGGATTTTGTCCAAGGAAGTACTACCACCGTGCCTATTTCTGCCGCGATTCACGGGCAGTGTACCCGTGAAGCAATATTATGTACTTTGTTTCGGTTTGAAGGTAGTACATACGTAAGTAGAATATCAGTCATGTGGTTCCCATAACGGTGGTGTACGGGGTTCCAACCCCCCTCTTCGGAACCCAAGCCAACCTCACCTGCTCGTGGTGCACCCTGCTAAACAACGAACGGGGCTCTGGCGGCCGGCTGATTGCGGCATAACACAGCCTTAATCGGCACAGCTAAATCCCCTGGCCACCGACGGGCAGCAGCGTCGGTGGTGCGAGAAGCTGTGCCCTGCGATCCCCAACCCACATGCCCAGCGTGGGGATTATGGGCATATCCCCCTTTATTAGGGGAGGCCTATGTCCAGCAGTGGACTGATACAGGCTGGTGTGGTGGTGGTGGTGGTTCCCATAATATAAACTCTGCTTAGTATGGGCTACATGAGTGTAGTAGAGCATAATTTATTCATTTATTTCATCTACGCAATATAAGCAACATGCCTTAGAATTCATACGCTCTCGGCCATATAATTTTATTTTACATTCGTGTCATGTGTCTCCAAGTACTGGCTGAACCTCCTCCACCGTTATGGAGCAGTTTTGGATCAGTTATAGAGCAGTTATACCGAGAATTCAATTTAAACGGCAGTTACTTACCGATTTGCGAAGTGAAAGGGCCGTTTGGGGTAAACTGTTACTTTATTAGGAACTGACCGCTTTTGAATCGATTTATTTGTTCCGAATATGGAAAATCATTTGAGATTCAATTTTGTAGAATATAATCCTTATAAATCTATACGAAACATCGTATTATGATTCGTCGGTGGTCTTGCCTCAGCACGAATTCTAAGCCATAAATTAATTAAAAGCGAAAGTGCGTAAAATATAAGTGACGACCAGTGCAGAAGGTTACGAGTTCAATTCCCGCCGCGAGAAAAATGTATGTATTTTCTGCACATAGTTATCTCGGGTCTGGGTGTTTTCTATCTATAGTAAGTATGTATTTACAAAAAAGTGCTTATATTAATAAATAATAAATAGTATGATATATCAGTCATGTGGCTTCCATAATTTAAGCAAACGTAAAAAAACGTGATCTATAATGCAATGCTTCGTAATAGGTAATGGTTACCACTTAATATCAGGTGGGCAATGTCCATCTTCAAGTACCATAAAAAAGCAATTAAAAAAATACAATAATATGAAATCTTTGTCCTTTTATTACGCCAATATTGACGGCCTAAACTTTAGGCTCAATCCGTCAATATTGGCGTAGACCAGGAATACAAATCAGCAACTTTTTGGCAAGGTTGATTTATAAGATAAGCGTGAGCGAAGCCGCGGGTGCTAATTAATATCTTTACAGTTGAACTTAAATTAGTTTTTTATTAACTCAGTACCTATTTGCATGCCACAAGCATGAAGGGTTAGAGAAATAAAGTGGTAAAAATGCTTTCATCTAATTGTGAATAAACATACCCCTAGTACGAATTGCACTGTAGGAAAAAGTTCAAAGTTTTCGTTTCAAAGCTTAATTTGAATGTAACTTTTTTAGACATTTTTTAAACTGGGTTTAAATTTACTACGTAGGTGATGTTATTTTTCTGCAGCTTGCAATGTTTTACATTCATAAGAGTTCGGGAGCTGGGGAACGAAAGCTACGTAGCTTTCAATCGACATCGTTCATCATTTGTATGGAATCGAGGCAGTGGCTCTAGTGAGAGACGCGTGGCACTGACTCCTTACCATATAAATTTGCGTAAACGGAAACGCGATCGAGCTGGTAAAAAACTTGCACTAGGCACTCGTTCAAAACCTTTTCCCGTAAGTGTAACTAATAAATCGAGAAATAAATATTTATTCGTGAACTGCTCTTTTCTTTAATGTTCGAAACTCCTATTCTGTGTTCAATTATACTTCCGTTTATTACATCTGAAGAGATTTTAACCATGTAGTATCGTCTCGATATACCGCGTCGCCTCCCACATTCAGAGTATCTATTTTTTACGCAAAGAAAAAAATAAAATTGATACTTCAGGTGCTCCATTAGTTCCAACCATCGCCACTCCGCGGCGCTCACGTCATTCGTTTTTCGTGTCCCGCGTCGTCACCATCTACTCCATAAAAAGTTTCTTCAAAGTTAGGATATTGGTGAAGTTTTTTTCAGCAGTGATGGGAAAAAGAAAACGCAATAATAAAGATAAAGATGAAAGTCATATTCGTCGAAAGATTCGTCGTTTGGAGAGAAAACTACGACGTTTCAAACGCTACAAAGGTCAGTAATTTAAAACTACCCTAATGTTTTTTCAGATAATAAAATCATTGTATTTATAATTAAACAAAATTTAAAACTCATGCCTATCATCTTAACGTGATAATACGTGATATTATCCTGATGATAACTTATTGTTATTCCTTAAAGTGGTGATACGAGATGTCATCCAGGAATTCATCTTGCACTTTCTTTGTGGTAGTACGTGATGCTATCCAGAAAGTAAAAATTTCCTAAAGCGAAATATTATGTCCTCTTCAGATCATCGTCACACCGATAGTGATACATCCTATCAATCATCATCTGATTGTGAGGAGAATGATATCACAATCGATGCACTAGAAAGTGATTATCAAGAAGAGGACGATGTGGGAATGATAATTCCTCCGGCTTCGGCTCCAGATTTTCGGGCGCCAGAAGCTTCTTCGGCTCCGGGAACTACCTCAATTCCAGGAACTTCTTCAGCTCCAGGAACTTCTAATTCAGATCCAGTGCTGATCGCCAACTCGATTGTAGAATCCGAACAAAATTCTTGTGTAGTGCCCGATGAAATTCTGGAGGTACTTGGTGAAGCCAAGAATTCCGAATTAGCACTAGGTGAAAAAATCCCAAGTGAGATCGCTGAACGTTGGGGTAAGATCCTGCTTGACGGCCTCGCTAAAGACCAGAAAGAGTCGCTTTTAGAGAATATGCTGATCCCTAAGAATTTTCAGTTAGCTCGAGCACCTAAAATGAATCCAGAAGTCAATACAATCCTCTCGGAATCAGCCAAAAACCGTGACAAGAGGTTAGAGAAAGCACAAAACCAACTTGGTTCTGGTATTGCGGGTTTGGTTAATCTCACAAGAGACTTAATTCAATATGATATTCCAAAACTTGAGATCATTAAGAAAATTTCTGAAGTAAGTCAAATTCTTCTCGACTTACATTGCGAAGAATCAATCAATAGGCGAAAACTCGTAGTTCCATTGCTGGACAAAAATTTTTTGAACACAACTCAAGGCATTAAAAGGGAAACCTATTTGTTTGGCGACAAACTTGGTGAGAATATAAAAAATTCAAAAGATATTGAAAGGTCAAGCCAACAAATCAAAAAACCTGCGATGCAGCCAAATTTTCAGAAAAAAACACCTGTGTTGGGAAACGTGCGATATCCTCCTCGTCCCCAGAACAACTTAAGGACAGCAGCAGCTGCAGCACCGAGTCGGTACTACGAGCCGCAGTCTTCAGCGCCGTCGAGGAGGAACGCGAATACGTCGCGCCCGCGCTACACCAAGCCGCAGCCGCCGCTAGCGAACAAATCGCGCGATCGGCGCCGCCGTTAGAGGTATCTCACGCCGGCAGAATACAATATTTTCTAGAAAACTGGTTATCAATTACTGATGACCCAGTTATAATTTCTTATGTTAAAGGTTATAAAATTCCATTTGAATCGTTATTGCCACCTCAGGTTTCTGATTGCAATAATATGCCATTTCCAAGAAACGAAATGACCATTGCTGTTTCCAAGCTTAAAAATCTTGGCGCAATATCACATTGTAATGACAAGTCAGGACAGTATGTATCTCCTGTGTTTTTAACACCAAAGAGCAATGGTGATTTTCGATTTATACTCAATTTAAAAAGTCTTAATAAATATATTACTGCCCCTCATTTTAAGATGGAAGATATACGTACGGCGTCAAAATTGGTATCTTATGGAGCTTATATGGCCACAATTGATCTTAAAGAGGCATATTTTTTAGTGCCTATCCATCCGTCGCATAGAAAGTATTTAAGATTCAAAATAGACCAGCAGCTATTAGAGTTTAATTGTTTACCTAATGGTCTTAGTTCTGTGCCATATGTGTTTACAAAACTTTTGAAGCCTCTTTTAGCCCTTTTGCGTGAACAAGGCCACACAGTCGTTGCGTATCTCGATGATATATTATGCATTGGTATAGATTATGAATCCTGCGAAAAGACAGTTAATACTGTAGTTACCAATTTACAAAATCTAGGGTTTATCATTAATTATGAGAAAAGTAACATGCAACCAAAACAATTAAGTAAATTTTTAGGTCTTGAAATTAATACTTTGACTATGTCACTGCAATTGCCTACTGAGAAAGTTGATAAAATTATACATTTAGTTGAAAAGATAAGATTTAAAAAGTCAATTTCTATACGCGACTTTGCAAAATTTCTAGGAACGCTTACAGCTTCTTGCCCCGCCGTTGCTTACGGGTGGTTATACACTAAACGCTTTGAGCGTGAAAAATATTTAGCGTTGCAACAACATAATGACAATTATGATTCACAGATGAATTTCAAAGAATATCTTAACGAGGATTTTAATTGGTGGTCTACCATTGCTGATAAAGCTCAAAATAGATTGCACAAAAATAATTATTTCTTAGAAATATATACAGATTCATCCTTAACTGGATGGGGTGCCTCATGCGATGGTGATATAGCTAGAGGTCACTGGTCTGCATGCGAAAGGGAAAACCATATAAATTACCTCGAACTTCTCGCTGCTTTTCTCGGTTTAAAATCATTTTGTAAGAATAATTGTGACATTAACATTTTACTACGAATTGATAACACCACTGCAATATCATACATAAATAGAATGGGTGGAATTCAAATACCACACCTTAATCAAATTACTAGGGAAATTTGGCAGTGGTGTCAAGCGAGAAATATTTATATCTTTGCTTCAGACATCAGATCTCGTGATAACACCGATGCCGATCGAGCTTCCAGGCATACCAACATAGATACGGAATGGGAATTAAATTCTAAAAGTTATAAAAAAAATGTAAACATTTTTGGTCAACCTAATATAGATCTATTTGCATCTCGATTAAACAATAAATGCGCCCAGTATGTTTCGTGGAAACGAGACCCAAACGCTTATGAAATCGATGCATTTACGATATCATGGGAAAAATGTTTTTTTTATGCTTTTCCACCATTTGCCTTGGTCCTAAAATGTTTAAGAAAAATTATCGATGATAAAGCTCATTCTTATCGTCCCATACTGGCCAAGTCAACCATGGTATCCTGTGTATAAAACACTGGTCAATTCTAAAATATTATTTTTAAAGCCAAGTAAAAGCCTTTTGTTATCCCCTTCCAGGGAACACCATCCGTTGTGGCGCAACCTTACCCTGGCGTGCGCTATATTATCCGGCAGGCATTCCTGAGGCAGGATATTCCAGACAGTACTGTAGAAATTATGATTAATTCCCTTTCATCTAATAGCATAAGTCAGTACAATGTAGCAATTAAGAAATGGTTCAATTTTTGCCAATCAAATAATCTTGATTGTTATGATGTGAGCGTAAAAGAAATATTGGAATTTTTAACTGAGCAACTTCAGGATGGAGCAAGTTACGGCACTTTAAACTCTTTCCGATCTGCCTTGTCTCTCATAATAGGTAAAGATCGTTGTAATAGTGATTACATAGCTAGATTTTTTAAAGGTGTCTTTAAGATGAGACCTAGTTTTCCAAAATACAGTTCCACCTGGGATCCTAATATCGTCTTGGAATATTTATCGAATATTTACCTTAATGACTCTGTTTCACTTGAAATGTTAACCAAGAAATTAGTAACTCTTCTCGCGTTATCCACAGGACAACGTGTGCAGACGTTATCTGTGATAAATCTGGATTGTATTTTTATTCAAAATACTTATGTCGCTATTACAATTAATGATATTATTAAGACATCCATGCATAATCGTCGTAATCCAAAATTGGTGATTCCATACTACGCTAATGAATCTATTTGCCCAGCAAAAGCTTTAAATTCTTATGTGGAACGAACAAGTCAGTTTCGAAACCTCCCTAATACAGAGAGACTCTTTCTCACGATAAAGAAACCCATCCACAACGCAAGTTCCCAAAGTTTAAGTCGATGGATCAAACAAACAATGTCACAAAGTGGCTTGGATGTTACCATATTTACAGCGCATAGTACTCGACATGCGTCGACATCAGCAGCTAATCGGTCTGGAATATCCATCGACTTAATCAAAAGAACAGCTGGGTGGACAGGGAACTCACTCTGTTTTGCAAAATTTTATAATCAACCCTTATATTCTTCTGAAGACTTTTCTTTTGCTGAAGCAGTACTTTCACGTAAATAAATTACTAGTACCTAATGAAAGTTTAAATTGTATTGTATTAGGTAAATGTTAATTTTATAATACGGTTGTATAATTAACCACTACTGTTATACAATCATTAACTGCTTTTTCTTTTAGATTAAAGCAATTTATTAAACTTTTTTATTTTAATTCTGCAACAAACGCTAAACATCTACATGGTTAAAATCTCTTCAGATGTAATAAACGGAAGTATAATTTAAGGTTAAATGAACTTACCTAAGTGAAATTCAACCGGAATTATACGACGTTTATTACATCTGAAGAGATTTATAGTCCCACCCATCCCATAGGACATGCACACATCTTTAATTATGATCCTATACTAAAACCCAAGTGTTGCAGAATTCAGACAAGCGCTAAAACAAATGACGTGAGCGCCGCGGAGTGGCGATGGTTGGAACTAATGGAGCACCTGAAGTATCAATTTTATTTTTTTCTTTGCGTAAAAAATAGATACTCTGAATGTGGGAGGCGACGCGGTATATCGAGACGATACTACATGGTTAAAATCTCTTCAGATGTAATAAACGTCGTATAATTCCGGTTGAATTTCACTTAGGTAAGTTCATTTAACCTTAAATTATACATTACTTACCGAGTCTCGGGTAAAGGCATTGAGTAATTCACAAAGCAAAAATATGAAGGGAACGTTTCAATATTGCAGAGGAAAATTAAATGTAGAAACTTAAAGTTAGAATTTTCAAATAAAGTAGTGTTACGATGAAAATGTTCTTAAAACGCCCAGACTGCGGTATTCTCAAAATTTACACACATATCATGCGGGTGAGGGCGTGCCCCCATACTTAGAGGTTTACTATTGTAGAGTTGTGGAAATAATATTTTTTTATTGACCAATGGAACATTTTTACACAACACAATTATGTAGCCTCAAAATAAGCAGAACTTGTGTTATGGGAAACAAAATGACAAAATATAAACAGATACGCCAATAAATTATATCAAACAATTATTATTGACCTTCATACAATAGTTAAATAATCCTTCTATTTAGGGTGACGTTACCGAACCGGTCAAACGAACCCTTATGGTGCCGCTTTGTCCGTCCGTCCGTCCGTCTGTCACAGCTGATTATTTCAGGAACTACATAAGCTACCGACTTGAAATTTGGTGTAGATTCAAAATGCAATGACTGAATAAGATTGTCAGTGAAAAAATAAAACAATATTTTCATTTTCATCCCCAAAAGGTTCAAATTAAGAAACGTCAAAATTTCAAACTGGTGCCAATAGGTGTGTAGGAGTGGCATATCATATGAAAGAGGTCAATTGTATATTAATTATATAATTTATTTTTTCAAAAAATTACCATAACCCGAAGTTCCGAAGTTTTCAAAGCCAGAAATCTGAAACTAATATATGTTAAAGACGAATATCTATATTTAACATGAAAATTATAGCGAAATCCCAACCTTAAACAGTTTGGGGGGTTGAAAAATAAAAAGGGGGGGTTGCTAGGTCAAGTGGGGTATCAACTGAAAAAACTTAATTTGAACAATATAAATTGTTTTGATATCATGCATAGTTTTTGATTTAGGATGAAAAAAGCTCAAAAAATTACCATACCCCCCCCCTTAACTCAGTACTTAACGAAGTGAGAAACCTGAAATTTATAAATATTATTGAAGTATATTTATATTTTACATGAAAATTATAGCGAAGTCTCCACCTAAAACAATTTTCAAGCTATAAAGTAAGTTACACGGTCAAATATGGTGTTATCTGAAAGGCCCTAATTTGCCCATTCTAAAGCCGGTTTTTTTTTTCTATAGGACGTACATATTTTAATTACGAAGAAACCTTACTAATTTGTATTGCACGCCATTGACGTCAACCGCGGTGGGCGAGTCAACTCGCACTTAACCGGTCTTGTTTCAATTGAGCGCCAACTCCTGGTGTCGAAGTTTTTAGGTCGACCGAACGCCTAAACGACTAAAAAAGTCTATTACCTTAAAGTGCCTTTCGAAGCACGGAACCGCTAAATGACAATAAACGGTCACGCATACAAGTAGTAATTGACAGGAGTGTTCCTTAACCATGATGATCTGCTAAAAACACCGAACTAAGCCACGCCACGAGTGCATCGTAATAATTATCATAAAGTTTTATGAAAAAGTAAGCTCTTCATACAATCCCTACAGCATGATTGTATAATTTACTTATTTCAGTATCCCACAGGGTACCAATAAAATGATGATAAACCCGCTCACAGTACAACCCCACCTCTTCAAGAGCAATAAACCGTGCACTTTATTTGCAGATCGCCCGCATACCGCCCGCGCCCAAATCTGCCCAACAGTCTTGCATTCGGGATTTTAACGCTGAATTATCACATTTCTCTAAATTTACATATAAAATGCGGTTTAAATCAAAACATATTATTCGAATACGAGATTTTCATAAATTATTTCTACTTGATGTAGAATCAACTTTTGTTATTCTTTATCTAATGGAAATGAACTAGGTATGTCAATTCTTGGCAAATGTAGTGCCTTTGCCTACACCCCAACCCGTTTATATTTTTGTGTCCAACAGTTTTAAATCGGATACTATATATTTCAACAACTTGATTTCCAATTATATTAATCGATGCTCCTTATCCATAGAGTTATCCTTACGTAAACCATATCTGGGTTAGTCAGAGGGAATTTAATGGTAAGTTGAATGAAGCTCTCTCAATGCGACGGATACCTAACCGAACTTTGGCCAAGGTTCGCGTTCTGTCTGCCGAGTCATCGGCGTGAACCTTTGCCAAAGGGAGCCAATGTAGTTCCCCATTCGAATCTGTATTTTTTTTTCTGAATGAAAGATACGTGGTTGTTAAGGTGTCCTATGTTTGATGGAAAAAAAATTGACAAAAATAAAATTAGATAATGACAAACAAAACAAAACAGAGCTAACTTTGAGCATTGGTTAACGTTGAGTAGCATTCTTATTAAGATGGTTTATGTTGTAATGTTTGAGATTTTGTGAGCGTGATCTATGTATGTGTGTTATTTGATTTATGACTTTACTTGATTTATTATTTCTTATTTTTTGACATCTAATTAATTATTTGATTTTGATTTGTTTTTTTATTGTAATTGGTTTTGTTACCGTTTTCATTAAATTTATTAACTGTACCTCTATGTATGCTGTGTATTCGAAATATCATGATGATGGTATAAAGGCGTAACAAACTAACACACACACTTTCAAATTAATTATCTACAAAATCCTGATATTTTTTTTGCTGACTGTGTAGTACAACTGCTAAATGAAAATAGTTGCTAGAGCTCTAAGGAGGTTTAAGCACAGACTCCAAAGCACCACCGTTCTACTCCTAATGGTATAATATTAAACGCTAAATGAATTCATGTCATTTATATGCACTATCAGAGCGTGTAATCTCTGCAATCCTTTCCGTTTCATCTCCGCCCTAGATGAGGCATATTATAACTAAATCTCTTTGTTCCTCTGTTATGCCGAAAGGTATTCAAGCAACCATAAGATTCACAGGTTGAATAAATAATGTTACGAATGTATGACTGAAAGCAGAGAGGTCCCAGAAGGTACTTCATACTTTGACTGTAAATTGGGTTTCATTGGCGAGGGAGCTCGCCAAGGTCACTTCTGATATTCATGGAATTTTTATCTTTCATTTTACGAATTGTGTTTGCCTTCCAATATCGAATTGGGTTACGATGGGCCGAGTTCCATAATGGGTATTCGAATCAAATAAATCAGCTTTGATAATCGCTGCGATACAAATATCTGGGCATTGTTTTGACGTTTGCTTTGTGAGTTTTACAACTCCGTTTTCATGGTTTTTGTCAATAACTACTGAAATAGATGACAGCTAAATCCTACTGATATTGAGAAAGTTTGTGAAATGTGAGTGAATATGTCAGGATTTATGTTTTATTACTCCTTTTATTTCCTTCCTTTTTACTAAAACTACAAAACGAATTCACCTGATATTTTGCAAAATGATGTATACGGAATAACAAGTAACCTACTTTTTGGGGATTCATATGGGTACCACGCAAGTGGAACCGCGGGTAGAAGTTAATCAAATCACATCACACTTAATTCGAAATGCGAAAGTTCATCTCAACTCTATAACCTCTGAACTGGAACTGCTGTACTGGATGAACTTGGAATATACATAAATTGCGACCTAAAAAAAAGATTCCGATGAATTGAGATCCTTTTTTGAAGTCGGTTAAAAAACACATCAATATGCTATTTTTTAGCCCGGCAACTCGTGAGTGAAGCCACAAAAAGCTAGTAGGTTTCTTTTGGATCACAATTTTGAATCAAATTTTCAACGTTCACTAACGATAGCATCTCCAAAGAATAAAGTTAATAGTGGAATTGAACGAGCTCAGCAACTAGCAGAGTTTTGAGCATACTGCGTAGAGGGCTCTCCCTCTGAGCCAAATATTCTTGCGATTGGTTCGCAGACGGAAGTTTTAGTGTGGTTTGCAGATAAGTTTAGTCTAAGGTCCGCTCAATTTGGTGAGAATGAGGGCCCTAGACTTCTACCCCATTTCTACTTGACAAAACATTAAATTCTAAAAATGTAATTGAAGCTATTCATAGATTTTTTGCCAAAAAAAATTAATTAACTTGGAGCATTTTTCAACTCCTCAAACGCGGTCTAATAATTTGATATGAGTTATATTTCGTAGGCTGCGTCCGACAATCTTAACTAATAATAACTGGGACCAACATTCGCAATATATCGATACTCCAGACGTAGCAATGAGAAAAAGATAGAGAAAACTGAAGGACCACTACCGTGCCTTATTCAGGCACTTTACCCATATCCATCCCATGTTTAACAGGTGAGAAAATTACCCTTTTATGAAAACAGAAGCATCTTTTATTATGTTATTTTATGTTTCCTCGTAAACACTTTCCTTTGAAGTGCTTGAGGCGTATCATTTCGTATTTATATATGAGTTAAGGAAGATTCCGCATGATCAACACTTGGATGGATATCCTTTATTTGCATTGTTAGAGAAGGCTGCACGGTGTAATTGTAGTATATCAATAATTGTACTCCCTACTAATATTTTAAATGTGAAAATTTTGTGACTTGGATTAACACAGAGGCTTTTATATTATTAAGGTCGGAAGCCGCGAAGTCGGGGGCGGAAGTTAGTTTTAGTTATTAATATAGTAGATAGCTCTATGGTCTACGGGCGTGGTTACGTTTCTACGACGCGTATAGCAATAGTTCTAAAGGCGTAGCAAAAGTTAACAAGAGTAGCGATGGTTCGACGAGCGTAGCAATAGTTGTATGAGCGTAGCAATAGTTAACAAGTGTAGCAATAGCTCTACGGCTTTAGATAGATAGATAGATAACACTTTATTGATCACCACAATCATACAAGTAAAAGTAACTTAATCTAAGTATTATGAACTAGAAGGTAACACAATTGGCGGCCTTATCGCTTAAAGCGATCTCTTCCAGGCAACCATAGTATGGATAGGAAGAGCAAAGCTTTAGAGGATGGCGGTGCACTAATACAAGATTATGCATATTACAATTAAATACAATGTTAAGAAGGAACTTAGGAACTATACATAAAATTCTAATAAAACATAATAATATTAATTATAACCCTAATACATACAATAATAAAATAAAAAAATACTAATACATAGTTTAAAAGAAAAAAGACGTGACGGAAATTCAAACGCTAACTAACTATAAGAAAGTGATAAATAGTGTTGTGCTTTAGCTATAATTCTACGCGCGTCACAATAGCGGAAGTAGCAAAAGCTCTACGGGAAAAGCTATTGCTTACGGGAGAAGCTATTGTTCTATGGGAGAAACAATAGTTCTCTACGAGCGTAGTCATAGCTCTACGAGCGTAGACATAGTTAACAAAGAGTAGCAATAGCTCTACGGGCGTAGCTCTAATTAACAGGAGTAGCAATAGCTCTACGAGCGTAGCAATAGTTCTTCGGTTTGAGCTATAGTTCTACGAGCGTAGCAATGGCTGAACATGGATGTAACCAAATCTTTCATGTGTTACCACAGTATGTTTTCATGTTTTCAAAAATGTAGAATTAACGTTTCTCTAGGTTATATTTTGTACTTAGATGGCGGTGGTAGTTTATTAACACAATTACAGTATCTCGACATCGTTTGATCATGTACTTTATAATTGGAAACTACGTCATCTGTACATCGTTAGTATGATCATTATAGTGAGCGAAGCTTGTGTTCCCAAATAATCGATGTATTGTTACACAATATGTTGCTTTAATGTATTGTTACATCAACCTCTCATTATAATTCCGAAATAACTCTGTTGTGTCAATATTTGATGCCGCCGTCGTTAATTTCTCAAAGAGCTAGATAACATTTTGGTGTTTGTTGGTAATTTGCGTTGTTCGGAAATAAACGTTTGATTTATAATATAATATAAAATATATTATTTTATTTATCTGTTAACATATTTGTGGGCGGCACTTGACTTAGACTACCACTGAATTGAGAAGAGTATAATCAAAGGGCAGGCTATGCCCAGCAGTGGGCTGAAAATGGCTGAAATGATGATGATGCTTTTCAAAAATGTGTAAATTTTGACGAACCCAAGTGTACCACAGTGTTCCAATGGCAATAATAAATAATAAGCTTACGTGCTAATATAGGTTAGTATGTAGGTACTTTTACTTTGTTTTTATGTTCCCGGCCTAGTTATTTTTCTCGCTCATTCTGTACTTATTTGTTTTTAGCGTGAATCTAGTGTCTAGACAAACCTAACATAGGTTTAAGACATTACTAACCAGAGTTTGTTAAAAGTTTATTGAATAAATAAATATCTATTTATCTTTACAATAACAGAAGTCTTCCTCATATTTCTATGATAGTTATATTAAAAAGTCTCGGTTTTGAACATGTTTTTAACATGTTTCCGCAAGAGTTTTTCTCAATCTCAGAATCCTAATTTTCCATAACAAAATCATAGGAATTGTAGGAACCCAAGTGTTGAAACTATTCATTTGAAGTGTCGTAAATATATACTGCTTTATTCGAGAACTTTCCTAAAACTGAAAGCCATTTTTTACTTTGACTAGAGAAAGTCCCCCCCATGGTTTCGAGGAGTTGCAGAGTGGGGTGATGGGGGGATAAGTCATCGTTTAGTGGGCTATCGGGCGGTGTTCACGCATCATTTGCCGTGGTGAGGGGAACTTTTGCTGAATTCCGAACTATGTATTGTACCCTAATGGGGAAAAGGATGCTGAAATATTTCAATCTTGTTAAGAGGATTCTTCGCTCAGATGATTTAGATAAAAGTATTGTCCTTTCGCTGTGACGATTCCGGGATAGTCCTTTTCCTTCCGTAGATGGGAAAGGCGACAGTACTCAATACCCATCATCATCATCATCAGCCTATAGCAGTCCACTGCTGGACATAGGCCTCCCCTAATGAGCGCCATTGCGCCCTGTCCTGAGCTCGACGCATCCAGCTTCTACCAGCAGCCTTTCGCAGATCGTCACCCCACCTGGCCGGAGGGCGTCCTACACTACGTTTGCCGAGCCGCGATCTCCACTCAAGAACTCGTTTACCCCAACGGTTATCGGTTCTTCGGCAGATATGGCCAGCCCACTGCCACTTCAGTTTGCTAATTCTCTGAGCTATGTCGACAACTTTAGTTCTATGTCGGATAAACTCGTTACGGATTTTATCCTTCAGAGAAACCCCGAGCATAGCTCGTTCCATAGCTCGCTGAGCGACTTTAAACTGGTGGACCAGCCGTGTCCACGTTTCGGCTCCGTATGTCATGACGGGTAGGACGCACTGATTGAAAACTTTTGTTTTCAAACATTGCGGCATGGGTGACGAGAATACTCGACGCAGTTTTACAAATGCTGCCCAACCCAGCTGAATCCTCCTCTTGGCCTCCTTCTCAAAGTTGTTTCTACCCAACTGCAATATCTGCCCGAGGTATGTATACTCCGAAACAACTTCAAGAAGGTGTCCATTAACGACGATAGGACTCGGATCAATTCGGTCATTGACCATAACTTTGGTCTTGTCCAAATTCATGCCGAGACCAATCTTTCGCGAGGCTGATGCTAGGCCGTCCAGCATCTGTTGCAGCTCCTCCAGCGACTCCGCCATTAGGACTATGTCATCAGCGAATCGCAAGTGTGAGATGTGCTCGCCGTTTATGTTTATGCCCATACCTTTCCAGTCCAGCGTCTTAAACATGTCCTCCAACGCGCTTGTGAACAGTTTCGGAGATATGACATCTCCCTGTCTCACTCCGCGGCGCAGTTGGATGGGTTTAGACTGCTGGTCCTGTACTCGGACACTCATAGTGGCGGCTTCGTACAGACATCTCAACACTTCGATATAACGATAGTCCACTTGGCATCGCTGCAAGGATTCCAGGACAGCCCAGGTTTCTACAGAGTCAAAGGCTTTCTCATAGTCCACAAACGCCAAACACAGGGGCTGATTATACTCTTCGGACTTCTGTATAATCTGCCTCACTGTGTGAATGTGGTCTATGGTGCCATATCCTCCGCAAAACCCGGCCTGCTCCGGTGGCTGGAACTCATCGAGTCTTCTGGCGAGACGATTTGTAATTACCCGAGAGAACAGCTTATAGATGTGACTCAAGAGCGAGATGGGTCTGTAATTTTTAAGAAGCGTCCTATCTCCCTTCTTAAAAAACAGAACCACCAAGCTCTCATTCCACGCCTTTGGAGTTCTCCCACAGTGAAGGACGGAGTTGAAGAGGTTCTGCAGCTCCTGCACTCCTGCTCCTGCAGCAATACTCATCATCATCATCATTATTATCCACAACTCGAATTAATCCTCTGCTGAATATAGGCCTCCTGAAGTTTGTGCCATCCTCAAACCTACTAATCTTATAAAAGTGAAAATTTGAGAGGATGGAAGTTTGTTACTCTTTCACGCAAAAACTACTGAACGGGTTTCAATATCAATAATCAATAATACTTTTATTTTGCTACAAAGTAATTATTACATGGGTTGGGATTTCCTCTTTTAAGTTGCATTAACCTGTGTTAGAGGAGTCCCCTCTTTATGGTGGTTAGGCTAGTGATGTACTAAGGTATCTTACGTATAAAGTATTTAAACAGATATTTTGCGTAACAAATAGATGGTGGTAAACATAAGAAAGGTTCTACAAAAATTGAAAGATAGATAGGGTGCATGCCAAAACAAGTACTTAACATATAATTATTTAGTTATAATCTTAATACTGGTTAAGGTAGTTTATAAATATTTATATGTATAATAAATAGACAGGCTAATATTGTAAATGCGAAAGTTTGTGTAAACGTTTAGGTAGGTTCGATTAGGATAGAACTAGGAATATACATAGTTTGAAGCTATAAATAACATATACGAAGCCGCGGGAAGGAGACTAGCGTAACCTAAATAAACAATCCCTATGAGGGTATTTTATAAATGTAGGTAAATCCTAGTTTCTCTGTACCCTTGATAGTGAACTTGATAGTGGCTTTAGATCAAAATTAGAATATAAATAAATAAATAAATAAATAATGCTGGACGTAATCACACAGCATCATGTAGCCCCAAACTAAGCAGAGCTTATATTATGGGAACCACATGATTGATATACTACATATATAATTTTTGTAAATACATACATATCATACATAGGAAACACCCAGACCCGAGACAAATATCTGCAGAACATGCAAACATTTGTCCCGCAGCGGGAATCGAACCCGCAACCTTCTGCGTCTCAGGTGGACCTTCGCCCACTGCGCCACAGAGGCCGTCAAATATACTTAGTTTGTGACCTATATTATCATATAGACAACTTTTTATTTGGTACCGATCATTCCTGAGGATGCCTTATGGGGAAGGCGAAACATTGTCGAATTTCTGTTGAGTTTTTGTGTATTTATGTGTGTGTCGTTTCTCCAAGCTAATTACAGGTTAACGTGTTGTTTTTATAATTTGGTGGAAGAGTAAGTAGACGGTTGCATTTATTAATGATTGCATCTTTGCTTGTTCTTTCTCTGATTTGCATGTGAATCTGCGAGCGGGAGGGCTTAGCATGCGTATGCATTTTGTGGAACTTGTCAGAGAAAGTTAGCGGAATTTGTACTACATATTTTGTCTTGTAGAATATCTTCTAAGTTTGTAGTTAATTAAAGTTTCTCTTTGACTTTGACCTTGACTGAATTGACTGGTGTGGTTGTTGTAGTTTTAATAATATTTTTACACTAAATACATCAAAAAGCGGATTCTTTTAAGCTCTTCCACAAACTCAATAGATTCGTCAAGTCTCCCAAATCCAAAGAATTTATCGCAATAAATAGTACATTGTTAGCCAACAGGCGAAGTAATTTAATTCTGAATAATCGCGTCTGGCCCGTGGGCCATTAAGTGCGTACCTGGCCCTTTTCAATAGGTTTTCTTTATCTCCGAGCCGACATCCGGACATTATGCTCGGTTACCCGGGTTCGGGGATGGCCCAAGTTTGATAGTATGAGATAAGAACTAGGGAAAATTATTTTTATCTAAATCTTTCTCAGATCTGGTCAACAGTTTGGCCCAAAACTAAAAAAACAGCATTGTTTTTTTTTTTTATAAAAAGTAGTTATTCAAGGTAAATACCCTAGACAATAGACCTTAAGGTATATTGTCTAGGGTACTTCGTTCATGGCTTAAGGGTACTTACTCAGTACTAGGACTACATACATTAGGTCAGATAATTAAATGCAAAGAATTTATTTATTATCGACTAATTTCTCTACCGTCAGATAATCCAGTAAAAAGCTTATCCATTAAATATATTCAAAATATAAATGAAATCACGCATTCTATTTATAAATGATGATAAATCGGGATTCAAACTCCTTAAAAAGAAATTAGTACTCAACAGGGTAAATCAAATTAATTAACTGAACCTAAAAATTAAGAGCAAAAAGGTTATCCCCGAGACCACAGACAAGAGGGCCACGCATTACTCGGTTAATATCGCATTGATCCGGCTACCGGAGTTACGAGATCCGGTTTACGACATCGTGTAATATGTAACCCATCCCCGGCCGGATAAAAATTAATTGCCTCCATTGAACGTAGGCCTTGGAGCTTCTCTTTTATCAAACTCTATGTTTGAAGTGAGGGTTGTGTTGAAGCAGTAGATGCACCAGCCAAGTGCTTGTGGCGTGGCTCTTAGCAAATCATCTTGGAGGCAACACTCCGCCCGACCACTATTTAGATAAGATCTAAGTGCTTCAGAAGGCCCGTTAAGATATTGGTCCCGGCTTTTCAGTCGTTAAGCCATGTCGGAGACCTACGGGCAGTCTAACACCAGAGTAGGCCAAGAAGAAGAAGAACCTGCCAAGCGTGGTGATAGGACCTATAAGAAGGACCTAAGGAAGGATAAAACTAATCACTTCTTATGGGTAGTCTAAGTATACGGTTTAAGTGTTTTTAAAATATCCCAGAAATTTGACCCAGACAAGACTTGTACCTTTGATGCGGGGATAGGTCGGGTTGAGGTTCTGCAAGTCCAATTTTTAAGATACCTATTTTAAATAACAATCTTAGAAATAAAGTGAGGATTATTACTTTGAAAACTAAACAAACGTTTGAAGGTCCATGGTTCCAATTAATTATTGAAGCCAACAAACTCATTGTATAGAAAGGAAAAAGGTGACCAAACGCAAGTAGGTATAAGATTAGGTTAATGGGGTCCTTTACAAATTTAACGTAACCACTAGAACCATACAATGAAATAACTGATTACTACTGTTATAGATACAAAAGTAAGAAAATGAAAAAAATAATAACTTAAAAAAAAATTAATTCACGCAGAGTTTCTTGCTAATTCTTCGCGTCGCGTCGTTCTTTTTTGGTCGCGTTACAAATTGGTGTAATTTAAGACTTTTCAAAGTGTATGTACTATAAATGCTTATTAAATAAACGTATTTTGATTTTGATTTTTGATTTTTACAAAGTGTGATGTATTTCAGGTTATTTTTATAAATTTCAATATGCATAATATCATATTATGTATTTTCGAGCCAAGACGCGGGAATAAGCTGGTTTATTTAATAATCAGCGATTTACGATCCACATCCGCCTCGAGGAAAACTCGCGTATTTTTATGAATTCTTTGATTGACTTTGCCGTCTAACCTGGAGCTTATTTACGACTCAAATAATTGAAAAGGTTGATGCAAACATTTTTATTATAATTTGTTTTGCAAAGATATTGGATTTATGAAGCCTTTCAGAGTTCCCTAGTTTTCCACGGTTTAAAAGACTTTTTAGGGAAATACTTTTTGTTTTAAGTAATTATTCTCTACCGCTTTTTAATAATAATGAAGGCTTTTCTTTAGCTTTCAAAAGCAGTTGAATTCCCTCTAGCACATAAGCATGCTTTTGAAAAATGCCCAACCCAATTAATCCCTACCTGTCCCGAAATACCTCAAAGCTAAACCCCTTAATTCACATCGTTTTAATTTCCAAAATCCCAAGATTCCATCCGGGGGCACATCATTCATGCGGGTGTCCCTCGAGAGGAGTTATTAAGCCCGAGGACCCGAAGGTCCAACATAAATACGGCTTAGAAATTAAGCGAGTCTAAGGCCATTGTGCAGCGGTATGCGTGCCGGGATATTTATTGTCCTTGAGCCGCAAATCTGGTTATTGTTTGGGAAAATGCGGTGAGAAGGGTGTCTTATTGGATAATGCGTACTTATGTACGTGAGTTTATAGATGTGGATTGAACGTCCTATTGTAACAGCTGACCCCGTGCTCGGTGCTTTGTTCTGCACCACTCGATTTGACTTGGACGAACGATATTACCCAACCTTGTTTGTTATTACTTATACTCATACCAATATATTTCTCTATGTGAATATTTAGTACAAAAGATTTAGTCAGTCAATCTCAATAGACAAATAAAAATATATTTAAATTAAATAGGTGTAAATACCAAGCACTATCTTTCGCCCGCGGCTTCGCACAAGTGGTAGCCAGATAAAAAGTAGTCTATTTTGTTATTCCTGGTCTAGAACTACATTATATCATGTGCAAAACTTCAGCATAATCAGTCGCGTTAAGATTCTTAGAATTTTTTCCCTAATATTTTGACGCCCGTTATACCGAGTTTTTTAAGAACCAAGTTTTTTTATAATATTTGAATAAAATGTGAAACCCGTATTGACCCCATATAATATTTCCCACCCCGATTAACCCCCTTAGGTATTGTATTGCAAAAAATAGTGAAATAGGTATTTCTTTATTTTTATTAGTCTCTATGCAAAATTTCAAGTTGTTAGGTAAAGATTTGTTTCGTCCCCCATACCTTGAACCCCTTAGAGGTTGATTTGCGAAAAATACTGAAATAGTTGTTTAATTTATTTTTATTAGTCTCTGTGCAAAATTTCCAATCAGGTGAAGATTGTTTTTGTTCCCCATATAAACTTTGCCTCCCCCCTTTTCCCACTTAGCTTGAACCTCTTAGGCGTTTATCTGCAAAAAATGCTGAGATAACTATTAATTTATTTTCATTAGAGGGTCTCAAAAGAGAGTTCAGAGTCTTTGTGGAAAAATTTAAGTCCATAGGACTTTTTGTGTCTATACAAATTTTTGCTGCCCCCGTCTACCCCCTTAGGGGTTGAATTTTGAAAAATGCTGATATTGGTTTTTATTTATTTTTGTTAACGAGTCCCTGTGCAAAATTTCAAGTCGATAAGTAAAGTGTTTTTATGTCCCCCATAAAAAAATCGGTCTGCATTGTTTACCCCCTTAGGGGTTGAATATTGAAAAAGGCTGAAGTAGGTTTTTATTTATTTTTGTGCGCTGTTTGTCGTTAGTCTCTGTGCAAAATTTCAAGTCGATAAGTTGTTTTTTTATGTCCCCCCATAAAAATCTGCCATCATCGTTTACCCCCTCGGGAATTGAATAAAATTAATGCTGATATAGGTATTTTTTCGCGTTCATTAGAGAGTCCCTATGTAAAATTTCAAGTCAATAAGTAAAGATTTTTTTATCTCCCATACATCATTGACCACCCCCGTTAACCCCCATTAGGTTTTGAATTTTGAAAAAATCGAAAATAGGTTTATATTTATTTTTATTAGAGAGTCTCTCTGCAAAATTGTATGTCGATAGGTAAAGTTTTTTTTGTCCCGCTTACAATTTTTGTCACCCCCGTTCATCCCTTAGGGGTATATTCGCGAAAAATGCTGAAATAGGTGTTTCATTATTTTTATTAGAGAGTCTCAATGCAAAATTTCAAATCAATAGGTGAATGTTGTTTTTATTCCCCATACAAACTTTGTTACCCTATTTGTACCCTTTATGGGTTGATTTGCAAAAAATGCTGAAATAAGTATTTTTTTCGTCACCGATACAAACTTTGCCACCCCAGTTAACCCCTGTAGGGGTTGTATGTCGAAAAATCATAAAATATTTGGTTCTTTATTTTTATTAGAGAGTTTTTGAGCAAAATTTCAAGTCAATTGGTGAAGATTTTTTTCGTCTCCCATATAAACTTTGCCAACCCCGTTAACCCCTTTAGAGGCAGAATTTCCAAAAACTCTTCTTATTTGGAAGTTTTGCTATAAAAGGAAGCTACACTCCAAATTTCAACTTTGTATCTACAGTGGTTTAGGCTGTGCGTTGATTCCAGAAGGAAGGCCTTCTCTTTTATAGATTAATATATAGATTACATAAATAAAAACATCTTTATACAATTATTTATTTCTTTTAAATGTATACTTTTAAATTGTGTTGGTATGTTAATAAAACTCAGTCATTGAAAGTCTTCTCACAGAATCAGATGCTATAGGGAATGAATTTACATAAAATTATTCTCTGGCCTTTTTACAACCGCTAATGTTAAAGCTTATGGACAATTTAGAGGCAAACGAGGAACGCTTTACCTGAAAAACTATTTCATGTTTTTTGTTCCATTATAAAAATACTTTTAACAAAAAGCACATTTACAAAAGCGGTTCCTGAAATTGCCCCAAATTACTTACCTACGTACTTTTACACGACGAGAATAAAATTACCCAAAACCTCATTTGGGGATAAAAACTCTTTGAAATACAAACTGAGAGAACCATACCTCTAGGGAATGAGTTAACATATTTACCTAAAAATATGTAAAAAATCGGAAGCAAGCCATGAGTTGTGACTCTCATACTTAATTGGGAAGTGAACGAGTTTGCTTAACAGATTTACACTTTTTTAACGAATGTATATTTACTCTAAGGGCCTGATTATTCAATTTTCTTATAATATTTACCATTAAATGAATTAATTTTTAATAAGTAAATACGCATAAGCTATTTTATTAGATAATAGCAATAATTTGTTAGCTTACTATTAATTTAGCCCTGTCTATCCAATGGCTAGTGCGTTTTTTTGTAGGATTATTCTATGGTAAATTCCAGGAGTATTTTGCTATGCCTGCGACATGATTACCTAAATAAAGAACGCCATTCCTTCATTTGTTGATAACAGCTGAGCTGTTCAGTAATTCTGAACTTGTGTAGAACAGTTATTGCAGCCCCCAAGCTGCGGGCCAATTGGCAGTAATTGCTAAATCTAGTCAACCGAAAATATATCGGATCTCTTTGCTCGTATCTGTTTCGGTGATCACAAATTCTATTTGTACATATTTGCGGGAATCAGGTATTTCGACCGAGTTTCCATGTACAGAGAATGTTCGATCAAATTCTGGTCTTTGTTCTTGCATGAATCAGGTAATTTGTCATTAATGGGTAAGTCTTCTGTCTCTATCTCAGTCCTATGATTGAATGATATGAATTATGTTTACTACCGAGTAGGTAGGTCCGTGGTAGGTAGGATCTCTCAAGGAACGTGGGAACGATGAGTAGGCAAGAAAACTAAAAAGCTATTTTTTACGTTGGTATTTTCGAAAAAGGTTTCCTAAAGGCCGAACTGAATAAGAATGTTTGAAGGGTTTTTATTAAATAAAGGATAATGCCACAGTTGGTTTAGGATTCGGTTTGAAATGATTCAGATATAGATAACCGATTTATCACGTCAATTTTTTAAAATTATCTACATAATTATAAAGAATCATCCGTTCTATATCAGTACATAGATTTTTTTACATTTTTTCGCAATCTATTTTCTACAACAATTTGTTTTCTAATCCATGTGCCAATTTTGTCTTGATTTGGAACCATTAGTTGAGAAATTTATGAAGTGCCTTGATAAATAGACAAGCATTCCCTTTCTTTTCATAATATATTTGTAATCATGTTAACATGGGGAGTAGATGGAGCGAACTTGTTTCTCCTGACCCGTCATTTATCAATCCGCGGAACTGTTCCCTTGCGTTTTCTGAATACTTAAATATGCGGATTTCAATGTCAAGTCAGTTAGCGTCTTGAAAACGTGATTAGAGTTTATTATTTATAAGAGATTAGTATTAGTCATCCCTCTGTTTTCGGCTTTTAAAAATTTTCATCGGTATTGAATACTATAGAAAATAATGAATTATCTTTGTATAATAAGTTATGATACATACATACCTAATGTCTTATTAAAAGTCCACGTAAATTTACCTAAAACAAATACAAAAATGTTTATTTTCCAAAGTTAACCGGGTACAAAATAAAGTTAGATCTCTGCATAGCTAGAGTTAGCTGTGTTAAAGGACGACCGATTCTTCCCAAACTAGGTACTAGGATGCTTACAATAGAACCAATTTTTTTTTTAAACCTTTTTAAAACATTGGAAGAAACTAACTTCTGACGTACAGCTTGTATTTTTAATGGTTATTTCAATAAAAATATTATATTATCTTATTTTATCTTAACATACTACGCCAGGAATTTAAAATAAGTAATAATTTAAATGGAATAGACCCATATAAACTATCCCGTTAAAAAGTTTGCGGGTGATATCCTATATAGAAACTCCAAGCATAGCTCGCTGAACGACTATAAACTGGTGGATTGTGAGTGTTCACGCTTCGGCTCCTTATGTCATGACGGATAGGACGCACTGGTTGAAAGCTTTCGTTTTTCAGTCGCTGTGGTATGGGTGACGAGAAAACGTTATAGTTTAACTTTACCTGCATCCTCCCAAAACGCACTCGAAGCTTTTCAATCAACGAACCAATATTTTGTTTGACGATAAATTACGGCTGCCATTAATTAAGTTAAAATAATTATCCAGCGGCGCGTAGAGCGAAGTTTACAAATTGGTCGGAACATAAATTAATTTCGCGCACAAAATTATAGCGCAACCTTTGACCGGCGTACACATTGCAGTAATTAAGGACCGCTGCTTACATTACAATCATAATGGGTATGATTGACGTGAAACTTGTTTCATCATCAGCATAATTAGCCTATAGCAGTCCACGGCTGGACATAGGCCTCCCCTAATGAGCGCCATTGCGCCCTGTCCTCAGCTCGACGCATCCAGCTTCTACCTGCAGCCTTTCGCAAATCGCACCTGACTGGAGGGCGTCCTACACTACAAACTTGTTTCATCATCATCATCATCATTATCATCAGCCTATAGCAGTCCACTGCTGGACATAGGCCTCCCATAATGAGCCTCATTGCGCCAAACAAACTTGTTTATTTACGACAAAATATTGCTATTTTCTATTGTACCAACTTTCGCCAGCCGTTTCGCTTGCATGGTACCAGATCTTGATCTAGAACTACAGTAGTGTAAATATGTGAATACATGTGCTCTGTCCGTTTAGTGGTTTTGTGAAGGAAAGTTACATAGTCTTATATTTTCTACATTCCCTATGTTCAGTATTTTTATAAATTCATATACATTTCACAAAATTTTACCTTAAAATATTAGAAGGAAGTAAAATAGGATAGGATTAACTCTTTGAAGGTAATTATTATGGTTAAGTTTCAGTAATTTGTATCAAAACTGTGCCAACAGCATCAATGGCAATTCGACTCTTTCCGAATGTTTTTGATTTTACCATGTTACACTGTCAGTCTAGAGATCAATCGAGACATGCTCAGACTCTAAAGAAGCTGTCTACATCATGTCATTTTACAGTATCTTTATGATATACATTTTCATTGTAAGCCGGTAGTTCCTGGCATATTTGGAATAGTTCGTACAGTGGCCGCGGCGGAATTCCTCTCCGCTCGGTATTCCAGCGGTTTTCAACCGGTTGAGCATATCATTGGATGGAGATAATACTTCACTACAGTATAACACTTTTGTGCCTACTACACTCATGAGTGGTCGTATAACATCAATCAAATACTGAAATGCATTATCAAACAATATCATCAAGTCCCAAACAAAACAGAGCTTGTGGAAATCACAATTATTGATAAACTAAGATAAGATAAGATAAGACTTTATTTGGCTCAAACAATTACAGCACTTGTAGGTACAGCACAAAAAACAAACAGAAAAACACTGATATACAAGTAGGTAGGTATTAGGTACATTAATAAGTTTAACAAAGGTATCTTGCAGGGTAAAAAAGAAACTAAAATTAGAAACATAATATGACTAAATAAAAAAAAAGTATTTGTACTTAACTAAATCTAAGAAAAACTATAAAGTAGCACTAAAGCTGTTTGGGTGTTATCGGTGCTGCAACGGTATATGCCAAAAAGGTCCCTTCTCAGCTTGATGCTAACTTGCCTGGGGTGGGCTAAGCAGCGCTGATTTTCAGAAGGAGCCTGGAACTACTTAAAAGCCTACATACCGCTGGGGTAAACGAGTTCTTGAGTGGAGACCGTTGCTCGGTAAACGTAGGTCAAATGTAGTGACAACGCATATACGCATATACATATTTAAACAAAAAATCTGTTGGTGGATGACTGAGATTCGAACCCACGACCTCCAGAAGTACGTTCTGCTATACCACGGTTCATGCCTATAGGCATACCATAGAGCTACGACATGCATTTTTTTGTTGAGTATTATTGAATTTAATTGTTGATTTAAAATTGCTTTATTTTAGTGCCTTTTCAGATGGGCGATCTACGCGCGAGTTTAGTCGCGCCATTGGCATTGCGTATCCAATCAGGTTTGCTATTTTATAATCGCACATCACATTCCACGTGATATTCAGCAAATTGGATACGCGCGACAATCGAGCGACTCAAAACGCGCGTTAATCGTTCATCTAGGAAGGCTATTAGATTTTTTTTACAAATACACATTGAGATTAATATTATTGGGCTCACAATTGTCGGTCTTATCGCTAACAGCGGTTTCTTCCAGACAACTTAGTAACGACAAATATAAGTAAGCCCCAATCCATCTTTTAATACTCTATGGCACCGCTGTACCCCACCAGGTAGGTAAATGTGACAGGATTCCAACACGTGTCGGCTAAAGTATTTGAAGTGGCGTTGAGTAGGCTTTAAGGTTTTGTCACACAAGACAAGTTCACTCGCTCAATTTGTTGTTTTAAATACTGTAACACTGTACTATCGTAGCTGAAACGTTACTTTGACAATTCTTCGTCAACTTTGTGTGAATTATTTTAAAACCAAGCCTTGTTTGATTCGAATGTGTTGAAACGTAGTATAAATTGAGTACGTACCTAAGAAAGTTACAGCACATGTTTTTCTTACGATTTAAAGTAGTCCTAAGTTCTTACTGATGACATTTTGAATTATTTTGAATTGAGGATGTAATGTAAGTATGTGCGTTGTGAGTTAAGCTCTGTTTAAAGTTTAAACAGTTTAAACTCTTGTCCGCTTGTCTGTCTACCTGTATTTCATAGCTCTAAGGGATTGCAGACCTGTCTTCATATAATACCTCTAAAAAAAGGCGACTGGTCCGCATTGAGTTCCAACTGGTCCAAGACAGAGAATAATGGCTATCTTTAGAGGAAGCCTTCACCTGCGAAGGAGATTTACAGAAAAATACAAAAACCAAAAACAAAAACTGAAAAATGAATTTAAAAAAATAATAAGTAATAGAAAACTTTAACCTAAGTTACAAAAAAGTAGGTAAATTATTTAAAAAAAAAGACAAATAGTGTAATATATATTTTGCATACTTATGTTTGGTTTTTGTTTAGAGATATCTAGGTATCGATTATAAGTTTTTTTTGCTAATACTGTATTTAGCAAGAAATAAAAGCATTTTCATTTTATTTTATTTCTATAATACCTCCACGAGTTACAGAGAAAAAGAGCCTTGACAGACAAACAGACAGACGGACATGAAAGTGATACCATAAGAGTTCCTTTTTCTTTTTGAGGTGCGGAACCCAAAAAATCTGCAAACCTTTTAACAAGTAAAATTTTAAATGACTAATAAAAAAATAATTTATAAATTTTAAGCTATTAGAAAGGTAGGTAGCTGAATCTTAAGTTAGAAATATAATTCGAGCGAGTACTTGCGACGTGTGACCGATCCCTGTCTATTACTTGATGTTATTATCGATCTCTACCGAAGCTTTTAGGCGGAGGTACTACCAGCTAATTTACAAGTTGCGTGAGTGAAATAGAAAGCGGCCTTTCGTCAACCATTTCATACTAATACTTAGAGGCTTTTAGCAAATGTTTACGGAAGGAAGAAAGGAAGTACTTTTGTTTTTAAATAAACAAAATGATAAAACACGCTTCCTGCAATAAACCTTTTAAATGGACCTTTTAAATTCTTGGTATCTTCTGCTTTAGTAATAAAAGAGGCATTGCTTAGTACTACTGGACTTACTAAAGAATACCATGTCAAAATACTTTATTCCGTTATATTTTATTTCTTTCAAAACTTACAGAAAATTAAGTGCCGAAAAGTTTTTTTGTAAATTATTTGATTTTGTTTTAGTTACTTATAAATAAAATAAATCCTATTAATAGTAGATATGTTTTAAAAAAATAATTTTAAGTTATCTATTTGAAGTGATAAATATATTGCATGGTTGAATTAAATAAACCTTATAACCTCATACATCAGAAATACCTCTCTGAATTAAGAATATAATAGAAAAGAAACAAGATATCTCCTTCAAAATTCAGTTGAAAGATTTCACCCGAACATACATAGTTACAATGCAAGTTAAATAAAAGCCTTATAAAAACATTTATTTCGACACAAGAGGGCAGGGACACTGCACTTTATAATAATAATAATTGGCTCAGTATGTGCTGAACTTTGGGCGCTCAGCGCTGTTTTTCTGACAAAAACCTATGAATTAGATGGCGCAATGGCAAGTTAGGTGACAAATAAATATATATGCTAAAAATAACATAGTAGTGCATATTATAAAAAAGTTCCTAAGTATACAGTTGTAAATATAATTTTATTTAAATATTCGAATGTAATAAAAGCCCATTGTACATTTTTATTTTAAAGATTCAATCTGCTGTTTTTTTAAATTATGGTGTACAATAAAGAGTTTTCATTCATTCATTCATTCATTCAAAAGCATAAAATTAAAATCAAGATCAGAAGAATTAAAAGACGGAATTTATAATCTGAATTCTGGCACGTGTGGCGTACACAATCTCAAAAATTCAGATTATTCAGTAGTCTCGTGTTTCTCGGCTCAGGCGAGGTATGTGCTCGCTCTATACAAATGTATGGAACGATGTGCGTTCTGAATTTACAATCTTAAATTTGGTCTGGTATTCGTACCGCTCGTCAGTATGATTCATATGAAAAATTCATAATCAGATAAAATCAGATTGTGTGGAGAACATTATGCAAGAGAATGCACATCCGTGCTTTCTGAATTAATAATAATGAATTCTGTCTCTGAATTCAGAGAGTCATTCCGGCTGTATAAGGCCAACCTATAAAAACATTTTAATAATTAAAATTAATATCCTGTACCTATTTTAAGATAGTTTTACTTACGACTTTACATTTTAAAGGATGTGTCAAAATTATACCTTTTAATTTGTTGTTAGAAGGTTTTGTTTTGAGGAAACTTTAGGATTATTTTGACGGAAAAAATAATTGTATTTTCGGATTTTTTTAAATACATACAAATAATAAACAAGTTGGTCTCAAACGACTCTATTTCCCAGCAAGAATTATTTTAGTAAAGTACAATGACAAATAAAAAAATAAAAATTACAAACACTAAACAAATCAATTAGTAAAATAAGAAAATTGAAAAAAAAATCCATACAATTTCTATGAAACGTCACTGAATCTAACTACAAAAGAGAAGGTAGCTACCCTCAAGGAGGTAAAATTTTAGCCCCTGCCCCATCCTATAATTTTATAGGCAGTAGGTTCTATTAACCAATTTAATATCTTAAGTGCTGTTGATTCAATGATAAATTAAAAAATATTAAGAACGGAATCAAAAAATCCTGTGGCGACAATTGAAACGCCATTTTTGGCGAAATTACGCCTCATAAATACAATAGCTTTAGTAAAAAAGCACCAATAAAATAGAAAAATACAAAAACCTTCGTTGAAGATAGGGGTTTCCTCCACTTCACCCTTTCGCCAAATAAGTTTATCTCTTTATCCCATTGGCGGAGCGAGGAGTACTATTAAACGAGAGTCGTAATCTCAATGGAGTTCTCGAATTAGCATTTCAAATCAACTCTAAGCCTATCTGACCTTGCTTGCCGATTCGAGACTTGTTCTGAGAGAACACGTAGAACATTGCATTGTAAATGGTTAAGTTTGTTACAGCTATTAAAATGTTGGAGCTTTTTAGTTAGTGTCGTGAAATGTTTTGAAACTTAATGAATTCAAATATTTTATGCTGGCTTTTGACCGCGGGTTCACTCGCGTTAAACCTATTTTTCTGTTCCTCGGGAACTTTTTTCTGGATGTAAGATACTTTATGTCCTTTTTTGTACCCCTCTCTCTGACTCTCTGACAACGTAAATGCTAAATTGTATAGTGCTCGGTTGAGTAGTTAAGGAATGAAAACGTAATAAAGAAACTCACAGTCACATTAATAAAATTAGTTGGGATTATAATTTAATTTTGGTACACTCTATACAATACTACAATTCAAGAAAAAAGTCAAAATCAAAGTTATTTATTGCGAAAATAAAGTGATTGGTTAATAAGAATAATATATTTAATTATAATAATAATAATAATAATGCTGGACGTTATCACACAGCATCATGTAGCCCCAAACAAAGCAGAGCTTGGATTATGGGAACCACACGATTGATATACTACAAATATACAGTTTTTTTTTTTTTATTATGCATTAGTATTTAAATAATGATAATATTTATTCATAATTTTTTATGTTTATTCAACTTTCAAAGAGCCAATTGCCGTATATACTTCTTACAATATATTTTACTAAAAATAAAAAGAGAAAATTTCTCGCAGGAGATTTTATCGCGGTATTTAATGAATTTTGAAGATTAAAAGATGAGTGCTCAGTAATGAGTTAATTAAGGTGCCTTCGAAGTAAGAAGAAAATATATAATTTTACTGCCTCGAAAGAGAGCAATTAGCAACATTCTTGTGCTTATAAGTACCTATAATGTTAAAGGTATTTCATTTTTGTTTTCTTACAATAAGAAAAGTATGAATATCTGCTCCCTTTTTTGTACTAAATATTTTTTTTGCATATATTTTCTTTCAGATCACTTGATTGTTCAAATCTAAAAACCTTTTTTGTTCGGTTCAAGATGGCTTCAGGGAATAGATTTTGTAGAACACGAACACATTACTTATTTAAGGTGTAACATTTCGATCGGTCAGTAACGGAAAGTCTTAAACTATAAGACATAAGAACATCTGTTCTTAGGAACCATGTCATCGATTTTAGTATCAAGGAAAACTGCATTCATACGTTTAATTTAAAAACTTGAACTCAGCCCGAGAATTGAACCCGGATGTTTTGGTTCAGGTTGCATCCAGGCGATACTGAGTCGCTACCGGCCCTTGAGGAAATGAAAGAGGTACCCGCTTTTTGAAGGACCTCATGTTGTCGCTCTGAGGGAAAACCGCAGATGATGACTATAATATATCTGGCAAGTGTCTATTGTAGTACGCTTTGAGTGCTGAAAATACAACGGCGTACCTGCTTCAGGACTAGCTCCGAGGCCCGAAGTCAACGTGTTAACAAAGCGTCTATTATTTTACAAAGAAACCAGAAAGTGTTGACATAGATGGACAGACAGGCAATATCTGCAACTGAACACACAATACATTATAAGTTGAAAAAAAATAGAGATAACATACAAGATTTTGAGATATGAGCTAGAGCAGCAAAATGGCATAGACTCAGCATAACATTTACTGTTTTAGCAGCAGAAGCTGGTATAGGCTGGTATTTTTTTTAAAAAGTCATCAACATAGATAAACTCTAAAAAGATAAATAGTTCAAAGATATAAGTAAATGTTACTAAAATTATAGATGACAGATTACTTAGGGCAATGTATCTATACACATATGGTTATGTATGTATGTATATGGTAGACTATATTATATGGTAATGTATCGTTTACCATCTGTTTTATAGCAAACCGTATCCCAAAAATAGTGATTCAACTCCGCTTTCTTGTGGAAATAATGAGCTTTATTCAACCATCTCATCAATCAAATTCATGTACCTCCACCTCAGATCCTCCTCCGAGAAACATTAGGAAAAATGATTGATGTTTTCGAGGAACTTTCCAAAATTAATTCAACATTACTAAACAATCGCCCCCGGGATTAGAGCGATGTGCGGAAGAAATCTGGACCGTTAGGTGAGTGGAATGAGTTCACCATACGCGCAATATAATAATAATTTAAAAATTTCTATATCTCTTCTCCAACTGTAACTTCTCAATTACATTTTTAAATTTATTTACAGATAGGCACGACTTACACAGTCCTACTATGTTTCATTACAACCAACAAACTTTGTTTTATAACAAGGTGTTTGTTTATTTTTGAGGCTAGTGGAAACGTATGGTCAGATCATTATCATTAATCGTCATCATAAAACCTGAAAATAAATATCTTAATAATAAGTAAAACTTTTAGGATTTCTACTTGGCTCGTATAGAGTCCGACCAGACCACCGAACTCATTGAACTTATTGCACAGGCAAATCGATTTTTTGGAGACCAAGGTATGGTAGGATCCGAGTAAGATTCCAAACTTCAATCATAACCATGCTTACCATGCATATCCAATATAATAAAGGTCTTCGCACATTGCATCGACTCATCGCCGACTCAACTCCAACTCAACTCACAGTATAGCATTAAAATGTGAGCATTTGAGCTTTATGATATGTTTCTTAAGAGTGAATTTGTCAACTTGTAAGATAAAGGTTCACGGTTAAAGGTACACGCGTTGTTCACGTATTGAGGTCACCGACCCGTTTGACAAATTTACTCATAAGAAATATAACATAAAGCTTACATTTCAATGCCATACTGTGAGTTGAGTTGGAGTTGAGTCGGCATTGAGTCGATGTAATGTGCGAACAGCTTAAACCAGTCAAACAATCCCGTAAGAGGTTCCAACTTACACATTTATAGGGAGGGGAGGCCTTTGTTCAGCAGTGGGCTGAATAGACTGGTGTTGTGGTCGTTGTTATTGAAAAAGCATTTGCCTCGCAGCCGGAATCAACCCCGCGACATTCTGCATCTCAGGCGGGCGGCCTTTACCCACTGCGCCGCAAAGGTCGTTATTCTGTGATGTCTTCGTTATTGTAATGGCGAGATTACAGCAAAGTTCATTCAGGTAATTCACACGTCTCAAGTTTACTCATCAAAAGTAATACAAGCTGTCTTTTCACGAACTTCGTTCTCAAGAATTAATAATTGTAGCTCGACTCCCGTAATCTTGTTATAAATAATTTAAAACAAAGCCGGTCGATTGCTATTCACATCCACGGCACAAGTACCTATACCAACATTACAGTTTTATATTACAGTAGAGCAACTTGATTCATCCGGTGAAGTGTATGTATTTAATATCTTTCTAGCGGATACCTGGAAGTGCCACGCTAAAAAAAGGAAAATGTCTATAGCATTGTTTTAGTGGTTTAAGACCATCATAAAATTATTGCCTTTTTAATAAAACAGGTTTGGGCACAAAGGTTGGATAGCTTCAAAGTCTTTAACGGACTTATGTAGGTGGAAATGGTGGCATTTATTGTGCATTATACATTTAGATTGCGCTATGCATTAAGTTTTATAATATGTGATAGGTAGGTATTAGTCTGTGTTTGCTTCGCTCTCATGACCCGAATCTAGTCTAAATAACATTCCTGGTCTAGTACTTTCGAAAATTTCAGTATTTCATCAGTTTACAAGTTTTGCCGTGAAGGAGAAACAAAAATGTAATGCTAATTTTATGTAGATAGTATGATAGTAGGTTCTATGACATTTGGTTTTTCAATAGATAAGTATCGTCACAGGCCTTGATTATTTATCTTTATCGTATATTTAAAAAAATGCTACGAATTGAAACCTCGTAAAGCGTAGGGTGATAATTGATAATTAAGGTTGTTATTTTTTTCTTTTCACTCCACCACTTAACATAAAAATCTAAGGTTTTACGAAGTTTACTTGGAGTTATTTCATAATATTATGGTTGTATTAGTGTATTATTTAATGGTTTGTAAGATGACCACGCAACAAAAGAACTGCCTACTGCTAGCCCCAAATGTTACAACCCCTTCAAAATTTTGAAAATTTTAGTCGAAAGCGTTTAAAGTTGAGATACTGGTTAAGAAACTTTATCCAAGATTTAAATCTTAATGCGAATAAATTACAATCGTTCAGTCCGCCCGCCCTAGGGCCGCCCGCCCCCGCCCCCCCCTAGCAGGTCAATCAGTGCTTTCAGTGGCTTATTAACTGAATAACTCAATTAAATAACGATAGGCTATTCGTTTGAGGGATTTGAGGTAATTTTAGTTATGGTCATTCGAATTGAGGTGAATTTATCTTTTAGTCAATCATTGGTGTTTTAACGTTATGTTCGTTAATAACATCAAGATTTTTAAGGTTTTGTATTCATTTTTCTACTGATTTCATAGGTACCGAACTGGTACTTCGTGCTAATATTTAATTATTCTAAATCTATCTATAGGTTTTGATTCCCTTGCGAGTGTTAAAATATGCAGCATAAACGGCCATATCTTTTGATTGCTTTGACTTAGAAGTTTTATTTTTTTCACAGCTCCAAGGAATTGCGTATAAAATATAAACTTCAGGAAAGAGTATAAGTATTGATTTCAACTTGATATCTCCACGCTTTCATGACAAAGAGTCTTGACAGATACAAACAGAAGTAACGGACAACCGACTAGTCCCTGCCCGTGGTCCACATTAATGATCCTATAAAGGTTCCTTATTTAATTTGAGGTACAGAACCCTTAGAAAAGAACTGAAAGCTGAATTATTCTATATCAGTCTCAGTTTTCAACACCGTGTCATAAATAAAAATTATTTATAGAAACGATGATACAAAATAAACTGCAATTTATTCATGTGGATACAGTATAAAATCCATTCTGTCTGCGTAACAATAGAATAGCGCTTTAAATCGCTTGTTCGAGTGCATTCCGCAAAGCCATAGCATAACAGATAATAGCGAAGAAAGCGCTGAACAGCGCCACATCCGCTGGGCGGTCAGCGGACGTGTTTTACAGCGAACACAAATATTCGCGCCGTGCCCACTGTATCAGAAAGTCATACGTAGGGTGTGGTACAAGTATGGGAGACGGGCATTTTAGTACGTTTGATATTTGATTTGTATTTGTAATTAAAACTTTTGTTACGAATAAGTAATTAATTACGTGAAGATAACGTAAAAAATACCTGTGTAATGTAGGCAGGTAGTCATTATTGCAATACAAATCAAGCATAAGACGAATTTGGATTTCATTGGTATTATAGAACTCACAGTTTTTGATCACGATACGCCACATTAAAGATTTAATATGATTAGTCAGTACTTTTCTACTTCTTCGTTTCACTCTTGACAGAGCGGTCGTGGTCATCATGTAGTATTATTAGTTGTAGATGTGGCTACACTCACGATATCTCGCCACTTTTGTCTATTGGTGGACATAAGGGTACACGTATGGAGATTGTCACCCATTGCAGATTTGATCTGATCAGTCCATCGCATTAGGTGACCTTACTTGCAGCCTGGTGCCCTACACACGTCCTTGCACGACCAAGCGTTCAATGAAGTCGGTACCTACTATTGTATAATTATCAATATGTATGATACAATTAGTTATACTTTCGTGCTTCGGAAGGCACGTTAAGATGTTGGTGGGGCGACCTAAAAACTCTGACACCGGAGTTGGTCACTAGCTCATACGAAGAAGAAGAAGAAATTATACCATTCAGATTTAAACGTTTTATTCTTATACTTTGCGCCAAACACAGCGTCAGTAGCCAAGTCATCCATCCGTAAACCGATATAAGGTGAAGTTTGAATTGCAAAACTACACATCGCTTGGAGCCGCCATTTTATTCGCCGTTTGAAGTTATCGGCCTTTTTGGAACACTGACTCTGTATTTGCTAACAATTGTTGCAGCCATTGCTGTTTCCTGTTTGTTTTTGCGGTTATTGTAATTGAATTTCGAGAATAGTAAAAATAGCAACGTTTGTTAGGTAATGGTTTGCTCGCACAAAACATACGTCGATTCAATACGAAAGTTTCTTTACCACGATTCGTTGGATTATTACGTGATATTACTCAAGATTTGAAATAATCGAAAGCAGATACATTTGCCGCGCCGTCTGTAAAAAAGATTTAAATAGCAGCTGTGTTTTAGATGGTTGTGAACATTGAGATAACTGACTAGTAACAGTATACAGGGTGGGGCAAAATTTTACCTCATTGAGGGTAGCCACCTTTTCTTTTGTAATTAGAATGTTTTGTTCTGAGGAAATTATAGGTTTATTTTGATGAAAAAAATAATTGCACTTTCAGAATTTTGAAAAATGTACAGTAAGCTTAGAAAATGACATTTGTCATAAAAACAAGTTGTTATCAATCGCCTCTATTTCCCAACAGAAACACTTTTCCCAATACCTTACCAAAGTAACCAAATCAATTCGTAAGTTTACGGGAAAATTAAAAAAATATATAATTTTCCATACATCATCATCATCATCAGCCTATAGCAGTCCACTGCTGGACATAGGCCTCCCCTAATGAGCGCCATTGCACCCTGTCCTGAGCTCGACGCATCCAGCTTCTACCAGCAGGGCGTCCTACACTACGTTTGCCAAGCCGCGGTCTCCACTCAATTTTCCATACAATTTCTATGAAAAGCCATTCGCCACAACATTGAGTCAGGGTAATCGGTGGTATCATCATTATGCCAACACATTATGAAAGATTAATTTGAAATAAGAACAGAGTACTTCCTGAAGTGTTCGAATTACATACTGGGACTTGCCGGCCGCTGCTCGCATGTATTTGGCCAGTACAACAATTTCGATTTATCTTAAAAAAGGATGAAAAATAATGCTCAAACTTTAGAGCATGTTTGAGAAAAATATTATACACAAAAACTAAAAACACACGACACCAGAGTAAGTCATTAGCTTTTACGAAGAATGAAGAAAGGAAGTCTTGTTATTCTACTAATATTTTAAAGGTGAGAAAGTTTGTAATAAATAATAAATGACATGTGAACATGTTTGTCCCTCCTTCACTCTAAAATTACTGAACAGATTGTGCTGAATTTTCAGGTATTTAGACTTCGACCTGAAATATTATATAGGCCAGTTTTCCTGGGTACCACGCGAATAAAGCCGCGGGCGGAAGATTGTTAAGAATTAAGTTTGTTCGTTTAAAATAAGTATATATTTCAAGACGTTCTCAATACGTTCTCCCGTGATCATAGCGCATGCAACTGCGTCGAAATATCGGGAAACAATAGAACTCACAAATCATGGTAAATATGCCGTTAATTTTAATAATTATATTTCAAGAGTTCGCCATTTAACAAAACCTTTAATAAATAATGCTGGACAGTTCACACACCTAGCCACAAACTGAGCAGAGCTTGTATATATAGAACTAGATGACTGATAAGCTATATAAATACTTTTTTTTGTAAACACATACATATCATACATAGAATTTAAAATTACAGACCATACGAACATTTGTCTCAGGCGGGCTTTCGTCCAATGCGCCACAGAGGACGTCAATCTCCTAACTTATTTTTCAAAACCACAAGTTTTTAAGATCTTGATCATACGATACTAACAAGTTGTCCCAAACATAGACAAGTGTCAAAGCAACAGGAATGATAATATAATTCGACACCAACATTTCGGGTATTACAAGTGTCGTGGCGATTTCTCCCGCAATCGATCACTTCTTGTTTGTCTCGGGGGATAACACGTCGTTTGCCAGAGTAAAGGGAATCCAAATACGTTGCCTTATGGACCTTATTGTAATGAAATGGCAGGAATATGGATCGCTTGTGATGACCCAAAGAAGAATTGAATGAGAAAAGTTCGAGATCAGAAGTAATGCGAGGAATATGGAATGGACCCTCAATTACTTGGTAGTGTTTGACAGTTCATTTTTCTTCATGCCCATTTTTGTTCTCAGACATAAATGCTTCAATAGGCATGTGACATCAGACTTATCGAAATTAAAAAATACGTTTTAACGCCCATTTGTATCAATCCTCAAACAACTTTCGATTGCTTTGGACTGCCTTGTTCACTGAAACTTACAAAATATTGGATTGTTTCGTGGAAAAAAATCATATATAGCCTGCTATTATAAAGTCTTTTGAATGTATGGTTATAGCGCTTATAAAACTTTAACTACCTTTGACACAATTATTGAATAAGATTCAAGATGTACAGGATAGGTAACTCAAGAGGCTAAAATCGTTACTTAACTGGCTCTCAATACCAACTTTATCAGTTCCGATGACTAATAAATTATTTTATATTTTATTATACGGCGATCTTCCATTTTACAATACCATTTTACAATCTTAATTGAATATTAGATAAAAAAAGTATTTTGATAAAAAATGCCTTATGCTACAAACAAATATGTACAATATTTACCTGCTGCCTACGTAGGTAGGCAAGGCTAAATAAACATCGAAGTTTCGCCAAAGCAAAGCGATGCCCATTGGCAGCCCGTCCCTCGCTAGTATCGTACCTATTCCAGGCATTATCTTCTATCTATTCACGCTTGGAATCCCGCGTAAAGCAATGAATTTATTATAGTACCTACAGGATAGTCAGAACATTTAGGCGGAATTTGTGAATAAATAATGCGGAACCCGCCGTTTGTACTACAACCTGTGTGGTGATTCGTAATTTAGTGCGGGATCCGCCGCTTTGATAGTGGTTTCATTGTTGAGTGTATAGTTTAGCTTTGTATCGAATGAAAATGTGTTCTTAACTGACACACAAACACACAACTTTGGGGCGAGCACACAAGCCAAATTTTATGTTGTGTTTTTGCCTATCATTCGCGAATAGAAAGAAAAATAAAAACTAGGTGCAAAGGTGATTGGGGTTGAATTTGGTTTTATTTTTATGAATAACTAGAGTAAAATGATTTAGCAAAATAAAATGGAGCGATTAAAGTTTCAAAGAAATTAAAAAGCAAACGTGATTACAAGTTTGGAGAGACTAGCAATGAGATTATTTTATACAAACTTATTTCAGAGTAATTAAAATTTTACATGACATGCTCATAGTTATAGTAGTGATCAACATCCAGACAGTAGAAACAGTATACTGGTCTTGCAGTGGGAACACCTCAGCAGACTACTTGCTGGTTGAGCCACCGAGTTTGTCCAATATTCTGAATCATTTTGCGAATGATGGAACCGTTTGGTCCAGACTACCTCTCTTCTGTCATGAAATCAGTATTCCTTTGTCATTTTCATTATCATCATCATCGTCAGCCCCCCGCCCCCCCCCCCCCCCCCCATAATGAGCGCCATTGCGCCCCGTACTGAGCTCGGCGCATTCAGCTTCAACCAGCAGTCTTTTGCAAATCGTCACTCCACCTGGCCATGGTTATGTATGAATGAGTTAGCCTTAACTTATATTGGACGAAGACATACCATCGATTGAAAGAGCAGGGAGCAACTTTAGGTGCCTTCCGATGTATCTGATAAGAATCAAGCTAAGTCACGACACTCGGAAACCCGTTGCTCAGTACTGTACATTCGGACATCGGCATCAGCCTGTCCTAATTCAATACGTGACCGTCAGCCAGCGTTGGGCACGTAGAGACTTCTCAAATTCCGCTTTTACTCTGCTATAGTGCATATCGAGAAGTGACCTAAATATATATTTGATACAGTAACTGGAACGAATAACTCTTGGAGTTTATTTACGTACTGGCTTCCGCATACGGTTTCCCTCGCGGATAATAAGTAGCCTATATGTTATTCCTAGTCTAAAACTACATTATGTGCCATTTCTAGCTCAATCCGTTTTGTAGTTTTGATGTGAAAGAGGAATATATCACAAAGTTACCCCTTTTAGAGACGGATAGAAAACTCATATTTCATGTGGAGGTAGGCAGAGACAACGGAAATCTTTTTCTGAATGCGAAAGTTTACATTTGAATGAAACTTAGAATATAACTACATAATATGTATATTATGACCTGGATTAACACATAGGTTGCTTTTTATACCGATACCATGCAAGCGATGCCACGGGCGGCAGCTGGTGATTAAAGCCGACTTGACTATGGGAATGTTAATTAATAATATATATATATAAATATATGGGAATGTTATTTGTGTAATTTATATAACATCTTTACACGTGATCATTTGAAACTTCTGCACTCGAACTAGCTCGACTAGCTAAAATATTATGTCTCAAGATGTAATATATATCCCATAAGTCAAAAGCCGGCTTCATAGTAAATTCACAATTTTATCACTTTTATGTACAAACTACTCTATGAATTCGCCAGACTATTCCATTTGAGACACTCAATGAAGACACATGCACGTCGTAATGTTTCATCGCTACTGTAACACGTCTCATTTAATGGATAGATTAGGAGCTACCTTTGATTACCCACCTGTCGGCTTTGCATTTAAATTGAGTAATTACACACCAATGTCAAAGTTTACATCAGGATAGGTAAAGGTTTCTTCTAAAATACGCAAGTAGATATCCCATTTTTGGTTATATTGCGGTTTTTTATGGTTCTTTTTTATTTTTAAAATGTCTATTGCAGAAAAGAATGAACTGAAATGAATGAATGAATGATAAATGCAGAGAGTGCATTTGGGAGAGTTTGCCTTATATATTTGTTTATTTAAATAGAAACGCCAACTAGCTTAAATACCTACATTTCATATTGACAGAATTTCGTTTTGATAAAGACGCCACAGTATTCATAATAACCAGATATTATTATTATGAGATTAATAGATATTGATCTATAGGTGTGAACAGGATGGTAGGTCAGCTCTCATCGTTATGTTATTATTGCTGAGTATGGTAAATACTGCTGTTTATGTCCTGGTGTATATATAGGTTTACTTGGCACCTTGTACATATACCGGAACCGCTAAATCCATAAACTATAATTATTTTTTATTTTTTTTATTTGTTTTTCTCGATATGCGTTGTAAGTAGGTAGGTACTTGTTATATATTTTTTGTTTGTTTTGTGTGAATTCGTATACAAACCTTTACTTTTTTTTATGAGTGCAACATTGTATTTTTAAACTTTTAGATGTACTGACCTACTCCCCCATTTTTTGTTATTTTGTACCAAATAAACGTTTATTCGTTTATTCATTTCATTCATATTCTTAAACGTTTTTTCTTAATACCTAGGTACTTGGCAATAGTATCAGCATAAGCATTAAATAATCGTTCGTACTGTAATTGTATATTTTATGCATGGGATAAACCCATCTACACAAATACCTATATCCACCCTAAAAACTGTTTTACGTTTATTGTTGTTGTAAAATCAAAACGTATATTCCTTATATTTTGTTACATAACGTTTTTAAATAAAATACTATCACAAAAAAAAATATACCTACTAATTTATTTTACTTAGGAAATAAACTAACTAACTGAGAGAATTCAGCGAACGTAGCAACACTTATAAGATTGATCTAAGCTTTGCTTGCAGTGTATACGTGTGGTGTGGACTCTAAGCACACTGTTCGATCAATTAGCCCGTCCATTGGGTTTCTACACAGCACTTGCCCACAGTATGCACTGCACGAAGACTGCACGAGGTAAAGGTGGCTGAGGATAAGGAAAAAAAATATTGTTTTCACTAAGGTTTTTTTTAAAAGAAGAACTGAATAAATAATTAATGCAGGACAACATCATTTAGTCGCAAACAAAGCAGACCTTATATTTTAGGATCCACATGATAGATATACTCATAATTATATTTTTTGTGAATACTTATATATAAAACACCTTTTATATATTATGATATGATGATTATGAAATATTTAATCAAGTATAAAAAGACGATAATTTTCCTACTACGAAACAATTAATAGTTTCGAAATTTGAAAAAAATAGACGGTTATTTTCCTACTAAGAAAGAAATTATTTGAAATATTGAAGAAAAAATAAATAGACGGTAATTTTACTGCTCCGAATGAATTAATAGTATCAGAATAAGCATTAAATTATTTATTTTTTCTTCAATATTTTGGACTATTAATTCTTTCGTAAAAGAAAATTAATGTCTATTTTTTCAATATTCCGGACTATTAATTATTTCGTAGTAGAAAATGTACGTCTAATTTAACGTTAATTTACTACTACGAAAGAATTAATAGTCCGAAATATCGAAGAAAAAAATATAGACGGTAAATTTCCTTTTACGAAAGGAGAAAAAATACCTAAATAGACGGTAATTGTCACAGTAAACTGCTGTATACTTATATTTTGCGGAAGGAACCTCTGGTTTGCGCAGCACTACTTACCGCTATGTAGCTGTACTCAGTACGTGCTCGGCCGATAGCGGGCGGCATTATGTCCTTCGGAAACTAATTAGGAGTTCTCGAGCACATAGTCGGAACTATCTTTATCTAGTTTTATGTAATTCAGTTAGGAACTTGCTTCAAAGTTGTCAATTTAATTATGAAGCGCTCTAACTAGAAAGTTCTTTTAAAAATACTTTTGGTAGAAGTAATTTATAATTATTGGTGGAAAATTTACGACGACTGGGGTAAAACATTCGTAAGTTATTTAATAAAATACCTTTAATAAGGTATTTTAAGCTTTTAATAAAGCGTAACGTGTTTTATTATTTCTCCTGCACGGGAATGCACCATATTCATAAGCCGATGTGTCAATCCACGTCACGATCTATGTTCCTTCCATGTTTCATCCAAATCCATTCAGCCGTTACAGAGTTGAGTAGAAACAAGCAAACTCACACACACACACACACACACAATCTTTCGCATTTATAATATTAGTGAAGATTTTCTTTCTGATTGTCACCAAATCGGTGATTCTTAAATTGATCATAGCTGATGGATGCTGCTCTAAGAAGTCTAGCACCTATTTATGTATTGAATAAAATTCAAATAGGTTATAATTAAATATTATTTCAATTACCTATCAAATACCTAATTCAAAAAATAGCTTCATCCATTTAATATACTATTCAGTAATTGTAAACAGTTATGCGTTCTGTTTTCTTATTAAAAAATCGGTCCAAAACGTGGAAAAAAGTTCTACTTCTGTTAAAAATTACCTTCTCAGTTTTGCATGGGCCTGGGCAGTTCTCTGTAGAGACATACCTAGTATGCATTATATAGTATGTCTACAGACAAATTCAAATATTCAGACATTGTTCTGAAAATTGGATTTGAACGTACACTGTTCCGATTTCCATAAAACAAGCGACGCCTTGTTAGAAATTCGAACGCCGTTTTGCGTTTCACCTTGCAAATGTCGGATTATCTGCTTGCCTTATGAGCAGCTGTCTGTTTAAGCTACAATGTAATTAAGTTATTTGTATATTTGTTTGTTAAAAGGATAATTGATGTTAGTAAAGTACTTCTTACGTAATGTAGGACGCCTTCCGGCCAGTTGGAGTGACCATCTGCGAAAGGCTACTGGTAAAAGCTGGATGCCTCGAGCTGTGGACAGGGCGCAGTGACGCTTATTAGGGGAGGCCTATTTCTAGCAGTTCATTGCGCATGATCTTTTGAGCAACTCTAGTTCTCAGTTTTAAGGCAGCTTGAAAATTTTAACTTCTTATGGCTTGACTTCTGAATAAAAAAGTTTAAAATTTAAATCTGCTCATAGAATACTTTGATATCATCAAATGTTTATTCTTGTTAAAAAATACCCCAGTCTAATAAAATTACGTAAAAAGTGAAATGAGCAATGCTATTTTAAAAATTAACCACTACAGACTTGTTATTATACAACGGTAAGAGAAGTCAATAGTCTAAGCATCGTTTATCTTTTGAAAGATGTTCATAAGTAAGGTCATATATTCCTACTATCTGAGCTTTACAAAATTTTGTTATTAAAAACCAAAAACTCATAATAACTGCATGAGTAACATAAAAGCATAAATCGTTTTTTTTTGTAATAAAGGGTGTTTGTCTAAGTAGAATGTGTGTGAGTGTGGGTGAGTTATCCTGTCTCCCATACTGCTTAAACCTACCCACAAACTCACTTTTGTCTTGTCACAAATTTAGAAACTACAAACATAGTTCGTGGATATTGTTTTGCGTGTAGCAAAGGTGGATTTTCTGAAATGTTAAAATCATTTTGTGAGATAAATATTTCTGTTTGAGAGCTTGTGAAAAATGTAGAAAGTGGGATTGCCGCTAGAGTAACAACATTTTTTAAATAATTAATCTAACAGAAATCTTTTTAAGGATAAAAGCACTTACACTGGTTGCTAAGGTATTAAGTCCAATTAGAAGAGGAGTTTTGGTTTTATTTAGACGGTAAAAACCGGCCAAATGCGAGTTAGACTCGAGCACGAAGAGTTCCATACCGTTGTATGGGAACCCGTTGAAATATTTCAACGGGATTTTATTCTGTTTTAAGTATTTCTGGTCTGTGTTAACCACTCCCACGCTTTCACCCACTTCCACGCCCACGCCTACGTCTATCCCCACATCCACATCCATTCTCGCGCCCACGCCTTTTCACACTCCCAGCCCTACGCCCTATCCCACGGGCTTATGCCCATACCCACGCCTACATTCTGTCCCACTCCCAAGCCCAATCCCTCGCCTACGCCCAGTCTCCACTTCCACTCCCACTACCTATGCAGCCATTCCCTATCCCACTTGGATGGGTGCCTATCCCCCCAAGTTGTATCCCATTTAAAGTTTTATTTTAAAAGTAACCTATGTCCTTTCTCATCTATATCTATACCAAAATAATCAAAATTGGTTCTGCGGTTTAGGTGTTTCGCATTTTGTAACATTAGTATGGATTCAGGAATTTTCATATCTGAACGACACGGGACGAACACGACTTGACTAAAACTCAAAAGAAATGGAATAGACGAAAGAAAACATTAAAACATACCTAGCACAAAATAAATAGCAAGACTTGGTATATTTAGAACTTCATAAGCTTTAGCCTGCTCAAATTGGCCTAAGAAACAAAATAAATCAATTGTTTGACAGATTTACATGGAAAAATAAAATTGTTTTTTTTTACTATTTCCATCGCAATTTTTCCATACTTTCTCACGTTTTAAACCTTCCCTGGACTTCCACAAATATTTCAAAAAAATATTAGCCAAATTGGTTTAGCCGTTCTCGAGTTTAAGCCAGACTAACGAACAGCAATTCATTTTTATACATAAAAAGATAGATAGATAGATAGATAGATTCTAAAATATGTGTTTCGCATTTTGTAACATTAGTATGGATTCAGGAATTTTCATATCTGAACGACACGGGACGAACACGACTTGACTAAAACTCAAAAGAAATGGAATAGACGAAAGAAAACATTAAAACATACCTAGCACAAAATAAATAGCAAGACTTGGTATATTTAGAACTTCATAAGCTTTAGCCTGCTCAAATTGGCCTAAGAAACAAAATAAATCAATTGTTTGACAGATTTACATGGAAAAATAAAATTGTTTTTTTTTACTATTTCCATCGCAATTTTTCCATACTTTCTCACGTTTTAAACCTTCCCTGGACTTCCACAAATATTTCAAAAAAATATTAGCCAAATTGGTTTAGCCGTTCTCGAGTTTAAGCCAGACTAACGAACAGCAATTCATTTTTATACATAAAAAGATAGATAGATAGATAGATAGATTCTAAAATATGATTTCATAAGTATGGGACGCTTTTATTAGATTTTGTTTATGGTACCTGAATGGAACATGCAGATACCTGATGTTAAGTGGTAACCGTTACCTTTCATAAAGCATTGCATCGTAGGTTACGCATGAACATGAGATAGGATATTAGATATTAGATGGGATGATTAGATGTTTGAGATGGACTTGGCTTTCCCAGGACCAATAAAATCCTTAAGAGAACTGTAAGAGACTATACAAGAAAAACATGCATATAGCTTATGTTATTCCCATGCCAGCATAGTGAGGTATGGGTAGTGCTCCTGGTCATATCATCATCATCATCATCGACAACCTATAGAAATCTACCGCTGAACATAGGTCTCCCCAAGGAATTCCACAAAGAACAGTCTCGAGCCCACTCCATCCACCGATTACCTGAAATCTTGATGATGTCGTCGGTCCATCTGGTGGGGGTCTCCGTACACTTCGTCTTCCAGATCGCGGTCGCCATTCGAGAACATAAATATCAGTCATATATCTTTATAGTATTCTGTGTTGGTAAAATTGAATTTATTTCGTAATTTTAAGTAATTTTGGTTGTTATGTTACAAGCTCCATTATTCAGTAAATGACATAAAAGTATATATTTATTTTACTTTTGTATCTGAAAGAGCATTTCTACTGGTTTCCAGGAAAATCAAATAATAAAGTAAATGCCGTTTATCTTTTTACTCACTTATTTGTTTTATTGATCATGTTGATATAGATTCAAAATAATCTTGTCTGAATGGTTTTTGTTATCATCTCTATATTGAGAGTTTTAGAAAGTATTGAGTTCTCGTGTTTTACTGACAACTGAATAAAATAAAATAGTTTAAAAAAACTAAAAAAACACGCTTGCACGCATGCGTAGTTCGCGCACTAGCTCTGTCTCTCTTACTCGCATGCAAAGGATGCGGAAAGAAATTAATTAATCCTGGCGAATCTAATTAGGATAATCGGATATTTTTATCGGATTATTGCATTGTCATCGACCTTTGACAGGTGTGCAAAGTTTGAATCAAATCTGATCGTTCAAAGTAGGGCAAAATCGAGCTCAAAGGAGTCGGTTACATACATACATACATACAGGTGAAACTAATAAAAGCGTGTTGAAAAGACAGACTTTAGGCAATAAAAATGACGGACGAAAGAAGATGCGAATGTTGAGATGGATGTGTGGTTTGATGAGAATGGATAAGATAAGGAACGAGTATATCAGGGGAAGTCTGAAAGTGGCACCTGGCAGATAAGGTGAGGAGTGGTAGACTGGCATGGTATGGGCATGTCATGAGGAGGGATGGAAGTCATGTGGCTAGAATATGATGAATATGAATGTGACTGAATGCACGAAAAGAGGGAGCCGAAGAACAGATGTATGGATTATGGGAAAGACGGTATGAAAATGAAAGGAGTGAACACAGATCTGATGAATGATAGAAGTGAGTGGAAGAAAAAAACGTGTGTCGAACCTTGCGTGGGGCAAGGGTAGGATAATGATGATGTTCTAAATCTGACAACACTTCCTGAAATCCCCTGAATGTAAAGTCCACTGATGAATATAACATTAAAGGTATGCCTAGCCTTATTTAAAAAGAAAACTTGCACATAAAAAATACAACGAATTGAAGCAATGAAAGCGACACGCGAAAGAGATGAACTTACATAGTAATCATTATATTTTCCATTATTGCAACAATTTTTTTCTAAGCCTGTTGAATTGAAAAAAACTATAAACAAAATAAAATAGTACTCAATTTTATTTTGTACATATAATTAAATTGTAATATTTAAAAAAATGCCAATTTCATAGGTATTATAAATAAAAATTAGGACCTTAAATGTGTTATGCTCCATTTATACAAGTAATGTTCCCGAGGGATATAAATAATAACTTTTATGGTATATTTCAACGCGAAAAAACTCAACTACTTACGAAATATTATCTATTTTCATTGGTTTTGGAGCATAAGTACCTTAACTGCATTTATTTATGTACAATTATCAAAACTCACCAATAGAATCGCGTGTCCTAGCAACCCTGGGGAACCGAAAACATAATTAAGAATGTGGCGAGAGTTGGCAACTTTTGCCAAGACTGGCAACTTTAATCGAATTAGGCGAAAGCGGAAGATTACCCGCTGTGGCTGCACGGCCGGTAAACACGATTACAATAACTATAACAAGGCACAGTTAATAAGAAGGTAAACAGGACGAAGGCATTATTATTTTCGTTCGCATTATAACTGAATCGAGATGTTTGCCCAAATATTTGTCACAGAATCGCGTTAGTCTGTGATTATTATATTAGCATAAATTCAAAACAATACACATAAAATATCTGGTTTGAGTTGAGCCTGAAAGTCTATTTGGGGCCTGATTTGGCGATTCGATATATTTCATTCTATTACATATATATCGCGAACTGTCAAATGTCATCGCATCGTCAGAATGCCTGATTCTGTATGATCTTCCCAGGATGATGGAATAAACGAGTGCGACTCCCAACGGACACACATAAAACATTTTTTTATTCCTATAAAAAAAATTGAAATGCCATTTCTATACATATTCCATTCATATATATGATCCCAACACTATAAACTTCCAAGAAAGTCTTGTTCATACATTAGCTTATTAACATTTCAATTTAATTCCTCATTCCCTCTTGGTAATGATGCTGGCACTAAACAACAAACAAAGCTCCACAGCTAAACATTTATAAAACCTTTGCCCGACAGCCGTAACCTACGTAATCTGCCCACAGGCCCGGCGGGACCAAACTTTTTCCATCCTGCACAAAACTCCACCGTACTCTTATCTTGATAAGCGTTATTTTTAAACAATTTGCGGTAAGTCAAGAAACAAGAAAACTCCGCGAATAATAAATTGAGTTAGTTGGAAAGTGCGTTGTCGACGGTATCTTTTGATTGTGGCTTGGCTTAGTCAATTCTTCATATTATATAGATTTTTTTATAATAGCTACCTCAAATATGGATCAAGCATATGGCCCACCTGATGTTAAGTGGTAACCATCACTTATAAATAAGAATTAATAGAGAGTTTCTTTAGAGAAGTTTCTTTACCGTTCATCCCGTATTGCATTGTAGGTCAAGGATGTTTGCCCTACGATGCATGCATCAAATTATGAGACATGAAGGCGATAAGCCTCATGTACGCATAATTTCTCTAGTCCCTACACCCTTCAGACAGAAACACGGTACCGGGTTGAGGACCGCAGAGCACAACTTCTTGCACCACCGACGCTGCCCGTCGGTGGCCAGGGGATCTAGTTGTACCAGTGTTAGGCTGCGCTATGCTGCAATCAGCTGGCTGCCAGAGCCCCGTTTGGTAGTTAGCAGGGTGGACCACATGCAGATGACGTTGGCGGAAGCTTCTGCATCTTCGGGGATGGAACCCCTTACACCCTGGATGAACCCGCCTAATCTAAAACTGAATGCAAATGCTCTACTAAAACTTATAAGTGACACTCCACCAGCGTTAAACACGTTAAAGGCGTGTTTATTTTTAGCTGTGATGGTCTCTACGTTATTTATGTTTAAGAAAGATACGATAAGATGTCGCCCTATACCGTACAAGAGAAATGATACCAAGGCCGCCCCTCAAAGACGACGTCTCTAGTATGATTTATATCCTGACGAATATAAAATCTACTCCAGTCATGTAGAGTCTCCACAACGAATCTCCTGCTACAATTAAATAAATAAATAAATAAATAAATAATCCGGGATGTTATCACACAGCATCATGTAGCCCCAAACTAAGCAGAGCTTGTTATGAGAACCACATGATTGATAAACTACATAGATACATTTTTTTTTCTAAATATATACATATCATACATAGAAAACACCCAGAAGAAATTACTCAAAAAGAGTCAAGAAACGCATGCACCATCATCATCATCATCATTTCAACCGTTATAGAAACCACTGCTGGACATAGGCCTTCCTTTGATTATGCCACTTGCCTCGATCCTGCGCTATTCTGAACCAGATGCCGCCCACGGCTTTTCTAATATCAATCAGCGAGATGGGTTGAGGATATTAGAAATGAACGCGTATTCTTATAATTTTTACAAGTTTCACTAACCTCATTAACACTTTGGTCGTCCTGCTCTCACCTTTAATGTCGTTCATATCTAGTTTTTTTAGTATTTAAAAATGTATTCTTTACGTGTCTTGTTTCCGCTGTAGTTTTCGTTGTCCAACGACATCGAGGCGACAAATCGCGTCTCTGTGGTCTTAAAATATAGGATTTCTTCTACTTTCCTTCCTTCCAGAAGGAGTGGTTTTTCAATGCTTATTTATCATGTTTTATTGCAAAATCTAGTTATCCTCAGGAATATTACATATGAATTATAAGTAGGTAAGCTTGCTAAAAACTGTAGCTATTATTATAGTTCATAATCTTCAGTTGATTATATAATAATGGGAGCATACGCTCTGCAAATTGCTCTTATCGGTCTACTATTAGTCCGCGAAAGTTAGGACCAATCAATCATGCATAATCCAATATTTGTCCAGCGTTCGGGTGGCCAACATTGGCGTAATTGGCCATTATTAATGACACTATGTCGTCATGTCCGGTGTTTGCAATGTCCACGATAATTAGCTTTGATGACTCTGATGAGCTGTTTGACCGGTTCCGGCGAAGCGATTGGTTAGATTTTGGAGGCAAATAATGTGATTGGTTTGGCAGTAGAGAAATCCAAACAGATTGTAGAATGAAGCGTTTCAATCAGTGGTTAGGGGTTGGTTTGATCAATGACAATTAAGTTCTTTTTGAAAATTAATTATTACAATTTCATTGAATAAATCATGTCGGAGGCCTTCGAGTGGCCTAAAAACTCCGACACCAGAGTTGGTCACTAGCTCATATCAAGAAGAAGATTGAATCAATACAGATGTTACAATTGTTCCTTTAAAACTAAATTATTACATTTTCATTAAATAAAATATTTTCATAAAAAGAAAAAAAAACACTACAGTTGTTAAAACTATCATTTGATTGAACTCGAAAATAGGGACCATATAGAATCAATAAAGTAAATGCAAAATGTGATTGATTGCGGCATAGCGCAGCCTAAATCGGCACAGCTAAATCCTCTGGCCACTGACGGGCAGCAGCGTCGGCGGTGCGAGAAGCTATGCCCTGCGATCCCCAACCCGCTTGCCCAGCGTGGGGATTATGGGTATTAACCCCCTAAATGATGAATGCGCTCATTAGGGGAAGCCTATGTCCAGTAGTGGACTGCTATAGGCTGATGATGATGATGATGATGATGATAATGTAAAACTGGACTTAGACTGATTAAGTATTATAATACTAGACGTAGATTGTAGACGCCTTTATTATATCGGTACCAGTTATAGGCATATGCCTATAACTGGTACCGATATACTGAGATAGACATTTAACTATAATGATAGCCAAGAAAATCTGTCAGTTTCAAGCAAAACCCCCGCAAAAGCCATTCTAAAATCAATTCACTTCAAAGACAAGAATCTCATTTTATAACCTACAAGTCCCTGGAGATCCAACGAAATTCCTGAAGACGCACTTAGCCCGAACTCGCGGATAAATTGCTCAAGTAGGAAATGAAATGTCAGTGAATTTCACAACGTCCCAAAACAGAGGGAAATGCCATAGAGCCGTCCAGATTTTAATTGTATGGGAGGAAGGAACACAGTATTATCATTTTCACTGTATTGCTAGGCAAACTCCTTTTGACAGCCCATTAAACTCATTTTGAAATATTAAACTATTATTTAGAATTCATAATTTAATATTTTATCAATTTCTATAATGTACTTACTGTTAATACTTGGTAGGTATTGTTTACTCTCGTCGTGTTTTACGCGATTAAATGAAGACCAGCATTTATGGTGAATCATTGTGATTCTTTAAAAGGCGTGTTATATTTTTCTTTGATCTTTTCATCCTTCAACTCTCGCATTTTAGTAATTCATTTTGTGAATGTAGCAGTGATGATTTTCCAGCTGTCAAAAGCGCCTTCACAACTCGCCCATGTAAACGCGATGGAAGTAACTCAATCTGCCGATCGCTATGTTTGCGAAATGAGATGTTTGCAAGATGTCGCAATGCGAGATGTGCTCAGTAAGATGATCACATCACGTCTCAGATTTTGGATGTTGCATTTCTGTCTCAAGTTTTGATAGGCATTGCTGTAGCTGGTTACACGAGGTTCCATTTGAATGATTATTTTAGGTTAATATTGTAATAAGTCATTTATTAATTCATCTATCTTGTAAAAAAAATCTATGGATTACAAACTTTCATTTATGACACCTTAATTTATGATTGGCAAATTTTATCTGAATGTCGAAAATAAATTGTGTTAAAATACTTAATACTTTAAAACTAAGAATTTATACCATATAACCATATATGAGATAAAACAAAAACAAAATAATTTGGAGTGTTGGCAATAGCAGTTATAAAAATTTATAGTGGTAGGTTCCAGCCAATTGACTGGAAAAAAAAATCGAAAACAATTTTTTATAACTGCTATTGCCAACACTTCAAAATACTTTTAACTTCCTAGGTATATGGCAAAATTCACGCGTGACATAAAAGTTATTCTATTGTGTCTAGAATCCCGCTACACGAGAGGTTTAAAGTGTGTGCCCTCCACAAACAACCTCACGTAATAAGTAAACGACAATGTTTATAAATCATTTCTTTCTTTGTTCCAGAGTCACCGGCGAACATAAATCAAGCGTTTAAAGAAGGCGTGTAGCATCAACGAATCCAGAAATAAAAAATAGGACAAATGTGTGTAAAACTTGGGAATGGGGTCCGTTCTTATTTGTTATATGATGCCAAAGTTTATGAATTCTACCTATTCACCTCAGATATTATATTAGTTCAAGTTTCTCTTTAACAGAATTTAAAAAGGAAGAGATCTTAATTTGTTTGTATTTTTTAAGTCACACTATTTATTTATTTATTTACGAACACCAACATAATAAATAAACACCAAAACATAGGTTAAATGATATTACAGTTATAGGGTGTAGACTAGGTATAGACTAAATAAAGTACCTAATATCACTTAATCTATATTTTCTCCTTTCTGTGTATAGCCTATGTTTTGTTTCGATCTGAAATAATTAAATATTTTACTCATTTGAACATAATTACGCATTTTTAAAATCACCTCTAAAAACCAAGTACAAGTCGTTCCAAGTCGACGAACAGACGGACAAATCCCACGAGGCTTCCGTTCTACCACATTGCGGTGCAGAACCCTATAATCGAAATAAAGAAAAGGGTCGGGCTGGGTAAAAAATAACTTATACTCGGCGGGATCGTTTACCCGACTGGCACATCCAGGCGCTCATGAATATGACATCAGCGGTCGCCGCTGACCCACGATGTAGATTTATTCGGCGACGGCGATCCATCAAACGTAGTATATAAAGCTTGGAACATATGTACAGCTTGAATTATAACTGCAAACCGGAAAAATATCACTTGTTAATCTACGTTCCCATGAACCCCTTTGGCATTGAATGGGTGCTGTATTGATATTTTTGACTGAGCAGTAACCTGATTTGACTGTAAAGCTACGTTAAATGTTTTTAGGTGTCTAAATTCCAATACTTTGACATTTACGAGTAAAATCACAATAATAATATGTTTTTTTAATCCTGACAAAGAAAGAGGCGTATCACCCTATGAGAACTTATTATTTGACAGTTTTATCAATACCTAAAACTAATATTTATATGAATAAACACTGTCTTAAGCTTAAAGGTTTAATAACGACAGCATTCAAAGAGTTCTACATTTAAACAATGTGGTGCATCAGATCGAGTAGATATAGTGATAGGTATAATTATGACAGAATTCATAGTGTTATCTACACTTGAACACTTGCGTCGTCAGATCATAAGTTAACGTTTGAAACTGTCCGTCTGTTCCCAGCCTAACCGGCTCGAGCTGACAAGGCCCACTTTTGCTTGGAGCAGGTTAGACACAACCTTCCGTGCAGAGCTAGTTGTTTGCCAATTGCGTATGCATGAAGCTCAGAGTGGCGATGTATCAAATCGATGGGTATTCTGTTTGCATTTCAGAAAGATTGCTTGGTTCCAGTTTGTAGTGTTCAGGGTATATTGAGCTTGTTTTGATGGATTGGTTCCATTGTGTCATGTCAATACATTTTGAGATGGGATTTTAAGGGAGTTGGTATCTTTATGATATAGCTACTTAGATCTCACCGATTTATTAATTTTATAAAATCGAAATATTTAAACTGCAATGAAGTTAACAGACTGGTTGACTAATTGATTGATAATCAACACCAGTCATAAGTCAATTCGGAGGGTATGTTCATTGCATAGAGTAGGGGTAAATTGAGAAAGTATTTCCTGAAATTCAGCCTCTGAAAGGTTGTAGCGGGGAAAAACCTCTACGCGGATGAAGTCTCGGGGCACCGACTAGTTGTTGGACATTTCAGAAAAAGTTTTACAATAATAGCCACTTTAACTGCTTGCTACTGATTATGTGAATGCGTGTTAAATTTTGTGCAGTTTACGGAACAAGGTTATAATGTGTAGAGTGTGAGCTTACTCGAAATTTAAAGATATTTTAATTCTATATTTTTTAGTGCACAGAAACACAAAACATAAGTATATTAACATATATAATGTTGGACATATATGCTATGTACAAAGGCCATCTAAGGCAAACTAAGCAATGCTTTTAGATTACATAAATATTTATTATCATTAATTATTCATATATATATATATATATGTGTGTATATATATATATATATATATCTATATGAATAATATTATTAATAATACCATATATTTCTGATAAAAAATTCACTAAAATAATCCCTAAATCTGTTACCATTCTGATTTATCAAAACTAGAATGACGACAGTTTAATTTTATCGATAGTTTTAAAATGTCATCTGGTTGTAAATAAAGCCATACTATATGAAAAAAACAGCTATTTATACGAAGTGATGTCAGATTTGTGGTCAGATTCATTGAATGCAATAATTTAGCTAAAGCTCCGTTTACGTTAAATGGCATGGACAATAAAGATCTATTAACATGATCACGAATGCAATAGAAAACCGCAGGCAATCGATGTCGTCAAAATATGAATAATTCATAACTCGTCCAAACATTAAATTGCGCGAGGGAATTGAAACACCAGATATTTACTCATGAACAAAATTCATAAATCTTAATCAGCTTTTTTTTAAATTTGAGTTATATATAGCTCAATTTTTAAAAAGAGCTGAGTACGAAATGTGCGTTGACTAATTTGTCTAAACAGTACCTGGAGTAATTAGTACTTTACAATTGTGAGACTTCACAAAAGTACATTTTTATAATGTTTTTTTGTTGTCTGGTTTTTCCGCATGGGCTGGGGTGAGTAGGTTGTTAGCACCTTGACTTGGTTAAATTTGCTAACCTTTACGTACTGTAACAACCCTACCCTAACCTAAAGATAGACTAAGTCTAAACCTAAGTAGAACCTAACTCTACACTTGGCCATCCTAATGTGATCGTCTAGATTTAAAATAATTCCTACATTGAGTGAAGTTGGGATAGTGAATGAAATACTATATACTCATAATAATGATAGATTTAATGAACGAATAATGTCGAAAACTGAATAACAAGATGACTCAAATAATTAAACGGAATAATATGTAACCTAAAATTATTATGTAAACTTTACGACAAGAAATCTAAAATAACAAAATACTAAGTTAAACTAGACAAGGCTGCTTAACGATTAATTTTAGTATATTAATTAAAATTATAATCGTACGACACCTAAATGAATAATAGAATTAAAACTCGAATTAGTCTATGCTTAAAACTAAAAGAAGTCTCTGGGCATCTGGAAAAGAAACAAATAATTAGTTTTAGTTTATTTTAATATTGTGGTTTTTCATGCAAAAAGTCGGCGAAGGAAAATATATTCGAATGTTAAATTATAATAAATTTAAGAAACATGCAAGTCATTTAAGTCTATAACGTCGGTCTATTCTGAGAGTAAGTCATTAATAATTAATAATTGAGTAAGAGGAGAAAATCAACAAAGTCGGGAGTACTAAATTTACAAGAGGTTATCTACGGGGAAAACAAATGGAAAATGTGATATTTTTATGGTAATGTGCCTCTACCCCACACACCTTAGATGCCAATCTAAGACATGTCTTAGATTGATTTAGAAGCCGTGTGCCTAGTGCCTTTCGATTAATTGTTTAATTAACCGGGTTTTCACCAGTGACAAACCATGTGCAAGCCATAATTTGTTCTGATTTAGGGATGAGGTATAGCCTAGGATTTAACCCCACCTGTTTTCTAAGCCTGGGTCTAAGCTTATGCTAGTGGGAGCTAGCGGATAAAGGAGAGGAAAGAAAGGAAAGGAAAGGCGCCTTTTATTCCCAATTAATACCCAAATATGTTTGAATATCCTATTGATTTCAAACATATTTCTAACACTGATTTATTTAACCCATGGTAAGACTCAGATATATTTATCTGAGTACTACAACGGGTATAAGTAAATCACTAGCTAAACTATCCCCATTTATTCTAAACTAGCTAAAGCTACTTGATCTTCACACAGCCAGGCATGTATGATGATCAATACTACCTTGCAATATTCCACAACCTAATTATGCATCTAAAGGTGTGAACATCCAGGGTTTCCACACTGACGGGCTGTAAACAACCACTTTTTCAGCCAGGGTCCACCACGTAGTTGGAGTCATCCCTTTAAACTCAGAACCGGTTATAAAAGATTGTCAAGATAAACCTACTTTATGTTTTGCATATCAAGGTACAACAATCGGCCAATCAAATAATTTCATGGTCGACAATTGTCTCTCTATATAAGAAACATATTCAATAATAAAACAGTAGTAGAAAGGCGAATGAATAAATAAAATCCTAATATATAAATCTTTCGTAGAATCTGGTTTGTAAGTTAAAATGTTTAGGCGATAAGGAAGGATTTGAAGGATATTATATATAAATTATATATTAATATAAATATATTTCATATAAATTAGGTCTCAGTAACTGTCATCTCAAGTCAGTCGAACTAGTTCTCTGCTCTGCAACCCTGTAGAGATTAATAAAATACCATGCCTAGTAGTATTAATTCACTCCCGATCAGCATCCCGCTCACATCAGCCTATTCAGGAATCTTACAATACCATGCACATGTCAATTAAATATAAATCAAGTAGCAGCAATAAACAACGTCATACTCAATTAAAATACCTGCTGTAAGGAAGGGATTAATTATTTATCTTAAACAACGGCAGCTACATATTTTCTTTATCTATTTGCTTACTTCTTAACTATAAGCCCTAACCTCTCCTAAAAGACTTAGACCTTATCTATAGTAAGATGGTGCGGATATTTGCCCTAGCAAATACTAAAATAAGCTCTATCTCTAAATACGTTACCAGATGATCACTGACTTTAATATAAATTAGGTCTTAACTCACGACCTACAATTAATACAAACACAGACTCTATTTACTGTAAAACAAGGTAACTGACTCTAAAATATTATAATATCTCACGGTCAATAAATCTACCAGAACTCCCCCTGTCCTTGATCTGTCGATCCCTACGTCACAATCTCCAATTTCGATCTCCTCCTAATTCCCGCTTGTGCTCCCTTTTACGCGTCGAAATCCCTACTACTTTTGGAGGCGTGGATAGTTAACACCTCTTTCAGACAAATACTATAGTAATAACCAATCAAACTTAACTTCTTTGGTTTTAAGAAAAAAAGTAAGGAGTGGCCACATCTATCCAGACTTATAAAAAAAATACCCGGAACCACACATGCGAAGTGCTGGCGCCTTTGCAACTCTTGACTTTTAGTTTATGTGACAGTTTCAAATAAATACGCTAAAATTATGACCTCTTGAAAAACCATTAGTGGTGTCAAAATTCGTATGTTGATTTAGGTTTTCAATGAGAGCAAAAACTTATCAAGACCCTTTTGAAACCCAACTTAAAATAGTTTCCCATGAGAATTTTAAAGATAGAAACCAAAAATTATAATTCTGAATAAAATAATGTATGTGTAAAATCAAGAATCGTTACAGTCGCCCCTTGAATTTATTGAAGTTTTTTATGACAAAGGCAATGGAAACTGAAAGAAATTCATCTTTCTTATTTTTATTTTTTGTCTCTTTTTTTTTCAAATTTGAGGAATCGATTAAAACATTTTGTAAAATTAATACACATTTTATTTCCTAAAATACTAATATTAACTTAACCCAATCTAGATAATATTGAAAATACAATTTGAGAGAACCTGATTAAAATTTGAATTAGACACATTTAGAAGAGATTAAACAATCTGTTATATGAAATTTAATTTAAACTTATTTTCTAAGATACTAAGCTACCTTTATCAGTCTAAATAATATTGAAAATACAATTAGAGAGAGCCTTCTTCAAATTCGAAATATTTCTTCAAAGAAGGGTTTAAATTTTCTGTTATATAAATTTAATATATCCTTATTTTCTAAAATACTAATTTAACTTTACCCAGTCTAGATAATATTGAAAACACGATTTGAGAAAACCTAATTAAATTGATATTTCTTATGATATTTAGAAGAGAGTATTCTGATGAATCAGTGTTACATAAATCTTATTTTTAACTTACTTATATAAAAATTTACTAATAAGATACCTTGTCTAATACTTATTTCTAAATAACCCCCTTTTTTATTTTATTTATAAATCTATTTTGTATAGTATTTCTCAATTATGAAAGCATTATAATTTCCTTTTATTTTCTTGGTCTTGGGGTCTACTAGAGTATATGTATTTTGGTAAGGTTTAGCTCCTATTAAATAAGGACCATCATATTTCCAAAACATTTTTGTGCACTCGTGTTTTAATGAATCTGATTTAGGAAAAGTTTTAATCTTAACTAGTTGGCCTATTTCGTATTCAATTAGTCGGTGATGTTTATCAAATCGTTTGGCTCTGATTTCTGCATTATTTTTCAAATTTCTGAACGCATTGATTCTGGCTAACTTTAAATCTTCATCAATTTCTACGATTTTTAAGTGTTTATTTTCTATGGGCGACTTATAACAATTACCAAACATTAAAAAATTAGGAGAATACTCATGACTACGATGTATTGTATTATTATGACACTCTTCGACATTTTTTAGCAAATGTCCCCATTTTGAGTGAGAATTCCGACAGTATATTCTTAACATGTTTCCCATTTCACGATGGAATCTCTCAGTGCAATTGGGTCTAGGATTGTACACTGATGTGAAGGTTGGTAGTATGTTTAATGCTTTTACCCCCTCTAACCAAGTTTTCGATCTAAATTGACTTCCATGATCAGTCACAATAATTTTTGGGGTTGAAACATCAACACAAAATTGTTTTAAACTTCTTAATACCCCTTTACTATCCGCTTTTTTTAAAGGGTATAATTTAACATATTTTGTAAAAGCGTCTTGTATTACGAAAACATATTTACATCCTGATCTAGCGATTGGTAGGGGACCATATAGATCTGCCATGACCTTTTCACATATTTGTGAAGTAACCACAGGTTTGCACGGTCCTACAGTATTACAGTTATTTACCTTAGCTAATTGACATTCATGGCATGTTCTTAAGGCATTTTTCGTTTGCTTTTGAAGTGACTCCCAATAGTATTTATTTTTTAAGATTTTTATAATTTTGTATGAACCTGAATGTCCTAACACTTTATGATAATACCAAATAATATCTTCTGTTTTCGTACAAGGAATCACCAGTTTTTTAAATTTCCCCTCTACTGTAACATACAGAGTTCCGTCACAAAGTGTATACTCCCCTTTCCCTTGCTTCACCTTTATTTTTAATCCAGGATTATTTTTTATTTTTTCTATAAGCTCAGAAATTATTTTATCATTTTTTTGATGATAACTTATATCGTTCATAAATTTTTTTAATTCTTTCGTGTTATTTACTTCAAAAGTTGCAATTTCTGGCATATTTTGTTTATCTTCTTGAATTTTAGTTTTGTCCGAATATCTAGATAAAACATCAGCGACTACATTATTTTTACCCGGAACGTATTCAATAGTATAATCGAATTGATTTAAAAACATCATCCATCTAATAATTCTGTTGCAATGCATTTTCCAAGTTCGTAAAAAGGTAAGAGAGTGATGATCTGTTCGTATAACTACTTTAACTCCCCTTAAGTAAGTCTCGAATTTTTTTAAACAATAAATGATTGCCCACATTTCTTGTTCCGATACTGTCCATTTTTTTTCAGCATCTGTAAAACCTTTACTAATGAAAGCAATAACCTGTTGGTTTCCATCATCATCCAGTTGATATAAGCAACCTCCCAAAGCATAGCCTGAACTATCTGTTTGCAAATAAAATGTTTTATTTGGATTTGGATATTTCAAAATTACCGCCTCAAGAAATTTTATCTTTATATTCTCAAATATTTTCTGTTCATCCTCCCCCCACCTCCATTTCACTTCTTTTTTCAATAGATCACACAGCGGCTTAGTCATATGCCCGTATTTATCTATAAATCTTCTATAGTAATTACACAGGCCTAAGAAGGCTCGCAAATGTTTGAGTTTCCTTGGCACTGGAAAGTTTTCTATGGCTTCTATTTTTTCTTTGTCCATTTCAATTCCGTTTGGTGAGATAATGTGTCCTAGCATTTTAACACGTCTACATAAAAATTGACATTTAGACAAGTTGCAAGTTAAACCAGCAACCTCAAATTTATGCAAAAGTCTATCGAGATGTTCCATGTGTTCTTCTAAACTATTCCGGCTATAACAACACACATCGTCTAAATAGTTCGCGCAAAAGTTGCTCATTTCCGTTCCTAAAATTATATCCATTGCCCTAGAAAACCCAGATACTGCAGTTTTCAATCCTTGTGGTAATCGTAAGTAAACATAAGATTTATTATTAAAAGTAAAGCCTGTATATTTCACACTATCTTCATGCAGTTTAATCTGAAAATATGCATTGTTAAGGTCTAAGGTGGAAATAAATTTGACTCCATTAAACCTTTGAAGTATTTCTGAAATAATGGGTGGTCTTTCAGTTTCACCTTCCATTCGCGTATTTAACTCCCTAGCATCTAATAAGATTCTGATCGATCCGTCTTTTTTCATAGTATAAGTCAGTGGACTAGCGTAAGGTGTAGCTGCTCGTTTAATTATTCCTAATTCTTCTAATTCCTTTATTTTTTCTTCTATTTTATTTCTATACGCTATAGGTATTGGATACTGACTTTTAACAAATGGGGTTTCATTTATCATTTTAATTTTATGTACATATTTGTCTGTACTTCCTAATCGGGAAGAAAATACCTTTTTCCGTCTTTTCAGAACGGTTAATAACGCTTCAGTTTCTGTTTGACCTAATTCCAATGATTTAGTATATTCTTCTAATTGTCTATCCAAAATTTCGCCTTTTACATCATAAATTGTATTAATAATAGACTCTTTGTCTATTTTTTGGTCTAAAAGTTCTTTCCTGTTTACGTTACTATGATTTAAATATATTTCAATATTATCTCTCAGAGTTAATTTTTGAGGCTTTCCACATTCAATAGAGACATTATTATCCTCTAGCCAATTAAAACCTAAAATAATAGGTCTGATTAAATTTTCGACTATTAAACAAGGGGTATTGATAATTTCATTTTTTATTTTGATGGGCAGAAGTACCAATTGATTTATTTTAATTGATCGTTGACCTATAGCTCCTTTTAGTTGAATATTTACAATTGGCATGATTGGAAGGGTGTTGAATTCTTTTTCTAAGTCAAGAAAAATTTCTCTCGACACCGCAGTAACTTGGGACCCAGTGTCGATTAAACAATTAATAGTTTTTGAACCTATCGTAACTGCTATTTCAGGTAATGTAGGAAAATTTTCCCCTGACTGTTCTTCTACATATTCAGTATTTTCAAAAATAGATGACAAACATAAATCCTTTGAATCAGATACACCATGATGACACTTGGTGTGTTTTTCGCGAATAAAGTATTGTTTTAATTTATTAATCAGGCTGGTATCTGTTTCGCAGTTTAATTGTATGTATCCTAGTCCCCTTTTATCATTTTGTCCTTTAGCTTGAATAGGAAATTTAATGTTAACATTTTCTTTCCCTAAACTATGTCCAGGTCTCCATCCCATTTTCAGCATATATTTTAATGCAAAGTTTTCTTTGGCCCCTAAATTATCCGCAAAATTCTGAGCCTGGAACTTGGCGGTATTTTCTAGTTTTCCTGGTTGATAATTGTCGCATGAAAATCTTCGTCTCCTTCTATTTCAATGTCGATTTCTTCCTGTGATTTGTTCTCTTGTACATTTGCTTCGATAGCGGCTACATGATGATGTCTTGGCAGTCCAAGATTTCTCTCATTGACCACTTTTTGAAGTCTTGGAGGTTCATCACTTATTTCTTCTATGTTGCTCAGGAATCTAGCCGCAGCAACAGCACCTATTCCTCCTGTTATTATCCACAATCTTCTTATTTCCGCTGGATAATGACCCATAATGTCTTCTGTCACTGCATCATTCGACGAGTACGAAGTTATTCCTCTTGCTTCATTATATAATTCTAAGAAGTATTCTGACATTGATTTGGAGCTATGCGCGTTCCATTTTCCGTAATTTATTTTTCTTTTAATTTTCTTTTGTGCTTCCTTGCTCCAAAACTGTTCTAAGAAATCGCGTTTGAAATCTTCCAAGGTCTTCCATTCCCTAATATGTAGAATCGACCAATTTTTCGCATAACCATTCAAACAATCGGTAATGCTGGTGATGTCATTGTCCATTAAGTTGACTTTCTTCCGGTACCTGTCTAGGTCTTCCAAGAAAGAAATTGGATTATTTCCTCTTCCACAGAAAATTGGTTTAGTTGGTGTCGGTGTTAACGTTACGGAACCATTCTGCATTCTCGTGTGTAGTGATACACTTGTTCCTTGTGTAGAACTGTTTTCTTCAGAATTTTCACCTGATGCACCACGTTCTAATTCCTGTATTCTCTCCACCAAAGGAGCTATTGTAGATGTCATTATTTCTTTTATACGCATTATGAAACTATCTTCAACTTCAATTCCTTCCATCGTCCTTTCGGTTATAATTTTAGAGTTCTTCTGACCTCTTTTCATTTTGTTGTAGATATTTTTTCGACCTTGTTTTTGTCTTTGCTGATATTGAACTATATTTGTCTCTATTTTTATTTCATTACAATGGCTTATTTTATCCTTTCCAAACTTATCATTTTATAGAGAAAGGATAACAAAAGCCTAGTTTTTTTTTCTTTAACTTCTAGCCTCGCAGATGATCTTTATCATATTTTGCGAGGCTAGGAGTCAAACTAACCTGTAAAACAAAAAAAAAAACATCCTATTCCGATTGTACCGCATTAACCTAATCTAACGCAATCTAACCTAACCTATCAATATAATAATAACCTATATCGAGATGCCGTCTATAAAGAATTCTTAAAATTTAATTACATACCAAATCCATATTTCTACCTGGATACACCTCAAAAAAAAAACAGATGTATAATCCTAGTTCATCCTCACCGAGGGGTCGCTCATCCAGTCTTCCGAGAGCCCTGAAAATGTTTTAATAGTATGTGTTTACATTTATAATCCGTATAAGACTTATTGAAATAATGTTGCAAAATCCAATGAAAAACTGGACAACGAACCTAACTTATTTAATGATCTGCTTTTTTGTATAGGTTAGTGATCATTTCTGGTGTCATTATTACCCTACCTACCGGGTACTGGGTTTTCGGGCTACCCGAAAAGACCTACGCCATGGCTTAGTGATTGAAAACCAAGATATATGATATTTTAACGTGCCTTTCAAAGCACGAAAGCGCTCAAATCTAAATGCCACTAAACAGTCATCCACCTAAGTAGTGACTGGGTTGAGTGTTGCTTAACTGATGACGATCGGCTAAACACACTGAAGTAAAGCACACCGACTTCCCTTCAAATGAGTGAATGATTAGATAGTTGTATCTAGGAATCGAACCTAGAAGTCTTACATCACATTCGACTTAAATCAATTATTACTATCACCTTAGTATTCTGATAATTATAACATTCAATTTATCTAGGAATCGAACCTAGAAGTGCTCTTATTTTGTCTTACTTTATACTCAAATATTACTATTTAATCTTAGTATTACAACAATCAGTGGATGCGACTAGCACAAGACCGTGGTGGATGGCACACATTTCAGGAGGCCTTTTTCCAGCAGTGGATAAAGTCAGTTGTGGATGATGATGATGATGATGATTATAACAAACCTAACGTTCAATTTATCTAGGAATCGAACCTAGAAGTGGCCCTAATATTTCATTCCTTTGTATACTTAAAATAAAAGTTATTTAAACTTTAGTAGCCATTAAATCTATCTAGAAATCGAACCTAGAAGGGGCCCTAATATTTTTTTTATTTCTTGTATACTAAAATAAAGTTAATTTAAATTTAGTATTATGACAAGTTGACCGTTCAATCTATCTAGGAATCGAACCTAGAAGTGGCTCTAATATTTCATATCTTTGTATACTTTAAATAAAGGCTATTTAAACTTAAGTATTATAACAAGTTAACCATTCAATCTATCTAGGAATCGAACCTAGAAGGGGCCCTAATATTTCATTTCTTTAATACTAAAATAGTTACTATTATAACAAATCAAACATTCAAATCATCTAGGAATCGAATCTGCAAGTGATCCTAATAGTTTATTTCCTTAATACTCCAATGATACTATATTAAACCTTAGTATTACAATACAAGTTTAACGATTGATAACACAAAATTGAATAATTTATCTAGGAATCGAACCTAGAAGAGACCGAATTTTATCGTAAATTAAAAATGAAAGTTTTGTGAACCAAAACAACTATATTTATATATCTGAGAATCGAACCCAGAACTAATCTTGCCATCTTCCGATAGATAATTATTGTTTCTTCGTATTTTACAAAACGTGTAATGTAAAGTACCGTACAAAACTCTCCGATTAAATTAAATTATTTTATCTAACCAGATAAACTATAATGAAGCCGATTGAATGACCGACTGACTGATTTGACTCACAATTTCATAGCCTAAACCGTAAGTCCTAGAACTTGAAACTTAAGGTTCATTCCTTGAACTTTGTCTAGACGAATCACTAGACAAATATACACACATACAGACTACCAAAACAATAAAACCAAAAAAGGTAAAAACGACGAAACTTGCTTTTCCAAAAGCAAATAATGTATAAGTAATTTTAAAAAGAATGAAGAATTTAAGTTAGTCAGATTATTATTAACAATAAGGATGCATCTCAATTTAATTATTCAAATCACCTAACACCATCGCTTAACACCGTTAACGATGTGTTATCAAGAGCGTATCTCATGAGCTACATTCTTTCAAACCTATAGTACCTCTGGTCTCATGCTAATAACTTGTTCCTATGTTAAGGCGTTTCTATGAATAAATTAATTTATAGAACCTAAATAACAAGACTGCAAACAGGAGCTAATAAAACAATTAATAAAATAATACTTAGCTAAGGACATGGTTTCATAGCAACCGACGATCGTACTGCTCTGAAGCTAGGTCAGCCGAAGAATTCAAAACCCAAAAGCCCGTCACGATGCTGTCACTATTAGTCCGCATGAGGTTTTCTCCAACACCAAATGCAGTTCTGAAAATAATTCATTCAAACGCGAATAAATCTGATATTGATACGTTAAAGACATGAAGTTTTAGCTAAAACTCTCGCCCCTACGATTTTTAGCTTAGAGAAACTACAATTACCTAAAGTGTTATTCAAAACCTTTCGCCCCTATGAATCTTACATATCTACAGCATAATATAATAAATGTTGGGTGTAAATTACTGTTTTATTACTATGGTCAACGAAGGACATACACAACCTTTCATTCCTAAATCATTTACTCATATACTCGTACCGTTGCGTCATATCTACGTCCAAATAAAATAATGCGCCCCTAATTTACTTAGTTATACTCTAAAATATTTTATTTGTTTGAACCTTCAGGAACTTCGAAACATCTGTCAGTATTGTAAAATTTAACTTTTATTGGTTTCTCCTACAATAACCAGAATTCTGGAATTACCTAACAATGGCTTGCGCATGTGGTGGAGCCGCTCGGCATGCCATAAGCTTTCTTTACCGAACCTTTTTTTTTCTAAACCATAAACTTCACTATTGTCTTTCCTTAAATTGCCCAACATCTGCGAATGGACAATAGATAAACACTAAAATATACCCTAACACGTGGACTCCTAAAATATCGTAAAATATTTGTTTATTGCAGCCCTGTCAGTTTGTTTAACAATTACTTAAATTAACCTTTCACTATCCCAACGAAGATTAAAGAACAGTACCCTTACGTTGTGATCCGATTTTATAAGTAACCCAAGTTCTTTTAAATAGGCTATTGAATTAATCAATTATTAATTGACTAATTCAATATTGACTGGCACTATTATCCTGGTCACGGCACCATTTTGTAACAACCCTACCCTAACCTAAAGATAGACTAAGTCTAAACCTAAGTAGAACCTAACTCTACACTTGGCCATCCTAATGTGATCGTCTAGATTTAAAATAATTCCTACATTGAGTGAAGTTGGGATAGTGAATGAAATACTATATACTCATAATAATGATAGATTTAATGAACGAATAATGTCGAAAACTGAATAACAAGATGACTCAAATAATTAAACGGAATAATATGTAACCTAAAATTATTATGTAAACTTTACGACAAGAAATCTAAAATAACAAAATACTAAGTTAAACTAGACAAGGCTGCTTAACGATTAATTTTAGTATATTAATTAAAATTATAATCGTACGACACCTAAATGAATAATAGAATTAAAACTCGAATTAGTCTATGCTTAAAACTAAAAGAAGTCTCTGGGCATCTGGAAAAGAAACAAATAATTAGTTTTAGTTTATTTTAATATTGTGGTTTTTCATGCAAAAAGTCGGCGAAGGAAAATATATTCGAATGTTAAATTATAATAAATTTAAGAAACATGCAAGTCATTTAAGTCTATAACGTCGGTCTATTCTGAGAGTAAGTCATTAATAATTAATAATTGAGTAAGAGGAGAAAATCAACAAAGTCGGGAGTACTAAATTTACAAGAGGTTATCTACGGGGAAAACAAATGGAAAATGTGATATTTTTATGGTAATGTGCCTCTACCCCACACACCTTAGATGCCAATCTAAGACATGTCTTAGATTGATTTAGAAGCCGTGTGCCTAGTGCCTTTCGATTAATTGTTTAATTAACCGGGTTTTCACCAGTGACAAACCATGTGCAAGCCATAATTTGTTCTGATTTAGGGATGAGGTATAGCCTAGGATTTAACCCCACCTGTTTTCTAAGCCTGGGTCTAAGCTTATGCTAGTGGGAGCTAGCGGATAAAGGAGAGGAAAGAAAGGAAAGGAAAGGCGCCTTTTATTCCCAATTAATACCCAAATATGTTTGAATATCCTATTGATTTCAAACATATTTCTAACACTGATTTATTTAACCCATGGTAAGACTCAGATATATTTATCTGAGTACTACAACGGGTATAAGTAAATCACTAGCTAAACTATCCCCATTTATTCTAAACTAGCTAAAGCTACTTGATCTTCACACAGCCAGGCATGTATGATGATCAATACTACCTTGCAATATTCCACAACCTAATTATGCATCTAAAGGTGTGAACATCCAGGGTTTCCACACTGACGGGCTGTAAACAACCACTTTTTCAGCCAGGGTCCACCACGTAGTTGGAGTCATCCCTTTAAACTCAGAACCGGTTATAAAAGATTGTCAAGATAAACCTACTTTATGTTTTGCATATCAAGGTACAACAATCGGCCAATCAAATAATTTCATGGTCGACAATTGTCTCTCTATATAAGAAACATATTCAATAATAAAACAGTAGTAGAAAGGCGAATGAATAAATAAAATCCTAATATATAAATCTTTCGTAGAATCTGGTTTGTAAGTTAAAATGTTTAGGCGATAAGGAAGGATTTGAAGGATATTATATATAAATTATATATTAATATAAATATATTTCATATAAATTAGGTCTCAGTAACTGTCATCTCAAGTCAGTCGAACTAGTTCTCTGCTCTGCAACCCTGTAGAGATTAATAAAATACCATGCCTAGTAGTATTAATTCACTCCCGATCAGCATCCCGCTCACATCAGCCTATTCAGGAATCTTACAATACCATGCACATGTCAATTAAATATAAATCAAGTAGCAGCAATAAACAACGTCATACTCAATTAAAATACCTGCTGTAAGGAAGGGATTAATTATTTATCTTAAACAACGGCAGCTACATATTTTCTTTATCTATTTGCTTACTTCTTAACTATAAGCCCTAACCTCTCCTAAAAGACTTAGACCTTATCTATAGTAAGATGGTGCGGATATTTGCCCTAGCAAATACTAAAATAAGCTCTATCTCTAAATACGTTACCAGATGATCACTGACTTTAATATAAATTAGGTCTTAACTCACGACCTACAATTAATACAAACACAGACTCTATTTACTGTAAAACAAGGTAACTGACTCTAAAATATTATAATATCTCACGGTCAATAAATCTACCAGAACTCCCCCTGTCCTTGATCTGTCGATCCCTACGTCACAATCTCCAATTTCGATCTCCTCCTAATTCCCGCTTGTGCTCCCTTTTACGCGTCGAAATCCCTACTACTTTTGGAGGCGTGGATAGTTAACACCTCTTTCAGACAAATACTATAGTAATAACCAATCAAACTTAACTTCTTTGGTTTTAAGAAAAAAAGTAAGGAGTGGCCACATCTATCCAGACTTATAAAAAAAATACCCGGAACCACACATGCGAAGTGCTGGCGCCTTTGCAACTCTTGACTTTTAGTTTATGTGACAGTTTCAAATAAATACGCTAAAATTATGACCTCTTGAAAAACCATTAGTGGTGTCAAAATTCGTATGTTGATTTAGGTTTTCAATGAGAGCAAAAACTTATCAAGACCCTTTTGAAACCCAACTTAAAATAGTTTCCCATGAGAATTTTAAAGATAGAAACCAAAAATTATAATTCTGAATAAAATAATGTATGTGTAAAATCAAGAATCGTTACAGTACCTATATACCAATTTTCATTTTTTATTTTCTTGTTCATGCTACCTACTTACCTATTTGCCTCACTGTGCGGCTTACTGTTCCTTGTTTTTTTTCTATTATTACCTTTTATTTTCTATTCCACTGCTCAATGTGTTGTGCAATGGTCAAATAAGTTGATTTTCTTACTTTTTCTTTTTTTCTAAATGATAATAGTCTCTTTAGACTTTACGATAAAATTTCATTCAATAACTGATAAAAATGCGTGTAAATACTGACAGTAAATAGTTTATGAGAAAATGTGTGAATAGGTACTCACATTAAGGTACTTACAGTAAAATTTCATTCAAAAACTGATAAAAGTGCGTGTAAATACTGACAGTAAATAGTTTATGAGAAAATGTGTGAATAGGTACTCACATTCAGGTACTTACAGTGCCAAAATGAGACGTCGTCCTCTGCCTCCCGTTCGAGAAGAAGTGAACCAGAAACCGTGGAAAGTGCTATGCGAGAGTGACTGGATGGTTTACACGCTGGTGGCGTCAGTGGGCGCCCTGACGTACGCAAATAGTTTGAATGGCGAGTTCGTGCATGACGACATCCCCGCTATAGTGTCTAACAGTGATGTGAACGGACGGAATAGTGTGCTCAAAGTGTTCAAGAATGACTTCTGGGGAACCCCGATGTCGGATGCCAGCAGCCACAAGTCGTACCGGCCGCTGACCACGCTGTCCTTCAGGTGAGTGCTAAGTGTTTAAGGATGATTTTAATCTTGTACAATATGAACTGTCACGCTGTACCTACTAATAATCTAACAATAAATATAATAAATAAGATACAAACAAAATGCCGACAAAATAGCTGTAGAAACTGCAATCCACGCGTGAAATGTTTAGTGAAAGTATGCTGTTGATAAAATATTTTGTGTAAGAATCCTTTAACAAGTCACACGACAATATAATAATCATCTTTTATCTCACTTTATACACTATAGAGAACATAAAGTACTTATTTGTTTACTCCATTGGCGCAGGGTCCCGAAGGGAGTCTTGGCCTTCGACACGAAAATTCTCCACTTTCCCCTATCTTTTGCGATCTCTTGCCAGTTGTCGGCTCAAAGTTTGCGGTCAGCTTCCACCCTTTCGATCCAGAAATATTTAGGAAGACCAACCGGTCTGCGCCCAGTGGTTGACCCAAATATGCTCTCTTCACGCTTCACGCTGGGCTTTGAGTTCTCCAATAACGTTAGACTCGGCCACTAGATCTTCGATTTCGGTATTCTTTCGGACCCTCCAACTACCATCATCTCTCTTTACTGGACCCAGGATTTTTCGGAGAACTTTTCTCTCTGCTACTAAAAGCTGATCTTCCTCCTTCACGGTTAATGTTCAAGCTTCAGGCCGTGGTCACGAAGTCAGCGGCGGCGTGAGGAGCGGCGCACCAAAGCAAATCTATGCATTGAAATGTGCCATTCCTTCGCGCCGCGCCGCCATGCCTCGCTCTCGCTGACTTCGTGACCGCGGCCTCAGAACCATACATGAGAATGGGCCTTATAACAGTCTTATAAATTCTGACTTTGTTTGACACAGTGTACATAAAGTAATAAAGTGAATTTCTGTACGCTTGTATTTTTTTTTCTGACTGTGGACTATGAGAAGGTCTTTGACTCTGTTGAAACCTGGGCTGTCCTGGAATCGGACCGCGGCCTCAGAACCATACATGAGAATGGGCCTTATAACAGTCTTATAAATTCTGACTTTGTTTGACACAGTGTACATAAAGTAATAGAGTGAATTTCTGTACGCTTGTATTTTTTTTTCTGACTGTGGACTATGAGAAGGTCTTTGACTCTGTTGAAACCTGGGCTGTCCTGGAATCCTTACAGTGATGCCAAGTGGACTATCGTTATATCGAAGTGTTGAGATGTTTATACGAAGCCGCCACTATGAGTGTCCGAGTACAGGACCAGCAGTCTAAACCCATCCAACTGCTCCGCGAAGTTAGACAAGGAGATGTCTTATCTCCGAAACTGTTCACAAGCGCGTTGGAGGATATGTTTAAGACGCTGGACTGGAAAAGTATGGGCATAAACATATTGCCAAGCACATTTCACACTTGCGATTCGCTGATGACATAGTTCTAATGGCGGAGTCGCTGGAGGAGCTGCAACAGATGCGGCCTAGCATCAGCCTCGCGAAAGATAGGTCTCGCGAATGAATTTGGACAAGACCAAAGTAATGGTCAATGACCAAATTGATACTACACCTGTCGTCGTTAATGGCCACCTTCTCGAAATTGTTTCGGAGTAGGTACACATGCCTCGGGCAGATATTGTAGTTGGGTAGAAACAATTTCAAGAAGCAGGCCAAGAGGAGGATTCAGCTGGGTTGGGCAGCATTTGGAAAACTACGTCGAGTTTTCTCGTCACCCATACCACAATGTTTGAAAACGAAAGTTTTCAATCAGTGCATTCTACCCGTCATGACATACAGAGCCGAAGCGTGGACACTCACAGTACGGCTAGTCCATCGGTTTAAAGTCGCTCAGCGAGCCATGGAACGTGCTATGCTCCGAGTTTCTCTGGAGGATAGAATCCGCAACGAAACTATAACGAAACGTAGTGTAGGACACCCTCCGGCCAGGTGGAGTGACGATTTGCGAAAGGCTGCTGGTGATGGCTCAGATGCTGGATGCGTCGAGCTCAAAACAGGGCGCAACGGCGCTCATTAGGGGAGGCCTATGTCCAGCAGTGGACTGCTATAGGTTGTTGATGATGATGATGATGTATTTTTTTTGCTAAATGATTTATCAAAATATTTATATTATAGACGATATTAATGATGGTGAACCTGAATAAGTATTTTTAATATAGTGCATTAGTTACTAATGCCTCTGCATGCCGAGTTCGGTGTTATCCCGAATCCCAATGCAGGGGATCATCCATCATAGTAACAATTCCACCGCCCGCGCCCGCCGCATGTGACCCCATTTTCCTTGGATAGCAAATATTATATAATATTATTACTCGTGAGTACATTCATTTTTGATAAATTAATGGCTAAAAATTAATTCTAAGACTAATAAATAAATCGAAAAATTAAAAATGATTAAATATTACTTTATGAACGTACTTAAAAATTCACATTTTATTACCGATTTTACCAGAGTGGACTCCACTTAATGCTAGGCGACGACGTGGAAGGCCTAGAATGAGATGGCGGGACGAGTTTGACTCATATTTACCAACATGGCCTGTCACAACGTTAAATCGTGAAGTGTTTTTTTTTTTTCAAAAAATAAATAAAAAACAAAACGTTGCTATTATACTTGATTCATGGGGGAAAAAACCATTGCAATATTCTTTGAGAGCGGCAAAAAACTCACGAAACTAATATCAGAATTCATGTTACACAGCACAATGAATTTCAAAAACAAGTCCCGCTGGATGGAAAGTGGACTGGTAAACCAGATACGAGTTGGTAAAATAGTTGGATTTCCATCGAGTAGATTATTAAATTAGTATGGTTATCGAGTTTTGTAGAAATTCAATTCTTTTTAGCTGGAAAAGTTTGTTTGTTATGTGTTCTTTAAAAAATACAGTTTTATTTTGATTTTGCTTGCAAATGACGTGCATAACTTTGTTTTCAATAAAAAAATGGTGTTAAACTTAATCTCTGTAATAATGTTTAATACAAAATTTCTGATGATTAAGATAAATAAAATTATTGGGATGAAACTGTCCTCATCTCTCTCAAAAACAATAACATACTCGTAAAATTCTTGTTTACAATTTTCTACATGACTCGAAATAAACAACTCGTTACCAATATTGCTGACAATACAAACGTAGAAATACCAAAAGAGTTGCGTGGAAATTGTGAATTTTATTGGAAATTGTTCTGACGGTTTCCACAACAATCGAGAACCGTTGCTCGTAAAAAGTTGATATTTATATTTGAGAATGCAATTGCAAATCAAACTTCCAAAATATATTTAATGGGCTGCGTATTTTTAACCCCCAACGCAAATAGAGGCGTGTTTTATGTATAAAGTATTTGTATAAAGTCTGTGTATCATTGTGTCTGTCTGTGGCATTGTAGCGTTGTTTTTATTTGAAAGGTGACTTGATCGAGTGTCTAGAATTTTGTCTTTCTTAAATGATAGCTTTACCATATCAAAAAAAGTTTTTTTAGGCCGTTTGAAGATCATCAGCTCTTTACTTGTTGATGTAGAGAAATTATTTCATATGATACCTAGCATAATAGCCAAGCCATGTCGGATGCCTTCGGGCATAGCTCGTAAAATAAGAAGTAATAAGTATAGTTATTGATCCGTATATTTGTGTTCAGACCCTGACAGTTTTAGTTCTTAGAAGATGGAACTGGTTGATCTACGTTCAATGACGTTAGCAAAAATGTTCAGTAAAAATGTTTTTTCAGTTCCGATTTACTTATGAGTCCCCTGTATGTCATGCCTATCGGCGTCGAGAGGGTGGGTGAGCGACAATAGTTACGTTTCTTTCAGGCATATCTTCGGAAATAGCCCGGTATTACAGTGAATGTAAAAATAAAAACATTATTTCAGGGTATTCTTAAAATTTGCTGTTAACTGTTAAAGCTATAAGGTAGTCTAGCAGGCTAAAAACCTATTTTTTCTCAAATATTGGTATATTTTTGGTTCAGTGGAAATGCTTATAAATTATTATTTTGTTGAAAACTCACTAAAACTATTTTCACTTGATTATGGTTAAAAACTTCATAACTACTCGATGTATCATTAGAGCATAGTAACATTTTCAAAAGAACCATCAATTTATGCTTGTGAGTCCTGTCCCACAGTTGGTAACGACAGTCGGTCACGCGACCTGTCATTCTCACATAAGGCTTTAACAGATTGGCGACTTGCGAGTCCACCGCGCACATGCTTTAACTAGGGATTGGCGTCAACTTCGCAAGCTCTCTTGATTATAACCCAAAAAATTGCGCCAGTGGCATATTTTCTGCGTACTAACTGTGAACTCGCAGTGAGCTTGCCTTGCTTGGAACTCGCAGTAAATCGCCAGTGTGATTAGGCCCTTATGCTTCATTGTAGTAATATTCCACCATAACGTAAAAATTTACAGGGTATGGATAATAAGTATCTGATAAAAAAAATAGCCAGGCATAGGTATTGGTTATAGTCACAGTTCTTAAGTTATGGTAAACCCTCCCAATTATAATCCTCCCAGTAGCAATACCAAGCCATCTTAAAGCGAATTTTTAAGCGTTGAAGTTGAAAGTTTAAGAAAGTCAATAGTAATAGTCAAAAGTCAAAAGTCAAAAGTAGTCAATAGTAATTTACCACACACTATTAACACTTTCAAATTGTATTAATATATTAATACATTCTTTAAAATATTATTAACAGATTCCGCCCGCGGGTTCGCTCGCGTGGCAAACGGATAAATAGAAGCTTTAAAGAATAAAAGGCCAGAAAAGAATAATATGTTATTCCTGCCGGCTAACCGTAGACATGGTTTTGTCGACGAAGGAATAAAGAAAACTTATTTTTGGATGTAGATGTAGCAACAATGTCAATGGTCTAAATGCGGTTTCTAATGAATATATAAAAATAAGCTTTTGAGAAAAAATATACATGTTTGGATGACCCACAATCAGGAAAGATACGTTGTCTTCTCTATCGTAGAGTAGACATAAAAACTGTATGCTTAGGGGGCTAAAAATACCATCATCCACAGCCCGACTTTTATACACTGCTGGATATAGGTCTACTGAAATTTGTGCCAAAAATACAAAGCTTAGCTTATATAAGAATGAGCTTTTAACGCACAATCCATTCAGTCTGGCAATCATGAATAGTTCAACCATTCCTAAACATAAATGTAGCATCAATTTTTTTTGAATGAATGATTTACTTACTGCCTTTAAGTGGTACATTTGGTAGTACTAACAATAATAACATGCAAAAATCGTACCATAGGTAGGCTCTGTTCCCCGCCCTAGGTCTAAAATAACCTGTATAGCGGGGTCACGGGACCCGCCGCGGAGACTTTCTCAGTATTATTGCAGTTTACTTGCTAAAGCTCCGGTTGAACTCAATAAAAATTCAAGCTTATAGTAGTAATAGTATTTATACTAGTAACATTTTTTTATGGTACTTGAAGATAGAACAAACCTATCACAAAGCATTGCATCATAGATCACGTTATTTTGGAACGTGCTCTACGATGCAATGCCCTACGTCCATCAACTTGAGACATGAATATGATAAGCCTCTTGTGCCTGTAAGTTCACCGGCACCCACACCCTTCTAACCGAAACACAGCACAGCTGCTTCACGGCAGAAATAGGTATGGTGGCAGTACGCACCCGGACCAGACAACAACAAAACTCTCTACTATTACGAACAACATACTACTAAAATATAAGAAAGCGGCAAAAGCTAGTCAAAAAATAACAAGACCTTGAAGAATGAGTGCCTCCCGACATAAAGTGAACGGTATTCAATATGAAGGTCACTGAAAATGTAGAACCTCTTGTAGCAACTAGATCTCCGATACTATCTTTATTTAAAACCCTCTCCCGGGGGTTTGACATGATATTACAGGACCGTACGATTTTTTGCTTTTGCCTTTCATTTTACTGTCACGTTCCTTGTCCCTTTTTTACTGCCATGTCTTCTATCTAGTGAAAGCATATATTTGCCACAATATTCGTACAGCTGGTGAAGTTATTGTCATACCGAATTCGTCTTTATTTGTTAGATTTAAGGTAACATGTTGTTGCGTCGCTCGTAAGGCGAGGCGGCGTAAGTTCTTGCCTGGATGAAAGGGGAAATGAAACGTGTGATATGTAGATTTGTAGGATTACGGTTATTATTGTAGGGGCCCCGTATTGTGGTTTAATGGAGCCGAATCGATTCTGTCTTCGCGGTGATGATAGGGGTGCGTTTATTTCGGTAGATTTGTATACCAATACTTATGTTTGAGTGTACCAATATTTGTGTTGTTAATTGGGTTGTTGGGTATAAAGGAGAATGTTTATTGGTGTGGTTTATAGTTCGGTTTGTAGCTGGAACAAGTCGCATTAACTTTGAATAATTATAGGGGTTTGTTTTACATATAAACTACTTTTATTTTTTATTTTATTCGAGTGCGATACCCACCTCACCTTCCTGTCTTTGTTGTTGTTATAAATAATGTTTTTCTACGGGTCAATTTTTTTTTCTGTATCTTTTGTGTTTTTTTAAAGCTATGCATCTGTGTTTGTTAAATAAAGATATATTATATTTTATTCATACAGAAATTTATTGATATTAGGCTCTAGCGTGTATAGTATATACACAATGAGTATCGCTTCGCACCATGCTCGAGGCTTTTGCAGTCAACGTGTTCAGTATTTAAGTAGGTGATGAATATAAAATCAAATTTATATTTTAAATGCAAAATGTGTGTATGTTTGTTCCCACTCAACTCCGTAACGTAAACTTGGAATATGTGTACATAGTTTGTGACCTGAATAAACCCATAGCTTTTTAACCCGGTTCCAAACGAGCAAATCCGTGGGCAGATACTAGTGGTAAATAATCAATATGTCAGATTTAGATTTTTCAGAAGTTTATTTGCAAGGAGAATACATTCCGCATGCTCATAAATTAATATGTACTTCAAGGTTTCTTTCATTCACTGAAAAATTAAAGGAATCCGTCAAAACATAATAAAAAATGAAATGAAATGTCACCATTCACACATCTTGTAAATTCCTGTTTGCCTAATACACTCCCAAAAATTACCCGCAAAACTTACATCAAACGAGCGCGCCGACATCCGGGAGGCTTTCACGCCAGATGTAGGTCACACCCGCAGAGAATTTAAAGGAATTTCCTCAATGCTATCTAGAGACACCTTTAAATTTCACGTCAAAAAAATGTCTCACTTGTAGTCGCCGGGAGTAAAATTAGGCTACTTTCTTGAATGGACAGATATTCATTAAATGATTATGCGTGGGATGATGCTTGGAAACTGAAAAATACTTAAATTTTGGTGGCATTATTTCAAATAAAGACGTTTTATTTTCGTTATTTATTATATTTTGTCATAAGATACACATGGCTCGGCCAGAAACCTTTCACTTTTTATATTTATTAGTCCGATTATTTTGACAATTTAATCCATATCACTTTTGGAAACATTTGGATATTTGTTATTCAATTTCACTAAAGGATAAACTAAGTACTTCGTAGATTGTTGCAAGTTTTGGTCTGATAAAAACGGTTCTTTAGATTTGTAAATGTGTGTGTTTCTCTCGATTTGATTTTTTTATTATTATTTTAATTCCCAGTAACTCCTCTACAAAAAAGTACAAATAATAAAAAATGATGCTCTATGGCCCAAAACAAAGCTCAAGGTATGATAAACGACGGTACTATGAGTTTAAAATATCTTGTGTAAATTAAGCGCAAGATGGATAGGAAGTCTCGCGGAAAAATATAATTTCCGAAATTGATTGAGTAGGGCCTGATTTCCTAATGATTTGGACGTTCGAAATTATCCAACGCTCAGTAAAGTCGTTCATTTTTGCTGGCAGCTCGATTCCATTTTGAAATCACCTGAAATTTCATACTGAATACGCCGTGAATTTTTTGTGATGATAGAATTTCCCTCAAGTCAATATAAATAAGGTATTTTGTTGACGGAATAAAAGTGATTTTTGTGGAAGGGAAAGTAAAATCTTTTAGAATTTTTGATTAACAACTTGAAGCATGATTGCGGGAGTCTTTCAGGCTTTGACGTGGTATTTGATTAACGAGTGGTTCTTTATGTTTAGGATCGTTACTAAAAGGTAAAATTAAAATTGGTGGATGTTCGATAATTGCTTTTAATTGCTCGTTAATTATAGCTATTAGTTTCGTATTCATGTCTTTTACTTTTTTATTTCTTTGAAGAAAGAATACATTCAAGCCGCTTCCATATTAGATTAAATTTAACAATATTTCTCTTCAGTTTTGAAAAATTCATTCCAAATATCACAAATGAAACTTTTTACTTTAATCACATCATTTGTTTACTCAAAATAACAGAAATGTTGGACGCATTCTGTTACCATTCGCATATTACCACGGAACAACATTATCCACCTCTACAATTATGTGGCATGAATTTATTTTTCTCGTCATTCGAAGCGTGAAAGCCTCAACCCGCAGCAACAACAAATTTCAGAGTATTAACTCCATATTTATATATTAAATTCAATTGCCGTGAGCTAGTCTCACAAAAACTACTGCCTGAAAACTGTATTTTATAGAAATGGGGGTATTTTCTTACAAAAAAGGCTACAAATTGACACAAGTTTTAAGATCTCGAGTTCAAGAAAAATGTGGATTGCGGGTGTTAGCTTCACTAATTTTTTCATGTAGATGTTCCAAATCTAAAGAAATAGTAAATATGGTTCAACAATGTATGTAGTGCAGTTTGAATGATAGGTTGGTTGGATGAATGGAAACTGTTCACTCATTAATAAAGATTTTACATAGAGAAAACTAAAAAAGGATGACATAATTTGAATCCAAGTTTAAGTTACTCTCCGTGCGACGTTTACCCGACATTAAAAAAATTATGGGCCCAGCTATTTTAAAGAAGATCTTCCCTTATTGGGTAAAGGTCAATAGCCATAATAGGTCATTTGGTATGTTGGCACAAGCAGCTTTCTCTCTGTTAACCCTTTACTGTGCCCTTGACGTGCTGTTTATAAACAAAAGAAATGAGAAAGGGGAGAGTGAAAAATTGTTCCGCTCAGGACGCCTTGGATCATATTTTACGCAAAATAATTGTGGAAAACACACAGCATTCATTTTATTTAAGGCGCATCATTTGGAAGGCTTAATGCGGAAACTTTGTTCAATTACTGGATTTTTTTATTTTTTATTTCAACATTTGTGTAAGTTCTGATAAATATCTGGATATAATAAGTATGCATATTGAGGAAGCGTGATGTTATTGCTTGCTTTTGTTTAAGCAACACTTCATCATCAATAACAACCTATAGACGTAATAAGCACCATTGCGCCCTGTCCTGAGCTTGACGCACACAGTGAGCTTATCCATTTATTAAAATATATAAAAAAATTGAATTAAAATCCAAACTTATTAAAATAAAATATGTTTCCTGAAAATTTTAACTAAGATGAAATTCAAATTATCTCAAGTACGTAGAAAGTACGTAGAACGTAGAAAGCTCACTGCGGATATAGCATGGTTAGAATCATCTATAGGAATGTAACAAAACTTTCTATAGAACAATCCTAAAAAAACATTCTATCGAACATGGAACAATCTTAAAAAAAGGTCTCCTAGATGATATCACAAAATATTGAATATCCCGCTTGGAAACGACGTGAAATTCGTTCGGAAACAGATTGTGGGGCAATTCAAATTTATTCAGAGCGGATATCGGGAGTAATGAGAGGGCGCGCGCCACTTCCGCTTCCGTCGGTAACAGCACCTGATTGGCAGAAATGCTCTACCTCTTCTTGCCGGGTATTCTTTGGCCTCTTCCTTGTAATGATTGCCGATGGCGTAATGGGTCTTTCTTGCTTTGATTACTGATGGTTTGGGTTGATATTAGTGTAGTAGTGGGATTGGTTAAAGATGGAGATTACAGTTAGAGGGAGTTAATCGAGAAAATCAACTTTAAAAAATATTTGTTTCGATTTTTACAGAAAGGAACATTTCATCACCCGTTCTCGACCCACTGCTGAGCGTAGACTTTCTTTTGATTAAGCCACTTGCCTTAATCCTGCGCTAGTCTGAAGTAGGTGCCGTCCACGGTATTTCCAATATCTTCGACCCACCGCGCTAGAGGACGACCCCTATTTCTGTAGGTAAACAATTATTGGCTACCATTCGGTCAGTGCTCTGGTCTACCTGTCGTCACTCCGCCAGGCCAAGCACTTGAGCCCCAAATGAGTGAACAGTTATTTGTTGTTAATGATGATGATGATGATGAACAATGACGTTTGGATGTTGTTGTCAACAAACAAACTGCCTGTGCATTAATTATGTTCTATCGAAGAATATCGCATCGACTAACATCTATAGAATATAATAGAATAGAATAGAATTTACTTCTTGGTATAGTAGCAACATACTAACAAAATAAATATTTATAGTACAACAATTCAGGATACTACAAATCGTCGATTTCAATATATTAATTAGCTTCCAATAATTGATAAATCTAATTCTAAGTTAAGTAGGTACATAAAGCAATAAACTATTAAATAAAAATGAATGCATGACCCGGAATACGTCATAATTATATTAATAATATTCTCATATATATATTTCTCGACGTTACCAAACACCACCCTAATTACCTCCTCCTCCTTAAAGTAGGCAGAGTTTGTGTTATCCACATCCACATCCACATCAGCCTATATCAGTCCACTGCTGGACATAGGCCTCCCCTAATAAAGGGGGATATACCCATAATCCCCACGCTGGGCATGCGGGTTGGGGATCGGAGGGCACAGCTTCTCGCACCACCGACGCTGCTACCCGTCAGTGGCCAGGGGATTTAGCTGTGCCGATGTAGGCTGTGCTATGCCGCAATCAGCCGGCCGCCAGAGCCCCGTTCGTTGTTTAGCAGGGTGCACCACGTGCAGGTGGGGTTGGCTTGGGTTCCGAAGATAGGGGTTGGAACCCTGTACACCCCTGTACTGTTTGTGTTATGATACCATATTATTGTTATACTGCTTTAACCCTAGAGTGGGCGCGCTATGTCAATTTTGCCGCCTTTGGTGAATAAACGTAATTATTTTAACAACTTTTCACGTGATAGGGTCAAGCTTTCCAGTAGCTGCCTCCCTTCTCTTAATTTACCTGTATCGTAAGTTTTAGCCCGATCAGTACACGGGGAGCCGCGGGGAGACAGGGTTGATGCCACCGCGTATCGCGCTGCGGCATAAATGTCACGGCGCGCCTACTCGCGTAAGTAAAAATATTGACTGTGCTTATTACTATAACCACAATTTTTATATTTATTTTGTTAGTGTTTCAATAAACCTTATGCAGCTGAATTGCCCTGAATGATTATCGTGACTTATTACGTAGCTATGTACCTACTTTTTATATGCAGAAGATATTGCGAGTATTTACATATTACTGAATGTAGTACCTACTACCTATTCATAAAAATGTATTGATATCTACTTATTATTATAATAATATCATTTTGGGTCTTTGCATGCAAGACATACATAATAAATAGACAAGATGCCCAAATAGTTTCATGGTTGACCAAACCATTGAAGAAACGTCCTTCTTAGAAAAATAGGAGGAAAAAGGGTGTAATATAAGCTCAAAGTTACTGTGTCATGACCTGTGTACCTGTACCTATGTACTATTCCTATGTACCTGTGCCAAGGCTGTTTTTCTGAAAAATATACTAGCAAAGACGTTACCTATTTATAAATAAATCTTTTATTTTCTGATAGCTAATGTTTAATTTGAAACTCATATCTTATTATCTTTATTATCTAGATATTATCTATGGTAGAGTGAGTGGTTAGTGAGCGCGTGGAGAGCATTTTGCCGCCCATGTTTAATTACTATTATCCGAAAATATAGATAAAAAATAACTTGTTTTTTATTTTAGGAGTTATCGTCATCAATTAAGATAAAAAAAATTGTGTTGCAATTTTTTAAGGCATGTTTCATGAACGTTTTATTTAGTGCGACGTAAGCCTAGAACTAGAAAGTATGAAGGTAGCTACATGAAGAATAGCCAAGTACGCCTGGATCCCTCACATACGTTTCCGTCAGACTCCAACTTCGGAACTAACACACTGAAGTTGTACCCTCTTTTGCCGAGTTTATTTATTTTACCCTCCCAATTGACCTCCGAGATTTGTTGGGGGTAGAAATGAAAATATACCTAAAAGTTGTGTTTGGTTAATAAAGGGACGGCTGTGATGTATTTGTGTAAGCTAACATTGCTAGCTTTATTTATATAACGGTTCTATCATCGGTACCGACCAGAAGGTTTGCCTGTTTCTTACTGAATAAACTATTTATTGAATCGTATGACGTAGGCAATGTATAACGGTTTGAAGCTGAATAACACAACCGTTCGTGTGCAGCACCTCCGATTGACCTCGGACATGACACTCAGTGCCATGCCTGAGGCCAGCAGTCAACGTGTTGAACTTAAAATAAATTTTATTTAATTATTATTTTTATTTATTAGATTTTGGCGAAAATTTGCTGTTTTCTACGTCGAAGTACGTATGATTAACCCAATTCTTATTTAAACTTAAATCTGAATATTTGCTTCATTCATACTTTGTCCGTTTGATGTAGATTTTTCATGATCAGCTATCTCCTTTATACAGCAGCATATTTCAGCCAATGTAAAATACTGCGGGTAAGGCGTGTATTATTGACCCAGAAGGCTTTCAAACATATAAAATTGCCGGCAAATATCCTAACGAGACCGTAAAACGAACATTAACGAACCTATTTCGAAATTTACATTTTCCCTGCGATAAATAACCATTTCCGAAGGCAATATTTTGCTTTTAACGATGATTTTAAAATTGATAAGCTAATGCAAACTGCTTGGTAGAGGATAAATAGTAGGGGATTTTCTTCAAGGTTTGATTAAAAACCTAAGATGATTTAATAAATTGATTAACAACCTTTTTTTATTTAAAAAAATCCTTATTTCTAAACAAAATAATGCAAGCAAAATAATAAGCGTGTCAAATCTACGTTACTTAAATAAATCTATATTTGAAAAGCAATTCTTATCAGAACTGTATATTAATTATGTGTATATTGTGTAGTATGTACCCGAGTTTTTTAAACTAAAACAATTCACTAATTTTATATCTCAATTATAATAGCTTTAGTATTATACGGCAAAAATACTGGAATTATTGATGTTTATAAATCTAGAATTTCTTTCACGTTCTGTACTAGCACAAATGTTTCACAAACATTAATATTATACCGTATGTACTACCGTTATGGAACACAAGCTTATTTTAATGTGTTCCGTGAAATATAAGGCTGTATCTTATTTCAGACGATGTAATTACGTTAAACGAATGTCTTTATCTCGCCGCTTGCACGCGCTCATCTTTTGTCGTAAGCCTGTATAGCGTAGACCCACTACGCGGCTACGAGACGCTACGGAATGCTACGGGGCTACGAAAGTACAATAAGAAAAGGTTTCTATTGTATGCTATCATTTGTTTTTACTCTAGAATAAGTTTTATTTGAGTTTATTTTTTCTAGTATCTAGGTATAGCTCGTAAAGCAAACAAATATGTTAGTTAGTTATATCTTTTTATATTTCCACTAGGATCTTAGCTGTTTTTTAGTGTTGTGTATAGTAAAATTTATAAATGCTCTTACGTTTAATCTATGAAAATCTATATAAAACTACCATCAACGTTATAATTTATTACATATGTATGAGGCTCAGTGATAATTTAATATCTTGATAGCAGTATTCTATAATTATTATTGTAATGAAAAGAGTTGATGGAATCTTTATATTGAGCAAAGCATCAGTACTAATAGAATATCAATGTGATTCTTTGTAAATAGTTACTTAAATAAAATCTTAATTTTGAATAATTGCATAATGAAAGCGATTTGATTTGTTATCTAGGGGTTCACAGTTCAGACACGGCTGTTAAATGGGAATTATTTCTGTTCTCATAGCTCTAACTAAAGGAACAAAATACTCTGTTTTCCGATAGCCTGAGCCAAAGAGTTGGAGCTAGTCCACATGGGGCGATTCATGGCGAGGGCGAGTTAAGTCGCGCGATTGTCGTGTGTATCCAATCAGGTTTGCTAAAAGTCACGTTGAACGAGACGTGCGTGCACATTCCACATGACATTCAGTAAGCCTGATTGGATACACACGACAATAGCACGAATCAATTCGTGCGTAAATCACCCCATCTGGGCAGGCACATAGATAGATAGATAGATAAACTCTTCATTGCACATAAGACCAATTAAAAACCAGTTATTTACAAAAACAGAGAAATGAAATACATACATACAAAGACGGGGCTAAAAATCCTGTATATCCATTTGCATCAAAGCGATACGCAATTACACTTCTTCTAAAATGCATCGTACTGTGTTTTATTACCCTTAATAAGCTTTAAGCCAAACAGAATAAGTCAGGCACTCTAGACAGTCAGTATGTATATTTTGCAGCCTAAATCTAACATTGTATTTAGATTCGCTGGCGCTGCCTTCATTTCCTTATCCGCGATCGTAATGGCCACTGCTAAGCCCAGAAGACATTCGCGATACTAATGACGTCACGTCAAAGTGACAGCTCGTGTCATTTGTCCCGCGCGGCGCGTGACGCGGCGTGACGGGAATGAGGCGTCGTGCAGATTGAGCGGTGCAGATAGTTGTTTGATTTCGACTGAATTACGTGAGAATTTGACGGGTTAAATACCTTCACGTGATGGTAGGTGGTCCAAGCATGAATATCGTTCTAGTTGGTTATCCGATATTTGTATATTTTAAAATTGGAAAGCTTTGCAAAATTTTCAAACAGGAAATTAAGCATTATTTTTGGACTCCGTTAAGATCAAAGACGCATTCATTGTATCTCGATTCTGTGACGCCATATTTGGAGAACTTGCCAATGACCTTCATAACGTAAAATATAGCATTTTTCGATGTCATTACCATTAATAAAATAAAACTGTTTTTATATTCTGCGGTAAAAACGTTAAAATGACCTCTAAGTATTTAGTTCTATTCAAGAAGGTTATGAAAATAATGATTTTAAAACACAAAATGGGCGTAGCTTCTGGTGAATAGTGATACATATTTTATTTTATACGAGCTAACCCACCCGCAACTACGTTTGCGTGTACTTACTTGAATATTGTACGAAACAAAAGGTAGACCGGCACTATCAAATATATTACGCTTTCTATTGGAAATTAATCAACACATAGTGTTAAATAACAATTTCATCTACCTTGAATAATGACTTCTATTGGCAAATTTTTGATACAATATAGCAAATATCTTTGGGATCTTTTTTTTTTTTTTAAATATGCTGCAGCTTTCTAAAGGTGAAATATTTGTTTTAATTGGTTAAGTAGTTTTTAAGTTTATCCATTACAAAGAAACAGATATACAAAAAATCAAATCTTCCTTTTTTATAATATGAGAGTAGATATATCAACATCAATATTCCTACGTGCTAGAAGTAGGCCGTACTTACGTGAAATCCCGAAGCCTTAGTTGCTTGAAAATGTATAGCATTTATAATGTTCACTATAAGAGGCTATTTGACATGAAACATTAGATTTATACTACTTGCAAGTACGTAGTAAAAGCTACGGTTACATGCCTCTAGAATTCAAGAGCACTTACGTGAACGTTACGTGAAAGCGTATAAAATATGGAGTTTAAATTCTCAGCCATTAAAGTGCCGTCTGCCTGAGCTTCTGTTTATAATTTTGCTCCATTTAGAACCGTTTTATGTTTTATCAGTTGTAAGTCTGCTTGACATAGAACTAAAGTTAAAGTGGCAGTGGGCTGGCCATATCTGCCGAAGAACCGATAACTGTTGTGGTAAATGAGTTCTTGATCGGAGACCGCGACTCGAGAAACGTAGTGTAGGACGCCTTTCGGCCGGACTTCAGGTGGAGTGACGATTTGCGAAAGGCTGCTGGTAGAGGATACGTCGAGCTGAGAACAGGGCGCAATGGCGCTCTTGCTTCACTGCTTTAAGCTGATGATGATGATGAAGTCTCCTCGTGAGTCTGAAGCTTAGTGGATGAAGCATAAACTTTAAATCAATATGCATACCTACTATGTTGACTGTTGAAAACTGTTGACTAAGTCTGGACTCGACTCACACGTTTTAGGGTTCCGTACCTGAAGAATAACCAACCGGACCCTATTGCTAAGCCTCCGTTATCATCCTTCTATCTGTCAGCGGGTGGAGAGTTGAAATTTTTAGAGTGCGTATTTTTATTGCCGCTATAGCATCAAATAGTATAGGTTATAAATGTTATTTAAAAAGTACATAGTTTTTCTTAAGATTTTTTAGTTTTTGAACTTTTTTTTAAATACTAAATCAGCCCAATAACAAGTATCAAATTATAATTATATATGACGGTCATAGTTTTAGATAGCCTCTACATAGGATAGAATTCTATTGAAAGGTCATTGTAAGAATACAATATGCAGAATATATATAGGAATACATTTAGGAAATTGTAGTCGATACGACGATGAACAGGTAATAAAAACAACACAACAACACTGGCGGCCGGCTGATTGCGGCATAGCACAGCCTACATCGGCACAGCTAAACCTCCTGACCACCGACGGGCAGCAGTGTCGGTGGTGTGAGAAGCTGTTCCCTGCGATCACCAGCTTGCATGCCCAGAGTGAGGATTATGGGCATACCCCCCTTTTATTAGGGGAGGCCTATGTCCAGCAGTGGGCTAATATAGGCATAGGGTGGTGTGGTGATAAGTTTACATCAATTTCGATTTCTTCAGATCATCAGAGTTAAAGTTTTTTAACAAGAATCATCAAATGTAATTTATTAATCACTATACTTTTCTTTTAGTATATTTGAATAACGAACGCTAGGTATCGTAATCAATTAGACCTACTTCCTAATCTGCTATTTTTATTGCTATCGGTTTATTGAAGAATCAGCTTTAGAACATTACCTCTTCACGTAGGCTGTCGATTCACGAGAAATTTTTAAATAGAGGTCCAAAAAGCTTCGAATACAAGTGTATTATAGTTAACTTTAGCTATAAATAAATACCAATCAGCCACAATCCCACAATAGCCCCGAATTATCGGCCCACACCATTAATTACACGAACGAGGGCCAACGCGAAATATTGCTGGAGAAATGATTTTTATTCTAAATACGAACATACGCCCCTCCCGTTTTAATTAAATGAATTAATCAATCCCCTCTCGGCCCCGGTCAGCCCCGCAGGCTCTCACGGGAGCGAGATCTCGTCAATCACATGACTCTGCGTTTTTTCTGACAGCTGTACTCAAATACATAGGATACTACTTTTAAGGTTCATAGTATCATAGATTGAGGTACTTACTACGCGAATGTACCCACGACATGCATCACCATTTTTAGAGTGACGTTACCGAACCGGTCAAACGAACCCTTATGGTGCCACTTTGTTTGTCTGTCCGTCTGTGTGTCACAGTTGATTATTTCAAGAAATACCTAATCTACCGACTTGAAATAATTATAGCAAAGTCTCCAGCTAATATGGTTTTGTAGAAACCTCAATAAGTGTTATGACAGCTGTGGTTAAGCTATAAGTAACACGGTCAAATATGGTGTTATCTGAAAGGCCCTAATTTGTCCATTCTAAAGCCGGTTCCTATTTTTCTATAGAACATACACATTTTAATTACGAAGAAACCTTACTAATTAGTCGCACGCCATTGACGTCACCCGCGGTGGGCGAGACAACTCGCTCTTAACCGGTCTTGTTATGCATGTTCTTTACATAACCCCATTTATTTCCCTCGATACAGGCTTCGCCAAGTGAGGAGATCACCGAAATAACTGCGGGTACCCACCACAGTACCAAACATACTATCTGCAAAACAATTCTAGCTATAAGTATTATAGTATATTATAAACCTACAAATGTATACTAGTTCATAAAGAAATTGTATTTGCAGCAATAAACTTTTTTCACTTTTCACTTTTTTTATACCTCCACGTCAACACGTCTAAACATTATTTTTACGAAAATATTACTGTCTTACAAGTTTCCTTTACCATGTAAAATTCATACGCAGGCATACGTTAAATTCTGATCAAGGTTTTTGATGAATTTATGAAAACAAAATGAATAATAGTGACACTCATACTTTTAACTAGAAAGGAGAGCAGTGACATAGCTGTTATCGATCTGGACCATGACTAACCCAACTGTTTTTATTAGTTTTGTTGATAGTGTTTGGTGCTATGGCGTTGTGTGGACGAGGAAAATAGAGCGTTTATCTCATTTTCACACTATCTCCGGTTTTACCTGAATAACACGTATTTATGGGGTAAATGGATTTCGACCGACCTCTTGAATTGTTGATTTATAGATACAGGTAGTCAACAAGAATGAACATGATGCTGTTAGGTTTGTTATTGTTTTTACAGTCAAATTCTACTAATCTAAGAATATAAATATACGATTATTTTTTTATAAAATTATTATCAGTTAGACATGTAATTGGCTTAGTCGTCTATTTAGCTACTATGATCAATGTATATAGCTGTTTGTTATCCATCACAAAAATAAATAAAGGTAGAAATTCGTGAAATGTAATTATTTATGTTTTTTCCTCATTCACGGTGAAGTAACAAAATGAATTGAGCTGAAATTTTGCTCATAATATGTATATTTAGACTAGTAATAACATAAAGGATTAGACTTATTTTAAAACCCGGTTATCATACAAGTGTAGCCACGGGTGCATGTTAGTATGTACATAATTTTCTAGAAAGAGCTTTGATCATTTCAAATGTTCTTTATATGGTTCAACTGCCTAAATGAATTTTCATTTTTGGTATTTAGACTTCAGTCCTCGCTTTCGTTGCGGGCGACTAGCTGGCTGACACATAGGCTAGATATCCACAGCTAGACGAATGTAGAAATTAGTAGATTCCCAAACAAAATTACTTATTTAGATTTTTTCGAATTTTTGGCTGTTCCTATGGGTTTTCCTAATTCTTAATTGTCAATAAACTACTTAAAACCGGTGTCACCGCTGCTATGATATGGTAGCGTCCCAGTGTAGGTGTTCGTTCATGCCATGACAGTCTTTGAACGAAAATGGAAATAATTGTCGCTCCAGCGTCGCAGCGCATCCTCTACTCCCCGTTTGTTTCGTCTCTTGGCCGTGCGTCGTGTGTGCACTTCGCACGACGTTTCAATGCATCATAAATACGTAAAATGACGTAGACTCACTGCTCAGTCAACGAAACAGTTGAAGTAACCCTCCTTTTTTATATGTGGAGAATTCCTCATTGATACCATGGAATGGTAAGGGGCAACAGAATGATTATGCCGGACTCCTATTGGCCAAAACCACCACGATGTTCCATCTTAGCACCATTATGTCAAAACCATGGTTGCTCGTGAGAACTCTCCCACCTAAATCAATCACGCGGTTAAACTTGATGGGTTGCAATCACCAATACGCAGAAGATCCATTTATTTAAATATGGAGGGGCCTAAATTATTCACCGAAACCGACACGGTCAGTTAATTTAATGTTAATGGAAATGAAATTAATTTGATAAATGAGAGTTTTTCCCTGGCCCAACTCATCCGTCCGGCTGGAACCGACTCCGTGTTGCTCCGATTAATATTATTAATTATTCTTGATCTAGGGCAAATTTTATCATTATGAATTGAATTCTGTGTCTTTGATGCTTTGTAAAAGGAAATATTGCTTTATTAATGTTAGTATTATTGAATTTCAGAGTGTTTGTGAACAAAACTTATTTTCGTTCTATTCTGGCGCCGACGAATTGATTGAAATCAAACATGAGCATTATGCGATTTGTTATAGAAAAACACGTGTGGCGAGGGTTACAGTTATGGAACTAAGTGAATTCTATACAGATGACCTCAAAGGCGTATTAATAACAAAACATGTGTGCTTAACGTTTCAGTTATGGAACTAAATTCTAAATTCTAAACAAAATTCCATCTCAAGGGGTTAATTTGTTTGATTTTGTAAAATAAGTTTTATTTTTTTAAAAAAATATCAATACACAATATCTACTTCTGTAAGACGATCCTATAGAGCTACTTTGAATAGCATAATTTAATAAATAGCTATTTAATATTATATAAGACATACATAATAACGTTAATATTATAATGATATTTTCCAGATAAACTAGCTTCCGCCCGCGGCTTCACTCGCGTGGTACCAAGATAAAAGCCTATCTATGTGTTACTCCAGGTCACATACTATGTATATTCAAAATGTCATGTATCCGTGTACATCCGTTATATACGTCCCACATTATTTATTTATTTATTTATTTATATATCCGGTCACCCGTTAAGGTGTTGAGTGGGAACAGACAGATTCACACACACACGAACTTTCGCATTTACAATATTACAGTGTGATGTGATGATTATTATTTTATGAACTATGCGAAATAATATTTATTTAAATAAACTTCCCAACGAGTTCCGTAATCTAAAGTACACAGGCCCGCTTAACCTGTTCTACCCAACACATTTCAAGGGTCCCTCTCGTTATTACAGCAAGCCGTTCCTGCCCTTTCAATTAGCCCATGGAAATTATAAATGGTAATTAATAAGTAGAACCTGATTCTCCTCGTCCGTCTTTCCTACAATGCTGAGGATCGTGACTCCTTTGCTGAAGTCTCTTCACTGTCTGTCTCCATCGGTTTCTATCAGCCACGCTGACTCTCTAGATGTTCGGATACGTCTATCATTTGGGACTTTCTATAGAGCCTGATCAATAGTTGGAATTATCGGTTTTTCTATGTCAATAAGAAGACAATCTTCCGAATCTCGTCATCTATGACAGCTAAGGAAACTTTGCGCGGGATTATTGAGATGATGTACTATGCAAGATTTTAGAGAACACAGATGCATTATAAATAAGTACTTAAGTAAATGGATTGATGATACATATATTTTTATTATTTATTCATCGTCATCATAATCATGAGCCTATAGCAGTCCACTGCTGGACATAGGCCTCCCATAATGAGCGCCATTGCGCCCTGTTCTGAACTCGACGCATCCAGCTTCTACCAGCCATCTTTTGCAGATCGTCACTCCACCTGCCTGGAGGGCGTACCACACTACGTTTGCCGAGCCGCGGTCTCCTCTCAAGAACTCGTTTACCCCAACGGTTATCGGTTCTTCGGCAGATATGGCCAGCCCACTGCCACTTCAGCTTGCTAATTCTGTGAGCTATGTCAACAAATTTAGTTCTATTATTATTTATTTATTATTATTAATAACTAGAACGGTGTATAAATAAACCAATTACACTAATTATTACATTAAAATTTAACATGCAAAGATTATAAAAATTAAAATTAAAAAACAATACAAAGGTCAGAATATTAAGATTAACATTATCATTTATATAAATAATACCACTATATAAACCACAAAATAAATAATAATACCACAAATATTCTAAGTCGGATATACTCGTTACGGATTTTATCCTTCAGAGAAACTCCGAGCATAGCTCGTTCCATAGCTCGCTGAGCGACATTAAGCTGGTGGACTAGCCGTACGGTGAGTGTCCACGTTTCGGCTCCTTAAGTCATGACGGGTAGGACGCTTTGAAAACTTTCGTTTTTAAACATTGTTAATAAAAAGTAAATCCTTTATTGGCTGTAAGATAAACTATATAAGATTTGTTTGTTATATTTAAGGGCTGTGGATTTTGTTGAATAAATAAAATAAAATAAAATAAAATTGGGGTATGGGTGACGAGAAAACTATTATTTGTTGCTGGACACTATCACACAGCATCATAAAGCCCTAAACTAGGCTTGTATCATGGAAACTACATCACTGATATCCATTTTTTATTTATTTCGTACATGTTATACACAGAAACACCCAGATATGAAATAAATATTTGAATATCATTTTTCTCGTGGCGGGAATGGAACCCGCAATTTTATGCGTCTCGCCCATTGCGTCACAGAGGTCGTCATACTATTATTTTTCACAAATATGAATAAATTTGGAAAAAAGTGATAGATGATTAAAAAAACAATTTTTAACATTTTACTCATTGCCAGAGTGCTAAAGAAAGATCTCATTTTATAAACGAAGCAAAAAAGAATACTATTCAGCGCTAAACTGGAAAAGGTTAAAAACTCGGTGTACTAATTCTTTTTCGCATTATTCTCTCAGTCTTTCAAATTAATTTCAACCAACATTTCATGAAACTGCTTGGCTAGTACTTGGTAAGTATAATGATTTTCAATCTTATCACTGGGTGTTAAAATTGAGAATTGTTTAGGTGGGAATTTATTCGTTTGTGCCCCAAACACCTACTCTCAATTAAAGAGAAGTTCTGGAGTTGGGAATAACTTTCGTTTTAGAGCCGAGTTATGAATATGATCCATTCCCTCCCTGCCCTCGCTTCGCTCCCTCCGCGGGTTGTCAAAGGAAATCCTATTATAGAAGTTTTCTGACCGCCTGCCTCTTAAATCCATTTGAAATTAGTTAAACTTTCGTCATGGACTTGTTACTTGCATTTTTGAGGCAAACTGTACAATTTTGTACTTTCTATCTATATATCATTGACTTTTTGAATTACATTATCTAAAACCTGAAATATTGCAAATTTAAAAAAGATAAGGTCTATGTATCAAAAGCTGTCTAAAAGCAATTTTAGAATTTTAGCCGAATTTATTTGGTGTCTGTCGTCTCCTAGGATTTTCTACTGTGATAATGTTAAGAAATCATTATACCACATTATCCAGACCAGAAAACAATATATTTTCAGAATCCTAGATTGTGTTATAATGTGAAAGTAAGTTTGTTGGTTGTACTTTCACGAAATACTCAACAGATCATCATGAAATTCGCATACACGTTGCCAGGGGTACAGAAAAGAACATAGAGTAGCTTACATGAAGATCAAATTATTGTTCCGAGGTGTAGAAAAATTATATGTTAACTTTTAACGCGAGCAAAGGAATGAGCAAAAGCTAGTAAGTTTGATAACCCGCAGTGGGAATCGAACTCGCACGTCTTACGTGTCAGCCATAAGCAACTCACCTTTTTCTCCACCAAGACCGTAAGAAATCAAAAGCTTATTCAAGTAGGTACATTAAGATAAATAGAGTTGTTTTTATCCTGCATGATGATTTAGATCTATCATATAGGTAACGTATCTTACCCATAAAGTCAATATTATAATATTGTTACATGAGAAACGATCAGTTTGTTACAATTTACGATTGGCCGCCCCAGCTCAGTTGGCATCGTGCCTGCTAAATATCTCATAACTCCGGTAATCCAGTGTAGAGTGCTCTAGTGCTACTGTCTTTGCCTCCAATAGCTGGTGTCATACTTTATGGAATTGCAGTCAGCAAAGATCTCAACGCAGGCGTAGATAGTCGAATAAAGGTTGTCGCCTTCTATTCTAGTCCTATTTGAGGCATGGAATAACTATGAAATTATTGAAGCATTGGAATAGCGTTCCAAACTCCATCTCTAACCTACTCGCGGAGCTCTGGTGGCAGAATAATTAAATAAATAAATAAATAAATAATAATGCGGGACGTAATCACACAGCATCATGTAGCCAAAAACTAAGCAGAGCATGTATTATGGGAACCACATTATTGATATACTACACATATTTTTTTTTTGTATTTACATACATATCATACATAGAAAACACCCAGATCGAGACAAATATCTACAGAACATGCAAACATTTGTCCCGCAGCCGGAATCAAACCCGCAAACTTCTGCGTCTCAGGCGGACCTTCGCCCACTGCGCCACAGAGCGGGTAGCCGCGTCAGTATTGCGAAAAGTGCCCTGCGACCCCTAACGCGTGTATTATTGAGTCCCTGTGTCCCAATGCCCAGCGAGGGGATTGTGCATATATCTCTTCTTATTAGGGTGCTGATGTGTATTGTTTTTGTTAACAGATTGACATAATAAAATCATATGTAAATCTTACTATACTGATTAGCAATGGTACCTACCGAGTATTTTCAAATCAAAATCAAAATTAGTTTATTCAATAAGCACATACAGTACACTTCGAAACGTCAATTTTTTAAATTTGAATTTACCACCAATTCGTAACGTGACCAAACAAAGACAAAATTGGCAAGAAACTCTGCTTGGCTTAAAATTTTGTTTTTTATAAAGTTTATTATTAACTAGCTGACCCGGCGAACTTCGTACCGCCTTAGCGTAGCAATTTTCTTAATATTTTTTTCCGTAAGAACCTTCTCCTAATAATAACAAATACAACAAAAAAAGAATTAGTGAAATCGGTCCAGCCATTCACGCGTGATGCCGTGACCAAGGAAAACGGGTTTCATTTTTATATATATAGACTATTACATTGTTTTTGAGCGAGTTGGAGACAGTTTCATCAAAATCGACTCGGGACAAGTTGATTCCTTATAAATATCATATTTGAGGTATTGACACTATTTTGTACAACTTAGAAAAAAAGAAACCTACAGGTGTGTAGTATAGTGCCAAGACTAGGATTAGAACTACGTTTGTTTAAAATTTCAGCTTAATTCGTTCAATAGCGTTTATACATCTAGCAAGCAAGCGAAGCCGAATGTGCAAGCGTCGTTGTAATTGGATGAAGCATAAGCTTATTTAGAAATTTGGTTTCGATCACACGCCCGTTCCACGCTAATTGGGAAAATATCATGATCGCGGACACTCCTAGCTGGGGTAGATGTATGATTCGGCACGAATCACATTAACACTGCTGATATATTTTCAAGTTATTTGTAAACAATGCAGAATTACACTAATAAACTGTTTATTCTGTCTACTCGACGACCTCTTTGGTGTAATGGGTGAACGCCCGTCTCAGACGCAGAAGGTTGAGAATTCGATGCCGCGAGACAAATGTTTGTACGCGCAAATATTTGTTTGGGTGTTCTCTATTTATTATGTGTATGTTTTTACAAAAAAAAAATATAAATTCATGTGGTTCATTTAATACAAGCTTTGCTTAGTTTGGGGCTATGTTGTTCTAGGCTAATGTAACCTATTTAGTATCCGGGTACCACGCAAGCGAAGACGCAGTCGGAAGCTAGTTCGTTATAGATCCAAAATTGTGTGTGTTTGTTTTTAAATTCAATTTGAAAGGAATGCGTATAGGTTATTGTATTGTAGCTGTATGCGTCTAGCTGAGGACAGGGCGCAATGGCGCTCATTACGGGAGACCTATGTCCAGCAGTGGACTGCTATAGGCTGATGATGATAATAATGATGAATTACAATTCATCATTACTATTATTTATTCTTTAGACACATAGATTACTTTTTATAATAACACGTGAGCGGAAGTTTTGTAAATTAAAACAACAATACCAGCCATATCTATGACTGGACAAAGGCCTCCCCAAATAAGAAGGGGATATGACCATAATCCCCTCGCTAGCAGGGTACGAGGATTGGCGATCGCACGGCACAGCTTTTTGCACCGCCGACACTGCCCCGTCTACGGCCAGGGGATTTATCTGCACTGGTGTTAGGCTGCACTATGCCGCAATTAGCTGACCGCCAGGGCCACATTTATTAGATACCAGGGTGCACCACGGGTAGGTGAGGTTGCCTTGGGTTCTGGAGGACGTTGGAACTCTACACCCTACCTGGAAGTTTTCCCTTATTTAAACTTTTAGAGCTAGAAAGCAGAACAGAACAATAGTTCATTTAACACAAAACTGTCTATCCAACTTTAGCTCATCACAATCAGGTAAACATATTTCAAGAATATTAATTTAAATTTTGAAGAGGAGCAAGAGAGGTACAGTCATACACAAAATAAGATATATATGATATTACGTAAGCCACGTCTTTTAATGCAAGCTGGTTATCCAAGTAATGTCAGGGGTGTATTCTTACAACATTGATTAATTATACCAGATTTATTTGAAACTGGATATCATTAATTTGTCGCTTATAGTTTTATAATATAGATTCCCGCTGCGGGACAAATGTTTGCATGTTCTGTAGATATTTGTCTCGGGTCTGGGTGTTTTCTATATATGATATGTATGTATTTACAAAATATATATATATATGTTTAGTATATCAATCATGTGGTTCCCATAATACAAGCTCTGATTAGTTTGGGGCTACATGGTGCTGTGTGATTACGTCCCACATTATTTATTTATTTATAGTTTACTAGGGACCCGCCCGGCTTCGCGCGGGTACAAATTATACATACCTATGTAAATTATACCTTCCTCTTGAATCACTCTGTCTATTAAAAAACTGCATGAAAATTCGTTTCGTTGTTTTAACTACAACAATGGCACATGGACAGGGAACATGTTGGCTCGCAGATTTTATTGTTGTACTGACCAAGTTAAAGTTACGCTTTTTAAAGCATATTTTCAGAGTTTGTACACAGGAAGAAAGGTAACTGACTGGATCAAAGCGTTCTTATTCTTAGCTACGTTTCAAGTAATTCTGTTCAGCCGTTTGAAGATCATCAGCTCTTTTCCTGTTGGTAAACGGATCTGAGCAACTTCAAGGTCTAATCGACCCGATATTTGGTATTCTGTCACAACAATGACATTGGGGAAAATTGTAAAACTTGTTTTCGTTTTTGTGTTAGCTGTAAGCAACAAACTGTCTTTTGAATAATTTTAATTCTAATTCTGAAAATGATAATTATTACCCTGCTCGACTATTAAAATATAAGAGATTACGTCTGGTTTTTTTCTGAAAGAACTGCAGCTGACTGTATGTCGTTCAAACTTGCATCTACAGTTAAATAAGTTCAGAGAGCGCTGTGAGCGAGTAATTACAACGTCTTGATCAACTTCCATGAACTTCACTTTATTCTTTTTACACGAGATCTTTCTGTGAGTCAACATTTTAGTTAACAAGGCCACCGTCTATCATATAGAGAATATTTGTACATCATGAAGATGAAGGCATGCCTCGTAATAGCCACCGTAATTCAATTAGTTTTGTAACAATTTAGTGCATTATAAAATAGAAGGTATGTTTCTGTCGAAATAATGATCTACCGAACAAGTGCATGTCGCAGTAGTCTGTCGAAGTAGTGGTATTTCGAAGGTATGTGTTGTCGAAGTATGCTCTGTAGTAATAATGCTTGCTGAACTATATTTTTTCGAAGTAGGTACGCGACGTCCTCTCACTTACTATAGTGAGTGTCCCACAGAATTTTGACAGTTCATTATTTCGACAAATAATGAACTGTCGAAATTCTGTGGACACTCACTATAGTAAGTGAGAGGGAAGGGAGGCTTTTGCCCTGCAGTAGGGTTTGACAGGCTCATAAGATAAGAAGAAGAAGAAGAAATTTAGATCATATGACTACAAGAATAGAAAAAAAAACATAATTTGAATAGATTCAAATTATATTTTTTTGAGATAGACAATGCTTTATTCCACTATTATTTTAAAAGCAAGTAAGCAAGCAAACTTAAAATATTTAGCATTGGAAAGAATAAATATTATGTTAGTTAGTTTTCATACGTAGAAGTTTAACAAAATGCTAAGTATGTATAAATAATTTTAATTTATTCTTTGTGCTTATTATATTTATTTACGTGAGTTTAACCGTAAATAAACATATATTTTTTTCAGGTAAAATACCATTTCCCTAGAGTCTCAAAATACGTAGAATGAGATTTATCAAAGCAGTCAATTTTTTTTAAAGAAGTAGGTAAAATAGTTATGTAGGCCTTGCTCTTATATGCACTACACTTTATGTTTTCGCTACTCCCTAAGTAGTCAACAACTATTTTCTGAAATAAATTACTTATAAGAAGAAACTTACTTCACTTTACTGAATAAAAGAGCCACTTTTTGAGTTCATTATTAAGTAAATACCTACTATTAACAAGGAAGTTTAGTACCATTTTAAAGAAAAACCAAATGAATTAGTGTTCTATTGCTTTTTTAGACATACCTTAGTTAGCAGTAATATTTCATCTGCCGTGTAGTCACTGAAATCAAAATGAGGTTTTACTACGCAGTGAAACCTGAGAAGGTGATGGAGTAAATAAGAATCATTTATTGTAAAAACTGTGTAAACTTAGATCTTATAAGTAGGTAAATTTGTGACAACAGTTTGTCCATTTCTGACATACAATACTTTCTAAAATTAAGCTAAAGCTAAAGCACAATATTGACTTAGGAACATATAGCACAGCTTAGAGTACTACGTTTAAACTAAACTTATGATACTTTATACTTTAGACGACCTCTGTGGCGCAATGGGCGAAGGTCCGCCTGAGTCGCAGAAGGTTGCGGGTTCGATTCCCGCCGCGGGACAAATGTTTGCATGCTCTACAGATATTTGTCTCGGATCTGTGTGTTTTCTAAAAGAAAAGAAAAAAGAAAAAAAAGATGATATATGTAATATATCAATCATGTAGTTCCCATAATACAAGCTCTGCTTAGTTTAGGGCTACATGATGCTGTGTGATAATGTCCAGCATTATTTATTTATATATTTATTTATTAATTAGCACCTAATACATAATAACCTAATATATGACTAGCCATAATATTTTTTAAGGTTGTAAGGAAATTAATTAAATCAAATGACAAGCTAATACATGAGTGTGAAAGGTTGGAATCTCGCGGTACCGTGATTTTAAATTCATGTGAGTGTACTAGTTAGTAGTTACTAGTCGCTCAAACAGTAAATAAAAAAAAAAAATCTGTGCAAAATGTTAACTCGCAAAATCACCAGCCCAAAATATATAGTATAAAAAAATCTTCACTATTTAATATTATAAAGAGGTAAAACTTATATTTTTGTGTGTGTGTATGTTTGTAATGAATAAAATCAAAAACTACTGTGCCGATTTCAAAAATTCTTTCACCATTGAAAAGCTACATTCACCCTGAGTAACATAGGTTAAATTTATTGCTAGAAAAGATATGAGATCCTTACTAAAACCCGTTCGAAGCCGGGACGGGCCGCTAGCAAATAATAAAGTTCCGACTAAGCCGACGATAGTGACTTCAAAATGGAGGAGGTTCTCAATTCGTCGGAACCTTTTTTTTTTCGACTTTTTTTATGTATGTTCACCGATAACTCCGTCAATTGTGGACCGATTTTCTAAATTCTTGTTTTGTTAAAAAAAATATTCTTTACAGGTGGTCTCTTAATAAATTAGTAAATTTTATTACTGAAGAATTGGTACTTTTCCCGGAAAACTCAAAAAACCCCATCCTCACTTGTAATTTTCGCCCTATGATCACCAATATCTCCGTCAATTGTGAACCGATTTTCAAAATTCTTTAGGGCAAGAAGTAACAAGTGACATGACAGTGAGTACATTATGCGTACGTAATACGTAATGGTAAATGTATAGACATTATTGTTGCTGTCTCATATCAAGGTAATTTATAAAGGTTTCTACAAAAATGTAAACAAAAAGTAAACACAGAATTCAAATGGCCGAAGTAGAACGAAAAAAGTTCCGAGAAAGAGTTTTGTAAATTGCAAAAATAATGTAATACGGACCGAGTCTGGAAACTACTCAGAGAAAACATGGAAAAGTTGAAGAGTTTCGTCCCAAAACTTAGAGAAAAAATATAAAATAGTAAAACTTTAAAAAAACTGACTTCAAATAATTCACTTGTTACTTCTTGCCCTAAAGAATTTTGAAAATCGGTTCACAATTGACGGAGATATTGGTGATCATAGGGCGAAAATTACAAGTGAGGATGGGGTTTTTTGAGTTTTCCGGGAAAAGTACCAATTCTTCAGTAATAAAATTTACTAATTTATTAAGAGACCACCTGTAAAGAATATTTTTTTTAACAAAACAAGAATTTAGAAAATCTGTCCACAATTGACGGAGTTATCGGTGAACACTACCATTCAGATGTACATAGAATACTGATTAGTGACATAAACATGGTGTTAGTAAATATAACGTAATGGAAAATTTTTATGAAAATTTAGTTATAATGTTAGTAAATATAACGTAATGGAAAATTTTTATGAAAATTTTCCATTACGTTATATTTACTAACACCATGTTTATGTCACTAATCAGTATTCTATGTACATCTGAATGGTAGTTAAATTAGACCAGCCTGACTATAGAATGTAATCTAGTAATAACATCGACCTTTAGCAGTCCACTGCTGGACATAGGCCTTCCCTGACAAGAAGGGGGATATACCCAACATTCCCACACTGGGCATGTATGTGGGTTTGGTATTGCAGGACACAGCCTGCCGACGCTGCTGCCCGTCGGAGTCAAAGAATTTAGCTGTGTCAGTATTAGGCTGTGCTGCTCTGCCACAATCATCCTCCTACAAAGCTTCATTTGTTAGGTAGGGTGCACAGTAACAGGCAGGTGGAGATGGCTTGAGTTCCAAAGATGGAAATTGGAACTTACACCCCAATTTGAGTCACTTTGATCCATATTTTTAACAGGATTTTAAACTAGTGGTGACAAATAGGTGGAATAGTAGTCAAACGCTTGAAAAAAAGACTTGTTTGTAAAAAAGCCGATGTATCTAATGAATACGACTTACATACAGACAGTATATTATTTTTGTTTTCATTATTATTAAAATATAAAATCAAGCATACCAACGAATACATCAACTAGGTTCAAATCTTACATTATCTAAGCACACTCAAGAAACTTTCGTGGCGAGGCTTACTTTGGCGTTCTTAGAAAAACATCTTAGATAAGCAATACTCTTTCTGTTTTCTACTAGGATGGGTGATCTTTTAGTGGCATTGAAAGGATGTTATTCCCGGCGTGCTATATTAGAACCATTCAGGCGGCCTTAAACTCCAACACTAGAGGTGGACAGCTCATGTGAAGAAGAAGACAAAGCAAAAAAGGTTTTATTCTCCCACCATCGTATATGAAGTTAGTTATTTCACCTACGCGTAAGAGACGTCCCGGAGTTACGTAACGAGCAATATAACATTTCCTTGGCATTCTGGTGCCATTGCGTTGCCAAGACGGGACCTGGGAAACAAAAGAAGTGACATATTAATGGAGAATAGGTGTCTCAGTTGTGCGGTGCTACGCATGTCTGACAATTTGACAGATCATAAGCGTAAGAATTTTAATTATTTTTAAAACAGATAGGTTATAAAAATTAAACAGAGCTCAGATTATGCAAATTAAGTGTAATTGTAGTCTATTTCTCATAGAGAACCTATCAGAATAATTATCTTCGTTTTTTATTTGATCTAAATTAATCGGATACCCAGAGTGTGCTACAACGCCGTTTATTTGATGTAAAAAAGGAAATGTTGTTTATTTATTAACTGCGAATAAACAATATTTTGATTTTTTTCAGTGGGTCTGTCAACTTAAATATTTTTGGACCGAATGTGCTTATTGCATTGTTTTAGTAGTCACCAACTTCGCATTATTGTGTTTCTAATGTTGGGCACATCGGTTGGGTGGTTTCAAAGTCTATTACGAACATAAGTAGATAAATACATTTTTCGTGTTTTATTATCTAAAATCGAAGGTATAATAAAATGGGTACCAACAAAGTGGTTACAAATATAAATAAAAATCTTTGTGTGAAATAAGTAACGCTAATTAACGTCAAAATAAATACCTAATAATATATAGATAGTATAAATATTAATACAACATTCTAGTTTGCCCATTCCATGTTCACAAATACGGCGACACATCCAAGCCTGGGGTCTAATTTAATCAACACGGACATCTTACACGCAGGTAGCACATGGCCCATGAAAATTAATGTGGGGCCCAATGTGGGCCCAGTACAAATAGTCGCTTAGTCCCATAACCTGAGGAGTGATTATTTCCTCGGCAATTAGTCGGAAGGGCTCAGCTTGCTTATTTATTCATTCCGTATTTGGAATGGCGGTGGACTGTGAACGGATGTTATGACTTTTGGGAGCGCTACTTCATGTTTTTGCTATGATCTTGTTTTGATTTGAAAGATCGTGTTTGGAAATGTCTTATATGTGATTTGGGAGTTTTTTTGGGCTATTTCTGGGTGGTTCCGCGAAGTCCATATTTCGACGGTTACATATTATTATAGCTTTTATTCTCTCTATTTTCGAAATAACTACGGTCAAAAGACCTACTGTTTAAAATACCTAAAGATCGTTTCACAAAATTTTGTTATAACTAATGAACGATAATATACATAAAGAACAATTCATCTATGGCTTATTCACTTACAGTTTGAACAACTACAATTAAGTAACTTACGGTTGAATGAAGAATTTGTGTTTGTTGAATATTTTAAAATATGATGGTCGAAATACCTACAATTTTGTATTCTTTATGTACCTAGTATATTTCTGGCGCTAAGGTGTATCGGGACATGGATTTCGCGAGCCTACCCGGGAATAACCCGTTTTTTGGATGAATAGGATGACGGTGGAACGGTTTGATCATTAATGCAAGTAAGCAATATTCAAAGCTTAAGCCAGGGTTATTAGTCTATAATTATTACCAGCGATTGGTCCCATTATAACAAGATAGGTATGTTAACTTGAAGTCAGACACTTGAAGAGGATTAAAATGTAAATTTTGTTTCATGTAAAAACAGTGCTTTTGAATAAAAGCATCTATCTTGTGTTTTTGATTGTAAAACCTAAAAAAATGTTATCTTAACAAAATATTATAAATGCAAAAGTAAGTTTGTTTATTTTTGTTTTGTTTGTTTTGTTTTAACATAATCTCCGACAAAATCGTTCCGACACGACCTTTTGCTCTATAGCTTAGTGCAGGCAGGTAATCATGGCAGACTATGATAGAAATCTTAATCATTATCGTTCGCCGGTTCACGGGCGTCAGATGCTGCTGACAACATATCGGTGTTGGCTCCGATATCCGATATCGGATTGGATAATGTGAAAATTCTCTTACTCGACCGACCGTCATGAAATTCCACGTACACGTTGTCAGAAGTACAGAAAATTAGATAGGTAACAGAAGTTCTGTTCTTGAGGAATAGAAAAATAACATAACGCAAGCAAAAATGCGAACAAAAGCTAGTACAAATAGCCGCTTAGTTCCATAGGTACATCATTATAATGCATAAAAAAATTCTTACCAATTTTCTTCCTCGTATTCTTCATTGCTGAAGGTTTCGCCCCGAAAGGCATCTATTGAGGTATTGGTCTGCTGCTTCCATTCAGTTCTGTTTTTTGCTTGAATCAAGCCGGCAGCCCCTTCAGCGCCTAGATTTGACCATCATCAAGACAGAGTGATTAGTAGCAAAATAAGAGAAAAAAACTAAAGAAGCAGATATACTTACTCGAATAGACCAACCGAAGTGGATATGGACCGGCCACATGTTCCATGAGACACAAACGAAATGGAGCACAATAGTCTCCGACTGGTACCCAGGGACGGAAAATGAGATGGGAAGAAGACCCAAAACTCACGGCTGGACACTATTGCAGAAAGGTAGCGAGAGATAGAACCCAGCGGAAAATGTTAGAGGAGGGCTATGCCAAGAAGCACGCTGAACTGCGGGACATCTTATAAAACTGTTATGTTAATTTGTGTAACATGTTCAGTTGAGAATAAAAGCGCTTTTCATCTTTTAACAACATCATCTTTAACTAGCCTATAGCAGTCCACTGCTGGACATAGGCCTCCCCTAATGAGTGACTTGGTCAGACCAACCATTTTACCAAAGTTAAAGGAAACATTGAGGGAAACTAAACACAATAAAAAGCAACCCACTGGCTACTAATAATTATTCAAAATTGAAACAATGCCCAAAGCGGCAAAGTGAGAACCGCTATAACGAAAATGATCCCCGACTTTAGTTCTGACGTAGAACTACGTATTTAAACTTTTTAACTGGCATTTTGTAGCCAAAGTGAAAATAGCCACAATGCAGTAATGTTTTATCCATGATGCGTAAGTTAAGTAAATTTTCGATTTTATTAACCGTCCTATTTATAACAGTTCTATAAACCTCTGATAGCTAAGTTGGCGTTAAAAATCATGCTACCGCTTTTGTTTACATTAAAATGACAGGAACAAGCTTGCTTTATTGAGCCGTTATAAAATCATATTTGGAATATGGGGAATTTTTATTTAATTGTTTTTATTAAGTTTAATGGTTGCTAGAAGAACCAATTAAAATAAAAAATAAAAAAAATGCTGGACACTATCTCACAGCATCATTATAGCCCTAAACTAAGCTGAGCTGTAAGCTGTATTATGACTGATATATCTACTACATATACATTTTTTTTACATACCATACATTTTATACAGACCCAGAAACATTTTTCACATAAAATCATTTTTTTTTTTAATCATTTTGAGAAAACACCCAGACCCGAGATCTGGGTGTTTTCTATGTATAAAATATTTGTCTCGCGGCGGGAATCGAACCCGCTATCAACTGCGTCTCAGGCGGAACTCCGCCCTCTAAGCCACAGTGGTCGTAAATAATATTCCATTCGTGTAATACTCATAAATTTCTTATTGAAAGAGTTCCAGAAGAAAATTATATTCACAAATTAATATCATATTCCTATTTATCTATTGAAATCTCAGACTCAAAGCTGCGGAGTTCGTGATTCAATATTTTAATGAAAGTACTTATATTAACGTTCTGAATGCTCGTTCAATTGTAACTGAAACTTTTAAATTCATCCATAAATCAGTGAAGCCTTTTGCGAGTATCCCCCTCCCCTCTTAGCCCACCCCACCCCCGCCAGTTACCTCCCATAATGAAACAGTACATACTTCGTTGTATGTAAGTAGGTATTAACCGTTGAAATGTGATTGCGAGGTGTTTGCCAAGTTAAGCAATCTGTCCACTATACCATCTCGTACATCTCCCGCGACACACTAGTAATATATGTAGTATGTATAATTATTTTTTCTGGTAATAAAAATATTAGTATTTGTTTGTTGGTACATAATATTCATCGATAAGATACGTCTGATCGATGTTACACCTTGCTTCATTATGTAACGCTAAATGTTTATTAGATTACTTCTTTGTATAAGTTAAGGCCAACTATGGGATATTTGTATTGCCTTGGAGTTCGACTAGTATTAATAACCACGCAACTCACAAAATTGAAAAAAAAAACATAGTATTCACTCATCATGACAGTTGTTAACCACATTTCCAATTACACCATTACAGGTGTATACAGCGTTTGGGGGTGTAAGGTGTTCCAACCACCATCTCCGGAACCCAAGCCAACCTCACCTGCCCGTGGTGCACCCTTCTAACTAACAAACTGGGCTCTGGCGGCCGGCTGATAGCGGCATAGCGCAGCCTAACACTGGCACAGCTAAGGTTTCTAGCCGCCGACGGGCAGCAGCGTTGGCGGTGCGAGAAGCCGTGCCCGCATGCCCAGCGTGGGGAGTATGGGCATATCACTCTTTTTATAGGGGAGGCCTATGTCCAGCAGTGGACTAAATAGGCTGGTGTTGTGTGTATTGTGTTGTGTACAGCGTTTGCCAGTATTAGTAAACAGGTTTTATTTTTAATTATAATTAAAATGGCCTCCTACTTTTCAGGCATCCCTCGTACTTGTACCATCAGTAACTCTTATTGTATTTGTTTTTTTTTTGTAAAATAAACTATTTGTATTTGTTGTGATACAATAGTGCACTCATTTCTGATACTCACGACCATAAACGGCATCCTAGTATAGAATCTGAGCTATGTACTGTTATATGTCATGTTTTGAATATGACAAAACACGCGTATATTTACCCATTACCTAATTTGACGCACGGTGCACGGTGTGCTTTGGTAGATATCTTACCTCACATGATTTCTTTTCATCTGATACACACTTTCCCATCGGTGAGCGTTTGTAAGGCCTCAGTATGAAATGAAACACAGCTTCGAGTAAATTGGAACGCGAAAGAAGCCTGCGAGGTATTTCAATTTATGACGAGGGTAAATATATTTTTTCAAGGTCTTTCATTTCGATTTAGTATTCAGGTACGATTTGTATTTATTTTAACCATAGATGCTATGGTTTTGTGGGCCACGATTACAATTATCTCTTTTTTGTATACAGCGTTTGGTTAAATGGAAGATTTTAGAGCATTTTGTTTGTAGTTGTGCGAGTCTGACATTTCATTTAATAGAAATAAGCTTTTTTTATGTTTTTTTAATTTAAAGTAGTTTAAGTGGTAATTTGCCGTTCTAATGAATTAATAAATAATAGCCACGTAGGTAAATTTAAATGTTAATGGTAATTTAATTTAAAACCATTCATTTTTTTAAAATAGGTACACTTCGACACGCCCAACTGTTCATTTCATCTCTCATAGGCCTTTGCATCCATTCTAGATGACTCACATACCAAGTGTTAACTTTGTACTCACTGACCGCTACGCAGCAGTGCCTGGATGAAATAAGCGTGCCCAGCACCTATAGGTACCACCATCTAAGCCCAGTAGGCCTTACCTAGAGGAAAGGCATGGTCAACACGTGTGGAGCTTAGTCTTAGTGCGGTTTAGTCATAAACCGCTGGTTTCTATACGATGTTTTTCTTCACCTTTTGAACATGGATTAAGTATTACTCATGTTTTTAAATAGTTCTGAGCTACATGTTACCGTACAAACGACTCGTCCTCTTACATGCAATCTTGGCCTGCAGTGGGAATAAAGCCCGCAAATCCTGTATCTAATTGTAATTACGTCATGAATGACCGTGCTCTACTTAGTCGCCTGCAATAAGGTGTACACAATTTAGTAGGTAGGTACTCTCTATATTATCATTCAATGAAGAGCTCGTCGAATAATTCAGCATCAAAGCGACATGGTACCTACCTTAGGCGCATCAACCCAATATTAAATATCCCGTTCCCTGAACCTAAAGTGCCCCAACAATGCTCTTTATAGAGTAAATAATTATGCTCGAATAGTGCAAAAAAAAAAATCGTAAAAAATAAAACGATTTCTAGGTTTATCATACTATAACACGATCATTCAAATTTCTCTAACCAGCTGCACCATCTAAATCATAAACTGCATAGTAGCGACGTGGTCCTATACATATTAATATTCTTATTTTTCCGTCGGAACACTTTGGTTAGTCAAAACACATTTTTGAAAAGTGGCTGTACATAGACCTTATCAATTTTGAGTTAATAATAATCTAAGATAGCTAAACTATTAAAAAAACAGCAAAAACAGCATGTAATTCTTCTTCGGAATTACACGTAACTGTATCTACCACAATAGTAGGATCAGATAAACTACGAGAAAATACCCATCGGCAATAATACCCATTAACTGGCACCTAACTAGGCCCATTAAGGTCCAGTTATGTTGTTTAAGTCGTGTTTAAACAGCGGGCCTCAGACCGCAACGGGCGCCGTATCCGGAGGGCGTGCTAAGCGCCGCTCGAGGCCATTACGGCTTGAGAAAGAGTTGATGTCGATGCCATTTCGGATAGTTATATGTTTTGGGGATTCTGCTGACTGGTATTGAGTGAGTTCGAGCACTTTGGTATAGACACTATACTTTTCTGGATGTTTCACTTCAAAATCTACACTAATAGTAAAAGAGAAAAAGTTTAAGTTAAACTTTTGTATTCAACTGTTCTTATACAAACTCCCGGAAACTACTGAATCAATTTAAAAAAAATGAGTATCTAAGTAGATACTTTTGATCTCACCAACTACATAGGAGGTACTATGTTTGGACTCATTCATCATCAATAACATCATCATAAGCCTTTAGCAGTCCACTGCTGAACATAGGCCTCCCTCTTAAGAGCGCTATTGCACTTTTTAGTCACCACATTGTTCTAACTAAAAGAGTTTATAATGCTTTTTAATGAGCGCTTTATTTTATGACGCCCTCTGTGGCATAGTGGGCGAAGGCCCGCCTGAGAGGCAGAAGGTTGTGGGTTCAATTACCACTGCGGGACAAACGTTTGCATGTTCTTAAGATATTTGTCTCGGATCTGGGTGTTTTCTATGTATGAAAGTAAGTATTTACAAAAAAAAGTATATTATGCAGTATAGTATCTATTATGTGGTTCCCTTAACACAGGCTTTGCTTAGTTTGGGGCTACATGATGTTGTGTGGCATCGTCCAGCATTATTTATTTATTTATTTTATTTATTATTTATATACACCACACACCACACCAGCCGGTATATCAGTCCACTATTACTGGACATAGGCCTCCCTTAATAAAGGGGGATATGCCCATAATCCCCACGCTGGGCAAGCGGGTTGGGGATCGCAGGGCACAGCTTCTCCCACCGACGCTGCTGCCCATCGGTGGCCAGGGGATTTAGCTGTGCCGATGTAGGCAGCCGGCCGCCAGAGCCCCGTTCGTTGTTTAGCAGGGTGCACCACGTGCAGGTGGGGTCGGCTTGGGTACCAAAGATAGGGGTTGGAAACCCGTACACCCCACTATTATTTATCATCAACAACATTATAAGATACCTATGATAATAGACACAACATAACCCATCGACATTATCTCTGCCAAAATACACGTGACCCTTTCTTTATTCATACTCAATTTGTACGCTCACACTTCAACTCAACTCAACCCTTTTACTTCACGAGACAACATTTTACTGTCAGCCCTCTGAGATTACCTCAATCGCGCCAATAAACCTAAACATGCCTTAAATGAACATAGCTACAGTCGCACACAAAACTTGAACGATGCATTTTACTGCTTACAATTTACTCGGTCCTTTGTTCATTAGGCAATTCCACCGAGTTCTTAGTATTGTAATAAAAAACGGTTCTTTAAAAGGTCTTCCTCAAATTCAAATTGACGTCGTACCAGCGTTTATAGCGTCGTAGCGTTGCCGGAGAATATCTGATAGTACTACTGTTTAGAAGCTCCACTTAAGTTATCTAGTACCTCTTGAGATCAGTGCCTTTGGTTAACGCACTGGTTCTGTTCGGTAGCGTTGATAAACATCAGTTGGAGTGCTAGATAAACAAACATGGCTCCCAGACCGAATCCGACAGGAACATTCAGTGCTCTTACGGACACAGTGGAACTTGCACAGTCGGACATATAGTCGTTGATCTTCTTCTTCTTCTTTGTCTTCGCTCTTTCCCGTTACTCAGGGTCGCCTTTCATAATCATGTGGCGCCAAGTATTTCGATGTTTTGTGTCATCGTTTGTAAGGCCAAGGATTTTCAAGTCCTTCTGGACATTTGGTTTCCAAGTCTTCCTCTTCCCCTTTTATTTGTGGAAATGGAAAGGCATGGTGGTGTTGTAAAGTTGTTGATGATTGTGGTTTGGTAAAAAGCTTTTGTTTAAGCCTTACTTATTTAAAGCCTAGTTGATTAAAGATTTATGCCAACTATTTCAACCCAAAACTAAAATTGTGTCAACTTTTTCAACTATTATATGCTGTGTCGTTAAGAAACGTCTTTTGTTGTACTTGGTACATCACTGGCTGTACTTATTGCTTCTAAAAGCTAGTTTACAGACAATCTGGAGTGAGGCAAGGCTGGCGTCACGTCACAAAACGTTAACTTAACGAATGCTTTTGGAATACGGCCCGTAGTGCTCACGAATAAAATTTTACTGGCGGAATTCGTGTTCGCATTGTAGTAAAGTACTTTTCGCGCTGGTATTTCCTTTCGCATGAATTTGTTATGCTTGCCTCCGGCTCCAAGTTAACAATTATGGCTGATGTTGTATAGATGCGAAACGAACATTTCAGTCTTATCCCAAAACGAAGATTAAAGATAGTCTAGGTTTAAATTTAGTATCAAACCAAGGACTAGAGGAAACGTTATTACAAAATGAAGTTTATCTCTAATCCATGGATCATCTATAGTCTAAAAATAAACCTCCATGATTCATTCCAATACACATAGGTACTTTAAATGGTAAAGAAGTTACCATAAAACAAAAATGCTTTGGTACCTTTTTTTATACAACATTTTTTTCCCTAAATTCTCTGCGGTTATTCTATGGCTTTGGCCATATACTCTATGGATTTAATAATAGTACTTCGTACTTGGGGAATGCGTGCTTTGAATAAAAGTCTGTGCCTGATTTTACTTAATAAGATTGCCCAAATTAGGGTTGTGTCTCGTTGTGTGTAATGTGTAACACTAATGACGAAACGAGACACAGCTCTAATTTGGGAGAATACATCATAATCTTTGTTCAAAGCGCGCCCTCCCATACTAAACATTTATATACTCATCTAATAGAAGAAGAAAAAGAATACTCAATAGAATTCAGAAGATTTCAAAGGCATACGTTTAATTCCTATGAGTTGACCTTCTATCCATTATTGTTGGCAAATGCCCCGGGCAGGCGTGGGGCAGGCTTGCGGTTATCCTTACAAAAAGCGGTAGGCCAACTTGAGCGCTCGTTTGGCTTTCTATGAAAATAATATTATTATCTCCTACAAAGGGAATACCGGTTATGAAAATGTGAAACATCTTTAGCCACAACACTACTCTAGCTCAAGGTGATTAGCAATGAGCGAATAATGCTGAACATAATTCTTTGCTTGTTTGTGACCTTTTTGTAATACTAGGTATTAAGCGTGTGTTATTCTTATATACAACAGGGTGCCAAGTGCGAGTACTTTTACCAGTTTGATCGCGTTTCCGTTTACGCAAATTTATATGGAGAGCACTCAGCGCCACGCTTCTTTCACTAGATGGTGCTGCTTCGATTCCATATAAATTTGCGTAAACGGAAACGCAATCGAGCTGGTAAAAAAACTTGGACTAGGCACTCAGTTCGCCTCAACACTTTGACACAACAATAGGTTCACAAGCTAAGAGCACCAATGTTAGCTGCCAAATATCACGAGGTTGACTACCTCAACAGTGAATGTATCATCATTTTTTTTCATCATTTCCCTGCCCTTATTCCACTCTAGGTGAGGTCGGCAGAACATGTGAGCTTTCTCCATTCACTCGTATCGGCTATTAACTCTGTATTCACTTTTTTTCTCATATCCTCTTTCACACAATCCATCCATCTCTTCTTCGGCCTCCCTCTACTCGTACATCCAGTCACTTTCATACTCATCACTCTTTTAGTCACATGGTTTTCATCCTTCCTCATCACATGCCCATACCATGCTAGTCGTACACCATGTTATCTGCCACAGGTGCCACTTTCAAGCTTCCCCTGATATACTCGTTCCATATTTTATCCATCCTTGTCACACCACACATCCATCTTAATAATGTGTCAATTATTAACAAAATATGTGAAAGGATTCAGTGTATCATATAAAGAATAAATAAAGTAAAACAAACGACCATTCGTTTGTTACGCTCCATAGCGTAAATACTCATATTGTATTAACAAATTGAACAATTTCAAAGAGGTTCGTGATTCTCTCAAGTGCTTAACTTTGATTCATACATTTTCAACCCGGCTTCCCTTATTTTAAATTTACTACAATATAAGAAAAATCATCACAATTCTAAATATATCAACGCATACGAGCTTTGAGATCGCCACAGTTTTGTAAATAATTCAACTTATACACACAGATACCCAATAACTTTCTCGTAGAGCAATTTCTGAGGACCATGGAGCTACAGATGACACCACATATGAAAAATAAAGCCTCTATTCAGGTGCAACCCCGAAAAGTAAAAAGAGTAAGAACGCCCAATAAGTCCCAACGCTATCCTTAAACTGAGCTTGGCTAAGTCCGTCCTAGATAGTAATAGGAACAAATGGCCCAGCCTGTCCTCAGATAAATTCCCCTCAGCTATAATGTGAAGTTAGACGCTGCAGGGGAAAATGCTCGTGGAGAATTAGAAAATTAATAGCCATAAGGTCTAAGATTGCATGTAATTACCGGCTGGGATAGTGAACATTAGTTATGGCGTGTGAAAAATGGCGCTGTTCCTCGAGGTTTAGAAGAGAGATGTGCTTCGTTTATGAGTCTCATGCTTGACTTTCTTGCAAGTTGAATTATGAACAAATAGTTACAAATAGATGGCCCACCTGATGTTAAGTACCATCAACCTAGCAATACTGTTCCACGACAGAAATCGGCAAGGTGGCAATACTTCCCCGGACGAGCCCTTCACAGAGAGTTCCACTACTAATAAAATGATCTCATGAAATTTTTGGACTCATAAACCTTCTCCTATTTTTATTCAAAAAAATAGTGTAGTTTCTTTTTAAGAGCATCCTAACTATAAGTAACGTTGTTCACCTCCAGACTATGCAAGGTTGACGTAACACTAACAAGATTACAATTTAGTGCATTAAATCCCGAGGTAGCCTTAGTCGAATAAATCTAAGGATTTTTCGTGTAAATTTACTTTAAGAGATAGCACACGATACGAAATATTACGTACAGACGCCTGCAATGAGATACTTAGTTTGTTATTTATCAAGTTTAACACTTTACTATATCAAAATACCACAAGTGGATTCAATATCGCATAGCAACTTGATATTTAGGCTAAATTTGGCATTTAGAATGACCACTTGAACTTTTGGTAATTTTTCGTTTTAGCAACTGGGTGTTTTGATTACTGAAAGTTTTGACAACTTGGTATTGTATCCTGGACATTTTGAAGACCATGGAATTTCTGACCTTTGGACGAATACTCCCCGAAGGTTTAGTATTTGAATCACATATAAAGTGTGTAAGAATGATTTCCGAAAGGCAGACTGGAAAGGTTTTTTGTGAATTTAAAAGTAAAATATACCTACCATTAGACCCTTGAGACCCTTGCAAAGCCTTGCAGTTCATTATCAGGCACTATGAATATCACGAAAAAAAATTTTTGAAGATGACCGACCACATTCATACACGGCAGGTTAAAATAAAAGCTTGTTGCCAAATATACATTTTAATTTATTTGTTATGAGTAATATGCATATCGTATCTCACCGTGTCCCCGTCTTTAAGAGTTAAGGAGACAGTAAATAATGCCAGAGTTTTGGGAGAGCATAATAAATTAGGTAATTTATGTGTTTGTCGAACAAAACTGTTTTCTATTGGCACACAAAAGTGTGACATTGTTTTTGATAGGAAAACATTTATATGTGTTTGCTATCGTAGATACTAAAAAGTATATGAAACCAATGTAATTTCTATAGAAGGTTTACATCAATAGAATGAAGTCTAACACCGTCATGCCTCAAATTGATGGACACAGGGCGTTGTTGTAATGTAGGCAATGATATTATTATGTAAAATAGAGGTAGATGTCGCACTAAAGCGTGGAAACTAAGGCAGCCAAATTCAAACAATTGTCGTAATTTACTTTAGTCACTTTCCTTTTTTATATAATTCTTAACATATTATCATTATGCATTCATTGTTGTAACCTAAGGATACGCCAAAGGTCAGTATGTTAATATTCTAATTCTTATTCTAATTTGTAGTGGGGGGAAAAGTTCTGCACCGACGGCCCGCATTGGGGTGTATTGTGCATTGCCCCCCTGCTAACCTGGCCCCAGCCAGCCCAATTCCTTAAAATAACGGAGAAGGACTCTGGGTTGGTGACAACATTGCTCTAGGGTCCACGTTCCTGCCTGCGTTTGTGATCTTTGATCAAGAAGTTTTTGTATCCGGATTTAGTTCTGGCTTCGTTTGTGGCAGTGCAGTGTAAGATGACGTGCTCCACTGTTTTTTCAGCTTGAAAGCAGCCGCGACAGGTGCCGCTGTCCGTTGCTCCTGACTTTACTAGGTGGTGGTTCAGGTCACAGTGAACTGTAATAATACCAACCAATATGCGTAGGTCGTCACGCTTAATTTTTAACAGGGTGTTGGTTTTGAATTTTTGCAATCCTGTCTTCGGTTCCACAATCGTTGGTGTTTGCTTTCAGAGTGCTCTCTTAGCCATTTCTTGATCTCGACCTAAGGTGGGTTGGAAAGGCCAATATCAATGGCGGTTGGAGTAAGCCTGGCTCCTTCCCTTGCCAACGAGTCAGCCTTTTTATGTCCAGGGTTTGAGCCGAGATGCTGCTCTGCGTCCATGTTATGTTAACTGTGTAGTCAGTTGTTAGTTTTTGAAGGGCACTGTCCGCAATCGATTTGGTCCTGGTGTCTGGACTGCGGAGTGCGTTAATCAGTGCCGCACTGTCTGTTATAAACAAGAGCTGTGATTTATGATTTTCTGATGTAGAGACGTCAGTGTTTTTTATTGAGTAGTCTATCTCTGAGGCCCCTAAAAGAAGTCCTAGAGTTTCTGCCTGAAATGCTGTGGTGGGTCTGCTGAGAGGTTGTGCTTTGGATAGCCCTGTTTCGGGGCAGTAAAAACCACAACCCGCACCATTTTTTGTCTTGGATACATCAGTGAATATATGATAGATTGTGTTTGACGTTGGACCGTATATATCCTCTATGTTGATTATCCGATACCTTTTGCTTGTAAGGTACGTCGTTTGTTTATATTGTAGAGGAACTAAATCTGAGCACCGCGCAGTATGGATAAACGTCATCTTTAGTAAAACATAATTGATTGTGGGGCACTTTTCTGACATGCATTCCCTACAATGAAATACTTTGTAATTAATTGTTAGCACTTATCATTCTGTAAGCCATTTGCTTCTTTCATCTCGAAATATCATAAAGGTAGAAATAAGGTTACTCATAAAACAGAGCATGACTTACAGAAAAGTTACTAGGCACCTGTAGGTAAATACTCTCGCAACAGTTCCGGCAAAAATATGCCAATCCATTTCCCCTCGTGGATATCGAAAAGGCAATTAAGGGATTATCAGGCTTTTGTTTTTAGTTCTACTGCGGTTTTCAAATTGTTCTTCGGATGGATTCAAAAACTCCGCAAATCCGCACTCTGACTCAAATAAAAATAATCTCAAATTATATATTACATACCTACCTGTGTATGACTTTTTAAAACCCTAAGAATATCGCTTTAACTATGTTGGAAAGACAACAAAAAATACTAAAACAGATATTTTCTTTTGTCTGAGAAACGCCTAGCTTCGGTACATCAAGTCATTTGCTACTCGACAATGAAGCTTTTAACGCAGTTTCTTGTGCAAAGAAGATTGCATTGTTCTGCGTTAGTAAACTTTTATGTTATGCTTATTTTCTATAAATTAATACTCGACATAGCTAAATATGCGATGTCAATGACAAAGAGCCTCTATTATCAAGGATCTACCTACATACCTATATCCGCTAAAAACCGTTGTTTTTCGTTACTGTACTTGAAGATAGAACAAGCACATGACCCACCTGATGTTAATTGCTAACCATTACCTATCACAAATCATTGCATCGTAGATCACGTTTTTTTGGAACGTGCTCTACGATGCAACGCCCTGCGTCCATCAACTTGAGACATGAAGATAAAAAGCCTCTTTTTCCTGTAATTTCACCGGCACCCACACCCTTCAAACCGAAACACAGCAATGCTGCTTCAAGGCAGAAATAGGCAAGGTCGCAGTACTTCCCCGGACGAGCCCTCCACAAAGAACTCTACTACTGCGATAGGCGTAGTTTCTCTGTCTGCTGAATGAGAACTCAACACTTGCGAGTCAAAACCAAATTATCTGTTCCAATCTTTGAATGAACCAAAACCGAGAGCAAATCTTCTCCCAACCTTGCAGTACCCTGCTTCGCTTGCAGTCACGTCTCCAAACTGTTGGTTCCAACGACTGGTGGGGATTTATTGAGCCACTTCGCAAACTGGGAACTTGCGGAATTAATTCGCTTTTATGTCTTTACTTGCGCGTTATCGAAATAAAGTATCTGTTAGTCTGCGCTGCGCAGTGTAATATATTGCAACTTCGAAGTATGTACGTGCTTGCGTATTGTAGAATTTGCACTGACATTCAATATGTTATAGTAGATACGACAATATCTCGCTTGGCTTGGGAATGTTTTATCAAGGTCAAGGTACAAGGTCTTAATTTACTTAATCCACGGGCCAAGTAATTATAGCCAAGTTTTGAACTAGATCACATTCCAAAGTATGTGAACACATCATGATGACGCACTGCTAACTACCATCCACATCAAGTTGATATTCCAATTGACAGGACTAAGCGCTTCCAAACATCATTTATAATGCGCACTGCTAAAATATGGAATCAGCTGCCAGCGTCTGTTTTTCCATTGACCTACGACCCTAACGGCTTCAAAAAGAGAGTGAATAGGCATCTTCTGGGAAAGCTCGCCCCATCGTCGACCTCACCCTTGCCTATGCAAGCCTCGAGGTCACGAGCTAACCCATATTAAATAAAAAAAATGATTATTCTAATACCTAAGGATTTAATAAAACCTATGTGCGTAGGGAAAGAGAAAAGAAAAAGAAAAAAAATATTATAAAATTTTACTAAAATTAAAAATTAAATCACTCTTTTTAGTAAGAGTATTGAATTGAATTTTTTGGAATTTTTATAAATTTTATTTATTTTATTATTGTCTCTATGGTTGAGTCACGTCATTTTTAAGATCCTGAAAATGGGGTTCAGTGTAGAAAACGTTTTCAAAAGTGTCCAATTTAGGGGCGGGTCTCGAGCGTTGTATATCAGTTTGCTGGCACGAGTCCGCCTTATCCTGATCATAATTACTAGACTTGGCACTGCTCTGTGATAGATTATGTTAGTTGATAGTGGTAAGTACTTCTTCTTCTTCGTATGAGTTAGTAGCCTACTCTAGTGTCGGAGTTTTTAGGCCGCCCGAGGTAGGAGGATACTACTGTGCCTCTTTAGAAACACTTTATTTAACTTTCTATTAATTAACTAATGTTAAAAGAAAAAAAATGGCCAAGTGCGAGCCGGAATCGCGCACTAAGGGTTCCGTATCTTTAAATGGCAAGCCCACTTAAATATTCATTTTATTTTGTTTTAAGTATTTTTTGTTATAGGTTATATATTACTAGCTTCCGCCCGCGGCTTTGCTTGCGTTGTACCGGGATAAAAAGTAGCTTATGTATTAATCCAGGTCAAAAACTTGTATATTCCAAGTTTCATCCAAATCCGTTCAGTAGTTTTTTGCGTGAAAGAGTAACAAACATTCATCCATTCATCCATACTCACAAACTTTCACATTTATAATAATAACAGGATTGTAGGATATACGATACGGTAGATAGATACGTATTTTTGTGGGTGTAATAAATGTAAAATGAAATGTGTGAGGGATAATTTTCCAATGTCCACCCAGTCTTGTAAGAGTCTGATTATCACAGAGAAAACTCACCTGGTTGTGTGTGTTAGTATATTACATTATTTATTAAATTCTACATATATCCATCTTCTATGCTAGTCTTATACCAAGAAATTGACGTAAATCCAGAGAAAACACGAGCACAATTAATAATTCTATTGACGTTGCTCGTTCAATTTCGTTTGTGAATACGCAAGCGTACCTAAGTTCATTTGGCTCTCCAGTCACCCATGAGGCAAAGATACAATCGTACATCGTACGTACATACGTTTTGACAGCTACACAAGGCAAAGGCAAAGCCACAGGCGACACGATAGCACAAAGCTCGGCTCCTCTCGTCTCGTATATCAGAGGCGGGTCCGGGACGGCTATCTGCACAACTGATATTTTCACAACCTTTGTGAGATTTTCTTTGTAAGATCAAGCAGATCTTGGGGATTTCACGTACCACTACGTTTCTGATCAAAGCGGTTTTTTGTTTGTACTTATAAAAATTGCATCTAATAGTGCTGCTTTACTTAGAAGAGATTAAAAACCACAATTTATAAATATAACTTGTGGTTTTAAAGTACTTAAAAAGATTCCTAAACACAGCACTTTTTATTTTATTAATCTCTATAACATAATGATTAGTGCGTGACATTATTTATAGCTTTTTTAACAATAATAGAAAAAAAAATAGAAAATGTTTATTTGCAACAACAGTTTACAAGATAAAAGTTCAGTTAGTTTAATACATGTTAATAACATCGCTGTTGCAAAAAAGCAGACGAATACCTACAAGAAGCGCTGGTCTTCCATTAGAACTCTTTTGCTGATAATAATGCTGGATAGTATCACAAAGCATCATGTAGCCCCAAACTAAGCAGATCTTGTTTTATGGAAACCACCATTTATATTTTCGACATTTAAATCGTGAGGCAGTTGACGAGGCCTCTGATACCTACATCTCGCAAATCATGCTGTGTGTAAATAAACAAAACACTTTAAAACCAGCCAAGTGCAAGTTGGACTTACGTGCGAAGGGTTCCGTACCGTTGTTTGGAGCCCCACTTAAATATTTATTTTATTCTGTTTTAAGTATTTTTTGTTGTAGCGGCAACAGAAATACATCATTTCAGAAAATTTTGACTGTCTAACTATCTCGTTGCATGAGATACAGCCTGGTTACAGACAGATAGGTACAAATAGGGTCCCGTTTTTACCCTTACGTACGGAAAATGGTCATGGCAAAAACAGTAGGGAAGATAAGTTAGTAAGTAAGGGTAAAAAAATAAGCAAGGATAAACTTTATTTACGTTTTACAAAATAATTTCCACAGCAGCTGATGTTAAATTACTTTAAAACGCACGTTACATTTTCAAACATAGCTTTCCACAAGACGAGACCGGGACAATACCGCGCGACGCGTGCCCCCACATAATTGTTCCCGCTCAACTATGTCAGTTAGATCTCCCAGCATGTCTGTATCATGGATTGTGGGTGTTTTAGCGGGTTACAGGAGTTTGTGCAAGCAACGCGTTGTACGGTTCTTAGAACAAGAAGTTTGTGTAAACTGAAGGAAAGGGGAATAACGCTCTAAAATAAATTGAGATACCTAAACTATAGAATGTAACCGTTGTTTATGATGATAGGCATATGTACATGGTCTAGAACTAATCAAGCTATGCCGTTGTTTGACTAACCGTTTGAAAGTGAAAGAGAAAATTTCTTTATTCAGTACGCACATTACAGTACATTTTGAATCGTCAATTTTTTAACACCAATTCGTAACGTGAGCAAACAGAGAAGAATTGACAAAAAACTCTGCTAGGCTTATATTTTTTTAAATGTCAGTTTTACAATATTTTTATCTGTTACATTGGTTTTGAGGAGTTGGAGACAGTTTCATATCAAGCTTTTTCGTCATCTAAATAATCAGAAATTTTAAAATAAGCTTTATTACAGAGTTACGTTTAACAACATTTTTAAATTTATTTACAGATAAATTAATCACGTCATTTTGGACGTACGTATTTGGAAGTACCGTACGTTTTGCCCTTTAAATGATTGAACTAACTTTATGGAGCCTTACAGTAGGAATAGCAAGTTTATCTTTATTTATATAGTTATTTAGTTTTTCGTTATTTATATAGTTGAGTATTATATAGTTATGTACATGCGCTATTCTATAACCTAAAATGCTTGGTGATAGAGGTCGCATCACGTAAAGAGACCGATGGCGTGGGCTGTGCATTAGGCGATTTATCGTTAACCCGTGCGCAAACACACCCCCTCCACTTCTTCCAGAGTTAATATTTCATGACGCGCACTATTATAAAAGTACTCTTCTCTATATTTATTATAATAGCTATCGTTTTGTTGGAACCCAAGCCAACCTCACCAGCCCGTGTTGCATGCATCCTGCTCTATAACAAACAGGGTCTCTGATGGTGACCGCCGATGGGCAGCAGCGTCAGTGAAGCGAGTAGCTGTGCCCTGCGATCTCCAGCCCACAAGCCCAGCGTGGGAATTATAGGGGAGGCTTATGTCCAGCAGTGGATTGAGTAGGCTAGTGTTGTTGTTTTATTACGTATTGAGTTATTGCTGATTTTGACAAGTAACAAGAGCCCCTGTCAAATCGTTACGGTAGTAATAGTATATCAATAGTTAAAATTACAATAGATCGTTGTAGCGACAATATCAACGCATGAACATCTTTCCAAACTAATCGTTTTATCACAGATGATTTATCTAATAAAACAATAATAGTAAATATAAAATATAACATTTTTAAATAAACATGTAAATGGCCGTTTTCACTCAGCAAACGTCTAGACATCTTGATTATGAAATGGAGCATTCTAATCACATTGAGACTGTCGAAAGGCTATAAAAGGGACCTATTAATTTGCACAGCCCGTTAGTTCCAAGTGTTTACTGTTTACTTGCTCTCCTAAGCTTCGTTACACAGAGATAGAGCTTCATCTTGTTGACCTCTGTTCATAAACAAATTATTATTTTAGAAATCATTTAAATTTGTTTTTGGATTTGGGAAAGGCACTCGGTAAATTAAATAGTTCACTCAATTTAACTTGATACTGTTGAGTGAGCAGATAATAATTATTAAATTCATGGATATTATTTGGTTATATTTAGTAGCTTCATAAAACTCATTCGCCTATTATATGTGGATTTAAAATTAATACTTGCTTAAAATGTAATAAGCCATATTTTCAAGCTTTTATGGCTCACTATAAAAATATACCTACAAAAGTGCCTGTCCTTCAGCTTAAAAAGAAGCCTCCTGGAATGAGGACTGCGATCACCAATCCACCTGTTAAACTTACTCAATGCCGATGTATTGAGTACCAAATTAATGCAGTTCCAGTGTTAAAAACTTACTATATCAACCTCCATGTCATAAGGAAATATATAGGAAAAACGTTTATAACATGTCTATAGTCATTTATAATAAATTGCCTGAAGAACTTAAAGTGCTAGATGGAACCATATTCAAGAAAAAGTTAAATAATTGGTTACAATTATTAATTGTTTTTATAGCCTAAATGAATATTTAAATAATTAAATTTGTAACGACACTCTATTAATATTTGCATGCCTGCATGCAGGCTAAATACATGTACTATCATAGCTATAAGACCTAATTGTGAAATTAATTTTATGTATTCTAGCAAACAAACGTTTGAATCTTGAATCTTGAATCTTGTTGAGTAGACTAGATGCACTGCAGACTGATTAATTTAGTCAAAAAATGAGATTTCTCTCATTACGCTGCGTTGAGTGGACACGCGCTCGCCTCGTGCCCGCCTCATATAGTCCAGTTATTAGTAGTACAAGCGGGTGCGAAGCTTGTTCCAGGCGTGCTCCAGGCTCGCGCCAGGCGTGCGCGATGTACACAGTAAGTAGGGGACGGGTACAACGCGTGAGCGTGGTCTACGCGGGTCATCTAAACACGCTCTTATTCTATTTATTCTAATTTTGTGTTTTTAGTGCGGTTGGTTGAATAATTAAGAATAAAACTCTTTTTTATTGTTTCAGACTAAACCACCGACTATGTGGCCTCACCCCGTGGTGGTGGCACGCGTGCAACGTAGTTCTCCACGCGGCTTGCTGCGCTCTCGTGGCGCGCACCGGCGCGGTGGTCGCGCGGCTGCAGCGCCCGTTCGCTGCGCTCGCCGCGCTGCTGTTTGCCGTCCACCCTGTTCATACTGAAGCGGTAAGTTTAGATTGTAAGAACTGTAAAAACTACAACCCTGGTATTCCTCTATACACATTATTATGCAAATTCGAAAAAATAGAACGAGTGTTCAGAAACTGCAGCAATACACGCACGGTTTTTGTCTACAGTATAGTAATCTCAACTACTTCCAAGATACCCTTGCTATGAATGAGGCTTTGGTTTTTAATGAAAACCTACCAAAATTTTTCAAGGTTCACAACCTGCTACAATATAATGCTTACTCTGTATCTTAGGCACACTATGATAATGTAGCTTTTCATTACATCCTTCAGGTAGCGTAGACGGACTATAGAAAGAAACGGACTCTAAATAGGTACTAGCGCAGTGCTATCATCGAATATCTCACCACAACATATTTTGGCTCTGCCATACTTTTTTTAACGCGCCCCGTCTTAAATACCCTGGCTAAAGTTTTCATGAATGCTGAGTGTACTGACAGGCGATGTGTCACGAGCGAAAATACACGAGTGTCGGAGTGTCGCGTCGGTGTCTCGCGGGATGACGCGACACATAATTTGCGCGGTTGTTCCGGAGAATTTATGGACTGAAATCTGAACGTTCAAAAACAATGCTGTGATTGTACTTCAAGCTATCTATTTATTGTGTGGTTATGGACTTGGAGTGGTAAAACTGAACGGAGTTCAAATTGAATTTAATTAAAAAGCGGAATGGAAACGGAAATTTGTGTGATTTGTTTTTTTTTACATAAAATAGTCAAGCGTTTGACCACTATCACACCTGAGACAGGTGAAGATGTGGTCTAAGATGGAGCTTGTCTAGAAAGAACCGATTGTTGTTGTTTTGATTTCTCAAGCCGTTCAAGTCGCTTTAATAGCAACTGTTTGACCAAATATTTATTCAATAACAATCAATAGCGCTTTGTTCAAGCTTATTGGTTTCTCTTTATCAATGTCATAACTTTCAAAGGCTTGAACTAAAATGATTTTTTAATTGATAAATTATTGCTTTTACGTGCTTTCTAACTCATACCAAGATTTCCCATTAAGTTAATGCTCATAAACTACATGCCTCTTTCATGCGAATACTTGAAGACTCTAAAAATGTGCCTTCCACACTAAGAATAGAAATCACAACCCTCGTGAACTTATAGAGACACACATACATATTAAATAAAAACATTACAATTTGCAGCAGATAATATATAATTTTCGCATACCTACTGGTAAGATGGGGTTGAAATAACAGAAAAGTTTTCTATCAAAGTATTTTAAAATTTTCATATTACATTTTTACAAAAGGTATTGCTTATTCAGATAATTGAATGGGTAATTTTATATTTTCAACTGCTTTATTTGTTACCAAATTAAAATTACCTACAAAGTTAACCTAATTGTACTAAGCAAATGTCCTAGTTTCATTGGAATATAAATTCAATTTTACTTTGTACCTATTTTGGTTTGAGTAAATCAAAATACCAAATATTATTACTATGAATTCGGCGGCTAATAAATTCGAAGTATTCACAAACGGCCTACGTTTGCTGATAAAATATTTTCCATCATAAATATTTAGTGAAGAATGCTGGATTTTGGCTATTGTTATTATAAATGTAGCAATAAATTCCCTACAGAAATGTGTTTAATGGATTGCTTTGTGTTTGGAATTACAGTTATGTTCAATATCTAGATTGTTATTTATTGTGGTTGGAAAAAGGCATGATTTTTCAAAGCAAATGTATAACTTTTAACTTACGAACCCCTATGTTATTGTGAAACGTTTACGTAACAAATACAGATATTCATAATTTTATCTACCTTTATTCAGTTCACTGCTGAATAGGCTTTTTATAATTACCCTCACGATGAGAAGCTATGGGTATTAAGGGGCTCCAACCACCACCTTCGGAACTCAAGCTAACCTAACCTGCCATTGGTATACCGTGGTAACTAACAAACGGGGCATTGGCGGCCGGCTGATTCCAGCACAGTTATATCCCCTGGCTAGCAATAGGCAGTAGCGTCAGCGGTGCGAGAATCTATGCCCTGTGATCCCCAAACCGCATGCCCAGCGTGGGGATTATAGGCACACTTTAGATTGATAGATTATAGACATACATACAAGGAAAGGCCTATGTGTAACAGTGGACTGATATAGGCTGGTGTTATAGTGTTTGTTGGTGAGTGGTCATGAGTCTTTTTAATGACCCACTTCCTACTAAGAAACAAATCGTGCCTGTATCTGTCGTAAGTAATAAAATATTTATTTAAAAACATCTCGTACTGCATACGTATAATGTATTCCACCCACAGAACTGTCCGTCTGTCAGTAGCACGCTGCGGCACAGCCGAGCGCATGACGTAAATGTACCAGCAAACAACGGGCTTCAGACAGACTTCAGACTAATGCCATAAGATATAACATTTAAAAGGACGAATTTATTTTATAGTAAGGACTTGTTTAGAGACGCCAAACTTAAAACCAAAGCCTAAGTTGTAGAGATAGAATTATCATAAAGAAGATGCAAATTCCATTCCAAACATTCAAGACATTCCAGATAAAGTAAAACTTTAAAAACGCTACTGTGATTGGTCCTTCGAGTTGGATCTGAACCAGCGACCTATGGATCAGAAAATTCTTTTTTTTATGCAACCATGACCTATCACAAAGCATTGCATTTTATTTCTCGTTTTTTGGGAACGTTCTCTACGATGCAATGCCCTACGTGCATCAACTTGAGGCATGAAAATGATAAGCCTCTTGTGCCTGTAATTTCACCAGCAACCATACCCTTCAAACCGAAACACAGCACAGCTGCTTCACGGCAGAAATAGGCATGGTGGCAGTACCATCCCGGACAAGCCCTTCACAAAGAAATCTACTACCTTAAAAAAATCTATTTAGCATTTAGTTTGCTTGTGTACTAGTATAATTTGAGCAATAAATAATGTTCTATCTATATATATGAACACTGAGATAACTAAACACGAAAGTGATAATATAATTATAACGACGCTACTCTACTTAAATCGATTCCGGCCCCGAGCATCGTCAACTGGTTAATCGTCGTCACTCTAAACTTTACCCCAGGCCCAGCGGTTACAAACTTACTTCCAAATAATATAAGTTGGCAAAGAACACTAGTGGAACAAGAGTGATTCGCAGTGTCACAGACAATGTCAGCTGGCAACCCAATAAAGCACATTTATAGATTCCGCCCGACCAGTCCCAACACTAAAAACTCCAATATTGGAGCTCAGCTACGGATGTTCACACGAGGCGAGTAGCTAGTCAGTCCAGTGCCTGTATTAGTTACATGTCTGTACAATGCACTGTGCAGTTAGCTAATATAACTGGGTAGTTCTAGCATTTTAAGCCGACTGCGAAACAAGTGTCATGTTGTTACACCTGTATTACTAGTATATTATGTTATCTGTGCCTGTATGTATGTGAGTTCCTTCGGTTATCGCTGTAGTCAAAAAGGCTGGGACACTGGATTACAAAAGTGACATTGTATAACAAATTGCAAAAAATCCATGCTGTATAATGTAATAAGGTGTCTTCGAATGCGCCTGGATCAATAAGTTGACATCAAATAATAATATTAATCTGATGTTTTATACACTATATAATAGAGTGTTAGAAAAATCATAATGATGGATGTAGTATATTACCTACCGCCTAATAATATACTTATCACATTTGATCTTTTAGCTGTATTTTCTTTTATAATATTCATTTTTGTACATATCTCTGCAAATTTCATTTTAACGAAAGGGTTTATTATTTTTGCGTTGTTATTTCTTTATTTGTCCAAAAGTAAGTTCCCACACTAAAGGTCAAGCTTTAATTGTGGCATGCTAGTCGTTCAAATGGAACGCGTAACTCGCTCCGTGTAAAATTGCAATAATGCTGGAAACGCCCCGCTTTGGTCTGAAACAGCGGCTTTATTAATACAGACTTCGAGTGACATCTCAACTTACAAATTACGACTGCTTTTGTTCGCTCGCCCGTAAAAAATCTAAAGGAGTATCAACTTTTGCAACTTTTATCAAATCGCACTTACAGTTTATGCATTAGATACAAAGCCAGCATAACCATAAACTTTAAGTTACTACATATGCAGTAAGTAATTTAACCTAACTGTCTGTCTAGAATAGACACCTAATATAAAACGTAAATAGTCAGGTGATGACAGGTGGAGTAAGGCGATAACTAAATCGCGTCTAAGAACCGGTAAAGAAACTTCGGTCGTCCAGCAGCAAGATTGGCGGACGATATTGCATCTCTCGTGGGCCAAACCTGGATGAGATGAGCTTTGAACTGTGGAGATTGGCATATACAAAGGGAGGCCCAGCAGTGGGTAAAATTGGCCTGTGAAAAAATGAAGCTTAGGCAGGTTTACTGTTCTATCAAATTAGACTGTAAAAATAATTTAAAAAATCTACAGAATACTTGCAACTATCAAAGGCACTGAAAATGCAATAAAGAAATAAAGCACACGATAAAATTTGACTTTCCCGTACTGACGATAAAGTGAACGGAGCGCAGACTGGCCTCGCGCGCGTAAGAGTTCAATTTTTGTCCACCAGCTTCCTAAGATAGCTCAACCTGAAGCTTATTTCAATCCCGAGATAACATTTTATTCGTATCTTGAGCTCAAAAAAGTAATTATGAATTTCTCGACCCAACTCCGCGAAAAATTTTGGAATTTATGAAAAAGATACCGACCGATTTTGGGAACTTAAATTGCACTTTGAAGCAGACGCACATTATGACTTGTAGCCCATCCGCTTACCTCTCATATCTACGAAGTTACAGTACTGCGTGTTGTGCTATGTTAAAACTGATCGTGTAAAAACAAGGTAAAATATTAACAGAACATGATATTTTGTGTAACCAAAACATCATCATAATTATGAGGTTGATAATGATGATGTTTTGTTGTGTATAAAGCTTGAGTATTGATTGAATCAGCTATACACTGGTCGTGAGCAACCAGCAACATTAATATGTATTATTTGAGCACAGCTCCGCAAACGCCCACACAATATATTCCCTTCAGGAACAGTATGGTGCATTCAACAAAGAAAAGCATTAATATTCAGAAGACGTTGCAGGTGAGAGGTGCAGGCTACATTAGACACCGCGGTTCGAACCACACAGAGCTGGCATGTGATAAACTTCTTGTAGCAAAAGACTTTCACGTGAAAACACACCTACCTACTTGTTCAATTGAAACTGAACTCCATACATTTTGCTCACAAAAATGGTACCCTTGGTGAGTTTTATTTGTATTCGATCTTTTAGTCTAATTGTATAATAACGAGCGCGCTCGTGTATTTGAATTTCACTCCATATAGCTATCATTTCGATGGGATTTAGATCCGGGCTTTCAAGAGTGGGTCCCCTTTTAGGTGTCCTTAACTTTGACACTATAGTTTTGAGAGAAAGACAAAAGCTTTCTATTCTCTTCTTCGTAAGACCTGGAGTCCAACTCCGGTATCGGAGTTTTTAGGCCACCCAGAGGTCTCCGGGACCAACATAGTATCGTACCTTCTAAAGCACTCAGACCAATTAAACGGTCACCCAAGTAATTTCAAGTAGTGATTGGGTGGAGTGTTACTTTAACAAGAGATTTTCTTGTTAACGTTTGCTAAAGAACATCTATACATATAAACCACGCCACGAGCGCTATAAAAAACGTACTTAACAAATAAATAAATAAACTTGATAAAATATCTAAATCCTGCCATATACAATTTTGCCAACACCCGTTACCGTGCCTGGCAAAGGAACACGTGAGAGTCTTGCAAAACCCAGCCCAAAGCAATCTCTTTGCAAAATTAGGGACGACAAGTGACTGCACCGAAACTTGCAATCTATGCATCAGCAAAAATTGCAGAAAGTTGACATTTCTAGCACTTTATACGTCCAAAAGCAAGGTTTTGAATAATTCATAGATCAACCCGCGCCAGCTAAGCTCTGTCATAATATAGAAACATTATCGTTTATCCAGGAGCGATTTGATAAAACTGCCGCCAATAGCGATAAGTGTTTATTGAAGCTTGTTTATAGCTGCTTAACTGTGTCTTTTAAAATAAATCTTTATTTTATGGATACGTCGTGAATAATAATTTTATTTTATCTTCGATGACATATTTGCAATTTACCTTTACTGAAACTGATTGTTAAGTAAAAAGTATATAATCTCTTTATTCATTTAGCACTTATTACACTTTGAATCGTATTATTTTTAAATTTACACCAATTCGTAACGCGGCCAAACAGAGAAGAATTGGTAAGGATCTCTGCTTGTACCATTGAGAGTTACTTATGTAACATTATATATTGATGGTTTATACTTACACCTTAATACCCTAAACGAATGTTTCAGTCAAAAGAGACACATGTTTTTGGTGACTCGAGTTATTTTTGGTATATCTGCACTACTGATCCTGACCAACACAACTGTTATGATAATTTTATATTGAGTCATTCAGTTTGGTTCGTAAAGTAAGCTATACACGCTACGGTCTACCGAAGGAGTTACCTTGCCCACGCAAGCCAAGGTCAAGAGCTAGCCATTAATAAAAAAAACCTGCAAAGGTTTGCCTGCGCAGGTCGAACGCATCTTGGTAGCTTGTATAGAGACATTCCGGTAAACCGGAGCGGTTTTCATACACCGTACGGTATCACTTCAAAAAATTGTATTTTGATCTTGCACCGGTCGCCAGGGCAGTTAAAAAATTATCACATGTTTATCCCACAAATGTTCTGGTCTACATGCGCATGCATATCAAAGATAGACCTCTCCGGTGGACCGTAGCTTTGAAAATAACATGACATCTTGTTAACTTCTTTGACATGGTGAATGAAATATTTAAAATCATCATCATCGTCATCATCATCATCAGCCTATAGCAGTCCATTGCTTGAAATTGGCCTCCCCTAAAAAGCGCCATTGCGCCCTGTCCTCAACTCAACGCATCCAGTTTCTACCAGCAGCCCTTTTGCAAATCATCACTGTTTATATATCTCGATGACTCCACCTGGCCGGAGGACGTCCTACACTACGTTTGCAGAGCCGCGGTCTCCACTCAAGAAATCTGCTACCCTTCGCCTATCTGTTCTTCGGCAGATATGGCCAGCCCACTGCCACTTCAGCTTGCTAATTCTCTGAGCTATGTCGACAACTTAGTTCTATGTCGGATAGTCTCGTTGCGGATTCTATCCTTCAGGGAAACTCCGAGCTTAATAATAGTTGTTCATTAGGTAAAACGTGCATGAGTAACAATTTATTTAATAAGTTACTAGCTTTAATTTATTTCTGTATATTATAAAAAAATATATAGTACAATCTTAAAACATTTTAATTTCTTTTTGACTATTTTGTATTATACAATCTTCTATAAATTCCGTAATAAAACTCCGAAGTTTACTTAGTAAAGATAAATAAGTGTAGGTACATTCCCCCACGTCTCACCGCACATAAAGCTCGCATCCGGCGCAGAGTGCTGGCTGCCCGCTAAGAGCAAACTACTTACAAATATATATATCACAAGAGCACTTAAGGATTTGTCCATCTTAGAACCTTTAATCCTAATAAATTGAATTTTCTTTTTAGTTTGCTATGTTTATTCTAGAAAATTTGCCACAAAATCATAAAATGCAGTTACAAATATAAATACGAATATTTTGACTACAGGAAAAACAAATAATACAGAGATTACCTCCGACTAGGGGGAATTGAGAGTGACTGAGACTGAGAGTGACTGTGCGGATCTAGGGATAGATAACCTGTGTCACGGAAAACCGAAATACAAATCTGATTTGGTACCTAACTTTAGATGGTAGATAAATTATTTTATTTCGAGAAAGATAAATAAAGTTATTCTATACGTCTAAATAAATTAAAAGCTCCTTTCATTTTTCACCTGAAAACACAAGGCTACTTTTTATAAGAGTACAACGCGAGCGAAGCCACGGGCGGAAGCTAGTCTTCATTATTTTAAGTACATACTTGCCCCCAAGGTCCCATTAGTTTAGACCACTTGTATACAAAAAAATACAAATTGAAACGAATAATTAAATATCATTGAAATTCATTCAAAATGAACTCGTATAAAATAATTATCAAGTTTCGTTGAACAATAGCTTTCTATATAACATTAAGCCTGAATAACTATGTACTTTAATCTAAGTTTCAGTCGAGAGGAAAGATATTAAGTTTAAGCTGGATCGGATTATGAAACTGTTGAGGTGAGTTTGAGAATGTACAAATTAATTTTAATTGTTTTTGGTTTCATGGTAGATACAAATAAATAAAAAATATATACCTACTAGGTACATCATCATCATCAATCAATCAAATCAATCAAATCAAATCAATCAAATCATATTTATTTGCGAATAATGTGGTTACAGGTTCGTCATAATTAAAATTAGATCGGCACATTACTATTTCTAGCATGCAAATATTTAAATTATTATATAGTTTTTTTTCTTTAACTTATATATTTAAGCAAAACACAATTTATTAAGAATTATTAATTTAACATAAAATAAATACACAACCTTGTTATACAAATACCCACATAAGAACTATGATTAATCAAAGTCATAATATATGTCAAAAAATAAATAAAATAATAAAAATAAAAACAATAATACCTAATAATAATATGTAATGTCAAAATACCAAAGAATTTTCATCATCAGCAGAAGTCCACTGCTGAACAAAGGTCCCCAATGGAATTCCACATTTTGTTCATTATTTCGATTCAAGAAAGTTGTAATTCTGAATGGTTTTTTATCCAAAAAGTAAAAAAAAAGCTATTTAAAAGGTCGACAATAACCAAACTAAGTAAAACACTTTAACGCGTCCCAGTTTCAGTTTAAAGCCGAATTATCCTCTAAGCAGACAAAGGTCTATTATGCCCCCAAACAATAAGGCCGGTCTCTAAGACCGTTTCTTTCAAGTTCCCAACTCTAATTGCCGGTCTTTTGTACCGGCTAATGTAATTTGCCGATATTCACTAAAGGTAGAATGTATGGTTGAGATTTAGTGGGGGTAAAATAACTTTTCTTTGAAGTTGTAGGGGGAAGGGATTAGGTGGGAACATGTTTTTGTTGGAACACACTCACTCTGGAAATGAGGTTCAAAAAACATTATTTGAAAAAAAAACCCTGGCAAAAACATTGTGTTTTATGAACTTGCTATGAAAGTTTTAAAAACGGTATCTAATGCGTAAACATATCAGGTACTTCATATAAACATTGGACTTTAATAACACTTCTGCATGTCAGCTAGCCTATTTATAACGAGTTATTGTACATTTGCCACAAAGTAAATTCGTCACGAAAAAAAGTATGTGTAAATTCGTCACCGCAAATAATATTCTGCTGGAATATTCTAGATATGTATTATTTTCTATTAGAATAATAATTTAATTACTTATTATAGAGAAACTTAATACTTCAATATATTTAATACTGATTGAAAATGTTTCTAAATTTAAAGTTTGATAAAGACATGCCTATGTTATAAGTGTATAACTAAATGCTCAATGAATTAATCTGAATCTAAAACCTTTATAACTAGGTGTTTATAATTTTTTTATGAAAATTTAAAAATTAAAACTTCAGAATCGGGTGCTGGTGCGCATCCAAAGTTCAAGCAAAGTCAAACCAATTTTTATAATTCTCCATCTCCGTAATCACAAAAGCAATTGCAAACAATCTTTAAAACTCGTCTTTACCTGTTTTCGAGCTTACAGCGCGGCGTAAGAAGTGAAAAAACATTTGTTTGTTCGCCGCCGGCGAGTGATCCCGCTGCTATTTGTACTCGTAAGTGGTTCGCAAAGAGTTTTTCTCTGTTCGAGTGTTGTCGCAAATATTTCGATACAGCTTGGATGCGGAGAAAGAGAGTTATGAGGTACTGACTATGGAATGACTGGTGAATGGTAAAATTATTATTCGTGGTGAAAATGGCACTTCATTCTTCCGTACCTACCCAAAGGATAAAAACGGGACCCTTTGACTAAGAATCCACTGTCCATCTTTCTGTATGTCTGTCACCAGTCTGTATTTCATGAATAGAGATAGCTAGTAGTAGCAACGAAAAAACAGAATAAAATAAATATTTAAGTGGGGCGCTTATACAACGGTACGGAACCCTTTGTGCGCGAGTCCGACTCGCGCTTGGCCGGTTTTTATTTAAATGTTGGAAGATCAGAGATAAGGAAAAGCATTAATATTTGCGAAACTGAGTGTTTTCGATTCAACTAAGAGATACACCATCTCTTTTAGTCCTAACAAAAACTTAAACCGTCAGTCCATTTGCCAGCTTTTATACTGGTTTCGTTGTACCTTCGTGATAATAAGTACATAAGTAGTTTATGGTTTGTATCAAGAAAAAAACTATAAAAATTATAGGTATAGGTATACATTTCAAGAGAAGAAAACATTATTAGTTATGTTAATCTTGTTCACAATCAATCATTCACATTCAGGATAGCTAAGTCGTTAATGTAGGCAAAAAAGTAAATACTAAATATGTATATCTATAACATCATTATGATAAAAAAAGTTTTATTTATCCTAGAGCATTCTCTAGGATAAGTAAAACTTTTCCTTTGTGTGTAAATATAGGTAAGTCTGTCTGAACTTATGGACAATATAACAGCACTTTGGGGAAGTTCATACCCGGATCATTAGATGATACACTCTCACTCTTAAGATTTTAGTACTCTTTGGAACAATTTAAACAATGTTTGTTTGGTGGCTAAAAAATAAGTGGGTGTATGTTTGTCAACGTATTCACGCAATACGATTGGATGGTAGCTGAGTAAATATAAATACAGAGAATATACGAATAACTCTAATGTTTCATATTTAGACAAAGAAATTATTATTCTAGTTTTCTTTTATTACGATTTTCATCAATGTTATTGTGATTGTTTAGACCTCACAATACACACAAATATATCACACAATATGAAATCATGATTACAAACTTTTTTATTTGAATCGAGCGAGAGTTGTGTTATTATTGGATTATTACTAGTTGAGTAAATAATAATAATGGAGATATTACATAGAAATAACCGACACACGTTATTTAAAGGGATATTAAGCTGCTTTCCTAGACCAGTGTTACAGATGTTAGATATATAAGGCTGCCAGGCTCAAATGGGATTGGGTAGGACACGTCAATCGGATGCCTTCCAACAGATGAGTGACCATCATCACAGTCTGGTCACTTATGGCGCATCGGCGTCGGAGTCATCCGAGGATGCGTTGGTGAGAGAAGCCTTCAAATGAGTGTGACGGGAAGAAGATCGTGATAGAGATGTTTAGTTATGAGGATGGCCTTTGCCCAGCAGTGGGACTAAAAAGTTAAATAAAAAAATAAAACTATTTCTAGGTTTATAAGAGGAGACTTCACCTAACTTGTGAGCTTTATAGTAATTCCATTGATAGATATTAACCGTTTCGCTTCTCAAAAATCTTGTATAAAACCAAGCTATCCTACAGCGGTATTACGGCTATATCTTTCCCTCTTATGCAGCAATAAAAAGATCACACATACCCGGAACTGGTGAGCCGTCCGCAAAACAAAATGTGCGGTTAATTCCAACCCCATGGGGGCCGCTCGGCCGGTTCAATTTTCCGCCGATTTATCCGTACAAAGCAGCCGCTGCTGCGCTTATCAGCGGTTATTTATCCGAATAAACCTATAACCCGCCATGAAGTAACAGGGTGTTCATAACTGAGAGCAAAGTATATAATATACACATTTAATAATATTGCGTTTATGTGCTTCCTCGCTGACGTATTTTGCTGTAGAATCACTTTATTTCGGTACCTATTGTGCTGGTTCTTAATGGAAAAAACTGAATTTATGATCATCGTTTTGCCATTGGCTTTTGTAATGTTAGGATTCAAAAGTCCACAAGCTGAGAAGAAAAAAACGCCCACATGACTCATTAAATTAAAATAAAACCAATCATTTTTTTATCATGTTTCATAAATAAAATCAATATCATGTTTCGACATCAGGTAAACGATGAAACCTATTTGCTTTAACATAATAAACAATTCTTTAATCATTATTCACTAGACACCAGGGTCTAGCTTCTACGTAACCATATTAAGCTATGTAGATTCCAAATTCATAACAAAGAAATTAGTTTAAAATTAGGCTATGTGGTAAGGTAGCAACACTAATGACTCTGTGACTCAGGAGATATAAAAAACCTTATCAAAAACGCACCCTGTGTAAAACCGGGTTTAAGCCGGATGTTGCCGGCCGCAAGTACCCGGCTAACTCGTTAACACGATTACCTGTCCCTAATAATTCAACCGTTTTTACTTAACGACCTTTTTGTCACCGAATTAATGTCGGCTTGTCCAACTTTACCGCTTGTATAAGTTCAGTGGCTCAACAATGATGTGCAAGGATTATTGTTCAAAGCTTTTTATTAAAGAGGGTAAAGAAGTATCTAATTTGAAAAGAAATGGGTTGAAAGATTTACACCTTTTTTTATTTTCCTACTTGTTCCATACCTATTTCTTCCGTGAAGCAGCTTTGCTGTGTTTTGGTTTGAAGGGTGTGGGTGCCGGTGAAATTACAGGCACAAGAGGCATATAACTTTCATGCCTCAAGTTGATGAGCGCAAGGCGTTGCATCGTAGAGCACGTTGCAAACAAACGTGACCGACGATGCAATTCTTTGTGATAGGTAATGGATACCACTTAACATCAGGTGGGCCATGTGCTTGTCCCATCTTCAGGTAACATAATTAAATAAATAATAACATTTTTCTCCGTATAAGGCTGCAGTCCCTTAGGCAAATACTTTGTTGCTGACCACGTCGTCGGTTTGCTGACTCTGAGATATAAATCCTTAGATATTATATAATAGCTTTTATCTGTCTGATTCGCGTTTTAATGTGTGAAACCCGCAAACGCACGCGTTGTATAAGCTCTTCATCAAAAATATAGGGAAGGAAAACTCTCACCAACTATTTATATTTCTATAGGCAACTAAGAATGAGTTAATTCACGTTAGTTTCATGAGTAGAATACTACATTTTTGCCTCAATCCTGTTGTCGTCAGTTTCAATGTGCAATCAAATTCAATTTGCAATGTAAATAAATTGTTTAATTTACAAAAGTATTTAGGCATTATTCATGATTAAGTTAAAAAAGTCTAAATATTTTTCTTGATTTGATTTGGTTCAAGGTAAAAGGTATTTATTACCGAAGCAGCAATAACTGTTAACTCGAAAAAAGTCAGGTTTTAACATCTAACTACGATTAAAGCAAAACGCGGACCTTAATACCACATAACAGTAAACGTAATAGTTTTAGTAAAAACTTCACTTACCTACTAATTCGTAACAGTTCTATAAACCTCGGATAGCTAAAATGGCGTTAAAATATCATGTCACCTCTTTTGATTTACATATAAATGACAGGGCATAACAAACAAAGCATCGATATCTAGAGCCACAATCACAAAAAACAAAGTTAAGAAGTCAAGTCAAGTCACAAACGTGAAAAAAATGTCCGAACTAAAACTCGGCGCACGCTGACATTGAACACTATTCAAGTGACATTAGGTCTAAATGAGTACAAATGTGGCATTGTGACTATATATATTTGATTTTAATATATATTAACAATGCTTGGACAATTTTTGACAGTTTTCACTTAAAGACTAGCTCTATAGAATGCTATCTCGATATACCATCGAGTCGCTACTAATTTCACATACGAAACGTGCAGTCGTAATTGACACAGGCTGCGCCATAGTAACTGCTGTTATAACCTGTGGTGCACCGAGATTGCTCCTGTTATTATACTTTACGACATCCGCAACGATTATTGTTCAAAATGGGAAACTTTCATAGCTGGTTGCATTTTACTGTGCTATAATCTTCTGTATGTACAGTTTTTTCATGGCCTAGATTTTTATTTATGCTATTTGAAGATGGAACAAGCACATGGCCCACCTGATGTTAAATAGTAACCATTACCTATCACAAAGCATTGCATTGTAGACCACGGTTTTTGGAACGTGCTCTACGATGCAACGCCCTGCGTCCATCAACTTGAGGCATGAAGATGATAAGCCTCTTTTTCCTGTAATTTCACCGACACCCACACCCTTCAAACCGAAACACAGCACAGCTGCTTCACGTGAAAAAAAAAATTAAAATCAAATCAAAATTAAATTATGTTTATTCAATAAGCACTAGAACACTTTGAAACGTCAATTTTTCAAATTTAAATTTACAACAATTCGCAACGCGACCAAACAGAAAAGAATTGGCAAAAAACTCTGCTTGGCTTATATTTTTTTAAAGTCTTGTTTTTTACAAAGATTATTTTTAACTATATATTGTTTTTAAGGGACTTGGAGACAGTTTCATCCCAAGTTTTTTTGTCATCTAAATAATCAGAAATTTTATAATAAGCTTTATTACAAAGGTTACGTTTACCAACATTTTTGAATTAATTTACAGATAAATTAAGTATATCATTTAGGATTTTGTTATTCAATCGTACACATTGCCCTTTACACATTGAGCTTCCCCTGACGAGTCCCCCACAAAGAACTCTACTACTACTGGATTGTAATTGTTTGAAATAACTGTAAATGTACTACTAATAATTAAACTATGAATGCGAAAGTTTGTGTGTGTATGAGTATCTTTGTTGCACTCGATTCTGTAACGGCTGAACGGAGTATACCTTGATTAGCACATGTCAGTCGTTAAATCTTGTCGGAGGCTTTCGGGCGGCCTAAAAACTCCGACACCAGAGTCACTAGCTCATACAAAGAAGAAGAAGAATACATAGGCTACTTCTTATTCAGGTAGCATGCGAGCGAAGTCATGGTTCACCCGTGTGCAAGCTAGTGGATTATAAAAACCGGCCAAGTGCGAGTCGGACTCCGTTACCGTGGTATGGGAGCCCCACTTAAATATTATTGTTATAAGTATGTGTTGTTAAAGCAGCAAAAAAAATACATCATCTGTGAAAATTTCAACTATCTAGCTATCACGGTTAATGAGGTACAGCCTGATGACAGACAGACAGACAGACGGACAGTGAAGTCTTACTAATAAGGTCCCGTTTTTACCTTTTAGGTACGTAACATACTAAAATTAAACAAGCAATATTTCATGTAAACCACATAACAAAACAAAGCGACGTAGTTTTGACTCTCCAATTAATCACCAAATTAATAATTCAAAAACAATTTCCGATTCAACCGCTCCCCATGTATTGCAAAATGCAATAATTTTGTACACCAAACTACCTACTTATTGCTAAACCGAATAATGCATTCCAAATTTAATCACAGTCAAAATAACGTTACACGAAATATAACACACTTCATTGGTCCAGGCAAATGGTGAAATGTTATTTGGTTAGCAAAATCAGATATATTGACAAAAAAATAAACTTATTTTTTTTTCGTATGAGCTAGTGACCACATTCCAAATTTAAACACAGTCAAAATAACGTTACACGAAATATAACACACTTCATTTGTACAGGCAAATGGTGAAATGTTATTTGGTTAGCAAAATCAGATTTTTTGACAAAAAAATAAACTTATTTGGTGACTCTCTGAAACTCTGGTGTCGGAGTTTTTAGGCTGTCTGAAGGCCTCCGACATGGCTTAACGACTGAAAGCCGGGACCAACACCTTAACATGCCTTCTGAAGCACGGAAGCGCTCAAATCTAAATGTCACTAAACGGTCACCCATCCAAGTAGTGACCGGGTGGAGTGTTGCTTAACCAAGGTGATCGGCTGAGAACACCGAATTAAACCACGCCAGGAGCGCTTCTGAAGGTATACTGTTGATAGCTCTATAAAGAAAACCTGATACGCTCTATTGACATTGCTTATGCAAACCAAAAGTTTTTGAGATAAGATAAGATAAGATAAGATATTTATTTGCTGTGAACATGGTAAGTGTACATACAATATACAATGTTGCATAATACAGATGGTTACAAAAAATCAGGTCTCTTCACATTCAGTCATTTATGTCTGTATGACGTACAAATAATTTAAATTTGACTAAAATAAATATATATATATATATTTAAATAAAATTGTACCTATTTGTTTAAATTAAAAAAAAATGTCGAGAAAGTATCTATGAAAGATAAATAAGTCAAAATTTACAAGTCAAAATACTCATTAATGGAATAGAAACTGTTAACTGTCAGCCAGTCTTTTAAAGCCTTATAGAAAATGTTACCTTGTTTTTCTAGTATTGCTTTCGGCAAGTTTGCCATGCGAAAATAAAATAAAACGTCTTACTTAATGTCCTTTGTCCGTATTATCACCGCAACTACAAATGTAATGAGAAGGCAGTTGAATAATGATACACTGTAAAATGTACAGTAACGGTGTGTAACTCCAACTCCGACCTTACTGCTCCGTGATACGGTTTATATTGCAGCTCTAATTCGAAATAAGCTAGCGTAGGAGATGCGTCTTATTTGTGACGTGTCTTTTATCTCTATTTATATGGTTCCGTACATTTCCGGCGTCATTTCTTGTCGTTTCACGTACAGTTGTAGGTGCACCTGAGTACACGATAAAGGACTTTATAGACAACGATTGTATCAAATATTTAAATAGTTTTATGTATAACATGTATTTACGAAAAAATGTATTTAAGAAGTTTAAAGTTATGTCATCATCATCATCATCATCATCATCATCAGCCTATATCAGTCTACTGCTGGACATAGGCCTCCCCTAATGAGCGCCATTGCGCCCTGTCCTGAGCTCGACGCATCCAGCTTCTACCAGCAGCCTTTCGCAGATCGTCACTCCACCTCGCCGGAGGGTGTCCTACACTACGTGTAACGAGCCGCGGTCTCCACTCAAGAACTCGTTTACCCCAACGGTTACCGGTTCTTCGGCAGATATGGCCAGCCCACTGCCACTTCAGCTTGCTAATTCTCTGAGCTATGTCGACAACTTTAGTTCTATGTCGGATAAACTCGTTACGGATTTTATCCTTCAGAGAAACCCCGAGCATAGCTCGTTCCATAGCTCACTGATCGACTTTAGACTGGTGGACCAGCCGTACAGTGAGTGTCCACGTTTCGGCTCTTTATGTCATGACGGGTATAACGCACTGATAAATTTATGTAGTTCCCATCATACAAGCTCTGCTTAGATTGGGGATGATTCTGTGTGTAGTGTCGAGCATTATTTATTATTAGGTACCTTTTCAGTTTTCCTTGACTTGGCGGCGAAAGAAATTGAAAATTAATGATTTGGAAAAACGAAAGAAGTTGGATCTGCTTGACATATGCCTCCAATGAGTGTAATGACACTCATTACACTTATTGTACGCAATGGCGCGCTGTCTTCAGCTCGACGCATCTAGACTCTATAGCTAGCGGCAGGTAAGTCCAGCGGCGAATGAAACTTCTGCGCATGGGTCTCTCGCTCTCTCAATAACGGTCAGCGCTACTTTCGTGCCTATACTTGTACAAGCAGCCTTTCGCAGATCTTCACTCCACCTGGTCGGAGGGATCATTTTAATATTCTAAAATAGTTGCTATAAGATAAGGTACCGTATGGGGTTGTATCCCACTATTTACATGGAAATACAAAATAGAAGAAGTGGGACTAGCGTTTTACCAATTTATATCCCTTTATTTCTATTGCGGAGAAAAAACGCAGTTATGTTATTTGAGAATCTGTTTGACGGCCTGATAAATAACTAACATTCTAGATATATTTTGAATCTAATCAATAGAATAAAATACACGACTTGTCGTTAATAAAACAATGGAGACCAATTAATAATCATCTTCCATTTAGTGAATAATTCTCTACCATATACCATCTAAAGGGGAATTAAATATATCGTTTTTATGTGCACTTCGTCATTAAAAGGTGATGCAGTGTTTTTTTGTCGTCGCCGCCAGAAATGGAAACAGTGGGAGAATCAGTCCCAGTATTTCTATGAATAGAAATCATCATCATCATCATCCGCAACCCGATTTCACCCACTGCAGAGTATAGGCCTCCCTTTACTCCTGTAACATGCAACGATCCTGCGCTAGCCTGATCATTGATCCACTGGCGGCCCACGACAATGACTATTTCGTTAACCCATCGTGCTACTGGACGACCAACACTTCTCTTCCCAGTCCTTGGCCACCATTCTGTTACTCTTTTGCTCCACCTGTCATCACCACGTCTCGCCAGGTGTCATGCCCAACTCCACTTGAGCTCCATTACCCGTATTCCGACCTTCTTGACCTTGATTTGTCTTCGAATCTCGGTATTAGGAACTCGGTTTAAAATGTTGATGCCAAGCATGGCTATGAATAGAAATACCTAATGTAAATAGTGGGATACACCCCCGTATGGTCACGCTCCCGTTTGACTGGGCGAGGTCGCGAGGGTACTTCTACTTCCTCAGATTACCTACCTACTAAATATTTATTACACAAAACATTTTTATTTAAAAGAAAAAGACTATGGCTGTGAGTAGGATTCATCTAATTTGTACCCTCGGCTTTCCGTATAATTATAGCTATTAGGTAAATATATTCCCCTCGCTCTTTGAACTTACATAATTAACCTTATTCCAATAAAACAGCTCCTTTGTGTTCATTATTAGAGCATGTTCTAATAAGTAGTTATAAAGCTAATTGTACAGCCGGGCTATAATAAGCTATTATCATCAACAACCTATAGAAGTCCACTGCTGAATATAGGCCTCCTACAACGTTTTCCACAAATTTTATATCGATTATCGTAAAATTTTAACATATTGAGTCTTAACTCACGTTCTATTCTATTGATATGGCTTTTCTCTTCTTTTCTTCCCTCGTTCTTATTTTTGGTTTCTTTTATATGAGATAAAAATGTAGGTATTCCCATTTTTATTAGAAAATTAAGTTTTACCTTCTTATAATATTCTCGTTTTTACATGTGAAAACACTAAGGATAGTTTATCTATTATCTGTTATCTTATCATTAATAAGCCGTTTGTTTTCCGAAAATAAATAAAGGTCTTGAGCCCTCTCCATCCACCGATTACCTGCAATCGTTGACGATGTCGTCGGTCCATCTGGTGGGGGGTCTCCCTACACTTCGTCTTCCAGATCGCGGTCGCCATTCGGGAACCTTTTTTTCCCAACGGTTATCGGTTCTACGAGCTATATGGCCTGCCCACTTCGAAACCAACTCGCTTATTCTATGTCGGTTAATCAACTATAATAAACTATAGTCAAACATTATAAATATCGCTTTTAAGCCGAGCGTTTGTAAATAAATTAGATCGTGGCTTCCAGCCATCGGGGATTCGCTTTTGCTATTATACGGGTTATTAAAAGTGGTGGTGGCCCACACACCTTGCAACCAGCCTGCTTCCTATTAATAATGGCCAGCGGAAAAGTGTTATTACACTTCTAGCTAGAGAGTACAAAGAGAGTGTATACTGCTGAAATGGTGGGGATTAAACAATGATATTTCGATTTACGACTGATGAATCCGGAATAAATTATTATAAAATGGGAAAATGCTTGAACTTTTTAGGGAAGAACTTGCAGTGGTTCCATCATAAGTATAATAACACATCACATCACATCACACTAATATTATAAATGCGAAAGTTTTTGTGTGTGTGAGTATATTCGTGGTTGCTTTACTGCGTAACGGCTGAACGTATTTGGATGAAACTTGGAATATACACAGTTTATGACCTGGATTAGTACATAGGCTACGAGCGAAGTAGGGCGCGGAAGCTAGTTAATAATATGTAAAAAAGCTAATTTGGTATCTTGGGGCTGATTTGATGAGGAACCAGTAGATGGCTAGTAGAAATCTTCAGTGGGTACTAATAAGCTCCACGAGCTTGGGCTCATATGATTTATATCGACGAGTTCAAAAGGCTTGGTAACGAGGGTCTGATGATAGAGCCAGCAAAGAAAGAAAGAAAATACATTTATTGACCCAGAAAAATAAAATACAAAATATGTAGGTAAGGTACCGTTATCAAGAACACGATATAAAATAATAATAACAAATATCCCAGAAGGCACCCACCCACTAAGCAAGGCGCGACGCGGGGTCAAAGGCCCTGTCTCAGCACATTGCTGGTAATTCTGACAGTGCCTGTTAAGTGGGTGACGTCACAAAATACTTCATCATCATCATCATCATCATCATATAGCAGTCCACTGCTGGACATAGGCCTCCCCTAATGAGCGCCATTGCGCCCTGTCCTGAGCTCGACGCATCCAGCTTCTACCAGCAGCCTTTCGCAGATCGCCACCCCACCTGGCCGGAGGGCGTCCTACACTACGTTTGCCGAGCCGCAACCGATAACCGTTGGGGTAAACGAGTTCTTGCGTGGAGACTCGTTACGGATACGGCACTCGTTACGGATTTTATCCTTCAGAAAAACTCCGAGCATAGCTCGTTCCATAGCTCGCTGGTCGACTTTAAACTGGTGGACTAGCCGTACTGTGAGTGTCCACGTTTCGGCTCCGTATGTCATGACGGGTAGGACGCACTGATTGAAAACTTAAACTTTGTAAAACAAAGAGACCTATGCATTACAATTTATTACAATAAAATAATAATTATGTGTGCTCGTGTGTTTTAAATTGACATAACTTGTATCATATTGGAGTAAACGGGCCTCCCTTTGATTACGCCACCTGTATCAAACCTGCGCTAGTCCGAGACAGATGCCGCCCACGGTTTTTTGATATCGTCGTCTCTTCTCGCTAGTGGACGTATAATCAAGGAGGCCTATGCCCGGCAGTGGGCCGAATATGGCTGAAATGAGGATGATGATGGAGTAAACAGATATATATTTTAGCTTAATAATAGTTGAATATCATACTATTATTATTATTCAATTCACTTATTTACTAGGTTAATGATATTTATGTACTAACAAAATATGGATCATGTTATCTGCCAATAAATGAATAGAATTTAATTGAATATTTTACCTATATCCCCCTTTAATGTTTGCCAAAACTACCACGGCCAAAGAAATTTAACAAAAATCTAGTAAGCCAAATTGTTAAATACCTACGGGGAAACTTAAAATCTGCTAGAAACTCCGCTGAGCGTTAGCATAATATTCCGTCTGCAAATCAAATTCCGAAACTCAAGACGCAGATTGCGCTTTAAATATTTAAAATATCTCGCAAACTTGTTCGCGAATTATTTAACGGGCCAACTTGGGCATGTGTGCCGGTAATTATCTGGAATGGAGCAAGAATGTCGAGAGGAGCAATGCCTGCATTAAACCTTTTGGCGAAATTGTCTTTTTATAATCATTATCGACATTTGGTTTAATAGTAATAAATATTCATAGGTACACTAAAATTATTATTCTTAGAATTTCTTGTAAAGAAAATGACGTGTTAAAATATTTTAAGCTGATGGTCTGAGCCTCTTTTAAAAATTCATTTTTTTAATTAAAATATTAAGTACTCTTTTCTTGTAATTTTTTGGGTAGCATGATCTTATTTCCTTACTTCGTTCTCGACCTCCTAACGATTGACTTTTTGCTGATTTGTAGGGTTCTGTACGTCTAAAGGGAAAAAGGAACCGTTAATAGGATCACTTTGTTGTCCGTCTGTCCGTCTGTCAAGACCCTTTTCGCAGGAACGCGTGGAGATATCAAGTTAAAATTAACATCAAACACTCTGCAATACATTGGAGCTATGAAAAATCAAACTTCTAAGTCAACGCAATCTAAAGATATTCCTGGTGAGTCTTATTATATTGTTTAGGGCTTTAGGGCTTAGGGAGTATTATCACTTTGCACCGCGCTCCGTCGCGTAGCGCGGGCTTCAGTCTTTTTAAGCTGGGTACGGTATACGCGTAGTCGGGGTAAACTGTCCACGCGTACATTGGATACGCGTACAGTTAATGTGGACCGCTGCGAACCTGAACGCGAGGTCAATCGATCCATAGCGCTATGCGAGCCGAAACCGACTGACCACAGATTGCGCCGCGAGCCAGCTCGCGCGGCACGCGTTCCCCAAAGTGTGCGCGTAGCTGCAAGTTCAGACATGGCGTTCCAAGATACGCATAACCGAGTACGCGTCAAAATGTACGCGCTATCCTTACCCAGCTTTACATTGTACGTAAGTCTCTCAATTTGTATAGAAAACACGCTTATTACAACACACTGACAACGCGTCAGCGTACGTATGGCACTCCGCGCATAGCGGCGGGACGCTTTGCACTACGAGAACTGCCTTACATTGTTCTCAACGTTTTATGAACTGACATTTAGCTGTTTTTTTTAACACCAATGAAATTCTAACTTGCAAAACCCTCTAGTTCCTCGTGAAATCATTATGCAATCGGATCTAGAGGTTAATATTGTAGTTGGCGCCGGCTGCAGCTACCTAATTGAGGAGTATCGTGGCTGATTGATTTCAGCTTATGAAGCGATCGCTTTTCATCGGTTTAATTGGAAATTTATGGGCTCATATTCACACCGGATCCGGTAGCGTGGAAGTCGATCTACGGTTGGAAGGTAGGGTTTCGAATGTGATTTGCATTCAGTGTAGCTAGTAATATAAATCCGAAAATTTGTATGTTTGTTCCCACTTAACTTCATAACCGCTGAGCGGATTTTGATGATATTTGGAATATACTTAGTTCGTGACCTGGAATAATTTCAAAGTCAAAGTCAAAGTCAAAATCATTTATTCAGTAGGAACTGTTTAGTACACTTTGAAACGTCATTTTTTTTTAATTTACCACCAATTCGTAACGTGACCAAACAGAGAAGAATTGGCAAGAAACTCTGCTTGGCTTATATTTTTTTAACGTCATTGTACTTAATATCTATTACATTGTTTTTGATGGAGTTGGAGGCAGTTTCATCCCAAGCTTTTTTGTCATCTAAATAATCAGATATTGAATTCAATTTGTTCTCTAACCGTGTACTATACAAGCAAAGCCGAAAAAAAACTAGTAATGTATAAGAATTATACATTTACCCAGGACCTCCTCACACTCACAGTGTATATTTGGAATTTTAACCTTCAAATACGAAGATGCTAGAAAAAAATGTATTTTGTTTGTTAAATTACCAGAGAGATTGAGCTTCATCTCATTGAGTAAAATACAAGAGGATACCAGTTTTTTAACGACTTCTGTGGCACAGTGGGCAAAGGTCCAGTGGGCTGAGACGGAGAAGGTTACAGGTTCTATTTCCGCCACGGGAAAAATGTTTACATTATTTTCAGATATTTGACTCAGGTCTGGATGTTTTCCAAATAATGTATATATTTACAAAAAAATGTATATAAGATGTGGTTCCCATAGATAGTACAAGCTCTGCTTATTTTGGGACATGATGGTGTGTAACGTAGTATTTGGAAAACATCCAGACCTGAGTCCAATGTCTGCAAATAATGCAAACATTTGTTCCGCGGCGGAAATCGTGTCCAGCATAATATTTTTATTTTTTTAGTAGGCCATTAGCGTTGGAATGAAATATCTTTTTGTTTATAAAACCGGTAAATATAACCGGGTAAGAAGGATTAAAACTGATTGCAACGAAGTTTGGTAACAGGCCTACATTTTTTGTACTAGAATTCATATATCTATGATGTCTTGAGTCGTGCATCGTCATCTTAGAGCGGAAAACTGAATTTCACGACAGTGGTAATTGGAGTTAAGTTATAAGCTGCTTTTCCCTAACCATCTTGAGATATGCAATCAAATAAACTTCAGTTAATTGAACTGAAATATTTTACAAAATTTTCAACAATTGAGGTTAAGATCAAGTAAATTGAGTATATTAGGCCAAAAATAGAGATTCCATGTAAATTAATCATCAGATGATATGATAAGTCTATATCAGTCCGCTGCTGGACATAGGTCTCTTCTAATAAGCGTCATTGTACCCTGTCCTCAGCTCGATGCATCCAGCTTCTACCAGCAGCCTTTTTCAGATTGTCACTCTACCTGACCGGGGGACGTCATACACTACGTTTACCATGCCGCGTTCTCCACTCAAGAACTCGTTTACCATATTTATTATATTATAAAAAGCTACTTACATTAAAATGATGCCTATTTCCCAACTATATTTAGCAAATCTTTTGAAAAATTAAATCGAGCTGATGGAGGAAATCGAAAAAGCCGGTAACTATCAAAGACACGGACAGAAAATGACTACAAAGAACCGCAGAACAAAAGGTATCGGTTTAAACACATCGCAGCAAAAACAAAACATTTTCCCAAGACAAGGACTGGAGGTAAACGTGACATGACCTTTGAAACACTGTGAACGATATTGGAAATGTCTACAAAATAGATTACTTCAATTGGAAAAGTATAAGGAAAATGACAAAATGAAATAGGCTCTCAATCAGCTCTCAATTACGTAGAATACAAAAATCTTGTTCTGTCTTTTTTGACAAGGACTAAATAATTGGTAGAAACAAAGATACTGTACACTGACGACCTCTGCGACGCAATGGGCCAAGGCTCGCCTGAGACGTAGAAGATTGCGAGGTCGATTCCCGTTGTGAGACAGGTTAGTATGATTTGCAAATATTTGTCTCGGGTCCGGATGTTTTTTATGTATGAAATGTATACAGGGTGGGGCAAAATTTTACCTCGTTACTTTTTCTGTTGAAGTTAGAAGGTTTTGTTCAAAAGAAACTATAGGTTTATTTTAAAGAAAAAAACAATTGCATTTTTCGAATTTTGAAAAAAGGTATAATCATCCTAGAAAATTACATTTGTCTAAAAAAAACAAGTTGGTCTCAATCGACTCTATTTCCCAGCTGAAATACTTTTCCCAAAGTAACTTACCAAATCAAATCGTAAGCTTTTGCCAAAAAAAAAAGTTTTCTATACAATTTCCACAAGCCAATTTGAGCCAACCTCGTCTATGTATGTAAGTCTATGTATGCGATTCGAACACTTGCCTGTAAATATTCTGTTCTTACATCAAATTGATCTTTCAAAATGTGTAGGCAATATGATGATACCACCGATAACCACTTTGTGTCGAATTGAATGAATTAACAAAATTTATGGCGAATGACGTTTCATAAAAATTGGAAGGGTTTTTTTTCGCGAAATCTTACGATTTGATTTGGTAAGTTACTTTTTTTTCTTAATTTGTTTTCTTTTCATAATATTGATAAAGCCAATTTTGAATCATAAACTACTTTACGAGAATGTATAATTGCCTACTCACTAAACATTTGCACGACTATGTAGTCAAATATAGTGATACTTTATTGGAAAACCATCACTGTGAACCTATATTTATGCAAAACCTTTTTTTTTTGTTTCCTAAAACTAAAACCTTCTGACTACAATAGAAGAGGTGGCTGCCGTCCATGGGATAAAATTTGCCCCAACCTGTATATTTACAAAAAAATATTACCTATGTATAAGAAGTATCATCATTTAAGTGATTCACATAATACAAGTTCTGCTTAGTTTCGGGCTAGATGATGCGTGTGTTGTGATGATGCCCAGCATTCCCAGCACATATGAATAATGCAAAAAAAGAGTGTCTATTATCACGCCATTACAATTTTTAATAAATTACCGGATGATTTCAAACGCCTACCTGTAAATATTTTTAAATTGAGATTAAGAAAATGGTTTAGACAAATATTTTTATGAAATTAAGGAATATATGGATTACTAATTTTGACATTTTGACTATCTATCACATATAATTATTTTTGACATTCATTTATTTAAACTACTAAATTGACATTTACAAACTATTTGACTTTTGACTTTTTTTTTTTGTTATCTTTTTTGTATATTTGCATGCCTTAATGAGGCAAAATGTATAGGATACTTTACTTTTATGTGACATTATGCTAAGACCTATTGTACCTACCTTTAAAGCAAATGAATAAATGATTATTATTATTATAACAGGGAATGAGTGATTTTCGATTCATGAAAAATAGTTCGAACTGGCCTGATGAATAGCGCTGCTTGAATCGGAGTCACAATCCAGTCAGCCAAGTTTGCTGTCATAACAGAGTCAAAGAACAAAGACACCAGAGTTGGTCACTAGCTTAAACGAAGAAAGAAGGAAGGAACTGAAAAAAATTGTGATGATGACTTGCTGAAACTTTAACGACTTTGACTGAGTCGTCGCTATCTAGGAAGCCAGTCTTTTTAGGGTTCTGGACCTAAAGGTAAAAACGGGACCCTATAACTAAGACTCCACTGTCCGTCTGTCTATATGTCTGTCTGTCTGCACCAGGCGGTATCTTACGAACCGTAATAAAACGTTAAAATTCACAGGTGATGTATTTCTGTGGCCGGTATAACAACAAATAGGCTAAAAACAGAATAAAATAATAAATGGGGCTCCGATACAACGGTAAGGAATCCTTCGTGCTTGAGTCCGACTCGCACTTGCCTAGTTTTTACTTTTTAAATCATGTAGCGAAACCTGTCATGGAATGTTGTTACTATAATGTAAGGTATTTAAATTTATAGCTAGATTTTCTGGCTTTTTGAGCCTAAGCCAAGTCGGGCGGCTTAAAATTCGGCCTATAAAAGAGTATTGTATAGAGTAGTGTATATATAGTATTGTAGGTTACACCAATCAACGCAGAATATGCTCTCCCATGTAACAAATGTTATTAAGAACAATGACGTTAAAAAAATATAAGCCAAGTAGAGTTTCTTGCCAATTCTTCTCTGTTTGGTTGCGTTACGATTTGGTGGTAAATTAAAAAAAAATGACGTTTCAAAGTGTACTATACAGTTCCTACTGAATAAATGAATTTTGACTTTGACTTTGACTTTGAATACAGTATAGGGTATTGGTACGTGTAACATGAACACTTGATTTGTTTTGTGGGAATTTTCCGCTACCACTTCAAGAAACTTTACTTCATTTCGTGCGCCGCTCCAATCTTCGCTGCAATAAGGCGTTTATATCACGAGAACCTTCTAATTAAGGCGGCAAGACGTGGCCAATCCGAGCGCATCTGGCGCCGAGTGTGCGGCATGCAAATTATTCGCGTACCAACTGTTGTGCAAGCTGTGGTATGCTTGGCATGCTGACTTCATTCTTGGAAAGACTACACTGTGTTGCTTCTGTACGGAATTTTTATACAATCTCGAAATTTTCATAGCATTACTATCTAAGCTGACGGAGAAAGCAACTTGATGTTAGCTTCGAACTTGCTTGAACAACTTTGAAATTACAAGGTCTTTTGGAATCTTTCTTGATACTAAGTATTGAAATTTTACGTTGATTCATTATTTTTCCGTTTCTGTTGTTTCCCGATTTTGAACAAATCAAAAATTAAAAAACACGGTAAATATCCCTTTCATATTAATAACGTAGTGCCCTCCGGCCAGGTGGGGTGACGATCTGCGAAAGGCTGCTGGTAGAAGCTGGATGCGTCGAACTCAGGACAGGGCGCGATGGCGCTCATTAGGGAAGGCCTATGTCCAGCAGTGGACTGCTATAGGCAGATGATGATGATGATGATGATGATGATTAATAATTATGTTCACAATAATAAATAATAATGATAGTTTCAAAAGTTGTAGTTTCGTAGTTGGCAATGACTTGCAAGAGATTTTCTCTGATAGGTACCTGAATACTAACGTACAAAAATCAAATTACAAATAGTTTTTCTAGTTTGCCGGTTGAAAAAAAAAAGTTTACAAGAATATTTTAGTTTTATCCGTTTGTAATTTTAAAAATCGGTGCAATATTTAATTTAAGAAAATGTGTTATTTAATGTTGAAAACTGGAATACTTTAATTAAAAACCCTACTAATATTATAAATGCGAAAGTTTGTAAGTATGGATGTATAGATGAATGGATGAATGTTTGTTACTCTTTCACGCAAAAACGACTGAACGGATTTGTATGAAACTTGGAATACACACAGTTTGTGACCTGGATTAACACATATGCTACTTTTTAAGCTATTGCATAGCTTCTATCGAGGGCCTTGAGCGCGGGGACCGAATCCAGAAATTCCGTAACTAAAAAAAACCTCACGCTCCCCACTCCGACGGGCACGGAGGTGTGGCTTGATTGAAGGCCGTGCATTGTCTAACGTCGTTTCTTTTCGGCAGTCTTCGACACGGTGTTTGTGTGCGTGCAACTAGACGTATTGTACGACTCTACGAAGCTCGTATATTTAATAAAAGAAAAAAAAATGTTTTCATATCGGTCACCACGCTCAAAAAGTGTAACTTGAATTAATATCAAAGAAAAAGAAATACTGCATAAATAAAATAAATAAATAATTATAATTGCATAAGTTGATACAAAATGCTATGCAATAGCTATACCGCGGCAGTCCCCGAGTGCCACACGTCTTTTTATCCCCGTACCACACGATCAAAGCCGTGGGCCGAAGCTAGAATGAAATAATAGTATATTTGTATTATCGTCGCCGTCGCCGGGCAATCGTGGATGCGACTAACAAGCAAAAGACCGTGGTGGATGGCTCCAACTTCGGGAGTCCTTTATCCTAGTTCTATATTATTGTAGTGGATAAAGGAGAATGCCAAGAACCCGTACCAATTGCGTCAAAAACAAACGTATGCCATAAAATGTATTATATTTTATAAATGACATTAACATTTTCTTTAGTTTTACACACCGACGGAATTAATAATCAAGTAAAAAATTATTTTGTTGATTTGGTTTCCGCCGCACGCCGCCATCAGACTGCAACAACCAATGATATTCACGTTACTATGGCAACAAACATTGATGTAAAGTGTTACTATGGTAATAGCCCTCATTTTTATTATTTTGACAGTAGAATCGACTAAAAACTTATTGAAGATTTTTTTGACGCATTCACTTTAGTCTTGGTATATAATGATGATGATTATCTAGTTGTCATATAAATATTATAAAGTAATAGAAGTAAACAAAACGATTGTGTAAAAAGTGCTTTAGCACGGCAGTCTTCCGGTGGTGGTACGTGGCCAATTTCAGCGCGTCTGGCGGAGCCACGGAATGCAAATTAACAACAGCTTTGTAGCGCTTCTCAGCGCTTCTGAGCAATACAAAATATACAGCAGAGCTCACAGGGCTCGCTGTAATCGGTTTTAAATAGAATTACAAATAATATCTTAGCCTGTTCAAGGAGAAATCAGAACCGGGCGTTAAGTTTTCTATATAAATTTGACGACCTCTGTGGCACAGTGGGCGAATACTCGCCTGAGACGCAGAAGGTTTGATTCCCGCCGCGAGACAAACTTTTGTACGTTCTGCAAATATTTGTTTCCGGTCTGGGTGTTTTCTATTTATACTTTGTATGTATTTACAAAAAAAATGTATCTATGAAGTTTATCAGTCATGTGGTTCCCATAATACAAGCCCTGCTTAGTTTGGGGCTACATGATGCTGTGTAATAGTGTCCGGCATTATTATTAATTATTATTATATTATTACTTACAGGTAGATATGTCATACTTTTTTCGGGCGCTGCTCAACAAGTTAGTCCATAAAATATTATGTATTACGAATATATCATGTGACGTTTGCGTCGAGCTGAGGACAGGGCGCAATGGTGCTCATTTGGGGAGGCCCATATCCAGCAATGGATTGCTATAGGCTGATGATGATGATGCGAGTTGCCTTAAAAATTAGCTTTTCCTCCAGAAAAACCGAAAAGACGCCTATTTTTTATAAAATGCAAAATATCTGCAAAAGTACTTTACAAGCGCAAAATAAAAACGAAAAGTAAATTAAAACTGAAGTAAAAGATTTGAAGCTGAATATAGAATCCGAACTCAGCGCTTTTCACCTTATTAAAGAAATTGAACTAATTTCATGCCGTCTGCTTGTCTATTACCTGAAAAACAAGAAGCTTAAATTTCGTAAAGTTTAAACTCAAAATGAGAACTAATAACGACTAATTGGATTAAAGTGTATAGTAAACTTGAATTTAGTGTATATTTGCTCTGTCTCCGTAGCTTTGGTTCGAAAAAGACCGTCAGATTATGTTAATCTTCATCATCATCGTCATCAGCCTATAGCAGTCCACTGCTGGACATAGGCCTCCTCTAATGAGCGTCATTGCGCCCTGTCCTGAGCTCGACGCATCAAACTTCTACCAGCAACCTTTCGTAAATCAACACTACAAATTATTTTACTTATTTTGAATCCTACTTTATAGGATTCATCAAGCGTACCTTACGCCGCCTCACGCGCCATGTACTGACATAGCGCCAAAACGCTGCGTTGTGTTGTACTGAGAGGAGATTAAACTCTCAATCTAAGCGCTTAAAGCTGACAGAGCGTCGCGTTCTGCTACACGCGCTCATTTTGACAGCCTAACTCCTCGCAGTTCAACACAACTCGGCATTTTGACGTCGCGTCAGTACGCAGCACTGTAATGTTATTCTATTTGACCAAACCTTAAATGCTTTACAAATGTGTTTGTACGTTTTTGAAGGTTCTTTGTGAAGGGCTCGTCTGGGGAGGTACTGCCATCATGCCTATTTCTGCCGTAAAGCAGCGGAGCTGTGTTTCGGTTTGAAGGGTATGGTTGCCGGTGTAATTACAGGCACAAGAGGCTTATCATCTTCATGCTTCAAGTTGATGGACGTAGGGCATTGCATCGTAGAGCATGTTCCGGAAAAACGTGATGTACGATGCAATGCTTTGTAATAGGTAATGGTTACCACTTAACATCAGGTGTGTGTGCTTGTTCCATCTTCAAGTAGTTTACAAAAAAAAGGTATGCGAGTAAACTCCAATTCTATAGACAGGTCGCATTTAGCCCTCTATCGGTAGCAAATATTATTACTACAGTTTCCATCCAAACTTCACTCGTGTGTTATTCAGGTAAAAGTTATTCCTGGTACACAACTACATATTTTGCAAAATTTCAGTTCAATCCATTAGATCATTTTAGAGTTAAGAAGTAACAAACAAACATCCTCACAAACTTTCGTATTCATTTATTTATAACTCATATAGTTAACATGCTGCAAAATGGTTTGAAAAAAAAAACAAAATAAAGATTTCCATAAAGATTGGTCAAACAGATAGCGTACTTCTCCGTACTGCAAAACTGTGTACTCCTAACGCGCGGGCTCAGTTTGACCTAACCTTCTCACAGTACAACAAAACGCGGCGTTATAGCACTGCGTCAGTACGAAACGCAATAAAGCTTGAATCTTGAAGAGTGCATTCTATTTGACGAAATCTTTATCTTCACTAGACGTCAAAATGATCGATAATTAGTCGATTATTTGATTCAGAAATCGGAGCTAAGAAGCAAGATCGCGATGAAATAATTGGATACTGAAATTTCAATTATTCCTGTAATGAAATAGGAAGACGTCTCAAGCTGCCACTGGTCGCCGAGACGTCCGCATTGGTCTAGATTACTCAAGATTTATGGCTGAGCAGCTGCAGATGGATATTGGAGCGGCCAGCTGCTCCGGCTATTTGGCCTGTTTTACTTTGATTTAGCTCTAATGCTGTTTCATGGATTGTTACGCATAAAATCATTCTTTTTATTCGTATGAGTTGTTGACTGACCTCATAGCTCATAGCTCTAGTTGATAGTAACTCTGCCTTCTGAGCTGCAGCGCACGCCGCGTCGTGGGTTCGATTACCGTCCAGAACAAACATTTTGTGTTTTGTGTTTTTGTGTGATGAACCCATGTTCATCACACAAAATCCATATGTTTGTTCTCGGACTGGGTGTTTTATAAGTATCTATGTATGTTTAAAAGTCACTGGTACCTTAAGTACAGTATCTGATTAATTTAGGATCAGTTGACCATGTGTGAGATGACTCGCCTATTTATAAAAAAAACAAAGTTAGTTGCTCTGGTTTCGGAGTTTTTAGACTGTCCGAATTCCTTCGACGTGGTTTAAAGACTGAAAAAGTCGGGACCAACATCTTAATGTGCCTTCCGAAGCATGAAAGCGACTTTACTACGCCGTAACACTCGTAGCACAAACGATGTGTATTCCATTGCCGACGACTTACTAATAAGATTGAAAAAAATTAAAAGAAATGAGCCATTTTTCTAATCGATAGAGGATTGCGAGTTCAGAGTTTCCTCCTCCGTTTAACACGTTGACTGCTGTGCCTTGGAAAAAACGCTAAAATCTAAGCCTGAGGAGCGTCCTGAAGGAGGTACGGCTGTTAACTTGAAAAAAAAATCCAATTATCTACACTGGCTTGGTGGGGATTATTAGAAAAATCCTTTTTCAGTACTCAAATAAAATTAAAACACTACACTTTGCTACGCCGTAGCATGTAGTAGTATGCCGTAGCATTACGGACAACTAACTAGTACAACTTTGAAACTGAGATGTTGAAAAATTTGTTAGAAATAAGCATTTTTTTCGTCGGTAAATGGTTTCGCGTCCAGAGTTTCCTCCTTCGTGACGTCACATCTAACCCGCGGCGTTTAGCAACAAGCCCGCTGTAATTGAAATGTAAATGGAGTTCTTTACGGATAGCCTCTAAATCTCTTTGTTGTTTACCAGAGTGGCAAGTCTATATCAAACTGTAGTGGAATGACTGACTGACTGACAATAGAGTTATGTCATATACCTCATCCAGTAAAGTTTCACCAATAAACATAAATTTAGAGGTATAATTTTAACGAATATTTTAAGTAGGCATATAAAGTTGATGATGAATAAGTAATTTCATACTAGTTTCCGCTCGCAGCTTTGCTCGCTTAGTACCGAATTACTCGTAAGTAGCCATTTCATCACAAACCATTTATATTCCATGTTTCTTACAAATCCGTTCAGTTAATGGAGAGTTGAGGAACAAATACACATACACACACACAAACACACAAACTACAAACTTTCACAGATATAATAATATTGCTACGCCGTAAGGTGTTGTAGTATCTCGTAGCATTACGGACAACTACCTAGTATGACTTTATAAATAGATATTAAAAACGAATAGAAATAAGCATTTAAGTTATTTTGAATCATGTTTTAATGTAACAATAATACCTACTGTACATTTTTTTTTCATTTTTATTTGCGGAGTCATTACAATAACAAAGCGCAGATTAGTGAAAAAAGTTGATTTTCTATTAATATTACCTTGTCCTTATAAATGTATTCATAATACCTTCTGGTAATAAAATAATGAAGAGTGCAAAGTCGCGTGCATTCATCTAGTCAACTCTATGCCTTACTGAAGGCACGATGGATTAGGCAAATTATTCCCTTTGAAGCATCTAAATTGTTGACCCTGTTTGCGTTAAGCTACGTTTTAAGCCACTTCACGGGAAATATGGTTTAACATTTACGTAAAATTGCGATAAACCAAGACTAGCCAGGATCTAAAGCAGGGTTGCACAGACATATTGGGACCAGGGGCCACTTGGGCATATTATGAGCTAAAGGTGGGCCACACAAAATAAAAACAACTGAATTAAGTTTCAAAAAGATTAACGTTATAATATTTTCTTATCAATTTAAGTATTCTGACTGGTACTGGGCCGCACGTACATTGACAGAGGGCCGCATGCGGCCCGCGGGCCGCGGTTTGTGCATGCTTGATCTAAAGGAAGCTAAGAAAGGCTTTTAAGTAAGTCAAGTCAGCTGTTGTAGATAATTTAGAACTAGATTTAAATTACAGACTCAGCCTAAGCCATATTGTTTACGCTGAGAGTCGTCAGAATCATTTATTAATTTATAACTAGATTTAAATTACAGACTCAGCCTAAGCCATATTGTTTACGCTGAGAGTCGTCAGAATCATTTATTAATTTAGAACTAGATTTAAATTACAGACTCAGCCTAAGCCATATTGTTTACGCTGAGAGTCGTCAGAATCATTTATTAATTTATAACTAGATTTAAATTACAGACTCAGCCTAAGCCATATTGTTTACGCTGAGAGTCGTCAGAATCATTTATTAATTTAGAACTAGATTTAAATTACAGACTCAGCCTAAGCCATATTGTTTACGCTGAGAGTCGTCAGAATCATTTATTAATTTATAACTAGATTTAAATTACAGACTCAGCCTAAGCCATATTGTTTACGCTGAGAGTCGTCAGAATCATTTATTAATTTATAACTAGATTTAAATTACAGACTCAGCCTAAGCCATATTGTTTCGCTGAGAGTCGTCAGAATCATTTATTAATTTATAACTAGATTTAAATTACAGACAGCCTACGCTGACTTTCTACCTTGTCGAACCAAATGATTCGCTAACTTATTATTTATTAGTACTAGAAAGAAGAGGAACTTCGATTTAAAAAACTTACAGTTCTTTACAGTTCTTTTATGTGTAAACACTAAACTTATAATGAGCTATTTATCTAAATACATAGTTTCGTAGGTGTGGTCGGTAGTAGGTACGATCTAAAATTTACAGAAGGTAAGTAAAAGATTATTCTAAGAAGGTACATAATTGGGTGGACAAGGACCCAAATACAATTGGAAATCAGAGCTAAAGTAGGTACTCAAAGTAAGGTATTTGCTCTAGCGTCTGTTTTCCGGAGCAGTAAAATATTGGAGTCTCATAATACAAGTGAATCGGTTCTTTCTAAGCAATCGTGCTTTATCTAAAACCACATCTTCACCTGTTACATGTTTGATAGTGGTCAAACGCTTGACAATTTAAAAAAAGTGAATAACAATACTTGAGTACACACAGCGTCACGATCTGGTATACCCCTTTCAAGTATAAATTTAAACTGCTGCCGTGGAGGCTACCATATTCAAATAGACAAAATCTTATACAAAAATATTTATACTTGGCTGGGGAATCGAACCAGCAATTTATTCACACCCGTTTATGAAATAGACGCTCTAACCAACTGAGATTAATGTCGAGTGTTGTAACCGCCACGCCATCGTCTCATATAGATATATGGACGAAATTAAATATGCCTAAGCAAGGAGGAGAAGGTTTATAAAACACACATTTATGCAAAAAGTTCGAGATCCACGACACCGCGACGGTTTGAACCTACTAACGTTAACTAGAGGGGTTACCAGACTCTGACGCTTTCTGTACCTACTTGAGTGATGAGAATATCGCTTATTAATATTTTTGTATATTTCTTGCACATAAGTACATTGTTTGATTGCTTAGATCTATATATTATTACCAGCTTGAAGTGTATTCCAAACTAAGCCCTAGTGAGCTATCTAACTTTATAAGCCAAACACTTTTTGTGACCTTTACAGCCTGCCTCTGAAATTTATTATACAATTTTCACTCTATTCTCTCTTATAAAAATATATTACTCAAAAAGAGCGAGATTTTATAGCCCAACTTCAGAATTGCACTAAATTACCTCCTATCATATTTTATGTACATTTCAGAGGGTGTCATTCGGGGTGTCATTTAAACTCGTAAATCAGGTTTACCTCGGGGTTAATCTGGGGGTAATAAATCAAGTCTTCGTCGCAGATTTTATCTGTTTAATTCACTTTGGGGCGATTAACTGGGGATGCGACCGTTAGCATTAGGGTAGTAAGTGTAGTTGGGGCTTCGCTGGACCTTGGTAATGAATCTAATGAACAAGATGAACAAGATTAACATAGATGGTATCCGGAAAATTGCTCAAACCCTTGAATTTAAGGGAATATAGAAAATTTTAGTTTATCTAATGTTCGCTATCATTTTTAAACAAGTGGGCAAGATCTGGGTGTAAGGGGTTCCAACTCCCATGTCCGGAACCCAAGCCAACCTCACCTGCACGTGGTGCACCCTGCTAACTAGCAAACGGGGCTCTGGCGGCCGGCTGATTACGGCATAGCGCAGCTAACACTGGCACAGCTAAATCCCCTAGCCACCAACGGGCAGCAGGGTCTGCGGTGCGAGAAGGGTGTGCCCTGCGATTCCCAACCCGCATACCCAGCGTGGAGATTATGGGCATATCCCTCCTCTTATAGGGGAGGCCTATGACTGAATAGGTTGGTTTTCTTATTGTTGTTGATGGGCAAGATCAAGTTTAAGATCAATTAATTTTTAGGACGCAAAAACATAATTCCTTCCCACTTTAACCACAATGGTTTTATCTTTGTTTATTAAATAATCTCAACGTAGTTCTAGCTAGTCACCGAGTTTAAACATAATTAAACGTTTCGTTCATAAAAATAGCAGCAAAATGAATCTTAATTAAGCAGTTAAAACAAAATAAAACAGCTCTTAAACAAAAGGGTAAACTGGGTCAAATCTACTTCCAACTTTGATATAACCGCGACAAAATCCGAATTTTCACCATGTTACATCGGAAGTTGCTTCCACTCCTCACTCCAGGTCGCTAGTGGGAAGTTTCCGCAAGTTCAGACTGGTATGAAGTTTGCAGCTTATGAGATAAGCTGTCAACCTGCTAGCTCCTGTACTAGTTAACATCACTTGCTACATAAACTAATTTTGAAAGTTTTGGTTTTAAAAGTAAAGGATTTAATTTTTAACTAAAACATGCGCCTTTATGTGGTTGAAAAACCAACAGGCAGGCTAGGCTGTGGGAAATTTTCCTGCGGAAAACTATGAGGTGCCAACTGTCCAGTACCCTTTGGTGAAGATTCGTCTTTTACCTCTCTGTCTGCCGAGATAACTGTCAATAGAGAGTCTTTTTCATACAGCGCAAATGTAGGATGAATGGATGAATGTTTGTTACTCTTTCACGCAAGCCACGTAAGCGTTTTTTAACATTTTACACACATCCTACTTAATATAATAAATGCGAAAGTTTGTGAGTATGGATGTATGGATGAATGGATCAAGGGATGAATGGATGAATGTTTGTTACTCTTTCACGCAAAAACTACCGAACGGATTTAGATGAAACTTGAAATATACATAGTTTGTGACCTGGATTAATACAAAGGCTACTTTTCATCCCGGTACCACGCGAGCGAAGCCGTGGGCGGAAGCTAGTTAAAAATAATAAAGCATACAGAGATCTTGTCTGACTTAAAATTTTGTATAAATAATTTTCCCGGAATTATATTTAAAATCACCATTTCAATATCCCTAAACAAACCAGCCAGCTCACTCGTCACTGAGGATCATTTAGGAATTTTTTTTTTCATTTTAGCAACCTAAGCTGCGCTAACGTAAACTGGAGAAAAGCTAGTGTAAAAGCTACTTGAAGTATATAATTAAACATTCGAGGCTACAAAGCAAAGTGACTCAGTTCTTACGCTTTAGGTAAAGTGGGTTAAAACTTTCTGGAATAGTGTGTCGCGAAAACGTGAATTTTGTCGCACTCGAACATTATTCAAGAACTAGTCCCAACTGTGGTATTTGGCTCGGTGAAACTTTAAACTGTAGTTGTTGCACAACTCCACGTTCAAATGTACTTATTATATGAGTCTGGATTTCAGTTTTATGAAAATAAATAGCTTACTTTGGTAACTTCATGAAAAAATATTTCAACTAAATAAAAGTTGGTCAATTTTTGTTTGTCTAGGTAAAATAACAGTGAAATTAAAGCAATAACTCACTAGGAAACTCACTTAGTTAAGATATTAAATACAATAAAATGTAGACAAATTAGTAGTTATAGTTAATCTATATATATAAAAGAGAATTATACTCACTCACTCACTGACACACTCATCACGAAATCTCAGAAACTACAGTGTCTACAGATCTGAAATTTGGTACAAGTATTTTTTGTAGGGTGTAGGCGCTCACTAATAAACGATTTTGAGAAATTCAACCCCTAAGAAGGTGAAAAGGGGTAAAAATGTTTGTATGAAAAATCGTATTCCTTGGACTTAGAAACTTGACACCTGGGACATGTATTATTCCATACAATCAATGAAGATTAGTGTCATTATAAATTTGAAATAGTCCTCGAGGGGGTTGCAATGGGGTGGTAAAGTTTGTATGGGAAAATCTTAACGCGTGGTGTGATTTTCTTGAAACTTCGTCAGAACACTTTGAATATTAAATAATAAAAGACCGCATACCAGGTTTTTGAAAAAAATACCTTAATAGAGGGTAATCTATACTTATAAAATCCTTTGTCCTGAATGACTGACGGATCAACGCACAGCCGGGAGAGACCTGAAACTTGGAAGACGTATTCTTTGTATGACGTAGGCATCCGATAAGAAAGGATTTTCCAAGATTCTACCCCTAAAGGGGTGTAAAATGTGGGCAAAGTTTGTATGGAACAACGTGATTCCTTGGTCCAATCTACTTCAAATTTTGCAAAAATATTCTTTAACAAAATTGATGAAAGACGTGTTTCGTATATTATTGAAATTTATCGCCTAACGGGGTTAAAAAGGAGTATAAAGTTATTTTAGGGGTGATTTGCATCGAAGTTGATATCAATACTCCTTATTGACACATGTTATGCCATTTTATTTTGACACTGTCATGTTTGAAAACTCATTCCAATTTTATTCAAAAAACTTTTTCTCACATAAAGACTCCTACACACAGGTGCCTGGGCATAGGTACGTTATTATCGGCGATAATATCAGACAATAGATCAGAATATATCGCAAATATTGAAAATAATTAATTGACCTGTAATTAACCTGTAATTAGCTTAAAGAAACGACACACACATAAATACATAAGAAACTCAACATAAATTTGACAATGTTTCGCCTGAATGAATGAATCTGCGGGGGGAATGAATTTTTTTTTTTTTTTTCTTGTAGAATATCTAATATTGAAAATGTTTAAGTTTTTCTGATCGAGTATAGTGCCCCGATTCATGAAATTCTGACATTTGACTGTAGTTTCGCAGATATGAGAGGCGTTGTTGTACATTTGTTATAAAGTTAATTCGTCACATTTTTGAAACTCCATACATTAAAAGTATTGAAATTCGTCACATGCATTAAAAATGTGTAGGTGAATAAAGTGATCGGTCATAATTATGTCAATATTTGCAATTTGAATTTCCAAAATGTCCAAAATTCTTGAGCCTTCTTAGCTTGAGCCATCTTAAGAGGTAGACGGACAAAAACTGTAGGCAGTAGAAGGGCCTTTACGCGCAAAGCCACTCTGCGCTCCGCTTCACTTTTTTGTTAGTACAATAAAGTCAAATTTTATCGTGTGTTTTATTTCTAAATTACCATTTCAATGCCTTTTATATTTGCGCGTAGTGTGAGATCTGTAGAATTTTAGTACATTAAGTATTAGGACGGCTAAAAAGTTACATATTGCTGCGATAACGCAATTATGTGCAAGGAATTGGGACGCATTATCGCAATAACGCATGCGATATTATCGCCGATAATAACACACCTGTGTGGGGGAGCCTTAAAAGCTTGGTGCAATGCAATACTCTTCAAAATTGGAATGTCAATTAAAACATAATATTTAAATCGGATTAGAATTCGAAATTTCAATTTCATTAATTTGTTCTTAGATATTTGAATACCACGGGGATAGCAAGTTTTTTTTTTACATAAAGACTTGAGATTTTTTTACAGAGGCTATAACGAAAACAAAGAAATGCCTAACGCGCTGAACCTTGGAGAAGGACTTGCTGCTTTTTGTAGCGAAAATGAAACTTAAAAAGGGTCATTTATGTGATGAAAATTTGCATGGGTAACCAATATCAATAGTTAGGCATATAAAAATTCATCAAACCTATACCGGCTGCTAAGCTTGGCGACGGTCGCCAATGGAAACAGGAACGAAAAAAGGAGTGAGAGCGGGAACGGGAACAGGTACCTACATATTACTACATTACGGGGTAGGTAATACATTAATATCTAGGTACTTTTTATTCTATTCATATTTAGGGTTCCGTGTCAAATCACCAGGCTTAGGAAACTTTCACATAAAAGGACATACGTAAAAAAAGAGTATAAACGCAAACGAAGTTGCGAGCGGGTCAGCTAGTAATATATATGATTAATGAACTGAAATATCAAGATACAAGATCTTTATTTAAATAGATAAGTGTAGGTAACATAGGTAGCGTAGGCATCTTTAGGTTCTTACAAAACCTATGATTATGATATTAACCGTCCTATTCATAACTGTTATATAAACCTCAGATAGCTACGGCGTTAAAATATCATATCAATTCTTTTTATTAACATTTAAAGAACAAGCTTTACTTTATCGAGCATTATAAAATGACATTTGGTTATGAATAAGGGGATTAGAGTTTAGAAATACCAAATACTTAGAAAAATAAAAATAAAACATTAATTGTATGTCATCAGTTTTCCCTAATCCTTTACAAGGGAGGAAACTAACTACACTTTCATCTTACCGAAGTTAAATTGGCATGTTTCTTATGGATTGTTCACTGCCAAAGCCTTAAATATTTCACTCAATAAAACGACCGAATTATGTTCATAATCAAAGTGATCTCTCTTGAAGTGTGAATACCATTCGAGACAGGTTATTTCTATAGGTCTACACTTAATTTCAAACTTAGCTCCTAGCCTGTCACAAACGACGTGAACATGACATGTTGAGATTGTATGTGACGCATATAAAACTAATATAACACAGCAAACAGACAGCCATAGTTCACACGCAACACGACATCGCAATATGTCAGACTGACGCGAAATAAGTCAAACACTTGTACACTCGATGTCAACCTATTTTACACTCAAACAGCTCGCAATAAGATCCACATCACATTGTAGGTGATGGAGATAGTTTACACATTGTGAGTTAATGTGAATCGCGTTAGTTTGCCGCAAGGTGGTGACGTGTCACATGCGTGTCACACAGTTTATCATTACGGCGGTGAATGGAAAATGAAACTTCATTTGTGACAAGACGCTGTTTCAATGGCTGACGGGTTCAATTAGATTAATGTGTAACAGTTATTGCTTTTAACTTTCTCAAACTTAGGCTCGAAATAGACAATGCTGAAGTTACGCGACCGAAAGTTCGGCATGATTACGCCTGCAATGCTATTTGAATTATAGAAGACACATTATGCTGAAATTACGTTGCGTTATGACGTACAGCCGAACTTGTCAAAATCAGCAGCGGAGCTTACGTCGCGTAATTTCGGCTATAGTGTGTTGTCTAAACACACACTTAGAAATTGTACTATTCTTTTTTGAAAACATGTTATCAAGTTACATGTAAATCACGCCTCTAGCATGCTAAAACTTACCTTGAAACATCTGCTAGATAGACAGACATAAGTCTTAAGGTTTCAGGTATTGGATTGGAAATAGTTATTTAAAGCTCTAATATTTTATTTTATTTTATTTTATACTTTTAGGAAAACTTACAGCTAGGTACACAGAAAACTAAATGATTAATGCATGGATAAAAACCATGTATGCTAAAGGCCAATTACAAGTTTTCACTGATAACTAATAAGAGTAAAATATTAAAAATAACAGAATTAATGGACGACGGAATTTTAGATAAGACAAGTAGGCACAAAGGTATAAACGTGCATTATTTAAAATGCCAAAAAGAATTTGTAACTTAGCAAACGTTTTAACTTACTTATAGGCGTAATAAATAGGTCGATATCAACATCTGCGGTTACTAAGGTATTAAGCAATGCGCTTGCTTGAATAATATTTGCCTGTATATCTCCCTTTTTATTAGGGGAGCCCTATGTCCAGCAGTGGAATAATATAGGCTGGTGTTTTTGCGGTTGAAGCTGTCTGACTCCAGACTTGCGCCAATCGGCGGAGGGCAAAGTGGACTAAATTCACCCACGTAAATTTGTATGTACGTATCTCATGCTAACGGAGATATACAATCCATAGCTCAAAGACGCACAACATTTGGTCAAGAGACATCCTCTTTGATGCTCAATTGTCGGTTATATCTTATAACTATTACTGGATGACCAAGACTTCTTCATTTTTTTTCGTTTTCTAAAAATGAAACCTAGATAGACCGATTTCTCGCCCCCGAAACACCCTGCATACAAAATTTCATGAAAATAGTTGAAGCCGTTTCCGAGATTTAGATTACTAGAATACAAGAATTGCTCGTTTAAAGGTATTAGCACAGGTATTAGATAGATACATGGATGAAACATTACACAAAAGTTATCGGGAAGAAAATTTTAATTAGCATTAAGTTGCCTGTGTACTTGTTTTTATCTCGTGCAACAAAGCAAATTCTATTCCACCTTTTAGATACGTATGAAATATTGTTGCTGAATTTGACCCTACCGTCCTGAGAGTATGTCTCTTCCATACTTTGTGAAGGACCTACATCTTCAAATGTTAAATACATTTCACAAAAAACACTTTCATCTTAGTATTGTATATTAAATTATTTTATTTTAAAATATATTTTTTTTTTAAGTATATATCATTTATAGTTATACTCGTAAGTGCGTTTGTTTGTTTTTACTTTGTCAACTAAAATTTTTGTCTGTTGTACATTTTTTCTACCTGCTTTGTGCTATCGCCTCTCCTCCACTCAAACGTTTGTTGGAAAAACTCTTGAACGGTTAAGCTCACCCCTGTACATATTTTATGCCTACTATTTGTTTTTTATTATTTTTGACGAAAAATAATTAATGAATTACAGATTGTTGACCAAACTTAAAAAAATTAGTTAGACCAAACTTAGTTACATTTTATTTCCTACCATTATCGCAAGCGTTAGATTGGTATAATACACATAGTACACAGAGCCACAAATTAGCGGTAGTAAATCAGTTGGCCGCCGATAATGCCTCCTGCTAATAAGCGTTATCGCTTCGACCCTGTTTGTGCGAGTACATGGTTAGTGAGTACGTGCTTATCGTGTCCCCCACAGTGTGAGCGGCACACTGGAGCGTGGAGATTGATCGTCTTTAGTGAAACATTACGATTTTGGAGCTAGAGAGTTTTTTAGTATAGTACCATGCAAGCACATGCCACATTGGTCTGCCTACTATGTAAATAAATAAATAAATAATGCGGGAGGTAATCACACAGCATTATGTAGCCCCAAACTAAGCAGAGCTTGTATTATGGGAACCACATGATTGATATTTGCCGCAGCGGGAATCGAACCTGCAACCTTCTGCTTCTCAGATGGACCTTCGCCCACTTCGCCACGGAGGCCGTCAGGGTCATATTGCTATATTTTATATCCTTAGAGTTCATGTGAGATACCTATAATCTGTAATAATTATGTAATAAGGATGATGCTTGGTAAAAAACAACTAGTTAGAACTTCAGTTAGATCAACAAAAAATATTGGACACGTATTTTTTTATTTATAAAATCAATAGATATTGACGAAGATAAAGAGAGTCAAAGTTCGGGAGTAGGGGCTTTGTAACGTCACGGGTATCTAAACATTTTACTATACCGTGACGCGGAACTTCAGCCCTCTTCCTACATCTTTGTAATTTTTTGGTTATTTGACAAAAGAAGAAATATGTGTCCAATATTTTTGATAATGTAAATGACGGGCTAATTAGAATTTTTCCGGCATCTAGCCCATTAAACACCAAGTGAAAGCAATGAATGTATTGTATTTTATAGTGTTATTGTACCTCGTTATTTTATTTATTTTTTAATAAACACACCAACATTAAAGTATAAAAAATTATATTAAATAAAGTTAAACAGCTAATAACAGGTCAATAAATTAAGAACTAATTAAGTTTATTATTTCCAACAAGAATTAGTCCCGATTTTTCAATCGTCAATTTCCTGATTTAATACCTTTTTTAAATTTAATCAATGGCGTAATTATGTACTGAATTTTTCATCTTTTCATTTCTTAGCACACTAGTGGCTCACTCTTTATAGCCACCCCCGAGGAGTCCGACATGGTTTTATAGTTTTCCTTTTACACGAAATCATCATACGTATTAATCATTACTTTGCCCGAAACCCTTCCATCTTTGAGATCCCAAAATATTCTAAACAAAATAACATTAAACAATACCTAGAATTGAGAGTTCAAACCGCTGAAACTTGAGAGATACTCAAAGCAACTCAAACTTCAGGCGTTAAACAATTAGATACAGTAAACAAAATAACTTATATTTGAGTTTACTCGCACAATAATTGAAGAACTCGAGAGGCAGATGCGGGCTATTCTCGACTGAAAATGTTTGCCAAATCCTCTTTTGACATCTCTTCTATTGTCATCATCGAGATAATTAAATCGACGACCTCTGTGGCGCAGTGAGCGTAGGTTCGCCACAAACGCAGAAGGTTGCGGGTTCGTCTCCCGCCGCGGGATAAATGTTTGCATATTCTGCAGATATTTGTCTCGGATCTGGGTGTTTTCTATGTATTTACAAAAAATATGTATTTATGTAGTATATTAACCATGTCAGTATTGTATTCTCGTGGAGATCATGAGTAGTATAGTTATAGTAGTGAGTTCTAGTGAGGGAAATATATAGTTTCTCTCACTCACACTCACACTCGATGTATGAAGAGGGGTAAGACTTTGTCTACCCCTCTGCATACTTCGCTTTTTTAGAGAAAGTTGCATCCACGTGGCTGACCACCATAATTTGTAACAGTTAGTGAAGGAATTATCTAGTAGTTTTTTAACCGACTTAAAAAAAGAAGAAGAAGGAAGATGTTCTCAATTCCGTTGTATTCTTGTTATTAGTAAGTTTTGTTCGTAGTTTAAAAAACTAATAAAATCTGTAATAGAATAGGAAAACTAACCTTTATTAATAATAAGCCTTTCAGATAACACCCTATTAACCGTGTAACTCTCCTTATAGCTCGACCACTGTTTTTCTTTCATTTATAATTTTATCTACAAAACCGTTTTAAATAGAGACTTCACCAAACTTTTCCTGTAAAATATAGATATCTTTCTATAACACATACAAAAATCAGGGGGGAATGGTCATTTTTTTATGTTTTTCGTCATAAATCCAAAACGGTGCATGATAAAAAAAACTATTTCGTGCAGTACAAATGAGGCCCTTTGATATGATACCCCACTCGACTTAGCCAACCCCCCTTTTATTTTTCATCCCCCCATTGAGGAAGATTTCTTTTAATTATTTCTTTAAAACAGGCTTTATTTTTTTAAATTAGTATTTTATCTTATTTTATATTATTAATTCGAATCAGAGATAGTACAACGTGACTTCTTAGCACTTAGTTCCGATAGCCGTACTAATCAGAGGTCGTTCAGGATGTCCGTGAAGTCAATGCTGGCCTTAGCAGGATAACAGCGCTGCAACATGGTAACATGCAGCACATGCTGAACTGGGAACCATTTCACCACCACAGAGAATGTTGTCTTTGTATTATGTGTAGTCATATCATTATTTATTTATTATTACACCAATTTAAATCTTGTTTGTATTCTTTTGGTATGAATAAAATATTTCTATTCTATTCTATTCTATTCATGGTGGTATGTAAATGGTCTTTGACAAGTGCGAAAGAAAACTCGCAAATGGTGTTTGCGCGCGGGTTGTTTTTTGTTACAATACAATCCATAATGTTTTTGGAAAGAGCGCTGCTAGCGTGGCTTATCATCTTGGTTAAGCAACACTCCCAGTCACTACTTTGGGATGGGTGACCTGAGATTGACCTTAGATCTGAGCGCTTCCGTACTTCAGAAGGCACGTTATGTTGATCCCGGCTTAAGCTATGTCAGAGGCCTTGGGGTGGCCTAAAAAAACTGACGCAAGAATTAGGCATTGATTGATACGCAGAAGGAAGAAGGATTGACTAGTTGCTGATTATCCTGGTTAAAGTTGGATGACAGTTGAGTAAGCAAGGTTGATGACAGGGCGCAATGGCGCTCATTAGGGGAGACCAATGTCCCGCAGTAGAATGCTAATGGATGCTGAGGATGATTATTATCAAAATACTGTTGTTTTCAAAAAAAAAATTATTAAAAATACACGAACAATAGAACATAATAAAAAATTAAGTTGAAAAATCTAAAAGAAAAACTTTAGAATTTAAAACTAAGTATTTAATTTCAAGTCGAAGTTTACGAAATCCTGGCACTTGAGTTTGTTAAAATTGCTTATATTTTAAGTCCATGAAAACTTATAATAGGTTTTAGTTTTGGTGTACGTACAAGCAGCAGAAGCAAAGTGCTTAAGTTTTAATCTATCGTGTATTGAAAAGGCATCTACAAAGAGATAATCTTTGTTTACTCTTTGCTAGGGGACAAGTCTCCTACACACTTTGCCCGCGGCTTTGCTTCGTTCGCGTACAAATATTATGGTACAGTTAGTACATGTAAATAACATCGCTGTTGCAAAAATACCCTAACTCATCATATTGCTAGTTGGAGCCGAATACAATACAGGAGCCCTTTTGGTGACGTCACGAACGGACGTCCGTACATACTAGACTTAAACTAAATCCACACCACCACACCAGCCTATACCACCAGTCCACTGCTGGACTTAAGCCTCCCCTAATAAAGGGGGTATGCCCGTAATCCCCACGCTGGGCATGCGGGATGGGGATCGCAGCGCACAGCTTCTCGGACCACCGAGGCTGCTGCCCGTCGGCAGTCAGGGAATTTATCCGTGCCGGTGTAATGCTGCGCTATGCCGCAATTAGCCGGCCGCCAGAGCCCCGTTCGTTGTTTAGCATGGTGCACCACGTGCAGGTGAGGTTGGCTTGGGTTCCGAAGATGGGAGTTCGAACCCCGTAAACAAAATAAGTAAAGGTTATTAATGAAATATGAAAGCTTCTTAGCATTCTTACATGACGAAAAAGAAATAAAGGAACAAGAATAGTACCTTTTTTTAAAAGGTTATGTTTTTTCTTTACCCTTGATAACGTGTATAAGTTTCAAGATGATCGGTCGAGTAGTGTGTGTCATAACAAACTTACTTTCGTATTTGAGATGTTAGTCAAAGTCAAAGTGCTTTTTTGGGTTCGTGTGTACAAAAAGGCTTTTTGGACTCTTAGAAAATTGTCAAATGCTATTTGAATAACTAAATACTATTCAAATAGCATTAGACAATTTTTTAACTGATCTCAATCTAGTAAAGCTAGAATTAGAGATAGTTTTATCTTATCACGTGATACAAAAGATAGTTTTAGGCCTTTGAATCTATTCGAGATTATATAAACAGCGTCAGGTAGTAACTTTTACTCACTGATCGGGACGCGTAGTGCCTGGGGCGGGGTTAGATGCAGTAGGATGTCCCTGCAGCTGCTGGGTTGAGCAGGGGCAGACTAGGTTGAGAAGATGGCAAAAGTACACCATCCTCTCAACCTAGTAAACCTTTCCTATAGGAAATACATAGTCAATGCATGATACTAGAGATCACTAATAGATCATCATAGCAAGCTCTGTTTAGTTTGGGGATACATGATGCTGTGTGATAGTGTATGCAAGTGTCCTGTGTTATTTATTATTTTACTAGCTTAATTATTATTACCGGGATAAAAAGTAGCCTATGTGTTAATCCAGGTCACAAACTATGTGTATCCCAAGTTTCTTTGAAATCCGTTCGGTAGTTTTTGCGTGAAAGAGTAACAAACATTAATCCATTCATCCATTCATACATCCATACTCACAAACTTTCGCATTTACAATATTGGTAGGATATAGTAGGAAAAGATTTATTTATTATCATCATCATCATCATCAGCGTACAGCAGCCAACTGCTGGACAGGCCTATAATGAGCGTCATTGCGCCTATTGCTTGTCTCGAAATACAAATACAAATCATTTATTTGTTCGAAACATGGGTTAAATTATTACAAAGGTCATAAACATTATTCAGATCAGCCATGTTTCGCCGTACAGGCATACAGATGTCACAAATGTCATTTACCTAAAAAAAAAAGAAATTACATAAATAAAATTAATTTTGGGTAGTGATGCATGGTAATAGGTAGGTATGTGTCAAAATTGTTCAGTCATAAACTCCTGTATACTGTAATAGGCTTTAGATGTCAGCATTATGTATTTTCGTTAGCTTATTTTTAAACATATTAATATTGTAGTGTTCGACGCATCAATCTTCTGTTGCTTTTTCGCAGATTGTCACTCCACCTAGCCCAGGACATCCTACCAGGGCGTCTTAAATGCTAAGTATATTTTACAATTCAAAGAAAATTTAAATGATGTAATGAATTGTAATTTGAGCGAATCATTAAAATGAATTCTATTTGATTTGGAACGAATAAACATCAATAGTTTGAAACCTGACCCTATTGACATGTTAACCGAAAGGTTACACTTGAATAAATATCAAATCAAACGGAATCACGAATAGATCCTTCCCGCCCGAACCACAGCCCGAACCTAAACCTATTCTTTACATTTGGCATACCAACATTGAGCTATAGAAATAGTAGTAGTATATAATATATCAATGTTGGTGTGCGTCAATGTTTGGTTGTTAATTGTTGGAGTCGTAGGCTTCAAGTGAAAACTGTCAAAAATCGTCCAAGCGTCAACAGCACCAGCGTATTCTGTCCACTGCTGGACATAGGCCTCCCCTATAAGAAGGGGGATATGCCCATAATCCCCACACAGGGTATGCGGGTTGGGGATCGTAGGTCACAGCTTCTCGCGCCGCCGACGCTGTTGCCCATCGGTGGCCAGGGCATTTAGCTGAGCCAGTGTTAAGCTGCACTATGCCACAATCATTCGCCGTCAGAGCCCCGTTTGTTATTAGTCATGTCAGTAGGGTGCACCACTTGCAGGTGAGGTTACAAAAAAACGAGGCCAGCTGATTGCGGCATAGCGCAGCCTTAACACTGCCACAGTTGATTGTTTATTGTTAATTTATTTAGGGCTTCCAATAAGTTATTACACAACTCTTACAAAAATTCTTTATATTTAAAATTCCTTTTCTGTGCTTACTCTTTTAAGGTAGCCACAGTAAAATCCCCTGCGGACGGGCAGCATCGTCTGCGGTGCAGAAGCCGTGCACTGCGATCCCCAACCTGCATGTCCAGCTTTGGGAATAGGCTGGTGTTAGTGTTGATGACATTTCTGTGAATTAATTTTCCTGCAGGACCTTGATCAATGTACCGCCAATCTACTCATTACTCACTAGCTAAATATATGAACGACCTAAGCTCTACCACTGTAATCTCGGACATCATGCATGAATAAATGAACATGAATATAAAAAATTGACGGATAAAACACTGACTTATTTTAATCATCGTACATTTCACTGATGAGCTTTTGTTCATCAAATCACCGTTGACTAAAATATCTACGCGCAATGATGATGAATGAAAAAAAATATGTAAGAATTAGTTCTATAACTGGTTATAACAGTAAAACATAAAGTTAGTCGTGGTTTTGGAGGTTTGAAGTGAGAACACACAGCTGGCCCAAGCGAACCCAAACAATCAACTTCCCCGTTAGTTGATTTTTAGTTAAAAAGTTCTATACGGTGCCGTTTCTGATAGTAACCAGAACGGTTGAGGGTATGGGGCTATAAGAAAGACGTTCCAAACGATGGGCGGACCAAGTACCCGAACATCTAAAGATACAAGTCAGTGTGACCCTCCATCAGGCAGCTGATAGAAACCGATGGAGACAGACAGTAAAGAAACTACAGCAAAGGATTCACGATCCTCATAATTGAGGGAACGACGGAGGAGGAGGAGGAGGGTTCTATGCATCTTCCATAAGCAGCACCAGCACTATAGGTAAGCGCTTATTTGCGATGATTCTGCAAAAGTGTGAATAACATAGAAAACATTACTTATGGTGATTTAGAATGCCATAAAAGTTACAAGTTGTTATGCTTACGGGATATTTTCTTAGCAATAAAATAAACTACTCGAACTGCTGCTTTTCTCATAGTGAATACCAATATTAGTGTAATAAATACAAGTGTTCATCAAAAATTTATAGACGAATGAATCTTCATTTGGTCCAAAATAAGTCAAGTTGATTTATGTACCTGAAACAATAAAGCTCCTAATTCTAATTTTATATCACCGTACTTATTCATTTACATTAATTGTGTTGACCGTAGAAAGTTGGTCTAATTTTGATTTATACGAAATTAAGAGCGCTGCGAGTAGGTACAACAATGGTCCAGAAGAAAGGTAGACTTCCGAGCAACGCATTTACGTGTTGTTTTCGTACTTTTCCTCCTACTCTCGTCGGTTCAACATTTTATATTTTTTCACTTCTCTTGCTCAAAAAATGTATCATAATAGTGTAGCTTAGCGGGCCTAAAACTCGAGTTTAATACCTAGGGCTAAAAAGTATTTTTTCTTTTTAATTTTTGTCTAAAATCATCAGCCCGTACAAAGCATTCGTTCTCTTATATAAAAACTCGACTTCTTGGTGCTCCGTCAATCTTTTTTTTTGAAAATAGAACCGTCTTGGTGATGTTTTATGAAGGTTGATTCTTCCCTTCACGGTAGAATGCGAACTGTTTCGTTGAGGGTTATTGAAGGTATAGAGATTTAAAAAAAAAAGATGGTATTGGCGCTAAATCTCTAGAATTTTCTTATCGAAAAAATTCAAATCGTCGACTCTTTGGAGCACATATTCAATGTTAAGAATGACCTTAAAAACGAGACACGACGTCGATATTAAAAAATATGTAAATTTAACGGCTTTACTGAAGAAATTGTCCACTGGATACAAGGCAAAAAAATCTAAAGTCTTGACGACACAAGAAATCGAAACATTTTTAAATAACGCTCCAAATAAACAATACTTGGCAACAAAGGTAACCTACTTATGTACTCTACTCAAACTAAATAAATAGATACCTACCTACATACCTAAATTATGTACCTAGGTTATTACGATTATTAACACACTTATTTTTTTGTTCAACAGGTTGCTTTAATTTATGGAATCAGCGGTGCATGCAGAGGAATAGAGCTTGCCAATATAACGCTAGAAGACGTAGAAACGGATACAAACCTACAAGCTGTGAGTCTGCCGAACACGAAAACAAACAAAGAGCGTAAATTTGTCATCAGTGGAGAATACCTTAATATAGTTAAAGCCTATCAGGAGTTACGTCCCACTAATGTTTCAACGAGAAGATTTTTTCTAAATTATCAAAATGGTAAATGCACAAGGCAAGTCATAGGCAAAAATAAATTTGGTAACATGCCTAAAGATATTGCCACTTATCTAAATTTACCAAATCCGGAACTCTACACGGGCCATTGTTTCCGCAGAACATCCGCGACTCTGTTGGCGGACTCTGGTGCGAATATAACGACATTAAAACGCCACGGTGGATGGAGGTCCGATCAAGTGGCTGAAGGTTATATAGAGGACTCTATACAAAACAAGTATCACGTCACGCAGCGGATTATGGAAGGAATCAATATTCTACCAAACATTACAGAACCCCAAGCATCTACATCGCGGGATTGGATGAATATGTCAACTCAGCTGAAGCCGCACTCAGATCTTAATAATGCAGGAAACTCAAGCATGATTCGAGTCTCTCCAACTTTTACTCCACAACAATCAACTCAAAATATTATCACATCCCAATCACAGAGAACCGAAATAAAATTGCCCGGGAAAAACATATCACTAAACATTCAAAATTGCTCTAACTGCACATTTAATTTTTAATAAAATTTCTGAAAATTGACTAATTTGGAATTGTTTTATTTTCTCGCAATCGAAGTGAAAAGTAGAGTGTTTTACTCGGGCCAAAACCACCCATTATAACTCGGTCTTGTCATCCTCCCTCGCTAAGCTCGGGAGTATAACAACCTCGTATATAATGGGATGGTTTAGTCCCTTGTAAAACAATCTACTATTATTATTTCACTCACACAGCTTTGACTAGTATTATCTGCACAGTGTAGTCGGTATCAGAAACTACGAGTATACTATGGAACTAACACCCAGAATAAATGTTTGTCCCGTAGCAGGAATCGAATCCGCAACCTTTTGCGTCTCAGTTGGTTATTCGCCCAATGTATCAACGAGGTTGACTAGGAAGGAAATAAAATAAAAAGTTCGTTGCTGTTATTTATTAAAATAGCCTTTTGCCCTCCTTTGCTATAACGTAGTTTTTGTCAAATGTTTGATGCCATCGGGAAAAGTATTTTTTAAATGCTGCGTTTTTTTCTGAACTCGTACCCCTGTCAGTGCTTATGCAAAATTTAAATATGATCAGTTTAGTAGAAGCAATCAAACAAATACATAAACTCACTTTCACATTTATAGTATAACTGGATTTCCAAGGGCATAAAAAGCTGTAGTAAGCGAAACGAGCTCTACTTTGGAAATATAGAGCATCGAAAGATTCCAGTGATAAAATAGCTTTCAAGACTTATTCTGATAGATACAGTAGAATCATTAAATTAACAAAAAAATCTCAGAATGACTATTACATACAAACATCAGCGAATAAGTCACGGGCAACATGGGACATAATAAATAAAAATAAACAGAAATTTCCTAAAGAAAATATTAGCCAGTTGAATTTTAAGGAACACCTTATAACAGACCCTAATTTAATCGCACAAGCATTTAATGATTACTACGTAGACCTAGTCCGTTGCGATTCTTCAACAGTTACAAAAAAACATCTACAAAGCTGTAGGAATAACTCGTATAAATCATTTTTTATGAGACCAACTACACCTGTAGAAATATGTAACATAATCAAAGATCTAAAGAATACTAACAGTACCGGTATCGATAATATATCTACCAAAGTATTAAAATATGTATGCAGCCTCATATCTCCGATTCTTTGCCATATTATAAACCTTTGCTTTGAACAAGGTATATTTCCATCGGAACTTAAAGTAACAATAATAAAACCGATTTACAAAAAGGAAAATAGGCTTGATTTAAAAAACTATAGATTGGTGGCTTTGGTACCAGTTTTATCAAAAGTTTTTGAGAAAGTAATATTTAAAAAAATATATAAATATCTTGAAACTCACGAAATACTTATAAAAGAACAGAAAGGATTTCGGAAAAATAAATCAATTGACTCTGCTATTTTTGACTTTTTAGAAATGATTTATAACAGAATGGACAAAAAACAACCAGTATATGCGATGTATTTAGATATGACCAAGGCCTTTGACTATGTAGAGCACAAAATCCTACTGAGTAAATTGGAAGCCAATGGTATACGAGGAGTTGCATTAGATCTCCTTAAATCTTATTTAGAGAACAGAACACAAGTAACACATATAACTAAAATCTGCACTAAGACGAAACTTGAAAAAATATTTACTTCTTCAGAAAGAACTGTGTCGCATGGAGTCCCTCAAGGCAGCGTTCTTGGGCCGCTTTTATTCCTATTATATATTAATGACATAATAACGGCAACTACTAATTCAATGATACTTTTCGCAGATGACTGTACGGTTGTATGTCAAAACCAACATGAACTAAAAACGAGTCTTGAGTTTCATAATAGAATGGCTTAAAGAGAACAACTTACAAATTAATTTAGAGAAAACTAAGCTAATGAATTTCAGACAAAAAGTAAATGATAAGATACCTGTTAAGGTTGTCTATGAGGGTCAAGAAGTGGGTGAGACATTAAGTACTAAATTTCTTGGGCTATACATTGACAGTGACATGAAATGGCAGTCTCACCTACAGTTTGTACACAGCAAAATCGTCCAGTATGCTTACGCGTTGCGCATGTTGAGAAAGGTGGTAAATCAAAAAACAGTGATTACAGCATACCATGGTAATGTTGTATCAAGACTACGATACGGAATCATATTTTGGGGAAATGCAGTAAATGTAGAACGTTTATTTATAGCCCAGAAGAGCTGCATTCGATCTATCTGCAACCTGAAGCGAACAGATAGCTGTCGACCATTTTTTAAGAAATTAAATTTATTGACATTGACATCATTATACATCTATGAAATTGTACTCTACATCAGGCACAACTCTCACATTTTCCCATGCGTATCTAGTGCACGACGACGCGACTTCTTGCAACTCAGACCTAAAATTAAAACAGCCCTCTTCAAGAATAGTGTGTTTGGAATGTCCTCCAAAATCTTTAATAAACTACCAGCTTACATTAGAACATGCAATGACTCTAAGACATTTAAGACAACTCTGTTCAATTATTTAATAGACAAGACATTTTACTCGATTGAAGAATTTTTTGATAACAAGGACTAATTTATTCTCGTTTGACATTTTTTAACTATTTTATGATTTATTTACTGATTATTTTTAAAATTTTGCAACATTTTTTTTGCATATTATTATAGATATTTGATTATTATTATTATTTAATTATTAGCATGTATGTAGTCTTTAAATTTTGTACGCCTAATGGCAGATCACAGTGAGCTCTTTATATCTATCCATGTAACAACCTTTTAACCTGTGTATCACAAATAAATAATTTGAATTGAATTGAATTGAATTGAATTGGATTCGGTCGCGGGGTACGAAGATAAAAAGTAGCATATATGATGTCCAGGTCTAAGTATATTCCAAGCTTAACCAAAATCCGTTCAGTAGTTTTTGCATGAAGGATTAACAAACATCCATCCATCCAACTTTCATATTTATAATAATAGTATGACATAGTCAGGGTCGGTTATGCACCTACAATTTAGGATAAGTATTAAATCACTAAAATAATCTGTGACTCTAGCGCGCGATAGCGTTCTTGACTATCGCGTTGCTCGTAAGTAGACCTGCGCCAAACTCCTAACTAGGCGCGAAACAATGAGTTGGTTTTACCCATTTAATGGTTCCTTTCATCTAAAGGGGGACTCTGTCTAACCGTGCGATGCTGCGGGGTTAGAATTTAAGGGATCTTATTGTGGTTTTATGTTTTAGACGTTTTTATAAGGCCTTTATATTACCTTTGAAAATCTTTTAGAGCCGTGGTGCCCTCCGCGGATGTCGTGCACCAATATAATTCTTTCCAAAAAAATTATGTCCATTATCACGTGCTCAAAATGGTGAAAGAAAACATTGATAGAAACCCGCGGCTTATTCAGCGACTTATCATCATCATCGTCGTGATTTTCTATATTATTTAAAAAAATGCTCAAGTCTTACCTTTTGAAGGATTCTTCTCTCATCGCCACTAATGCGCAATAAAAATAACCCACTTTTCGTCTACACGTTACTCACTATGGCACGAGCCTTACAGTAAACATTAGCTCGGCGCTAGCAGTGTACGCGTGTATAAGCAGAAGTGAAATTAAAATACTGTAATAAAATCATTTTACTTCAACACATAACACGTTAAAACTTTCCTTTATGTTCATGCAATTATGGCTAGAACGTTATTTTACAAAATAACCTTAAAATATTGTCAAGAGGCCGAAAGACATATTCAAGTTACTTAGCTCATTTTGCAGCAATGGAGGTGTAGTCAAAGCCGAATAATACCGACAGGGTACAGAGCGGGACGTCTTTCCCTTCCCGAAGGGCGAACCAGAATGTCAGTATCCATCGCCTCGGACTCGCTGACCTTCATACAATTCCCCTCTGTACCACCTCTGACTACTTTAATAACATTTTATTATACCTCCAATAAAATGTAATGAAATCAGAAAAATACCATTAAAAAAAAGATTTAAAGTATTATCTTCAAAGTATTAATAACATAAATTTCATTTTTACTTCAGAATAGCTTCCGGTAACAATTATTTTATATAAAAAATTATAGCTTTAACAATTATTTTATATCAAAAATAATTGTTATTCATTTAAAATATGTTACGAAAAATTACATAATAAAATTTTAATAATTTAAGGCTGATTTTAAGGCGAATTTACTAATTTAAATATTAATTTGAAAAATTATTTACAACAGAAACTGCTATTTTATTCATATAAATACTTATTCATTCACACAGTATCTGATACGTGCTCAAATCTTTTTGCTTCTTATAATATTCAGTCCTATCCTATATATCCTATTGTTTTTATCGTAAGTTTCCTACCTAATTATGTAATTAGTATGTTTACTTGGTTTACGTACATGTTTTACCGCATATCAGGCACATAAAGTTTCAAACATTTTTAGCTTTAGTTTTCTCTTTAAGTAAATTGGTAATTCTTTTGAGAAAATAAATATCTTAATTTTGGGATTTGAAATATACGGTATTTCAAATCCCCAGAAAGACACAACAACAACAACACCAGCCTATTCAGTCCACTGCTAGACATAGGCCTCCCCTTAAGAAGGGGGATATGCACATAATCCCCACGCTGGGCATGCGGATTCGGGATCACAGGGCACAGCTTCTCGCACCGTCAACGCTGCTGCCCATCGTCGATCAGGGGATTTAGATGTGCCAGTGCTAGGCTGCACTATGCCGCAATCAGCCAGCCACCAGGGCTCCATTTAGTTAGTGGGGTTCACCACGTGCAGGTGCCAAAGTCAACCGCTTTATAGAATCCTACCGAGATCCCATGACCCCGTAAAGTGCTACTGCAGCGTCGAGCCCTTCATCAGGCGATGAATGGTTCGATGATGCACTAGCACTGCGGTGAGTGAAGGAACACGGTGTGACTTAAGTTGGTAGGCTGCCGAGCAAGCGACTGCTAGTAGCCTGCGGAGAGCCCGACAGACCCCTCCAACTCTCCCCGAGTTGAAATACATGAGTAACACATTTGCACACATAAAAAAAGGTTTTTGGGATTGGGTTTGGAACCCTGTAAGGGGCTTGCTCAGAACATGCTCCGAATCAATAAACATTCCGTACACGCTGGTATATTAAAAGCGAGCGCAAAGTTTACACATTTCGGTTTGTTTTTATGTTTTGTTGGCGCAGACTGTTTAAAAAGTCAACAGCGAATAAGGTTAGCGCGTTCTCATTACCGCCCGATGCCGAACTTGAATATTCATATACCGCCTACGCTCGCGCCGACGAGCTCGTAAGATACAAAATGATTTCTGTACATGTTTGTTTATTTCGCGGTGCTATTGTTTCATATACCTCCACGTAACGGTTAAAACGACTGTCTATTACCTATTTGGAATAAAAAAGTATTGGGACAAAAAACATAATTTATTACTTAACTAGCTCACCCGCCAGCAACTTTTTTTGGGTGTATTTTCTTTCACGTTTTCTAACTCCGTCAATTTAAAGAATGTCAAATAAAGTTGTGTGGCTTTGGAACCCAAGCCAGCCCAATCGGGCCTGAAAGTGTGGCGAGGAGGTGCACCATATGTATGTATGAAATGTAAGCAAACGATTAGTTTTTCGTTTATAAATCTGCATAATATAAACATTGTAAATGTAGCCTATGTAATTGGATTGTAAGCTATCTGATTTTACAACATTCATGAAAGACCGTTTAGATTTTTTCCCACCAGATAGTTCCAAAAAAAATATCTTTTAGCTTTTTTGTGCTTTACTAAATAAAATTTTGTTAAAAAAAAAAAATTATGCGGATTTTTTTAGCTCTACTCTTTTATGTGTGGATGCATTAATTACTATTTATTTTTAACATTATGCTTGTTTGGAGATGGTAACGGAACCTAGATTAGGCAGGTATTTCTAGCCATGTAGGTATCTCCATCACATTAAAAACACGGCTGATCTGTCATCTGTTAAAACTCAAAAGACAAGGTCTTCGCACCATCGTTTTTACCATCACGGGACACTTTCCTCTGAATAAACACCTCCACAACATCGAAGCAACAGAAAACCACTCTACAGAGGTTGTCTGACCGAACAAGAATCGGCAGCCCACGTAATCCTGGAGTGCTTGGGGGTTAATGTTACCCATTTCTTAAAGTTAGCACTGTCACTGTTTGCCGTTAGCCAACAGTAAGAGATGATATCTAATACTTTAACACTTTGAGTGCTGAAAACACACTTGCTATATCCAGCCTGCCGCATGGCGCGTAGCGTTATGTCAGGCCCGCATTCAACGTGCTAGTGTTCAAACATTGTTAACCTTTTGACAGATTTTTATAGGTAAGGTCATCATTATTTTTTCTATCAATTGTCGATAATTTATGATCAGTTTTTCGACAACCTTTGTTGCGCAATGGGTGAAGGTCTGCCTGAGACGCAGAAGGTTGCGAATTCAATTCCCACCGTGGGACAAATATTTGCATTATCTGCAGATATTTATCTCTGCGTATTTTCTATTTAAAAGGAGAATGCCGAGAACCCATACCAATTGCGTCACAACCGAACTTATCCCATAAAATTCATTATATATTTTAAATTACTTTAACATTTTCTTTAGTTTTATACACCGACGGGATTAATAGTCAAGTAAAAAAATAGTTTGTTGATTTGGTTTCCGCCGCACGCCGCCATTAGAATGCAACAACCTATATCTTATCATATATCATTTATACGTTACTATGGCAACAAACATTGATGTAAAGGGTAACTATGGCAATAACTCTCATTTTTAATTATTTTGACAGTAGAATCGATTAAAAACTTATTGGAGATTTTTTTGACGCAATCATTTTAGTCTTGGTACCGAGCGCCATACATCAGATGGCATTCTCTTTTGTATGTATTTACAAAAAAAAAAGGATTTATGTAGTATATCAGTCATCTGAATCTTACAATACAAGCTCTGCTTAGCTTGAGGCTACATGATGCTGTGTGATAGGTTCCAGCATTTATTTATCCAGGGTTACCCTATACATACGGTTTCAAACTCCGCATTATAATTTTAAAGATGAAACTAGACAATACATAAATAAAATATTTTTGCTGTATTATATTTCCATCGTAAACAAACCATGAAATCAGAATGTTCTGTAGCTTGTAATTTACAATTTTCATTTAGCCGAGTCATTCATAAATTAATTATATCTGAACAACAAGCAGTATCTGGAACGACTGAAGGGTAAGTGCGGGTTAATTGGGCCATTCTCATTTCGGAACAAATGAAATTCAAATACAATAAAAGCAAATGTTCGGTTCCATAACAATAACAATTGTCTCTGTGCCGTCGGGAATCGAATGATTATTTTATTCAAAAAGGATTTTCTCCGAGCCGAGGCGGCATATTACGATATTTACAAGAGTTTTCTTTACAGAATAAGTGAGTGCAGCTAATTTGTCAGTTCCGGTTGCCTAGTACGAGTTTTTTTGACCAGTTCGATCGCATTTCCGTTTACGCAAAGTAGGTATGGAAAGGAGTCACTGCCACGCGTCTCTCACTAGATGGCGCTGCCTCGAATCTATGTAAATTTGCGTAAATTGAAACGCGATCGAGCTTATAAAAACTCACACTATGCACCCAGTTCATTTTAACCTATGTAATAGTGTTTCGTCGCCACACAACAGTAAGCTTTTCCTAAGTAGGTACATCTTTAACTACTCCTATTATTTTTAGGTGAATGTGACAAAATTCAATAGAAATATCGAGATAATACCAAGTTATCGTTATTCATTAACAAGACCGATAAATTAAAAGCAAAGCAAACGGTAATCCACTCTCTGTATCAAGCAGTATCAATTGAAACAGAATTTGCGATCTGACGTTTCTTAATTAGTGTTGGGACGACACGGCTCGTTACCGATAATGGACTATTCACATCTATAGCGTGGCAGACACGTACCAGCACAGACGCAAAAATAAGTTTTCATACATTAGCGCCCTGCAAACGTAAAGATTGGACCGCGCATCAGGACCGCATTCCAATTCGCAGTCCGATCTGTACGGTTTGGACTGCGGATCAAACTGTTGTGCTAATGGCGCGTAAAGATAGGACCGCGCATCTGGGACTGATCACTGACGTGATGCGCTGTTAAAACTGTGAGATTTGCCTTCGCGTCGACATGCCAGATCGGACTGTCAGCCCCGCGCATCTACACGTACGTTTCGGAGTGCGGGTTGGAATGGCACGTGCTGTTTCCCGCGGTCCGAACTTTACGTCTGCAGGGCGCTATAATCTAGAGGCGTATTCACATCTACCGGATATGAGGGTAGCGTGTCCGTATAGTATGCGTCATGTAAAAAGATCGCTGGAAGAAGTGGAAGTTTCCGTACGGGTACATACCGATAAATTGTCCATTATGCTTCCCTTGTGCGTTCTTTTTACGATGACGCGATCTATACCATGGAATTACTAAAAGTCCTAATGTACAGGGCAGTGCTCGCTTTGAAGAAAAATCTATACTTTTTTATCTCCTTTAGAATAGAGACACAACACTTAGCAAAAAAAGTACAGATTTTTGTTCAAAGCAAGAATCATGATAAAACCTCCTTGGTCCGCGTTATGTACTGGCATCGATCGGCATTGTCAGGAATTAGTCAGCGCTGGTACTTGTCTCTCATAAGTGAGGTGGGTAATTTGGTAATATGAATGAGTGCATCAGAAGGAAGATTGTACAGTAGAAAATATTAAACAAACTTTTTACAAAATTAAACTGACTTCAATAAAAAAAACACTTTATATTGCTCTGAAAAGCGAAAAATAAACTTAATTAAATATTTCATTCAATGAATAAAATATAATACTATTATATATGCTAGGTACTCATTATATGAAGTCTGTGTCAAGCCAAGGACCAACTAACGGGGCCACCTGCATGAGGGACGACTCAGGTCGAAAATTACATGTGAAGATGAGGTTTTTTGAGGTTTGCGGAAAAAGTATCGATCCCTTAGGAATAAAATGTATATGTGACCACTAGGTGACCACCTAGGAAGTATGATCTACCAAACAAAAAAATCATCAAAATCCATTTATAATTGGCGAAATACATATAAACAAACAACATAAAGTCGAATTGAGAACCTCCTCCTTTTTTGAAGTCGGTTAAAAATCACGTGTCGAACACGTTACGCTTGACACGAGTGCCTAGTGCGAGTTTTTTTACCAGTTCGATCGCATTTCCGTTTACGCAAATTTGTATGCAAAGGAGTCAGTACCACACGTTTCTCACTAGATGACGCTACCTTGATTCCATATAAATTTGCGTAAACGTAAACGCGATCGAGCTGGTAAAAAACTCGCACTAGACACCCTGATACATCCCGGGTATATGATGTGAAAAGTATTGTCTGTCACGTGTCGTGCTGGACACGCTACGTGCTGGACACGCTACGTGCTGGTAGGTATGAATATTACTTTTCTATCGAAAACATTAATCACGATTTAGGCAGAGGTGGCATTTGGATAGGAGTACGTACGTGCCCCAATCATGCGGAGATATCCATCTTCCACTATTTTTTGAAAAAAGATAGTGGATATCTCTTGAAAATGAGCCACATTTTCCACCGAATCAAGCCAAAAATCGTCACGAAATTGTAAATTTTCAAAAGAAATTATTATTTCAAAGCTTTATTTACTAGCTTAGGTATTTGATACGTTTGTTAATCGAAATTAACCTCGATATGTAATACTTATACATAACCGATAATACGCCAGGGGTGCTTTTTAGTCAAAAAAAATATTTCGCAGGTGAAAGCCTAAAGGATTAAAATCACCCTTTTGGTGTCTTCAGTGCCACTAACTCATTCGAAAAAGAAGATTGTTTAATTTTAAACCACAACAAATAACACCAACAACACCAGCCTATATCAGCCCACTGCTGGACCTAAGTCCTTTCTTAGTAGGGGAGGCCTATGCCCCTACTAAGAAGTGGGATATGCCTATAATCCCCACGCTGGGCATGCGGGTTGTGGATCGCAGTTCACAGCTCTTCGCATCACCCACACCGCTGCCCGATGCGGTCACCGAACTTAGCTGTGCCAAAGTAAGGTGTGCTATGCCGCAATCAGCCGGCTGCCAGACAGCCTCGTTTGTAAGTTAGCAGGGTGCACCACGGGCAGGTGAGCTTGGCTTAAGTTCTGAAGGTGGCGGTTGGAACCCCTGACAACCCGTATGTCATTTTAAACCTTAGACAACATTGGCAAGTTGACAATTGACTAGTGAGCCTCGGATATAACGCTCTGCGTCATGCCGTGAGGTGGCACAACTGCTACACATAGACAGTTGGGTTTTCAGTACTCAAAGCCTTAAATGAGAATACTTGATTTCTTTACTCCATGTGTATATCGATAGTACGCGTCGATAATGTGACACAATTGGCAGCGGCATCGGGAGCAACGCTGGCAATCATGTGTTGTTTGGCAAACCTTGATAGCCCGACAATTAATTACAGTTATTATTTTAGCTGTGAGACCACACAAACAATATACTTTATCATGGTTTTAGATTTTTTGCTTAGAGTAAATTTTCAGACATATCTGTAGGTTTTATGGCATCGTTTTAAATATTTTATTAAAAAAAAAATCAGACTTCTCTTAATCATTGTTTTGAATATTTGAATTGTGTTATAATTGGCAAAAAAATGGTCATCGAGCATTACGATAGTTATACGACATGGTCAGCGTCGTAAGCCGTCAGTGGATCAGGCTGGGGTCAGATACCACGCGAGTGGCCCTAAGCGTACTGTTAATCAATTTGTCCAGAAACTTTAGGAAAAGTAAAATCAACGCAATAGCAAAAACAAATTGATTTTGAGTACCTGGAATGAATACTGGGTGTCACCTTGTAGCGTTTTGATTGCCTTTGAATTGGTGTCCCTTGTACAGGCGAGATAGGTTTCACCGAAACTGCGCGGTTTTGTGACGCAATATAAAACCGGGCTTTTGTAAAGGGTTTTTGAAAAACCGTGAATATTGGGTTGATCGAAACTGAGGCATGAGTCGTTTACATTTTGACGATATATATACATTTTTAGAAGTGGTATAGTTCTTTGTGAAGGGCTCGTCCGGGGAAGTGCTACTATCATGCCTATTTCTGCCGTGAAGCAGTATTGGTGTGTTTCGGTTTGAAGGGCGTGGGGTGCCGATGAAATTACAGGCTCACAGGCTTAACAATAGCATGCCTCAAGTAGGTGGACGCAGGGCGTTGCATCATAGAACACGTTCCAAAAATGCGTAACCTACGAAGTAATGTTATAAGTAATAGTCACCACTAAACATCAGGTGTTCCATGTGGTTGTTTCATCTACATTTATCATAAAAAAAACATTATATAACTATGCATTGAATTCCAAGGTTTTTCTCGTACTCAGTTATTTCACTATAGGAACAATCAAGTACACTTGGTTATATCAATTTTAAAATTAAATACATAATCATTAACTTCGCGGCAAATCACTTTATCAAAAAAGCCTTTGCCCGTGCATGGGCAAAAAGTGCTGACAATGATGATGATGGTATGAACTAAATTTAACTAAACTGGTCTCTGGTCTCTCAAGTTAGCTCAATAAATAATATAGGCCGACAATAAGTAATATGTTCAAAGTAAAGTCGAGTATATTCGATAGGTGCGTAAGTTATTGGTTCCAATATAATCAAAATGAATAATTATAACTGCTCATGGATGTTTCAGCCTAATTGTACGAAAGTTGATTTATTGCCCAATTACAATTTAAACAGAATATTGTCGAGAAAACTCTCACAAATCAATTAGTAAAGCGGTGTGTCGTCGTAAATTTGGTGTAACAGGAACCTTTGCAAAATACCAGAGAGCATATCATATATTTCAGGCAAAATTCCTTTTCCCTAGTAAAATATGAATTAATATTCCTTTTCACCGAAATAAGTATAAACGAGAACGGAAAAAACATTTATTATTCTGCGAGACGAAATATTGAAAAAATACCTTAAACATACAAAGCCAAGTGAATGGTGAAAGCTTGAAGTATCAACTTATCAATAATTGTATCCATTCACTCCATTAGTAACAGTATTAACGATGACTTACAAATGCACGGCTTCGCTCAGAACTTATTTAATTAAATATAGCCTATATGTTATTCTTGGTCTACATTATGTACAAAATTTCATCTCAATCCGACTAGTTTTGCCGTGATGGAGGAACTAACACTACACATCTCACACCTTTTTTACAAACTTTTGCCTTCATAATAATAAGTAGGTAGTGTAGAATATAAGGTCATAAAAACAATAAACTATAAATATAAGAGAAAAGGGCTTAAAATCTTTTTTCTTAGCAATCTACATCGGTTAAATTTCGGAGATAGATAGATAGATGAACTATTTATTGCACACAACACCAATTAAAAACCAAAAATTTACAAAAACAAAGAAATGAGATAGTTATGTAGGTACAGTACAGTACAGTCTTATCGCTTAAAGCGATTGGAGAGTGTGTAACGGAACTGTACAACTTGATTCCACCAGCTCCATTCCACCATCGGACAAGCAGGCGTTCTGCACGGCGACATCGCTATATGGTAGACATACCTCGTATGCGCACAAAGCGGTTCTCTTCCACCTTTATCAAGCGCACCGCCAAGGAGTAGAACGCTCTACCCGAATATGTGTTCCCCGATAATTATAACATGGGCGTCTTCAAGGCACAAGTGAACAGGATTCTTCTAGGCAAGCGTGCTCCATTGTAGACTGCATCTTCGCATACCATCAGGCGAATTGTAGTCAAACGCAAGCCTATTCAATATAAAAAAATACTTTACGGAAAGTTATTCATTTCAGTAGGTAGGTATCTATTTTCTCTACTTTACAAAGTCTTACGATTACTGTATTGCATGACGTCACTCACATCACACTAATATCATAAATACTAATGTTCGTGTGTTAATTAAGTGTGTGTGTGTGTGCAACTACGAAAGGGCTGATTGGATTTAGATAAAACTTAGAATGTAATAGTTTGTGACCTGGATTATGAATTTCTGGCTTCTTTTAATCCGGGTACCACGCGATCAAAGCCGCGGGTAGAAGCTAGTTTTTTTATGGTACCTGAAAACGGAGCAAGCACATGATAATCCTTGTTGATATGATATTAGTAAAGTTAAGACGAAACTAATTACATTTGTTAGGTACGCTTAACTAGTTATCGATCATTATGAAATTTTGAAATAATTTTTTATGAAGCGTCGGGCAAAAGCCAGTAATAATATACTTGTAAGATAATTGAGCTACTTCGATGTTGGCTACGTATTACTGGGTCGTGGAGGTCGGCCGCTAGGTGAGGGTAGAAAGGTACTTTACAGTAATCGCCACTTCATTAGGCGCCCGTTGTCACGACATAAGAAGTTTGTCTGCTGTAATCAGAGGGGACTAAGCTGACAGAGAACCCGAGTAAGTAATACACACTTACGTTGTAGGTTATTTGTTTTTATTAGTTTACCTAAGGGTGAATTCGAAAGGCTGCTGTCATGGATAGATAGCTGGATACGTCGACCTCTGGATAGGGCGCAATCGCGCTCATTGGGGGAGATCTAAATCCAGCAGTGCACTGTTATAGGCTGATAATGATGATGATGTTGAACCTCATGTCCAACCAGTTGTGTGCTAAGATCGCCACTGAGTTAACATAGGCAGAGGTATCATCCACATATATTGCCTCCTATATCTTCACGCACTTTGAGGTTCAAGAGGAATTTCCTCCCGCGAATAATCAAGCTGTGGAATGATCTCCCTGCCGAGGTTTTCCCCAGAGACTACAATATGCAGCGTTTCGAAAAGGGCGTTTAAACATTTTTGAAAGGGTCAGCAACGCGCTTGTAATAAATACCTCTTGATGTTACAGGCGTCCATAGTCTGCGGGAACCGCTTATCGGCAGGAGGACCGTATGCCTGTTTGCTGACTTGCTACCTATGCCCTGCGATCCCCCACCCGCATGCCCAGTGTGGGGATTTCCTTTTTCTGATTAGGGGATGCAAATATCTAGAAGGGGACAGATACAGGCTGGTGTTATTATTGGGGTGTAAGGGGTTCCAACCTCCACCTTCGGAACTCAAGCCAACCTCACCTGCCCGTAGTGCACCCTGCTAACAAACAAACGAGGCTCTGGCGGCCGGCTGATTGCGGCATAGCGCAGCCTAATACTGGCACAGCTAAATTCCCTGACTGCCGACGGGCAGCAGCGTCGGTGGTGCGAGAAGCTGTGCTCTGCGATCCCCAACCCGCATCATGCCCAGCGTGGGGATTATGGGCATATTCTCCTTCTTATTAGGGGAGGCCTATGTCCAGCAGTGGACTGATATAGGCTGTTGTTGTTGTAGTTGTTATTATTGTTGTTGTACGGGTATGTGCATGTAAGGATGATTTTTCCCTGCTCTAACTTAATTAGCTAGCAATTATGTGAAGTAAACGGGTGTGCGGTCAGCAAATGGCCGAAGAGGCTTTGATGGTTTGTGAATTGGACCCTTCCGACTTCATAACGATAATGACATGGGAAAATGCCAGGGACGGTTCGAGAATTAGTTCAAATAAATAACAATAAAATAAAACAAATATTCAAGCTTTTTAAACTTGCTTACTTTAACTTAAAAACTTTTGAAACATAATTCTGACGCAAATTGCATTGTTCGATTGAATCGATAAATAGAAAAAGTTTTAGTAATAAGACCACACCATAGCTCACTAGCCTTAGTCCACTGTTGGACAAAGGCCTCCCATAATAAGATGGAGGATATGCCCATAATCATCACGTTTGGCATGCGGGTTGGGGATCTTCACAGCACCGACGCTGCTGCCCGTCGGTGGCCAGGAAATTAAGAAGTGCAGGTGTTAGGCTGTGCCTGCGGCTGTGCTATGTTGCATTCAACGCCGGCTGACGCCAGAGCCCCGTTTGTTATACAGCAGGGTGCACCACGTGCAGGTGAGGTTGGCTTGGATTCCAAAGATAATAAATAAATAATAATGCTTGTATTATGGGAACCACATGATTGATATAATACAATGATATAATAGATGGATGTTGGAACCCCTTACACGCCAATAAGACCTGCCTAAATAAATGAAACTTTACCATTTTATTGTATTTATACACTAGCTGATCTGACAGAGGTTATTCTGTCCAAATATGTTTTCCTACACATATGTTTGTTCGTTTTAAAAATTCTATACCTACAAAGAAAAACTTTCTCAGCTTTTTCGGTATTTTCCAGATTTCCGGGCCAACTTTAAAGGCTAGCTAAATCGGTCAGTGTCAGTTGGTCAGCATTTAACTGTTTATAATTTAACCTGTAGCTGAAGTCCACTGTTGGACATAGGCCTCCCCTGATGAGTGCCATTGCGCCCTGTCATCAGTTCAATATTCGGTTACCATAAATTGATCTTTTATTTTATTTATTTATTTAATTTTGATCTGAGTATGTTCAGTAGACATACATACAGTGGATATAATCTTAATACTTTGTCGGAAAATGCATGCTTGCAATATTTGAGATTGGACCCGTTTGGATGAAGCGTCCTGTCTGTATTGCACATCTTGTTTCGTGGTTCAGTTAATACGGAATATCAGACAGATTCAATAAATAATTCAATTTATCTTAGATTTTCTAAGGAAAATTCAGAAAGATTTTATTATTTTTATGTTCTTCAATTTTATTTTACTTTGAAACTTGTGTTAAGTTTGTATCAAAGGCATTGTTTCAAAACAGTTTGGGTTTGCTTTTATGGTTGAGTCGAATACTTGAGAAATGATCGAGACGCAAATATATATATACTGGTTTAACACGCAATCGAATTAAGCCTTGATTTTTTTACGTAAAGCTAAAGTTTATTAGTATTTTTTTCAGACTACATCGAAAATATTAATAAAAATGACTTTAAAATTAGTAAAAAGAACGTAATCTGCATTAATGGGGAAACTCAATGGGGATAGTTTGGATGATCAAAATATTTCTCAATTGGGGAAATATCTTTCACCATGGGTAGATGGTAGGGTTAGCTTGTAAATACAAATAAATTTAAAACTGGCTCTTGATTAATTTAATTTTTCAAATTAAGATTTATCAGGGATGTCGTATTGAATTGGTTGCTTATTCAAATTCATGGATAGTGAATAACAATCTTCTGATTTCTTGACTAAAGTGTCTAAACACACTATAACCAAAATTACGCGACGTAAGTTTTGCATGATTACGCCTGCAATGCTATTTGAATTACAGATGCATACAGCCGAACTTGTCAAAATCAGTCACGTCGTCGCTACGTCGCGTAATTTTCGGCATAGTGTGTTTAGACGCTAAGAGTACTTTTTTGCTGCTAAAACAGTGGATATTTTGTTGGGTCGATGCGATTTTGCTATGTCACACACCGTTTTTCTCTCTTTTTTTGTTATTTATCATTTTTTTGGTTATTGTGGTCTGTTGTAAACAAATTATATGTCTATGTCTAATATGGTACTACGCAAGCCTAATCAATCTTACCACATCCTAGGGCCTCGCGTATACAATGAGTTAAAGTTACTTTATAGCGCTGTATAACATATATAGATAAAATTTATAAAATAAACAGTAGACCTAAAATAAAATTGTTACAATCGACAGAAAATATTGAAACAATTCAAATAAAAGTTTCCTTTAGGCTAATGTAATCACGCTGTTACTAAATAAAATCAAGTAAAATATAAGATAGCGCAAGAACCGTTGTCGAAATGCTCACAACATGAAGAGGTAATGAATAAGACTATGAAAAATACAAAGCACTCAGCTCGATGTAGCAACAAGTGCTATTGTGAGCTATTGTACGCTGGTGCTTTTGTACCAGCGATAGAGCTTGACCTGATTCAGTTTCGGACAAACGGATGCAACTTTAGCTAGAGCCGAATATCGAGTGAAAAGTGAAGTGGGAACTGTGGTTAGAACGGAAAGTCTTATCGTCATAATTGTAATGAAATCAAATTTTTAAATATATTGTGAATTGTTGGATTAATAGGAAACTTTTGAAGTATTTGGCACTTACTCGCAAATCAAATATACAATCCACCAACTATTATGTTTTTCGAAGATTTACGTATACTAGCTTCCGCCCGTGGCTTCGCTCGGTACCCGGATAAAATGCAGCCTATGTGTTCCTACTCCAGATCAAACATTATATATATTCCAAGTCCAAATATGTTCAGCCCTTACAGAGTTGAGTGAGAAAAAAACAGTCACACAAACACAAACTTTTCCATTTTTAATATAAGTGTAATCTGATGATCATAACCAAAACAGGTGTTGTTTTTTAATTAAAAAAATTCCGGCTTCGGCCTCTAAAACATACTTTATCCGACACTATGGTTCTATAGTTTGCTGTTTTATTTGCACTGGGACAGACCTATTTGCATTTAGAGATGCCAGTTTCTCTCAACTCGACATGCATTCTTTAGAATACAATAAAATAATCATGCAATGTATATACTGTATTAGTGTACTTAGTACAGTGTTGTGTTCACCAGACAATAAAAGTTAGAACTTGAATGAAAGGAACATTTTGCAACAAGAATTTGCAATTTTAGGTATTTTTGTTTAGTAAGATGTAAGGGTCTGTAATGTCTTGTAGCATGATGAGTAATTATACCATTAACATAAAATGAATACGAATTTGATTTATCACGTTGATTAAATTACCCCCGCAAAATTTAATGCAAATATCAAAATGAGCATGCAAAATATTTACGAATTAATTATTATTTCGCTACAAAATTATTATATTTGCAATTATTACGCGTAGAGTTGTCAACAGGTCAGTTTTGGTGTTAATTTGTAAAATTAAAAAAGTTGTGATTTTTATTTTGAGTTTGGAATTTTCGGTCCGCTCCATAATAAGTAATCAAATAGTAATAATAAGTAGATTAATATAATATAATAAGTATTTCAATAATAATAATAGGTAGATATAATAATATATTATCTAGCATTTATGTACTTATGGATAAAATAATTAGTATCTACTTACCAGCCTATGAAAGGGTAATAAATATATTATGGTATGTTCTACTTATCTTTCTTCTTGGACTTCTTCAGAGCAATGCTAATGCTGATGACCTATCCCTTTAGTGTTAGCATAATAAATTGAAACTTATATACCGAATGAAACTTACCTACCTGTAATGAATATCAGAAAGTTCACCACTTTATGTCGAAGTCTGCTAAGTTAGACTAACTTGAGACGTTATTGATAGCTCAGGCTACAGCCGTGTTGTAAATAACTGCAACTACCCGCAAGATATGTGTCGCTTACCACCATAGAGCAGTAAACTAACCTACGTACTTACCTACTGCTAAAAAGGGCTTCGAACGCCAAAAAGCGTCGCCCCAATGACAGTATGGGCATTCGCTCTTTTTTTCGTACATTTTTTCGTAAGCTCTTAATCTTAAATAAAACAATTTCGTTTTTTGTAAGTATGTCTTTATAAAATAACCTCTGTCTGGCTTTAAGTGATCTTTTTCACGAACACAGATGCATGATCCTCGGATGAATTTGAGGAAATCTAGTGTTGTTCTAGCGTTGTCCGGCATGCCACTACTAACTGCGGGTGTGCTGAGGGCGAGAACGCGGCACCCCGCGCCCCACCTCTTCTATACATCGTCACACCTCCGCCCGACGCCTCTTGTATTGCTCCCGCGCCTAAGGAACGCTTTGAATCCATGTCATTGGAAGTCAGTCAAAGCTGTCAGTCAGTCTCAATATAATTTGATAAGTATGTGTAGTTAGCACAATAAAGTACTATATTTATAGGCTCTTCAATAATAAGGGGCAAGGAAAACTTGACAATACCTATTTATTTCTGTTTTTTTTTTTAAATATCCTTTAGAATTTTACTAGTAATCTCAATAAAAAATATATCTGAGATATCAGTTAACGACTGGAATTGAATAGGTTCAGTATTTCTACTGCAATAAAAATGCCATTAGAACGTAGCTAAAACAATTAAAGTACGATTCCAACGCGAACCGTAGATACTCCTGCGTCTAGTATAGACCCAGATGCCTTGTAAAGTCCTAGGACTTACGATACAGCCTCTAAAACGCTTTAAAACACTAAAGGGTAGTTTAACTACCGGCGAGCGGAGGCGAAGCTTTTAGCCAAATTAAGTGCCGATGCCAGAAATAGCTGAGCAACTACTGTTATGTTATTATATACTAGATTATTTCAGTGAACTAGTAACGCAGTATTACTTGTGTTCTTGTAAATAAATATCATTTATCTATCACTTTACACATTATTACATATTACTAAAGTTTAAACATAATAACAAAATAGGCAGTACGCATATAATCAAAATGTGTCCCGTCCAAAAAAACAAACAGAGCCAATGTATATTTTAGGTTTATTCCGTTTTGTGAATTGCTGAAATAATTTAAATTCTAAAACAGCAGACAGCTTTAAATCGTATTTCAATAAACGTAAACGTAAGGTAGGAATAGCAATTTGATGCGCTGCGTTGTATATTCATCGGCTGTATTGTATAAATGTAATAGTATTTCAGTCATGTAGCACTTATACAAGCTCTGCTTAGTTTAAAACTAGATGATGCTGTGTTATGTAATGTATTTATAAGGCTTCGTCTGCGAAGTTTTTCCCTGCTGTCCCTTTCAGAAGCTTAATTTTAGAAAATGTTTTTCAAGTCTCTAATTACTCTTGACTACACTCAAGAACTAGACTTGCGTTTTAGGCTTGTGCGTTCAATATCTGTCAATCAGTCAGTCAGTCAGCTTCAGTATAGTTTTATATTATTTATATTTAGATTGGTGTAGGTATCCACCTATTTGATACAATTAATTGTACAAACTAGCTACTTGTTGGCCACTAGCTCATACGAGAAAATAAAGACCGAAGGTTGCTAAGCTGATTCTGAGAAGAGGATAATTTTATGAAATACTGCCCTAACACTGTTATTGTAAGGATATTAATGCGATTGGGATGGACGAATAAAGAACCATTAGAAATTATAATTCTACCATCTAATAATATTATATTATAAACTAGCTTCTACCTGCGCTCGCGGGGTACACGGATAAAAAAAGCCTTTATAAAGTAACTGGTCTGTAACTACTTATGTGCAAAATTTCAGCTCAATATTTTTGAATTTAGTTTCTTTTTTGTTTGGAAGTTGATTTGAACGAAAGTATTATAAGCTATTCACATAAATAATCCGTTTAGTAGTTTTGGATTTAGTTTGTTTGAAAGTGACTTGATTGAGAGTTTTTTCAGCTTTCATTCAAGAAAGTCTGTTCATCAATTTGAATGATCATCAGCTCTTTGCTTGTTGATGAAGAGCCTATGTGTGAGAAACTTCTGTTTGATTTAAAATCTGCAACCTTCTACTTCAATTTTTTTGCAAGAACATGGTATCCTTCACGTGATGCTGCAGCATTACCTTGAATCTGCAAAATACCCAACTCCTCACTACCTTATAGCAGAGGCATCGTGATTGAGCTCATTGGAATGGTCTCAATGAATAAGTTTAATAAAGATGATCAGGATCAGATGGTAGAGTAAAAATAAATAAAAATGAGACTTCTGTGTCAAGGGTTTTACAAATGGACTCCCTCACACAGAGTTTAAATTTGAGGAAACCTTCTACTCTATTCTGTGGTTTCACAAGTCATATTTTCCGCTCCTTTGCAGCTGAAATATTCCCATGGTGTTTCTTATATTCCATAATGGAACCCATCAAATCTTTATGAAGGGCGTACGCCGATACAAATCGTAAATGTTTTACTGGTTTCCTTATTTTAGGAGATATTATTGGTTCGCTGGGCTCGCTAGTTTTAGTGCAAACAATAATGGAATTTCTGGGATAGGCCGAGATAGGTTTTTATATTACTTCTTTTACAGAGGGATCGACAGAATTTTGTAAATAAATCTTCAAATACCTAAGTACTTAGATTGAAATGAAATATATATATATATATATATATATATATATATATATATATATATATATATATATATTAGCAATAACAAAAGTAAAGTACAATATGTTTTTCTTAGAGGTAGGTACCTACTAAACAATGATTGCTGCTTGATTTAGATAGAATAAATGTCTAGTGGTCTTCACACTCCTGTATCGTGAAGACCTAATTCCCGATTTATCGAATACTTTACAATATTGTTATCCTTTTTATTTCAAAAATATCCTACGTATAATTTTTTAAGCGTTGTGGATTAACCCTTGACCTCGAGACTTGCGTGGGCAAAGATGAGGTCTTCGATCGATGGAGCGCGCTTTCACTGAAAATGACTAATTGCCTATTAACTCCCTGTTTGAAGAAGTCTGAAAAAGAAAAAAACATATTTAAACAGATGATTGTTTTTATTGTATTTTTGAATTGTTGAGGTCTGAATATTTTGTGACTTCTAGTTTATAGCAAAACTGAACGTATTACTAAGTTCTATATAACTTGACGCAAAAAAACTAAACTAACGAGCTCAGTTTTGCCTTCATCTACAAAATCCTAGGTGGAGTTGGGTAAGTACTACGTTCGCAAGCGTTGTTTAATTTAAACTAGCAAATTGAGCAGCTTCGTTTAATTCATATTGGCTCCTGCCTCAAGTCTCGCATCGTATTTCAGCAAAAAGTTCCACGGAGTTTCAACTCCAGACAGATTTTGTCTAAAGGCTCTGCGCAATACTGCATAAAATAGTTTCCGAGTTTGGCAAAATCGTATTGACACCGTTGGTACGTGCTAAGTTGCAACTAGGCCGGGCCAAGTTGCAAGAGAAAGTTCAGTAAAGTTGGCAACTTTGTCTGTAAACAAAGTATTAGTCATGTCGGAGGTGAGCAAAGTTACAGCTTTATTCGTTAGCGAGCTAACTTATGTAACACCTTGTAATATTAATGTTTTGTTTGGTTGTATTTTGTGATAAGAGCATTTGAGCAAGTGTGGGTACTTATATTCAATATGTCATAGAAAATATGCTGTTTACTTGGAACTACTTAATTCCTGACTAACTAAAGATTTTAAGTAAATTTAAATTATAATAATATTTCGAATTTTCAATTTTCGTATAAATTTTACTGTAATTTTATTTTGATAGAATCATTATTACAATTTTTTTATTTAACTTCTTAAATGCTTTGTAATTTAAAACATTGTAATAAGTAACGAAATAAACAGGATATTATTAAGCTATTGCATAGCTTCTATCGAGGGCCTTGAGCGCGGGGACCGAATCCAGAAATTCCGTAACGAAAAAAAACCTCACGCTCCCCACTCCGACGGGCACGGAGGTGTGGCTTGAAGGCCGTGCATTGTCTAACGTCGTTTCTTTTCAGCAGTCTTCGACACGGTGTTTGTGTGCGTGCAACTAGACGTATTTTTATTTAATAAAAGAAAAAAAAATGTTTTTTTATCGGTCACCACGCTCAAAAAGTTCAAAAATTCAAGTTACACCTTGAATTAATATCAAAGAAAAATAAATACTGCATAAATAAAATAAATAAATAATTATAATTGCATAAGTTGATACAAAATGCTATGCAATAGCTTTACCGCGGCAGTCCCCGAGTGCCACACGTCTTTTTTATTTACAAGATACGCCCAAGAATTAAAATATCTAAATAAGCTTTAAAACCTCTTAGTTCAGGCATTTATACCAATCCAAAATAAAATAAATTCCTACCGCTGTTCGCACATAACTTGCGCCGCTTCCACAGATTTGCATCGAGCGAAGTTTCGCGCCAGCAAAATTGTAGTAAACAGGATTAGTGACTCCATTGTTGGCCAAACTCCACCGCCATAATTAACAAAATCCCATCGTTTATTGTACAGCCGTTCTGACTTAATTGAATTTGAAATTCAACCGTCACTGTCTTGTTTTGCAACAATGATCAAAGTAAATTGAGGCGTCGGTCGGCGTCGTCTCTCTGTTCCCGTTCATTAGTTGTTTGATTTCAGAAACAAATTTGAAGTAATTTACAAATCTAAATTATAAAATGGTAAATGGACTGACTGGGTAATAATATCAACGCATAGCAAAAACGTAATAAATTTCAAGTTTCTAGGTCGAGTATAGAGACTTTAAATTTATTATAAGGACGAAAGAGTTAGACAGATAGATCGATAAACATTTGTTTGTTGTACATCTTTATGGTATAAAATGGTAAACAAACTGACTGGGTAATCAACGTACAACACAAACCACTGGAACTATTAGTTGTATTATAAAGACGAGAGTCAATATTACAAACATCATCACGAGTTTTTCGGAATATATCCGGAGAAAAGGTCGTGATGGTGTTTGTAATATCTAAAACATAATAAAATATTCGAAAATTTATTCAGGCAAAAAAGGTAACAGAAAAAATTCAATACTCATCACAACCAAATACTGTTTTATAAGTAAATCGACTAACTTTGCCGCCAGTTCATACAACCATTCCCTCTTGAAATCCTTATTTATTAAATATAAACGGATTTCCTTTCCGTAACTCAATACTTCTGTTCCTTAATTTTTACCGAAGTAAAGTCAGGCGTCGAGCCTCACCGAATTAACATCAAGTAAATCAGATTCTTATGACAAAGTATCCAATACACCCTTCGTTACGTTCTTAGATATTTTTAGAGGGGACGTGACACAACTTTGCTTTTACCTTTCACCGTCTAAGGCAATAAATCCGTATCGATTCCTTCGAAGCCTCCGGAATAATAAGAGGAACAAGATAGGCAGCCCATCTTCGAGTTGCCATCAAATTTTTATGACGAGAGTGAACATGGTGCTACTAGTTCATGAAATCCAATAAAATGAGACGCCCGAATAAATAGTTTATTTCTTTGAGAGCAGAAACATGTTTAATTTTATTTCTCGGAATATTCGAGATTACATAACTGATATTTACAGCTTTATATTATGGTCATTTTATTTGTTGTCGCTTTTTGATTTTCGTGTTAACATTATATACGAATGATGAAGAAAAAATATTCTTTAAGACGCTGTATAAGATAAGTGTTAGTTGAATACTCGATACCTAGCTCCTGCTAATTAGCATCGATAAATAATCATTATTCATTCTTTCTGAACTTTGTCGTGGGTTTGATTCTTACTCAGAATAATGACTTCTGCGGTTAACACATTAAAATTATGTTTGCTCTGTGTCTGGGTGTGTTATTAGCATCCAAGTATGTTTATCATCTGGTACCCATTGTACATACAGGCTCTTTAGATAAGCCATTATGTGAGATATTACGTATCCTAATTCTATTCTTTTCTATTAAAACAACATAGAAAAATAAGTGATATTTGAACCGTAGTAGCTTCAAATAAATAGCAAAATACATGAACCTATCTACTTTACAGTATTCTTTTCAGAAAATCCCGGTAGGTAAGCTGTCGACCTTTAATTTTTTACCAATTTTTACCTGTTTCTTTTGATCCCTGATTACAGTCGAGTTAACACGCTTTTCAGTTCTCAAAGAAAATTCACAACAAATTATCTTGTTCACGGTAAAATCTCAAAAGAATTGATCGATCGAGAAACATCACAATTTATTTAACAACTCTCAACTTTTAATAAGCTATGAAAGCTTTTGAAGAAAACAGCCAACAGATAGATTATGAAAATGTTTTTGCAACCAATTTCCAATATCGGAGGAGATTACCCGGCCCGAGCCCTCGGCGCCCGCCGCTGAAGATTACGGGCCAAGTCAAATAAACTAAGGCCGCTAGACTTTGTGAACATTTTAGGGTTTAAGTCTTTTGGTTTTGTTGAAAGGTTTTGTGTTCAAGAGGAGATTGATGGGTATTAAGCAAGTGACTAATAGATATTATCTAACCAAATAAAGACCTTTACTAAAGTCCATAATTAGGTACTACAATTAGAGAGGAAGGAAACATTATTTATGTTGCTACTATAGTTTGAATTTCATAGTCATTAAAAACGACCTTATCTGTAATGATAGACACCGCGCTATTCATCATTATACGAGGCTACCATTAATGACAGAACCTATGAATTTGAAACTACAAACATCGGGCCTCATTCCCACTAATGAGTCCCATCACCTTGAAGCAAACAAATATACAGTTTCAGTAAAAACGAGGGTCGAAGGACGAAACTTTACCGATATAAATTGCATAGCACAACTTTTCAAATTAAAACCTCGGCCGAGACAACTCCTGCAATCAGCCGGCTAATAGGAAAAGTTCAAGATTATTGCCTTCCAATAGCTCTTCCATAGATTCGACTTTGTCTTTGGAAAAATGATTGCACCTGTGTCAACCGATGTTGGACCGATGTTGGACTTTGCATCGTTTGTTTTAAAGTTCGTTCTCTGTCGATTTGATAAATTTATGAGGTTTGTAGGTCCGCGACTCATAACTCGATCGAATTAGGTATTAAACAGATAAATAATTTATGTTCAGCGACAATAATATTTTATGGTTCTTGGTGATTTTGGAAAATCAAATAAGCCTAGTACCTACATAACTTTACGAATCGTTATGATCTGCTTATGATTTAAAATATACAGCTTATTACCGAAGTTATTCTGCGGAAGAATGATACGTCATAGAATTACAAATAATAACTAATTAGAATCCTCTACCGGATATCGTTGACTATAAATAATGGAACATTCGATGCAACTTCCGGTATTATTCAAATTGGATTTGCAAACTATTTGTTAATAAATTAATACCGTCGACTGAACGTTCATTAATTACCTGAGGGCGAATCACGGATATTTCAACCTCTTGTATAGTAAAATTTTAGTCAATGAGAAAGCGTTATTTCTCTTTGCTTTGTCACTGGCCAAAGTTTTACGATACGTCACAGTATAAGTGTTTACTCTTTACTTACTAGCTTTTAATAAATAGGTGCTTCCGATGGCCTTAAAGGAACCCCATAATGAATTACGACATATACTGAACCACGGTCAATATCGTAGCCATCGACATAAAATTGGTAATATAGCACATATATTTAACATAAAACGTAATAATCTATAGAATTATAAAAAAAGTTACTATTGGCGTTTCTCACTTTTTGCGCTTAATTCTTTTAAACTATCAAACGTATTTCATATGATTAAATGAACTTATTTTAGAAGGTTTGTAAGGTAATTCTACATTGTTGTACATGAATCTACATAATTCGAGAGTTTCTTATTTTAAGTTGACGTTTTAATATTTTTGACATTTATTTGTTGGTATACTGTACTATGAAAACCCAGGGCAGGTCGCTAGTAAACTATAAATGTAGTAATCGAGTAGGCAAGAGAAATAGTTATGGAAACATTAAATGTATATGGATGTCGATTCTGTTGTGCATTTTCCTACACTAAACTTAATTTAACATTTCTAAAAATGATATTAGCCCATTCTTTTAAATGCTGTCAAATTTAGTTTAAATTAAATTAAGTTTAGAAAGTTAAGTTTTTAAATTAAATTAAATTAAGTTTAGGGGGTGTACGGGGTTCCAACCCCTATCTTCGGAACCCAAGCCAACCCCACCTGCACGTGGTGCACCCTGCTAAACAACAAACGGGGCTCTGGCGGCCGGCTGATTGCGGCATAGCACAGCCTCCATCGGCACAGCTAAATCCCCCGGCCACCGACGGGCAGCAGCGTCTGTGGTGCGAGAAGCTGTGCCCTGCGATCCCCAACCCGCATGCCCAGCGTGGGGATTATGGGCATATCCCCCTTTATTAGGGGAGGCCTATGCCCAGCAGTGAACTGATATAGGCTGGTGTGGTGTGGTGTGGAAGTTTAGAAAAGTGAACTACAGAATCGACACTATTATCTATCTTCTATGAAATGTCAAGGTATACCTACCGTATAACCAATTACAATACCGATATTGAATTAGGATACAAAGATGGCCTTTCACGTCTTTATTCGTGGCCTAAACTAGCCCCTTAGCAAGTTACTAAGCCCCTTATAGATACTATTATTTTATGTTTGATAAAATAATTTGCTCTTGAAAAGCAAAAGGCACGGCCATGCGATCGCTACTAATAGACTCTTACACATTACTTTAATACTTTGAAAGCTCGAAATCTGTGAAGAAGTATTGCACTGTGAAGCCCCAGTGATTGCGATAAACATTAGAAATTAGGACGGCAAAGATGACCTAAGGTTTTCTTTTTTTTCTCTCTTGGCGTCGCACTGTTTATGCATTTGCCATTTTCATCGTATTTTGGAATAATGTTGTATAATTTTTTAAATAAATAAATAGGGAAACGTATGAATTTATAAAAATAACGAGTTTGCGATATTTACAAAAGGATTAGGAGGGTTAGTAAATGACCTAAGGTCAGGAATGTGTTGTGCTGGGCACATTCTGAACAAGGTGTCTTCGTTGCAGGTGGCCGGCGTGGTTGGGCGGGCAGACGTGCTGGCGTGCCTCTTCTTTCTCACTTCTGTTCTACTATATCACGGGTAAGTTTTATTGACTGGTACAGGAGAAAACACTCCAGTTTTACTTTCATTAAAAATATTATCAGGAAAGTACTGCGTTAAATTACATAAACTTAAATAAATAAGTAAATTTTTTAGTTTATAGACGAGCAGCTTTCGCTGATGAGTCTACATCACACAGTATCGAAATGTTCCAATTTATATATTGTAACTGTTTTAGCACTGATTTAATTAATTTAGTAACAGTTTGTGGGTTTGTAACCAGTTATCCAGCTTATTCTTGAACGAGTTTAATGAGGAAGCAGTAACAACTTCTTCTGGCAAATGATTCCAATTGTGAAAGTGTTTCCCAGTGTAGGTATTAAATTGTGCACGGCTTATTTTACATATATACTTTTTATATATACTTGGGTCTTTATTTTATTTCCATTTGCTTTTAGATCCATTTTCCATTAATCCATTTTAATTTCGTAGAGGTTACTTGGAGATCATTTTGTTCAAAAACTAACGAGGCTTGTGGCTCTCTAATTCTCAAGGCGACTTGTAGCTACCGCGTCACTTTTCAGAATGCTCAAACCTCGTTACTTTTCTTTACTTGGAAGACAATCCCTCCCGCAAAAATCCTACCATCGACAAACCAGAGAGCAAGTATCGCCCGTCAGGCCATCAGTTGCCAGACATAAACAATGAAAAGTACAGATTTACATCTAGTAAATATTACATGCTTATAAAATAAATTATACAGATTAAATAAATTATTTAAATAATAATAATGATTGTTAAAATAAATTAATCATTACTACAGGACCAAATAATCTTAATTCTAGCTTGGTTTATTGTCATATATGTTTAAAAGTGAGAAGTTTAGTTCATCATCATCATCAGCCTATAGCAGTCCACTGCTGGACATAGACCTCCCCTAATGAGCGCCAGTGCGCCCTGCCCTGAGCTCGACGCATCCAGCTTGTACCAGCAGCCTTTTGCAGATCGTCACCCCACCTGGCCGGAGGGCTAGGCAGTTTAGTTGCATGCCCAGCGTAGGGATTATGGACATATCCCCCCTTATTAGGAGAGGGCTTCTTCTAGCAGTGGACTGATATAGACTAGTGTAGATGGTTTGGATGTGGAGGTACTACACATACCAAATTGAGAGGAGCATAATTATCTTAGCTTGGTAAAAACTGAAAGAGCGATGACTACCGCCGAGAAATCCAGCCAGGTGGAGTAACGATCTGCGAAAGGCTGCTGGTAGAAGCTGGATGCGTCGAGCTGTGGACAGGGTGCAATGGCACTCATTAAGAGGAGGCCTATGTCTAGCAGAACTGCTACAGGCCGATGATGATGACTATCGCAGCAGTTTAAGACAGCGGATTCATCAAATTACTAACAAGTTTCATCTATAATAACAAGTAAGTTTATATTTACCCTCACGTTCAACTCGCGTGCCAGTTGGTCAAGACAACAAAACAACCTTCATCAAAGAAATAAACAAGACAGAAACATATGGTCGGGTCTGTCTCACGCACTGCTCGCCCCAGTCTACGAAACATGTCTCCTTGATGGTCACAACTTTGATTTCGATATAACAACGACAGTAGTTTCCTTGGCTAGTTGCTTCAAATATTGAGCTAAGCTTTCATCAAACTAAACTGAACAACAAGAAATAGTAAACAAGAACCCGCCCTGTCTTGTACGACACGTCGAATTGTTCCGTGCCTTCAGTTGGCAATTCTCGCATAGTTTGAGTTAGTGGGACAGTTTCGTGGCTTTCGGCTTTGTCCTGCGTGCCAGTCCATTACGGAATGCTACAGTGAACAAGGAATAGAAGGTGCTATGATCGAGGCAAACTGACTGCGTACGCCTCTCAATGTTATGCGTGTATGAGCAGGAATGGTTTTGGGATTGATTCTAAGTTTTAATATCTAAGATATTGTGCAGATATATACCCAGAGGTGTTGTGCATCAGCACTACACGATATTATACAGTAGCATATGGTACAGATAGAAGATTCTAGGTTCAATTTTTATTTGCATATCTAAATCTGAGGAATGATCTTCATGCTAAATATTAGGAAACTTAGATACCATCAACTTTGGATTTGTAGGGGGATCAGTTACAAAAATAGTAAGGTCATCACATCACATTAATATTATAAATCCGAAAGTTTTTGTGTATACAGTATATTTGTATGAGTATGTTTGTCCCCACTCAGCTCGATAACGGGGAAACGGATTTGGATGAAACTTGGTATATGCAACGTTTATGACCTAGGTTAACACAAAGGTAAATTCTTGTCTAGGTAACACACGAACAAAGCCGCGGGCGGAATCTAGTAAAAAAAATTTAATAAGCTTAAATGGTAGGACATTAAACTTGTCTTTATGACAGTGATCGAAGCAGTTTTTTTTTTTTGCATATGAATCAAGGTAAGTAATATGAAAATCACGACAGTAATTATTGGTACCGAAATTATATAGTTCTATGCTTATCCATTTTATTTCTGCATTTCAAGGTGTTTGCTATACACTTATAGTTGCCGCAAGTATTGAAGACATTGGGTTGTTAGTGGCTTTGTGAGGAGTTTGTACCTTGTTAGACTAAGGACAATATTGCAGATGACTAGACGTTTCATATTCTTCCATCTAAAACTATTGTGGTAACAAGTAACACAAACAAATGCTATTGTGTAAAATGTGAACAGGAGTGATAGTTTACAGACATAAGTTCAATGATAGAAACTAGATCAAGAAAGATGAATAAAGATTAAGCTTACTGGTTCTAGATATATCGAGAGAGTTAGCAAAGAGTAGTAGCAGAGTTTGGGTTGATGATAATGGGGACGTTGAACTATTTAGGTGTTAGTTTGATATTCTTTCATAGAATTCACAGACTACTATGATATTAGACGAAAACAATAATTAGTTATTGATGATGCAACTGCTTGGAGCTCTGTGCATTGTTTTAAGAATGATTATTGTGATAATTAAAAGACGAATAAGTATGGATGTGACTAGATAAACGAGTTGAGGGAGGCCAAAGAAGAGATGGATAGATTATGTGAAAGAGGATATAAGAGTGAAAGAGTGAATACAGAGTTGAAAGATAGGAGAGAATGGAGAAAGATAACATGTTGTGCCGACTCCATCTAGAGTGGGATAAGGGCAGAAAAATGATGATTGTGATATGGGTCTATTTGTGTTCCTGCCACCATCACCACACCACACCAGCCTATATCAGTCCACTGCTGGACATAGGCCTCCCCTAATAAAGGGGGATATACCCATAATCCCCACGCTGGGCATGCGGGTTGGAGATCGCAGGGCACAGCTTCTCGCACCACCGACGCTGCTGCCCGTCGGTGGCCAGGGAATTTAGCTGTGCCGATTAAGGCTGTGCTATGCCGCAATCAGCCGGCCGCCAGAGCCCCGTTCGTTGTTTAGCAGGGTGCACCACGAGCAGGTGAGGTTGGCTTGGATTCCAAAGATGGAGATTGGAACCCCGTACACCCCGTTCCTGCAATAAACAGAATTTATTTATGTATAAATACTACTGATTCGTAATGAGTAGCTAGCCACAACTGGCCGTGTCACCGCATGTTCTCGCGTGCTGCCATTGACCCGGATCATGACGAATGGTCCCGGAGAGAGGATCGATTGAACCGAAGGCTGGCGGTAATGATGACGGGAACGCATTGGCGCACGAAACGCGCCGACTATTACACAACTCGGAGGTGGCGGGGCCGGGGCCCCAAATTTCAGGAATTGTCATAATAAAAATATGTCGTGAGAACTGTCAAATTTCCATAGAGTTTTGGCAGTTCTCGCGACTTATGTCTAATGTTACAGTAATTTCTAAGCCTATGAAGGGCACGGGAGTTACATTACAGCCTCGTAAAGGTAGAATCAATTTAAAAATGGAGCAATAGAAACTAAGTTTCGATCTAGTAATAAAAATATGAAACGGAAACTATGTTCCTACCTAGTAATAATAGTTTTCTGGAAAAAATTGTCACTATTTACTTTTAGATTCTAGGAAAATTGTCTGCCTTTTTTCATACCCAACACTGTTTATATTCGAATTATTCAGTAAGTTTACTTACATAACGAATACGTAGGCTTATTACTCAAAGTTTGAATAGAACTAGGGTAATAGATAGATAAAGTATTTATTTGGCAAACATTATCACAATATTAACACAAAAATAACAATAAATATAAGTATTCGTATTCATATAGTTTATTTCCACAAAACAGGACATGAGTATACTTCAACACAAAGTAATAAGCTCCCTTCATAACCGTAGTACGGTTGCGTAGTCCAGCCTGCCGGAATATGGAAAAATTGTTTTTTCGATTTTCCGTTAAGATACTGTTTGGTCGACTGTACATCCTTGTTGCGCCCACGCAGACACCGCAGGCTATAAATTTATTTATGGCCCTAGCAAAGATTTGTGTGAACTTTTCATGAAAAAACTGGTAACCTTCTGAGTTATGTCGAGCTAGATATAATGAATGGGTGGGTAGGTGGCAGATATCAAGCGAACCAGCCCCGATCGTAATGTTGAAGTGTAATCAATTAGGATCCCTTTGTCGGATATGAACGTTCATTTCTGTTATTTATGTGCTTCCAGCGGGCATCCTACGAGGATAAACTTTAGTATAGATTCATTATCGATATTACTAACACTATACGCATTTCTTTCTGGTTAGCTAGGAAGTAAATCAATCTTATTATCCAGACAAATCCGTCATTTGCTAAAAATTTTTTTCACACCACCTGCATAGTTTGTTTTCTACAACTATTCATTTTGCACGATCTTTCCTGCCACGTACGTGCAAGGTTGTGGAACGAGCTCCCTCCTGCGGTTTTCCCTCAGAGCTACAACATGGGGTCCTTCAAAATTGGTGTATTCCATTTCCTCAAGGGCCGGCAGCGCATCAGTATCGGCTCTAGTGATGCAGGTGTCCATGGGTGGCGACGACTACTTCCCATCAGGTGGCATGTCTGTTCGTCTACCAGCTTTGGCATAAAAAATTACCATCATCACCTAAAATATATTCAGCATGCTAAAATTATCAACGGTCTAAAATAAAAAATGCATAGTTAAAAGTGTCAACTAAGCGTTTTGTAGGTATTTGCTTTAAATTCATAATGTATTTTTGTCATCAGGTCATCAGGTCGTCACAGAGTATGGTCAAGCATGGTATTAGCCGCGCTCAGCATGCTGGCCAAAGAGACGGGACTAACAGTGCTGCTGTTCAACGTAGCCTTCGACTTCTATAGATGCTGGAGCCATATAGCCAGGTAAATTAACAGGAGCTCAAGATATGCCAATGATCGTTGAATTAAAGAGCTCGTCGCATCTTCTATCTGGGCACCATTTTAGGATTGGTGAAAGCTTAGACATCTATTTGAGCGTTTTCGTTCTTCTAAAGATACTTTAAATGAGGTTTTTTGCTAAATGTGGTTTAGTGATCCATCATAAAAGCCTTGCAATACATTTCTAGGTCATCGTCTCCTACAAAGTGGCGGTGGAAATGTGACAGCTTTTTCGGCCGCATCATCAGAGCCCTGGCAGCCTTGGTGCTGCTGGTCGGTGTTAGGCTGGCCTTGCTGCAGGGCTCGCTACCTGCCTTTTCTCCGCAAGATAATCCGCCAGCATTCCATTCTTCCATCATTGTCAGGTGAACATTTCTTCTAACCGTATTATAAACCCGAACATGAGTAGAAAGAGTTATCCAGTGAAGAAACAGTCAAGGTTTTTATTTATATTTCATTTGAAGGTAATATCTAATAAATCTACAATGAAGTTAAATCTGTCTTATCCCGATTTGAAAAAGATTTAAATAAATATAATTAAACCTTTATTATAAACTAGCTTCCGCCCGCGGCTTTGGTTGTGCGATACCGGGATAAAAGTAGCATATGTGTTAATCCATGTCTTAAGCTTCTTCTGGGAAAGCTCGCCCCATCCTCAACCTCATCCTTGCCTATGCAAGCCTCGAGGTCAAGAGCTGGCCCATAATAAATTAAAAAAATACTATGTATTTTTCAAGTTTCATCCAAATCCGTTCAGCCATTACGGAGGGAAGCGACCACTAACATACTTACACACACATACTTTTCGCATTTATAATAGGTATTAGTGTGAGTGTGATTGCCACTTCCTTTTTGTCTAGCTCCAAACTCAAAAACTGGAGACAGACAACACAGGACAGGGCGCAATGGCGCTCATTAGGGGAGGCTTATGTCCAGCAGTGGACTGCTATAGGCTGATGATGATGATGATGATGATGATGATACTCAAAAACTAACTTTTAATAAATTTTGTACCGAACCAAATTGAAACTCTGTGCAATATTTACTTGAGAACTTCATGTACATCAATTTTGTTTTTAATTTCAGGATCATGACATTCTGCTACCTGGCCGCGTTCAACTGGTGGTTGCTGCTGTGCCCTTGGACGCTGAGCCACGACTGGCAGATGGGCTCGGTGCCGCTCGTCACCAGCGGCTGGGACCCGAGGAACCTGCTCACCTGTGCCGCGCTGCTGGCTCTGCTCGCCTTGTCCTACCGCTGTCTGGTAGATGTAGAGGTAATGCTACGTGGCATGACTGTTCCTCTATACAGTTTTTTAAGAAGTAAAATAAATAAATAAGATAAATTTATTCAAAAAACTATACAAGCTTATAACTATTTAATTTATTTAGTTATCGTAAGACAGGGTAGGGTTTGATAATATTTACTTATAGTATCTTGTAAGGCAATCTCTTAAGCACTTATAGGATTATTTTATTTTTCTAACCTGATAGTTCTTTATTGCATAAGATAAAACAAAGATGAACTAAATGCTTAATATCATTTTCACTTCTCTTGCTCAAAAAGTGTATCATAATAGTGTAGCTTAGGGGGTCTAAAACTCGAGTTTCATACCTCGGGCTAAAAAGTATTTTTTCTTTTTAATTTTTGTCTAAAATCATCAGCCCAAACAAAACATTCGTTCTCTTACATAGAAACTGGACTTCTTGGTGCTACGGCAATCTTTTTTTTTGAAAATAGAACCGTCTTGGTGATTTTTTATGAAGGTTGATTAATTTTTAATTAAATTTCTGAAAATTGTCTAATTTTGAATTGTTTTATTTTCTCGCAATCGAAGTGAAAAGTAGAGTGTTTTACTCGGGCCAAAACCACCCATTATAACTCGGTCTTGTCATCCTCCCTCGCTACGCTCGGGAGTATAACAACCTCGTATATAATGGGATGGTTTAATCCCTTGTAAAACAATCTTCTATTTCTTCCAGATAACTTTTGTGTAGTGTGGAGATAAATTGGTAGTGCTACAAAGATAAATGAAATAACCTGAACTTCTATTTGTTTGATTATTTTACAGAGACCATTATTACACACATATAAGAATTGTGTAAAACGAATATGGTGAATTTCCTGATGATATTTTTTGACAATTTCAGCTGCAGAAACATACTTCAGCAGTGGTGGGGCTGATGTTGCTCGTGATTCCATACCTCCCGGCGTCCAACCTACTCGTCACCGTGGGCTTTGTCGTGGCGGAACGTGTTCTCTACATTCCTAGGTAAGTTACCAATGAAATCTTTAACTATTTCACTATAAATGCGTGAAATAAATAATAAATAATGCCGGTAATTTTTCATTCAACTTCTTATAGCCTCAACGTAAGCAGTGCTTGTATTGTGGGCTCTACATTACTAATTTACTACATAGATCAATATTTTTGTAAATACATAGAAAACACCCAGACCCCGAGTCAAATATTTACAGATCACACAGACTTGTGGTGGGAATTTAATCTGAATCTGCTTCTTAGGCGGGCTTTCGTTGCGCCACTGAGGCTCTCAAACCTAGTCTATCTGTACTTTGTAGACACTTATGACCCAACTGAATATATGAAAGGCAATAATAATGTAACTCCATTTCATGAATTTAAAGACATGAGGTAGGTACTTATAGCCGGGTAATGCGAGCGCGGAAACACGGGCTAAATATAGAATCTTATTATTCTTACTAATATGATGTTGTTTCGTGCCTCGAGTAAAACAGAGGTGACTTTTCAGGTGACATTGCGTCAGTGACATTTCCTTTTGGGAATGGAAGAAAACATGATTTGATCTCCATACACACATGTGAACGTAAGGTCAACATGACGTGTTTTTTTGTTCTGCAATGGCCGCGGGCAGCCTCGCGAGGCATTGTACATTTGACACACATTTTCATATGAAACCTTGCGAGACTGCTCGCTTTGTTATTAGTTTTCGGTAAACAAACTTTAATTTAACAAGTATAAACTTTTTATACAAAATTAACTTAACTTAATCCTACTTCTTGCCCTAAAGAATTTTGAAAATTGGTTCACAATTGATGGAAATCATAGGGCGAAAATTACAAGTGAGGATGAGGTTTTTTGAGTTTTCCAGGAAAAGTACCAATCCCTCTGGAATAAAATTTATATGGGACCACCTGTGAAGAACTAAGTACTCTTTTAAACAAAAATAGAATTTTGAAAATAAGTTTACAATTATTGAAGGATTTATCAGTGAACATACATAAAAAAGTCAAAAAAAAGGTTCCGACGAATTGAGAACCTCCTCCTTTTTGAATTTGGTTAAAAACTAGAAGTAAAACACAAGAAGTACAACGCATAATACTAATAATATGTTTTCGCACAAAGAAACCATTATGCACATGTTCATAATTAAAAACAAACAAACCATTTGCAAAAAAAGTAATATTTAGCCAACAGTTGTTCACCAAATTGAAATCAGCGCTGCAGTGGTTGGATAGAACGGGATATATCGAAACCACAAACTTATAAGTTTGAATAGGTTTTAAATAGGTCTAGTTGAGAAATGTCATCCAGCTTGTAAAAAGCTGGGTGATCTAATTATAAAGGATATTTTTCTGTAATTAGTTGTACAATGAGGAACACAGAGAGAGATAGAGAGAGAATGTATTCTAACAGATCATGTGGAAGCACGTAACAGTATGTTACATAGCAGACTTGATGAATCTACTAGAGATTTATTGATTTATTTGGTAATTCTCAATGTTCCAGCGTGGGGTCGGTGTTCCTCACAGCGTACGGCATCCAGGTGCTGTGGCGACGAGCGAGCGGCAGGAGACTGGCCGTGATCGGCGTCATGGTTCTGGTGGCGACCGGCGCAGCAAGGACTCATCTCAGGAACAGAGACTGGCGTACCAGGGAAACACTGCTCAGGTATCACTTCATACCGAGCTCACTCGGCGCACTTCGTACCGCCTCAGAATCAAGTGTTACTTATCTTATTAGCTGAATTAAATTCAGTTCTTTATTAACATATTTAGACCCAAAGCTATTATTGTACTCCAGTTAAGCTTTTTAATAAAATACCTGACCCTATGAAGAACATGAAATACTCGAAATTTAAATTATGTTTATGAAAACAGTTTATAGATAAAATCTATTATAATATAGACGAGGCTGTTGTTGATAAGAATTTTTTTTTTTTAATTGATGACGATGCTATTGCAGATATTAATTGATATATTATTGTTAGTAGAAGTAAGCTAGATTAAGTTATTAAGATCAAATTTTATTACATTTTCATTGTTAATTAACGACCTATCTAAGTGCAAAAACTATTGTCTTTAGAGTAATAAATGAATGATTGATTGATTGACCCCACTACTTACAGACCATAAGGTTTAACTAACTTCATCATCATTATCATCACCAACAACCTATAGAACTCCACTGCTGAACTTAAGTCTCCCCTGAGGAACGCCACGAAGAAAGGTCTTGAGCCCTCTCCATCCACCGATTACCTACAATCTAGACAATGTCGTCGGTCCTTCTGGTGGGCTAACCAACTTAACCACTCTCAATCCCACTCCCGCTCTCACTCTTACTCCCTCTCCCACTCCCTTTCGCGCTCTATTTCTCGTTCCTGTTCTTTAATAAATGCATTAAAATCAGTCAATTCGTTCTCGAGATACTGATAAAAAACTGTTCCATAAATAAAATAAACGGAAAAAAATATGAAGAAAAATCATTTTCCCATATTTTTTGTCCGTGAATATTTCTGATGTTTTTATATTTATTTTGGATTTGTCTCCGCCCCAAATAGTAATTCATTAAAAAACTAAAATCGTTCCAGCCGTTCCTATGTTATGAATGGTGAATATGAATGGTGAGTTATGAATGTGACAAGCCCTACTTTGTTTTAATTTTAATAGTAAGAATGTTTCTTAGTAACATTAATTTGAGGGCACTGACTATTCGTTTGGATTATCAAGATATCAAGCAAACTCTGGTGCACTAAACGGTGCCTAAGCCTATTATTTTTATCTCCACTATACATTATGTTGCTACCATTTATCAAAGATTATAAAACCTGACCACTTCTATGTTGGAAAAACGAAGCATTTCGTTTGCAATAACAAGAACACAAGTTTTGAACTCACAAAGAATATGAAAAGATTGTTGAAACTTCAACCTCATGTTTTCAGAGCCGACCTCTCAGTTTTGCCGCACAACGCGAAACTCCACTACAACTTCGCAAACTTCCTGAAAGACGTCGACCAGCCGGAAAACGCCATCAAACATTATAAGGAGGCTTTGAAGTTAGTATTTTTTTGTTAATTAAATAGAACAAAGACATTATTTGTACAGAAAGCGTAAACTGCCACTGCCACAATTGCCAAATCTGCTACAGATGGTGACGAAGACTGGTGAAAAACTATGAGTTTCGTAGGTACAAGTACAATGTTGGCCAATGAGAAAGCGTAGTTTCAAAATTTATGTCTATTGACTGCTTAATTTTATCTTTATTTATGTATTTAGAATATTATATAGTAAAATATATGTAGGACTTCTTTTTTAAATAAAATTTATTAATTGTAGAAACTGTGTACAAAAAGATCTTGGGTGGATCAACAGTTTATATATTAATTATAGACGTAGGTACTATTTTAAACGTATCTATCTAGGTATGTAAGGTTCTAAAATTCTTGAATGTCATAAAAACATTTTTCTATGAGCCGCTTGCGGAGTTTTGTTTTAAATTTACTAGTGGGCAGTTCTTGTATGTGTCTAAGAATTTTATAATATACTTCTACAGACATGATTGAGCAATTTGTCTCACTTTGTGCAGTTTTAGCTATAATCGTTGTCTTTAGGATAATATTCTGTTATTTGTAAAATAAATAAAATAATATTCTGTGATTGCAGCCTATGGCCGAGCTACGCGAGTGCTCACAACAACCTGGGCACGCTGGTGCTGGCGTCGGGGCGCGCCGAGCACCACTTCCTGCAGGCCCTCAAGTACAACAGAGACCACGTCAACGCGCACTACAACCTCGCTAAGCTATACAGGTAACACTACTCAATAGTCAATACCTGGTTATTTGGGTCCTTTAAAGTTCCTTCCTTATTCGTAATTTAAGGTAAGGTCGCACCGATTGAAATGAGATGGCTTTTGCTAATAAATTAAAACAGCAAGATATTTCACAAGATGTTTTATTCTTCTCAATTTCACGGAGTATAACCTAAGAAAATAGCTTGCCCCGGTTTTACCCTCTTTAATCACCAGTTGCCAAACAAAATGAAACTTGGATACCAGGGAGTTGTCCGAATGCAAAGTCAGACAGATTGTTTACGCAGAATTTTTACCCGTTTATACCTTCCACTCCGATCAGTAATCCGGTTTCCGGTAGCACGGTTTTCCACACCTTAGCCGGACGCTGAATTCCAGTCAGGCTAGTAAACATTTTTCCTGAAGTACCAGGGTAGCAGGAGTCACAAAGAGAGATTTGAGCCAGCAGGTAGGTGTCAACTGCTAGACATAAGCCTTCCCTAATTAAGAGCACGATTGCGCCCTGTTCTGAGCTTGACGCATCCCGCGTCTACCAGCAGCCTTTCGCAAATCGTCACTCCACTGGGCGGATTGCGTCCTACACTACGTTTGCCGAGTCGTGGTATCCACTCAAGAACTCGTTTACCCCAACGGTTATCGGTTCTTCGGCAGATATGGCCAGCCGACTGCCACTTCAGCTTTTTAATTATATGAGCTATGTCGACAATTTTAGTTCTATGTTCTGACATAGAACTATTGAGTTATTTAGTTGGTTCCTCCCTGCTTCGTAATTTGGTAAGAATATTACACGTGAGACGGAGAATGACTACCGTAAAGCCAAAATTTAAAGAGTTAGGACCTAAGTAATATAAAAATAATCAGTAATTATCATGACTCACCATTATCATCATCACTATAAACCCTATAGCAGTCAAAGTCAAAGTCAAAGTTATTTATTGCGTTCATGTGTAGGTACAAAAGTTCTTATATTTAATGTATGTATCAACATGAGCCCAGGAAGGGCATGGCAACATTTAGGTTTACCTATGTAATAGTTACTTTTATACAGCTTTTTATAAGCAAGTATTAAATTTAAATTTAAATTTTTATTATAAATTTTATTTACAGCCTATTCCTTTAATACTAATAATAATATTATATCTACCTAAATAATACAGTCTACTGGTGGACATCTAATAAGCGCCATTGCGCCCTGTCATGAGCTCGACGCATACAGAATATTTTTTGTACATAGATAAATATATAAAAAACACAAAGGACTCGAGACAAATATCTGCAAATCTTAAAAACATTAGTCTCGCGGCGGGAATCAAACCCACAACTTTTTGTGTCTCAGGCGGAGCCTTGCGCCACATAATGCCGTCATGTCACAAATAGTACCTGTGTAACGGTTCTAAATCTAATACTTGTATTTTTAATAAAGTATTCATATGTCTGTCTATAATAATATATAAAATATTTAACCTTTAAACTATATACGCCAAACGTTCCTATTTTTTTAAATATTCGCGCGCGCACCGTCTATAGACAATCCAACGTTGCTCGTCAGTCACTTGTCACGTTAATGCCGGTTGACTAATGAGAACAAAGGGGACGGTGAGCTGTAACTACGCAGCAAATGACTGGACTGCTTTGTTATGTTATCTTTGTGAACTTTTAATTATTTACAAAATCTACAAATTCACACAACAAATTACTTGGTTTGTGTCTTAACCTTCCGGAACTTGTGAAACCCCAAATTGGGTGAGTGTTGTGCTTATTAAATTGTAAGTAGTTAGAATAATAGAATCATGTAACGGTTTTACCGGCTTCAACTTCATCTTTCCATTGTTATTCTTGCTTATTTCACCTCGTGATTGTAGTTGCTTTATTCTGTTTTATTTTATTTCAATCATCTTGTTTTGTTTCATACCACGGGGTCGGTACATTATCTATCACAACAATTTCATTTTATTGACTCTCATTATATAAAAATATTAAGTTCATTGTAAAAACTTAATATAATCACTTGGTATTACTGTCTAGTATAAGCTCACCTGTTTGACTGCCTCATCACTGAATACTATTATTATGCTAGATGCCATTGTTCACCTTGCAAGGGATGTCGCAGTCAAACTTGGAAACTAGACATTTTCTTAATGGTCTAAAAATGCGGGTTCCAGGGTTCATCCTACCGGCAGAAACACGGTTGGTCAATCCGTGCAATCCACAACATCACAATCATCACCATCATCATCAGCGCCGACCTCGATACGGATCCTGGACATATTTGCTGCATTAACTCTGGATCGACTCCCGCTTACAAGGCCAGTGGTATCGGCTAGTTTACTCAACGCAATTCGTGATACAACTCATCGACCCAACCTGAGATCTAAGAATAATTCCCTGGTGCGAGAAGCTGTGCCTTGTAATCTCCAGTCCGCATGCCCAGCATCGGGGTTATGCGCATATCCCCCTTCGAATAGAAGACCTGCAGCAGTGGGCTGAATCGGCTGGTGCTGTTGTTGTTGTAGTTATGAAGTAATCAGGAAAAAACGAGCACTGACTTCAACATCATGACAGTGTTATAAAACACGATTCTGCTACTGTTTAAGTTTTCAACTCAGTTTTCATCACACACACGTTTCATTTAATTGGTGCAATTTAAACGGTACAGTGCAATCGTAACGATTTCTCGAAACGTGTGTGCCACCCATTAGACACATTGGTAGTCGTAGTCATAAGACACAAAACTGCGCCAATTTAATATAAACCGTACCGTATTTACCGATTTACCGTATTTACCGATGCACTTGCACTAACATTTGTGCAACGAAGGTAAATATCAAACCTTATCTTGTTCTTACATTGTAACGTGTAAACACAATGTGCTTGTTGGTGCGCCGTGTGATACGTGCCTACCTCAACATTTGTACAGACGAGCACGTCACGTGAAAGTCGGGGATTAGGTTATCATCACAAGCGTTGCTAGCGGGTGGTTCAATGTCGTAGGTCGATAGCCTAACTACAAACACACGTACGACTACCTAAACACTACACTCTCGACTTGTCATAATGCACTCTCGACTTGTCAGAACATTTCCAGAGGATTAAGTTTAGACAGGGTTTTTGTGAATTGTTCGGACCGCACCGCGTTCCCGTAACCCCGCGCGTCTTAAGCCCGCGCTCCTCACAACCGCGCTTACCTTAGCACCGCACCTCTTGTCCCCGCGGCTTCTTAAACTCGCGCCTATTAACAGTGGACCTCATAATGGTGAGCCCTTTCAAGTTGGGGATTACAATGTGACACTCAACAGTCATCTAAATATTTTTGACATCACTCTCGGAGTTTGCCTTGTGTCGTAAATGCTCATATCAGTGACATTGGGTTTCTTGCGGCACTGGGTTTCTTCACAGTGCCGCAAGAAACCCACTCAGAAAGAAGTTATTGTGAAAATAAATACAATTACGATGAGCCTGTTATGCCCCACTGCTGAGTAAAGACCTCCCCACGATCCCTCCAGTCATTTCCATCTTGAGCTATTTGAACCCTCTATCGAAGGTGTCTCTAGTTCATCCCACCATCTTTTTCTAATAAGTAAAATTTGTATATCTTGTAAAATATTTGTCTGCAACTCCGTCACAGCCGCATTACTTATTGAGCCAACGAAGACGTCAAAAATAAACTCAAAAATTTACACCAGCAGCCTTTCGCAGATCGTCACTCCACCTAGCCAAAAAGCATCCTTCATCACGTTTGGCGAGATGCGGTTTCCACTCAAGATCTCGTTTACCCCACGTTTGTCGATCCATCAACTCATCAAGTAGGAATATCTAATCTAGAAACAAATCTTTTAGAAAGAAGAACCGCGTGCCCGAAGCCCTGAAAATGCTGGAACGCTGCATAGCCCTAGAGCCGCGCTTCGTGCAGGCCTACCTCGAGCTGCTGCTTCTCAAGCCCGAGGACCGGCGGTGGGTCCTCAACCAGCTGCTGCAGCTTGATCCCACCAACTGGGAGCATTACGTGCTGTACGGCAATTGGATGAAGGAACGAGGTACAATCCTCACAACACATATTTTTTCTTGAAGTTGGCTGCAAGAAGCGAAGTAGGTAGTTCCTATGTTTGGTCAGCGGTTGGGTCGAATTGTACCAGGATTGGTCGAATCGTTTGCTGAACCTAACTTTAAATCTCTCTCTCAATAATAATCAGCTACAAAGATTTGCAGGCATCAATACATAATTAGTTACCGTCAGGATGATGAGGTCACTAGTGTGTTTAACGTTGAAATGCTATCCAAATATTCCATTTGCTTCTATTTGCTTCCATCAATAAGAGATTTGCTTCCTTTGTATTTTAAAAGAAATTAAACATTTCAAGGTGACATTCATTCTGACATCAGATTGGCTGGTCGTAAGGGCAGACTCCTATTTAGGAAGTAGGTACTCAGGGAAATTATTGTTTTTGTACAAAGAAGGTAAAGATTAAAATCATTGGGTACCTTTACTTTTTTTCTTTTGCACACACAGATTTCACAATAATCCCGTCCATAGGTGTCAGATGCAAGGATACAAAGTCAAGAGATCATTACAAAATTTACATATTGCAATCGCAGATCAGTTCGTTCGAGAGTAAATGACTCCTTTACATAATAAATTTCTGTTAATACTGCAAGAAAATCATTATCAAACTTTATTTTTAGGCCTTTTACCGATCGCGATGCAGTACTACACCACAGGGATGCAACTAGCGTTCGCGCACGGCTCCACCCGCGGCGAGGTTGTCTCGCTGAGGGCAGCCTGCCTCGTACTAAGATCAGCGGGGCAGCACGCTAGGATACTGCAATTGGTGACGAGGTAACATTTATACTAAGAACATGTTAACATAATGCAAGATGTATGTCGATAGCGGGAGCAGAACAAACATCAACACGAGCTAAACTAAAAGGATAAATGAAAAATAAATTGATGCTCAGCACAGTCGGCATTCGAAACCCACGACCTCCGGATTGGATGTCAAGATGCATCCCACTAGGCCACCATGGCACTAATTTGAACTTTTAACACGTTGAGTGTGGGCCCGACTACTTCAATAATGACACATGTGTTTTCTGCAATCAGTGTAAAAAACACCCTAAAATAAGCACACTCATAAATTTTGATCAACATGTAACACGTTATTTTTGAGTTTTTATTTTTATCTATGTACCTATTTGAAACCTAGTGATTCGTGGACAAATCCTTCACTTGGCCAATGAATACTGAACTGAGTATTTTAACCGACTTCATAATAAGGATGAGGTTTTCAATTCGTTTGTAATATTTCTTTACAGATGGCACGTGGTACGTGATGACGGCCCATCAGCGTTGCGGCGTGAGTTAGCCACACGAGCGTGGCGTCTTCGCTCTGAGTTGGCTGAGCGAGCCGCCCTTTACACCAGACCAGCGAGAGATCCTTCGGTATATTACTATATCATCTATTTTAAACCATTAGTGGATGCTGCGTGACTTATATTCCGCGTCGAGGTTTTCCCCTTTGGAGATTGAATTTCAGAAAGTACACCCTAACACTGTGCAAAGAACGCACTCTAATAAGGAGAATGCCGAGAACCCGCACCAATTGCGTCAAAACCAAAACGTATCCTATAAAATGTATTATATTTTATAAATGACATGATTAATAATCAAGTAAAAAAATATTTTGTTGATTTGGTTTCCGCCGCACGCAACCTTTAGACTGCAACAACCGTTGATATATACTGTTACTATGGCAACAACCTTTGATATATACTGTTACTATGGCAACAACCCTAATTTTTAATTATTTAGACAGTAGAATCGACTAAAAACTTATTGGAGATTTTTTGTCATTTTTATAGACGCACTCACTTTAGTCTTGGTACCGAGCGCCATACATCTGACGGCATTGTCCTTTTTAATTCTCCTAGGAGTTAGTGCTTAGGCTGTGCGTTGATTATCAGCCAGTCAGTCAGATTCATTAGTTTAATCTACGCTTTAGAGCGGCCACATGCATTAGGATTTTCGTTTCGAAATCTCGATGCGAAATATCGAATTGGGATTCCATAAATACATCACAAACATACGTTTATTTCCGTTTGAAATAACAAAGCTCAGTTGGCAGACGCTAGTTTGCCATTGAGTTCAGGCATTTTCCGTGCGAGATTCCGAACGAACAGGTTACCTTGCCGAATTTCAAATCGCAGATAATTTCAAACGGATAACTACTGTACCTAGGTGATAGGTTCATAGATTAATAATGTTGTTTTTAAATTGCCATAGTGCGCGAGTGGTTATTCTGTTTCCGTTCTAATAAATAAATATATTTTTATGGATTTACTGCGTTCGAAATCTCGATACTCCGGTTTTTCGAAACGGACTTCCTACGGTATGATGAACATACGGAATAAACAAAAATAAAAGAAACTTGTTAGTTAACTAAAGACTGAGTTAATGAAAATAAATGACCTGTGCTAGTTAACTAAATACTGAATTAATGAAAATAAATAAAACGTGTGTTAGATAACTTTACACTGAATAAAATAAAATAAATTTAACGTGTCCCAGTTAACTAAACACTTAATTAATGAAAATAAATGAAACTGAAATGTATATTTCAGATGACATCAACCTGCCTCCACCACAGCCAGTTGGAGGTGTCACCAGAAGCATACATCAACATGAAACAAAACACCGAAACAAGAACATTACAAACGCAGAGTGGCGCGAAACCCGCGCCCGCGGTCAAAGTGAACAAAATTAGTTGCCAAAAAAACTATAACAAAAAAAGTGTTTCTATATCTGCTCAATACAAACACACTCATAACAAATCAGAGAGTGGACATAAACAGAAGAGTTGTCATTTGCAAAAGAAGAAGAAAATAAAGGACCCTGAAGCTTTTCCACCGTTTACAGACCACTTGATAAAGACTTATTAGGTTACTGTGATTTAAACTGTGCAATATTTATGTAAATAAAGGTTATTAATTGTATAGGAAATATATATGGATAAATAATGTTTATTTTCCATTAAAAAAAAAAACGAGTAAGAAACATCTTTATAAAAATAAACCTTGTTCGACAACGATTCTTGTTTTAAATGTAAATTTTTCAAGTGAGTATTAAAAAACAACTAAACTATTATTTTTACATGAGACTTATGTATCTCTTTTTAACTGTAAATGATTAATACCTAAATAATTTGTATCTTAAACTGTAATAGAATGTGCCATATATTTTAATAATAAATAAATTATTTGAGTTAAGATTTACTTACGAGTCGACATTGCGAAAGTTACTGGGCATACCAGGAAAGAAAGAAAAATCATTTATTGCCCCACACACAAACAAAAATACAATGAAATTGAATTTAAAATTAGTAAAGAATGTATAAAAATAAGCCCTGTCTCAGCATATTGCTGCATGGTATTGCCATAAGTGGAACACTATGCAGCGCTGGTCATTCTGACAGTGCCTTTTGTGGGGAAGAAAGGCCCAAGAAAAAGGAGACTGGCATGAACTAAGGGAGCCTATACCCAGCAGTGGGTGATTCCAGCTGAGATGATGATGATGGTGAAATGAAAAAGCTATGAATTACCTAAGTTAAACGCGATATGTCAAGGAATTGTACCGACAGTTTAAGAAACAGCGCTGTCACTATTGGCTTAAAATGTTGTAAAAACTCATAGCCAGAAGTAAAAATATAACAAGATCCAATTTTGTAAATATACTTAATGTAAGTGGTTCAAAATAAATGTAATACAAAATGCACGTTCTGCTTTAGACGTATCCATTTGTTTACAGACACAAAATAAAGTGATTTAAATATTTTTAACCATCTTTTATTATAATAAATATGTCCAGTGTGTCATTATAACCCTATACGTCCAGGCCTTGCGCGAACAAGTTTCAAAATTAGTGGTTTTAAAATTAATCACTTATTTACTAACACGCTGCTCATCAAATCGTGCAGCGAAAGTTTTTTTTTATAAATGAATATATTATAAATAGTGCGGCGCACATCTCACACTTACGATTCGCTGATGACATAGTCCTACTGGCGGAGTCGCTGGAGGAGCTGCAACAAATGCTGGACGGCCTAGCATCAGCCTCGCAAAAGATAGGTCTCGGCATGAATTTGGACAAGACCAAAGTCATGGTCAATGACCGAATTGATCCAAGTCCTGTCGTCGTTAATGGACACCTTCTTGAAGTTGTTTTGGAGTACATACTTCGGGCAGATATTGCAGTTAGGTAGAAACAACTTCGAGAAAGAGGCAAAGAGGATACAGCTGGTTTAGGCAGCATTTGGAAAACTACGTCAAGTTTTCTCGTCACCCATACCGCAAAGTTTGAAAACGTTTTCAATAAGTGCGTCCTTCGCGCATGACATACTGAGCCAAAACGGGGACAATCACAGTACGGCTAGTCCACCAGTATAAAGTCGATCAGCAAGCTATGGAACGAGCTATGCTCGGAGTTTCTCTGAAGGATAGAATCCGTTACAGGTATATCCGACATAGATCTAAAGCTGTTGACATAGCTCAGAGAATTAGCAAACTGAAGTGGCAGTGGGCTGGCCATATCTGCCGAAGAACCGATAACAGTTGGGGTAAACAAATTCTTGAGTGGAGACCGCGGCTCGGCAAACGTAGTGTAGGACGCCCTCCGGCCAGGTGAAGTGACGATCTGCGAAAGGCTGCTGGTAGAAGCTGGATGAATAGAGCTCAGAACAGGGCATAATGGCGCTCATTAGGGGTGGCCTATGTCCAGCAGTGGACTGCTATAAGCTGATGATGATGATGTGAAGATGTGGTGGTGAAACGTGATGCTATAACTAAAGAGGGTCCCAAGGTCGATTAAGGTTTCATTCGGAAGTTTTTAATATGCTTATTCTATTACATGTTCCAGTTAGTTATAGGACGTATAGTTTTTGTATTATAAAGAAAACTTACTACTTGCTACTTCAGAATTCCTTCACTTACCTATACTAAAAATGTATATAAGGTATCTACCCTTCTATGCCTTGCGCGGTGGGAGAGTCAAATTACACTTTACCAGCTTCATTTACTAAATCTTTTTGGCAAGTACCTACAATTACATTCTAAAATACTACCTGCATTTTAATGTAACCAGAAAGTAAACTATTTCACTATTGTAATAACACGCAATAATATCTATTGTTTGATATCTTTGTCGATGCATTCATTTGCTTTGATTGAAAACTGTTTCGGTTCCGGTCGTGCGTGACCAACGGCTCTATTCTGAGTCGAGTTCGCGATATCGTTTTACAATATTAATACTACCAAAAACGGAAAGCCGTTTCAATAATAAGTACCTACATACTTAACTTAGTATTGTTTTACTTATTTATTCCATGGTATTGTATAAACATTTTTTTGTTTTTAAATAATGCGGGACGAATTATGTAAATAGCTAATAGGTAGCTAATAAGCAAGAACTATTCATCATGAAAAGTTCATCAGTAAAAAGGCGAAAGTTTGAAAGCTAGTAATAGATAAATGAGTCAAACTCGTAGTCTAAAAGGACACGTCAGCAATTACGTTGTGAACACCAATGGCCATAAAAAAAGGACAAAGTTCATTTAATAATAAATTCTTAGGTTAGAGAGAGAGAGGGAGAGTCTCAGAGTTTCTTGCCAATTCTTCTCTATTTGGTCCCGTTACGAATTGGTGTAAATTTAAATTTCAAAAAAAAAAATTATCAACATGTACTGTATGTGCTTATTGAATAAACTAATTTTGATTTTGATACCTTAGGTCTCTTATATATCTTGGGTCATACTACCCTGCCCTACGGTAAGTATACCTACAACGATCCCTTTTAGAAAATAATAATTTTAATCGACTAATAGGCATCATGAAATTGAATAGAGTTAAATAACACGCTCTACCCGAGTATGTGTTCCCTGATAATTATAACATGGGCGTCTTCAGGCATGAGTGAACAGGTTTCTTCTAGGCAAGCGTGCTCCATCGTAGACTGGTTGTAGTCAAACGCAAGCCTATTCAATATAATAAAAAGCTTTTCAACTGGTATCTTTACAATCGGATAAAAATGACACTTTATTCTTTAACTAATGAATCACTCCCTATTACCTTATTCGAAAACGAAATTCTGAAAGTTCTGATGCCTCATTTACTGACTCTGTTCGTCGGCACCAGACCTTTATTTACAAACTTCGACATTTCACCTGTCGAAATTCAAATATCGTCAATTGACAAACTGTCAAAATTTGTAAAACCAGAACTGGTGCTTAACATTTCGGTGTGCAACTGAGTAAAGGCCTGTTTTTTTTTAAAATAAAATCCATAGCTCTTGAGTATAATATAAATTAAACATATCACCTTGACTGAAAGCCAAAGTCGGATTTACATTTTACGAGTATATGATTACATATTCACATCAACAGTATCATTAAATATCTCGCCTAATTTTTACATAAATTAAGTATAATATAAAGGTAGTGCACCTAATAATAATACACTAGGTACTCTTCAAAAAATCACTCGAGTCTAATTTTTAAACTGCCAGAAAGAATAATTTACGTTCTAATTAACTATCTACTATATTGTCTCCTACAGTTGAAATTGAATATAAATTAGGTCTTTACTCATGAAATTGGCGTTTTTTCTCTCTATTATATATATTATATTTTGCACATTTTATGAACTTTATGAGCATTTACAAAATTAATTCATTTTCTGAACTTAAAATATTATTGCAAAGATTGAAAACTCAATAAAATACCTACTATTTTTAAGGCAGTTCATCCGCAAAAAATAAAACTTAAAAAAAAACATGCAACTGAATTGAGAACTTCCTCCTTTTTTGAAGTGGGTTAAATACAGTTCATTTCACGTTTTGTTTCAATGCTTAAATTCGTATAACAATATTGTATTAGTTTTTTTTTTTTTAAGTAAGACTACGCATACTTTTCACAATATTGTCCAATTATACACACAAAATTTTAGGAGAATAGGATTAGTAGATTAATAATATAATAATAGGATTAGTATTTTAGAAAAAAATACAAAAATGTATGTATGGAGAAATCAATTTCCTCGAAATTCTCCATACAAAACGCCAATTTCATAGGTACCAGGTTCACCTAAAATATAAAATCGTAAGCCGATAGTGTAATGTAGATAGGTTACAGAGTACGTCCGTACAAATTAGCGACATCCATTGAGAGCACAAAAACCACTTGCACCATTCAGATGTTGGTCAAGGAATCCAATGGATTACAGAACTTACTGAAATTATGGAATATTACGAAAATTATTAGTATTCGTGACCATACTCGTTTCGAACTCGGGTCGAGTTAGGACTGACGACGGACGAACAAAAACAAACAATAGATACTGCCTACTGTTTATTGTAGAAGCTGTAATGAAATAGCAGAAATCATGAAAATAATGTTTTTCTATCGTTCCAAAAAACGTGATTTATGTTGTAATGCTTTGTGATAGGTAATGGTTACCACTCAACATCAGGTGGGCCCTGTGCTTGTTCTTTAAAAAAAACCTTACTTACATACTCTCGCTTACGGAGGATTAGCTGTTGCACTAGCCATAAGCTGTTGGCTGACCAATTGGCTGGCAATCAATTATCTTCAATACAATTTTTATTGATTTGGTAGTACCTTCTTATATTTGCATTTATCCATAGTATAAGCACATACTAAAAGGTACCTACCTAAGTAATTACCTACCAAACCTTATTAACAAAACTCATAGAATGTAAGTTTTTTGTACCAAAAATTTTCACAGTTTGATCGAACGGTGTCCAAGTTCAAGGAAAGGCATCTAAGCTGTGTGACAGTACTATAGATGACGTAAATATTAACATATGTACCTACACAACACAACTAATCCATTGTTTGCTAATATACAATGTAGTAGTAGAAACCTAACAAACAAATAGTGAAGACTAAACACAAAAGATTTCATTTGTTTAAAAAGGGGTCAATGGAATATCTTTTAAATGTCTGCTACCTAAATTGTGTCAGTCTCAGTCTGAATTCAGCTACCTGAATTGTGTCAGTCTCATTCATTCAATGGCTGTAAGTTTCGTTCTCACGAAAAGTGGGTAGTCAAAGTTCAACGCGTCACTTTCCTCTTTAACCCCCATTACGCGGCATTACGCAATACCTCACAACTGGCGATTAGAAAAAGCAGATATTCACGGCCGTTTTCAATTCGAAAATTCGCGAAGATAATCTACTTTGATTTGCATCGGGCGGTTATCAACGCTTTCTAGGCTCCAGGCCCAGCCGAGCGCAGTGTCGCCCTACAGTCGCGCCGATCCGCTCGTCACTATCCAAACACAACTATCTTGCTGTGAGTACAAAATCTGCAGATACGCCGTATAAAAAACGATACCGGGCACAGAGAGGCGGAATCGCGACCCCGCCGTGTTTAGCAACACATCCTAGAAAGGTCTGATATAAGACAAAAAAGTTATCAGCGCAGTGGAGTGTTAAGAGTCGCAATGCGGTCGTTGCTGCTTTGGTGTCTCCTGGCTGTTGCGTTCGCAGCAGCCGAGTACGACGACGAGCCGCTGGAGGAGGTAGAAGAGGAGGATCCGGATGACTCTTACGCTCATCTACCCGAAGAGGAGGAAGATTACTACGCCAAGAGGAAACGAGATATTCACGAGCCGTACGAAGAACGCGTTCGAGTGAAACGATGCTGCGAGGATCGCGTCAGAAGATCAACCGATTACGTTCGAAATCCAAGACAAGTCCATCAGTACGAGGTGCATGAGTTCACCGATGAGCATGACCCTTCGATTCCTCCGTACGAGGAGATGTTGGCGGCCAGCGCTGATCATTACCACAGCGTGTATGCGCCGCCCGGAGCGCCCAAAACTGCGAGATATCTGAACCCAGACGTGAGTTCCGCTAACAATGTGCCATCTGTACCAAACCATTTAACACACGCTCAGCTGCAATTGTTGAAAAATAACGTGCCGTTTGTACCATCAAACCAACCCATCAACCACGGTCAATTCGTGATCCAGCCTCAGATAAACCAACCAAATCTTGCCCCGACTTTTAATCGACCACTGTCACAGAACCAACAATCGCCACATTACCAACCATTGCCACAAAACCAACTATTATCACCGAAACAACTGCCACAACAAAATCAACCACCGCCATTCCTGTCTAAGCTTCAAGCTCCTCAATCAGCTAATGTGCCAAGTCCTGTGCCAGTCCCCGTGTTGTCCCCTGTATCTCATGACGTGCCTGTACCTGTGGCTGTGGCCACGGTCCCGGTGGTGGCGGGGCCGGTGGACGGCGACCAGTCGGCGGCGGCCGCGGGTCTTCATCATCAACACAAGCACAGCCATGGACATTCGCAAGGAGGCGGCCATGGACACCACGCAAAAAATCATAAGCATCATGGCGGGAAGGTAAATTGTATTGCTTGTTTTCATGTTTTGATTTATAAATAACCAAATAAACTTTCACATACGGTCATCAGTGTGCTAATGTAACCTATCATAGTTGCCCACTGTCGCAAATTATTCCTAATTTTATGTAACAAAAGCAGTTTCAATAACATATTTTTCATCAGATTCACACCGAAATTAATTTAAAAACCATACAGATGCAAGGAAATCTTTTTATCTCGCCTCTCAGCTACAGTTATCAATTTTGAAAGAATAGATTTTTGTTGACTTGATATTCTGAACATACGCCTTTTTTTTTAGCTTCCGGTAGGTACTTTATGTCTTTGCAAAGATATTCTTCTTGTTCTTCGTATTTATGAGTTAGTGGTCAACTCTGTTGTCGGAGTTTTTAGGCCGCCCAAAGGCCTCCGACTCCGGCTTTACGATTATAAAGGTGAGACCGACATCTTAACGTGCCTTCCAAAGCACGGAAGCGCTCTCATCTAAATGCTACTAAATGGTCACCCATCCAAGTAGTGTCCGGGCCGAATGTTGCTTAACCAAGATGATCTGCGAATACCACTGAAGTAAGCCACGCCATGAGCGCTTGCAAGTGCATGTAACTACGTAACCTACTTTGCCAATCAGTGGTAAAACCAATCTAGCGGTGACACGGGCTTCAGGATTGTGCATATCCGCATGAGGAAAGGGGGCAATTTGCCTACAAAGCCATAATCAGGTCAAGTTGGCTTTGTGTAAGGATGCGTTGATAACTGGATTGGCATCTGCTAATCTCTAGCAGCCTGTTGAATCTAGTGATTTTAAGATCAACAAGTTAAATTTTCTTACCTGCTATTAATGTTAGAATGATTGTTCAAGGATCACGTTCAATCCACAGAATTAATTTTAAAGCCTTTTATAGTTTAATCATATGTTTTGCACACTTGATTACAGGTATTCATGTTAAGCCTCAATGAATTTCTAATAGATAATTTTTTAAAGGTTGGTTCTACTACAAAAGTGTAAGAGTATATCATATTTGTATCTGTCCTTTACACGCACGTTCAATGCGTAACTCGGAAATGATGCAGCAACAGCAGCAGCCCGGCTAGAGCAGCTAGTCAGCAATCAAAGCGTTAAGACATTTTTATTGATGACTATTGTTTGAGCCAGACTTTGGATTCAATAACTGCTGCATCACGAACCCTGGGAGTTTGAAAAGTACCAGCCCACTGATTCGAGCGCGCCCTCGAATGCGTGACAGCGATTGGTCAATATTACTCCATTATCCAATGTACCCATATTAAATAACATATCTGCGAAGAAACTACTAAAAAACATGCAATATTCCGCCCGCGTATTCACTCACAGAATCCAGATAAAAAAGTGCCTAAGGTTGTTAAAGGTTGTCTGTAAGAGATCGCTTTTAGCGATAAGACCACCCATTATAAATGTAAACAAAACTGTTTATTTTTACTGGTGTAGAGATAGAGTTTGTCTTTCTATCTATCTATCTATATTCCTGGCCTAGAACTCGTATTCTGGCGTACACAAGGGACAAACACTTCATCGGTACATCATCACAAACTTACGCATTCATAAACTTAGTAAGAAAGGATTCATATAACTTCCAAACTAACTTCCAGACAGTCAAAGGCTTCAACCACGACCACTTTGTAGACCAAGGTGGCAAGGGCCACAAGACCAACGAACTGCACAAGAAGGAATACGAAGAGGCTTTAGGGAAAAACAAGAAGCACCACGACCAGGCCGGCCACAAGGGGAGCCACGAGGAACAAGCACATGGGCACAGAGGAGCCAAGTTTGATGAGAAGAAGGGGCATAAGAAGGGACACAAAACTAAGGGTAAGCAAACTACACCTTCGATTCTTTTTCTATGGTATACATAGATAAAGGTAGATGACATTATTCATGAACATAATTCAATAGATAAACGATGCCTAAGCTATTGATATCTCTTAACGTTCGATAATGACAAAAAGTGACAGGGCTAACTTTCATTTTTATTTTTATTTTTTTATTATGGGCCAGCTCTTGACCTCGAGGCTTGCGTGAGCAAGGACGGGGTCGACGATGGGACGAGCTTTCCCAGAAGATGAAGATTAGGGTAAAAAGACAATGGAAAAACAGACGCTGGCAGCTGATTCCATATTTTAGGAGTGCGCATTATAAATGATGTTCAGAAGCGCTTAGTCTTGTTAAATGGAATATCAACTTGATGCGGGTGGTAGGTAGCAGGGTGGTACTTTGATCATTGTTTAACCTTGAGTAGCGTTCATAAATAAGGGGGATGGTCATCATGATAGTCTATTATCTTTAGCACTTCACTACTTTCTTCATCATTTCTTTCATCTTTGCACCATAAGTTAATAATATTTACCTACTCGTGAACCAAGCGTTCTGTACAAACTTGTAGGTAAAAATATGGAATAAACGGCCGTATCTATTGATTACGTTGACTTAGAAGTAAGGTTACCTGCTAAGATGGAACATCGTGGTGGTTTTGGCCGTTAGGCGTCCGGCCATTCCATTATGGGGCATAATGGAATGGTATCCATGAGGATTTCCCCACGTAAAAAATGAAATAAAAATAAATACTTAGGTTAGGTGATTCAACTTTAATACCTCTAATAATCCACGCGTTCTGAGAAAAGGTTCTTGACAAACAGACAAACAAACAGACGGACAACGAAATGATCCTATATGAGTTCCTTTTTTCCATTTGCGGTACGGAACTTTAAAAATAGTTCATAGTGCAAGACACAGAAGAGTAAATCAACATTGTGAGTAGTAGGTTTCCTTTTCTGTGGTACAAGACAACATCACACCTTTGTTAATAGTAAATCAAATAAACGCGGTACTAAGGCGCTAGGTAATTCAAAATCTGTCGCTTGAAACATTCAACAATCATTGGCAGTAAATTACCTACCTATAGATTTGCGGTTAGAGAAAGCAAATTACCTACGGTTACGTAAATATTTTAAGGTGTTATTGCGATTTATATTCTATTAAGTTTCATTACCGCGTTCTAGTTAAATCTAATTTGCTTGATCCAAGCATGATTAGTTTTTGTTGGTTCCGTGTGTTGAAATCGCTAAGGAATCTAGCAAATACTGTTTGTCTTGTTTTAGCGAGGTCAAGGGCATTAAACTGATAAATAAGTTGAACAACAATTCTTTGTCAAGATGGTAAAACTAAAAGACTAAGATATTGAAATCCGAGGCACTTAGCCTCGAATTTCAATGACAAATTCTTCCGAATTTAATGTAAAAGATAGCCTTGTTATAAACAAGCCATGTACGTACAGTATTTACTTCGACCTTAGTGAAATTATAATCGCTATTCTTAGATTTATAATTATAATGAGGTGTACCTAATTATAATTATTAGTACGCTGCATATTCATGGTGACCTCGGTAGCTGAACGGAAGGTTATACTTAGCCGCTTCAGTTAAAGTCACGGTTTCGATTCCCACCGTTGAAAAAATGTTTATTTTTATCAGTAATCATTAACCACCAGCCTATATCAAACAACTGCTGGACCCTATAGGCCTTCCATAAAATAAGAAGGGGGATATGCCCATAATCCCCAGGCTGGGCAATGAGGATTGGGGATCACAGGACACCGCTTTTTGCACCGCCGACGCTGCTGCCCATTGGCGGTCAGGGGATTTAGCTGTTCCGGTGTAAAGCTGCGCTATGCCGCAATCAGCCGGCCGCCAGAGTCCCGTTTGTTATACAGCAGAGTGCACCACGAGCAGGTGAGGTTGGCTTGGGTTCCGAAGATGGAAGTCAGAACCCTTATACCCCTTAAGGAAGATAGGTACCTCCCTATTATGTAAAAAAATACAGCAATATATTTTGAAAGAGAAAATTCTCCTCCAGGATACCACAACAAATATCACAAGGACGAATTCCACAAGGAACATAAGTTCTACGACGACTACCATAAGAGCGGCGAACACCACCGCTACGGCAAGTTCAACGCCAAGCACGCCTCCAACGAGAGCGGCAAGAAGAAGGCGCACCACGTCAACGCGGGACATGACTACGTCGAGAGGGGCAAGAAGGGATACAGGTAAACTTTTATCATTTTATAGTTTATTTGGGATCTAGATATGTAGCCAATGAAAACGGCAAGAAAGCGCACCACGTCAACGCGGGACATGACTACGTCGAGAAGGGCAAGAAGGGATACAGGTAAACTTTTATCATTTTATAGTTCATTTGGGATCTAGATATGTAGCCAATGAAAACGGCAAGAAAGCGCACCACGTCGACGCGGGACATGACTACGTCGAGAGTGGCAAGAAGGGATACAGGTAAACTTTTATCAGTTTATAGTTCATTTGGGATCTAGATATGTAGCCAATGAAAACGGCAAGAAAGCGCACCACGTCGACGCGGGACATGACTACGTCGAGAGGGGCAAGAAGGGATACAGGTAAACTTTTATCATTTTATAGTTCATTTGGGATCTGGATATGTAGCCAATGAAAACGGCAAGAAAGCGCACCACGTCGACGCGGGACATGACTACGTCGAGAGGGGCAAGAAGGGATACAGGTAAACTTTTATCATTTTATAGTTCATTTGGGATCTAGATATGTAGCCAATGAAAACGGCAAGAAAGCGCACCACGTCGACGCGGGACATGACTACGTCGAGAGGGGCAAGAAGGGATACAGGTAAACTTTTATCATTTTATAGTTCATTTGGGATCTAGATATGTAGCCAATGAAAACGGCAAGAAAGCGCACCACGTGGACGCGGGACATGACTACGTCGAGAGAGGCAAGAAGGGATACAGGTAAACTTTTATCATTTTATAGTTCATTTGGGATCTAGATATGTAGCCAATGAAAACGGCAAGAAAGCGCACCACGTCGACGCGGGACATGACTACGTCGAGAGAGGCAAGAAGGGATACAGGTAAACTTTTATCATTTTATAGTTCATTAGGGATCTAGATATGTAGCCAATGAAAACGGCAAGAAAGCGCACCACGTCGACGCGGGACATGACTACGTCGAGAGGGGCAAGAAGGGATACAGGTAAACCTTTATCATTTTATTGTTCATTTGGGATCTAGATATGTATCTAATGAAAACGGCAAGAAAGCGCACCACGTCAACGCGGGACAAGACTACGTCGGCGTCGAGAGGGGGCGAGAAGGAAAAGTAACAGGTAAAACTTACTAATTGTAGTCTATTCTATCCCAATCCTAACTAATACTCTTATTATAAATGCGAAAGTGAGTTTGTTTGTTTGTTACGCTTTCCTTAATCATGAAATTTCGCATCAAATTCAGAATAATATATTGCGCTCCGGTGTACAAAAGGTTCATAAACATAGTTAAATATAGTTTTAACGTGAGCCTAAGAAGGGCGTGGCAACATTTTTTAAGTCCAAGACTTTATTTTACTTAGTGTTTTTTTTTGCATCGAGTACCTATTTTCCAAAAAGAAATGTTATAAAGAAAAAATGATTTGCGAAAGGCTGCTGGTAGAAGCTGGATGAGTCGAGTTGAGGGCAGCGCGCAATGGCGCTCATTAGGGGAGGCTTATGTCCAGCAGTGGACTGCGATTTGCTGATGATGATGATGATGATTCTATTCAATGGTTTGCCTTCTTGCCGCTTTCGTTGAAAGCATGTTTGGCATTAACTTGCTATATTAATTGGCCACGTTGAACTAAAGTTTCAATCTCTGACACCAAATACAGTAGTAAAAAATATGACATCAAAGAGGACAATGGTCTAATCAATAAACTTTCAAACAAACTACATCAACAATATGAAGACTACGAATAGGCCTTCCATACCTCCCCAATCCTAAAAGAATATATGCAAATTTGAGTTCTTTTTTTACAGCAACAAAGGCCACGTGGACGCGGACCACAAAGGCCACGACGGAAAGCACGGACACGAAGAACATCATCAGCACCATTCCTCGCATGGCAAGAAGGGAGCTAAGGAAGGCGGCTCGCATTGGGGCTACGCCAAGAAGAACTAAACCTATTCTCCCCTGGACATTAGAGTCCACTTTACATGCTGTAAACTGTAGTAGGGTTTGCGAATGCTGGATTTTATTTCTATGGTGTAAGAGCTCATTTTGTCATGTCTAAAATAACGATCTTATCCCTAAGGTTTCTTAAGTACTGTAAAATGTTTTACAGTGTAGAACAGGGTGGGATTGGTGCTATGCCATAAGTATTTAGCTCCTATAGCCAGTTCATTATGAGGCTATTTTCCTACTAAGGTTTGCATAAGACTGCATTTCCCAAATTGTAAGCAATTTTTTTATAAAATTGTTTAAGCAAAGCAAATTGTCCTAGGTCTACTGACTGGTAGTATTTGGTAGATATCTAAGATACTCTAAAAACAATATCTATACAGGTTCGGTCATTGTAAAAAAACTATACCTACCTGTGTTGTTTACATAATATACAAGTAAGTAACTCTGGATTTATCTAAATAAATCTTAATGTAGAGGTACAGGAATAATTGCTTGTTGCAGACAGATTAAATTTAGATTCTCTTGAAGATTTGATAAAAATCTTTTTAGAGGGAAATTTTTTGGATCTATTAATTTAATTTTATATTTTTAAATAGGCGTAGTAAAGGGATTATCTTTTTAGGAACGTTCCTGTATTTATTATTGTTAAATAGACGTAGCAATATATAAAGTAAGGTTTTGTATCGATTTAATAAAATATTTTATTTATTTTCAAACGGTTTTATTAAGAAAATCTTTGAACACAATTAGTTACTTATTCTACATATTAAATTATTACGAGATAAAAGTTGTAGATATTATTAAAACAAAGCATTATGGATACTTGGTAATTTTAAGATCAGTTTTAGGATCCACTTACATTGTTTAATTTTTTACATTTACCTCATAATTTATTAAAATAATTATAAGAAAATAGATAAATAAAAGTGATTAAGAGGTTTATGGTCATAACAACAATTATGTAAATTTGTCAACTTTTATGAATAGAAATTGTCATAAATTATGATAAGTAAATTAATGTTTGACAAATTCTAAATAGTTGTAGACTAATGCTCTTTCAATGTCGACATGTAAAATGTCGACGGTCGAATAACTATGTATTTTTAGATCACTGTCAGTCAAGAGTCAAGCCATACGATGTGTAGGTCCTGCTTAAAATATATATGCCGGTCAAAGTGGCACAATAACTTTCATGTCATGAAACTGCGGCTCGCATTGCAGCGCGCCTTTACTTGGATTAAAGGGCTAAAGTCTATCTACGAAGAAGATGCTTGAAAGCATGGTGTGGTCTGGCACACTTTGTTTTGCGCCGCGCCGCTCCGTCCCCGCAACGCGTCGTCTACCCTAGATTTAATGTTACATCCATACACCATGGTATCACAATAAATAAATTTGATATAAATAGAATTAGTTGCTGTTGTGTTGTAGCGGCACAGAGTATATTTCCATGTAAGACTTCAAATAACGTAACTCAGGGATCAATTTAATTTCATGTGATGGACGCTCGGGTTTCTGAGGCTCGCCACGCAACCTGTCACACTTGCTTGGGTCAAAGGGCTTCCTTTGTTAATTTTTGACGTCAACAGCATTCTAAAAGGCACACATCTATAGCTTCAAATAAACGTTATGCGCCGTTCCTACATAGAAATTATACGCCACAACCGTAATGGGCCGTCACCGCGACACATCGCATGACCTGGTTTTTACTCTACACAACCGAACCTCAAGGTGGAACTATAACTTTGACGTCATGGAACTGCGGCTCGCATGGCAGCGTGCCTCCTTTGCTGGGGTCGAAGGGCTTGGCATAGATCCGCACCGTGTGATGCGGCCGGCGCGGGAAAAAAACGCGCTGTCCCGCGTCGTCTACGAAGTCCGTGTAGTTCATCGACCATTCCTCCTTCATACCGCAACGCTCGCAGCATTTCGCGCTGTCAATGGAAAGTGAACATTCCGTTTATTCTTCAGTTATGGATGATAGACCTTCCTGACGCATTAGAAATTAAAAGTAGGAGTATTTTGTTTTTTCAGGGAAAACCAAGCATCATCAGACACGAACTATGGTAGGAATCCAACTGCTAATCCCTGGAACAGCTGGTAAAGGATAACATTTTGTTGTTCCCTGATAAACTGTAAAACATCTGACCAACTTAGTTAATCAAGGAAAAATAACGCGTCACCAGCTGTGTGTGTGTCTGTGTGTGTGTGCGGGTGTGCGTGTGTGTGTGCGGGTGTGCGTGTGCGTGTGCGTATGCGTGTGCGTGTGCGCGCACGTGTGTGTGTGTGTGTGTGTGTGTTTTGTGTGCACTCACGTGTACTGGCTGACGGAGACGAGCTGCGCGACCGGATAGCGCAGGTCGTGCGCCTGCGCTAGCGCCGTGCGCAGCAGCTGCGTGGCGAGGCCTTGCCCCGTCACCTCTGCCGCCGTGCCCAGGATCTCGATCTGCATCATTAAAGGGCGGGGACCTGGTTCTCAACAATATAGATTATTGCCACATTCGACATGCTGCAGAATTGGGGGCTTCATTCTGATATTCGTTATATTTGATTGTATTAGATATATATCGCAAGAACAGACAATTTTCAAACAGTTTTGACAGTTTCCGCGATATATATCTAATAGAATCAAATATATCGAATCGTCAGAATCAGGCCCCTGTTTCTAAAGTTTTGACAGTTCTCGTGATTTGTCTAACATGGCAATCATCTCTATTCACGAGAATCAGCGCTGATCTTCAACTATTTTGATAAGTTCTGAGATAGAGATAGAGAACGCTCCGAACTACATAAATTGTATTACCCGACAAGACATAGGGACTGTGAAAATCTTACCTACCGTACTGCAAAGTTTTCGTTAGCTACATCTTAGTATGGAAATTGAACCGCGTTTGAAGCACGGATATCTCAATACAAAATATAATTTTCATCATCATCAGTTACAGCAGTCCACAGCTGAACATAGGCTTCCCAATGAGCTCCATTGCGCCCTGTCGTCAACTCGACGCACCCTGCTTCTACCAGCAGCCTTTCGCAGATCGTCACTTCACCTGGCCGGAGTAGATGATCCAGTCGGCCAGTCCAGGGCCACATTATCACATTAGTTATATATCGCGGGAACTGACAAATTTTCATACAGTTTTGACAGTTTCCTAAATATATATGTTATCTAACATGACATTAAATATCTATTGCTGAGAATCAGGCCCTAGGGCCTAACGTGAGCCAAGTTAACAACAAGTGGAGCACATCCGATGCTGCACTCACGTCATAGATGAAGTCAGCATGAAACTTCTTGAAGAGGTCGGGGCTCTTGAGGCAATGCGCGGTGAAGTACATCCGGTGGCGCTCCGGACGCGAGGAGGTGTAGTGCGCCCACTCATGTAGCTCGTCGATCATCCAGGGCCACACCTTGTTAGCGACGCACACGCCGATCAACTTGCGTTCGTTCGTGCGCTGCATGCGTTCGAATGCTAGGAAACGATCACCTGCAAGGCAATAGCGACCGCCACGTGAAGACGCGAGAAACAGCATGCGCCATTACAACTTTGGCCCGAGACGATCAACATACCTATAGGCGCGGGAGCTGACAGTTGGATCTAAGGTGAGTAATCAACGTACGAGCTTTTACCGCGGTTTTACTTGTTTGTGCTGATCGACTAGCGAGTGAAACAGTCGAATCGTAGTCAAATTGAGGTTAACGTGTCTTGTTCGGTACCTGAAGCTTTTTCATAGCTTAGTAATACCAAGTTGGTATTACAACATAACACGAAATTAAGAAAAAAGCGAATGCGCCCGAGAGTTTGGGTTAAAAGTTGGATTGAAAAAAGGCAAGCGTTATTGTATACACTCGATTACAGAAATTATCTGAGAATGTCTAAAGAATTGTACAACTAACTATTGTCTTTAGTAACTCCTACGATACAAGCGAGCCAGGCTCGTCAACTCACAAAATCGAGGTATTACAATGATACACTGGCGAGCTAATAAGACCGCGTTTTTACTCGCGTGTCGATCAGGGCCTTTATTTTCACGCACCAGTTCAAACTGCGGCTTACACTGTTAAAAATGTACATGTATAATTAGGATGGTAGATAGGCTAGTTCAAAAGAGAATGGTGGGATATCTTAAAGGGCAGACAGGGGCAGATGGTTGGGGAAAGGACAATGCCGTTTAATGTATGGCGGTCGGTACCAAGACTAAAGTGAGTGCGTCAAAACCAAACCAATAAGTTTTTAGTCGATTCTACTGTCTAAATAATTAAAAATGATGGTTGTTAAAGTACTGTTACTATGGCGACATCATAGTTGCCATAGTAACAATGGTTGTTGCAGTCTAATGGTGGCGTGCGACGGAAATCAAATCAACTAAATATTTTTTACTTGATTATTAATTCCGTCGGTGTGTAAAACTAAAGAAAATGTTAATGTCATTTATAAAATATTATAAACTTTATGGGATACGTTTGGTTTTGACGCAATTGGTACGGGTTCTCGGCATTCTCCTTTGGGGGAAATTTTTGCCAACTGTTTGACGACCGACGCAGGTCGACAAAAAAAGCGCAGTTCTAGCTAGACCAAGACTGCGATACTTTTTATCTGTGAACCACGAGAGCAAAGCTATGAGCGGAAGTGAAAAAATTATAAATTGTAAGAAAGAGTCATATGAATTCATCAACCCACATGCGAATTGTGATTGAGATCATATTGCCAAAATGCATTGGCATTCGCGTGGCGTGGCTTACTTCGGTATTCTCAGTAGATGATGTATTGATCACATCACATCGATAGCCAGTATGTTACGTTTTATCTTGTTTTCTAATTGTTTATTCTGAAGTTTACCTATCTGTTGCTAGACTAAGTCATCATCATCAACAACCTATAGAAGTCCACTGCTGAACATAGGTCTCCCCCAAGGAATTCCACGAAGAACGGTCTTGAGCCCTCTCCATCCACCGATTACCTGCAATCTTGACGATGTCATCGGTCCATCTGGTGGGGGGTCACCCCACACTTCGTCTTCCAGTTCGTGGTCGCCATTCGAGAACCTTTATTCCCCAACGGTTATCGGTTCTACGAGCTAGACTAAGTATAAGTATTTTATTTTGCTAAACTATATGGGTATAACGCATTGTACGTAATGTTATATCTTGTAATAAGGTAATGAACGGATTTGAATTTGAATTTGAATCTATGTAACTACGTTACCTTGATGTGAATATTTCTCGGTGAGGACATCTAAGTAAGGGCAGTCGAGCGACATCCACAGTCCCACGACGCTCGGCTCCCGCGGCCAGTAGTGAGTGTACAGGAAGGACCTGATGAGCTTGGCATGGCATTGGTTGCCCCGCTCTATCGTCACGTTGCGGATATCGAAACACTAAAAGGAATAAGCCGAGGGAAAATAATTCGAAGACCATTGGTATGTACTACCTACATTGCTGGGAATAGGTCTTCTCCAATGTATTCTAACTTTTCCAATTCTTTGCTTACTCTCACTATTCTTTAGCGAAAGAGTCAAGATCATCCCGACCATTGCTTACTCGACCGACAGCAGGTTTTTTTATGAAAGACAAACTTGTTTGTCTTTGTGACACAAAACCAGTGACAGGTGGTAAGCTCTAATTACCAACAATAAACAACATCAACACCTTTTACAGTCTAGGTACTGCTGTTAATAGGTGTTTCTTCTTAAGAAGGGGAAATATGCCCACAATCTCCATGCTAGACATGCTGGTTGGGGATTGCAGGACAGAGCCTCTTCTTCCACCAATGCTGCTCGGCGCGGTCAAAGGATTTCACTGTGCTAATGTTAGACTACGCTATTCTGCAATCAGCCGTTTGTCAACCCGTTTTTTTATTTACCTGGTTGCACCTCGGACCGGTGAAGTTCGCTCGGGTTCAAAAGATTGTTGAAACTTGCACCCCCATCGTTTTTGCTTACAAAATCGGGGAATATAAGAGAGTTAACAAGATTGAAACTAATTGCAAAAACATTTCCTAACAGAACCTACAGGACACGAAACTACCACCGTAGTGCGCTCTCATGTTTTTATGGAGCTGTGGTTCCAGCCGAATCTTATCAAAAGTGGGTAGGCCAGTGACTTGATTATGTATTTGTTTGTCGCTGGTATAGGCAGAATAAAAATGGTGACGATAGTAGGTAGGTAACCATGACACAAAAACGAAGTTAGGTACTTACTGGTTTCTTATCCACAGGGAACAAGCACACGTCACACGGAGACGGCTTCCTGAACCTCTTGAATGAGGTGTTGATGCTGGGCTGATGAGGCAGCTGGCTCACTCTAAGTGCGCCAGCTTTCAATCCTTTCAGGAAATTCATCCCGTGGGTAACATATCACGCCAGCATTACTGGAATTTTCTGTTTGTATTTTACTTTTTTTGTAATTTTGTTGAGATTTATTTCTACATTTCCAAAAGCTTGACCGGAACGACGGTTAGAAAAGTCGCCGTGACAGAAGGATAGAAAAGAAGTTTGTAGCTTAGGTGGACAAAAAGCAAATAGTTTGGATTTTTTAAAACAGCGACGAAAGAGGTCTTAGATAAGGTTTGCAAGAAAACGCCCATGAATTTGCCATGAATTAGCTTTTTTTAGTGATAAAAAGCATTTAGAACATAGGGTTACGTTACATCATAATTTTGACAAAGTTAATGCACCAGATTACATCTAGACTAAGGGAATATAGGTACATGCCTGAGTACACATGGCATTTAGCTAAGTTTACTTGTAAATATAGACAACAAATATGTCCGACGATTCTCAAAATAACCTATTTTACTAATAAGCCTTCGTTCAAATTCCGAAAAACAAAAATATGACAGTGACATCGCCACCGTCAAAATGCCGCCACATGATATTTATGAATATTTATTTAAATTAATGTGAAATTACAAGAAATCATAATGAGTCGACGAAAATAATACAAAAACAAACTTTTAGGTACACCTCACTTCATTCTCGGATGCCCAACGATGTCCGTGCTGTCCAACTGGCTGAAGTGTTTAGCTGGCAGACAGATCGTAACAAGGTCACAGACCCTCAGTATCAGCAGCCATCTAGTGAGGACGTTCGCAGACACACCCAAAACAGATGTGACTTCTAAGCAGGTTATGGTAAATTCACTTAGCATATCCGTTGGTTACATAGCCAATTTGGTTTATAAATAATGCTGGACACACTAACAGCATCATGTAGCCCTAAACTAAGCGGAGCTTGTATTATGTGAACCACGTGACTTACATTTTTTTAAAGTCTAATCTTATACACAGGAAACACCCAGATCCGTGACAAATATTTCCAAACATACAAACAGTTCTTTCACGGCGGGAATCGAACCCGCAACTTTCTGCGTCTCAGGCGGGCCTTTAGCTACTACACCACAGATTAGGCCAGAAATTTTAATTCCTAGAACCAACCTAAGCTAATAGAAATTAACCTGTTGTGTGAAAACGTCCAGCATTATTTATTTCATTTACCTATTTACCACTAAATGCAAGCGAATTTTATGCACACGACCCCTGCAAAGAGGTGGTTGGGGCAGTTCTTCTGATGGTTCGCATAGAAGGTGTGAATGTGGGGCACCAACTCAAAACACGCTTCACTTGAGCTTCTGCCCGTTGGCATAAAATAAGTGCCTACACCACTGGGTAAAATAAAGATACAGCGCACGGATGTTATCGTCTGTCGGATCGATAAACGACACAACGATAACTCAAATGCATCAATAATGCGCTCTCCGTTCATACTACAGGACATAACGATAACAACAAACAAGCCTTTTTGCATCCGCTACTGGACATAGGCCTTTCTTGATAAAAAGGGAGACAAATCCATAATCCCCGCGCTAGGCATGCGGGTTGCGGATCGCAGAGCACAGCTTCTTACACCATCGACTACTGCTGTGCTACTGCCCATCAACGGCCAGGGGTTGTAGTTGGCTTGGGTTCCAAAGATGGAGGGTGGAACCCCTTATACCCCCACCAACACACCACACGAGCCTATATCAGTCTACATTAGCTGGACATAGGCATCCCCTTATAAAAGCGGAAATGTCCATACTCGCAGGATCGCAGGGCATAGCATCAAGCACCGCCGACGCTGCTGCCCGTCGGTGGTCGGAGATTTGAGCTAGGCTGCTATTAGGCTGCGCCATGCCACATTCAGCCGGCCGCCAGAGCCCCGTTTGTTATACAGCAGGGTGAACCACGGGGAGGAGAGGTTGGCTTGGATTCTGCAGATGGCAGTTGGAACCCATTAGGAAGTGGTCTTAAGGCAGCGGCGCGCAGCAAGTAACGGCGTACGAGCGATGCGAGCCAATCTAGCGGTGCCCGCGCGTCTGCACTAAAACAACACTCCTACGCCTTACACCATTCAGCTTGCTGTACAACCCGCAGAGGACAGTCAAGGACGCCGTGCTGGATGCGACGATTTGCTCAAGTCCAGCACGATGTCCTTGGATGTCCTCTGCCGGCTGTACAGCAAGCTGAATGGTGTGCAAGGCGTTTTAGCCGCTCTAGCGATCTGCCTGCTGGCACCCGCTGGCTCCGCAGACCGGGTTTGCGCCGCTCCCCGCGCCTCGCCCCCCGCAATCGCTGACTTCGAGACCGAGGCCTTACGCGCCTTATACCCCGTCAGGACACAACGATGGTATCATGCATTATGTAAAGACGTAACGTGGTATTGATTAGGTGCAGGGCACCGAGAATGAGGAGCGGGTGCGCGTGCGTCGCGCTCGGCCGGGCGACGTGCCGCGCGTGCTGCGCTTCGTGCGCGAGTACGCGCGGCTCGCCTGGCCCGGCCTCGCCGCGCCGCCCGCCATGCCGCAGGTCATGCTGTGCGACTATGTGGCCAGGGCGCTGGCGCAAGGTAACTTGAACGGGAATTCCACGTTCCACACTTACGACGATATGGCGAACGAGTGCGATAGCGTATCGCAAAAACCAATGCAATTTATCATAAAAGAGGAACAAACATTACACAGCTCTCATAAATCCACCCAGACAATATCAGTCTGACCATGCCTCTCCTAATAAGAATGGGGATATGCCCATAATCCACACGCTGGGCATGCGGCTTGAGAATGGCAGCAAACATCTTCTTGCACCGAACTTGCACCGTCAATGTTGCAGCTCATCGTTGGTCAGGGAATTGGATGTGCCAATGTCAGGCTACAAAAAATTAATTTTATTTCAAGCAAGAGGGCTCATTTTTTTATTTAACTTGGGTCAGCTCTTGACCTCGAGGTTTGTATGGTCAAGGATGAGGTTGACGATGGGACGAGCTTTCCCAGAAGATGCCTATTAACTCTTTTTTAAAATGTTTGCTCATATATAGAATTAACTTTTTACAAGTTTAAACACCTCCCCTGTATGTGACATGTCTGTCGCAGCAGCGTCGTCTATAGAAGCAATCAATTCGTCCGGCGATTATCGCCAGCACAGCGTTAGTGCTTCGCACGAGGGACACGGGCCCACACTCCATCAAAATGGCTGTGCTATGCCGCGAGCCGCTACGCCAGGGCCCCGTCTGTTCACTTGAGATCAGAAAGAAGGTCTCTCACACATACATTTTACTAACTTTCGCCTTCGTAATATTAGTAGGAATCTGTATCGCGAACAGGACATTCCATGCTGGCGGAGCAGCAGGAGCCGCGTCGCGGCTGGTCCCAGATCCGCGGGCTCGCCCTGGGCGGGTCCGTGTGTCCGTGGGACGCGTCATCCCTGGAGAAGTGGGCCAAGTGCGTCCGCTGCACGCGCTCGCGCCGGCTCATGAACTTCACCGCGCACTGTCTGCGCGCGCCGGCCTTACACGACAAGTACAGAGTGCATAATATACTACAGGTATCTTCTTGAAGTGTTCAATATTCTTATTTAAGTCTGTCTTCTTTAGGATTCTATATTCTCATTTAAAAAGATACCTAGCTGTAGCATTCATCTTTTGGTAGGAGCAGCATTGTCGTAATGTACGTAAATACTAGTTCCACCAGCACAGCGCACCAGCCTATTTCGGTCCACTGCGGGATATGGGCCTCCCCTAATAAAGGGGATATGCTCATAATCTCTACGCTGGGCATGCAGGTTGGGGATCACAGCTTCACGCACCGCCGACGCTGCTGCCCGTCAGCGATCAGGAGATTTAGCTGTGCCGTTGTTAGGCTGCGCTAGGCCGCAATCAGCCAGCCGTCAGAGCCCCGTTTGTTATACAGCAGGGTGTATAACAAATGGAGTGCACCACGTGCATGTAAGAATGGCTTGGGTTTCAGAGATGGGTGGGTGTTGGAATACTTTACACCCCATGTACTGGTTCAAAGAGTTAAAAGTTTAAGTAGGTAGAAAATAATTGCAGTGTGCAGCTGAGTTTTGGCTTCGAAGGAACCAATATCTGAGTCTGCATCCTAACTCTATTTAAAAGTATAATTGCTAACGATGCAATGATTGCAGGATTAATATTTTTTTCAGGTAATCCTTATCGTACCACCGGACAATCCAAAAAGTACAGAAATAGTCAATATCCTAGCTAAAAACGCAATAAAGAGAGGAAAAGAAGTCGGGTTCCCACTCATCAGATTCGATGTAACCAGTGACAGCATGTAAGTATCATCATTAGTTCGATATGCTTCGGAAGGTGGTACGTTGTTGGGTGTATGGCTTCTCACCATTGTTGGTATTCCTCCCTGGGAATCGTGCAGGCCGGTGTTTAAAGACTTGCATATCAACACTGCCCTGAATGTTTATTTTGGAGGCAGCTAAATTGGCCCGGGATTTTTTTTATCATTGTACCAAAGCTGAAAAATACCCGTGAAGAAACCCTGACTTGCTAATTCAGTTCAGGACTACTTCCAAGGACCACTTTCTATCAAAATAGTAGCTTTGCAATGTGTGTGAACGTTCGTTTTATTTGAATGTTTATATTTAAATTTAATGATTCTATAATTATGACTACCTTAAGCCCGGAGTCACTGCTGTCACTTGTAAAGGGCCCTAACTGAACCAGCGCAGCATCTGAGCTTTCTCTCATATGCCTATGCTGAGTAAGGGTCCTGTTTTACCCACTGTTCAAGTGCGTTACTTATATAACTATACTCTAGCCATATTGGATTAAGAATGTTTGTAAACACAAATTTCAATACTTTTTGCAATTATTCCATAAATACGTAATATTTCAGTTAAATAATGTCATAAATAAACTTTTCCTATATAAGTAAGATATTAATGAAGTGCACATATTTATAAAACAAATAATAAAAAAGTACTTTTGAGGTTAAGTATGGGTGGTTTGTTTATATATATTCTTCATCGAATTTGACTGAAGTATAGGTACCTAATTTTGATTATAGTAATTAAAGTTAAGCTAGTGCCTAGATACTCACATAATTTTAATTTGGGTAAAATAAATATTTCTTTCTTTCTTTGCTGGGTATAGACCTCTCTTAGTTTTTGCCAGTCTTCTATAACTTCTTATCCAAGTATGCCCAGCTACTTTCGTAATGTCGTTGACCTAAATAGCTGGCGGAAGACCAGGACCTCTTTGGACCAATATGGTGTATGATCAATAAAATAATAATAATTTTATACATTGACCAGCACATAGTTACTCAATTCATTAGACATTAAATTTTGCATACCTTAAACCTAAATGGTGAAGTATGTAGACCTATTGTTACGATACTTCTTGCAAAATAATGTTTTTTATGATTATTACGTACTAGATACAAGAAATAAGATATTATTTATTTTCATTAAACTTACTTTGTGAAGTACCAGAGAAAAGTTGACTTTATTTTGTTCCCAGAGCAAAATCACTCGAAGAGATCAATCTAAGGAAAGAATGGCAGCTATCGTATGATGTTTTACCGGAAATACTACGTGACCAAGAAGCATCGATCGGCAGATCGCAGACCAGTGGAAAAAGATCACCAGAAAGAAGGAAAAAGACACCAATAGACAAAAGTTACATAGCCGTATATAGTGCAGTCATAACAGACAAACACGTGAAATGAAATAAGAAGAAAATGATCACATGGCGTATTGACGGTTGTTATTAAAAGATCACCTAAACTAACAGGGATTTATTTAACTTTAGTAGAAATATAAAGGTTTTTACAATCCTTAAATTAGGTATAATTGAAAATTGTTAAGGTTACCTATAGATATTTAGGTATTGCGATTGCTTTATCACAACTCGCAACACAATACAATCGTCACCACCTTTCTCTGGTAGGTATCTCTGTTTGTATTATTGCAGTTTAATTTCATGCTGTATTGCCTCGGAGGTCGGGTTCGTATCGAACACCCAATGATTGCTTTACTTTAAAGAAATATACTTAAATTGTCTGGCAACCACAACTTGCTAAATCAATACAGAAATATCGAAGGTCAATAGAAACTTGTGAAATAGTCTAAAAACAAATGATTTGATTAGAATTTCAGAATTGATCGCGTTATTTTACGGATGAATGACTTTAATTTCATTAATTATAAGAATTAAAGATGCATTTGATTTTAAGCTCAGGTGCAAAAACTGACAACTACCAATACGTAGGTACTTAAGAAATTAGGGGTCAGTAAATTGTGAAAGACGTCTAGTCGCAATATCAAGTTATATAAAACGAAGACTTGAACCACTGTCAAGAGTTAGTTTACAGAGCGAGTGTCGGCTGTTTGTTTTTATTTTAGTCTACCACAAGGTAAATCATTTGCCCCACTTTTTATAATCAACAGTTATTTTTTGTGATTAAAGTCTTGACTTTTTTAGCATTTAATTTCAAAAATAAAATGACGCCAAGATTGGTGACTATTGCAATTGCATTGCTGCATGTAGCTGCAGCCTATCCTGCATTCACTTTGGAAGATGTAGAAGTTGCTGATGACATGATGTCTGTCGGTTCCTATGTGCGGGAGTCGAGAGCTGCACCGGTAAGTTTGCTTTCTTATTTTAAGATTTTTTTCCACGTAGATCTTGGTTCTAAATATTTAAGTATACCCACCTAACCGTTCACCGTTATCTGAAAGCTTTTGATAAGAGTTTTGTAAATATTATGACGGCCTCTGTGGCACAGTGGGCGAAGGTCCGCCTGAGATGCAGAAGGTTGCGGGTTCGATTCCCGACGCTGGACAAATTTTTGCATTATTTACAGATATTTGTCTCAGGCCTGGGTATTTTCTATGAATGTTATGTATGTACCTATATTACAAAAAAATTATGTAGTATAAATTACTAGTCATATGGTTTCCATAATACAAGCTCTTAATTTGGGGCAACATGATGCTGCGTGAGAGTCCATCATTATTATTATTATATAATTTAGGTTTGTTTCCCAAATAAAATAAATTTTATTAAGTTATATATGATTGACTGATTGGACCCCACATGGCATCAGCACCACGTGGCAGACCGCGGCGAAGATGGAGAGACGAACTGGACTCCTATATGGAAGACTGGCAAAATACAGCACTCAATAGAGAGGAGTGGAAGGAGGGAAGGGAGGCCTTTGCCCTGCAGTGGGACAACTCAGGCTTATAATAATAATAAATAAAGTTATATGTAAATCTTTCTGTAAATTAAACGATTAGAAACAGCGATTTCAAGCTTTATAATCCATAATCTCTGCAGCCAGAAAACTTCCATAAGTCGTACCAGAGCGAAGGAGATGGCGAGATCGGTTACTCCCGCAAGAAGAACGGAGGCGGCAAGAAAGGATACCAACATTTCGACTCCTTCCACAAAAAAGCCGGCGACAACTATGAGTTTGAGAAGCAGGTCAGTAATTCTACCAGTTTATCAGATAAACCACCGCAAGACTTGTAAACTTGAGGTTTATGGTACTGGAAGATAGAACAAGCACATGTTTCACCTGATGTTAAGTGGTAACCATTAACCATTACCTATCACAAAGTATTGCATATTGCTAAGATCATGTGTTTTGGGACTTGCTCTACAATGCATCGTCCTGCGTCCATCAACTTGAGGCATGAAGATGATAAGCCTTATGTGCCTGTAATTTCACCGGAACCGACACCCTTCAAACCGAAACAGCACAGCTGCTTAGCGGCAGAAATAGGCATGGTGGCAGTACTTCCCCCGACGAGCCATCCACAAAAAACTACTAAAAGTATCCTAGTTTTCCTAACGCTTGAATGTAGCCTCGAAATAATGTCTGTAAAGCGCATGATTTTACAAAATGAGAACCCTAAAAATTGAATATTTTTTTTATTTATTTTGCGAATATAGCCTATGTAGTTACTAGGGCAAGTAGCAGGGCAAAGGGTAGCCTATACTCAGCAGTGGGTGAATATCTCCCCCAGACTAAGGGAGACACCAGGACTGAAAAATCCTGATGTCTTCCCGAGGGGGGCAATCAGGGGAGACACGAGTCCGCCACGGGTGAAATAGGGCTGCGGAATATGATGAAGAATTGCAAAGGCAAAAGTTTGTGAAATGTGAGTGTAATGTGAATGTTTTGTCCCTCCTTCACATGTAGGTATTTCTAGACCAGATCTAACATAGGTAAGCTACTTTTTCAGCTAGCCTGAAAATAATCTGCCAACTGACGCGCCAGGTCTAAGAGCCCGCGACATTTGAATCAAATGTTGCAGAAGTATACGTGGATCTAAAAATTATTGGACCTACTTCATCAGAATCATCGGCCTATAGCAGGCCTGTAACTCCTGGACTCCTAATGAGCGCCATTGCCTTTCGCAAATCGTCACTCCAACTGGCCAGAGGGCTCCTACACTACGTAGGTACTAAAAGTAGGTTTTTTTAACTTTCTGTTACAGGATTCTTACGGACTAGACGAGGGAGGCAACAAAGGAGGACACAGCCACGACAACCTGCGGAAAGATGACTCGTACGACGACGAAGGAGCCTACAGCCACAACAATGAGAAGAAAGGTATTAAAGCCAAGTTCATTACGAGACCGCTCAAATTCGCTAGGAGAGTTCTCAAATGGTTCATTTGATTATGGAAGTTTTACATCGAATAAACTTTTTTGATTAAGGCCTTCGGTTTTTACCTTGCCGTAGTTGGATAGATATGCAGGAAAGTTACAGTTAGTTCTTAATATAGGTATCTACTTACTAGCTTTTTACCTTCTACGTTGTACTTTTGTACGTGTTTTGTGTGTACTAGGATAGGATTTACAAAGTCTTATGGCTGGTTAGTAGAATGAAATACATACTTATTTAATGGATTTCGTGTCTATCTACTCAGCTATCAACAAATCATCTAGATACAAATTTTATGTATAATATAATATCTATCCAACCCACAAAACAAAATAATTACAAAAACAATTACCAGGTATGTAAAATGTTTATACAATCTTAGTAATTAGGTACTTATCACTTATCATTACAATTGGTACAAGTTCAAGTTCATTAATTCATTATAGTTTGGTGCACAAAGGTTAGCTGGCAAAGAACGCTTCTTAGAGGTTCGACTACGTAGGTACAATTTATTTTTTGTGCATTAAAGAATCTTCTATCTACTGACCTATGTAGATACCTGCGTATCCTTGAAAATTAAAGCATAGATATTAGGTAAAGTATTTACTTACCTCAGTAACGGAGCGTTGTTTTGTGCAGCTAAGAGTTACCGGGATCCAGATTCGGAGGACATAGACGAGGAACACCCAAAGAGACCTGCCCAGAAGCATAACGGAAGACATCATAACCATGACCATGAGGAGTTGAAGTGAGTAACCTACCAATTTACCTACCTCATTATCTTCATTATCATCATCAGCCTATAGCAGGCCACTGCTGGACATACTTGCTGGACAACTTATGTACCTTCTAAAATAGTTTAGTTGCTTTCGCCAGGGTCACCTATCAAAGTGTAGACCAATGTTGATGTTAACGTCTGTTTAATATTAGTTGCATTGTGCGCCCTGCAATAGGACCTTTACAACAAAATTTGCCATATTCGCTCTCATGTCCGGAACTAACAAGATTCACCGTTGACGGACACGTCAAGGAGGACATCATCATCATTATTACTGCTAGGTATATCCTGTTTTGTTTCATCACCATCATCATCAGCCTAAAGCAGTCCACTATGGACATAGGCCTCCCTTAATGAGCGCCAATGCGCCCAGGTCCTCAGCTGTTATGAATACCTAGGTACCTACCTAGCATAGTTTATAAAACTACATAATTAGGTAGTATGTAGGTCCTACTCTAATATTATGCGACGAGAATTAATAGTTAAAGTGGAACATAAGTTAGCCTATTAGAAAGTAAGCTAGGTTGGTTACCTACCTACCTACTGTGTGGATGGAAGGGTCCTACTGTTTTCATGCATTTCATAAAATGTCCTTGAACAGGGAAGGCGCCAGTGACGGGAACGGAGGCGTGGAAGCATATGGGCACAATGTTAACGACTATGTGCTGCCAGAAAAATACACCTACGGTGGCGGAGAGGAGTACAACTTCTAGAATTATACATTTCACGGAAATAGAAGCTTGATTCCAGACTGAACTTATCTTAAATGTTTGCGTGAACGATTATTTTAGTTAGCGCCATCTATTGTTCATTAGAAGAACTAGTTGTGTAGTAATAACCACCATTTATTTTATTCTTAGCGGTGATGGCGGTGATAAAATGTAATTTTATGTAAAAATAAAACTTATCTATTTATGGTTTATGGATCTCTAGACATGTATTTTTTTATTATTATCAGATTTGTACCATCGCATAATAACACGAAACGCTAGAGGTAGTTTTGACATGTCAAAATATGACGGCTGACTGACAGCTGGCTGACTGACACTGGCCACCAACATTGATTCGACAAAAATTGTTTTGCTACGACTCGGCACAAAGCGATCGCTAAAATAAATTTGAATTTCGTAGAAACTATTGTATTTTTCTCATTTCTTGTGATGTAAATGTGAAGTCCGTATCATAAACATCAAGATGGTACTAAAATACGTCGATATTTTCGTGGCTTTGGCGTTGAATCTCATACAATGCGCATCGAGCGGTAAGTAGACAACAATTATTTAATTGAATCAATTCGTCCGGGACGTTGGTAGCTTGATGTTGTTTCTTTTTAACAGACCACATCCTGTCGTGCAACATGAGCGTCATAAACCCGTGTAAAGGAGACCACCAGATATGTAATGGGACGACACTCCAGTGCGATTGTATTGAGGGTTTCGAGTTCGTCGGGGATGATTGCGAGACTCCTTCGACCGAGGAACCCGTTCACCACGGGGCCACGGCCCCAATCGTGACCATCTTCGCCTTAGTACTCGTTGTCTCGGCCCTTGTGCTCGTAATAAGGAAGTATAACTTGGTGGATTACGTCCGGCAGAAGATCAACCAAAGGAGGAATAATGATGTCATGTACGAGGACGTGATGATTGGGAATGACGATCCTCCACTCAGCCCCTAGTTTACTATATTACCCGTAGTCTGTAATTGTTCAATCATCCCACTCGACACCACCAGAATGGTGTTGTTTGGAATTACTTTCCCATTGACCCTACCCTAGTGATGTCTTGAATAGCAAGCTACTTACCTAGTAAGCCCTAATTGTAGTTACTGTTAGAACTCCTTGAATTCACCTAATCAAATGATCAAACTAAACTTATCAACAATCAAGTCAAGGATGATAGTAGCTAGTAGACAGATAGAATACACCCTATGATAATTTGCAGGACATCACTAATAGTCGCTAGTGTCAAATGGAATAGTGATTTCAAAAGACATTGTCACCGTTCAGATGATGTCAAGTGGAATGAACGTAATTGTTGCTATTTGTTGGTATTTTTTAAATTATGCACATCAAAAGGGAATCGCTCTGTTATTCCCGTTTCACCGAGGTAAACAACTTTCATTTCATCTCATTGTTCAATCTAATGAGCTTGGCTTGGCATTCCACCAAAATGTATAGTGTAGCTTCATGACAAAAGTATTTATCATTGTGTAAACAAATATAATTAGTTAGGTTTAGCTTTCAATGTTAGTTGTGTATTTATTAAAATTGTGTTTAGGTTGTTAAACATATTGTAATGGTACTTGTAGAAACAATATCTTCTGTTTTCTTTGGTGATTCAACTGGATTCTGCCCTGTTTGAGTAACAAAGGATTGTAGTCATTCATACTGATAGAAGGTACATACATCTTTAGAATGTAGGTATTTTGAATGTTTGTAATTATTAATATCACCAGGATATTTACCATGATCTGTTAGTTCTATTCAGTTCCCCCCATGGTTATGGCAGATGCAACTGTGTCGATATATTGGGAAAAAAATAGTACTCAAGTCATGGCAAATAAAAAAATTGGTCGAGGCATGGCTTACTTCCATGTTATTAGTGGATCACCTTGGTTAAGCAACAATCTGCACGGTCACTACTTGGAAGGGTGACCATTTAGTAGCATTTAGATCTGAGCGCTTCCTTGCTTCGGAAGGCACGTTAAGATGTTAGTCCCAGCTTTTTCAGTCGATAAGCCATGTTGGAGGCGTTCAGGTGGCCGAATAACTCCGACACCAGGGTTGGCTACTAACTCATACGAAGGATGGCAAATTAAGTATAATAATATGGTTGATATTATTCATTACATTCATGAACATGAAGGTTTCAAAAGTTGGAATGTTTGTGTTTAGGTCAATCGCAAATAGAGTCACTAGACGTGACTACCAGCGGACGAGGTTTTTCATACATTTTGTATAGTATCGGAGTAAACCGAAGGTTTAAGTGGCCACAGTCGAGCCATAAGCTGCGGGAGTCGCCCGAGCTCGCTACATGTGGCCGCGTTGTGTCGCTCGCATACTCGCCTACAGTAGCCGGATTCTGAATTATACAGAGGAGAAAAAAAGTGGCCGCGACTTGTGACTGACACTAAGCCACTAGCGGCTACGTCTAGTGGCTTGACTGAGCCACTAGTTGGTTGGTTGCTTGGCGTTTAGTGGCTCAATGTGCGATTGACCTTGGAATCTGAAGTATTCAATAGATAAGTAAAACTGGTTTCATTAATTTTGCTCAATTTAGCCAAAGACTGAGTGAACTAGCCACTCTTTGTGCACAAAGTGATCCCACTATTAGTTTATTTAATGTAAGAAAGTTACAAAGACAGTTTAACAACCCTTTTACTGTAATTATGGTTCCTCATTGCTTAGATAATCATATTTCAACTTTGCATGCTTGTTATATTTGTATCTTTTAGCTAAAGATTTATTTTTTATTTTTATAGTTAGTTCAGAACAACTTTTTACATTTTTTTATACTTACTCTTAAATCATTTGAACAATAACCAGAAGTTAAATGTTTACATAGATACAACATTATAGTGTACATAACTTTTAAAATTACATCAAACAGATCTAGATTTCAGAACTCTATAATAAGGATAAATATATTTTTAAATAAATACTCTGTGATACTGTAAAATCATGTTTTATTCATGTAACCAAATTCCTCAGGTAAGGTGTTATATGGAAAGTAGTAGCATACTTGGCTATGTTACTTACTGTCAGTACAAGGATTGTCACGGCTAGTGGACATTCATATAACACTGAAAAAAGAGAAAAAAATATTGAAACATACAACAAACAAGTTATTTTAACCTTTGGTCTGTGTAAACAGTGCAAAAGAACCCCACCCCCGTCTGTGTGACGTTTTTGAGAGTTTCCGCCATTGGCCGCATTTTTACGACGTACCTACATAAAAAACACTGAATGTATTTCTTCAAAATAGCAAACCTTCACGGCCTAGAAAATAACAATACAAAGGTTCGGCAAGAATATCATGTTGAACTAAACAATTTGCACCAAAATTGATCACATTGGTACCAGTTTTTTGGTAAGAAAACGTATTGTTATTTTCTAGGCCGGTGAAGTTTTGCTATTTTGCATAACTACATTCAGTGATTTTAAATCCTCAAAAATGTTGAATAGTGCGAGCGAGAGGGAGGTTTGACATTTATCGTAACCTAACAATATTATGAAAAATTATATTAGAGAACACATGCATAAAATAATAACTCTCGAAATAATTTATGTCAGAGAAATTAGATTTAATTAAATTTGTGCTGGCCTAGTTGCAGATAATTTTACAAATAGAAAGGAGGACCTGATATTATCAGGACCCTGTGACTGATGCTCTTGTATGTCAGGATCTCATCAGTCACACAGGCCAACAGGGTCAACCTTTAATTCTCTATGCCTATTCATAAATATCTCTGAAACTAGGCTAGTACAAATTGTGAGACTAGTACCTACTGATATGCATACAAATTAATAACTAAATCTGACGAAATTAGCAAGAGCTCTGGCGACAGGATCCAGATGTCAATCACACAGAAAATTTGAAAATTGAATCCTGAACTCGTGATGTCGATTCTGGTTACCTACTGAGGGACCCAAAGTCCAAGCAGGAAGCTAGTAGCTAGCTAGTAGTCAAGGTGTGAAAGTGTCGTCAAACAAACAAACTCACTTTCGCTATTATTTAGTAATGAGTAATGACCGATTCCTATAATATACCGTAACCGATGACGTTTCGTTATCCCTCGAAAAATGGCCAATAGTTTAAGTTTTTAAGGGGGAAACGCGTTATCGGTAAAATATTAACCGTAATCTATAACCTAAATGCTTCGTTTTCTCTTTAAAACTGTCAAATTTTTGGATATTGAAAATTTAGGAATCGGCCATAACAGCTCTTTGCTTTGTGACTAATAGGCCTATTTAGACCACGCGGTATTCCAGTATGTCTAAGTAAGACTGTCTTACACTTAGCGTTGTGTAATAAGAGTAAGCCATTAAGTCGGTCTTAGTCCTGACTAATTAGTCAGTAAGACAGACTCCACTCACCAACTTGAAAACGTTCTGATTAAACTGTATTGTCATTTATCAGTTTATAATTTAAATATTTTTTTTTGTTTTTGAATTTAATTTGATTTGATTTTGTGATTTCATTTAATTTATTTTTGATTTCATTTGATTTGATTTAATTCGATTTAATTTTGTAATTAAGTATTGTTTTGATCATGTGTACAAGCTTTGTACAAACTAATACCATATAAAATTGACATGAAGGTACCAAATAGTACGAATAAATGAATCTGAATCTGAAGTGAATAGCGCGTGGTCCAATGAGCCGTGAAACTGACCGGTGAAGACATTGGCGAAGACCGCGAAGCTGTACGCGAAGACGAGCGCAAGGTGCAGCGCGCGGGTCGGGCACGCGCTGTCGGCTCCCCACACCAGCACGGCCAGCGTGAACAGGATGCTCACGTGCGCCAGCGAGAACGCCTTCACCAGCCGCGACATCGACGCTAGAACCGAATGCCATACATACATACATACATACATACATACATACATACATACATACCACACCAGCACGGCCAGCGTGAACAGGATGCTCACGTGCGCCAGCGAGAACGCCTTCACCAGCCGCGACATCGACGCTAGAACCGAATGCCATACATACATACATACATACATACATACATACATACATACATACCACACCAGCACGGCCAGCGTGAACAGGATGCTCACGTGCGCCAGCGAGAACGCCTTCACCAGCCGCGACATCGACGCTAGAACCGAATGCCATACATACATACATACATACATACATACATACATACATACCACACCAGCACGGCCAGCGTGAACAGGATGCTCACGTGCGCCAGCGAGAACGCCTTCACCAGCCGCGACATCGACGCTAGAACCGAATGCCATACATACATACATACATACATACATACATACATACATACCACACCAGCACGGCCAGCGTGAACAGGATGCTCACGTGCGCCAGCGAGAACGCCTTCACCAGCCGCGACATCGACGCTAGAACCGAATGCCATACATACATACATACATACATACATACATACATACATACCACACCAGCACGGCCAGCGTGAACAGGATGCTCACGTGCGCCAGCGAGAACGCCTTCACCAGCCGCGACATCGACGCTAGAACCGAATGCCATACATACATACATACATACATACATACATACATACATACCACACCAGCACGGCCAGCGTGAACAGGATGCTCACGTGCGCCAGCGAGAACGCCTTCACCAGCCGCGACATCGACGCTAGAACCGAATGCCATACATACATACATACATACATACATACATACATACATACCACACCAGCACGGCCAGCGTGAACAGGATGCTCACGTGCGCCAGCGAGAACGCCTTCACCAGCCGCGACATCGACGCTAGAACCGAATGCCATACATACATACATACATACATACATACATACATACATACCACACCAGCACGGCCAGCGTGAACAGGATGCTCACGTGCGCCAGCGAGAACGCCTTCACCAGCCGCGACATCGACGCTAGAACCGAATGTCATACATACATACAGTCACGCCTTTTTCCCAGAGGGGTAGGCAGAGACCACGGATCTCCACTTGCGATCCTGGCATACATCTTTTGCTTCGTTCACTCTCATCACATTCTTCATACATGTTCGTCGGTTTAGGGTACTAGCCATTTTTTAGCACGTCTCCGATTTGATCGCAAAACGTACGTCGAGGTCTTCCCCATCCAACTGTCCTATTCACACTCGCCTCATATAACGAATCCATCCTGTCTACATGCCCAAACCACCTCAGCATACCTTTCTCAATCCTACTATTTAATGAATGGTACAATCCTACTATTTCTTTATTTAAGTATCTATTTAAAACCGACTGCATTGACAGGTAGTTTTTAGTACTTGTCAGTTTAGTAGTCTTTTTAAATTCAAAATGGCTTCTTACAGTCGCCATATTGGACTTTTTGAAATTTCATATAGCTTAGACACCCTTGTGATCTAGACGAATCCAACGACACCTCATTAGTCAAAATGCGTCTAGCCGTTTGGGCTACAGCGACCGGTAAATAATATTACAAACACACCCTAAAAACATAACCTGACTGAAGAGGACTTCAGTCGGGTAAAAAGAGAGTTAATAGGCATCTTCTGGGAAAGCTCGTCCCATTGTCATCTCATCCTTGCCCACGCAAGCCTCGAGGTCAAGAGCTGGCGTTAATAAAATAAAAATATTTTATTTCGATTATTCGGAAAACAAACAGTACCATATAATCTTTGATAATTACTACCCAATTACATGTTTTCGCATTAAAAAACCCAAACAAACTTAAAACATATTACGAGAGAAAAATAAAAACACAACTTATTAGAAAGTACGGACATAATAAAAAAGAAATAACTAAAATTTATATTTAACAAGAAATAAAAAAGCAATACTCAACGCATAAAAATAATCACGTAAACTACTAACTATCTTACTTACTATCCTACTATAATATTATAAATGCGAAAGTTTGTGATTATGGATGGATGTTTGTTACTCTTTCACGCAATATCTACAGAATGGATTTGGATGAAACTTGGATTAAACGTACTTATATATGTACTTTTTATCCGGGTACCACGCGAGCGTACCATGGGCGGAAGCTAGTATTGTAATAATGTTGGATATTATCACACAACATCACCTAGCTACAAACTAAGCAGGGCTTGTGTTATGGGAACCACATGTCTGATATAATATACTACTTATATTTTGTTTTTTCGTAAATACGTACCTACAATACACTTTAGACATTGAAAACACCCAGACTCTAGAGAAATATGTGCAAATCAAATTGTGAAGCAGCATTCCTGTGTTTCGTTTGGAAGGGTATGGGTGCCGGTGAAATTACAGGCACAAGAGGCTTATCATCTTCATGCCTCAAGTCTGCGTCCATCACGCAGGGCGTTGCATGGTAGAGCACACACCAATAAACGTGATCTACGATGCAATGCGTTGTGATAGGTAATGGTTACCACTTAACATCAGGTAGGCCATGTGCTTGTTCCATCTTCAAGTGACATAAAAAAAAGCGCAGGCGAACACTGGCACAGCTAAATTCCCTGCAGGCCGCCGACGGGCAGCAGTGTCGGCTGCGAGATGCTGTGCCTTGCGATTCCCAATCCGCATGCATAAAATTGCATATCTTACCATAATTTTTCGTAAATGATGGCTTCATCAAAACCATAGATCCTTGGACTGTCAGTATAAATGCAACAACACCTGGAAAGATAGAGAAAATTGTGTAAAAAAAAATACAGTACCTACAACTAGGCAAGCGGATGACACATTGGCACACAGTTGGTAGTGTATCCGCTGTATCACAGGAAAGGTCGCAGGTATGAATCTGGCCTGAGTCTAAAATTATAGAACACCCCCCATATGTACCTGCCATAAAATTTTATATCTTACTAGCGGCCCGCCCCGGCTTCGCACTCGTGACATAGGGCACTTTTTTACACCTTGGGTTACGTTACTTAAGTTTTAGTAAAGATCTCTAATCTTTTCTTATTTTATTTTTATTTTTATTTCATTTATTTTATTTATTAGGCAAAGCCAACAGTACACATAATGAGCATTTTGTAAAACACTGATATTCATAATACTATAGAATGTGTGCCAATAACAGGCATGCACAGCATTTACATTATAATTAAGCAATACACGACAACAGCTAAACACACTAAATAGAAAACAAAACAAAATGAGAGCAATAATATTTAAAACTAAGGAAATAAAAAAGTAAAATACGACTTATATAATTTAAATTAACTTAAACTACACCAGAGTGTTCGTCTGGGGGTTTCAAAATAAAATATTTTAAAAGTTTGTTTTTGAAAATAGAATAAAATAAAATAAAATTTTCTGGCAATAAATATAGCCTATGTTACTCAGGGTGAATGTAGCTTTCCAATGGTGAAATAATTTTTGAAATCGGCACAGTTGTTTTTGAGTTTATTCATTACAAACAGAAAAATACAATTTTTTCCTCTAATAGTGTAGTGTAGATCATAGGTCGAATTTTTGTTATACTTTACTATCGACATTCCCAAGCTTCGCTATTTGTGTAATGTAAATTTGCATTAATTAGGTAATATGTCTCAATATTACCAGCAAATATAGAAGTGAACTTAATGTAGAAATCCTTCTCCCAGATGAAGAGGTCGGCGTCATCGCCCTTGTCCTCGCGCGCCCACGTCGCGCAGTCACTCAGCCAAGACTCGGGGACCGACCACTTTACTGGCAAACTGCTGAAAAATATACATTTTACTAAGTATGTTCATCATCATCATCACCATCAGCAGTCCACTGCTGGACATAGGCCTCCTCTAATGAGCGCCATTGCGACCTGTCCTGAGCTCCACGCATCCAGCTTCTACTAGCGGCCTTTCCCAGATTTTCACTTCATCTGGCCGGAGGGCATCCTACACTACGTTTGCCTAGCTGCGGTCTCCACTCAAGAACTCGTGTACCCCAACGGTTATCGGTTCTAGTTATCGGTTAGTATGTTGAACAACGACAATCACGACAACCACAACCTGACTTCACCCACTGCCGGGCTATAGCCGCCCTTTGTATGTGCCAATCCCCACGGTTCAACACGGTTCACAAGCTCATCCAGTTTCGACCCACGATGGATGCAATATCGTCTTCACATCTAGCTGCTGGTCAACCGACATTTCTGTACCTGGTTCTTGGACCCCTACTCCCAACGTGTTTGACCTTTGTTCAGCTTCGGATCGTTAGGAATACGGTCTATAAGCTTGATGCCGAGCGTAGTAGGCACCCTGCTCTGTGCAACTCTCATCTGGTACACAGCCTCCTCAGCTCACAACATTTTAATCAGTAGGTATTATACTGAACATCCACCGCTATGACAACCAGCCTATATCAGTCCATCTGGACATGTAAAGGCCTCTCCTAATGAGAAAGGGTATATTCCCATAAACCTCACGCTGGGCATGAGGGTTGTGGATTGCATGGCACACATTTTTCGCACCGCCAATGCTGCTGCCGTAGGCGACCAGGAGATGTAGCTGTTCCTTTGTTAGGCCGTGCTATGCCACAATAAGCCGGCCTCCAGAGCCCCATTTGTAATACAACAGGGTGCACCATATGCAGGTGAGGTTGGCTTGAGTTGAGTTCTAAAGGTGGCGGGGCGGTTGGAAGCTCGTTAACGAAGTAAGCCATACCACAACTGAATGCTTCAAATGAACTACTAACAGATGTGTGATATTGATGGTGCTGTTGGTCTGTATCCCGCACATGGTGTTGATGGCGATGTTGAAGAGGCTGTCGGCACGCCACACCCCGTACGTCTCCAGCATTATGAGGATTATGAGCAGCTTCCAATATGACTGGAAAATAAACAGTAATTATTAAGTAACCAAATGATGATTCGTGTTTCTAAGAGTTATTTAACAATTATATAAATTAAGTAAAATTGAATTCACAGTTTTTTTTATTAACTTTGCCTAATCAAAAATTTTAACTGGCCTGTGAAATTGTATACTCAAGAAGTTATGCTCAAAATTTATCTTACTAATCAAAATGGATCAATCATAAGAATAAAATAATTCTAAAAATATTGCATGTCCCATATTTTTGGTATCTTCCCTTCAGGCCAGGTTCCATTGGTTTGGATAGACCACTCTGTATGTATCAATTACTTGATCGACTACCCTAGTAGTAGAGAATAAGGAAATAATAGTTGGACCATTGCCTGCTATCCCCTATTGAAGGAAACAGAAAGACAAACATTATCTTCAGTAACCTGGGCCCTAATTCAACACATAATGTTTGCTCTTTGCTCGGGAGGTTTCAGGTTTCATCTGAAAATCAGCTCTGCTTAGCTCCCGTGGCTAAGCAGCTTCAAGCTGAGGTGGAACCTTTTAGCCCAGGCCTTTGCAGCGCAGGCAGACGACACCCGCACCTACCTTTTCGCTTATCTTGTAGTAGTTACTAGGTAGTAGGTACTTAGCTAGCTTTAGTCACTTATACCTAATCAGTTCTTATCTTATGTCTTGTCTATGTCTTATTATTTATACGTGCCTACTGTCACTTTTGTATGCTCTCTACTTATCTCTATTGCCTAAATTGGAAGTCTTGTAATTACCTACCTACCTTATTATTATGTGTTTTCTGTGCTGTAATTGTTTGTGCTGAATAAAAATTTATCTTATCTTATCTTATTTAATTCTCAGGATCATAGTCAAGACTGTATCAAAATTTGTCAGTTCTCATGATGTCTGATTAATCTCTAACCCTGAGAATCAGAGCCCTGCTCTTCCCTGCCTCTCACTGCTTGCTTATTTAACCTATCAGTAAAATTGTCTTGCCTTGAACTCTGTATTGTATAGCACATGCCTCTGAGCCTCCTTGGACATCAGCACCAGATCGATCATCACAATCACGGGGTCGTATTCCACATACTTGTCAACGATGCCTTTGCATTGCTCCTGAAATAATCATAAACATTAATTAAAAGGGTTTAAGAAGTTCCAACCCCCCACCTTCGAATCTCAAGCCAAGGTGAGGTACCTGCTCGTGGTGCACCTTACTAACTCACAAACGGGGCTCTGGCAGCTGGTAGCGGCATAGCGCAGCCCAATTTCGGCACAGCTAAATACCCTGGCCGCCGACAGGCAGTAGCGTCGGCGGTGCGAGAAGCCGTGCCCTGCGATCCCCAAGCCAGCTTGTCCAGAGTGGGATTATGGGCATATCCCCCTTTATTAAGGGAGGCACCTCAAAGGCCCATGGTGGTCACTGGTATGTACAGGTTAATAGCAACTCCCTTCTTATTAGGGGAGGCCTATGTTCAGCAGTGGAACGATAGAGGCTGTTGTTGTTTAACAACAAAATAAGCAGGATGTTAAGGATCCTTCAAAAGACGGCACAGTTTAATTTCCTCAAGGGCCGGCAGCACACAGGTTATGCAAGTGTCCATTGACGGCATTGATTACGGCATTGATGAGGTGGCACATCTGTTAGTTTGCCAGCTTCGGCATAAAAACGGTGCAGATAAATACACCAGGAAAACAATCAGTTGATTACAAACAGGTAAATTCACTAATGGTAACTTACACACTTTGTGAGCTTGAGAACTGTTGGTCCGTAACTCTTGAAAAGAGCCGCAGATGGTTCTCCGCAATTTACACATTTATAATCGTTGGTATTTGACATTTTATCATCAGAAAATCACTTTTCATGCCAGAAAATTGTTTACAAACATTAACAGCACCACAACACATACACACACACAAACACAACACAATCGAACACAATCATAGAAACTTTACGCAACACTATTGCAGTGTTGCCACCTTGGATTTTCAGAAGGGACATTTTGACAAGCTAGAAAGGGCTAGATTAGCTAATATTGACATGATTATCGCTAAAAATCGGATGTTAATCGGAATTTTTCAAAATCAATGGCCTTACTTATCTTAAACCTTTCAAAAGATAAACGTTGCTTAAACTATTGCCATCTCTTACCGTTGGATAGTGACCATCAGTGACAGGATTAACTTTGAGCTATGATTAACTCTAAGTAGCGTTCATAAGTAAGGGGGTCAATCTTTATATAACTCGTTCTTCTGGTTCTATGTAATATTTTTTGACAAATGTTTTGGTTGATTTTCTTCTCTCCTTGATCTTGTTTGATATTTTTTCTTGCTACTGGATCTTGTGTTTTGGTTTCTTCTTGATTTACTTACTTTCATTGAACTTTTTTTGTCTCTTTCTGGGATGTAGCTAATTTTGTCATTAAAAGAGATGATGAGTGTGACTCAAGAAATCTATGTGCAACGTGGCGCGCATTGTTTAATAACTTGGTAAGCACGGTGCTAATTTTCACAGTTTTGTATCGTAATACGAAATGGCTAGATTGCTCTGTTCGGGCTAAATCATCAAAAAACGAGTTGATTTACAGTAAAAAGTGTTAGATCTAGCCCACAAAGGGCTAAGGTGGCAACTAACCTATCGTACCAACATTGACAATGACATATTTTTTTTTATTAACAATGACATACAGACAAATTGACAATGACACACCTACCTATCACATCGACCAAAGAAATAGGACTAAAGCATTAGTGAAGTCATAAAATTCATATAATGCCTGGTAGGAAGTCGTACGAAGTCGTAAAAATCGCATTGAGTTAAAGTATGCAACCCTATAAAGCAAATGATTTAAGAACATAAGAAAGTAGAGATCAGCCGTATGAGTTGACGTTCAGAGCAAAGTGAATATTAAGGCTTTATCTATTTGTCTTCTATATCTATGGTAATACCCAGAAACCATAAAAAGAAGTGAAGTGACAAAACGAATTACTATGCAAAGCGACATCTCCGTCAGTGTACATAAACTAGTTAGTCATAGAGTTGGCTTGGAAGCTGCAACGTTTCCCTTGTAAGTACCTAGATGTAGCAAGCAGCGCGACTTGGTAGCGCGGTATAAAGGTCCATATAGTAGGGATAAGGTATTTATCAGTACCTATTACTAGTACTAGTGGGAAGGTCATGGCTTCAAGTACAGTCTTACTAAGACTGTCTTAGTCAAAATTTTCAAGAGGGGATAACTTTGCGTACTTAGGTACTCACCCTTCTACACTTCTACTATTCTCTAGACTCTAGACAGAGAATACGTATTACGTTACGTAGGTACAAATTATGTTTGTCAGTATCAGTTAAAAAACTATTTATTCCGTGACTTCCTGAGATTGACTCTCAGACAGAAAAAAAAACATTTTCTGGACTAGGACAGCCACACACTGCTACTCTAGGCTTGCTCGACTGACATGTTACCTCAGCTCGAGTAATGGGATATCTACCTACACAGGGTCCCTTACCTACCTATATGAGCTGAAAACCAGCCCTGCGTCGAAGCCTTGCGTGGACTCCGTCTGCGCAGAATAGTCCTGAGCCTATCAATGACCCAATTGACAATTATGTGCCTAGTTATTTTTTTATATTTGTTTATGGTGTTTTATTTAGGTCATACACTTAATATTGTAAGATCTTATTATACTCGTATGTTGTGTGTTTTATCGCCTTTGTTGCCTAAACATGTACTTTGATGTAAGTCCCCTACTTACAGTACATAACAACAAGAACAGCCTATTCAGTCCACTGCTGGACATAGGCCTCCCCTATAAGAAGGGGGATATGCCCATAATCCCCACTCTGGGCATGCGGTTTGGGGATCGCAGGGTACAGCTTCTCGCACCGCCGACGCTGCTGCCCGTCGGCGGCCAGGGGATTTAGCTGTGCCGGTGTTAGGCTGCGCTATGCCGCAATCAGCCGGTCGCCAGAGCCTCGTTTGTTAGTTAGCAGGGTGTACCACTTGCAGGTGAGGTTGTCTTGGGTTCCGGAGATGGGGGTTGGAACCCCTTACACCCCCAGTACATAACATTGAAATACAAATGTAATTAAGTACCTACTTAATCAACAAGAATTTTGAGGCCTGCTCAATATCGATAGTTGTGTTATTTAGCGTTCAATGCGTTAGTCCTAAACACTTAGCTCTTTTAAAACAAAACAGTAGATTTCATCATAAGTACAACTTTAGCGCTTTTATTTTGCGCTTAGCAGAACCGCAAAAAATTATAACGTGAAAAATGGACCATGAAAATTTCAAAGCCATACCGTGTGTAAAAATAAAATTACACTCGGTACCTGCAATTTTATCCGTAATAGCCTGGTTCCACGTTACTTTAACAGCATTATAAACATTTTACCGGTAATTCTCCGGATTACGAGCCTGCGGAACCGGTTAAGTGCTTTGTCAAACTGTTACTGTCTCCCGAGAGCTTACCTACTTACTACTTACTTGCAAACTTTGTATTTTCTAGAAACTGATACTTTTTTATATCAAAAATATGGCTGCTTCGAGGATGAGCGCCAAAAAAAACTTAAAATTCCAGAAATTAACAATCAAATTGAGTTAAATCTATAATTCAATTTACATACTTTTAACGGGCTGACTCCTACTCCATACCATTGCTGTGCCCAAAATTGGGCTCATAGTGTTAAACTAATCATCCATGTTTTGTACCTAACATTATGACTGCAGTAAATAAATTAATATGAATATGAATAAAAACAAAAAAAAATCCAATAAAAAAGCATTTTTGTATACCAATTTTATGTTAGGTATGTAACGTATGTATTTAAAGTATAAAGTATATAAAGGCCTACTTAATTAAGTGTTCAATATAGTAATTTATTTGAGAGATAAAAGGTGTGGTTTCCTACCAATAAACCTCACTTACTTTAATATACGAAGCGCCCGTGGAGTGGTTTACTTCTGTGTTCTTAGCAGATCACCTTAATTAAGCAAAACTCTTTTTCAATACACGTTAGTGACATTTAGATTTCAGCTTCCGTGCTTTGAAAGGCACGTTTAGATGTTGATCCGGCTTTTCAGTCGTCAAGCTATGTCGGAGGCCTTCAGCCGGCCTAAAAAGTCAGACACCAGAGTTGTTCACTAGCTTAAACGATGAAAAAGAAGACTCTTATAAATAACTGTAAGTATAACTTACTCTTGTTATATACTCTTAAATCTACCAAGGTAGGTACTTCCAATCATAATCATGATTATTCATTACCCATCAAATGTTTAATTCTATACGGTTCCACCATACATTTTGGTAATTTGCGCGCGCTGCGATTTACGTTGTATCGCACGCGCTGCATCTTTTACGGAAACTAATAATTTAGAGCATTTAAAAACATAACATTCAGTACGTGACCTACTCGCGCCAGAGACTTGCCACCTAACCTTGTAATTAACACGTAACTTATAATAACCTAAACTTAACTTGTGAATCTGGTGTTTTACGTATTCACTAAAAACGAACTGGCTAAACTGTGAACTATCAGTGAAACGTTGGTGCCGTGTAAGTAAGTGGTAAACCTACATAACATATTCTCCATGTAAGGTCAGAGAGTTGAAACAAGCAGCCCTTAGCCCTTACAAATTCTATGATTAAAGATCCTTAGATTTCTTCTGCAGCCGTGCTTAACTGATTCATTTGTGTAACATACATTGAAGTCTTTAAAATATAATGTGTACTTCTCTCTATGCTTCACACTCATTCCCAGAGCTTAGAAAAGTAATTGGTAGCGAGTCTAGCATCCATTCAGCCAGCTATTCCGTTTAATGAGAACACTCACCGTCCAGAGACTGTTTACATTTGCTCACTTCCTTTCGCATTTCAATTGAAAACAAGTGGCTCTGGAGCTTGAATTGCATATAAAAGGAGTTTTATGTACATGATTGCTGTTCAGATTTATGTACCTTGTTTTGATTATGTTGGAAAACACATATTAAGGCTAAGAGTGCTCCACGCTAACCTTCATGATGATGATGTCGTCGGTCCATCTGGTGGGGGTCTCCCTACACTTCGTCTTCCATATCGCGGTCGCCATTCGACAACCTTTATTCCCCAACGGTTATCGGTTCTGCGGGCTATATGACCTGCCCACCTCCTGCCACTTCAACTTGCTGATTCTGAGAACTATGTCGGTTACCCTGGTTCTCCTACGTATTAAATTTTGATTACAGTACCATCGGTACCAAACAGACTACACTAACATTCGATCCATTCGCAAAGCTCCTGCAATAATTACTTACCACAAATGACCTACAGTGGTTCGAGTGTGAAAACATACCGTACTAAAAAAATTGCGTTATCTATATTTTTGTTTATAAATGGCTGAGCTTTACAAACTCCCCGCTGGGAACAATGCTCAATATAGTTGCAAAATATAGTTAACGCTTTTAGTGTTGAATAACACACCGCCGTACCCGATGCAGGACAAGCTCCTAGGGCATGGCACATAGCATCATGATCGACCAGCAGTCAACGTGTCAACGCAAACTATGTACCTACTTAGTAGGTATGGTATGTTTTCCATACTCAGGCTATTGAGCTACTAAATAGCAATCATAGGGTACATTACTATCCAATGTTCGCTTTGTTCGGGCTAATTAATGATACTTTACATAAAATAGCATCTGATAGTGACTGAAAATGCGAATGTAAATTGTAATAGCAAAACTAGTTTGATAACAGGAACTAAATTGGCAGTCGAATAACATTATTTTAGGCACCAATTGAGATCGGTTAACTGATACGTATCTCTAACGGTATCTGAACTGGGCCCGTAAGTGGTTGTAGGGAGACTTAATTGGTTAACTTCTATTAGATAAAATCAATAAAACACACCAGTATACTTGAAGATGTTTATTTTTAAACCGATAAATTATTCGCGTGGGCACCTGAGTCGGCTAACCTCGATAAAATAGCCGTCCCAGAGACACTTCAGGCTCCCTACCTCCCTCCTCGCCGCTTCTTGCGTTCTTTCATAAACCGAAGATACACCACGCTGATTTGTTAAATTTTTAACTTTACAATAGTTTTAGTTATAGCTTTTGAAGTAACGTTAAAACTTCCTATCTTTATTAACACATATACTATGTAGTAGAAACCTAACAAATAGCACAGAATAAGTAATAACCCTAACAGTTAGGTTTAAGTGGCGTAGTGTGCGAAGGCCCGCTAGATACGTGGAAAGTTGCTGTGATCTGCGTTTGCATGTTCTGCGAATATTTGTCACGAATCTATGTGATTTTTACGCATATTATGTTTAAAATGTCTATGTAACTTAAGTGGTTCATATTGGTTGTCTTGACATAACGCGCTCTGCTGTTGTCTGCAGTCATACCTACAGAATCACACCTATAAAGTCCTATACATTGGAATCTTGAATATCTAATGTAAGCAAAGACGACTTCATCGGAATCTCGCTTTAATAAACCATAAATTTTACAAATTCCATAAATATCCCTTTCCTCTCACGTCTCCACACTTTATCTCTGTTAACTCACGCTTCCCCCATAACTTCCTCATGTATTTTTATCACATACAGTAAGAATCAATCTGGAATATTCCGCGGCGGATCAAGTGGGCTTCACGTCCCGTTGCCGTGGGCTATTCATGAATTTATCGCGACGGACAATGGCTATAGAACCGTTTGTTATCTCACCAGGAAATAGCAACGAGAACGGAATAGTGAAGTGCTGCAAAATATGAAAATAAAGTTTGTAAGCATACTTTTGATATTTATAAAGAAATATTAAGCACTTCCAGTAAATGAATATGTTCACACAACTCATTTTTTTATTCATTTCTTCATTATCAATAACACAATCGTGTTTGAATAGGAAAAATTGGATTCTTCACTTAAAATTCATTAAAAATCGTAGTACAATGTTACATCTAATATGTCAAAAATAAATAAATAATAATAACCAAATTTAAAAATCGTTAAATAATTAGAATTTCAATGTCCATTGTTAGGCGATAATTATTTAGTATTGCACCAAAAAAACATCTATAGAGTAAAAACACCCTTCCAGCAATAGCTGTTTTAATTTATTTTTGAATATGCTAAGACTTTCGATAGTTTTCAAGTCTATAGGTAATGATCGCTAATGTTTTGTCAAGAGCTTGTGTTCTCACTATGTATGAAGGAAGTAGACGGATATGACAGGTGTGCGAGTTAATTTACTAGTTATCAACATTCAGTTTCATTGAGATTTATATACTCTAGAGTGGAAAACGTGTAAAAAAAGTGTCTCCGCCAAAACTCCGCGCACGCTGTCAATTGCGCGGACTTTTAACAATTTTCAAACGACATAAGGTCCAAATTTGTACAAATTTGGATATTTGAAGTTTATTTACGTCAAATACGCTAGGATGATTCGACTTGAACACTGTCACTCTTTAGTAGTAGATATAATATCTCAATGGTTATATTAGTTTTTTAAATGGTATTTTAATACTTTAAATTTTAAATAAGAACAAGCACATGGCCCAGCTGATGTTAAGTGGTAACCATTACCACACAAATCATTGCATTGTTGATTACTTTTTTTGTATAATAAACAATGTTTAAACTAGTGAAAAAGAAAGGATAAACTTAAATTCTATAATATCTTCTACCTCGATTAGTTATATTTTATTAATCCAAATAAACTTAGGTACTTAGTTATTTTCGCAGTAACTTCTTTAATTTTAACCCTTAATAACTTTTTCAAAAATGTAGTTTTATTGTATAAGCGTGTCCCATCCTCGTATTATTTATGTTGTTAGAAGCATCTATTGTGGGGTAGACAATAGTGTCAGCCTGTTGATGCGCTATTTTGTAAGACTGGTTGCGTAGAAGCCAGTATCTTATCAGTACTATATTATAATTATTAGATTTCACCCAGCTTCGTACTATTCTATCGTTGCCTGAAATAAAATTATATTAAGCTATTGCATAGCTTCTATCGAGGGCCTTGAGCGCGGGGACCGAATCCAGAAATTCCGTAACGAAAAAAAACCTCACGCTCCCCACTCCGACGGGCACGAAGGTGTGGCTTGAAGGCCGTGCATTGTCTAACGTCGTTTCTTTTCGGCAGTCTTCGACACGGTGTTTGTGTGCGTGCAACTATACGTATTTTTATTTAATAAAAGAAAAAAAAATGTTTTCTTATCGGTCACTACGCTCAAAAAGTGTAACTTGAATTAATATCAAAGAAAAAGAAATACTGCATAAATAAAATAAATAAATAATTATAATTGCTTAAGTTGATACAAAATGCTATGCAACAGCTTTACCGCGGCAGTCCCCGAGTGCCACACGTCTTTTATTTTTTATTTTGATAAAACCCCCGTATAAAAAGTAACCTAAGTATATGTTTCTCCTAGTCTAGAACTTTTGTGTATGTATTTTAAAAACTATATTTTTAACGTTATAAATTAATTATGTTTATAGGTTCCAGTTCCAGTTCTCAATTGTCTATTTAATTTCTTTTGTAATTTTATTCCAATTTATTTTACAATTTTATTTTATTGATCTTGTAATTAATATTGTAATTTTAATTTATTTATTTTGTTATTTCAACTTATTCATTTCGTAATTTTCTGATTTTAATCAATTTATTTTATAAGTTCAATAGTGTAAAACTGATTCAACTAAACTTCTTATGATTTACTTACTTTTATGGACTATGGGTCTGAAACAAACGATTTTTTATTTATTTAATAGTAAGGTACCACAACCGCAGGTCGGCAATGAGCTTGTTTCATCTTTAAGTATTATAAAAAACGTTGAATTACTTACATAAACGTGTAAATAAATAGATAAATTTACACCATTTTAAACAATTATTATGGAAATCATAAAAAAGCTTTACTATAAATAAATTTATTATTCTACTAAATTCTAATGCGGCCGACTTTAGCCAATGACACATAGAAATTGCATAAAATACAAAATAAGTCTTACCTACATACAACTAATTAATAAAATTGATTAATAGGTTTTATAATTACGTCGCAAAGTGTAGGTTTACTTCACGTACAGAAACTGACATAAGTACTCGTACATCTCGTTAATCTAACAGCGAACCCGAGGAATGTAGGTAATTGCATTCCCCAGTTATTGCGAGGATTTCATGTTGATTTGCAATTCGTCAGCGAACTAACATTTGGATTTGAGCTTGGCAATTGGTTTTGCATACATGTTACAACGTGACGTGTAGTTACGATAATGTAATTAGTTGCTATTACTTTTATGTATGTAATTTTGATTTCAGAATAAATAAACCTGGACCTGCAGGACACGGAGCTACTTCCAACATCTGAGCTTCTAGAGTATCGTTGTCTGTCAGTCATATACTAGGAGAAGACGTAGCATGTGCTACGAGAAAACTCGCGGGTAACACTCGTTGAGCTCCGATACGCCGCACCATGGGAACTGCTTCCAAGATGAGAGCTCCTAGAGCTACCATTGCCAGTCAGTCATATACTAGGAGACGTAGCATGAGCTACGAAACGTAGGAAGTGCTACGAGATAACACGAGGGCGTAACTCTCGTTGTGTTACGATACGCTACACATTGTACGCTAGATCTTGTAGCCTTTGCTACGGAGTTCTAAAAGCTAATACGTGGTTATCGAGAGTCGTAAGTAATTTGAAAATAAAATGTACAATTATTTCATTCTTACTATATTTTTAAAATAACAAACTGATCTAGTGGGTTGAACTACGCTACAAGTGCTTGGTTATTGGGAATATGCACAATTTTCTACCCCAGTACCGCGCACTGCAAGCCTTCTAAAGCTAGAACCACAGAATCATAACAGTTGCTACGTACAGAATTTTTACCGCTTGGCACTTTGTCTACTGCTTTATGATAAAAAACGGTTATTGGCAACTTGCTATAGCAAGGCAAATAACCTGATTATAACGAGCACAAAAAGGATTATTCATAATTCACAGACAGACACGTCACGTTATTTATTAAAATGATAAAGTTACTTAATGATAATTCTTGAATGCACCATCTATTAGTCGACCAAGAACTTAACTACTCCTTTATTCATTAATAAATGTATGTTAGTCTGTAAGTAATAGAGTACTTTTGTATTTCTGCCTAAAATAAAGTTTTATTTTTATGAATCTTTATTTTAATCATAAAAATCATTAAAGGATACATGTTTTTCATGTAAAAATATTAAAAAACTAAATTTTACTGATTTATGTTTTTTTTTAAGCCCAATTCTCTTAGGATCCCATGGTTTTGATCATGACCCTAGACTGCTCCCATGTAATTAAAATTCAAATTCATATGTATTTATTATTGAATAAATAGCACTGTAATGTATACTTTGAATCGTAATTCTTCTCGTTATAATTTACACCAATCCGTAACGCGACCAGAGAAGAATTAGCAAGAAACTCTGCTTGGCTTATATTTTTTAAATTCCATGTACAATCTGTAACTATTACATTGTTTTTGAGGGAGTTGGAGACAGTTTCATGCCAAGCTTTTTTGTCATCGAAATAATCAGAAATTTTATAATAAACTTTATTACAGAGGTTACGTTTAATAACATTTTTGAATTTATTTACAGATAAATGAAGCATATCATTTGGGATTTTGTTACCAAATCGTACACATTGCCCTTTAAAAGATTGATTAACTTTATGGAGCCTTACAGTAGGAACAGCTAGTTTATCTTTATTTCTAGTTTTAACATTATGACTATCGCTATTTTTCATAAACAATTTGATATTTTTTCGGACATACATTAAGTTTTTATAAATGTATTATTATTTATACTTTTTAAGATTCACTATTAAAACGAAAGACCCCGATATAAAGCTCGTTTCCAATTGACGCCGGCTCCAGTGACAGGGGTACGTACGGCGTCGTCGGCGCAGCTGATAACGAGAGCTCAACGGCTTCGCTTGCATTTGACTTCCTTCAACTTCACGCTGCCGTTCGCATATGTGAATACTGAACCCTGGTTTGCTTAGTGCATCTTGCAAACCGTGGAACTCAATTTGCTCTGTAAAATTACTTTAATAAAGTTTGAATCAGAAAATTATGAACTGGGGTTGGTAGGCCCCTCCAGACTCGCCGAGAAACCTTGAGATAGATTCAAAACGTTTATTGTCAAAAATATTACATGTTTTTGGTTAATATTGCCTTAAATTCTAAGTTGGGTTTATGGGTTTAACTAAACATAAGGGTTCTCTAAAAATAGCAATAAGTACTAATAAGTACTTAGGTGTAGATAAGTTTTAAACAATTCCAAGAACGTGAATGATGGTGATTTTAATAATAAAACTTATGCCAAAGTATTTTTGGTTGAGAACAAGAGAATTCATTCACAATCTTGTCCTAAATTTGAACCCACGCCTCCATCACGGAAGGCAGGGTGTCCCCCGAGCCGCCGCCGCGCCTACTTTACGCCAAGCTGCATATACTAGGAACTGAATTGAACTGTGTTTCAGCAAACGTTTGATTTGTTTTGCAATGTAGATTCGGCGATGCATAGTGCGAGTTATTGAGGAATGTAATTTGAATTCCATATTCCATTCTAGGTAGTAAATGTATTTATACTACACAGTTAATACATGAACTTTACTTGGTAGCTCATTACATATGTATATTCTTTGACAATTAAAAATCTCGAAAAGACTCTCGACCTCCTGCCTTAGTCGCACTCGAGAATATTTCAGACATATAGTAAGACGCAACCCTGAGAATCTGGACAGACTCGTGGTCACGGAAAAAATTGAAGGCCATCGCTGCACCATTTGCTGGACCAACCAAATCTGCAATGCTCTTGATACCCCACTTATTTATTTATTTAATCGTATGACGTAGGCGTTAAGAATAACAGTTAATTCTAAATCTAAATGTCAAGTTACAAACTAAATTAAAACTAAGAATAGAAAATAATTAAATCAATCATAAGTCAATGTTCAGGTTCTGAAGCCATCTGATTGCCTCAGGGGGAAGGTCCACAATGTCGTGCCAAGGTCCATGGTATGAGTGGATGGGGCAGTGCTGAAAGATGTGCTCAATGGTCTGGTTTTCTTCGCCGCATTCGCAAAGTGCAGAGTCTGTCCAACCCCACTTGTGCCGAAAGAAATTGCAGCGACCGTGTCCTGTTCTCAACCTGTTTAGGCGGCACCATAGTTTGCGTGGTAGGTTGAAGCCTTTGGGTTTGGAAGTGGGATCGATGTCGTGAGCTCGGGAGCCTAGAGAAGCCGTAAGCCAGTCAGTTTTCCAGGCGTCACTTATATGGAAGTTTTTTAGGCGCTGGACAGCAGCGTATGGGGGATGTCGGGACTTCAGTCTGTGGGGAGGCGGGCGAAAGAAGTCGTTGTAAGCAGGTAAAGCTGGCTGGTTCCCTAGCTTATCAGCCTCTCTTTTGAGTGCACGTTGTCTTCGAAGGTGTGGAGGTTCTATGTGGCTCAGTGTTGGTAGCCAGTGAAGTGGAGTTGATTTTACAGTCCCCGATATGCAGCGCATGGCTTTGTTGAGCTTAGTGTCTACTTTCTGCACATGGGCGCTTTCTTGCCATACCGGGGAACAATACTCCGCCGCGGAGTAGACGAGTGCAATACCAGTAGTACGAAGGCAGTCAGCAGAAGCTCCCCAGGTTGTACCAGTCAGCTTGTGAAGTATGTTATTGCGTGTGGTTAGTTTAAGAGACAGCTTAGTGAGATGTTCTTTGTAGGTGAGAGATTGGTCAAGTGTCACTCCGAGGTATTTGGGGAATGCGTTGTACTTCAGCACATCGCCATTAAAAAATACAGTCGGTTTGTAACTGGCGAGGCTGTTGTTGAGGTGAAAGGACGATACTTCTGTTTTGCTCGGACTAGGAATGAGCCGCCATGATCTGAAGTATCTTAAGAGATTTGTGAGGTCAGCAGACAGGGTGTTCTCGCCGGTTTTAAAGTCTCTACTCTGAGCAACTAATGCAATATCATCAGCATATATGAACTTAGTTGCTGAGGTTGCTGGCAGGTCGTGGATATATACATTGAAAAGTTGCGGGGCCAAAACGGATCCCTGAGGCAGTCCATTATTTAGTTTACGCTTACGGCTTTTAATGTTGCCTAAGAAAACCTCGAACTCTCTCTCGCTCAGCATATTAGAGATAAGATCTACAATTTCTCTACTCGGGATTATCGCCAGGAGTTTATATATTAGGCCCTGTCTCCATACTGTGTCGTAGGCAGCGGTAAGATCTACAAAAACAGCAGTGGTCTTTAGCTGTTTTTGGTAGCCAGCTTCAATATATGTGGTAAGGGCCAACACTTGATCAGTGCAGTTTCTACCTCGACGGAACCCAGCCTGCTCAGGAGGAATGGATGATTCAATAAAAGGCTCTATTCTGGTTAGGAGGACACGTTCTAGCAGCTTGAAGGTGCAACTTAGGAGTGCAATGGGGCGGTAGTTTTCTGGCAGCTGTTCGGATTTGCCTGGTTTTGGGATCGCTATGACCTTGGCTAGTTTGAATTGTCTTGGGAGTCTGTTATGTTGTAAAATAAAGTTGAACAAACTTGTTAACCAGGAAACAGCGCGGGGGCCCATATGGCGGATGAATTCATTGTAAATGTTGTCGGGGCCGGCGGCTTTATTATTTTTAAGGAGCTTTATAGCTTCTGCTATCTCTCCGATTACGAAAGGTCTTGATATATATTGGTTCGTTGGTGAGTTTTGTTTTAGAGTCTTGAGTTGTTGTTTGACTTTTTTGGTGAATAATTTGTCTCTTTTTGCCCTGGTAATGTCAACCATCCGGTTGGCGATGGCATCCGGCTTGACACAAGGGCTCCGTTTTCCTGGGTGTTGTTTTCCTGTTAATCCGTGTAGAACCTTCCACGCCTTTCTGCTAGATTTTTTAAAGTCCATGCTTGTTACGGTTGATTCCCATTTCGCTCTCCTTTGGTCGTCTAGTGTCTTTAGGAGTTTAGTGCCAGTATTATAGTCCTCCGTTCTTTGAAATTCTTTGTATAATTCTTCGCTCTCTGCACACCAGCCCTGAATGTATTCTTTTCTATATCCTCTGGGAATATTTTGTTTAGCTGCGTTGTTTACTAGCTCAACAAAGGCGTTGTAATTTGAGGCAGTGGGTGCTAAGTTTATCAATGCAAGGTTTGAATCGAGGCTTTCACAGAATCCACTCCAATTGGCCTTATTAAAATTCCACCTAGGTAGGGGCATCGAGTTTTGCAGTGATATTTTTAAACCAATCTCAATCAGTATGGGTCGGTGTTGGCTGTGCGGGAAGTTTGACAGCACGTCCCTTGTGGTAGGCAGAGGTTGGTTCAGGTGGTCTGTCGAGACAAGTGCAAGGTCAGGGTTGTAGTCTCTGTTCCATCTTGCAGAATGAAAGGAACCCTTATCTTTGGCATCAAACGCCAGATGTACATCACACATCTCCATCCACTGAGCCAGAGCGCTCCCGTTGCTATCAACATCGGCATATAGCCATTTCGTGTGATGGCTGTTGAAATCGCCGGTGTATATACACGGGTGGTCATACTGCGGTAGAACGCCCTGGGGCCAGTTAACACTTGGGGGTTTATAAATGTTTATAATGGTGAGTTCGTTGACCTGTATTGTGATGGTGAAAATTTGACCAAGGTTACTTGAGTCGATGATTTGAACGCCTTTGAGGCCCGTTCTTACGTATGTCGCTATGCCGTGTTTAGGGTGGTGGACTGCCTTTATTAAATCGTATCCAGATAAACTTCCTCCTTTGAACCAGATCGGGGTCATCCTTTGTGTGGGTCTCCTGAACATTGACTACGTCGACTTTGTTTGTCTGCAGGATTTTCTGCAGGTAGTCAGTTTTGGCTTTACTTATGCCTTCAATATTTAATTGTACTATGCGAACAGAAGGTCCGATATTTTTAGTCAGCGGGCTCTGAGAAGAACCGTTTTTGATTGGGCTCTGAGAAGAACCGTTTAAAGAAGGGTTCTGAGTAGACCCAGTATACTGGGTCTGAAAAATATCAACAATAACCAACATGAACACTATAGTGTTCATGTTGGTTATTGTTGATATTTTTCTTATTTTTCCGCCTATTTCGTCTGATTTTTAAGAACTCGTTTAGCATCACCCAGGGGACACGTGCAGGGCTGTGAAAGATAACTCCTGCGGACGCGAGTATTAACCGTCCCCCACCCCACTACAACACGCCATTCGTTTCACCAAAGATGTCGCCGTTGAAAGAGGTCACGACTCTCTGCTTTGAGGTAACGACGCACAGATACAGAGAGCTCTTCTCAAACGAGATGTGCTTTGATTGTCAGTTAGCCAATTCGTCAGTCTAATAGCATCATTACAGTTTTATCTAATGTGCTGATCGGGATTGGCTGGCTCATTACATAAATTTTGCAATAGCAATGCGATAGCAATCATTACGGGTACAAAATAATAATAGCAATTCTATTACTGAACAAAAAAACACTTCATTTTGATTGCTAGTGTCTTGCGAAACAGTAGTTATTGCTGTAATATGCTATGCCAATTTTACCTAATAAGCCAACCGGGTTCAATCCTATATCAGACCTCAGTCAGCTCCTATTGATCAAGTGAATGGCCATCCAGCTTATTAAGTTAAAAAGCCCCTTTTGTAAGAAAGCTACAAAAGGCCATGATCACAAACGTCATACAATAATCAGTGTACCTCCAACCCATGGTGGGTAATCCCAGTTATTTCTACGAGCTTAGGTTTTATGCTACACTCAACATTTTACTGTTATAGGCCAACCACAGTGGAAATGAAACATCTTGTCCACTATCTACGTAAAATTGTATTGGCTAAACTTATTAGGGCATCGGAGTTTTTTTAGAGATCAATATTAAATGCCTAGGCAACTCAGCTTAATGCGACAAATAGGTACGTTGTTTTCTGACTTACATTGAACTGCTGATATTGCCGAAATATTTTGATAAAACTTGACATATAGCTAGGGAATTAGTGCTTATACACAAAACTGCGCAGTTTTGTGTACAAGCTCTAAAAGGTGTAAAATTTTGCCAAATGACAAAGCGTAGATAAGAAATAATGCTCTGCTTTTAGACAACATTTTACGAAAGGTACCTATGCTTACGATAAGAGTCATTACAATATCCCTACTGGACCTTAAACTTTACCAGCTGAATGAATAGGCTGCATCAGAAGTGTGGCGTTATTACCGGTATTGAGTAGGACTTTTACAGCAGCTAAACCAGGCGGAGTTTACTGCTGCACCGCGGCCACATCGCGCAAGGTGTCCCGGGATTAGTAAACAAACGAATCAAAGAGCAGTTCTACATAAAATAATAGACTACTTCTGCTACGTCATTGGATTCGAATCATTTTAATTAAATAAAAATCAATTTTGTACGTTATAACGTTAGTAAATTTTTTGTATGATGTAGATGGAGACATCAATACCGGGACGCGCGGTCAAACGCGCGACTGAGTCAATGGTGTTATATTTATCAGTGGTCGGTGTGTCGAAATAAATGAAAAATGGTCCTAGAATTCCTCGCAGTTATAAAATTCTTGGAAAATCAAATTTCAGTTTTATGCCTATACTTTCCGATACGGGGGAGGGGGTGGGGGTGTTAAAACTTTAAAAACCAAAAACACCTACTATCAGGATAATGTTTGCATAATCTTTGTTCTGGTACACCTTTTAAAAGGATATAATTCGAAAACTCCGATTTCACAGAGCGATAAAAATGTCGTACGACTACCTATTTATGAGAAATAAAAGCGCATGATGTCAATTTGATAAATTGATACCATAGTTAGTGTGCAGGTAACTCTGACAGCACTTTTCTGTATGCCGTGAACTTTATGTATGTATTTTCATTTTCAACTTCACAAATATGTTTATATTTCATACTTTAACATCATGACCAGACAAGTTGTTATAGAAATCAAAATAACCCAAATCACATTCACTCATACATACAAAACATACCAAAAAATCTTATCAAAGAAAATATTTGCTGGCAAATTTTGTAAAAAAAAACCTTTGCAAACTCAATCTTGTGTCACCGTAATAAGGCTCTCGTTAACGTGTTACAACAATTGCTTACGAATTCAAATAGTGTCAGAAATTCCCAAATCGGTCTATATTCACGACGCGAGTAGTTTGCCCCTACGTGCCAGTGGAGAATCGAGATACAATGTTATACAAATAACACATTTTAGTTTGTCTGAATAGATGGCCTCAGATACAAGCACAGAATCACTGATAGTTTACTCAATAACTTAGTATTTCTTAGAAAATATCTAAGGCATTTTTTGCTGTTGTATGTTTTTACTGAGAAATTGTGTTTTATTATTGAGACCATTTCGTATGACGGTTACGAATTTCTTGATAGTTCGTCGAAACTGTATGACGTAGGTAATATTTACGACACGTAGCGTTTAAAAATATTGCCCTCATTTGAATTTTTTAAATAAATAAAATCATTAGTTTTTGTTGGTTTTATAAGAATAACATTATCTAAGTATGTTACGTTATTTTTTACGAAAAATAAAATAACTGCCTCAGTCGTTTAAAAATGGCTAAGTTACTAAACCTACGTTGTTTAAACACCGACTTGTATGCAGGCCTCGAAAATTCTACTAAACTTTGCATAAATCTTTATCAACTGAAAAACCAATGACGGGCTAAGGCCTTTCAGGCAAGACCATAGTACATCTCGAGGATTGTAGCGCAACTGCATTCATCAGTATAAAATAATGCAAAATAATTTTTTTTAAATAAATTACAAGTTATTCTTAGAATGCATGACTGAAACAGAAAGTGGCTCATTATCATTATCTTTAATAAAAGTAGTCCACAGCTTAAATATAGATTTCTACGAGGCATTTTTCATATTAAACCACTTTAAAAATCTGGTGTGGATTTTCCTAAAACATGTTCCAATTAATTCCAGGATCTTTATTCTCCTACCGTGGCTACTGTCAATACGTCCTGGACAATTTGGAATTTGGATTCTAAGAAAAATCACCTAATAATAAAGGGTCGTGTCATGCAGTCGAAAAGTATTGACAAGGGTAAAGTATCGCGGGTAGGGCTTATCTCTGAATAAAACGGCATGTGTATCGCGCGTGGCTGCCGTTAAATATGGGTGTAATCTGGGTCATACGGGTTTGGTGGAAATGAGAGTGTGTATCAGATAGGTACTGTGGCGTCGCGTCTTGGCGCGGTCGCTGGCCGCAGTCAATTTACATTTAAATTACAGTAGGGGCACTCACCGACTTCCTAACTTACGTGAATTTACGCGAATGTCACACCGCGGTGGATACTTTTTATGGCGCCACTGTTATAGCATTTTGGGACCTTATTAACTTAAATCTTGGAAATCTCTTTAACTTTAAATAGGTACAAAAACCTACTTTGTGTTCAAGTTGAGTACGGTCTTATGAAATTTGAGTGAGAAAATAATAAAGTCAACAATGTATTAGTATAAAAGAAGCTCTTTACAGAAATAGGATTTTGTTTGAAGAAATTGTAGGTACCTAATTGAGTTTTCTTTAGCAGACAGAAAAAATCTATCAGTTAAAACTATCAAGGGAAAAATTTATTTAGAGTAATAAATTATTGATATATGATTATAATTATCTCATTTGATGACAGTAATTGACTTTGCTATATCAAAACTAATAAATACTTATCAAAACTTACACAGCTTGCAACTTTGACAAATACTCTGTTTGGAAACAAGTAGGAACTTCCGCAATAAATACAAAATTTTTAAATCCTACAGAACACGTCCTAATTACCAACCGCGGTACAATACGTCTTAGAATGGGATTACTTAGCAACTATTTCACTAAACTACGTGCTACAGAAACCTATTCAAGGCACCACTCTAATTTATAATTAGGCGGCGTTGTTTCAAAAAGTAGTACCGCAACTACCGCGTTAACTGTTTACAAACATTTTATACTCTCGAAGAACTAGCTTAGCTCTGATTTCCCGTTCTAGTTTTTCCCAAAAATTATCAACATTTATCATTTATTTAATGTAAAAACTACATTGTTTTCAGACAGTACTTTATGCCCGATTATTCATTCGTCAGTTCTATCCGTTAGATTATTTAGACGTATTTTTTCAAACATTTTGAATTTATTCGATAGATTTTTATTGGATTAATTCATTTTAAATTAAAATCGATCTTCTTTACTCTGTAATATAAGCCTATGTTTTGGTGTCTATACTGTGTTGCTGTGAATAAATATATAAATAAATTAATTAATCGTTATCTTTTGGTGATCTCTTTTTTATTCGTTTCATAAAGATGCACAAATTCATTTTTTTTTCATTTTTTTAGAAATGAAATAATTAATGGTTTGCTAAATAAAATATATATAATGCCTGTAGCAGAATTGCTACGCCGTAGGAGAACCGGTACGCCGGCGCCGTACCAAAAACATGTCTTCATAATAAATGTAGGTACTTATCTATCTTGTCCGTATACATGTAAAAGAGCGTTTTTGGTTGTTTTCACTAGCTGTATTACCATAAACACTATGGCATAGTGTGCCGTAACCAAACTCAACTAAAACTTTACCGCTACAATTCACAAGCCATTAGCTGGCTCAGGGATTTTTGTTTCGTTGCTTAATTAAGCTTACAGCTATCGCGGTGATAAATTTATTTTTATCTTCAAACGTCCGAAACTGGAAACCTTTAGAGTCGAAATTGCAACCAAATTAAGCCTCGACTAGAGCTTCCCACCGGAGGCATTTGCAGTGTTTATCACTAAGGAATCTCCGGAAAAAAGCTTGAGTAAGTGAAGTTACTTTACGCCAAGATTTCACTGTATTACGGACCACATAAAACCGCAGTAAAAACTTTAAGCGAGGTAAACAGGTCTACAGTAAATCGTAACTTTTTTTACTTGCTAAAAAACCTGAGTTTTGTATAATGACTTTTAACGAGATTATTATTAAAATACAGCGTTTATTTCAGGCACAAAGAGCTTAGAGTTTACTAATAATAAGTCGATGCTTTTAAAATATTTATTTGCTTCGTATTGTGATAAATAAATCTTCTACTAGACAGAAAATAAAAAGGCATCAAAAACAACAGTAATTAGATGATAAAATTAGTCTGCAAAATGAAGCATGTTTTTTAAAACGTGTTTTTATTTACAACAACCCTAATTGTGCCTTATTTCTTTTAGCCTCGATATAAACTTTTTTAGTTCACCGCTTTTTTATGATCGTAAACCGAAGTAAATAAGGTTCATGGTTTCAAACATATCATGGTTCATTGCTTAGGTCCTTTTTTATAGCCCTAAATAAAATAAAAACAAATAAACTCGTAAAATTGGTTGCATGAAAGATTTACTGCAGATAAGGCCAATTTTTTTAAAAAAGTTTAATAGGATAATAATAATAAAAAAAATATTATTATATTTTTAACTCTATTCTTATGTAATTTATGTGTACATTTTATAACATTTATTTACTAGTTTCCGTATGCGTGGTATTCGGCTAAAAAGTAAGTATAAATGTGATATTATTTCTGGTCTCGAACTACTTATTGCAAAATGACAGCTCAAACCGTTCAGTCAAGTGTAAGGGAACAAACATATTGCATTTAAAATTTCGTATTATTCCATCTGTTTCACAAACTTTCGCTTTTAATATTTTTGGTAAAAAGTTTTTGTAAGTTCCGGCTTTCCCTGTATTTCTGTGTAAGCGCTAAGCCCAGCACCTTCAAGGAAGGCCTATAAATAACTCAGACACTTGACGGTAAGTAGCGAGTGTATAAATCACTTTGTAGCCTCCACGTGCCACTTTTTGCTAGTTTTTAGCCCGGCCGCCCGGCCGTTGTAAATGCAAGAATAAAAAGTAAATGGGCTAGGAATTTGTATTTAAATTAGCTTTTGCGGGGTACGATAGTAGATTTACTGAGTTTTCATTCCTTGCTTCTTCCAATATAGTTTTCGGAAACCGAGGGTTAAAATAAAAAATATGACAAAATGTTTGTAGTTTACCTAACTGTTCCGTTGGTATGTTTAAAATTACCAGTTAACAAATAGGAAGTAATAACGAGTTTTTGCACAGTTTTGATTCACCCATTAGTTACGTCAGACTTCAGTATAAACTATAAAATTGTATAAAAAAAAAATATATTAATCCAATAGCTATGTGGAGCTACGGCTAGGTGCAGTGACGAATTGCGAAAGGCTGCTGGTAGAAGCTGTGAGATGCGTTAAGCTCAGGGTGAAATGACGCTCATTACGAGGCCTATGTCCAGCAGTGGACTGCTATAGGCTGATGATGATCATGGTAAGTGAGCTATTTGGGAAACACAATATGTTTCGATCTCTTATATCTTATATCTATCTTCTTACATACTTTAAATGTGTCTCTGAGATTATGTAGTTTTTGAACTGGAATAGTCCATCTGCTAGAACAAATAAATAAAACCAGTGACAGATGCTGTTCGTGGCAAGCTGTCCGTCCGTCCAGCCGTGGGTTATTCATCGACATCGGACACGTTCACTCGAGTAATCAGCGCGATTGTACCGAACTCACGGCGATACGTCCTCCATGCCGACAGCATCACTACGGGAATTCGAGGATCGAGAACAAAATGCTGTAAATGGGAAAATTTGTGTGTGTGTGTGTTACTATGTTTGTTCTGCAGATATTTGTCTTTGGTCAGGGTGTTTTATATGAATTTCTGAAAAACTGTATTAAGTATTTTATCATTCCTGCCATTTTTGAAGGATTTATTTTATTTATTTGTTCCTACTCAACTCCATAACGGCTAAACGGATTCGGAGGAAACTTGGAATATACAGCAAACTAATATATTATAGATGCGAAAGTTTGTGTTGTGTATGTTTGTTCTCACTTTAACCATAAAGACAACGGATTTTGATGAAACTTAGCATAAACATAGTGTACGTATGGTCAGGGTACATTTTTTATCCGGGTACGGGGCGGAAGCTAGTAAATAAATAAATAAAACAAATAGATTAGAGGGGTATCGATGATGTTTGTTTGTGTTTTTCTTATTTATACTGTGTGTTTAGTCGCGGTGATGTTTGTTTATGTTTTTCTTTTTTAAACTGTGCTCACACCATGGACATTCAAACTTACTTACTACGAATGGAATCGGATTTTTACGGATGTTTTGATGATTCTATTCAAGGTAACATAATCATTATTAATAAATGGGTAGTTTATTGACCTATCATGTCTATGATGACCTACTTAGAATGTGTAATCCATTGGTGTATCCACTTATAGGTAACTGACTGTCGTTATTTGTTATTATATCTATTATCATTTAGGCCAAACTCCACTAACTATAAAGTTGCCATCCAGTATCATCTAAACCAATTTAGTAGGTATTTTTTTCTGTTACGTCCAATTTTTAATTTAGATTGGTGTACTTACTTCTCACTAAAGACTGATATTTTTTTCTTTAAATCAAAAAGAGTGATGTCTCATAGACATGGTTTCGTAGTAGTGCCTATTCAAACTCCACTGCAGGTCACCGTATTCGACGCGTTGTCATTGCGCCAGCGATTAGAGTGGTGCCGCCGGCCATTTGGCATTTCATCCTAATAACGACTTTATTGCTCATTTCACAGATTGCTTGGTACGCTAAAACGAGGACATGTTCTCAAACAGAATATTGTGGCTCTGAACATAACTAGTAATAGGGTGTATTGGGGCTTAAAGGCTTTGCTAATGATTATCAATTTTACAATCATGACATAACAAACAACTAATGGTCTTCTTTATAAAATTTTGTCAAAAGTTACACAATGCTAAGGCTATTGCCATCTCTCACCGTTGGATATTGACAAACAGTGACAGGACTAACTTTAAGCAATGTATAACTTTGAGTAGCGTTTATGAGTATGACGGTAAAACGATATTTTCTAGTATCGAAAAAGAATATCTACTTTAAAAACAGCAATCTTAAATAATGCGAAAGCTAAATTAAATGGTAAGGGCGATAAGGGTCAAACCTCCCTCTCGCTCGCACTATTCAACATTTTAATTTATAAAATCACTGAATGTAGTTTTCCAAAATAGCAAACCTTCATGGCCTAGAAAATAAGTATACAAAGGTTCAGCAAGAATATCATGTTGAATCCAACACGTTTTCGTAACAAAAAAATTACACCAAAATTGATCACATTGGTGCAAGTTTTTTGTTAAGAAAACGTGATAGAATCAAAATTATATTATTGCTGAACCTTTGTATTGTTATTTTCTAGGCTGTGAAGGTATGCTATTTTGCATAAATACATTCAGTGATTTTATATCTTCAAAATTGTTGAACAGTGCGAGAAAGAGGGAGGTTTGACCCTTATAGTCGCTTTAATTAAATCTGGTTAGGTTAGATTAGAAAATGTTTTTTTTCATATGAGCTATTGGTCAACTCTGGCGTCAGTGTTTCATTAAAAAGACATTTTCCACATTGCATTTAAATTGTTTTGTAAGAATTATACTTACCAAACTTAGATCTAACTTCGCAAGCTATATCGTCATCCACAAGATATAAGAGCTAAAGTACGATAAACATAAAATGCATGCGCTATCTGCTCCAAAATCTCTAAATAAAACATCCGAACAGATATTTCATAGCAATACCGAGTCGCAGTTTACGGAGCAAAAGAAATGACTATAAAATATGTTATCAAAACTTTAGCCGCATTCAAGAAATATCCGAGTTGGAAAGTGCCAAGTTCTCTACTAAGTACATACAACATGGCAACATGGACGATTTATGTTCTTTAATAGCCACACTATAATAAGAGAGGCGTAAACCGGGATTGCCTCTGGATTTATTTTATGCTAACAATAACAAAGTAATGAATACGCTTGCAAGGCATACGCTATTTGGAATTAGGGGTGAAAATAATACTTACTATTAGTTATTTGATGAAAACTTTATATTTTTATCCGTTATTCCATATTCCGGATGCTTATCGAGTGATTTGTTCGAGCCTAAGCAGTAAATCTTGTAAATAGTTACTAATCTACAAGATAACTTTGTCTAAATGTATTAAAACAATGTACTATACTGACAATCAACGTACCTCCTAACCCGTAGCGTACGCATTGACAGGTAGCTTGCTTAGCGCCTAGAATCCAGTGACTTACAGGTGCTTGAATACACGGCTGTTCAATCCCAAGGAGCCTTTGCTTAAACTGCACGCCAGGTGACTTAGGCACTTCCAGGTGGCGAAGGCGCTGAGCAAGCCACCCATAAGTGATGACAGAGCGGGGGAATGCTGCAGATATCAACACAATATTTGTGCTGCAGCAGAGGGCGATTCATGCAATTTATAATAAGGGCCCCAGAGAATCACTTCGAAATAAGTTTAAAGAAATAAATAATAAGACAGTTCCGTGCCAATACATAATAGGCATGACGACTCGGTATAATAAATCTAATAAATCTAATATATAATCTAATATAATAAATCGGTATAATCATTATAATTAGTCCGTCAGTTTGATCAACGAAAAATACTGTACACTTATTTTTTTATTTATCGAATCAATAGAAATTGCCGGAGATAAAGAACGTGAAAGTTGGGGATTGGGGGGCTCGTGACGTCACGCCTAGGTAAAAAATGTACTATATCGTGACGTCGCGCGGAACTTTAACGCATAGTGCGTTAAAGTTCCGTTCCTCTTTATTATTTTTTGTTTAATTGACAAAATAAAAAATACGTGTCCAATATTTTTTGGATATGTATGAAAACTTAACGTATGTCCAAAATAATATCAAATTGTTTAAGAAAAATAGCAACTAATGTTAACACTAGAAATAAAGATAAATTTGCTGTTCCCACTGTAAGGGTCCATAAAGTTAGTCAATCTTTTAAAGGGCAATGTGTACGATTTGTTAACAAAATCCCAAATGATATGCTTAATTTATCTGTAAATAAATTCAAAAATGTTGTTAAACGTAACGTCTGTAATAAAGCTTATTATAAAATTTCTGATTATTTAGATGACAAAAAAGCTTGGCATGAAACTGTTTCCAACTCCCTCAAAAACAATATAATAAGCCAAGCAGAGTTTCTTGTCATTTATTCTCTGTAAGGTCACGTTACGAATTGGTGTAAATTAAAAAATGACGATTCAAAGTGTACTTTACAGTGCTTATTGAATAAATACATATGAATTTGAATTTGTTCATACGTAGCCTTAGTCTTTCGTACGTTTCAAATTTTGAAATCTGAAATGTTTTTCCCTTGCTTATTGTTGGGGTAGTTATGGGGGGATTAATAAAGTACTATACTGACAACTTAAAATTACTTAATTTTATTAATTTTCATTTGACTTGTATTTTTTGTGGCCATGGAGGCTTAATGAGGTCGCAATTTCGTTTTTTTGATATTCCCTAAAAAAACTAAAGACCTACGGGTTCTTACAGTTTACTTTGTTAAACATAATATTAAGTTTTGATAAATAAATCAATAAAATAACCTACCTCGACTGGTTTCGATCTTGGTCTTTCATAAGAATGATTGAGCTGCCTGTCAATAGCAAGCTTTGCGATACTTTAAAATAAATCGCAATACTGCCAAAACTGTGGAATTGTTAACTCAGGTGCCATCGAATAAAGAATCGAATTGAATCGAATAAATTGGAGCGGTATTGACTGAAACGAGAATTCACGCACGCTTTCTAAAATAAATACATACTGAATGTACCTACACGTGTTTGAATATACCTACTCGTAATAAAATCAAAACCGTTCGCCTCCATACATTAATCACGAGCTTACAGCGTCGACGTGGGAATTACCAGTCACATTGCTTGTCGCAGTAAATACATTGGGTACCTACTTACCCAGGCTTGCAGGGGTGGATTTGGGTAATTGATTTATTGATGTGTAATCGGAAATAAGGGTGGAGATTGGAATAGTGCACCTAATGATGGTGATCTTCAGTAACAGTTCATTATGGTTTGGTTGGTATATCAGTCCACTGCTAAACATAAGTGCCCTCTAATAAAAATGGGTATTGTATAACCACCGACGCTGCTGCTTACCAGCAGCCAGAGAATGTAGCTGTACCGGCGTTCTGTAGACTATGCTATGCTGTGTCGCAATCAACCGGCCGCCAGAGCCCCGTTTGTTAGTTAGCAGGGTGCGCCAAGACTTAAGACAAGACATTAGAAAATTATTTTTCAAAAATATTTAAAAGTGCCGGTCAGGCTGGCTTGGGTTCCGTAGATGGAGGATGGAACCCCCTTACACCCCATAGCGTACCACCAATACCACAATTAATTCCTCTCCGACGACCTCTGTGACGCAGTGGGCGAAGGCCTGCCTGAGACGCAGAAGGTTGCGGGTTCGATTCCCGCTGCGGGACAAATGTTTGCAGATATTTGTCTCGGGTCTGGGTGTTTTCTATGTATGATATGTATGTATTTACAAAAAAAAAGTATTTGTGTAGTATATCAATCATGTTGTTCCTATTATACAAGCTCTGCTTAGTTTGGGGCTACATGACACTGTGTGATAGTCCAGCATTATTTATTTATTTATACGAAGTACCACCATGATAATAGTTACATATTCACAAACCAATAAAGCGCACCCTCAATTTTTATAGTCAGAGTTTTATATTTGACAGAAATAAATTAATGGAGATGTATTATGGGCACACAAAACGTGTCATTTTTATTAATAAATAATTACCATTATAAATGTAATGGTAAGCACGCTATGGTTCAATCAATCAATCAATGAATCATTTTATTTGGAACAGAAACAAGTTATCAAATAAATAATGAAAAATGACGTTACCTGCCGAAGAATGGAACTGTGTCGCAATTACCTACTCCTTTGGGATATAGAAATCCTGAGTTACAATGAACACTACAACTAAATAACATTAAATTTACAGAGCTTAAGTAAATTACTTGGTTTAACTAGTCTTCTTCTTCTTCGTATGAGCTAGTGGCCAACTCTGGTGTCGGAGTTTTTAGGCCGCGTGAAAGTCTCCTTAACAACTGAAGAAGCCCCGACCAACTTCTTGACGTACCTTCTGAAGGACAGAAGCACTTTGATCTAATTGGTACTAAACGGTCACCCATCCAAGTACCTAGTGACAAGGCGGCACACCGCCGTACCTTCGAAGTAAACCACGCCATGACCGCTTCGTTGAACTACTTAAATACATTGGGACAATTTTATTTTAGAAATACCTGATATTTCTAAAATAAAATTGTAAGGGTCAATCATGAGAAGTGAATATTAAATCATTATATTTACTTTTAAACTGTACATAAATTACATAGACAAGTAAAGTTGAGATAAAGGCACGGTCTGTGGTTTCATGGGTCACGGAAAGTTAGAATAACTGAAAGATAACATTGAATCTTTATAAGTATAAATAGCGATTGAAATCTAACGTGAATTTACCTAGGAGTTGCCTTCATTCCTGGATATAATTTATCACCCCACCTTTCCTAAATCTTTGAAAAATAATCAGACCCTCGAGAAGCCTGTGGAAGTATAAAATTAGCCATTTGTCAAGGAAATCTGTTGAAACGGGATGGAATTGATAATTTGAAACAAGGGTCGCAAATGTCGCTTGAAAAATTGTCTTTTTGATGATCTCTCGACGTTTTCCTCTTTAACTTTATGTCAATTTAGCTTTTGTCTCCGGCTTAGCTCTTATAAATTGCTGATTGTTATTTAAGCAAATCTTTGTCAGGATGAAGCGATCTACGCGCGAGTCGAGTCGCTTGTAGCCAATCAGGTTTCCGAAATGTCACGTGGAACGTTATGTGCGTCCAGATGATTGGGTATGCGTGACTTGAGTTGCACTTAAATAGCTTCATTTGGACAAGCTGTAATTTTTCGATTATCAGTTAAATCAGTACCCGTAGACTGAATTTGGAAAAGTATAAGTTTTCTCGTTCTATTCTTAAATTTTTTGACATAGATATATAATGGTAACTGAGGATTTCAATCATGTCCAGTCAACCTATCTTATTCTGTGCTGGTCTCGATGGTGCTGGTAGTTTAATATTTTACAACATTTTGCTTTTATTTCAAATTGAAATATACTTATAATAAGTGGTCGTAAAATAGAAAAAAATTATCCTTACATAAAATTAGTTTAGAGTTTGTACATTTTTCGGTTTTTAGTATCCTTGTTGATAAACATTGTTAATTTGTAGTGGTATTCGTAGTTTTAGTCTCGAACGTGCATACAGCTTGTTCAAAACTTGTTATTTTTAGGTATTAGGGTCCAATAGAATCAAACAAATCGAGACTGATTTCTAAGTGCATTCGACTGCCTTTATACTCACAAAACGTAATTTCCGCAGCTTCAATAATGGAATTAGTTCATTTAAAATGCATTTTAAAGGACGCTCGTTAGCTCTGGAATATTCTATAAGGATTAACCTGAATAGCCTTTGTTGGCTGAATGGCGGCGCGTAATGATTCCTCTTGAAGTCCGTGAAAGCCTTCGTAACGGTTTCATTGGTAGATAGAATATAGCCTCTCCTAAGATATGGATTGGGTGAAATAAGTGCTCCAAAAGAGGCTTTCAGTTATCATTGAGAGCTTTTATAGTATAAAATGTTTGGTACCTATGTACTTAAATGGCTAAAGCTTTTTGAATCTGCAAATATGTTTTTATTGAATTTATAGTTTAGAGTTTACATGCATTAAAATTTGACAGTCAAATGGAAATACATAGTTAAACCCATAGTGGTCTTTACAACTTTATCCCAGGAAACATAAATAATTTGTATTAATTAATAATAATAGTTATTTACACAGCATACTTTGATCGGGAGGTTATAGTGAGAATAATCGGTAAATTTTACGTTATGAAACTTAAACGTTATATTGAAACTATCATATGGCTAGAATTTTAATATTTTTAGTGTACATTTATTTTAATAGTGTGCACAAGGTAAAACAATAAAACTGCTGAAACTTTCGTTGGATAAATTTTGTAATTTTATAGTAGTAAAAATTGCAATTATTTACATAGTTACATTATTACATGCCGAAGAACCGATAACCGCTGCTGGGGTAAAAGAGTTCTGGAGTGGAGACCGCGGCTTGCGCAATCGTAGTGTAGAACTCTCCCGGCCAGGTGGAGTGACGATCTGCGAAAAGCTGCTGGATGCGTCGAAATCAGGACAGGGCGCTCATTAGGGCAGGCCTATATCAAGCAGTGGTCTGCTATAGGCTGAAGAGTATCATCTTGATAATGATGAGATAGTTACTAATCTGTGGCATGAATTCTGAAACTAAAAAACTTATGTATTCATTTATGTAACGTTATTTATTCATTTATGTAAAAGGGTGAGCCGACCCTTAAACCGAAATATTTTTAAAAGGAATTAAGTTTACTCGATTGATTAATCCGCGGGTCGTTGGTTCAATGGTGAGCCGAGAAATAAAATAACAGCTAGTACAGTCAGCAGGTTTAAACCGTTGTGAGTGATTGCATCTACCTACATAGTTTCTTATGAGCATACTTTTTTTGTGAAATAATATTGTTAGGCGCTACCTAATTGCTACTCGCGTATTGCAGCGATATAATTTAGTGTGGTTATTGTCGTTCATTTCATAATTTAGTAATTATTATGATAATTTAAGATTTATTATGTGAATAAAGAGAGCTGAAATACTATTATTATAATCATTTTGGTTCTATATACAAGACCAGTTAAGTGCGAGTTGACTCGCCCATTTTGGAAGGTTTCTGAAAAACTGTTTTAGGTGGAGACTTTGCTATAATTTTCATGTAAAATATAGATATACTTCTATAATATTAGGTTTCTCACTTCCCAAACTTCGGAGGGGGGTATGGTCTTTTTTGAGCTTTTTTCATCCTAAACCAAAAACTATGCAAGATATTAAAAAAAACGATTTATATTGTTCAAATCAAGCCTTTTCATTTGATACCCCTTTCGACCTCTCGACCGTACTATATGTTAAATAAGAATATCTATAATTTTAATGTAAATTATAGATATTCTTATTTAACATATATTAGTTTCAGATTTATCGCTTTGAAAACTTAGGAGATTAGATTATGGTCATTTTTTTGGACAGTTTTGATCATAAAATGTAAACAATGCATCATTATAAAAAATATAAAATCCTGCTTTAAACTGGGCTAATTGACTCCTTTCATATGATATGCCACGTTGCCAAGTTGATATGATACGTTTCATATTTTGGACCTTTTGGGGATGAAAATGAAAATATTTTTTTATTTTTTTACTGGTAATCAGTCAGTGCATTTTAAAGTTATACCAAATTTCAAGTCGGTAGCTTATGTAGTTCCTGAAATAATCAGCTGTGACAGACGGACGGACGGACGGACAAAGCGGCACCATAAGGGTTCGGTAACGTCACCCTAAACAATACGGAGTTTTCTCAAAATGGTTATTATTTATCAAGACTAAAAACGATTTTAATCGTTTGTTACTAAAGAAAATTGAGTGATTTTTTTTGTTCGGTGTTCTTTATTAGTTGAGTTAGTCAATTAGTGCAGAAAATTGTTTACTTTTAAGGCTCTATAGAAAAAGCACAAAGTTACCTCAAAATGGTTTTTTACCAAAACAAAAAACTATTTTGAACATTTGTTACTAAGGACAATTGTGTGTTAAGTTTTGTGTTCTTTAATAGTTGAATTAGTAAGTTCTTGGAGAACTTTGTTTACTTTTAAAAGAAAAACGTTTAAAGAATTTGCAGCTCGGGCCAGCAATTCTTACTCACTCCCATAATGCGCCTCCACTTTAGCAACAACGCTCTCTTTAATGACGGCCCTATTATGCTTTAAGCCCCAGGAATTCAAGGTTCTTGAACCTCAAAATTGTTTATTTTTTAACCCCAGCACAGAATACTTTAAGTAATATCGCCACATGAATAGAAGTACGTAAAGTTGTTCTACCTCACGAAGACCGATCGGCCTGAGCTGTATAAGTGAAGTGTATCTATAAGTGTAAATAATGTAAGATAAGTGCTCAGTTATTATACACCCGTAGCTTCATCTGAATGCTGGGTAATGTTTTAAGAGATGAGAACAATCGACCCTAAAACAAAACATTTTAATAATTAAATTATTTTACACGAGCATTGTATTTTGTCTAAACTTCATTGCTAAGTAAGAATAAAAAAACCGGCAAAGTGCTAGTCGGACTCGCGCACGGAAGGTTTCGTACTATATACATATATGGGAGCCCCACTTCAATATTTATTTTATTCTGTTTTCTGTTTTTTGTTATAGCGGCAACAGAAATACATATTCTGTGAAAATTTCAACTGTATATATCACCGTTCATGAGATACAGACAGACAGTAGAGTTGTCTTAGTTAGTCCCGACGGTTGAATAGAGTCCCGTTTTTACCCTTTGGGTATGGAACCCTAAAAATATCTCACCACAAACGTACACGTGCGTGCATACACTAAAACATACTTAGCAAAAAGGCCTTCGTGTGATAGAACAACTATACTTATAAAAATAGTTTAACAATTAACAAAAGTTCAATAAAATAATAGTTTTGCAATGCAGCTGACTGTACGGATTAGCGGATTGGCTACGAGTGTAATCAACGGATGGATCGACCGTTCTGATGGACGGGGCTTAGCGTTTAGAGAGTGGGTTCAATTCAGGGTTAGCGGAGTTAATTTGAATATAATAATATTTGATCGATGCGGAACTAAGCTGATTTATCTATTGTTTATTTTAAGTTGGTCCAATTCAATAGATTTATAGTGAATGTGAATCTAAGGCCTTTGCGAACAGTTATGATCTGGCGTTTTTTAAATAGTTACAACGCCGAATGTAATTTGCTATCACAGTTACATTATTAAAACGTATTTTGTTGAGATTATGATAAAATGAGCTGTATGCATCGAGCACAGGACAGGGCGCAATGACACTCATTAGGGGAGGCCTATGTCCAGCAGTGGACAGGCTGACGATGATGATGACGATGACATAGGTAGGTATTATCATAACGTATCATAATATCATATTATTATATCAAAACATAAATATAATTAATTAAAATTATTAGCACCAAGAAAATAATTGGGTTTGAGTGTAAATTTGGGTCTAGAAATAATACCGTAATCATTTACGGTATTATTTCTAGACCCAAATTTACAAACTAGTAGGCTCACTCATAATCTCAACAAAATACGTTTTAATAATGTAACTGTGATAGCAAATTACATTCGGCGTTGTAACTATTTCAAAAACACCAGATCATAACTGCTCCCAAAGGCCTTAGATACCCTCATGCCTTAAAAAAGCCTTTTGTTAAGGCAGGCCTTGAGTGAAACAACTTCGTTTTAACAGTCAGCTATAATTCGAGAACAGGCGAAACTTGTTACATTAAAAATTACAAATTGTAGAAAATTGCAGACGTTTTCTTTGATTCATTCGACGCGAGTGAAGCGCCCAGGGTGGGGGGCGCGGGTCGGGCGGGCAGGCACGGTGTTGCCAGCGGTGAAACGCTCTTGCGCGCTAACAGGCTCCCCGGGGTGGAACATATTGTTCCACAGCATTAGCAGGAGGAATTGGTGGAGATTCAGCCATCTCTTCGGGCCCAGGGAGAAGGCAGAGCCGGTTATAGGCTCGGTGCAATACCCCCGCTGAGGTAAAGACATCGGCTACCCGTGGGCAGCCATCTGAGGCTCCGGGATACAGGCGGATAATGCGACCAAGAAGCCAGCGATTGGGTGGAAGGCGGTCGTCCTTGATGATCACGAGGTCTCCGATGCGAAGTTGTCGTTCCGCTTGTCGCTGCCATTTAACTCTTTTCTGAAGCTCAGATATGTATTCTTTGTAGTAACGGTTCCAGAAATGTTCAGTGAGAGCTCTTATTCGCTTGTATCGGGGCAATGTGCAGATGTGAGCCTCATTGTTCAGGCGAACTTGCGGAGAAGGCAGCATCTTGAGGGTTCGTCCAAAGAGGAAGTGGGAAGTTGTCAAAGGCACTAGGTCGTTGGGGTCTGATGAAAGTGGAGTCAAAGGCCGAGAATTTAATATACCCTCTATTTCAATTAGGACAGTATTCATTTCTTCATAAGTGAGATGAGTCAAAGACAAAGTTCTTTTTAAATGATGTTTGATAGATTTTAAGGATCCTTCAGCTAATCCGTTGAAGTGGGGGCTATATGCAGGTGAAAACTTAAATTGGATCATTTGCTCTGACGCATATGCACCTATATCATTGCATTTAGACTTGAGGAATTTAGAGAGCTCATTGTAAGCTCCAACAAAATTAGTTCCATTGTCCGAAAAAATGCTGAGAGGTTTTCCTCTGCGGGCAATGAAGCGGTTGAGGGCGGCAATGAAAGCCTCGGTGCTGAGCTCCGTGACAAGCTCTGCATGTACTGCCCTAACAGCAAGGCAGACGAATACACAGATGTAGGACTTTACCAACTTACAACCTCTACCTTTTCTGTCCGCTAACATTATGGGACCAGCATAGTCTACAGCCACATTGCTGAAGGGATACTCAGCGTGAAGACGCTCCTTTGGTAAATTGCTCATTATTGGTTGATTAGATCTACCAGAGAATCTACAGCAAACAACGCATTCATGTGTGACCTTCCTAGCCATGTTTCTACCACCTATGGTCCAGTATTTGTGCCGCATAACTGACAGTAGTAGCTGGGGTCCAGCGTGCATAAGAACTTTGTGATACTGTCGGAATAATAGCAAGGTTATGTGATGTGCTGAGTGCAGCAAAATAGGATGTTTTGTGTCATAATCATAGTTAGAATTACATAGCCTACCGCCTACCCTAATGACGCCTTCTTCCGACAGAAATGGATTTAAATTTAGCAATTTTGATTTAAATATGAGCTGTTTCTTTCGTAGAATGCTGTCGTAATCCCTTGAGAAACTATCAATCTGTACAATTTTGCATAAGATGATATTAGCATGATTTAGTTCAAGTACCTTCAAGTGTTCAGTCCTTTTATTCTTTGGATTTCTGCAGTTGTGTGCAAATCTTAACATAAAGGCCACGACTCGCTGTAGTTTGCTGTAATCAGAGTATTTTGTAATAAAATTATTTTGATTCGCCACCATATTACAATTAATTTTAAGTTCTGGTAGATAGTCAACCTCAATTGGAGAATCAGGCCAATTAGCTTCAACTTCTGATAAAAATGAGGGTCCAGTCCACCACAACGAGGAATTTTTCAGTTGAATTGCATCACATCCACGGGATCCAATGTCAGCGGGATTCAGATTAGTTGGCACGTGCCTCCATTGCGTAGGATCACTAGATTCAGTTATTTCGTTTATTCGGTTCAGCACAAAAGCCTTTAAGCTTGCCCTCGGGGTTCTGATCCAACCTAGTACCACCATAGAGTCGCACCAAAAGTAGCAGCTGTCCACAACTAGCCTCAAGGCATTTTTTACTGCAGTTGCCAGCCTTACCGCTAAGAGTGCTCCGCTAAGCTCTAGCCGCGGTACTGTCATACTCTTGATTGGGGCCACCTTACTCTTTGCTGCAATGAGATGAACTGCAATTTTACCTTCGCTTGAGACAGAACGTATGTAAACACATGCGCTATAAGCTTGCAATGAAGCATCACTGAAAGAGTGAATCTCAACGCGCCTGTGGGAGTCGCATAGTGCGTGACGGGGTATGACGATGTCATTCAACTGAGGCACAGAGTTGAGAAATGTCAACCAATTATTTTCGGTTTCAACAGGTACCCTCTCATCCCATGACAGCTTAGACGCCCAAAGCCGTTGCATGATGAGCTTGGCTTGTAGTAGGCAAGGGTTGATGAGACCTAGAGGATCGAATATTTGTCCTATTGCGGATAATATTGATCGCTTGCTCAGATGTTTTATAATTTCAGGATTTGTGTCAGTGCTTAGTGAAAAGAATAATGTATCTGATTTACATGACCACCTTAGCCCTCGCGTTTTTGCATTTTCATCATCTACTATTTTCAACAAATCATCCTTCTTATTGTCTTGTATTTTTTCTAACACTAACTGACTATTGGATCGCCATTTACGAAGATGAAATTGACCCCTCTTCAGTTGATCTATTACACCCTGACAAATACGTAACAGCTCGGTTTCATCGCTGTGTCCGCTTATATAATCATCCACGTAGAAATCGTGTAATATAGTTTCACGGATTTCCGAAGAGTCGCAAGAAGAAGAAGATGATGCCTTTGACGGGCACTCGTGTGCGAGTTGTACCAAACAGCGGGTTGCTAACCACATAGCTGAGGCGGTTCCGTAGCTCACTGTGTTCAGCTTGTATAGTTTGAGCTCCTGAGTTGGGTCAAATCTCCAAAGAATTTGCTGTAGACCACGTTGCTCCTCTGCAATGAGAACACAGCGATACATTTTTTCGCAATCAGATGTAATTACGTATTTGTGTTGTCGAAAGCGTATCAAAATACTAAACAAATCATCTTGAACACATGGACCAACATATTGAATGTCATTGTAGGATATTCCTGTGGATGTAGCCGCTGAAGCGTCGAAAACAGAACGCAGCTTCGTGGTCAAATTAGATTCCTTTAAAATGCCATGATGAGGCATTATGTAGCAATGCTTATCATTGCAAGTAGTATTCACTGACATATGACCAAGATCTAGGTATTCTTTCATAAATGAGCAATATTTTTGTTTAAACACGGGGTCTCTTGTGAATCGTCTTTCCAGTGCATTGAATCTAGTTGAAGCCTGGTGATAGAAATCACCCAAAACGTCTGGCGCCTGCTTGAGTGGTACTTTTACTTCAAACTGACCATCAGGCATCCTTTTTGTGGTCTGCTGAAAGAATTGCTCGCATTTTTCTTCTTCCTTGGTAGTCTTGCGCGGTGAGGGAACTGACTCCAGCTCAAAAAATCTGTCAAGCTGATTCTGAATCTTAAAGTCATTCATAAAGTGACAGTGGACTGTATGATTTTTGGAAATGGGTTTTTTGTCTCTTTGAGTAGGTACTAGCCCTGATACTAACCATCCAAATTTAGTTTCACTGAGTGTTGGCATGTTTTTTCCTAAAGAGATTCGGTTAGTTCCCAGTACATTCCAGAAAACTTCAGCATTCAGCAGTATACTTATTTCAGATGGAATATTAAACCCAGGATCTGCTAATTTTAAATGAGTAGGAATGTTAAGCGGTGAGATGTCAATCCGCGTAGTAGGCAACAGCTGAGTGATCTAAGGTACAATGAGGCAATCTATCTTCTGCGTGAAAGCTTCAGTGCGAGAAGATAAGTTGATACTCGATCGCTTATTTATGTATTGTGTTTTGCAATTTAATCCTTCTACAGTTGTTGAAGTCAACTTAACCGGTAATTTAATTTTCTTGCTTAATTCTTCAGTGATGAAATTGGTGGTACTGCCATTATCAAGCAGCGCGCGCACTGTGTGTTTGGTGCCATCAAGATCAATGATGTCAATAAGCGCAGTAGACAGAAGAACATAGCTGCGCTGATTTGTTGATGACAGTACAATGTCTTGTTCGGGTTGTTCCTCTTCTAAAATTGATTCAGATTCATCCTGATCAGGCAAATATTTGTCTTCAGTTGGGCATACAGAGTTTTCTTGTAAATATTCTTCATGTGAGGCTAACATGATGCGCTCATTTTCCGTAGTGGGCTGAGACGATGACTGTTGTGGTTCATCAGTGTGCAGCATAGTGTTGTGCATTTTATCACAGAGCCTACAGGGTCCGAATTTACATTGGTTTGTGTTATGACCTTGCCGCAAACAATTTGAGCAAAGTTTCAATTGTTTAACCTTTTGTAATTTTGCTTGCAATGATAATGTTTTGAACTTTAAACATTGATAGATTGGATGTGGTTGTTTACAATAACTGCATTTTATTGATGCTGAAGGAGTGTTTGTGTTTGTTATGAATGTTTTAGTCCTAGCATTGACTGGCTCACTGTGCCTACGTTTGACGCTAGTGTGCTCCACGGATTCAAGAAGTTCTGCCTGACCCTTCAAGAATAATATGAACCTATCAAGGGTAGGCAAATCCTTTAAAAAGTTTATGTGTTCCTTCCAAGTCCTACTGGAAATTGTGTCCAACTTACTGGACGCTAGGTGTATGATTAATACATCCCAATTTTCTGTTTTTATGCCAAGTGTGTTGAGTGCTCTCAAGTTTTTAGTTATGGTATCAATCATACCTCTCAAAGCAAAGGAAGACTCTTTAGGTATAGATTCTATGTCCAGTATTGACTGAATATGATTACTGATTAGTAACCTATCATTATGATAACGTTCACACAATGCCTCCCATGCAACATCATAATTGCTGGCTGAAAAATCTAAAAAACCAATAACTTGCCTAGCTGTGTCTTAGCTTTTAAAGCTGATCTCAAGTAGTGGAAATGTTAATTTTAGGTATATTATCATTAGTGTGTATCAACGAAATGTAGGTATCGCGAAATTCAAGCCATAACACATACATTGTACATACATTGTAGTCGCCCAGAAAAGGTAGGTAGATGTATTATAGGTAACTTTAAGCTTAGCCCACCTCCTGTTAGGTCAGAACCTGACACTGAAGCTTTGATGTCAGCAGGCTCCGCAGAGGTGTGTTTGCTCAGCAAGTCTCGGGCGCAGGCAATGATTTTGAAATACTGCTGCTAGAACTCTTCACGCTCTTGATACTCATCGGTATCTGAAATATCAGTTTGAGTTTCTATAGAGAGCTGTATTGAATCATATTCGTTATACATTTCTTCAATTTTTTCTAATCGAAGATTAAGCTCAGCATTGTGAGTTCTACTGAGTTTTGTGCAGGTTGAAATGCTATCTAAGTATTTTTTAAATTGTGTTAATTTAGCTTTATATAAAGAACGCTTTTTTTTAATTATTTTATTGTTAAAGGCATTTTGACTCCTATGTAGGCACTTGCCTTGTAAAGATAATACCTTACTTTATGTAGAAAACAACTGGATTTAGCTGTTAGAAATTACACAGGTTTTATTTTATTTTATGTACCTAGTCTATCTAAGTGCAATGATTTTTTAAAATAAGTGAAATAATACTAAACTTATTTGAGTGCATATGCGTGCAGACCAAGAAGCAGCAGCATAGCGTGCAGTTGCAAACCAGCTGATTTTTGCAATGGTTGTTAACCCCGCGCCTCACAATGCCTTCAGCACATATAAGGCAAGCAGGCAAGACAGGAATCGGGCGAGCAGCGGCGCTCGGCTGGGCGTGCTCAAAAGCTGGAATGCGGAAACAATATTTAAGCAAAATAAAAGAAAGAATGCTTTGAATAGCTGGAAATATCCAACGAGGCTAAAACTAGGAAGTATATCAAGACTTCTTTGTTCTTGTTGAACCACGTAGATTGGATGGATATCTTTGGGCTGAAAATGTCCAATGAGGCTGAAACTAGGAAGTATATCAAGACTTCTTTGTTCTTGTTGAACCACATAGATTGGATGGATATATATTGGAATTCCAAGAACCTAGCAAAATATTAATCGCGTTGAAGTATATCAAGACTTCAAGACAATTTACTGGGCTAGTAAAATGTCTTTATTGTACAGGTACAACAATGATTGCGTAAATTAAATGTACGAATACATCTAGTGATAGTGAAGTATATAAAGACTTCTACACTATTAGGTACCTTTAAAATTTGGCATTTTGAGTAACGAGTTGCGATAACTGTAATTATTTAGGCTGTACTTAAATACAATCCTAAATTGAATATAAAAATTGAGTTGAAATGTATTGACTCGCGTGAATTTTTGGATGGACTTTTTCGCATGGGTGAAGGATGGGAATGGGGATGGATGGTAATTTAGTATTGGAACGAACTCACAGACTTTCTTTTCTGCACTTTACTTCTCTCCTTCATCCAATGTACAGGTGGATTTCTTTCCGAATCGAATTCCCTTTGTGTTGGCCTCCGTCACAAAATGGCGCAGACACGTCGCGTGCCTGCGCAATCCGCTGGTTTCTTCGTAATAAATCCGGTTCGATGTGGCCACTTTGTTAAGGCAGGCCTTGAGTGAAACAACTTCGTTTTAACAGTCAGCTATAATTCGAGAACAGGCGAAACTTGTTACATTAAAAATTACAAATTGTAGAAAATTGCAGACGTTTTCTTTGATTCATTCGACGCGAGTGAAGCGCCCAGGGGGGGGGCGCGGGTCGGGCGGGCAGGCACGGTGTTGCCAGCGGTGAAACGCTCTTGCGCGCTAACACCTTTAAAGGCCTTAGTTTACCTCATGGTAAACGTGGTTTAGGGTAAATTAATTATGAGTTTGGTCAGTAATTTATAAGTTAATAACTGAAGTAAGATGATGAAATGATGATGTCAATACATGTACTTTCATTTTGTCTTTCTTTACGCAAATTATTGAGGATAAAATATTTAGGACGTTATCAAGTCCAAACATTTGGTACTTGCCCACTTTTTACAAGTAGTTTCATTCCACGTGATAGGTTGCATGTAAGCAATCGCTGCTATTTGTTGAACTATAAAATAAAAATATATAATAATTATATGACTACCTACTGACTTAAGAGCGACTTAACTACAGAGCAGTGCGGGTTCGATATCATTACTGTAGACGACTAACGCGAATATATTCCGGACTGGTCAACCACTGGACCCTAGAGACATTCCTAACTTATTCTAGCTCCACGTCCCCACGTGACCCTGAAACTGAGTTAGGTCATCAATTATACATAGAGCCTCCGCTACGGAGGCTACTCGGGGTTCTTGCCCTTATTTGATGTTATTTATAGGCCGCTCGTCACTCGGGTAGGTATTAACACGTTCGCGCGAGCAGGCCGTTTTTTCGGACTGCATAAATTGACACACATTTAGCCCATACAATTGAATACAGCGTGTATGTACGTTCTGCCGTGTTACATCGGTAGTAAACTTACTTACATGACACAACGTTTGGTAACGTCCTGTTTTCTGACTACATTAAACGTTGTGTCGTATATAACCTTTTCTATAAAATGACACATACAACGAAGACGGAACAAAAATTTGTTCATGAAAGAAATAAAACACATCATTGTAATTCACTAATCATTGTTTTTAATGCATGTAACTTTAATCAGTCTGACAGAAAGTCTTAGTAATTGTTTTTTTATTTAGAGATCACAATGAAAAACAATCATTTTTATATTCAAAACATATCGATTGACGTTAACTCATCTAATTTTATTACATTTAGGGTTTTTTTTCCCTAAACTTCTCAAAAACACGTGTATGCGCTCAAAATACACGCGAGTCCCTCTCCTGTGACACAGGACTGAAGTCTATGGCAATGTGCGGGGGGATACGACGTCTAATGACGTTGTGTCGCGGGAGCAGCACATAGCCAAGCTATATTTAGCTCTATGCTAAGGCTATTATTTGAACTGTCGCAAGTGACAGTAGCCGCTTGATATTTTTATATGATGTGACACAGAGTACGTAAATTCCAAAATTTGTATTGAAATCCGACGTGGCTTCACGTTCTAGCCGCTAGCGTCGGAACAAAAAAGGCGTGATTTCACGTTGTGTCATATCGCATATTCATTGAAAGGACTTGAAACGACGTTCTGTCCACGAACGTGTTAAAGTTTCAGGGTTACATTGGATTACAGGCGATTTACTGGCTAAGCCTTGGAGTTTTGAACCTTTTAAATGGTGAAACTTTTAGCCAATTTCATATATTTTGCGGTATTAATAAGTAATACCTAACATACAGAGTTTCCCAACACGATTATCTGTTGTAAATATTAGATACTATGAGTACGAGTCACTTAAAAGTAGGAAAAATATTAGCAAATGACACCTGTAAAATTTCTTTGAAAGTTGTTTGAGAAATAAGAGTAATTGTAAGATAACATAAGATAAGAAAAAAATATTTGAGTCACACAATAAGTTCAACAAAACAATAAAGTGCTTAAATCGAATACGAGAAATAGTGACACAAAAAGGTCGCCACTCAGCATACGCTGCAGAAGCATGGAAGCTACAGCAGCACTGGTTTTCAGTGGCGCCACCGTGCGGAGCGCAGCAGAAATTATGAAACGCATTATGTTCTTACAAATAAAATAAAAAATAATTTACGTATAAAAATATGAAGATTAAAAGCAACCATGGCAATGAATGAACCTTTTTATGTAAAATTGCCTAAATTAAATGTGTACAGCATGAATTATACAAATTATAGACGATATACAACGACCATATTAAGGGACAGATATTTGTAAATTCAACAGGTATTTTCTGAGGGATTTTTTATAAGAGTTAATAGTGTTAGAATTTGTAATAGGTGGAGGTAGATTGTTCCAGCATTTCGTAGCAGCATAACGAAAGCTGCCACGAAATGCGGCAGTTCTATGTCTTAGACAGGTTAAACGGATACCCTCGCATGGGTACCCGTGGCGACTAGAAAAATCAAGCTTCTCAAATAAGTATGTTGGTGTCTGCTTCTTCATGATACCAAAAAGTAGCGTTGCAAAATGTAAGATCCGACGGGAAGACATACTCAAAAGACCGTGTCTATTGGTGTATGGAGAGATGTGGGATCTGTGAGGAATAGGAAAACAGAAACTGACGCAAGCTTTTTGCACACGCTGAATAAGTTTCTTTGTACGAACTAAGTGGCATTCCCCAAATACATTATCGACATAACTAAGCTTAGATAGAATAAGGGAATCACAAAGTATTATAGTTGTCGTATTACTCCTTATACTACCAAATATATTACAAATACTTGACTGCCTCTATGGCGCAGTGGGCGCCTGCAGTGCGTCCCCCGAGACGCAGAAGGTTGCGGGATGGTTGCGGGCTCGATTTCTGCCGCGGGACAAATGTTTGCATTAATTGCAGATATTTGTCTCTGGTCTGGGTGCGTTCTATGTAAAATATGTATGTATTAGTATTAGTGTATTAGTGTATGTAGTAAATAGTAAATGTGTGTTAATATATCAGTGATGTGGTTCCCATAACACAAGCTCTGCTTAGTTTGGGGCTACATGATGCTGTGTGAAATTTAAATTTGAATTTGAATTTGTGTGATAGTGTACAGTACTATTATTTTTATTATACTGCCTTAAATCTGACTATAATAAACTTATTATTTTTCAAAAACGGAACTTAATGTTCAAATTAATTCAAATTAATGAATATAATTTAATCTAACAGTGATAATGATGAAAAAGCTGCGGTACAGTTAGATAACTAATTAAGTTATTTTGCTAAGATCCCGTAACTTTATTCACTGCTCACGAAAGTTCATTCATCCCCTCGTGACGTCATTCCAGATGACGTCATGTAATTAAAGAAGTTTCCAGAGATGCCTTATGCCTGCATTCAGTTATTCTTGTTCGAGTTGTAGTTATGAAGTCGTTACAAAGTCATTTCAACTACCTACTCGAGCGTTAAGGGACGCTTCGAAGTAGTTTATTACGAAGCAAGTTCAGCAAAATATTGCTGAACTTGCTTCGAAATAAATACATGAATTAAGTTATAGAAGATGTTCGGGAAAATTAAAGTTAAAATTATAGATACATTGTATCTTTTTTTAATTGTAAATTTTCCTGTAGTGTTGAATTTTTATGGTGTACAATAAAGAATTATTTCTCTTATTATTATTTCTCTCACTTTTTTTTTATAAAAACGTTGATGTCTCCAAAAGTTATTAACTGTGTAGCAGAGTCAGCGCCTTACTTCTAGTTAGGCTAAAAACAAGATTCCAGACTATAAATTAAGTAGGTATTACAAAATATAGACAAGACTGACATTAAACCTAAAAATATACCCAAAAAATGCTTTGGGTATCGTGGATAAAATTCCAAACAAACCAGTCCATACTTGAAGAATTTGGCATAAAGCAGCGTTTTTCAGTCATGTAAAGCCTCGTATACTCACTTTCCTCGGACACCTTTCACTCCGAGATGAAGACTCCGTTGAGCGCCTGGTGGTACAGGGGAAGTTCGAGGTCAAAAGTGCGGCAGATCACCCATGAGATGGATGAACCATTAAAAATAATGGTACAATGGGCGACCTTATCGCTAAGAGCGATCTCTTCCAGGCAACCTTTGGATGCCATATAGTAGGTAAAATAAGAATAACATAAGTGTGATTTTTGGAATTCGAATATAATTGTTAGAACTGTTGACATATAAATATTTTAGAAATTAAAATCACTTTCAACACATAATTTTTATTGACATACTTTAAAATAATTTGACGTGCACACTCACCTTTGCAGTGCTTTTACAGGGTCCATGTATTTACCTACCAATAAGTACCTATTGTATTACTAAGATCTACTACAAAACTTTACTTTACATGATGCAATAAACAAATATAAAAAATCTAAAGACTGCAGTTGATGCTCTTCTGAAATAAGTGCGTCAGAAAAGCTGCGGTGCGAGAGGAATGGCGTAGGATTGTGAGGCAGGTCACACCTGAAATAATAAATATAAAAAGCGCTTGTAGAGTGGCTTATTTCTGTTTTCTTATGAGATCATCTTAGTTAAAAAGCACTCTCTCAAAGTCCAGTGAGTCTCTGTGACTCCGCTATACCTACAGGCTGTTAAGACCTAGTATGGGGAACAGAGCTTACCTATGGTACATTTTTTAACTACCTTTAGCTAACCTTGTTTAATGTGTAGTAACCATGTACCAGATGATCTTATTTGACTATAAAGGTTTTATTTATTATTATTATTTACTCTGCTAGCCCCTAATTAGATGGGCGATAGGCTTAAATGGATTTTTTGAGCGTTTCCGTGTGAAAGGCACGTCGGGATATTGGTCTTTGGGCTGCCTTTAAAACTCCTGACACCAGAGTTGGCTAAGATTTAAAATCACACTAATATCATAAATGCGTAGTTTGTATGGGTGTGTGTGTGCGTGTTTGTATGTGTCGGTTGAATGTGTGGGTTGAATGACCGTGCGTGAGCGCAGGTGTGCTGTGCTTATGCAGCACTAAAAACACTTTGGATGGTGGAAGTTGTGACCATAACTAGATACATTTACATAGTAAATAGTTTACCAACACACAGATATATCCATAGCGTACAAATATGTGTATATGTGTATTAATACTTGGGCTACTTTATATCCGAGTACCACGCGAACGAAACCGCTGGCGGTAGCTAGTAGACTAATAATGTCTTCAACGTTACCACATTTCATAATTATTGTATAGATACATCTCTATGATGCCACGCGGAGGCTACAGCCCAGCTTCACTCCCACGCCTGTTATTTATTACATCAGGCAAACGAGATCTAAATTCATACGCATGACCGTTTGTAACGAGTGAGGCTTTTACACACGACGTAGTGTCGCGGCATTGTAAGAAATACTTGCATCGGCGGCGTCTTGCACCATCTGCAAGACAATGCAACAACAGGCCTCTTTCACTCCGCAGAATAGGTATAAAAATATACCTACGCATCGCCGGCCCTCCTAGCATGGTTCGTTACGTCGGTTGCCGAGTTCTGCCCGGAACGAAAGTGTCTTTGAGCAGCCGCGGCATTTTACTTTGTTTTTGTTAATGTACCTATATTTTACGCCAAATGAAGGCAAAAAAATACTGCATAGCATTTGGTTGCCTGAATAATAATAAGAAAATGTAAATAATACCAATAGTAGGTACAGAACTGAAAGTTTTTCTACCAAATAATGCGTTGTTTAGATATCAAAGTCTCCCGTATTTACTTAAGTAGATAGGTACTTAGGTACAAGTTCTATTTGAATGCGTTACCTACCTACATAAATAAACGTAATATTATAATGTAGGTATTTTTTCATAGACAATTTTTGTGCCATTGGTAGGTATCTACCTACATAGTGCTGTAGTAAGTAGGTATTATGATTTTGATTATGTAGACTGAGAGCAAGATTAGAAACCCAACCTAGGTACATTTTTATTTGATTTAACTTTAAGTAGGCAGTGTAGGTTACCTACTTAAAAACAGTCGGGTAGGTAGGTGTAGGTAGACAAATCGATGTGGTAAGTTACCTAAAGGTAGGCGTACTAACAACTAAAACTAGATAACTAGGTTACCTACAAACCAAATGTTGTTTTTTTCTCTTGCAAATATCTAGGTAGGTACCTACCTACTAAAATTTTGGCCACGCTGGGCATGCGGGTTGGGGATCGCAGGGTACAGCTTCTCGCACCGCCGACGCTGCAGCCCGTCGGCGGCCAGGTTCTTATTATTCGTCACAGAATAATTCTCAAGACAACCCTAACGTTACACGTGCCACGTCAGTAGAGATAGAGCTATACGATAGAAAGGGATGCAAGGTGTAGGTTAATATAAATGTTAGGCACTGAGTTCGGTACGAGCTGAATAGCACTTTATTGCGTAGCAGCTAAAGTCGCTATTTATTTAAATGATTGCGCGGAGTGACGCTTCTGTCCCTTCTGTATTCTGTGGCAACAACGAAAACGCAAAATCCCCACGATGGGCATGCGCGTTGGGGATCGCAGAGCACGTTCTCGTACCGCCGACGCTGCTGCCGTCAGGAAATTTAGCTGTGCCAGTGTTAGACTGCGCTATAACGTAATCAGTCAACCGCCAGAGCCCCGTTTGTTAGTTTGCAGGTTTTACGAGGTGACGGTGAGGCTGGCTTGAGTTCCGAAGTTGGAGGTTGGGACCCCTTACTTCCCTGAGGTTGAAATTACTTATTAATGAGTGCGTCCAATATCAAATCTTCGTCTTATACATAAACAAAGTACATACGGCACATCGCGTTGCTTGTTACTTCATTTGAAACCCCCAAAAACCGTAATAAGGCTTTTGGAATACAAGTCACGAGCTCCGCCCTACACGCTGAATACTTATTGATGAAAATTTAATTTCAACAAAATTCCGCCAAACGAGAGGAAGATTAAAGTGCCTGAACGTTGCGAAGTTCGTAAAAGTCAGCTTAAAATAACACGATTGAAGCCTAAATTTACGCGTACCGCTCTTTAACTACAATAAAAAAAAACATATAAACTCTAACATGATTTTTTTGGCATTAAACTTTAAATAAATGAAAAACAACTGCGCTTTGTACAACTTGACCCAAAGAACCAGACTTTTCAACGATACATACCTACTCACAAGTGATATAGAAGCTTTAAGTCTCAAGAAAGACTTTTTCTCCCTGTGTATATATTACCGCTTGCATAACAATAAATAAATTGAAATAACGGGGAGTGATCTGGAAATTGGTTTGAGATAGAGCTTGCAGCCCCTTTTTTAACCGACTTCAAAAAAGGAGGAGGTTTCCAATTCGGTTTTTTTTATGTTTGTTAGCTCATAACTCTGTCATTTATGAACCGATTTGTAAAATTATTTTTTTGTTAGAGAGGGTATACTTTCCAATTGGTCCCATATATTGTCCCAATTAGAAGTAAAAATACCAACCCTAAGGGTGAGAAAACTGGGAATGAAAATTTTTTGGGCTAAAATTTTATTCGATTTTTTATGTTTGTTACCTCATATCTCCGTCATTTATGAACGGATTTAAAAAAAACTTAGTTTTATGTCTAGGGTATACTTTTTGATTGGTCCCATAAAAATACCACCTCTAAAGGTGAAAAAACAGGGACTAAAATTTTATGGGATCGAATTTTATTTATGTTTTATGTTTGTTATCTCACAACTCCGTCATTTATGAACCAATTTGGAAAATTCGTTTTCGCTGTGTTTTTCGGGGGTAAGACAATAGGGAATGAAATTTCTATGGGCTCTAATTTTATTTATAGTTTTAGTAAAACTCATAAAGTCAGATTCACTAAAACTTCGGAAATAAACAATAATTTATAATAAAAATAAACCGACTTCAAAAACATACTAAAAAGTTAAAAATAATTGCTTATTTTTTGGTTTATCCACCTTTTTTCTATAAATTTATCCCTTACGATCTCCAAAACTAACAGGTAGGTATCTAGACCTACCTATGTGGTAAACGCATAGATCGTAAGGGATAAATTTATAGAAAAAAGGTGGATAAACAAAAAAATAAGCAATTATTTTTAACTTTTTACATTCACAGTTTTTTTCAATAAATGCTTTTGAAGTCGGTTTTTTTTTATTTTAAATTATTGTTTTAACTTTGCACCATTCGCCTTTGGCAGAAGTACCATCCACAAACATTTTTCCTGCGATCAAGTATTTCATTTCAATTTCAATGCAGTTTTTCAAAAAGGACGTTCAAAAATGAGTAAAGGATCAGCAACGCATACTTGTACCATGCTTCCATAGGCTACGGGAACCGCTTACCATCAGGAGGCCTATTTGCTAGCTTATTAGTAAAATAACATTATGAAAAATCAATCTCAAGTTTTATATAAATTGTATTGAAAAAGTTTTATTATACAGCATAAAACGGTTGTAGAAACTGCTATGCGATTTTGCATAATTGTTAATCTCCCGCCCTACGTAGAAAATATCTCATGCGCTTGTAATTTCCTGCTAATTAGCGTACTTTGCGTCACATATCGAACACGGTATATTTTTTGTAGTATGATAACTCGGTTTTATGACTCTACTAGCTTTTTAAGGCGACTTAGCTCACGTTAATAGTAGATTGTTTTACAAGGGACTAAACCATCCCATTATATACGAGGTTGTTATACTCCCGAGCTTAGCGAGGGAGGATGACAAGACCGAGTTATAATGGGTGGTTTTGGCCCGAGTAAAACACTCTACTTTTCACTTCGATTGCGAGAAAATAAAACAATTCCAAATTAGTCAATTTTCAGAAATTTTATTAAAAATTAAATGTGCAGTTAGAGCAATTTTGAATGTTTATTGATATGTTTTTCCCGGGCAATTTTATTTCGGTTCTCTGTGATTGGAATGTGATAATATTTTGAGTTGATTGTTGTGGAGTAAAAGTTGGAGAGACTCGAATCATGCTTGAGTTTCCTGCATTATTAAGATCTGAGTGCGGCTTCAGCTGAGTTGACATATTCATCCAATCCCGCGATGTAGATGCTTGGGGTTCTGTAATGTTTGGTAGAATATTGATTCCTTCCATAATCCGCTGCGTGACGTGATACTTGTTTTGTATAGAGTCCTCTATATAACCTTCAGCCACTTGATCGGACCTCCATCCACCGTGGCGTTTTAATGTCGTTATATTCGCACCAGAGTCCGCCAACAGAGTCGCGGATGTTCTGCGGAAACAATGGCCCGTGTAGAGTTCCGGATTTGGTAAATTTAGATAAGTGGCAATATCTTTAGGCATGTTACCAAATTTATTTTTGCCTATGACTTGCCTTGTGCATTTACCATTTTGATAATTTAGAAAAAATCTTCTCGTTGAAACATTAGTGGGACGTAACTCCTGATAGGCTTTAACTATATTAAGGTATTCTCCATTGATGACAAATTTACGCTCTTTGTTTGTTTTCGTGTTCGGCAGACTCACAGCTTGTAGGTTTGTATCCGTTTCTACGTCTTCTAGCGTTATATTGGCAAGCTCTATTCCTCTGCATGCACCGCTGATTCCATAAATTAAAGCAACCTGTTGAACAAAAAAATAAGTGTGTTAATAATCGTAATAATCTAGGTACATAATTTAGGTATGTAGGTAGGTATCTATTTATTTAGTTTGAGTAGAGTACATAAGTAGGTTACCTTTGTTGCCAAGTATTGTTTATTTGGAGCGTTATTTAAAAATGTTTCGATTTCTTGTGTCGTCAAGACTTTAGATTTTTTTGCCTTGTATCCAGTGGACAATTTCTTCAGTAAAGCCGTTAAATTTACATATTTTTTAATATCGACGTCGTGTCTCGTTTTTAAGGTCATTCTTAACATTGAATATGTGCTCCAAAGAGTCGACGATTTGAATTTTTTCGATAATTCATCAAAATAAGTGAGAAAAACCCCTTCTGTAAAAGAATCCACACGTTTCTCATCTCTCCATTTCATAAAATTTTCGTAACTCTTTAAATATATTTCACGTGATTTTGTCGGCAACAGATTCATAATTATTTCTTTGCCCTTTTCTTCCATTTGCATATTAGCATCTTCACTATCACTTGATGACATTTTTCACGTTCACAATTTGAAAGTTAAAGTCAGAAAGTTAAACGTAAAAGTTTGTGATTTGGAATGAAGAAAATTCTAGAGATTTAGCGCCAATACCATCTTTTTTTTTAAATCTCTATACCTTCAATAACCCTCAACGAAACAGTTCGCATTCTACCGTGAAGGGAAGAATCAACCTTCATAAAACATCACCAAGACGGTTCTATTTTCAAAAAAAAAGATTGACGGAGCACCAAGAAGTCGAGTTTTTATATAAGAGAACGAATGCTTTGTACGGGCTGATGATTTTAGACAAAAATTAAAAAGAAAAAATACTTTTTAGCCCTAGGTATTAAACTCGAGTTTTAGGCCCGCTAAGCTACACTATTATGATACACTTTTTGAGCAAGAGAAGTGAAAAAGTAATTTTTCTATCCTTCGGGATAGCTATTTTTCTGGATAAATAGTATATTTGTCCTTTTCTGTATCCCTGACTTGGCAACATTATTTTGCATACATTAAAAAGCATTCTGCATTTTTATTTATTATGTTATGCTATAAAGTCGGTAAAAACTCTAGTAGGGTTTTGTAATATTCTATAATCTGTTAAAAACGATATTATTTTGCAAATGTTAATTCTTTAAAATAAATCTACTTTGCCGGTATACAGACGAAAAAAAAAGACTTAAAACCTGAGTGCTTACCACCGAGCCAAATCGAGAACTGGATTAGAATTGGATTTATGTCACTCGAAAGTCAAGATGGCGGAGCCACATCCTCACAAATATATATTTTTTATTAGTGTATTGTAAATTTTCGAACGGTAAATGACGTGAGCAACACTCGAAAATTATTACCATTAATTATATTTTCTTTGTTTAGATAAATTTCGTAATATTTCATATTTTATTTAAAAATAGATAGCTCAATGTTATTATAATCATCCGACATTCAAAAGGTGTCCTGCCAGATTTAAAGTCAAGAGGGTAAGATTGCTGTTTGTCTTGCAAACACACAGCAAAATATTTCAGTATTTATCTAAATTTGTACCTCGGAAATAAGTTTTTGTGATAGGTAGCAATTCCAGTGAATATTAATAACAGATAATTTGTGTGATTGTGTGACCTACTTAGATGATTATTTATTAATTTAGCGCACAAGCACATAGTTATGTTAGTTAGTTATGTTCCAAAATAATGTTAGGTTTTGCCTCAGACTACCTCCTATTTTTTACCTAGTTTTTTCAAACTTCATCATGAATAAAATCCTCGATCGCTAAAAAGTTACTTTCACAAAACTGTAAAAGCTCGATAGTAAACTCGATCAATTTCAAATTAATCGACGTCAACAGTGTCAAAAATAGACAAGTCTATCCTAATCTCGATTCAAATTCCGCAAGTTGTCATTTTTTGTATGAGTACGAGGCAGGCTTTCAATACTACCAAATGACAGAAGTCAAATTCTAATCCCGTTCTCGATTTGGCTCGGTGGTAAGCCTGCTGATCTTGTTGGTCGACTCTGTCTCTAAAATCATATTAAAACTATGAACTAAACCCAGTTTACTAAATTTACTTGTCAACCGATTAAGGATAAACTTATGTCGATTAGTTTGACCATTGATCAGTTTTGACGCCACTCCCGTGCCACCGCATTCAAATAGGTACCTGTATAGCACTATATAACCATACGAAACTATTTTTTAACGCCAGTACCATACAACTGCCTATAACTACTTACATACACTACTGTTTGTACTCTTACTATGCTTTGGTTCCATTCGCTCGCGGCCAATTTCCTTGTAATATCCGTGCGGAACCCGAGCCGCGTGTTTTCGATCACCGACCGCGTGTGACGTGTCTCTTTGCTATCATATCACTTACACCAACCACTGGATTAACATGCATACATATATTGTAGTTTTAAGGAATTTTTAGTTATTTTAAGATTGGATTTTAAAGCACACCTACCACCATCTTATGACAAATCACAGGTTTGGCTGGTGCTCATAGCATTCCAAAAAATATTTGTCCGTAATAAAATCGTTTACTTTATAATAGCATTTTCTTTCCAAAGTGGCCTTCAACTTTCTCTGAAACAATGAGCTTGGTAGTTCTCTAAGAGCTTTTGGTAATTTATTATAAATGGAAGGTGCCATGTAAGAGCCACTTTTACGCATTAAAGTAGTCTTTGGGTTTGGCTTACAGACTCTGTGTTGATCTCGTCGATTTCGAGGAACGGCATTGGAGAGCTGACAATATAAATCGGGATTATTTTTAACAAACATAGCCGTTTCGTAGATATACAAAGAAGGTAGAGTAAAGATACTATGTCGTGCAAAGTAAGGTTTACAGGAAGCCATTACTTTTAGATGAAACATAGCTCGCAAACAGCGCTTTTGATACTTGAAAACCTTATAAGTCAGTAGAGTTTCCCCAAAACAATATGGCATACCTTAAGTTTCACGCTATCAGCCCGTGATACGTTATAAGAAGCGTCTCTATGTTAACTACATGGGATAGTTTGTACCAAATATAGAATCTATTTTTTTTTTACATAAGTATTCAATAAGTGGTTTCCAATTAAGTTTGTTGTCAATGTAAAGTCCTAGAAATTTGGTAGAGCCAATTTCATCTATTTTATTATTATTATATTGTATGTCAAGATTTGGTGGATTAAAAGAGCCCGAGACTTTGCCAATCGTATATAAGAAAATTATCAAAAATAAATGATCCAACCACTTTTATAAATAGGAAAGATTTGTGTTTGTTTTTAATGGATAAACTCAAAAATTAACTTTACCAATATTGAAAATTCTTTCAATTTTTAGAGATCCCTAAAATAATTGCAGAGTGGGTCAGCTAAATTGTATATTCCAATTCGAGTAATCCCTACCAAGTGAGTAGACAAATGCAACGACGTAGATCGTGGCGTGCTATGGCGTAGGCAGTGTGGTATGGTGTAGGCAGAGTACTACGGTATAGGCAGCGTGCTACGGCTAATAAGGTAGCCGCGGCGTATAAGGCCCACCTAACTTGAAAGTGATCAAAATCGTGTGTAACAGGACTAATGAGATTAATCTAAAACTTTGGTTCAATATGCTAGTATGTAAATAAAAAAATAAAATGCTTTATAGTAAAAAGTTAAAGTTATGCCCATTCAAAAAAAACCTTCCTTTGGGCCTTATTTTATGGCCACAGCAGTAAAATATGGCCCATTACAAAACTCAGTTTTATTTGCGAAGTGGTCAAAGAAATATGATTATGTAGTTATGGGAATACCAATAAAATACAACATTTTTAATCAGTAAACATTTTAATCAAAAAACCAGCCATTGGGCCTTATTATACTATAGGAGGTTATAATGTCCTAAAATATATTTTGCCAGCATTTATATACTATGAGCTTTTAAAAACTTTTAAAACACGATCAAAAATTATTCTTGAAAATAAACTATGTCAGTCTGTCAGTCTTTTTCCTAGTCCAGATTCCTTACTGAAATTGTACTTCAATTTGTATGTTTCACAGAATATTAACGTTTGTCTGCGAATGAGTCTAGGTGTCAGAGGCATTCCTATATTACTTAAACTTACTATTCTAAAAACGAGATCATTTTCTAGCTCAAGTGACATTATTGAACACCTTACGACGCGTTCTAGGTTTCTTCTTCTTCAGCCTGTATCAGTCCACTGCTGGACATAGGCCTCTCCCAGTAAGCGCCACTGAGCCCGATTTTTGGCTCTAGGTTTATGGACACCTAAATATAATTCAGTATAAAAAAAAACTCTTTGTAATTAAAGATGCTTAATCTACATTGGGACCCCCCAATCCGAGGAGAGATACTCATTTAATACATACCTAATGTCAATATTATGAGTAAATAAAATTTGGTTGATACATAAAATAGTCTAGTCTGACTAAAAACTTTTGTAATAACCGAGGATTAAACTATGTATCTGGGAGACTTTTGCTCAGCAGTGTGTAAAAAGCCCTCCCTACCTTTATATATATATTCTAACAATTACTATAAACGTTCACCTCCTAATTTATAATGAACCTGGTACATACCAAGAATACTAATTTGTTATGGCCACGTGAATCGTTCAGTTTAGTAGTTAGAACCATATGAAATGAACGTAGTAACTCAATTAGGTACTAAATCCCTCTGGTAAAAATAATTAAATACAAGAGGTGGTCCCGCCATTTTGACGCTAACAATGGATCTATCAAGACATTTGAAACTATATTTATTCAAGCGTTCCTATTAAATTCATAATCTTTGTACATTCTAACACCTAGTTTTGATAGAAGAGAATAACGCTGTCTAGAATATGTAAATAAGCTTAGGTTTTCAGGGAATAAAATATTAGATATCCTTGAGAACATGAATGATGTACCTACTTACTATTATGTTTTTAGATTTTCATAAAGATTCACAAATAATTTATTATGAGATTCTTCGCACAGTCTAGCTTTAGTTTTTATCCACTTATTATTTCTTTAATATTGATTCTAAAGATTCGTGAATAGTCTTGTATCTTTCTTTCTGATTTTGCAACCAATTTAGATTTTGTGCTTATATATCTCATACATCCCGACTCTACATTAGGCATAGGATTGGAGCTCTACCTACGCATCAACTAGTGAAACCTATTTTTCTCTGAGCCTCGTCTCCAGACTGGACAGCCCCCCACCATAGTTTCATTTTGGAATTGGGAACATGCCTCATCACTGAATTATGTTTATACTATGGTAAGTCTTTTGCTATGCAAAGAAGCAAGGAGTGATCTGCAGCAAAATGCATCAAATCACTTAATGGTTAATACCTTTATTCCAGGTAAAATGAAGCAGTTATTTGTCTGCTGATACAATACAAAATGTCCAATAAATTCAATTCTTTAAATGTTAGCTTTGCTAAATATTAGAATGTGTTTCAATGATATATTTAATCAAGAGTCCCGTAGGATTGTCTAAAATAACAAATAGCATTTGCTTGTCTTTGTAGCGCCTTATATTTTTGGCTGTAAAATACCTCTTTCTTCTTAGTGAGGATTTATTGTGACGATAAAGGACTGGTCACACTAGTCTTAGTAGGTTCAATAGCTTCAGTAGCTTAAACAAATATATCAGCAGTTACCTCTTGGGTACAAGATTTAATGTGAATCTCATTTCTCAGATAATTTTATAAAGAATCATAGAACTGAACAGCTCATTCTTCCCGAATAATCTTTACTTTGGTCAACCATTCCACGGATAAGAAAGGGAATCTTAGATTTAATTTACATTTTAGATACAAGCTTTTACCCACTGTCTCACTGTTAAATGTTTTAGCTTCAGTAGCTCAATAAAATTTAGGTATTCCTCTGGGGTTCAAAGTTTAATGAAGAAAATAAAAAATCTCAATCCTCAGACAATGTTACAAAGAATCAGAACTGAACAACTCTGAAAGCTCCGTAGAATGATAAATTAGAAGTGGTCTATTTGTTAATATGATTTATAATATAATGAAGTTTTAAATTTGTGTCTACCTATCAGTATCAGACCGTGGGTAGACTGGAGTATCTAAAATAAGTAGGTACTCAATTATAATAATTTATTTTTAAGAATAAAACTAGAAATTTTCATTGCTATTTCATGAGTAACTAGGAACAAATTCAAGTACTTAGTATTATTGAATATTCTTCTCCCTAAAAATCTGTTGATTATATGTATCCAGCTATCTGCCTCTTGCTCGCCAGCTTTACAGAGAATACTGCATAAATTTATTCTGCTGCATCTAAATAAATCTTGTTCATCTGTTTCCTGCGCTCCAGATCTTGGTACGGTGAAGACTGCTCCTTTTCGCCCACTCATGCTGCTCCTAAGGAAGATCTTAACCTACTGTTCCTATACATTTAACCCTCTGTTACTCATTGAAATGCTCTACTCTATTAAAGTCTGATTACCTTATAAAATCAGGAAATGCTGGTACCGCTTCAACTGCTGCTGTGAATAAAAACCTCCCTGTCTTAGCTATTGGTCTGATACTGCCCTAACTGTTTCCTAGCATAGTTCCTTGTCTCCCAGCAGCGACCCCGCCTTCTGTTCATTTTTTCAAATTCAAATCGAATTCTCAACCAACATTTTGTTTATTATGGTTCCGTTTCCATATGGTAAAAATGAGTTCCTGCTAAAAAACCTAAACCGTCAATCTGACCGTTCGTCTAACTGTTTCCAAGCTATATCTCATGAACAGTGACAGCTAGACAGTTGAATCTTTCACAGTTGATATATCTCTACTGCTGCTATATTATTAAGTACCAAAATATAATTTTATTTTATATTATTTTAAAGTATTTCTTTAAATAACAATAACTCAATATTACTTTCTAACACCTTCAATACCTAGAGGTCTAAGATTAACATTCTTCTTGCTGATGATAATGATGCTGATTATCCCCAAATAAAATGAATGCTTGATTAATCTTACGTAATTAGCCTTTGCCCCCAATCACAACTATTAATTACCTATCCAAATATTGGAGAAATCACCGAGGGCGAGGCCGATCGCAACTATTTGACCCAAGCTTCATTTCAACTATTTGACCCGAGATCCCGTTTCACACGAACTAATTATTTCAGTAGGCAATCCAACAGTTGGTAACCACTGTTGGTACAGTCAGTGACAAAACTTGATAGTTTTTATTCTACTTCACTAAAGTCCTTGATTAGTTCATAGTTAGTTCATAGTTCATAGTTCATTTATTTCCACCGTAGGTACACAATGTTACACTTGATTTCGTCAGAAGTTAACATAAAAAATAAAGTATGTAACATACATATAGTAGGTATTATAAAATAGAGAAAAAAAACAGACAAGAACATTTAGTAACTATCTACTACCTGTTCACTGCACTATAATATTAGGATAAAAGTTTAATTAAGTCGAATAATTAAAACATAAACATTGATGATTCTGTACACTGTACAGCCTTGGCCAAGGAAAGGTTATTAGAACAATAAATAATGTCAATAATTAAAATTTTACAAATGAAGATGTCAAAAAAATAATAATAATTAAAGTCAATAAAATATTATTATGGTTACCTAGTAAAAATAAACCTGGTAAAAATTGCTGCTGTATAGGGGCATTGTCATATTTGCGGCCAAAACAGCCTCAAATTAAAGCTACACACAAAAAAATAAATTTCTAAATCAGAAAGTAAACATCACAATGTACAAAACTTACCCAATAAAAAGCTATTTATCATGAACTAATGTAGGTACTATTTGTTTTTCCTCTAGGGCTTCGGAGAGTGAGTAGTAATATTTTTCGACAAGTATTGATTTTAACATCTTTTTAAATTTATACATCAGATTCTAGCTTATTAAAAAGTTTAATGCCAATAGACAAATAGCTTTTAGATAATTTGCTTAACCTACACTTTGGGTTCTGGATGTTGCCACCATGTCTAGTATTTTAATTATGTGTTGCCGACAAAGTCATAAAATTTTCTCAATTTTTTTTAACATAAATGAGACATTGCAGGATATATGCTCCTGTAAATGTTATTATACCCAGTTTGGAGAAAGCGCTACGACAGGTATCTCTGACCTTGAGACCTAATATTGATCTGACGGCTCTTCTTTGCAGTCTGAATATTCTTTCAGAGGCATTTCCCCATACTAGTATGCCGTAGGTCATAAGACTGTGGAAAAATGCAAAGTATACTACTTTGGCAGCATCCGGAAAACCAAGTTCTTTCACTTTTTTGATGGCATAGCAAGCAGAGCTCAGTTTGCTAGCCAGTTCATCGATATACGCCTTCCATGTTAATTTGGAATCTACTTCTATGCCACGAAATTTGATCAAATGAGTTTGGCTAATTCCAATATCACTATAAAATAATAGTGATAGATTATATTATAATACTGTACTTTAAGTGGTTCACAATTTTATTTAATATGACAATTAGTTCAATCCTTTATTAAATAAAAATTAAATTAAAAATTTAAAAAACCCCTGACTCAAAATGCAAACATTTAAAAAGTCAAAAATAAAACCATCGTTGAGCCATCAAATTCGATTGACTAATTGGCGTTTGAGTACCGCTTTGTAAGTCAGACCCTTCATTTGATTGCCTATTTATTAATTTACTAGCATTTCCGACCTAAACCTGGGAGCGCTATGAGTTTGTAATATCCTTATTTTAGCTATTTAGTTATTACTTTAAACTTAGCGGTACCCGGACGCGAATTGGTCAATTTAATTTGATGGCTTAACGATGGTATTATTTTTGACTTTTTAAATGGTTGCTTTTTGAGACAGGGTTTTTTTTTAAATTTTAAATTTAATTTTTATTTTACATTTTTAAGAGCGTACACACTAGTGTGCTGGATATCCTGGCTGCAGCGACAGCTCTGTCATAGTATATAGTAATCTACTAGTCAAGCCCTTTCATTTGATACCCATATTGGAAGTATTTGTGAAAAAAATATGTAATTCGCCGTTTTGTGGTGGCGGCCATCTCGGATTTGAAATTTGTCATAAAGTGTATAGTATTCTACTAATCAAGCCCTTTCATTTGATACTAAATCCGCCATCTTGTGGGGGCGGCCATCTTGGACCGATTTTCATCAAACGTATAGCTAAGAACACTTACGACTAATTCAACGTTTTAACAAAAAAACTGAATAGGGTCATCCGTGCGCCAATGCTACCTATATGTAACAAAAACTGATTTTTACTTATTATTATATTATGTCTATTATTGCGTATTATATTTCACAAAACTGCCATAGTTTTACTTTTTTCTGCTCAAAACTTATAAAACATGGGGGTTAATAATATTAATATTGTATAATAATAAATTTTAATGTCCATTAATTTATCGTCCCCTTGAGTTGCAGATACAAATAGTTTAGTGGTCCAGGTCAGCACAGGCCACGCGAGCCAATTCACCAATGCCCTCAAAATGCCAATACAATGATGGTTTATTTCATCTAAACCTCAGGTACATTAACTATAATCCAAAACTTTCACATAATTATTAAATTAGTAAACACTACACTAGCAGAAAAATACTGACATCTTGAGATATTTAAGCTAATTTTATATCTACTCAATTACTTGTCCATTCAGTATGGAACGGCTGTGTTATCGTATCTCGCAAATTAGTGTCCATTCAGATGGTAATGTCGACGATCGCGATGGCTTTCGAATATAAAACGCACACTTAATTGGTCCTATTTCAGTAGATTGTACCCGATTTATATAAATGCGCATAATGTGTATATTTAGAATAGATATTTTGTATTCATTTAGTGCTTTGAATGCTAAAAACACAAGTGAGCTGTAGGTCCCATCCATTTTACCATATTAATGAGTTCATAAGTTGTTCATTCTCCGATTTGCATAGGTAGAAATAATAAGATTATAGTAAGAATTTATATAGTAAACATTGACTTGCCAATGTTATATAATATAACGAAATGTTTAAATAAATAAATACAAAAAAATACTAGGAGCCGGTCGCCCTCCATGTGCAGGTGGTGCATAGCGTAATATTTGGGGGCCGCAGTCAACATGCTAGTGTATAGACTAAAATTAGGCAAAGATGCATACTTGTAAGGAGTTGATAAAGCGATGTAGAGCTCGTGGCTAAAGAGCCCTGTAAACGGGCTATAACAATTGCACCTTGCTGGCTATTTTTATTGACCAATATAGCTCAGTATATTTGCAACTTTACCCTTGCAGTACTGTACTAATACATTACTGAGTGTAGCCCGTCAACATTTGGCAACTGGATTGCTGAGGAATTCTGTTCGTACACGCGGGTCTTCAATTCTTGCGACTATATTAATATTGGCAATATCGCCGGGCTACACAGCGATATTGCAGCAATTATTGCGCTGTGTTAAGATATAATCGGAAACTTGTTGGCTATACCATTGCAGCGAGAAGTTGTCCAAAAAGTAGCCTGTTTACGAGCACCTTTACTTCGGTGTACCTAGGAGGTCATCTTGGATAAGCAACACTCCACACAGTCCACTAGTGACACTATTTGTATGGGTGACCGTATAGAGGCACTGAGATCTAAACGCTTTCGTGCTTCGGAAGGCACGTTAAGATGTTGATTCCGGCTTTTTCAGTCGTTATGCCCATCGGAGGCTTATGAGCTAATACTAAGATATATATCATATCCTAAGATATATACCTTACAACAGAAAAAAATTAAGTACTTACTTATTACACAATTATTTGCTTACAAGACAATAGATAACCACAATTGTGAAAAGTCAAGAAAGTGTTCGTTACTTGTTTGGTTGAGTTTTTATTGATGTTCAATCACGAGTTGATTGTTAACAACCAACCAACCCTAGTTGTTGATGGTCATGAGTTAGTTGTACTTAATGGGAGTACCAATGTCCAGCGCACCTGATATAGTTTGTCGATGATATTTTTATAGAATCACAATAAAAACATCCTTGATTTATAGTTTCTATAAAAAAAAAACAAAGACGCTGTTTCAGAACCATAATTTTAATAGTTCAAAAATCAGACTCATCCTATGAAACTCCAATACTTTCATAAAATATTGCTATCAAGTTTCATAATACAATTTTATTGGAGCCTTCATAAATCCTAACTTCGTGACGTTTGACGTACCCATCTTCAATTTATTCATATTATTATCGAATAGAAGACGAATGGTCGGTAGTAAAAAAGGCATTTGGTAGGGTCCAATTAATTTTGACAGGTGTGCCGGGCTTAGCCCGTCCGGGCCCTACTGTTCATATAGATATTAGAATAAATCATCATTTTGTATTCGCCTTCTTGCCGACATGGGCCCAGTCAGGGTTTATTAATTAGTTTTGCCTTTATAAAGCTATAATAAAGCAAGATAGCGTCTGGGACCTGAATATTTAAATAGATAAATTTGCCCTCGCTGTCTCGACAAAAAAGGCAACTTGAAACATAAATTTTGCCTCAACAGTAAACCTATTTAGATACGGATAAACATAAATTAAAATACTACTTTATATTACTTTTCAGACTTTTTAATACTTATCTAAATCTCACAATATCATTGAAATTTGTGCAATTAAAAGTTAGGTTCTGAAACACAGTGGGTAGAGGAAACCGCTCGCTCAATTGATATAGGCAGCCAGTGACTATCCTCTAGTGAAATTCTGTAGTTTATTAATCATTAAATGAGTACAGGACATCTCTTATATGTTTAAATAATTCAAAATATGGCAGAGCCTGTGGACTATGTACCAGAGACTGATAAACACTTATATGATACTTATAAAACATCCACCACACTACCACACCAGCCTATATCAGTCCACTGCTGGACATAGGCCTCCCCTAATAAAGGGGAATATGCCCATAATCCCCACGCTGGGCATGCGGGTTGGGGATCGCAGGGCACAGCTTCTCGCACCACCGACGCTGCTGCCCGTCGGTGGCCAGGGGATTTAGCTGTGCCGATGTAGGCTGTCATATGCCGCAATCAGCCGGCCGCCAGAACCCCGTTCATTGTTTAGCAGGGTTCCGAAGATAGGGGTTGGAACCCCGTAAACATCCAGAAAAAAACATTTATTTTTACAACACAAATGTTTGTCCTGGGCGGGGATCTAGCCCGCAGCCTTTAACGCTCAAGACAGAGTTACTATCAACTGAGCTATGAGAATAGTATAGTGAGTAGTCTGGCTATTTGTTTCTTGCCTGTGACAGAGTCGTAAATAAGGAAAGCAATTAAGGAGGGACACGTTAAGGCTAAAAACACAAACAAATTAAACGAGAGTCGGAAAAATTACATTTTACCTTAAAAGGACTTTCAGGCTTTTAAAAGTTAATTGAATTGCATGTTTTATTATTTTTGCGATAATATTCTAAAAATAAAACTTAGTTAATTTTGAGTGACGTAAAATAGAATTGGTGATCATAATTAATAGGTCTTCATGGCCACAGTGATATATAAGCCATGCAATCAATGATAATATTTTTGTGTTTTAATAAATACATTTTTTAATTTATTTGTTATTTAAATTATAAACAAAAATTAATCTGGAGATAGCAAAATAAATTTCAATGTATACTGAGAGTGGTGGAATAACTCTTATCTTGAATATTTGACGCGGCTTAAAACTTTTATAATTGGTCCTTGGTCTCTTTCTGGATCTTTTGTAAAAATAAAAAACAATACACGCGGAATAAATAAAGCTAAAAATACGTACATAAACTGAAAAACCTTGTTTATTTTTGGATACACGTAACAATCCAATTAAATGAGAGTAGGTTGATGTTATTTAACAGTATGTAAAGTGAAATATTATAGGAAATATAAAAAAATAATTAGGTATTTTTTTATATTTACTATAGCCTATATTATTTATAGTCTATATTATAGTCTGTATTATTTATTGTGTATATAACAAATTCATGCCTATTTCTGCCGTGGAGTAGCTGTGCTGTAATTCGGTTTGAAAGGTGTGGGTGCCGGTGAAATTACAGGCACAAGAGCCTTATCATCTTCATGCCTCAAGTTGATCGACGCAGGGCGTTGCATCGTAGAGCATGATCCAAGAAACGTGATCTACAAAGCAATGCTTTGTGATAGGTAATGGTTACCAGTGAAGATCAGGTGGGCTAAGTGCTTGTTCAATCTTCAACACCAAAAACTTAACCCTTAACAAACACTCGGGCTGATACGAGCGTGACTTTTACTTTTAAAAAATCCCACGTCAAACGGGCAGAGACCGGGCGGTCAGTTCCTGGCCATTCTTAAAAAATCTGTTAAAAAAAACAGTAACCGTATACATCGATGAATTGAGAACGATGCTTTAACTATTCATATCTCTTACTGACGGATAACGACAAGCAGTGACAGAGCAATGGTTAACTTTGAGTAGTGTTTATAACATTGATATATATGTCGAGGAGTGTCTGGAGATCATATCTGGTGGTATATGATCTTGAGTGAAATGCCATTTGTAGTGCTGTGGTCGTTGAAATGCTTGACATATCGTAGATGGACTGTCAGATGGGACGTTTGGGTGACGATCCAGAAACGCCATGAAAAAAAGAAGAAGAAGGGAGCGTGGGGCGCGGGAAGGGAGGATGGACGTCGTCCATCGAACACGAAAATAAAAAGGTTAAATATGATGGGATCGCGATGGATTTTGGGAATGAAAAGGAAAAGCACTACAAATGGGAGATCGCTGCATTCCTCGATATGTGCTTACACGTTGGATTTACCTCATCTCCGACATCAGAAGTCGCGGATAGTGAATGCACGCCTACAATCAAATGCATGCGCGGTGGATGATGAAAATGGCATTACAAGTCGCTAGCATTCGAGTAATCAAATCGGCGCCAGCTCGTCGCCACAACAGAGCTAACTTTACGTTAGAAAAGTACTGAAAAAGATGTTCACCTGTTGGAAGATGTGATGCAATGCAACATTGTCAGTCACAGGATGCAACGAGTTACCGGCTTCGCATGGCTTGCATAGAGGATAAGATTCACACTGCGGAATGGATGTTTGCATGATTTGCAGCAGCGATTTGTTCAGAGTCTGGGATTGGTAGTACCATGGTTTCCTTGTGATATCCACGACGCAGGAGAGAGTCCCGCCCAGTATCAGAGCTATGTGTGTGATGTTGGATGTTGTTTTGCTTTGACTTAAATCTACACCGACCATCTGAATTATTGCCATAAAAGGAATGTTACATTTACACAAAAGGGATACCTGCAATGAACATGAATGCAGCAATATTAGAGTTTGTAGTCAATGATCCATCGCGTACCCTCTTCAAAATAAAAATGATTTACAGCATAGATGCTTGACGGCAGTAGACTGCTACACTGAATATGGATTAGCAGGAGCGTTTACACTGAGATGGATGAGCTGTGTGGCATGTGATGTTTGTGATGAAGATAACCTATGGAACTGCTTCCTAAAGTGGAAAGAATATACTATGATGAGCATCATATGATGAACCAACTATGTTAAAAGAATGCAAGAAAATATAGAACAGGAAATGTATATTGAATGACAATGTTATTTGAAAACTATGTACCTATATCAAAGTTCCTGATTACCACTTTCACTGGCTGTGCTTATGGTTTGTAGACAAGATAGGCCACAACGTAATGGTTTGTTTTGCATCTGGACTGTAAATTAACATTGATAATTTAATGGCAAGTTGGTAGACAGCTTTCTAATTGATCTGCCATAGGTTTGATAAGGAAGGTATACTAATATTATGTAATGTTCGGACTTGCCCCTAACTACAATGTACATACATGGTACTGAATTACTAAGCAATATCATGAGTGTGTAATGAAGCCTATACAATCCTTTAATCCTTAGGAGTACTTGCGCGCAAAGACCAAGGACAACCTGAGGGTCGAGCGGTTGGAGTCCCGCCACAGAGTCAGCTTTAACTCCTTTGTGGTGCGGGTTCCGACTGAAAATCTGTCGACCTACATGAAGGAGGAGCTTTGGCCGAAGGGTGTCGTGTTTCGACGATTCCGTGGAAGAATATTGGACACCACGCGACCCACGTCGTGTATATTACGTGGCAAATAATAATTTGTGTTTTAATTATAGTTTTATTAATATATATGTTAGTCTATAAGGTATATATTTATATGGGCCGTAGGATAAGTAAAACACCATCTGTATTTATTCTATCGTAGCCTGAAATAAAGTTTATATTATTATTATTATTTAAGTTTCAAGTTAGTTGTTGTAATAAAATAGTTCATTAAGCTTTCACTGCTTATTTGTAATATTAGTAATTTCAGTAATGGTTGTGAGTCTATGCTACATTAAGTCTGTCATCTGTAACACAGTTGTTACGGTTGAATGCAGTTTGTTTAAAAAAATTACATTTATTTTAGACAAGAATTATACAAAGACAATTAGAACAAAAGTATTTCAAAAAAATTATTGTCATGTGAATTTAATGGTGTGGGTTCGAGTCCCATAGGTCTGATTATCTTATTGTGCATTTGCATTAACGGTATGAAAGTGTAATCTAATCCAGTGTAGTCCATAATACAATGTGCTAACATTGTTTTCTTTTCATGTCCTGAAACATACTGTGAATGCGCAACCGACTCTGAGGAATAATTTGGGTATATTATATGGCCAACGTGACGAGCTTCTGGAGAGTGTGCTGTGGTGTTCTGACGGATGTACAGAATGTATGGGTTTATTTGGTGAGCATTTGAATTTATACTTACTGGGATGATGATGGAAACAGAACTAAAGCGTGAGCTACAGATAATCTTTTGGAGTAGAGATACTCATGATCCAATTCATGAAGGAGTTGGTGCGGAGATAGTATTGATACAACCCACATACCACTATCTATTGGCGAGCGACCACAGAAGTAATTGCCACGCCATCTAGTGGGGAGTAGATGAACTACCTGTTCCACTCAATTTTACTACACCTACCATACAATTGATAACGTCATCGGTCTGACAATGCTAACGGTACTTGTCACGGCTGCTTTCAAGATGAAAAAACAGTGGAACATGTATGTCAATGTCATCCTACACTGCACTGCCACAGGCGAAACTGGAGCAAAGTCCGGGTTACAAAAACTGCTTGATCAAGGCTCTCAGAACGCAGGCAGTATCGGGAATTCTAGAGCAATGTTGACACCAACCCAGAGTCTTCCGTTATTCTAGGGAGTTGGGTTGGCTGGGGTCGGGTTGGCGGGGGCAATGCACATACACATACACCCCAACGCGAGACGTCAGTGCAGAACTTTCCCCCCTACTTTAAATTAGAATTAGAAAGTAATGTTGTTCAAGAGTAAACATTTTGTAATACTTTTATGTGAGCCGAAGTATCAAACCCAGCAGTTGAATGCTATAGGCTGATGATGATGATGATGATGATGTGCTTTTTTTTATTGTTTGGTTTCTTTTTTTTATTTGTGAGTTGTATTGTGAGAGTCATTAATACTCTCACACTTAGTACTTAGTTCTTAAATATTTCACGGTATAGTAACCTAAGTAGTTGTCAGATTCTAAGCTAGAGGATTGATAATACACAATGAGAATAAAATAAACTATTACTATTAGTATTTATTTGGGTCAAAATGACCGAGCAGGAGAACAAATAAGCTGGCAGAATTTATTTTGCAGATTGAACACTCACACGAGGATGTGTGAGATGTCAGTATGGTCGGATCAAAAGAGCAGCGATGATAATATTAACTCTCTATAGCGCTTCCCCCTCACTTTAAGATAAGTACCTGCGAGTCATTTAGCTTTTTGTATGCGAACCTGAAAATGTGTAGTGATTCTAGTAAGACGGAATCCAGGGTTGCTGATCGTGGCATGCGGTTGCGGGCTCTGTAATGAAATATCTCTGACTCTCGCTCGATAATGTAGGAAGTATTGACACATCACGTTCACTTTGATTTTGGAATCATTTAAAATTTTAACGGATGCATATTTCGTGGATGACACTGCATTACATTGCAAACATGTGGATATGCATTGGGTGTGATGTGTGGTTTGTCTCTGTATCCTCGGTGGAATTTGGTACTGAACGGTATCTGAGGTTGTCGACAAAGAGTCGGAATTATGTTTGGTTTGGTTCTAGATACCTACCTAAGTATTTGTGGCACCTACCTGCGGTAAAACTGGTTGAGCACGCTTTTACAAAATAGGCTATGCCTACGCTGCGCATTAACGTTGTGACTGCTAAGTAAATAAAGAATTCGGTTTGGTCGGATCGTGTGCGGGCCAAGTTGTCGGAAAAATAAAAATGAAGGCGACGGGACGTGTAACGTTGCAAATACGGCAATGTGGAGCAAGTGTGGAGAAAATTTTAGTGGCGAGTTTTGCGTGAGACTGAATGAGTGAATACTGTTCTAGGGTCGGAACAAGGCTGTTAATACTGTTCCAGAGTCGGAACAAGGCGTTTAATACTGTTCCAGGGTCGGAACAAGGCGGTTATTACTGTTCCAGGGTCGGAACAAGGCGGTTAATACTGTTCCAGGGTCGGAACAAGGTGGTTAATACTGTTTCAAGGTCGGAACAAGACGGTAAATACTGTTCCAGGGTCGGAACAAGACGGTTAATACTGTTCCACGGTCGGAACAAGACGGTTAATACTGTTCCAGGGTCGGAACAAAGTGGTTTATACAGTTTCGCGTTCGGAAAAAGACGGTCAATACTGTTCCAGGGTCGAAATGAGGTGGTTAATACTGTTCCGCGGTCGGAACGAGGCGGTTAATACTGTTCCGCGGTCGGAACAAGACGGTTAATTCTGTTCCGCGGTCGAAACGAGGCGGTTAATTATGTTCCGCAGTCAGAACGAGGTGTTGAATCCGGTTCTGCGGTAGGAACCAGTCGGTGAATAATTCCGTGGTTGGAAAGAGGAGGTGAATCCGGTTCTATGGTCGGAACCAGGCGGTGAATCCGGTTCTACGTTGGATCCAGGCGGTGAATACAGTTTCGCGGTCGGAACTAGGCTGAGAATACTGCTCACGGGCGGGACAAGCGATTGAATTCTGTCCAACGGGGACAAGCATGTGGTTGAATTCTGTCCAACGGGGACAAGCATGTGGTTGAATTCTGTCCAACGGGGACAAGCATGTGGTTGAATTCTGTCCAACGGGGGCAAGCATGTGGTTGAATACTGTCCAGTGGGGACAACTAAGCGGTTGAATACTGTCCAACTGTTGAATTCTGTCCAAAGCGCCCCGGAGCAATGTTATTTTATTATAATCTTAATTTGTTTATTTATGTAAGTTATAAAACCTTAATTTGTTTATTTATTTACATCTGAATTGTGCTATTACATACTTGACTAACTTATTAAACCATATCCAAACAACCGATCAATTGTATGTTAAAATGACCAAAACAGTAAAAACTTAAAACATCTTTATAATGGCTGCGTGCTACGAAGCGTTGCGTTTGCGTGCGTGCGTTTATACGACTGATGAAATTAAGGACTGAGATGTGAATCTAATTCATAAGTTTGAGTATTGCCAGTTTCAAGCACGGTTTGATGGCTATGAGTAGAGTTGCTCTGAATAAGTTTACGTTATGGTGCGTGTAAGCGTTTGTGCTACAGATTATTGGGGCTTGTGATTCCTATTTCAAAGAGTCATTTGCGTATAACTTTGGTAGATAGCCTTGAAAACCAGCTTAATTATTAGGCGGTATTGATGCCCAACTGTCAATGTCATGATCAGCAACACAACTGTGCTTATTTTACCTACCTATCAGTATTCAATGAAACAAAAATTAATGAGAACTGTTTGCTTGGCTAGAATTTTTCAGGTTAACAAGCAGAAACTAGCAATCCGAATGTGTATGTACATACTCGTACTTCTTGCCTTTTACTTAATCAATGGCGTCTGACAAGGCACTTCCACAGTTTATCCATAGTACCACACAGGGACGTGTGAAATGTCAGAATTGGCCGTGTCGAGGAGTGTCTGGAGATCATATCTGGTGGTATATGATCTTGAGTGAAATGCCATTTGTAGTGCTGTGGTCGTTGAAATGCTTGACATATCGTAGATGGACTGTCAGATGGGACGTTTGGGTGACGATCCAGAAACGCCATGAAAAAAAGAAGAAGAAGGGAGCGTGGGGCGCGGGAAGGGAGGATGGACGTCGTCCATCGAACACGAAAATAAAAAGGTTAAATATGATGGGATCGCGATGGATTTTGGGAATGAAAAGGAAAAGCACTACAAATGGGAGATCGCTGCATTCCTCGATATGTGCTTACACGTTGGATTTACCTCATCTCCGACATATATATTGTTACTAATGGTTTATAAGTTTGACGGTAAGATCCTAATAAGTTCTCGAAAACTGAGTTGTTTTTGCTGTATTCCATTCCACTAATTAATATAAAAGAAACATTGAAATGTTTAAAATTCGTTAAACTAATTAGATCCTTGGATAAAGTAAAAGCGAGACAAATAAACAAACTTAGGAATGCTGCGACGCCATTATGACAATTGAATTAATTAGAGACGAAACGGTTTTAGCCAGTTTTGAGTGTAATTACATTGTGCTTGTTCAGGGTAACAGTAATTTTATTAGAAGACAGATCAAGATGAAGATGGCAGTTTTATTGTTGGGGTTTTCTTCTTGTCAATGAGCACTTGGCCATCATTTAGATAGATAATGACGACCTAACTTATGGTCAATACGCTTCGTTTTCCCTTGATAAACTGTCAAATTCTCAACGCCTTGTTGTTAATTTTTGACAGTTTTTCAAGGGAAAAAGAAGTATCATCGGTTACGGTATAGGATTTCATGGTTAGTGACTATAACGTGACAATAATATCTATTCCTGAGGGTGTACGGGGTTCCAACCTCCATCTTTGGAACCCAAGCCAACCTCACCTGCACGTGATGCACCCTGCTAAACAACAAACAAACGGGGCTCTGGCGGCCGGCTGATTGCGGCATAGCACAGCCTTCATTGGCACAGCTAAATCCCCTGGCCATCGACGGGCAGCAGCGTCGGTGGTGCGAGAAGCTGTGCCCTGCGATCCCCAACCCGCATGCCCAGCGTGGGGATTATGGGCATATCCCCCCTTATTAGGGGAGGCCTATGTCCAGCAGTGGACTGATATAGGCTGGTGTGGTGGTGGTGGTGGAGAATCAGGAAAATATCAGACGCATCAGCAGCAGTGACTTGCTAAAAATATTAATGTTGTATACTATTACACGCTTAAGTGTAGCCGAAGTCCCAAACCCAGCAGACCTTGTTAAGAATCACATGCCTGATATTCTAGATAAATACTTTTTTGTATAAAACTCCTCAAGTCTGTACCCGAGACCAATATTTGCAGATCATACAAACAGTCTCGCAGCGGGCATGGAATCCTGAAACTTCTGCGTCTCAGGCTGACTACTCACGCGTCTGATAATATTTTGTTCCCCCAACAGTATTTGTTTCAGACTCATTTTGTGGTTATGCGATGTCGGTCATCGGCCGGCCAAAAACTGACAAAACTGTTCACTAGCTTTAAAAAGAAGATAGAGGAAAATAATATTTATCTATAGTATAAACGACGACCTCTGTGGCGCAGTGGGCTAAGGTCCGCCTGAGACGCAGAAGGTTGCGGGTTCGATTCCCGCCGCGGGACAAATGTTTGCATGCTCTACAGATATTTGTCTCGGGTCTGGGTGTTTTCTATGTATGATATGTATGTATTTACAAAAAAAAAATATATATATGTATTAAATCAATCATGTGGTTCCCATAATAAAAGCTCTGCTTAGTTTGGGGCTACATGATGCTGTGTGATACTGTCCAGCATTATTATATTATATTATTATTATTATAAAAAAAAAAAAAACTTATGTAGGTATTATCATGCTGCTAATAAATGTAATTAATTAACCCAAGAGAATAATTGGATTTGAGTGAGTACTAGTTTGTAAATTTTGGTCTAGACATAATTCCGTAAATGAGTTAAAACGCGGTTTTGGGTAAATTAATTATGAGTTTGGTCAATAATTTTCAATTCACTACATTTAAACATTTAGTTTAAATGGAGTAATGTACATAAATACTTATTTATTTACTAATGAGCTTGCGTCACATTGCCATAAAAAGAACGTATGAATCTGAAACAAAGTTAATGTACATTTTGCATACATTTTGTCACGTCCTATAATTATTGAACACGGCGCTTGACTGATATGTCGTTACCAGAGATGTGAGAGCAGATATTTTTTCTTTTTCAGTTAGAGATACAAAAAAGGTAGTCTCTATTTATTAAAAAGATAAAGGACGTATTGTTTTTTTGCATCATATAATTTTTTTATTTGATTCAAAATTGTACCTATGAATGAGGAAGCATCTGTTTTTAGTAGATAATGCGTCTCAATTTCGAGATTCCATTTTGATCTTCTACTGGTACTATCTATAGGTATATATTGGGTCATTACAAGTTCAATATTTATTTACAAGTAAATGCTATAGTGTCTAATCACTTAAGAAAAAAGTAATACTTTTAAATCTTTTCCCAATACTATTACAAAGTGGACTTTTGCTAAGAACGAGCTCAACTGTCTTCATTAAAGACGAAAGAAAAATCGAAAACCCTCGAAATCATGTCACCAATAGCCCAAATCCCCAACTCTCCTTTTCGGAATGTTTGGGCCAACAGCCCCACAATGTTTTTCAAGCAATAAAGACAGCTCGGCGCACCTTTTTCACGAGTCGTTTGGCCCGAGCCGGGACATTCGTTCGGCCGATGTGGGCCATATCGTAGCATCTCCGCTCACTTTGCAATGCTCATAAAACTCACATTCGGTAGAATCGTCGTATGGATTTATCTGAGATTATGGATAGATTGGTTTATAATAAATATTTGAGCAGTTGAATTTATTTCAAAGTTATTTCTTATAATTTACTAGCTGACCCGCTCGCAACTTCGTTTGCGTTTATACTCTTTTTTTACATATGTCCTTTCATGTGAAATGCTTCCCAAGCCCGGTAATTTGACATATGACTGGAATAAAAAGTACCTACAACTACATATTACTACATTACCTACCCCGTGTTGTAGTAATATGTAGGTACCTGTTCCCGCTCTCACTCCTTTTTTCGTTCCTGTTTCCGTTGGCAACCCGTCGCCAAGTTCACAGCCGGTATAGGATTTTATAGAATCTTGTATAGAATTTTTATATGCCTCACTCTTGATTATGATTGGTTACCCATGCAAACTTTCATCACATAAATCACCCTCTTTAAGTTTCATTTTCGCTACAAAAAGCAGCACGTCCTTCTCCAAGGTCCCACCTTTAGCTTTAGGTGTTTATTTATTTTCGTTATAGTCTCTGTGAAAAATCTAAAATCTTTATGTAAAAAAAAACTTGCTATCCCCGTGGTATTCAAATATCCAAGAACAAATGAATGAAATTGAAATTTCGAATTCTAATCCGATTTAAATATTATTTTTTATTTGACATTCCAATTTTAGAGAGTATCGCATTGCACCAAGCTTTTAAGGCTCCCCACACACAGGTGTGTTATTATCGGCGATAATATCACATGCGTTATTGCGATAATGCGTCCCAATTCCTTGCACATAATTGCGTTTTCGCAGCAGTATGTAACTTTTTAGCCATCCTAATACATAATGAACTAAAATTTTACAGATCTCATACTACGCGCAACTATCAAAGGCATTGAAAATGCCTATTTATATCTATAAAATTTTCTTGCACACGATAAAATTTGACTATAATGTACTGACGAAAAACTGAACGGAGCGCAGAGTGGCTTTGCGCGTAAAGGCCCTTCTACGCAAACAAGATGGCTCAAGCTGTAGCTTAATTCAATCTCGAGATATATTTTTTTCCGTTTCTTCTATAGCAAGCTCAAAAGAAGTAATTGGGAAATTCTAGATCCAGAAAATTGTAGAATTTTGACAAATTTTGGAAAATCTCAAAAAGTTACCACCCGATTTTGGAAATTTAAATTGCACTTTGAAGCCCTCCGGCAGACGCAAATATTGACATAATTATGACCGATCACTTTATTAAATTACACATCTTTTTTTAATGCATGTGACGAATTTACTTTTCATGTATGGAGTTTCAAAATTGTGAAGAAATTTACTTTGTGGCAAATGTACAACAACCCCTCTCATATCTGTGAAACTACAGTCAAATGTCAGAATTTCATGAATCGGGGCACTATACTCGATCAGAAAAACTTAAACATTTTCAATATTGGCGCATGCGATATTATGATATATTCTGTTATATTGTCTAATATTATCGCCAATAATAACGTACCTATGCCCACGCACCTGTGTGTAGAAGCCTTTACGTTAGAACGTTTTTGAATAAATTTGGAATGAGTTTTCAAACACGACAGTGTCAAAATAAAATGGTATAACATGTGTCACTTAGGAGTATTGATATCAACTGCGATGCAAATCACCACTAAAAAACTTTGTACCACTTTTTAACCCCGTTAGGCGATAAATTTCAATAATATACGAAACCTGTCTTTCATCAATTTTGTTAAAGAATGTTTATGCAAAATTTGAAGTAGATTGGACCAAGGAATCACGTTGTTCCATACAAACTTTGCCCACGTTTTTCACCCCTTTAGGGGTAGAATCTCGGAAAATTATTTCTTATCGGATGTCTACGTCATACAAAGAACACGCCCTTCAAGTTTCAGGTCTTTACGATCAGCGGTTTAGGCTGTGCGTTGATCCGTCATTTATTCAGGACAAAGGATTTTATTAGTATAGATTACCCTCCATAAAGGTATTTTTTTCAAAAACCTGGTATGCGGTCTTTTATTATTTAATATTCAAAGTGTTCTGACGAAGTTTCAAGAACATCACACCACGCGTTAAGATTTCCCCATACAAACTTTACCACCCCATTGCAACCCCCTCGAGGACTATTTCAAATTTTTAATGACACCAATCTTTATTGATTGTATGGAACAATACATGTCCCAGGTTTCAAGTTTCTAAGTTCAAGGAATACGGTTTTTCATACAAACATTTTTACCCCTTTTCACCCTTTTAGGGGTTGAATTTCCAAAAACCGTTTCTTAGTGAGCGCTTACACTCTTCAAAGAGTACCTGTACCAAATTTCAAACCCCTAGGCCTTGTAGTTTCTGAGATTTCGTGATGAGTGTGTCAGTGAGTGAGTGAGGATAGTTCTCTTTTATATATATAGATTATAGTTTATCGTTTTTATACTTTTTTAGGAAACCTAAAAACCGAGGCTTTTGCGTCTAATCCAGATTATTTATACAGCATGATGTGGTACTTTACTGACTGATCGGGATATTGTAGTGCCTGGGGCATGGTTCAAATGGCGTTAACTTGCCCAGCACCTATGCTATCGTCTCTGGCTAGTCGGCTTTACCCACAAGATATGGTCTGTACGTGTGGAGCAAGCCACGGTTTCCTCTCTAGATTCCAACCCACGACCTCCGGATTAGAAGTTGGAAGCCTACCAGAGGCCTCATTTACTAACTCAGTTGCACACCGAAATGATCGGCACCGGACCTTTATTTGCAAACTTTGACATTTCTTCTGTCGAAATTCAAAGAATGTCAATTGACATATTGTCAAAGTTTTTGTAATAAACAGTAATTTATAATAAAAATAAAACCGACTTCAAAAACATTTATTGAAAAAACTGTTAAACTAAAATGTTAAAAATAATTGCTTATTTTTTGGTTCATCCACCTTTTTTCTATAAATGTATCCCTTACGATCTATGCGTTTACCACATAGGTAGATCTAGATACCTACCTGTTATTTTTGGAGTCGGAGTCAGCTTTGGAGTACGACATTATAGCAACTACACTTCTCCCACCTCAGATATGCCCTCCTGCGCCGCCCACGCAATAGTTACCTACCTCGGCGTGCCTTTTACTATTTTCCAATTGTCTTATCCCCGAAAAACACAACGAAAAAGAATTTTCTAAATTGGTTTTTATATGACGGAGTTATGAGATAACAAACATAAAACACGAATAAAATTCGAGCCCATAAAATCTTAGTCCCTGTTTTTTAACCTTTAGAGTTGGTATTTTTTCTTCAAATTTTTATGGGACCAATCAAAAAGTATATCCTATACCAAAAACTGAGAGTATTTTAAATCTCTCCATACATGACGGAGTTATGAGGCAACAAACATAAAAAAATGAATAAAATATGATCCCATAAAATTTTCATTCCCAGATTTCTCACCCTTAGGGTTGATATTTTTACTTCAAATTTATATTGGACCATTTGCAAAGTATACCTACGCTACGATAAAAGAGTTTAAAAAACTAAGAGTTTTTTAAATCGGTTCATAAATGACGGAGATATGAGGTAAGAAACATAAAAAAATTTATAAAATTCGAGCCCAAAAAAGATTCATTCCCAATTTTCTCACCCTTAGGGTTAATATTTTTTCTTGAAATTTAAATGGAACCAGTTGGAAAGTATACCCTTGCCAACGAAAAAAGAATTTTCCAAATCGGTTCATAAATGACAGAGTTATGAGCTAACAAACATAAAAAAAAATACAACTGAATTGAGAACTTCCTCCTTTTTTTTGAAGTCGGTTAATAATTAAAAGAGAACCGGTGCTTATCATTTCGGTGTGCAACTTAGTTAGTAAATGAGGCCCCAGGCCAGCACGGTTCTAAAAAAATAAGTTGTCAACTACAATCTTTATTGAAGCTGTCTTTTTTTCTCAAAGAAGGCTATTATCTCCTATTTCCTGCATAATAAAAAAAACTTATTGTTTATTTATTGTAATGGAATTTTGTTGTTTTCAAAGGAGAGCGTATTTTCACGACGCAGTTTTTTCAAACTTCTGCGGATATTATCGTCTCTCTTATTATGTACCTTTCTTTCTACCGTGTTTTTGTTCGTAGTAAAGTAAAAATAATGTAATATTGATATCAATGCTTTGGACTTCCTCAGTATTTCACAAATGAAAAATAGAATGAAAGTGAGTTTATTCCACATTATATGTATCCCACGTGGAGCTTTATAAGATAATGTAATGAAAACTGATACATTTTTGCAGATCTGCAGATGCCTACATTGTGTGTTATTTAATATCTTACAGAATCTGTTAACAACTGTATGTATCTGCAATAATATGTATACTATATGGACCGCATGACTAAGTCTAATAATTCCTATGAAGATATTGACAGATAAACGCTCTGAAGCCGTATGACATCCTTTAAATTTTGCGCAACACGAGCATGGAATTTGTTAAAAATACGAGTAAACCGCTTAGGCGTTCTGCCTCTGTTTATTTCTTCGCCACGTCGGCCACTATTCAGCTCCAGTTAATCCTACCAAGTTTTATAACACTTTTATTGTCGAACAGATGAGGTTATTACGCTACAATGTAATGTTCTTATGACGGTTTATCGCTCCGAAATGATAGTCGCACTTATTTCACAGTTTTATTCAGCAGTAAAGTTTATGTGACGTTTGCAGTTTGTATGAACGTTACCGTCGGTCGGTGAGTTGATTTTGTGCGGTTCGTGAAATGCTATGAAGTTTTATTTTTCAATTTCGTTATTACGTCCAGTAAGGGGTGTAGGGGGTTCCAACCCCTATCTTCGGAACCCAAGACAACCTCACCTGCACGTGGTGCACCCAGCTAAACAACGAACGGGGCTCTGGCGGCCGGCTGATTGCGGCATAGCACAGCCTACATCGGCACAGCTAAATCCCCTGGCCACTGACGGGCACCAGCATCGGCGGTGCGAGAAGTTGTGCCCTGCGATCCCCAACCAACTTGCCCAGCGGGGGGATTATGGCCATATCCCCTTTATTAGGATAGGCCATGTCCAGCAGTGGACTGGTAAAGGCTGGTGTGGTGTGGTCCACTAATAAAACTTTGATAAAATATTAAATGCACAGATTTGGCCCATCATTGTAAGTAATTATTGATTTAATTCACATTACAACAACTATACCAGCCTAATTCAGTCCAGTGCTGGAGACAAGCTTATCTTATAAGTAAGGGGATATGCCCATAATTCCCAGGCTGGGCATGCGGATTGGGGATCGCAGGAGCTTCGCTACGTCCACGCTTCTGCCCGTCCGTCGGCGGCCAGGGGATGTAGCTGTGCCGATGTTAGGCTGCACTATGCTGCAGTCAGCGCGCCGCCAGAGCACAGTTGGTTAAGCAGCTTGGTGCACCACGAGCAGGTGAGATTGGCTAGGATATTAAAGAGGTACTTAGGCTGGAACTTTCCTCTTAATCCTTTCACATTTATTATTAAATATAAAAAGTCCATTATTGTTATTTTATATAAAAAGTAACCGATATGGATCATACGACCCACAATTTTTATTAAGTCAATAAATATGAATGAAGGAATATTAATTTGAATATTGTTATATTAGTATTTTAAGCCCCAAAGCCACCATCGATTTATTAGGGTTACTATAGTCTCAATGCCCAAAACTATAAAATAATAGTTACTTTTAATTATAATGGCTGCCGACGAAATAGAAACGCGCAGCAATGGTTCCCGACTACAGATTGTAATGAAGTTAGCAGCGGTCGGCAAGTTGTCCTTCAGTAGTATAAAGCAGACGGACTCGCGCCGTTTGGAAACCAACTTCATTGCACATGTACTCTCCTAGATCAGGCAGCGATGTTTGTGATAAGCGATAGCGGAGCTGAGATAAACTAATCATAATATTATAATAGATAAACTTATTGTGTTTGTGTGTATGTTTGTCCCTACGCAATTGTGTTGCTGAACGGTTTTGAATTGAACTTAGAATATAACTGAAAGCAAATTTTTATCTAGTTATGCGAGCAAAATACCTAAGCAATTTTGAGTATGCGTGTTATAAAAACTAAAAATACTTACATAGAACTATTCGTAATACTTGAATTTATCTCTATTAAATCAATCATGGTGAATATAAACATCAGTGAAACTAAGAGAAATAAAATCTTATCTAAAATAAAGTTGTAAAACGGCTAGCGATAATAAAAACAATAATCGAAACCTATTTCAGTCCATTGCTGGACATAGGCCTCCTCTAATAAGAAGAGGGATATTCCCATGATCCCTACGCTGAGCATTCTGAGCTGGGGTTGGGGAAAAATAAATAAATAATGCTGGACGCTATCACACAGCATCATGTAGCCCCAGACAAAGCAGAGCTTGTATTATGGGAACCACATGATTGATAAACTACTTAATTTTTTTTTGTAAATACAAACAGATCAGATATAGAAGACACACAGATCACAGGGCACAGCTTTTTGCACCGTCGACTGTCAGCGGCTTGCAAGGGATTTAGTTGTGCCAGTGTTAGGCTGAGCTACGCCAATCTCCAAAATCCACCACCAACCACAAGATAAAAATGAAACCTACTATACCCAATTAGGTATAATCGCTGTTCTTACATCACAAAGTGTACGTGCGGTCAAGCGGTTCCACAAGTGGAACTGTTTCGGAAGCATGCCACTGCATCTGTTCGTACAAACTTAGATGCCTGCTCTAACGAGATAGACTGGTGATATAGTTAGTGACAAATTATTGGACATTTAGCTCAAATCAAATGGAACCAAATAACCTAAGTGCCTACATGATAAAATTGGAAAACGATGGCACTTGAAACTTTCGCATCCTACTCCTACTATTTTATAAATGCGAAAGTTTGTGAGTATGGATGTATGGATGAATGGATAAATGTTTGTTACTCTTTTACGCAAAAACTACAAAACGGATTGGATGAAACTTGAAACATACATAGTTTGTGACCTGGTTTAACACGTAGGCTACTTTTTATTATTTTAGTTTACAATAAAGGTGAAGAAAAATCACAAATATGTACATTTTACACGAATTGTCAACTTATAACTTTTTAGTTGTTTCCGGCTTTGCTTAAGTAAAAATATTTTAAAGTTATTTTTCTAAACCTCGGGAACAGTACTTTATCCTGGGTGACAGATAAAAAGCTAGTGACCTGTTTTAAAAAATAATGGACTACTACCGATAACTGGGAGGTTGCAATCAGATTATGATTTTGAACATATTTAGCGCAAAAAGGGCAAAACATTTTTTTACTTATCTACGTCATTTTTTTCTAGTGACATGCTCATAGTACAGCATAACATCATACCTACTTAAATACGCAAAAACAGATAAAATCAAAAGCCAGCAAATTATGCATGCAGCAAGCAGTCAGCCCGTACTGTTTTGAAATCTAGAAACATTGTTTTTTCCGGTTATAACTTTTTTCAGACAACAGTTTTTTTTTTGGCTGTGTTATGGTAAAAATACGTCAACGAAAACGAAAGGTACCACCCTTTCGTTTTCAGTTGACGTATTTTTACACCCGATATATTTAGAATACTTTTTAATATATTCAATACCTACCTAAAGATAGCTTATGATCCGTAAAATTATAGCCTATAAAAACCTCCAACTAGAAAAATTAAATATTGTTTACTGCAATGCTACAATGTATGGTAGTTACTGCGCTATAAATTACGAGAACAGTGGCTTTAATAATAGCCCAGGGGGTTTTATGTGGTTCTGTTTATGCGAAAACGGTTACTATGAGTACGTGTGGCCAACTGGCCTATATCGAACACCACGCTATATGCAATTGATGTTTTTACTGATACTAGATCACTGAAGTAGGCATGCGTGACAGCCACTCTAGTTTGTCTAAAAGCCAAAACCTTTTACACTGCGACCACCTCGCGCCGCCTGGCGACAGCTTCACACCCACTTCGCACCCGTCTCGCGAACGACTCGCGACCCTTGCGCTGCCTCGCGACAGCCTCGCGCCCGCCTCGCGACGACCTTGCGCCGCCTCGCGACAGTACGAGCGGGTGCGAGGCGTGCCCAAGGCGTGCGCGATGCATACGCTGACTCTGAGGCGGGCACAACACGTGTGCGTGGTCGGCGCGGTTCGTGCGCGGTCGTGTGAACACATTCTCAAGAAGCACACACACGCACACACACAGAGAGACCGTACCCCGTATCAAGAAGAATTTGCAACAAAAAAGGCTTAGTTATTTTAAATATTTAGATGGAATAGCTATTTAGATAGTTGCAGTCTGTCAGAAAAAAACTTCATGTTCTTCGAATTTTACCTACAAAATAAGAGCACTGAAAAAAATGTACTTAATTTTATTTCATAATTATGTTTTTTTTATCTCAGCACTGTTCCCCTGCTCTCTTTGTGGCTTAATTGTAATTAAATTAAATGTATGCAACGCATAGAAACATTTAAAAACAAGGTCAAACATTATTATAATATAAAACAGGAGAACAAAGCCGTAGCTGGGTAGTTCCCACATCCTGTCGATACCGCTGTACGACTTTCATGTTGTTTCCGATACACTCCACAGATAAAATTTACCTCCGGGGCTATTTTTTGTAAAAAAAACAAAGCAATGATGCGAAACAACACTCGTGTTACAGTGCTGGTAACTTTGCTTTTATTCCATTTTGATATTGATTGATTGATCGTGTAGTTGTGGGTTGCGTACATGTTTACGAGTCAAAAAATTTACGTTATCAAATCACTTTTGAGAACAAATTATATAGAAGATGGATGCGGAAAAATTATGGATGACAATTATTAATCGTCAATTATCGTTAATTGTCTATAGTACACTAAACAGATAAAATTTACCTCCCAGGGCTGGTTTTTGTAAAAAAACAACACAGTTATTCAGAGTACTCGTGTTATACAGGTTTTCCTAGTTCAAGGACATTGTAAAGCTTTTCTTATATTTAAATATATTATTTATCAATTATACCGTATTATTAATTTTAGCATTACGAAAATGAATACAAATTTTATTTAAAATGTATTTTATTTTTATTTATGCTACTTGTTTATGCTACTTGTTTTTTCTTTCCTTATTATTCCTTATTTATTTTTATTGCGATAGTGTTTTTGATGTCGATGGTGGTAATGTTTTTGCAATCCAAAAAAAATACGAATCTAATAGCTTCCAAGAAACATTAATGAACAAAGCTGGGAGCGGTTTTTTAGATAGAAATTGTTAATAGTAAATTTTTGTTATTTCCGAATTTATCCAATTCGCGGAACAAAATCTAATCCTGTTCCATTAACAAGAGTTCTGTTAAAAAGTGAATTTTTGTAAATGTTTTTTCAAAAGTTTTCCTTTTTATGTTATTCTTCTAGTTTATCGACAACACTCATTAAGTACGCTTGGTTTCCTGAAAATATTAATACAGCACAGTGCTCCGTACAAGGGGTGTAAGGGGTGTAAGGAGTTCAACCCTCATCTTTGGAATCCAAGCCAACCACACCTGCACTTGGTGCACCCTGCTAAATAACTGATTGCGGCATAGCGCAGCCTAACACAGGCACAACTAAATCCCCTAACCGCCAACGGGCAGCAGCATCGCCGTTGCAAGAAGTTGTTCCCTGCGATCCCCAACCCGCATGCCCAGCTTGGAGGTTTATGGGCATATCCCCTTTTATTTAGGGAGGCCTATGTCTCCTAGCCTATGTATGTCTATGTGTGTGGACTGATATAGACTGGTGTGGTGTGGTGTGTGGTGGCTTGGTACAAGAGTCAAAATAGTCAATATATGTCCCTCTAGTTGGATGCAAGTAATGACGTGGTTTTTATTTTAGTATCAGATTTTACAAATCGTTTGCTGAACCTAACGTCGGAAGGACATAGATCCGTTTTGACTAGAGTACGTACTTTCACTCTAAGCCAGCGTACCCTTATTAAAATTCATCATATCTGCACAAGCGACGCTGTTGTTTTTCGAAGTAAATCATGTTTACGTTCAATATTCAGATCGGAATGGATTTGGTAAGTCACGCGACGTCGGGTCAGGGCACTGGCATGCCAGAATCTAACGTTGAATAATAAAACTCCCTAGATAAGCCGAAGCCGAAACGGCGTGAAAAAGATTTTTCTCATGCATGTATTGTTCATGACAATCAAACTCTACTTTTTCCCCATTTTTTTCCCGAAGCCTGCCAGTGGCAGAGTTTGAAAAATAGAAAATCAGTTTTTATAATAATTTTTCGGAATAATGTGATGAAATTAGTTAATTTAGCCCCATTTTAGGGCATGAGTATTTTACGACTATCCAATTAAGTCATGTCGGTTGAACTAAGAACTCCAACACTCGAGTGACTACTAAGATGAAGAAAAAAAATCATATGTGCCAGCTTGAGTAACAGAGAGTAAATGCCGGTTTGTCAGTGTATAAAAAATCATATAAGTAGTACTTACCACGTACTTTTGCACATAATCTGGTGTTCTTCTTCTTCTTTTTCTTTATGTGAGTTAGTTGCCAAGTCTAGGTGCCGGCCTCCAATCTGGTGTTGTTGATACATAACTTATCCTAGATGACATCAACCGCATTGTTTGATCTGCGACGGGAAGTATTTTTAACCGACTATAACAAAAGAAAACCCTCTGCTCAGTTTTGAAAATATAGAATCAATAGTTTGATTTGAGGAGTTCACAATCAAATTGAGCTAGATTTATATTTTCACTTACTAATCATCAATGTTTTGTAGCTAACATTATGACTGCAATAAATTTAAATAATAAATGAATATGAATATGAGTTTCACTTCTATACTTAAAATCTAAAGTACTGTGTGTGCCTCATTTATATCAAACTTAATTACTCGACTAATTGTGGATAAGACGGGGCAATTGAATTTTAATGAAAGCTCTGTTTCCCGGAAGAGCGTGTTGTCGGTTCGGGGCTTGTGAACTATTGCAGGAAATAACAGCATTAGCATAGTTAATTGGTATTTTTATTAATTATAGCCGTACCTGTTACGGAGATGTAGACTGGGGCTTAAGGGGTACTAACCTGGTTCCAACCTCCATCTTCAGAAACAAAGCTAACCTCACCAGTCTAAGATGGACTCTGCTAACTAACACACGGGGCTCTCACAGCCTAATACCAGTCCCACTGATGAGACCATAGCTTCTTGCAGCACCAACGCTGCTGCCTGTCGGCAGTCATGAATTTAGCTGTACCGATGTTTGGCTGCGTTAAGCTACAATAAGCCGGCCGCCAGAGCCACGTTTGTTAGTTACCCTTTATACCCCATAGGAAGAGGGCACACCAGTGACAGATATTAGGTATTTTCTGTTACTAGGGCACAGTTTTAAAAATAAACTCTATCTTGACCAAAAACTTGAAATAAGTATCATGAAAAAACAAAAAACTTAATTAATAAGCAAACCATGTTAAAACAACGAACTTAACTAAGTAAGTCTTTAGAACGATTGTGCATTTAGTGTTAATAACCAACGCGATCCAGCAAAAAAGTCGTTATCTCAAGCGAAGTACCTACCAATAATGATTTCAATTTAGTTTTTTTAGCGCACTCCGCGTGAAACAAAACGTAAGTGCAGTGCAATCCATGTTCTATCCAATTTGCATTTAATTGGACTTTTTCAGGTGCTGCAATCTGGCTATCTGCAAGGCTTTTACCAGCGCTTTGTTTTAACAGGGTTTAAGAAATTCAAAGTTAATAGTTTCGTTTCATAAATAAAACAAAAATATGTAAATTAAGCCGGCTTTTGAGTATGGTCTTTTATATATTATAAATAAACATCTTGAAATATAATAATTTATCGCTCATTTTATATTTTCTACGAGACCGTTTACACTGTGTTTATGTTCTTTAATATAAATGACATCCAAAACTATAAATATTTTTACCCGACTACGCCAGAAGGAGGGTAATGTTTTTTGAGAGTAAGTATTTTGAGATGATGTATGTGTTTTCGAGCTATATTGGTAGTCAGTTTGAATGGTGAAGTTCGTGTGCAGAAGTGCCAACTGATCACGTGTTTAGTTTTTTTTTTCGAAACATATCGTAAAGTTTGAAAAGCAATTGCGGGTTGTATTATATAGCTCAAGATGTTAATATACATTACATCAAATAATCAAAAGCCAGTTTTAGTTTTACCCAGTTTTAATCGAGAAAGTTACTCTAGAGCCACAAACGTGGAAAAAAATACCGAACCGAAACTCGGCGCATGCCCATTGTGCCGACATTGAACACCTTGCAAAACTTTGCAAGCGAAAAAAGTGACAAATGTGACATTTTGATGTCTATGTATGTCAATGACGTTCGGTCGAATTAGCACAGTTTTTGCTTCGAGACTGGTGGGCTCTATCGAGATATCATGATTAAATTAATTAAATATGTTACTTTTTCTATACATAAAGAAAACAGTAAGTTCTAGTACGTACCAATAAGTACCAGTCCGAAATACCGACTGTACCAAGATTCATCTCAATCATTGCTTTCATCATAAATAAACAATAAAACATAAATCCTAATCCTCCATAGCTTTAGCTTTATTGGTACTAGAATCGGAAATGCAGCCTTTGTTCTTGAATAAGAGATGGCGCGGCAATAAAACTGCGCATCCTCTAAAGCGGGCCGGGACTGCGGTACTTCACTTGAAATTACTTGAGACACATGGACTTTTATATAAGTAAGTTTGATTGTATTTGGTAGGGTGTAAGGAGTTCCGCGGCTGCTCGTGGTGCACCCTGCTAGTTATCAAACAGGGCTCTGGCAGCCAGCTGATTGCGGCATAGTGCAACCTAAAACCGGCTTAGCTACATCCCCTGGCCGCCAACGGGCATGGGTGGTGTGAGGAGCTGTGCTCTGGGATCCCCAACCCGCATGCATGGGGATTATGGGCATATCCCCCTTCTTATTAGGAGAGTCCTATGTCCAACAATGGATTGCTATGAAAGCATTCTGCTTGGTCACAAAAAGATCTGACATGTAAACCTACGTAAATATAAGGAGTGCAAACAAGTAACGCTAACTTTATTTTTCGTTTTTTATAACGCAAAGGGGCATAGAATTAAAATATACACAGTTTAGAAGCTCGATAACTCAATTGAAAGAGGACACGGCTATCTATGCGAAGAGGTCTATATCCAGCAGTTGACTGCTTTAGGCTGATGATGATGATTAAAATCTAGTCTTTGAGTTGCTTATAAATAGCATGCCATTGGGCTCGAAATAAAATGTGACAGATTCCCCATTGGGAAAGAGAAAAAAAAGAAAAGAAATAATTGGACCCACTTCATTATTCGCTCCAGTTGTTACGCTGTGCTTTGATGGAAGGTCAGCCTCAAGACATTGTTTTTGGAAACAATTTTATGACCCTGTCAATATTTTTTACGAGAGTTCGAAAAGTTCAGTAATTTTGTGATCAACAAGTAAAGTGTGTTTGTGGAGAACATAACATAAAATGGCTGCAAGGAACCCCTATTTTAATAAGGAAAACTATTAATTTACAACACAATACACAATAAATAACAACACAAAAGACAGAGCTCTGCGTATTTGAACCGCGGCCGGTCAGCCATTATAAATCAGCGGACGCAGCGCTAACTTGATTTAATGCAGCTCCTACAAGCATTATAAGAATTTCAGCACTTGCAGCACTGAAGCGCTTAATCTTATAGTTGCGCTTGAAGGTAAAATCTTTCGCTCCGGGCGAGGGAAAATTGCAAGAATAAATTGTGTAAGCTCGGCATGAATATCTCGGTTTGTTATGAGAGGAAATGTACAGTAATGAACATTTTGGTCGGTTTTATTAAAAACACAATTTCGAGGCAGGTACACGAAAGTTTTCTTTGAGACCACTGTCGTAAATGTCTTTGCTTACGTCGTTTAGTTTTACCTCGCCGTTATTATTTTAGGCGCAATATCTTAAGTCTAAGGCACTTACTCCACGAGCGAGTGTATCGCGGTCACAGGATCGCGTATCGCTGTGTGGAGCGTTGGAGACCTTTTCATCGAGTTATTAAAGGATGAAGTGATCACACTATATATGTATATATAAAATTATAAATGTGAAAGTTTGTGTGTGTGTGAGTTTGTTGGTGGTCGCTTCACACCGTAACAGTTGAACAGGTTTTGATGAAACTTGATATATACATTGTATAAGACCTGGATTAACACATAAGCTACTTTTATCCCAGTATCATGCGAGTGAAACCGCGGGCGGAAGTTAGTAGTAAATATAATATCGCCACGATACACTTGCTCGTGGAGGTAGTGCGTTAGACAAAGGCCGGAGACTATTATTATTTCTGATTATACTAGAAAAAGTTCAGGTGATGCTATAATAGGTTAATACTAACGTCATAAAAACTTAATTTTCAATACTTAATACTCAATTTATTTATTGACATCACATGGTTATAATTATAAGGTAGAGAGTTTAACTTAGTATAGTGTGGTAGTATCACACGTGGACCCCTTAGCCCATGGTAATGTGTTGAAGGCAAACCGAGGCTTTCATTCATCAGAATTTAGATATAGGTGAATTCGTATGTAGGTAACTATTTTATAATCTAACTTAGGTTATTAAACCTAAGATAAATAATAAAATACATAAGTAGGTCGGTATGATAAAGTAGTGCTATTATATTATTTCATTTAATTATCAGTCGTTTTATCTATCTAAAATTAATTTAATTCGTAATTGCATTTGTCAAAAATGAACAATTTTTTTTTTATAATTAAAGTACCTGTCGCTGCCTCTTCTAAATGTTTGGGAATTTTATTGAATTTTTTTAATTTTTATAGACATTTTATAAGGACCTGTACTATGAATTGCGAGTTAATTAGAAATGGACTTCAAATCGACCTCAGCACAGAGCTCAGTGACTCACAAAAAAGGTGCGCACTCGTCACCGGATCCAACCGGATCCAACTGCTTGAGTAAAGATGTAATTACTGGAAAACGGTTTTATGTCAGACAAACAAGTAGACGACTTTATGTCGCCTCTAAAATTCGCAAAGAATTTTGACGACCTAGAGGTCGTCACGATGGCGTAGTGTACGAAGGCTCAACTGAAACGCAGAAGGTTGTGTGTTTGATTCCCGGGGCTAGATAAATGTTTGGGTCGCTTTTGGACTGGCTAGAACACAATTCGAATACATTTACTATTTGCTTAGAGCGAGCACTCAAATCTCCTAAACACAAATTGACTTTCTATCATTTGCAAATATTTGTCCTCTGAATGAGTTTATATATCAGAGGACAATCAACTTTTTTTGAGATAGTATTCAGGGTACTGCTGCTACTTCAGCAAGCTCTGCTGAGGAGTGAAGCTGTCCTCTTTCGCCAAATGGCATCAAAGGTGTCGACTCGAGCATCAACAAACATCCCCGAGGAACTACAGAATCACGGCAGATGCCACAGCGTCCTAAATGCGTTATTGTACTGTTATATCTACGCATGCGACGCCACGGCCAAAAGCTAAGCAAAACGAATTCTTCTCTGTTTGGTCGTATTAATAATTGGAGTAAGTTTAAAAGAAAATTAACGATTGAAAGTGTACTTTTGTTCCTAATGAATAAACGTGTTTTGATTTCGTTTTTTTAAGAGAACATGTCACGGCGAACGAGTACTATAATGCTTAGTGGTAAAATTAAGAGAGGGGGAAGAAAGCGAAACATTTAATAAATTACGAAAAGAAATAACGAGAATAAAAGAGAAATCGCAAGCAGTTTGCTTTTACAAACAAACGGGGCTCTGGTGGCCTGCTGATTTCGGCATAACCTGTGGCATACCGCAGTCTAACACCAACAGCTTTATTCATTGACCGCCGACGGGCAGCACCGTCGCCCGCGCGAGAAGCTGTGCACTGTGATCCCTTATGGGCTTAACCCCCTTCTTATAAGGGGACTTATATAGGGTGGTGTTTTTGTTTTTGTAGCAGTTCAGTTCCGATACAATTCAATAATACTAGATCCTCAACCTAAAAGATTTTCTTTATAGGTTACTATGCTACAAAGTGCTCATAGTTAAATTCATTGTTTGTTTGCATAGATTGCACTATGTTAATATTATTGATTTACAATGTTTATTTGACAGCCACTGTGGCGCAGGTTGCGGGTTCGATTCCCGCTGCGGGACAAATGTTTGCATGTTCTGTAGATATTTGTCTCGGGTCTGGGTGTTTTTTATGATATGAATATATTTACAAAAAAAAATTATATGTGTAATATATCAATCATGTGGTTCCCATAATACAAGCTCTGCTTAGTGTGTGGGTCTACATGATGCTGTGTGATTACGTCCCGCATTATTTATTTATTTATTTATAAACTCATAAATAGTAATTTGATTACAAAACTTTTAAAGATGCTACAGCCTGCTCGAGTTACATAAAACTTTACTGCTTGTAGGTACTAAACTGTTTTTGTATACTATATTTTAAGTATGTTTATATGATAAATAAAGAACTTTTAAAACAAAACAAACAATAATACAGTTTTTTATACATTTTGACAAGGTGTCAATTGAAACTGAACTGATTTTGTTACAATACTAAGTAGATGGATTGAATTTTTTTTATAATACCTATTGATGGAACTAGCACATGGCCCACCTGGTGTTAAGTGGTAGCCATTACCTATAGCAAAGTATTGGTTCGTAGGTCACTGATGTTTCGAACGTGCCCTACGGTGCAACACCCTGCGTAAATGAATTTGAGGCATGAAGGTTTTAAGCCTCATGTAGGTAACTGTCCACAAATAAGAATTATAAGAATTTATGTTTGTAGTTTTGTTCTTTGTCCGTGTAGAAATCAACTCAACATTTAACGATCCAAATAATTTTATAAACAAGCCTATAAATATTGAGTTGCATCAAACACCGGACGCCATCACTCACGTTACGTACGTCAGCACGACCGCTCAAACAAAACACTCGTAAACCGACCGAAGCAAACAATAACTGTCGAATAAACATCATTGCTTACACTATTACAGCTAAAATACCGACATATACGAGTACAAGCAGAATGAACACAAAGCAAGAATGGTATGCGTCATTGAAAGGGGAGCAAATCACTCTAGAAGTCAGCAAACCGCAAATTCTATTTTAGAGGTTTGTTCTCTGCACAGTGTAGAGGGTACACTAAGTGCGTGATGTCAGTTAAAAATTACCAAAGTGAACAAACAGACACCCCATCGAGATATTTATACTTTTTTTTTGAGAGGAAAACGTGGAAAAAATCTCTGCACCAAAACTCCGCGCACACTGTCAATTGCGCGGTCTTTGAACACTTTTCAAGCGACATAAGGTCTAGATGAGAGCAAATTTAGCATTTTAAAGTTTATTTATGTCAAACACGTTTGGAAGATTTTTGTTAAATTTCACTTGAATACTGTCAGATTTCAGATTTCAGATTTTATTTATTTACCATAACGTTACATAACATAACAGGCAAGTCAAAACATATTTACAATTTTTAATATAAAGAATTAACTATTTACAATTAGATAATACATTAAAATATAATGTGCCGACCACACACCCTACAGATCAGAAGATGACATAACATTAACAGCCTGCGTACATTGGACGACAAGCGTCAGCGACAAGCTGCGGGGGACAATTTTCATACATTTTGTTCAAAGCTCCGCATACACGGCGACAATCGCCACAGCAAGATATGACAGACGCTCGCGACTAAGTGCAACGACAAAGCGTCGTGTTTGCGAGGTCTGTTAATAAATGAGCTACTCATACAATATCATGCATAGCAAGCCACTCTACTCTACACTCACATTTATCTCTATGAAACACCCAGTCAAAACAATTTAAGACACTATGCTAAGCAATACTCACTTCATTTCACTTCACAATCAATGGCTTCTGGGATAGATTTCCACGATTTCGTTGGTATCAAGTACAATAAGGTTACGTAGTAATACGGTATATAAGTTCAGTCGTCCTATCTTCAGTCAGCTCAGGTCCTGTTCTCTGCTATAGCATAGGCTACGCAAACTATAACAAAAAATGATCGACGAACCATTTTGTTTCACCTGAGATTGATCTTTTGTTCAAAAGTGATCTTCAGTTGCAAGTCTCAGATGATCCCTTGATTTGTGTCTTACTACTAAAGTACATTGGTTAAAATGCCATAACTTATAAGCAACATAAATCAGAAAAACACTTTAAAAAAAAATGACACGGCCGTCGTTCAAGATAAAAAAATGGTCCCTTCTGAGTCGTACTCTTGATATCACGAGCTGACATGACACCATCCGGTTTTTAGAAATCCAAAGATATGCAAAATTCCACCTTGAGTGCTTCAGTCACGTACCACTATTTCATTTTTGTGATAATTCCTTTGGGACGCTCGAAGAATTGGAATTTCTAGATAAGTATTCTTAAAATTCATTCAAAAGCTGTGCTCCTTTAATTAGATTTCTGTCAGAATACTGTCGGTGGAGGAAGTAGAAAATTGCGCCGCACGAGAATGGTTTCATTTAAAATAATGATAAGATAACAAAAGTTTATACGATTGTGATAAATTAATAATTTAGCCGTAGGTACACACACTAACCGTCCTATTAATAATAGTTATATAAACCTCAGAAAGCTAAAATGGCGTTAAAATAACATGTCACCACTTTTTATTTTACATTTAAATGACAAGGCAAATCATAATTTATCGAGCGTTATAAAATCACATTTGTTTATGAATGAGGGAGTTAAAAATATAATAAACCTAATTAACATTAACCATAAGATATATAATGCTATGTCATCATCATCATTTGAAAGTTATTGCTGCCTTTAGAAGCGGAGTATACACCACACCACACCAGCCTATTTCAGTCCACCGCTGGACATAGGCCTCCCCTAATAAAGTGATATATGTCCATAATCCCCACGCTGGGCTTGCGGGTTGAGGATCGCAAGGCACAGCTTCCGCCGACGCTGCTGCCCGTTGATGGTTAGGGGATTTAGCTGTGCCGATGTAGGCTTGTGCTATGCCGCAATCAGCCGGCTGCCAGAGCCCCGTTCGTTGTTTAGTAGGGTGCACCATGTGCTAGTGAGTTTGGCTTGGGTTCCGAAGATGGGGGTTTGAACCCCGTACACTACTGGAACCCCCGTAATTTCAAGCTGATGGCCAATAGCTTGCTTAAGTTCAAAAATTGAGTAGTGACCCCAGGGCCCAGTAGTAGCTAGCGCGATAGGAAGTCCTTCTCGTAAGTGATTACTCACTCTCTCCCCAAATAATTTAGTCCATGTCACGTTAACCTGATTAATCACAACCTACGGCTGGTGTCAGAAAGAATGCTCCGAAAAAATATTGTGCGTTGTAAATCACGCAGATAAAGTGCGGGCAAGTGAACGCAGCGAGCGATGTATTACCTATGACGGACGGCGCAGGGTTACCGGTCCATCATACCCGGATATTCGATAGTGTGGACACAGGAATAACCGCAACTGAAGGGTAGGCTAGTTTGTCCAGCATAATCAATACCAACATTTTGATTCCAATGTTGCTTCTAATGTGATTTCATCACTTCGCTATCGCTACATAGTAAAAAACAAAGTTGCTTCCCGCTTTCCGTCCCTATTTATGCTTAGATCTTTAAAAGTACGCGACAGATTTTGTTGCGGTATTTAAATAGATAAAGTGATTCAAGATGAAGGTTTATATGAGCATTGCACCCGTGCGAAACCAGGGCATGTTGCTAGTTATTTAGAAAAAAAACTGAAAACCCAAATAATATTAATAAAAATATAACCTACTCGTAAACGATTTAAAATATACAAAAAGTTGTTAAATGATAGTACTAAATTGTGCTGTTAGAAGCAACAAAATGAAATTTAAACTTGTACCTCGTTGAGAGCTAGCCTGTTCAATTATGAACGGGATAACTTCTTACTCAACCAAAACAAATCAATCAACATTTTGAATTCAACCCCCAGGCTACTTAAAACCTTGTAAATGTCCAAATTGAGAAGTTAATAAGTTAGGAGAACAAACTTATCTAAGTTGATAATAGAAATGGGCGACTTGCTTGCAGATGTGCCATTTCTGAAAATTGGATCAGATTCGGTTAAATTTTACGCTGGTTTGTGAATTTATTCAAACCTTTTTGCACGCAGTTTTAGATTACCTATTCCATTAAGATAAATGCTTTTATTTTTTATTTAGAGGAGCTGTAACTGTTTACATAATTTTGTTGCATATTAATAGCAACTGCATTGCTTTTATTTGCACGTGTTCATTTTGTTATAATATAGCTTCCGCCCGCGGCTTTGCTCGCGTGGTACCGGGATAAAAAGTAGCCTATGTGTTAATCCAGGTATACCTACAGGTACCTATGTATATTCCAAGTTTCAGCGAAATCCGTTCATTAGTTTTTGAGTAAAATAGAAACATACATCCATTCATCCATACATCCATACGTCAATACTAACAAACTTTCACATTTATAATATTAGTAGGATAGTAGGATAGGATAGGATAGTAGGAAGTAGGATAGGATTTGAGTTGTTTTAAATCCACGCTAGTGCGTCCACGTTTTATAGTCTTTTTTTATAAATAAATGTTACTGTACTTTTGTGGATAATAAATAAAATACAAATACAAAAAATACGTGGATCCTCGTGGCACTAGCAAACATATTATTAAATTATTAGGTGGATAAATTCGTTAGTACATTCAGGCTGCTCCTCCACCCCCACCTCAATTTTTTTCTTGGACCGATAACCGGGCTGATTTTTTCTACATAGTATTTCTGACCTACTTTGTGTAGGGCGTGTGCGTTGCACTATTGCAATCAGTAACATTTCATTTTTCTCTTCTCTCCTCAATAACAGTCGTGAGCGGGACGCGGGAGCGGGAGGAGCCTTAAGGAATGCAAATTCACTACTTTAAGATAGCAAATCTGAGTATATCTCTCTCACAGCTCGAAAAGTGAAGGCTTATTCACAATGGTTTTTCCAAACAGGCAAAACCTCATCCAACCACAGATTTTTCACATCTCAGAGACCCTCGTCACGTGGTCGCACCCCATAAAAGCTAATTGAGGAAATGCCATGACTAGAAGGCTTCTCACATCGGCTATTAGCATCTATTAACTTGACTATTTGCCATACATCTCGGATTTTTCTTCTTTGCCGTCTCAATTTCTAAACCGTTTATTATAGCTAGTAAATAAAAAGTTTATTCTGACTATAACCATACAAAGACACGTAATAAAAAATAGCATGTCATGTCTACTTTGTACATCGTAGTCAAAAAAAGGCCCATCAAAGGTATATACTGCTTCGTTAGGTTATTTTTTTACCTAGCGCACATTTATAAAATAATAATATGAACTAGATGTAACAATCTAATCTAGCCATAAGGTAGGCTAATGAGTAACTTAACATTGACTTAATATTGAGTAAAATATTACTAAGAACGTCCATCAACACTTTTTTACTGTCTCATTTTGCTCAAAAGCTTAGTTCTTTTGAGTCTTCTCACTATGTCCTTGTGGTATAAACAACATTATGTACTTATTTATGTACTTGCTACAGTGATGGCGCAATTGGCTAAGCGAAAGTTGCGGATTCGATTCCAGTCGCGAGATAAATGTTCGTATGATTTGCAAATATTTGTTTCGGGTTTGGGTGTTTTTTTATGGATAATGTATGTATTTACAAAAAAATAATATGTAGTATATCAGACAATAATGCCGCAATGCAAGTACCGTTTAGTTTGGGGCTATTATGATGCTGTGGTCAGCATTCATTATTTATTTATTTGACACTTCTTATTTGTTATATTTTACATTTTTTACTTATAAAGTACTAAGATTCTTACCAGCATAATATAGGGTCTTTTACCAAGCAAAACAATATCAGGAAAGCAAAGATCCTAACGACCATACCACTAAAAGTAATAGCGTAAACTTGCGTTCAAGTTTTCAAGTTGATAGTGCAAGTCGCCATTTAAAACTATCACCGTGTGTTCAGGTAAGATGGTTCTAGCGATATTCTGAACTTTTCTGCACTATTTTAGCAAGTGCACGAGTAACTTGGCAGCGGTAAGGTCGGTTAAGCGCTCCTCAGCGCGGAAGCCTGCAATTGAATCGGCGTTGCCTGCCTCAATGACATCACTTTATTTTATGACATACTAGTTACTAGCTTCCACTCGTGGTTCCAAAATAAAAACCCTATGTGTTTAGGCCACAAACTATGTATATTCCAAGTTTCATACAGATCCGTTCAGCTGAGTGGGAACAAACAAAACACACACAAATAAAAAAATGGGATAAAACAACCTTAAAGTCCATAAAGTCATGCATATTTCACCAAAAGTATCTAGGAATTTCAATAACACTTCAACAAACAAATAAAATAAATAATAATCAAAATAAAAATCCATTATTATTCCTTAACTTATACCACACATAAACTAGGATAATATTAACTACTATGATTTTATGGACCCATCTATATAAGTCTCTTCCAAAAGCTTCAATTTTTTTCTATTTTTGGCTTGTATCGGCCATGACCAATGGTGTGCCTGAGATTTTGTGAGACTGACGGATGAAAGGATGCTCATAATTGTTTTATTATTATTATTTTCTGATGTTATACTTTTTTTGTACATAAAATAACAATAATAATTTATTTAGTCATACTTGTTACATGCCTAGCATGTACCTATAATACTGATCAAGAGCACGAGGCGCTCAAGAGTATTCGATTGTTGTTCGACCGGTACAAGGCGACGACTGCGGACTCAGCATTGACGCAATTACTACATTCGCGCGGCTCGCGGAAACGACGGGCAGCCATTCACTCTTGGTACTTAAATCGACCGGACGTAGTTTCATTGCTAGTTTGTACATAGAATAATTTCATTTTAATAATTTTCATTAATTGTGTTAAAAGCCTTTTTTTTTAAACCAACGGCAGCGGCTATCGTTTTTAATTTGTTTAGTATTATTTTTTGTTATTGTTTTTGTTACAATAGTAAGTGTAACAGCCTGCACACATTGGACGACAAACGTCAGCGATTAGACGCTACGACAAGCAGCGGGGGAAATTTTTCATACATTTTGTTCAAAGCTTTGCACACACAGCGAGAATCGCGACAGCAAGATATGACAGACGCTCGCAACTAAGCGCGACGACAAAGCGTCGTGTTTGCGAGGTCTGTTAATGGTTTTGTGATCGGAATAATTAATAATAAGTAAATCAAATAAATCTAATAACTAATGACAGCTAATAGCTAATGACTGGCCTGCTGTCTCGACTATGTCGTCTTAAAAACTTCAAACTTCAACAAATACGAAACTGATAATTCTAGGCATCATGATGATGAGACTGTATACTAGCGGTAAATTTTTACAACAATTTAAGTATTTTTCTCATATTTCTCAAATCTTTATTGCGAATTCCTGTAAACATTTTATGCGTTCAAAATTCATATCTCCTCCATGGAGATTGGAGAGGCCTTACAATATTCGTCTGAAAACGATTGTAACCTACGGAACGGTGGATGTATTCCGCAAACGTGATAATGCCGTGTCGGGGACATGTAGCATGAGATAGCTCCTGATAGCGGCTGTACCGCTACTGAATAACAAGTGAGAGGCTGGCTTCAGCGTGCCGGGGCCGGGGGGAGTCCGGGACCAGACCGGGGCTGGAGTTTAAATTATAAGGGGTAAATGTTTCTTCTTCATCAAATAAAATAAATAAATGAATGGTTTAATTCGTTTTTCACAAATTTATCATAATATAACTTTAGTAGGTACGAACACAGTAGGTGGACTTAAAAGAAAAAAGAATGTACCTCGTACTCGTCAATCAAGGTACAGCTATCACGTATCTTGTTGCTATCATTTTTCGACCGCTATTAGCGTGTTGCAATACTATTTTTACAACGTGAAGTTTCTGCAAATCAATTAAATCCGACCAATCATAAAGTACAATTTGTAGTAGGAATCGTGTACAACAAATTAATAACGTTGTTTAGGGGCTTAGAAAATAAGATAAAACACTCTTTACGAAGGATAAATGTAATATTTCTAATAGACAAAATACTGAATATTTCATAGGAAGTAGGATCTACAATAAAAAATCTTTTGAAAGACACCTTATTCCTTCCTAAAAATTATAATTTTCAAAAAACCCTTTTTCAACAGCAACTTTGTTAATACACTACGTTACGTATAAATGAACAATAGTTAAAACGAAATCAGTTGTAGTAAGTCTCATAGAATGTGTCTACAAAAGCGCCGTTAAGTAAATATTAACTCATGAGCTTCACGCGCCGCCGAAATAACCAGCGTTTTGTACGAGCCTTCCTATAAACCTACAAATAAATTTTCTTTATATTAAACGTTGGTATCACTGGTTTTGTCTTAGTCAAATTAGCAGAAAATAAGAGTAACAAGGGGCGAAACAATAAAGCGTTGATCCATTATATTGTTTTTCTGTTATACATTATTTCGAAAAGTCAATTTTTTGATACCAACCAGTTTCATTTTATGTAATGGAAAATGGTATTTTAGAATATAAGGTAAATGCCTAAAGTTTTTATCGTAAACGCCGTATATTTTAACGTTCTCTTTACACCACTTACCATTATTACGCAGGAGATAAAATAGGCTTTAAAAGTGTAATATAAGTTCCCATTTGCATTGTAAATGTAAGTCTTGTAGGTAAGTGCTGAAACACAGCTCAGCCGGAACGGAAATATTAACCGTTTTACATTTTAAATCAGCCGTCAGTCCGCGCTATTGAGTTCAACAGTGAAGTTAAATTTTGTTAGATTTTCCTTATAAAATCAGATGCTATTTTCTTGCGAGTTGTGAAGTCCCTCTTTAGAACTTCCGAGTCTAACATAAATTATAACTGAGGTGACTTTGCGAAAAACTGGTTTTTCTTTTGATAACGATAAAAAATAAATGGATCGAGTAATACACTTGAACAAGCTTTCTCAGTCAAAACTTTCAGGCGAGAAGATTAGTGATGTGAGAATTTTTCTATGAATTGTTTATTGCTGGGTGCTTTCTTTATTTCTTCACGGTATTTTTTGCGCATTTTTTAATATGTCGTATAAATTTTTGTGAAATCACGAAGTAATAAGTCAAAATAAATCCCCTACTGGACGTAATGATGTACCCTCCAGGGGAAACCACCATTATTCTTGAGCTACCATAATCCGTCACCATCCAATGACCCGACGACATTCTAAAGGATAACTAACGAGATTAAGGAGCGAAGTTTTACACCCGCTAATAAAATCTAACCCGAGGCAACTTTACTTCCAATCACTCAGCTTAGTGTTAATGAGCGTAATGAACGGAGGAATGAACGAATGAATGAATTAAACATGGGACACGACGGGATTAATGCTGCGATTGTATCCGTCGCCTGGTTTATTCAAGTCGTTAATTAGTTATAGAGAGGTTCAATGCTTCAGCTAGTGGTGTAGTGTTTGCTTTATTGATCAAGTTCTACAAACAATTAATGGAAAGAAAGAAAATAAATTTATTTGCAACAACTAGACTTACATAGACGTACATCACAGAGTAAAACAACGTTATTAAAATTATCGTAAGGCCAGACGTTACAAAAGGCACTCTGACTCAGCATAAGCTAGCTGACTAGCAGGCTAGCAACCAACGCTGGTCTTCCGTTAGAGCCAGACGTTAATATAATACATACAAACGGACAATAATAGTTTACATACAACATAATTAGGACATGCTGAATTATAACAATGTAAACTAATATATAATAGCCAAAGATTAAAACAAAAAAAACAAACTATTTTCTCGAATAAACAAAAATAAACGTGCTGCTGCAAAAAGATGGAGTTAGAAAAGTGATCCAACGAAGGTAAATGAATTTATAAAACAATTTCAAGAATTTCATCACTCTACTATTTTAAGCTAACCACGCTTAAAAAATATTTGTGTCGAGTCTGAGACTTCTCTGATCGGAAGGAAGTTTGATTGATAGTAAAAATGTATCGTGACCTATCTGTAAACAGATTCCATTATGATATTTTTCTTAGGAAATGCTTGTGGCGTGTGGTTTACTTCGTTGCTCTCGGCAAATCATATTAGATAAGTAAACACTCCGGCTGGTGTCTATTTATACGGGTGACCGTTTAGGGGCAATTAGATCCAAGAGCCAGTTGTAGAACTATGTCGTAAGCCTTAAAGCAACCTGATAATTTCATCACCAGACGTAGCCATGAGCTCATAATAAGAAGATTTTCAATGTTGAAAATGGTTGTGAAGTTAAAATTGCATACCAAGTACATACAACAAAGCTTTTCCGGAAAAAAAATCTTCTAAATTCCCTTTCATATATGGGGTTCAGCTGTGGATTGATTTTTTAATAATTATATTATTTGTAGGTTGCTTTTTTAATAATTATAATAATTACGTCCATTCATTAGCACAACGACAAACATAGCAAAGTTCATCATCATAATCATATTGTAGAAATACAATTAAAAGTTTTTTATTTTTTTTGTTTTACATTTTTATTTATTTCCAGACTTTTAAAGCTGAAAATCGTTAAAGCATTGAATGGCTCAGTTCAAGCACAAAGCGCTAACAAGAGTATTGAGTTAACACCGTTTTGAATCCCATCGGCTCGCGCCGTGAATGTTAATACGACTCTTGGCAGTCATGTTCGGGAGTCTGAGCTCCCTTCTGTATCTAGCGACCCGCTCCGGCTTTGCATGGAAGCCAAGTTATACACTTCCTCCTCTTGAATCATTACAAAAAAACCGCATCAAAATCCGTTGCGTGGTTTTAAAGATCTAAGCATACATAAGGACAGACAGACAGCGGGAAACGACTTTGTTTTATAATATGTTGTGATTGTGATAGTGAAGTAGTAGTAACATAGAACAGAATATAATACAATAATTTGTATTTAGAGCAACAAACAACATTACACAGAAGAAACGTAACAGACAATAGAATGTGACATCAAAGTGAGCTAAGGTAGCACAAAATAATAGAAAAAGTAACGCGAGAGTAACAAAAATCTGTTTTATAATTAAAGTAAGTAGCCTACCTATGGTATGTGTAAATATATGTTTTCTTAGGTAATAATTTAATTAAAGCCTACCTATATAATGTAACATGTAAGTAGTAAGGTTCGTTACAGTTATTAGTCTCATCCGTGTACTTGACGAGTGGGCTAAACAAGTCCTATTTCATTATGATGCTGCCTCATACTATAATGTAGTGATATTTAGCGTTTATTTTCAAATAGGGCCAAGAAAATTACAGACAAGACAAAAAAACTCTAATGATGCAGGAGCATAAACCTCGGTAAATCCGCAGTTTAGTCAGATACAGACGTATAGACTGTCTTCCCTGCGTAAGGCTGAGAGGGTGGTATAGATGCTGGTAAGCCTACTCATCTATGTCCCAGGTACTACAACGTCCTAGTCAGTGAATAAGTTACAATTTGACTTTGTATGAATTATCTACATATTGTATGGCTCCTTCCCAACATATCCAAAAATATTCTCACTCACATCCAGTAGCTTTTATTAAATTGAAAAAAAAAACACTCACAGACACGAAATATAAACATACATACATACGTAATAGTACAGTAAACATAAGCAAGACGTTCTGGGTTTATTTATTTGTACGATGACGAAGCATGCGGCAAAATAAATGCAGACAAACTTCTATTTTTTTATTTGCGTTAAGTTCTTAAATATTTTTAGTAGTTATATCTTACCTAACTACCTACTGAGGCCTTTAAACTATCAGAAAATTGTGGTGCTGGCTGTACCTCAACTTTTGCATGGATCTGAACGGGAAATAATGTATGAACAAAACAATTTTTAAAAATTGTTAGTAAAGTCCGTGGATGTGGTTGGGAATTAATGTATGAAAGTTTTCTTTTCCAAGAACAATGGATTTGGGTGTAGTAGGAAGTAGCCAAAATAAATGCAGAAGGCTTTGGGTGGTTGTAATGTAGTAACAGTAGGTACTACTACAAGATTAGAACTGATTTATGGTGAATTTAATATTTTAGGAAGAGAATGAATTTTTTTTACGATCGTGAAGTAAAAAGTGGTGGGCGATCGTGGATACGACTAGCACAAGACCGTGGTGGATGGCACAAACTCCGGGAGGCCTATATCCAGCAGCGGATAAAGTCAGGCTGTGGATGATGATGATGAAATTTTTTGCAAAGAATATTTACAAAAATAGGTTTTAGCTTAGCGTTTATTAGCATTTTGTTGCATCATGGTTAAGGTCTGAAAGCAGTATCCTCAAATGCTAAGACTATGGTAGTACTTACCGTCCGCATAAACTTCAAAAGCTGTATATATTCCAGTTTCATCCAAATTCGTTCAACGATATGGAGTTTATTTATATAATTTATTAATTAGGACTGCCACGGCCACTTTACTAATTAAATTGAAAAATATCAACATATTAACTAAATTCTAGAAACAATACCTAAGTTAGTTACATACAAAATCCACTTTTACTCACACACAACGTCACTTACTCTCTGCACATCGTGGGTTATCTTTGTGATAACCAGACTCTCATGAGACTGGGGGGAACAGAATAACCCACACACACACATACATACATACACGCACGCACACATAAAGTTGTTTAGTACATAAGTGAAATGTAACCACTACCCACGATATTGTAAGAGCAAGATCCTCTAACACAAGTACTTTATACTTAAAAGAGGATCTTAACCCATTGTTAAGTTAATATGTACGGTTACTGAAATAAATTATTTTTCATTTTTTTCATTTTTCATTTTTCATCCCATTTACTTGCAAAAATGTCGCAATGCGGGTTTTGCTTTTTAACACTTTGAGTACTGAAAACACAGATGTGATTCTGCAGAGCAATGTCCTCCTCGTGTATGGTGCAAAGTGTCATGTCATGTACAAAGCCAGCAGTCAACGTGCCTGTGTATGATGTATAATGACAGTTCTTTGAGTTAGATGTGATTCTGCAAAGGGCCCATGACATTGCGAAGCAGAGAGGAGTGCGCCCGCGAAGCTGTGCTGTGCTGTGCTGGAGTTAAATGAGGTAACATACTTCTATATTCATAATACTGATTATTTGTGAAGAACGTGATTCGTACCATCTCTCCAACTAGCTGTGTTCAGGCAAAAATATTTTACGTACTAACTCCCATGAACCCAATTACCTGGAGTTCGATAGGATCCGTAAATTTTATTTTGAATATTCGCGCTTCAGCTCGCGCGTGCGGATTTTAATTGATGCTATGGAAATTCAATTTAATTTTAAAATACAAAATCCACGGGCACTCGTCCGATTTATATCTCTGTTTTGACCATATTTTATTACAGGGAATTTTAGCTTTAATAAAAAAAACGAAATGCTTATTTAAATTACACGAGAAAAATTTGTGTATGTTTTGCAAATACACACTCTTGTCTAGGATCTGGGTTTTTTTAATAATATGTATGTATTTACAAAAAATAATTATTAGTAAATTTTTATTTTTAATTTAAATAGTCCCTAGTGTATAAACTTTATTTATATATGCATAAAATTATTTAAGGGGAGAAAGAACCATTTTTCCTTGGGAAGCTTATTGTGATAAAAATAAGTACGATATAAACGAATAACTATAATCATGTATGCTTCAAGAACTATCCATACTTATAATCTATCTCATCCTTCCCTACTAAATAATAAAGGAGTTTCAGAATATGATGCAGAGTCAACAATGCCTAAGTGCTACGCCTCGTAGGTGTGCTACGCAGCTACGACGTAGCACTTGCTTTCATGATCATTCTTCCTTGTTTCAGAAACTATTCATACAACGGCACTGACCTGGATGAAACTTTGCTCAAAAACAAGTTGTAAATAGCGCTATATTGAAACTGTCGTTTTAATTTATACCTCGGCGCTTTAAGCGCTTTCTTACAAACTAGCAGCGGAGCGCGGAGCCACTTATCTCAGATTCTGTTTTAATTTCCTGAGTACTGTCTCGGATAGGATACAGATTCAAACGTAATGCTTTTAAGGTAAATCTACTTATCTTACTTCTGTTTTATTTTGTTTAAAATGAGGTCGAAATTGCACAAATTATTTTATGAATACTTAGCTAGAGTAGTGGAGAAACTGCAAGCTTTTAGCTAATTTAATTATAAATAAGATTTTAAAACTAAACATAAACTATCAAGTGCGAATGAGACTCGCGCCGAGGCTTTTGTACCTACCAGCATACAGTTTTATCTTGATTGGAATCGCGTAACGCGTGACTTACACTAGACTCTACCAGGTCTAATTTAGTTCACCAAAGACATACATTTAACTACTAGTTCTATTATTTTTGGAATACATTCATATTTCTCTGTCGTCTGTGATTATACATGGAAAACACGAACAACAATTTTGCAGATCATACAAAAATTTGTCTCACGGCAGAAATCGAACCCGCAACCTTCTGCGTCTCAGGCGGATCTTCGCCCACTACACCACAGATGTTTTCAAAGAGCTTTTTCATAACTTCTCTGAGATACTTTTGTAGCTTGCATTACTCAAAGCGTTTAGTGAAATAAGCTTTTCTTAATGTTTTCATTTTACTCAAGGTATTTGCTACTTTGGAGTTGCAGTTAAATTACTTTCTTAGTGGCTTTCTTAGTCTTTAGAGGTACAGTTAGCATAACAACTTTGAATATTCTCTGGTTTATTGTTTATTCATTAAGATCACCATAAACATAATTTACACCCACAAAAAATAAGTAGTAACAAGTATTATGATATGAATTTAGTGCTACTATATTTAAAGATAATAGACAACATGCATATAAAACACACAGGCACATGAGGCTTATCATCTTCATGCCTCAAGTTGATGGACATTTTTCCAGAACGTGCTCTACAATGCAATGCTTTGTGATAGGTAATGGTTACCACTTAACATTAGGTGGGCTATGTGCCTGTTCCATCTTCAAGTATTATAAAAAAATAAAAAATAATAATAATACTTGGAACGAGCGAGTAAGAAATAATAATAGAGATCTATGAAAGAGATGTTAAGCAGAATGAACTTATTTAAAAACAAAATAAATGTATATAATTGATATATAAAAAAACTATCATAATTATGTACGAAAAATATAAATTCATTAATATCAATATTTAAAATGAAAAAGTATTTATTGTCTTCAAGAATTAAATAGTAGAAGATAGGTTAGTGAATAAGAGTGTCATTGATAAGTGTTATTATAGTGTTGACGGCTGATTGGAAAATGAAAAAATGTTTTGCCGACCCCACCTTGTGAGAGAGATGAGATATGGAAAGGTAAATTCACAATTTTTAACTACATAGTTCGGGATCCTTTGGATTCACGGGGCCGGTCAGTCTATCAACACTCTTTTCTTAGGAATGCGTCAAGCTAAAATTATATTGTATCAAATCTAATACTCAGTTACATGGTTTGCTATGCGTTGGAGCTGTGAAAAAATCTATTTTTTTTGTTAACATAACAAAAAGACACGACCGTTTATGTCGCATATTTTGACACCCGCAATGGAATCAAAACCTATTGTACTTCCCGTTCACGTAGAATCATGAAATTTAGCAAGAAGCAAGAATGTCTTAAATGTAAAAATAAGCGAAAACTGTAAATTTTTGTAATGTAATGTTACGGAGCGAGTCTTTTGAAATTTAATTATTTTGGTGAATTATTTAAATTATTTTATGTTTCTCTTTGTGTTCTTGCTGTTTCTTAAAATATTTTCTAAATTTGGTAAAAATTTATTGTGATTCCTAAAATAAGGTTTACTTGCGTGGTTGAGTATCCTGGCGATGTCTTACTTAGCCCTCCGGGATGAGAAGTAGCTCTCATTAAAACAACTTAACAAACAACCCCTTCTAACTACTTCGCATTTATTTGTGAGGGCAATTTATTTCACTTTATAAATTCAACTAGATTCCGTCCGCGGGTCCACTCACGTGGTAATAAAATAAAAATTGGTCTATATTTCACCACACTAGCCAATATCGGACCACTGCTGGACATAAGCTTCCCCTAGTAAAGAAGGGATATACCCATACGCTGTGCTTGCGGGTTGGGGATCGCAGGGCACAAATTCTCGCTCCGCCGACGCCGCTGCCCGTCGGCCGCTAGGGGACTTAGCTGTGCCGGAGTTAGGCTGCAATATGCCGTAATCAGCCGTCTGCCAGAGCACTCTTTGTTAGTAAGCAGGGTGCGCCACGGGCAGGTGAGGTTGGCTTGGGTTCTAAAGTTGGAGGATAGACCCCCCGACGAACCTTATTGTATTGAAATTCTGATGTGTCATTATAATAATATCATAACCTAATAAAATACTGATCCGGAATGAATATGTGATATACACATAAACTTATGCCAATTATAACTTCACCTAAAATTATAATACCGAATATATAAAAGTTTAAGAGTTCCTATAGACAAAAGTAATTTCTTATCAAAGTTCAAAAAGTGATTTTTTTACTATAAAACTAGATATCAGCCAGACCCTTTTTTTAGATCAAAGTCTGTTGGTTAGGCTAAGTTTAAACATGATAACACATAGGCATGAGGTGAAAGAGCGCAGCGAAAGTGCCGCGGTATCAACAACACTAACAAAAAATTACTATGCACAGCATATAACTAACAACACTCATAATCATCTTACTTTAAGACACTCTAGGTCAGCATAGCCAAATATAAAAAAAAAATTACAAAATTTTGGTACTCGATCATATTTACTATAAACCTAACTTCTATATGTAAATGTAAATGGACTCCCTTTTCCGCAATTGGACTCCAGTTGGTCCATTGCGCGTGTTAACTAAACTTACTAACTTCTATATGATAATCATAATGAGCTAGTAACCCACTCAGGTGTCGGAGTTTTTAGTTCTCTGACATGGTTTAAACATTATTTATTTAAGTTAAAAACTGAATGAATTTACTAGTGAAGGATTGCCTGCCAGAATCAATAAATTTTACTCTAACCCATTTCCAAAATCATCCTACTTCAAGGAATGTCGAATCATATCGTGCGCGTCATTTTTTCAATATTTCAATATTGCTTTATCCCACTTGACCACCAGGGAGGGCCCGAAAGGAAGCTTCGGTCACTAAAAACTAACTCTGAACTAATAAAAACTTTGCTACGCTGATCTAAGGTGTAAAATTGTTAAAGGAAGGTGTAAAATTGTTAAAGGAGAATGCCGTCTGATGTATGGCGCTCAGTACCAAGACTAAAATGAGTGCGTCAAAAAAATTTCCAATAACTTTTTAGTCGATTCTACTGTCAAAATAATAAAAAATGAGGGTAATTGCCATAGTAACACTTTACATCAATGTTTGTTGCCATAGTAACGTATATATCATTGGTTGTTGCAGTCTAATGGCGGCGTGCGGCGGAAACCAAATCAACAAAATATTTTTTTACTTGATTATTAATTCCGTCGGTGTGTAAAACTAAAGAAAATGTTAATGTCATTTATAAAATATAATAATTTTTATGGGATACGTTTGGTTTTGACGCAATTGGTTTTCGGCAACTATTCGGCAACTTTCGGTAATTATTTAAATTTAAAGTTTTGAAAAGTGTTATAGTAGTTGTCTTGAAAATTATTGTAATCTGAAAGGTATTCGATGTAGGTACATCATTACGTAATTCTTTTTATAGGTGGTTGGCCCTTATCATAGGAAAAAAAGCACTAGTCGTTCTCGAAAAAACACTCAGATACATATACTTTTTTTATGTTTATTTTTCTTTACTTTGTTATAGTGGAAGCCATACTTTATTTTGATGTCCTTGTGCATAAGGTTTGGGCGCAAAAAATTACGACACAGTATATAAAACTGCCGCTCTCAGCATCTCCACTGTATCTTGCTCTATTGCCTCTCTATACCTAATAAATACATTTTATTTAATTCCATTCTTATAACGCAACCATATACAAAAACACTAGTATTTTTTATCCAGGGTGTCAATAAGTATAATATGATAAGAAATATAAAAAATCTATTGTGTTTGGTACCCCACTACCCAGATCCATTAGCGTCGCATGCAGTGAAATTCCTCTACACTGTACTCTTCCCTCATCCATACGAGAAAGCCAGAAGGCCGTTAGAAATAACATCGGCTATCCCGAATTCAATTTCAGTTTTCATAAGTGATTCCGTAATCCCTGGGGCGGCCGTCCAATTTGAATAATCAATGAAAGGCTTATATGGGCCGCCATTACTAATTCTAGGAGAATAACTGTTACTGTTCGTTTGTCGATTAGCTAATGATTTAGCACTTCCTAGCAAAAAACCTGTTTCCCTGCGAATAAAACTTTTTGCATGGACCCTTGAATTGAGGGTGCAATTCGTTCGGTGTGCCAATCGTCCAGTCTTTACGTGAGCAAAATATCATAAGATTTTAGATCCCAATTGGGAATGTAAATAAGTTGGTTCCTATGTTTAGGTCTTAAGCGTAAGGTTCACTCTTTCAGGGTTAAGCTCGCCTTTGTACATAGCTTTGAAGTAAGATTTTTTCTGTATTTATTTTAATGTGTACAATAAAAAAAAAAAGAAAGGTCCAAAAATACAGAATACAGATCAGGGGTTATTAAGTAAATCAGCTTAACAAGAATAGTTAACAATCCTCGTTGCAACAAATGTTGCATCAGCCTCGCGAAAGATAGGTCTCGGCATAAATTTGGACAAGACCAAAGTCATGGTCAATGACTGAATTGATCCGACTCCTGTCGTCGTTAATGGACACCTTCTTGAAGTTGTTTTTGAGTATACATACCTCGGGCAGATATTGTAGTTGGGCAGAAATAACTTCGAGAAGGAGGCCAAGAGGAGGATTCAGCTGGGTTGGGCAGCGTTTCGAAAACTACGTCGACTCTTCTCATTCCTGTCGTCGTTAATGGACACCTTCTTGAAGTTGTTTCGGAGTATACATACCTCGGGCAGATATTGTAGTTGGGCAGAAATAACTTCGAGAAGGAGGCCAAGAGGAGGATTCAGCTGGGTTGGGCAGCGTTTCAAAAACTACGTCGACTCTTCTCGTCACCCATACCGCAATATTTGAAAACGAAAGTTTTCAATCAGTGCGTCCTACCCGTCATGACATACGGAGCCAAAACGTGGACACTCACAGGACGGCTAATCCACCAGTTTAAAGTCGCTCAGCGAGCTATGGAACGAGCTATGCTCGGAGTTTCTCTGAAGAATAGAATCCGTAACGAGTATATCCGACATAGAACTAAAGTTGTCGACATAGCTCAGAGAATTAGCAAGCTGAAGTGGCAGTGGGCTGGCCATATCTGCCGAAGAACCGATAACCGTTGGGGTAAACGAGTTCTTGATTGGAGACCGAGGCTCGGCAAACGTAGTCTCCGCCCTCCGGTGACGATCTGCGAAAGGCTGCTGGTAGAAGCTGGATGCGTCGAGCTCAGGACAGGGCGCAATGGCGCTCATTAGGGGAGGCCCATGTCTAACTCGCCCCAGGACATGTATCGCGGGAGACGGAGAAGAAGAAGATCCAGCAGTAGATTTCTACTGGCTAATTACTCATATGATGAGGTTCCTACTCGCTTGTTGTATATGATTGTTCAAGAGAAGGTATTTCTCCAACAAAAAGTAAAACTCAAAATAACCTCAACAAAGTTAAATAGCAGACCGCTTTTGGCTAGTCACCATAAAATGCGGGTAAAAGCAAAGTACATAATACATAAACCTTGATGGAACTCTATCAAACATTAATACTATCATCCAATATTCGGCATCGTTTCGCCAGCATCATGACTGCTCTTCGAATTTACGGTCAATTTCTGACACAAATTCGCAAAAGCAACGCTTTTTCTTTTCACCTGGCAACTTTCCTCGTTCGAGCCCCACTCGAAATGGAGCCTTGTGGGTTTGCTATAAGGTTGCGGAGGTGCGTGCAGGTATATTGGTAGGTAGTGACCCGTCATAAATTGAGTGAGGAGTCCCATATGTTCCGTGATAACCCGCGTAACTCTCGCAAAGACGTATCGCCGCGTCGGCGTGAATTTACAAAAATACTGCCATGTGTATAACTAGTTTATGGAACTGAGGCCTATTATTGTAACAGCCCGTAGGCGAGGTGGAAAATATTTTCCCTCAGGGATATAAGAATAGTATTTTGATATTTGTTTGAAAGTCGTGTTATTATTGTTTTTTGAAATAAATTACTAATTCATTATAAAACTATCGTTGCATTAATAATGATGATTTAAGTGTACAGCACTGTTGTTCACCAACCAGATGGCTCATTTAGTAACTCAATTGTACCCCGAAATGGTCGGCACCAGACCATCATTTGCAAACTTTGACATTTCATATGTCAAAATCCAAAGAACGTCAATTAAAAAATTTACAAAGATTGTAAAAACAGGACCGGTGCTTATCATTTCGGCTTGTAACTGGATTTGTAAAAGAGGCTTCTGGACGTGACAGTTCCTAGGAGATGGTTAGATTTACCTAGATCTATAGGTACCATCTGTTCCCAGCCTAGTCAGCTTCATATGCCATTTAGAAACATTTAATAAACTAAGCTAAGACAACGGACGCAACGCAGAAGACGCAAAATGGTGTTCTAATTGAGCAGTTCAATTAAATTAAATAATATTTAAAAAATAATAATATACAATAATGGTGGGCAATGAAATAATGAAATGATGAATACAATAGCTTTTGCCCGCGTCTTTGCTCGCGTAGTACCTGGCTTATATTTTGTTCCAGGTCTACAATGTGTAAAATTTCAGCTCAATGCGTTTAGCAGTTTTGGCGTGAATGTGGGACCAATATTTCACATTTCAAAAACTTTCACTTATAATATTAAATAGGTCAAGTTGAACCGCGCGCAAACTTAGTTTGCGTGGTTTAACCACAAACATAGACTGTGTAACACACTTTCAAGAGGTCATGCTGTTAGTACGGGTCCTCGGATGTGATTTTAATATAATATTATTTTATTTTATAAGATATTTCCTGATATATACTGTCAAAGTGTTATAGTTTTGAACGGCTTCGCGGCTGCGGCTTGAGCGTAAACCTCTAACAAACAGACAAAGACATTTTTTTGACATTGTTACGATTTAGTATCATTGAATTAGTGAATCATTTTTTTAATATTTTTTATTTATACACAATAATTGAAAGCGCTTGTGGCGTGGTTTACTTCGGTGTTTTTAGCCGATCACCTTGGTTAAGCAACACGCCACGCGGTCATTACTTGGATGGATGAACATTTAGTGGCATTTAGATCTGAGCGCTTCCGTGCTTCGGAGGCACGTTAAGATGTTGGTCCCGGCTTTTTAAGTCGTTAAGCCATGTTGGCGGACTTCGGCCGATCTAAAATCTCCGAGAACAGAGTTCGAAATTAGTTCATACGAAAAAGAAGAAGATTAATACACAACTTGTTCACACTTTTATAATACTTAAGATAATATTTTTGCCCAATTTTTTCACTTTTATTTATTCAAAAAAAGCTATCACTATAACTCCTTACCGAATTTCCGATGAATTCTTTTGGAATGCATCATAAAAGCTACGGATAATGCTAGGAACCTTCATAACTTCCTGTCACTACATTCATGGTCAGCCCGTGGGTGCCGGCTAAATAATACCCATGTTACACAGAACTGCCAATAAAACTGTTGTGCAAAATTTCACTGGTTTTGCACGGGTAGAATATCTCATATTACGCTATAAGTATGTAGAAGGAAAGATAGAGTATTTTTTTATAAAAATGACATTCATAATTATTATTATTTATTTATTTGCTTACATGTACTACAATTTATATAAACAGGTTAGGTTGGTATTATAGCCTGATTGTGGTGAGTAGGTACATGTACCCTGTAAGGGCACTGCAAAGTTAGTTGAGTCGTAGTTACTTATACAAATAAAAGGAATAAAAGATCATTCAAAACAAAACATGTCAACAGCTAAAAATAATATTAGTTATACAATTTTAATCTTTTCACAATAATCTTATTGGAATCATATTATTCTATGCAAAAGGATTCGAACTCTATGCAAAAAGGCAAAGCGCAAATAAATCAAGAAGAAGGAGACTCATTTCCCAGCAGTGGGTTTTGAAAAGCTGAAAATGACGATGATGATTTTAACTCTAAGCAATATGATCACATAATTGGTGGCCTTATCGCTGAAAACAAAAAAAGAAAAAAGTGTCAATAACATTAACTTTTCGTTGTATCTAATTATATTAATGCAAGTACCACATTATAAACATTCAGGCAGAAATTCTGTAATGGTATGCAATATAAGCAGATCTAAGCACACAATTTGACGCAAATAGCAAATTTGTTTTAAACTATTTAATGAATCTCGATGGAGAGGCTTCTGGAGCAAGGCCAGATAGAAGAAAAAAAAATGACGCTATTGAAAATGCTTCCCAAACCACCAAAGTGCAGTGTTCTCGCAATGCAACTAACCGACACAAATGGAGATGCATCGCCAGAGCTGCAGCACTCAGAAGAAAAATCGAAGACGATGACCGCAATTTGGACCCCATCAGCACAGCCACGACCACTCTGCCAAGAGCGAACGAATGAGAAGAAAAATATTTGCGACCTAAATGAGACTAAACACGCGACCTTTCCCTTGAGAGAGATAGATTAGATATACCAGATAGGGATTTTGTCCCAATAAAATGTGTTTTAAGTGCAGCGGTGCTGCAGGTGGTAGGTTGAAATCCCACCCATGCCCCGTAAATTCAATTCAAATCAGTAAAGGAATACTTATAGGAATATAAGGGGTTCTAACCTTAGGAACTCAAGCCAACCTCACCTGCCTGTGGTGGACACTGCTGAATAACAAAAGGTACTCTGGCGGCTGGCTGATTGCAGCATAGAGCAGCCTAATACTGGCACAGCTAAATTCCCTGGCCGCCAACGGGCAGAAGAGTCTGCGGTGTAAGAAGCTATGCCCTGCAATCCCTAACATGCATCCCAGCGTGGGGACTATATATCCCCCTTTTAATAGAGGAGGCCTATGTCCAGCTGTAGACTAAATAGACTGGTGTGTTGTTGTGTTGTACCGGAATATATTCCGAGGTATTTCTGATTTCTGTTTTTTTTACATCGTGAGATACTGAACCTGAGTGAGGCACCAGCACTAAAAACCAAAATTCGGAGTAATTGATGTCTTAGAAGAAAATTATAAATTACACAGAAAATATAAGTTCTAATAACTTTAAAAAATTACGAGAAACTAAAAACCGGCGGCTTTCACTCGTTCAAAAGTGTGAATATTTTTTTTTACCTATAGAAAATAAGACCCTCAAGTGAGTCCACATTGAAACTAATCACTTCGCCCTAAGGCTCATTTTCCTCTAAATATACATTCGCATTGACAAAAGCCAGATCATAGAGAAAGCGTTGCGAGTGGCACGTCGCCAGCCCGTTGTAAAGTAAACGATAAATTGCGGAGCAGGTGCAGACCCGGGATCGAACCCGCTACCACAATTAGCAGGGGTTAGTCTGCCAGAGTTTTCAGAGCCAATTAGAGTAAGGAAGGTAGATTTTAATATCAACCACTTATCGTTTCTATGTAAATTGTAATGTTGAGGCTGGGCCTCATAACGACACAGTAGTTGTTATACTGGTATCTTGCGAGAGTCTATAATCACACTCAAGCCCTACACTATACTGCTATCTTTTTTGGACCCTGAATACATTCTTGGTAAAGACTTCAAAACCAAAATTAAGCCATTGTACATTATGGTTCAAAGCAATGGGACCCGTAGGGAAAGTTCCAAAAATATTTAAGAATTTCACTTAGAGCTTCAGACTTTAGACTTAAAACTTCATTTTTTTTATATTCAATTAGAACCTTAACTTAGGAACACTCTGAATCGTTAACGTTTTCAATTTAAATACTTATTCGTTAACGACCAAACAGATAAGAATATGCAAGAATATCTGCTTGTTTTCAGGTGTTTCTCTTTATTTAAGATAAAAATATATACTATAAAATATACATTTTTTTTTATTCTAAAGCTGGCAGACGAACATGCGGGCTACCTGATGGGAGGTAGTCACCGCCGCTCATGGACACCTGCATTACCAGAGGCAATACTGATGCGCTGCCGGCCCTTGAGGTGATGAAATACCCGCCTTTTGAAGGTCCCCATGTTGTAGCTCTGTGGGAAAACCGGAGCAGAGAGTTCGTTCCACAACTTACACGCACGTGGCAGGAAGGACCGTGTAAAATGAACAGTTGTCGAGAACCAACCATCCAGGTGGTGCGGATGATATTTGGTTTTGCAGCGTAAATTAAATAAATAGCGGTAAGCAGGTATGAAAAACTAGATGAATAAATGTAACTAAGTACATTTTTACGCGACCAGCAGCTGTCCTGTGTTTCGGATTAAAAAGTGTGGGTGCCGGTAACATTACAGACACATGAGGCTTAACACAATTATGCCTCAAGCTGATGGATGCATCGTAGCGCACGATCCAAACATACGTGACCTACGAAGCAATACTGAGTTATAAGTAATGGTTACCACTTAACATCAGGTGGGCCGTGTGCTAGTTCCATCTTAAGTATCATAAAAAAAATCATGATGATCGGTTGAGTAGTTAAGACGTGAATACGTAACAACAAACGAACTAATTTTAGCATTTCTAGTTAATGTAAGGAAAATATGATTCGTTAAAATATAAAGCCTTTGACTGGTAAAACATGCTTGAAAGCGGGACATCTAAGCGGATCGCACAATACATATTCATCCGGTACATGCTCGTAGAGACGAATGAATTTTAATTTAGCCGGCTCAGTACAGTCGCTTCCAAAAGCCTTACAAAAACATGCATTTTCAATCCTCTCCCACTAATATAATAGGCAAACGATTGTGAAATGTGAACATGGCAAATGTGAAATGCAAAAACTATGAATCGAAATGTTTATTACAGTAAAACATGACAGCTTAACTAAATCGTAACAACTAATACAATGCAAATGGGTATTGGGCACAATTTTTCATGTATTTTAGTGACCAATTAAACAACGGGGTTATCTGGTGGATTCCTGACTAGGCCAAGCCTGTATCGAGGAAGCCTCTGTACGTTTTTTTACGTGTTTTTTTGTATTATATATGTAGTTCTAGACGTGGGACATAATATTTAGGCTACTTTTTACCCGGGCACGAGCGAAGCCGCGGATGTAAGCTAATAAACATGCGAAATTTTATATGTTACCGAGTATGTTTATTCTCACTCAAATCCGTTTCGGCTGAACGGATTTATAAAACTTAGAATATACATAGTTTGTGTGTTTTGTGATAACGGTACCTAGCGAGCGGACCCGCGGGTGGAAGCTGTGTTACTAAAAGCAAGGGCATGTACTAATATATAAATCAATCAATATATCATAATCTTCTACCTTTTTAAAGAAGACAAAGTGAATAGCAAAACTTGTCCAAATAGTATTTTTAGCGATGAGTAGAACCTATAAGATGATAGTATGTATGCAAAAATTACCTTTTAATTCTATCATATAGTTTCAATTTTTTAACGTGAATCGTTGATTTATCTTTTATTCGAATATTGAATTATCTTTTTCACCACGGAATAGATCATGATATTTTTGTATAAAAATGTGTTTTCGTAATTATTAAACTGCCTTCCACTTGTGTGAGCGACGGCAACCTGTTGAAGGGTTGGGCCGATGTCAATTGAGCTGTTTAACCCTCGCTTGACGATGTTTGAATTATTTGAATAACTTTGCTTTAGTTGTTCGCATCTTGTCGAAAAGTGAAGTTTTCAGGAGATTATACTCCTATTTGTACCCTTTTGGTATTCCCAACTAAGTAACAAGACCTCCACATATAATTTTGAACACATGTAAAAAAACTTTGACACGTTATTCTGGTGCTGTTAGTATCAGACGTGGTCTCAGACTTGAAAACAGATTATCGATTATTAGATATTATTTGTTTAATCTAATGTGTATCTATGTCTAATGTGTATTTTTAATCACTGTAATTGGTCGGTCACCGTTGTAGTTAAAGTAAAATAAATTAATAAAAAATAAAATAAATAGAAACATTTGTTCATTAGCAAAATCGAAATTGCACCTCTCACTGACGGTTCAATGAAATAGTAATAGAAATTAAAATAGAAAATATCATTATTAATAAATAACCTTATGATACACTTTGACAAGACCTCACCCTCTTGGCTACGCTACGAAATATTTTGAAAAATATTTTACTCATGTTTACTTAATTCATTATGATTTAATATTATGCATTTTTTGGACTTGCAGGTAATGTAATGTAAGGTCAGTTGAGTAGGTGGAATCATATCCGCACCACACTTGAGTTTAAGGTCTACGAAGCCAAACAACCCAAAACAGATCAATGTGGCGCAGTATCATGGTCCAAGAAGGGGGCCACAGCCCTTACACTGAGGTTAGCAACTTATAAGTATTGTAATGTAAATTGACGGGTTCTAAATAAAACAGCTACCGCTGCACCTAAATATGTCTTTTCAGTAAACCAAAGGCCTAGTCCGCTTGTTTCGTCCAATGAAGTACGTGACTGCAATGCTAGTGCAGTTAGGTACGTTTCCTAAGGCCTTTGCCAATCCAATCAGTTTTTATTAGGCTATACCACTGTACTAATGTAGAACTAGTGTTCGGGAAAATTTAATAGAATTAGTGGTGGAAAGGCTCCATAAATGTGAGGAGCTGACGAACAAATCCGCTTGGGCAACCTTTGCAATATTTTTAGGTCTCTACTTGCTGACTTTTATTTGCTTGCAAATTATTTTCAATTAAAACCAGCTATAAACGTTAAAAAGTAATTGTTAAAATTGTGTTTTCAAGCGGCAATGGTAATGTCCAAAACAAAAACCAACAGGAGTTGTAAAAAATTTAGGAATATTAGTTAAAAATAAAGTAATATTCGTTTTTTTATAAATAATTCTAGATACGGGTTTAAATATTGATTATGATTTTCTTATTATACTAAAACTGAAATTCTAGCTGCTTAAGTTTTGCTTATTTCGGTTTTTTTATCTCTCCTGTAAAAAAACTTTTTAGAAGAATAAATATAGACAAGTCCAGACTTGTTCGCCAGCTCCTCATATGCAAGAACATTGAAATTACCAGGTCTATGTAAAATGAAAACCCCGTTTTCAGAGAACCAATCCGCTTCGACCTTTCACAACCTTGACCCATTTCTCCATGTTACGCATGATAGGGGTAGGACAAGGCATATTGGCGCTCATTTGGGGAGGCATAAGTCTAACAGTAGGCTACTCTAAGTTGATGATGATTGAGGTTAGAGAGAAATAATTTATTTCGTTCATGTGCACTATGATGTAGTGAATTGAAGTGACAAAGCGGTGTGTCAGTGCTATGTCCACTGTGGGTGCCCCGGGATGGGCTATTTCAGATTTAAAATGGTCGTTTCCGAACTGTGTTTTTATTTTAAATTGGATTTCATACTCCGCTGCATCCTGACTGAAGTGGGTAGCTACTACGTGACTGGTCTATTATCAATGAAATATTTATTACACTTTGTTTAGCTATTGCTTTATTTTGTCCAATCGTAGACATAAATAAAAAAAGGCTTAGATATCCAAACAATATATTAACTTATCTTAGAAGCTTTATAAAAATAATTCAAGTATTTATTGTTTTCATAATTATGAAAAAGTCATGAAAAACTGAGGTTTCGCTGGTGAAAGGAAAAAGTCGAATTACAGTCAGTTTTTGATTGATTTTGATTACAACCGATTTCTGGGACCTCAAAAGCTGTTGTCTGTGGCTTGAGTGCGAATAACTTAACGTATTAAACTATATTTTTGTATTAAAAGATTGGTTGAGATTCTAAAGAACACTGCGATACGATCGCGCGTCACAATATCATACACCCCGACACATTATTATAATTCCGGCACAATTGTTACTGACGGATTCGATTCTATAACATTTTGATTGTTTAAAAATACCCCTACTAGTCTAGGTTACATAGCGCCAGTCTAATAGTATATGGATGAGGATGCACTTTTACCTACAATATAACAACAGTTATAAATGTCATTTTCATAATTACATTGTAACAAACTTGAACAGACGTCAAAGTTCTGAAACTCAATATTCGATTTATGGATGAATTAGAATTCAAAGGAAAATACGAACAAACCGCTCATAAGCAATAATGGCGCAATATTTTAACTTTATAACTCGGTTAGTTCATTGCGATCCTCACGGAAATTGGCAAGCTTTCTCGAGCACCTCGCCGCTTCGGTGGACCTCAAACTTTTACTTCACTTTTCACATTTAATTTCACTAGATCCCGTCCGCGGTTGCACTCGTGCGGCACTTGGCATAAAAAAAAACATAAAAAGTAGCCTATTACATTCCTGGTTTAGGACTACTACATTTCAGCTTATTCAGTTCTCGAGTTTTTTTCTGAAGGGGGAAATTTCACATGTTTCGCTAATAATAATATTATTCTTAGTAGGATTTTCCACCTACAGACTACACGCATATTTTTTACAGAGTTGCTTTGGCGTGGTGCGAAGCTTTGTTAGACCTTTTATACTGATGTAGAAACGGCTTGACTGGTTTATTTCAGCTACTTCCAAAGCATTATGCCGTACGGCATTTTATTGTGGGGGAATGCTGCAGATATAAATAAATTATTAAATAAATAATGTGGGACGTAATCACACAGCATCATGTAGCCCCAAACTAAGCATAGCTTGTATTATGGGAACCACATGATTGATATAATACACATATATTTTTTTTTTGTAAATACATACATATCATACATAGAAAACACCCAGACCCGAGAAAAATATCTACAGAACATGCAAACATTTGTCCCGCAGCGGGAATCGAACCCGCAACCTCTCAGGTGGACCTTCGTCCACTGCGCCACAGAGGCCGTCAACACCATATTTGTGCTACAGAAGAGGGCTGTTCGTGCAATTTATAATGGGCCCCAGAGAATCACTTAGAACTAAGTTTAAAGAAATAAATGTTATGACAGTGCCGTGCCAATATATACATGAAAACTTAATGTATGCCCGAAAACATATTATTATTTTTTCAAAAATTGCGACAATCATCATGTTAACCCTAGAAATAAAGATAAACTTGCCGTTACTACTGTAAAGTTCTCCACAAAGGCTCCCTAAAGTTCATTATAGGTACGTACGTTTTTTTTAACAAAATCCTAAAATTCGTGATTTAATTTGTCTGTAAATAAATTCAAAAATGCTGTTAAACGTAACCTCTGTAAAAACGTTATTATAAAACTTCTGGTTATGTAGATGACAAAAAAGCTTGGGGTGAAACTGTCTCCAACTCCCTCAAAACCAATGTAGGTTTATTTAAGAAAAAATATTGTAAAAATGACATTTAAAAAAATATAAGCCTAGCAGAGATTTTTGCCAATTCCTCCCTATTTGGTCGCGTTTTGAATTGGAGTTTTTCAAAAAATGACGATTTAAAGTAAACTGTAATGTTCATACTGAATAAAGAAATTTTCACTATAACTTTCACATTCTATTAGACTAGTATGATTTAGTGGATTGATATTGTACAGATGCACTAAAAGGCAATCAAAGCAACCTTGTGCTAATACGGTGTACCAATATAATATGGACACCATTCCGCTAATTTAACTGATTAAAGACCCTGTCCAAATCGAAAATTGATCTACAAGTTGTGGAGAAGAATAGTGTAAAGAAAAAATTTGGCAGAATACGTATGTTTCTTTTGACTATTTTCTTTGCTTTTCTATTCTTTATGTTTTTTTGTCTGTGTCGTCAGTTTCCATTTGTTTGCATTACGGATTGAGGTGAATTAAAAATGACGATTCAAAGTGTTACTTTAACGTTCCTAATAAATCAAGAAAAAATATTTTACTATTACATTATTTCATAACGTATTCAACAAAAGTTTGAGCACCGCTAGCAAAGGTGTAAGTAAGCCATAGTGAGGGGAGTTCCCGCCGCCATTAGGAGGTAATGAAGCGAGGCGCGCGCGATCCGAGGTGCTTTTTAATTGCATTTTAGATAATGATATACTGCAGCTTCTTTCACCTTCGTTAACAGCAAAGAGTTTGGATTTTTAAGATAAAGATACACACAAGGCTATACATGAATCATTCATGAGTGGAAAAGAGAAAGACTATAACCTTTTTGGATTTTAATTTTTTACAAGCACTTTGTAAAACTATCTGCGGCCGCTGATTATCAACTAAACTTAATTCCTAACCTAAATTCATCGAAGATGCGCATATGCGAATATTAAATTGTCAATGTCGTCGTTGACATACATATACATCAAATAAACCGTTGCCACAATCGCAATGCCACATTTACGCTAATTTAGGCGGTTTGTCGCTTAATGGTGTTCAATGTTGGCGCAATAGGCGGCCGTGTGCCGAGTATTGGTGCAGACATTTTGTTTCCACGTTTGTGGCTCTAGACTATACTATCTCGATGAATTATAACAACAGTCATGAAACTAATGTGATGTCAGGCACTCTTTAGGCTCTTTAGGAAACGGCGTCGATGGCTTCGCTGTTGTAATAATGACAACCTCTGTGGCGCAGTGGGCGAAGGCCCGCCTGAAAAGCAGAAGGTTTGATTCCCGCCGCGAGACAAATGTTTGTATGTTCTACAAATCTTTGTTTCGGGTCTGGGGGTTTTCTATGAATAATAAGTATGAATTTAAAAATAATGTATCTATGTTGTATAACAGTCATGTAGTTTCCATAATAGAAGTACTGCTTAGTTTGGGGCTACATGATGCTGTGTGATAACGTCCAGCATTACCTATTTATTTATTTTAATGTAACGCCCGTTTTCAATATGAACACATAAGTTTGTGATCAGAGTTGAGATTGGTTTATAAATATGGAGACGGGTCTGGAAAAAATGGGCAGTCGCACAGCCAGAACTCAGGACCCATGAAACGAAGAAACATGAAAGTTCGATTTTTTTTAATTCATACCTCGAGGATGAAATGTAAAAACATGTGTATGATAAATCTATCATTAATTCACTTACTTAACGACCTCTGTGGCGCAGTGGTTGAAGGTCCGCCTGGGACACAGAAAGTTGCGGGTTCGATTGCCGCGGGAAAATGTTTGAATGTTCTGCAGATATTTGTCTCGGGTTTGGGTGTTTTCTATGTATGATAGGTATGTATTTATAAAAAAAAAGTATTTATGTAATATAAAAATCATATGGTAACAGAAGCTATGCTTAGTTTGGGGCTACATGATGCTGTGTGATAGTCCAGCATTATGATTATTATTATTATCCACGGGATATTTACCATGATTTGTGAGTTCTGTTATTTCTGTTATTTATTTGTTGTTTGTTATGTTGTTAGGGAAATAACAGAACTCACAAATCATGGTAAATATCCCGTTGATATTAATAATTTTGTTCTCAACCATGATAGTTTCAAAAGTTATACAGCATTATGATTATTATTATTAATAAAGTATTTATATACCTTATCAGTCCCTGCCCGTGGTCCACCCACATAATACACCTTTCCGTGGTTCACCTTAGTTCACCTGGCTGTAACAGGGGTTATTTATGTAGCTTAGCTGAAATAACGCTTGACAAACGGTTTAAGTACCTATTTACCTTTGTCGTTCTACAAACAAGGAAAGATATAAAATACATCCGTTTTTATTGATACTAAGCACAACATTTGCAGGTAAACAATCGATTTATTTTATTTTTGTTTGTTTGGGACGGCGCGTGTTCTAACAGATATGGCGCTAGCAAACGTGCCAATAGGTATCGCAATATTAAGCTCTTCGTCAAAGATACTTTTATTAAAGCGGGCACAGACTGCTTTAACGTAACATAGGAGCATTTATTTAGTATGGCGCGCGCAGGAACCGAGCTTGTATGCAGAAATGCTCTGTTCGTGCGCGCAACGCGTCCACACTATGGGATTCTGTTAAGTTGTATGACACATTGCGACAATGTGAACGCTTAATTCTTTCATTGCATGTTACATTGCATATTACATTTCGTAAGTCTGTACCCGCCATAACATTTTCATTATACACAATACACAGTTAAAAGCTTTTTTCCCTTTGAACAGTAGGAACTCCCTGCCAAGTTACTCCTCAATGCCAGTGCGAAGAAACTGTCGACGAGCTCAGTCATCACATTCCGGATCCATGGCACCCCCGAAAGATACCCCGTGGGTGCTATGGGAACTAATATTTAGACCCGTGGCACCCCCAGTTTAATAAGTGCAGGGTTGACCAGAAATATATGGATTTTATCAATATATATGTAATAATGTTAAGCTAACGTGACTTAATGATAATAATAAACCGTTAATAAAGTTTGCATTTCTTGTCTGTACCTGGTCTAATCTTCTTGTTGAAGGAGTATGATTCACACCCTGGCATTTGTTTCGAGTGCAGGATGTGTGTCCTGGCACAACTCTCTCAAGGACACCATGCGCCGAGATGTTGGAATGGGTTTTTAATTAGAATCCTATCATGCTAATATTGTAAATGCGAAAGTATGTGAGTATGGATGTTTGTAACTCTTTCACACAAAAATTACTGTATGGATTTGGATGAAACTTGGAATATACATAGTTTATGATCTGGATTAACACGTAGGCTTTTTATCCGGAAACCACGCGAGCGAAGCCGTGGGCGGAAGCTAGTATTATTTAAAGTTGCTTTTACTTTTTAAACAAATAGGTAAAACTCCCAAAAATATATATACTCATAAAATCAGAAATGATGGTCTGCAAAGAACGGAATAAATCTAAACTGTCATAGTACCTCATCCACAGAAAAACAATTAATCCCTAAATTCACTCATAATCCTACAATACATTTCTAATGACTACCCTTTTCAAGGCTCTTTGGGTCAGAATAAAACCTTCTGTTCTACGGCCATTAATTTTTCAGACTCTGCGTCAAAACATTTATCACTCGGTTTGTGAGAAGGAAAATTTGGAAGAAAAACACCGCAAGAAAAGGTACTAACTTAATCCTACTTAATTATAGTGAGAAAGAGAACTCTATTTATTATTATTCCAGATGTTGCCTGCGGCTTCACTTACTAATAACTTACTGTTATCCTTCGGGAAAAGTACTTTTTTTGCAGGTGAAGTAGGCTTGGGTTCCGAAGGTGGTGGTTGGAAACCCTTACAACATATGGTACACTGGGTCATGTTATAATTAATTCCTTGAATTGCGCGTACAATAAACTTCGCTAATTTAGCTGGGCGAGCCGGTACTTAAACGAGGCATGCTATAAATGAGGATAGGCCAAAAATTATTAATTATTTTATTATAAATGTTTTTGGGGGTGTACGGGGTTCCAACCCCCATCATCGGAACCCAAGTCAACCTCACCTGCACGTGGTGCACCTTGCTAAACAACGAACGGGGCTCTGGCGGCCGGCTGATTGCGGCATAGCACAGCCTACATCGGCACATCTAAATTCCCTGGCCACCGACGGGCAGCAGCGTCGGTGGTGCGAGAAGCTGTGCCCTGCGATCCCCAACCCGCATGCCCAGCGTGGGGATTATGGGTATATCCCCCTTTATTAGGGGAGGTCTATGTCCAGCAGTGGACTGATATAGGCTGGTGTGGTGTGGTTTCAGAATAAAGATATAGTCGTATGGTCAACGTGGACAGGAGGGTGATCTCAGTATTGGTCAGTGCCATGTTTTTATTTCTTATTGTCTCCAACCGAGTTCGAAGTGATTGCTGCTACTACAAGTTTTCTTCCTATGTTCACATTTTTCAAAGCTAACTGCCAATCCTTCAACTCGAGCAGTCTTTGGATAAACCACACCCGTTTTTAGCTCCCTGCGGATCCAATACAACAATATTTTTGGATGTTCTTGACGCTACTTCGCTTTTGCAGTGCATCTGGAATGTTCGCGCAAGCAAGCACGGACTGCTTTCATGCAGTCATGCGTATGAGAGTTGCCTCCCTACTCAAGCGTCCGCGAGGCAGCAGCAACGGCATCCTTCAAATGATTGAAGGATCTGACTGTCCATCTGTCAAGTCTAGTCTCGGTGGTTCCAAATTATGTTAAGTAGTAAGTAGTTGACATTTATTTATAATAATAATAAAAAAAAAAAAAACTTCACCGCTGTCACACGCTTTCTATCAAATATTTTACGAATAATTAATTTTATAATATTTTTCTTGGTTTTTTCCATACACAAACTCCATAGTTCAAAGTTTTCAACCTATTTTGGATTTACTTACCAAAAACTAACAAAATGTCACAATGACTGAAATCATACGAAAATGATAACGAGAGCAAAAGCGGCTTCAAAAAATGCACTCCCACCATCACCAGCGCCTGTTCCGTCAAGCTCCGCGTCGTCGTCCGGGGATGAGGTATTCGCCACCCCCCCGGACACCAGCGCGTCGAGCGACGAGAGCAGGCCGCCGTCGCCTCCGCCGCCGCGACCACCTGTGCGGCGTGGGCGCCCCCCGCTGTCGGCCGGCTTGGGGTCTGCGGGACAGTCTGCCCCGCGTCCGACCCCCGCCTCCACCAGCAAAGTGCGGCGCATGAAGTGGACCGAAGGCATAAACAAAAATGTCATGCGCGCATACTATAGGGCTACAGAGGGAGGAATCAACCGCACCGCGTACCTTACCCGGATCCTGCCTCTGGTTTTGACGCTTGAACCAGCTGTTACCGTCACTGCACAACGGCTATCGGATCAGGTACGAGCCATCCAACGATTGAAATTGTTGGATGATTCGGTACTTGACCGGCTTCGCGCTGAAAGTGATCAAGTAGCTGACCACTCGCAGCGGGTCCTGGCTGCCGCTCTGCCGGTTACGACAACTCTGATACCGGTAACGACGCAGCCGGACGCCGCTGCTGACGACGTCGACTACGAGATCACCAGCGTGACAAACCAGGTAAATGAGCAATTGAGGAGGACTTTGGAGGATGCGATTTTATCGTACCGGTCCGCACCTCTCGATGAAAGACCGCGTTTGCCTCGCTTGCCCACTCACAGACGAAACTTAGCTGTAATGGAGGCCTTGAATCCTTTGTTGGTCCCTTATCTAGAGACTAGCGAAGGACTAGCCGATACCCATTCGATCCTTTACTGCGGAGCCGTGGCGGCGTGTCGTGTTGCTCGTGTCAAGTTCCCAAACTCCACGCGAGCACCACGACCTGTTGACAAAATTCCAGCTTGGCAAGTACGGATCGAACGGCGGATCGGTAAATTCAGGACCCTCATTGCAAAGCTAAGTTGCTTCAGAGAGGGCAATACCCGCCCTCGAGTGATGCGTTTTGTAACACAGGCCTTTGCTGGGACTGATACTCGGCCCCGAGATTATATGGCATGTGTCACAGAACGCATTGACTTTCTGAAGCAGAAAATCTCTGCTTGGGCGAGTCGCATTCGTAGGTATCGAGAACGTGTGGACCGATATTGGCAGAATCGAAACTTCCAAAGTGACCAGAGGAAGGTGTACCGAAACTGGGAGAAACCTGACCAATGTGTGATGGACGGGCGTGTACCGGATGCTGATACCATGAATAATTTCTGGCGCAGCATCTGGTCTGTGCCCATCCAGCACACGGAGGGAGATTGGATGGATGTGGTGAGTAGAGAGTGTGAACCAATCGAAACCATGGGGGCTGTTGAGATTACCCCCATAGATGTCAGATTTGCAATCCGTTCGGCCCATAACTGGAAAAGTCCTGGACCGGACGGGTTGCATAACTTCTGGCTGAAGTGGTTTAGATGTTCACACTCTGTACTCGCCACACAATTTCAAGAAGCCCTCGAGCTTGGGTCTCTGCCAAGTTTCATGACGACTGGAGTCACCTTCCTGCTCCACAAATCTGGTAGTACCGCGGAAGCAAAGAACTACAGACCCATAACGTGCTTACCTACCATCTACAAGCTCCTTACGTCCATTCTGACCGTAAAAATTAATACGCACATAGTTGCAAATAATATTTTGGCTCCTGCTCAGAATGGATGTAGAGTTGGGTCCCGCGGTACTAAGGAGCTCCTCCTCATTGACATGACCATTAGCCAGCAGATCAGGCGCAGCAAGGGGAACCTCTCCGCTGCATGGATAGACTACAAGAAGGCCTATGATTCGGTGCCTCATACATGGCTGGAGAGGATCTTAGAGTTGTATAAAATTGATGCAACTTTGAGATCCTTCTTAGGTACATGCATGAGACAGTGGATCACAGTTCTTCGTCATCCAGGTAGCGGACGGGATCCCTCTGCTCCGCAAGATCTGATTCGCATAGAGCGGGGTATTTTCCAGGGCGACAGTCTGAGCCCCCTATGGTTCTGCCTGGCACTGAATCCTCTTAGTACTCTGCTAAAGGATTCAGGGCTAGGCTATCGACTTCGGAGAGAGGGTGGTATCGTTTCTCACCTGCTGTACATGGATGACCTCAAACTTTTCGCGCCGAGAAAACCAGAGCTGCTGACTCTGTTGAATATCACACAGATATTCAGCAGTGCCATCAGCATGGAGTTCGGTGTCGAGAAGTGTGCGGTCATGCAAGTACGGCGGGGGAAAGTTGTAAATACTACAAACTTACAGCTTTCCGATACGATATCCCTCAGATCTCTTTCCGATATCGAAACCTACAAATATCTCGGTATGTCAGAAGCGTTAGGTATAGTAGACAGAGACATAAAACAGTCGGTGAAGGAGCGATTCTTTTGCCGCCTGACTAAAGTACTCAATAGTCTTTTGTCGGGTGGTAACAAGGTTCGAGCCTTCAACGGCTGGGTTATGCCTCTGCTCATCTATACTTTTGGCATATTGAAATGGACTCAGACTGAACTTGACGCCCTTGACTGTAAGGTTCGTCAACTTCTTACGACACATAGAATGCGACATCCACGCTCGTCGGTAATGAGGATGTACATCCCGCGGAAATGTGGGGGCCGCGGCTTTTTAAATGCCAAGACCCTCCATAACCACGAGGTGTGCAAGCTCAGAGAATACTTCCTCCATGCCGACAGTGAGATGCATCGTGATGTCGTAGCAGTTGACAAGAACCTTACCCCGCTCTCACTGGCTAAGGAGAACTGGCACAAACCTACGGTGCTGAGTGCCCTCGACCGCAAGGTTGTATGGGAGAGTAAGGAGCTGCACGGACGGTTCTACAAAGCCCTTATAGGGCCTGATGTAGACCTACTCGCATCCGTGAACTGGCTACGTTTCGGTGACCTCTTTGGGGAAACCGAAGGTTTTGTCTGTGCGATTATGGATGAGGTAATAAAAACGAACAACTACCGAAAGTATATCATGAAGGATGGAACCGTTGACATTTGCAGAGCTTGTCATCGTCCCGGTGAATCCCTCAGACATATACTTTCGGGTTGTTCGCACCTCGCTAACACTGAATACTTGCACAGACACAATCAAGTAGCCAAGATCATCCATCAGCAGCTTGCTCTCCAATACGACCTTGTCGGCCCAGAGGTTCCGTACTATAAGTATGCACCGGTGCCAGTTCTCGAAAATGGTCGTGCTACGCTCTACTGGGACCGCTCTATCATCACGGACAGGACTATTCTTGCGAATAAACCTGATATCGTCTTGGTAGACCGGTCGGAACGCCGGGCGATACTTGTTGACATCACCATTCCACATGACGCTAATCTCGTGAAGGCCGAGAAGGACAAGCTTAGCAAGTACCTTGACTTGGCACACGAGATTACCGCTATGTGGGATGTCGACTCAACAATTATCGTTCCGATAGTCGTTTCAGTGAACGGTCTTATAGCGAAGAGCCTTGACCAATACCTTAAGAGGCTCTCGCTAGGCAGCTGGATCAAGGGTCAGATACAGAAGGCGGCTCTCCTGGACTCGGCACGCATTGTGCGGAGGTTCCTCTCTCTGCAGCTCTAGCCACTGACCGTTTGAGCCTTGCCCCGCGGTCGGTGGTCCACCATTTTGGATATATTTTTTACTATAATGTTTTTTTATATTATTTTTGTACATAGTAGATTAATAATGTTTTAAATTTTATAGTAAAAAATGTATTTTTGATGAGTTTTAAAATGAATAAAGTGTCATAATAATAATAATAAAAAAAAAAAAAAAAAAAAAAAAAAAAAACTTCACCGCTGACACACGCTTTTTCTCTAATATTTTACCAAAATTTATTTTATATTGCTTTTCCCGATTCATACCGTATCCTCAACAGTTTTAAACCAGTAATACAACCTATTTTCATTTTATTTTTGACATAAAGGCACAAATGCCAAAAAAAAAAAAAAAAAAAAATAATGTCACCGCTGACACACGCTTTTCCCAAATATATTTCCCAAATATTTATTTTATCATGGTTTCCTCGATATTTTTGATCCAATAGTGTTTTAAATTTCCAAACCACAAAACAAAACTGTTTATTTATTGGTACAACCTATTTTTTGTTACCTAAATCACAGAACACAGAGAGGACTAAATGTCAAAATACAATGCATACATGTCAAGATAGAAAACTAACATAAACAAGATGTTAACAAGAGGAAAAGCAAGAGCGGAAGCTCAAAACGCACGCCTGTCACCACCTCCGCCTGCTCCGTCAAGCTCCGCGTCGTCGTCTGGGGATGAGGTATTTGCCACCCCCCCGGACACCAGCGCGTCGAGCGACGAGAGCAGGCCGCCGTCGCCTCCGCCGCCGCGACCACCTGTGCGGCGTGGGCGGCCTCCGCTGTCGGCCGGCTTGGGGTCTGCGGGACAGTCTGCCCCGCGTCCGATCCCCGCCACCAACAGCCAAGTGCGCCGTATGAAGTGGACTACCCAAATAAACGAAAACGTCATACGCGCGTATTTTAGGGCAACAGAGGGAGGAACCAACCGCATCGCGTACATTGCCCGGATGCTGCCTCTATTTCAGGTGCTTGAGCCAGCTGTCACTGTTACTGCGCAACGACTTTCGGATCAAGTACGAGCCATCCAACGATTAAAATTGTTGGATGACTCGTTACTTGACCGGCTTCGCGCTGAAAGTCAAAGTGCTCAAGTAGCTGACCACTCGCAGCGGGCCCCGGCTGCCACGCCGCCGGTTACGACAACTTCGATACCGGTAACGACGCAGCCGGACCCCGCTGCTGATGACGTCGACTACGGGATCACCAGCGTGAGTACCCAGGTAAATGAGCAGCTGAGGAGGACTTTGGAGGATGCGATTTTGTCATACCGATCCGCACCTCTCAATGAAAGACCGCGTTTGCCTCGCTTGCCCACTCACAGACGAAACTTGGCTCTAATGGAGGCCTTGAATCCTTTGTTGGTCCCTTACTTAGAGACTAGCGAAGGACTAGCCGATACCCATTCGATCCTTTACTGCGGAGCCGTGGCTGCGTGTCGTGTTGCTCGTGTCAAGTTCCCAAACTCCACGCGAGCACCACGACCTGTCAACCAAACTCCAGCTTGGCAAGTACGGATCGAACGGCGGATCGGTAAATTCAGGACCCTCATTGCAAAGCTAAGTTGCTTCAGAGGAGGCAATACCCGGCCCCGAGTGATGCGTTTTGTGACACAGGCCTTTGCTGGAACCGATATTCGGCCCCACGATTATATGGCATGTGTCACAGAACGCATTGACTTTCTGAAGCAGAAAATCTCTGCATGGGCAAGCCGCATTCGTCGGTATCGAGAACGTATGTATGTATGTATTTTTATTCTTCAAAAACTTAATACTATATTCAACAATGTGCACATTAAAAACCCGTAGGGTTTGTCTCAGTGCCCACAGTAACTACGTAAAACATCGCACAATAATTTAGAAAAAAAAAAAAAAAAAAAAAAAATTATTAGATAGGTAATTACATAGCAAATAAAAACTAAAATCCATAACGCCATAACTAAATATCTACTAAAGTCTATTCAACGTGCAGTACGTTCGACACGACAAGTCGGATCCACATACCAACAGCTACGACTCGCTTACGACAAACTGGTTTAGACTATTCATATACAGGGTGTCAATGTCCTTCAGTTTATAAAAAGATATTGTTTCATTTAATTTAGTTTTTTATTAGGTCAGGGAATCTAAGAAGTGTTTTTTGTATTTATATTCATAATTTTTAGGATTAATATCACTTAGGACTTTTCTTGGTATGTCATTTAGCAAAGTTGGGATTAAATATTCTGTGCTACGTCTTCCATAGAAATTTCTCATTTTAGGGACTATTAATTTTTGTTGGGTAATTTTTCGAGTCGTTACTGAATGTGAGACCGGTATTAATATGTCATTATTGTGATATTGCTCCACCAGTAGATTAAGTTTAAGTTTTTCCTGTACTGGTAGTACTCCGTAGAATTTAAATAATCCCAACGTATTTGTTTGAAATTTAGTTTTAATATGCCTCGGTGAAATAGTTTTTAGTATCCTATGTTGTAGCTGATATATTTTTTCAACGTAAGTTTTAAATGTACGACCATAACAAGTGATGCCGTACGATATTACAGATTCTCCCAATGCTTTATATAGATTAAGAAGGACTTTATGTGACATTTTATATTTAACCATTTTAATCTTGGCTAGGATAGCACGCAATTTATCGCATACGTTATCAATGTGATGACCCCAGTTAAATCTATTGTCCACAATTACTCCTAAGTATTTAAAGCATGGTACTATCTCGATTGCATCACATTTACATTTACCATATAGAAGCGGATTGTGAAGACAATGATGGTCGTGTGCGATTATATCAAACTTGTCGTTACTTTTCAAGTTACTTGAATGTACATGAATAATTTTAGTTTTGGTCGCGTTTAAAACAAGACCAAGATCATGAGACCATTTACTTACCTCTGTGAAGTCTTGTTGCAAGTATTTAGCTGCTTTTTTAAGGTCTGCATCGGCTGCAATCAGACATGTGTCGTCTGCGTATTGGTATATAGAGCATTTTTTTATTACATTGCCCATGTCATTGACATACGCAAGGTAGTGAAGAGGTCCTAATACAGATCCTTGGGCAGTTCCTGTGGTTACATCTACTTCGTCACTCAACTCGTTACCCACTTTGACATAATACTTTCTATTTCTTAAATAATCCTCACACCACAGCCTAATAGGACCCCTAATTCCCGTATTTTCTAGTTTTTGTAAAAGGGTGTTATGCTTCAGAGTATCAAATGCCTTACTAAAATCTATGAAGAGTAGTAAAACGTGATATTTGTTGTTAAGATACATATTGATTTCATCATTGAACTTAGAAAGCAGCATTGCAGTAGATTTCTTAGGCTGAAACCCATATTGAGCATTACATAGTATATCGTGATTGGCATAGAAATTTTGTATTTGGTTACTTATAAATTTCTCGGTAATCTTGTCTATGACTGGAAGGATAGTTATTGGCCTATAATTTTCATACTCATTTTGTTTTCCTTTTTTGTATATAGGTCTTACTATACCTGTTTTTAATTCGTTAGGATATAAACCTTCTTTAATACTTATATTTATTAATTTAGCTATTACCTGCGTTATTTTACTGCTGATATATTTAATATCTACACAACGTATTCCATCAATGCCAGGAGATTTATTTGTTTTAATATTTTTAAGAATTTTCGTAATATCGTCGCTATTGGCTTTTTTAAAATTAATAGATTTATTTTCCTGAAAAGCGTAAAGTGCTTCATTCATTAGACATTTATCACAGTTTGTCATGATTTTCTTTACATTTTTGTCAAATTCTGTTCCAAAATTATTAGCTATTGTTTTTGTAGTAATTTTACTTTCCCGGAATGCTTTAAAAATAATGTCATCAACAGCTTTAGTGATTCGACCTGTCAAATTGTTCAATATATCCCATAGTTTTTTAGGATCTTTTTTATTTTCTTCTATTTGCTCATAATAATATGTGTTTCTATGTTTTTCAATTGTTTTTCGTGTTTTATTTCTTAATTTATTTAACTCTAGTTTTAATATTTTATTTCCACAATCTTTTTTCCATTTTGTAAATAGATCGTCCCTTTTTTGACACAAATTATTAATTCTTGCGTTTATCCAAGGGTCTTTGTTACGTTTACTAGTCAGATTTACTTTTTTTGTATATTTTGATTTTTCATAACATAAACTTATGCTGTTTTTAATGAATTCGTATATTTTTAGGGGGCATTCCATCAAATCCACTGGACTCCAATCTATGTTTTTTAATAAAGGGCGCAATTTATTATTGTCAATACACTGTTTGAATTGATTAACACCCTGTATAGGTTTTTGCTCAAACCCGTAGCAAGACAACATTATCGCACGGTGATCCGCCATTACCGTTCCGAGCGCGGCCGAGTAAAGATCTAATGAGCGGGACCTTACAAAAATGTGATCGATGCAACTTTGTGTCGTTATTAGCCTGCCAGATTTATTTTTACGTGTTTCTATTCTTGTGTAATCAGATATCGCGCTCATTAGACCACACTCCGCCATGCACCCTATGTAGCATTCCCTTATATTGTCGTGTACTTTTAAGTCAATGTTTATGTCACCAAATACATAAATATCTGTGGTTTTGAATTTTGTAGATGATAGGAAACCTTTTAGTTCTTCGATAAATAAGTGCTTACTTTCACTAGGTGGTCTATAAAATGCAACTATGTGTACTGTGTAATTATAAGGTGTAGACAAAGTCCCTGATAGGGATTCGCAGTGATTGAATGAGTAGTCTAAGGTTTGAAAGGAAAGCATATTTCGCACGTATATAATAATCCCACCGCCTTTTTTATTTTTACGTAGCACACTGTACATTCTATAGCCACTCATTGAAAACATTCGCAATAGATTATCAGCTATACCTACTTCGGTGAGAATAATTACATCGATGTTGATAATTGAATGATTAATTAATTGTAGTACTAGACCAAAGTTTTTAGCTATAGATCTTATATTAATATGAATTATATTTAAGTTAGGTGAGCAATTAGGTAGGTACTTATAAAAATCATTGATGTTAGTGCAATCAAACACTTCTATAATATCCGTCGGCATGCTTGATGTGGTTGATGGGTTTGATGGGGTTGGTGTAGACATCTATTACCGAGTACGATTCTTCTGGGAGGATAGTTTCTCAATATCTTCTTCACACCTGATTACTACAATTTTATCATTATCTTCTTTACGAGCCATAATTTTGCAATCCTGGAACCAGATATATTTATAGTCCGGGAGTGTCTGTCTGGCTTTCCATAATAACATTTTGTTTGTTTTGGTGAGTGCACGACGCACAATCACTTGCGACGATGCTAATGTACCGGCTGGGACTTCTGGTAATAATTCCTCAGTTGTAATAGCGGTATTTCTAGAAGCGCGAACCCACTGGTCAGTGTGTTGTACTTCCCTCAACTCCATGTGAATTTGACCTTCTTTGCCAGCTCGACTACGAAGGCGTTTAATGTTAATTACTTGGTTCTTTTCGATGTTTAATTTAGTTGCCAACTTGTTTTTGATAGTATCCAGATTTTCGTTTGGAACAAGTGGGACCCCCGATACTTCAATGGTTTTTTCTAGTTTGCGCTGCTCGACTTCCTGGAGATGCTGTTCTATAGCAGACAATTTGAGCTCGAGATGAGTGTTTTTATTAGTGAGATGTAAATTTTTCCTTTCCAACTCTTTAATCTTTCCACTAAAAGCTTCCATGGTATCAGTAAGGTCATCGATCTTCTTACTGCAGAAGGTAATTGAGTCGTTTACCAAAGACATTTCTTTTTGTAAAACTTTCTTTACTTCGCTAGATATATTACGCATTAATTTTTCCATATCAATCGCAGTAGATTGTGTGCCGCTGACCACGTCTTCGTCTTCATCATCGTCCTCTGGAAAAACAAATGATTTACGCCGCGGGGATTCGCGGTGACATTCCTCACATGTCCACTCCAGGTTGTCCGCATTTCGGAGAGCAGCAAGCTGTTTCGAAGAAAGACTCGAACATAACTGATTAGCGTGTACAATTTTACCACATTTGTTGCATTCTAGTCCAGGAGACTTTTTTGTTATATTTTTTGCACAGGAATCGCATTTAGCCATAATTGTTATTAATTTGAATAAGTAGGTAGTTCGACACTTGTTTAAAATGAGCACGTACGTTCTTATCTCACGACCGGTTTGTGCGACAGTTTACGCGTCACTCAACGTGTGGACCGATATTGGCAAAATCGAAACTTCCAAAGTGACCAGAGGAAGGTGTACCGATACTGGGAGAAACCTGACCAATGTGTGATGGATGGGCGTGTACCGGACGCTGATGCCATGAATAATTTCTGGCGCAGCATCTGGTCTGTGCCCATCCAGCACACGGAGGGAGATTGGATGGATGTGGTGAGTAGAGAGAGTGAACCTATCGAAGCCATGGGAGTAGTTGTGATTAACCCCATAGATGTTAGATTTGCAATACGTTCGGCCCATAACTGGAAAAGTCCTGGACCGGATGGGTTGCATAACTTCTGGCTGAAGTGGTTTCGATGTTCACACTCTGTACTCGCCACACAATTTCAAGAAGCCCTCGAGCTTGGGTCTCTCCCAAGTTTCATGACGACTGGAGTCACCTTCCTGCTCCACAAATCTGGTAGTACCGCGGAAGCAAAGAACTACAGACCCATAACGTGCTTACCTACCTTCTACAAGCTCCTTACGTCCATTCTGACCGTAAAAATTAATGCGCACATAGTTGCAAATAATATTTTGGCTCCTGCTCAGAATGGATGTAGAGTTGGGTCCCGCGGTACTAAGGAGCTCCTCCTCATTGACATGACCATTAGCCAGCAGATCAGGCGCAGCAAGGGGAACCTCTCCGCTGCATGGATAGACTACAAGAAGGCCTATGATTCGGTGCCTCATACATGGCTGGAGAGGATCTTAGAGTTGTATAAAATTGATGCAACTTTGAGATCCTTCTTAGGTACATGCATGAGACAGTGGATCACAGTTCTTCGTCATCCAGGTAGCGGACGGGATCCCTCTGCTCCGCAAGATCTGATTCGCATAGAGCGGGGTATTTTCCAGGGCGACAGTCTGAGCCCCCTATGGTTCTGCCTGGCACTGAATCCTCTTAGTACTCTGCTAAAGGATTCAGGGCTAGGCTATCGACTTCGGAGAGAGGGTGGTATCGTTTCTCACCTGTTGTACATGGATGACCTCAAACTTTTCGCGCCGAGAAAACCAGATCTGCTGACTCTGTTGAATATCACACAGATATTCAGCAGTGCCATCAGCATGGAGTTCGGTGTCGAGAAGTGTGCGGTCATGCAAGTACGGCGGGGGAAAGTTGTAAATACTACAAACTTACAGCTTTCCGATACGATATCCCTCAGATCTCTTTCCGATATCGAAACCTACAAATATCTCGGTATATCAGAAGCGTTAGGTATAGTAGACAGAGACATAAAACAGTCGGTGAAGGAGCGATTCTTTTGTCGCCTGACTAAAGTACTCAATAGTCTTTTGTCGGGTGGTAACAAGGTTCGTGCCTTCAACGGCTGGGTTATGCCTCTGCTTATATATACCTTTGGCATATTGAGATGGACTCAAACTGAACTTGACGCCCTTGACTGTAAGGTTCGTCAACTTCTTACGACACACAGAATGCGACATCCACGTTCGTCGGTGATGAGGATGTACATCCCGCGGAAATGTGGAGGTCGGGGCTTTTTAAATGCCAAGACCCTCCATAACCGCGAGGTGTGCAACCTCAGAGAATACTTCCTCCATGCCGACAGTGAGATGCATCGTGATGTCGTAGCAGTTGATAAGAACCTTACCCCGCTCTCACTGGCTAAGGAGAACTGGCACAAACCTATGGTGCTGAGTGCCCTCGACCGCAAGATCGTATGGGAGAGTAAGGAGCTGCACGGACGGTTCTACAAAGCCCTTATAGGGCCTGATGTAGACCTACTCGCATCCGTGAACTGGCTACGTTTCGGTGACCTCTTTGGGGAAACCGAAGGTTTTATCTGTGCGATTATGGATGAGGTAATAAAGACGAACAACTACCGAAAGTATTTCATGAAGGATGGAACCGTTGACATTTGCAGAGCTTGTCATCGTCCCGGTGAATCCCTCAGACATATACTTTCGGGTTGTTCGCACCTCGCTAACACTGAATACTTGCACAGACACAATCACGTAGCCAAGATCATCCATCAGCAGCTTGCTCTCCAATACGACCTTGTCGGCCCAGAGGTTCCGTACTATAAGTATGCACCGGTGCCAGTTCTCGAAAATGGTCGTGCTACGCTCTACTGGGACCGCTCTATCATCACGGACAGGACTATTCTAGCGAATAAACCTGATATCGTCCTGGTAGACCGGTCGGAACGCCGGGCGATACTTGTTGACATCACCATCCCACACGACGCTAATCTCGTGAAGGCCGAGAAGGACAAGCTTAGCAAGTACCTTGACCTGTTCCACGAGATTACCGCTATGTGGGATGTCGACTCAACAATTATCGTTCCGATAGTCGTTTCAGTGAACGGTCTGATAGCGAAGAGCCTTGACCAATATCTTAAGAGGCTCTCGCTAGGCAGCTGGATCAAGGGTCAGATACAGAAGGCGGCTCTCCTGGACTCGGCACGCATTGTGCGGAGGTTCCTTTCTCTGCAGCCCTAGCCACCGTCCGTTTGAGCCCTGCCCCGCGGTCGATGGTCTCCCGTTTTGATACATTTTTTACTATAATGTTTTTGATAGTTATTTATGTACATAAGTAGTATTAAGTTTAATTATAGTAAAAAATGTATTTTAGATGAGTTTACAATAAAATAAAGTGTCATAAAAAAAAAAAAAAAAAAAAAAAAAAAACTTCACCGCTGACACACGCTTTTTCTCTAATATTTTACCAAAATTTATTTTATATTGCTTTTCCCGATTCATACCGTATCCTCAACAGTTTTAAACCAGTAATACAACCTATTTTCATTTTATTTTTGACATAAAGGCACAAATGCCACAATGAAAAAACCATCATAACATGTTGACCAGAGGAAAAGCACGAGCGGCTACATATGAAGCACACAAAACATCTGCGCCTGTGCCGTCAAGCTCCACATCGTCGTCCGGGGATGAGGTATTCGCCACCCCCCCGGACACCAGCGCGTCGAGCGACGAGAGCAGGCCGCCGTCGCCTCCGCCGTCGCGACCACCTGTGCGGCGTGGGCGGCCCCCGCTGTCGGCCGGCTTGGGGTCTGCGGGACAGTCTGCCCCGCGTCCGACCCCTGCCACCACCAGCAATGTGCGCATTCGCATGAAGTGGACAGAAGAAATAAATAAAAACGTCATGCGCGCATATTATAGGGCTACAGACGGAGGAACTAACCGCACCGCGTACATTGCCCGGATGCTGCCTCTGTTTCAGGTACTTGAACCAGCTGTAACTGTTACTGCACAACGGCTATCGGATCAGGTACGAGCCATCCAACGATTAAAATTGTTGGATGATTCGGTACTTGACCGGCTTCGCGCTGAAAGTCAAAGTGCTCAAGTAGCTGACCACTCGCAGCGGGTCCCGGCTGCCACGTCGACGGTTACGACAACTTCGATACCTGTGACGACGCAGCCGGACCCCGCTGCTGACGACGTCAACAACGAGAACACCAGCGTGACAAACCAGGTAAATGAGCAGTTGAGGAGGACTTTGGAGGATACGATTTTATCGTACCGGTCCGCACCTCTCGATGAAAGACCGCGTGTGCCACGCTTGCCCACTCACAGACGAAACTTGGCTCTAATGGAGGCCTTGAATCCTTTGCTGGATAAGGAATCTAGAGACTAGCGAAGGTCTAGCCGATACCCATTCGATCCTTTACTGCGGAGCCGTGGCTGCGTGTCGTGTTGCTCGTGTCAAGTTCCCCAACTCCACGCGAGCACCACGACCTGTCAACCAAACTCCAGCTTGGCAAGTACGGATCGAACGGCGGATCGGTAAATTCAGGACCCTCATTGCAAAGCTAAGTTGCTTCAGAGGGGGCAATACCCGCCCTCGAGTGATGCGTTTTGTGACACAGGCCTTTTCTGGGACCGATATTCGGCCTCACGATTATATGGCCTGTGTCACAGGACGCATTGACTTTCTGAAGCAGAAAATCTCTGCATGGGCAAGCCGCATTCGTCGGTATCGAGAACGTGTGGACCGATATTGGCAGAATCGAAACTTCCAAAGTGACCAGAGGAAGGTGTACCGAAACTGGGAGAAACCTGACCAATGTGTGATGGACGGGCGTGTACCGGATGCGGATGCCATGAATAATTTCTGGCGCAGCATCTGGTCTGTGCCCATCCAACACACGGAGGGAGATTGGATGGATGTGGTGAGTAGAGAGTGTGAATCTATCGAAACCATGGGACCTGTAGAGATTAGCCCCATAGATGTCAGATTTGCAATCCGTTCGGCCCATAACTGGAAAAGTCCTGGATCGGACGGGTTGCATAACTTCTGGCTGAAGTGGTTTCGGTGTTCACACTCTGTACTCGCCACACAATTTCAAGAAGCCCTCGAGCTTGGGTCTCTCCCAAGTTTCATGACGACAGGAGTCACCTTCCTGCTCCACAAATCTGGTAGTACCGCGGAAGCAAATAACTACAGACCCATCACGTGCATACCTACCATTTACAAGCTCCTTACGTCCATTCTGAGCATAAAAATTAATGCGCACATAGTTGCAAATAATATTTTGGCTCCGGCTCAGAATGGGTGTAGGGTTGGGTCCCGCGGTACTAAGGAGCTCCTCCTCATTGACATGACCATTAGCCAGCAGATCAGGCGCAGCAAGGGGAACCTCTCCGCTGCATGGATAGACTACAAGAAGGCGTATGATTCAGTGCCTCATACATGGCTGGAGAGGATCTTATAGTTGTATAAAATTGATGCAACATTGAGATCCTTCTTAGGTACATGCATGAGACAGTGGATCACAGTTCTTCGTCATCCAGGTAGCGGACGGGATCCCTCTGCTCCGCAAGATCTGATTCGCATAGAGCGGGGTATTTTCCAGGGCGACAGTCTGAGTCCCCTATGGTTCTGCCTGGCACTGAATCCTCTTAGTACTCTGCTAAAGGATTCAGGGCTAGGCTATCGACTTCGTAGAGAGGGTGATATCGTTTCTCACCTGCTGTACATGGATGACCTCAAACTTTTTGCGCCAAGAAAACCAGAACTGCTGACTCTGTTGAATATCACACAGATATTCAGCAGTGCCATCAGCATGGAGTTCGGTGTCGAGAAGTGTGCGGTCATGCAAGTACGGCGGGGGAAAGTTGTAAATACTACAAACTTACAGCTTTCCGATACGATATCCCTCAGATCTCTTTCCGATATCGAAACCTACAAATATCTCGGTATGTCAGAAGCGTTAGGTATAGTAGACAGAGACATAAAACAGTCGGTGAAGGAGCGATTCTTTTGTCGCCTGACTAAAGTACTCAATAGTCTTTTGTCGGGTGGTAACAAGGTTCGAGCCTTCAACGGCTGGGTTATGCCTCTGCTCATTGAGATGGACTCAGACTGAACTTGACGCCCTTGACTGTAAGGTTCGTCAACTTCTTACGACACACAGAATGCGACATCCACGCTCGTCGGTAATGAGGATGTACATCCCGCGGAAATGTGGGGGCCGCGGCTTTTTAAATGCCAAGACCCTCCATAACCACGAGGTGTGCAAGCTCAGAGAATACTTCCTCCATGCCGACATTGAGATGCATCGTGATGTCGTAGCAGTTGACAAGAACCTTACCCCGCTCTCACTGGCTAAGGAGAACTGGCACAAACCTACGGTGCTGAGTGCCCTCGACCGCAAGTTGGTATGGGAGAGTAAGGAGCTGCACGGACGGTTCTATAAAGCCCTTACAGGGCCTGATGTAGACCTACTCGCATCCGTGAACTGGCTACGTTTCGGTGACCTCTTTGGGGAAACTGAAGGTTTTGTCTGTGCGATTATGGATGAGGTAATAAAGACGAACAACTACCGAAAGTATATCATGAAGGATGGAACCATTGACATTTGCAGAGCTTGTCATCGTCCCGGTGAATCCCTCAGACATATACTTTCGGGTTGTTCGCACCTCGCTAACACTGAATACTTGCACAGACATAACCAAGTAGCAAAGATCATCCATCAGCAGCTTGCTCTCCAATACGACCTTGTCGGTTCAGAGGTTCCGTACTATAAGTACGCACCGGTACCGGTTCTCGAAAATGGTTGTGCTACGCTCTACTGGGACCGCTCTATCATCACGGACAGGACTATTCTTGCGAATAAACCTGATATCGTCTTGGTAGACCGGTCGGAACGCCAGGCGATACTTGTTGACATCACCATCCCGCATGACGCTAATCTCGTGAAGGCCGAGAAGGACAAGCTTAGCAAGTACCTTGACTTGGCACACGAGATTACCGCTATGTGGGATGTCGACTCAACAATTATCGTTCCGATAGTCGTTTCAGTGAACGGTCTGATAGCGAAGAGCCTTGACCAATATCTTAAGAGGCTCTCGCTAGGCAGCTGGATCAAGGGTCAGATACAGAAGGCGGCTCTCCTGGACTCGGCACGCATTGTGCGGAGGTTCCTCTCTCTGCAGCCCTAGCCACCGACCGTTTGAGCCCTGCCCCGCGGTCGATGGTCTCCCGTTTTGATACATTTTTTACTATAACGTTTTTTATATTTATTTATGTACATAAGTAGTATTAAGTATAATAGTAAAAAATGTATTTTAGACGAGTTTACAATTAAATAAAGTGTCATAATAATAATATCTGATAATAATATCTAATAATTTATATCTGAAGTAAATAAATATTTTATCATCATCGAGATATTTATACTCTAGAGTGGAAAACGTGGAAAGAGTGGCTGCACCAAAACTCCGCGCACGCTGTCAATTGCGCGGTCTTTGAACACTTTTCAAGCGCTGCGAGACAAATGTTTGCATGTTCTGCAGATATTTGTCTCAGATCTGGGTGTTTTCTATGTATGATATGTATGTATCTACAAAAAAAATGTATATGTAGTATGTCAATCATGTGCTTCCCATAATACAAGCTCTGCTTAGTTTGGGGCTACCATGATGCTGTGTGATTACGTCCCGCATTATTTATTTATTTACTTTTCAAGCGAAATATGGTCTAAATTAGTGCAAATTTGGCCTTTTGAAGTTTATTTATGTCAAACACGCTTGGAACGTTTTTTGTTAAATTTCACTTGATGACCGTCTCTCTGTAGTGTTCTATATAATTATTTCGATGATTATCATCTATGAAATTATGAGTCAACTCGAACAAAATCTAGGAATCAACGGAAGCAATCCAGGGTTTTAAGAGCTGGCAGCGCATCAGTATTGCCTCTGGTAATGCAGGTGTCCATGGGCGGCGGTGACTACCTTCCATCAGGTAGCCCGCAAGTTCGTCTGCTAGCTTTGGCATAAAAAAAAAAAAAAAAAAGGGTACCAGGTACGGGTCTATTTTCTATTGAACCACTATATTAAACTATTCCAAAAGAGGACTATTTAACTTGCTCAGCACTATAAAAATAACAATAAACTTAATTAACTATAAAAATTAAAGTTTATGAACCAAATAAACCTTTAAAAATATTTTTAGTCAACCCTTTTAAAATAGCTGTAACGGCTTTTATAGGGGGCAATATTGGCCCAAGGCTAATGACCCACTCCGAGGGTAAGGGTACCTACCCTTTATCACCGGAAGCACCACTTACAGGTTTTGCCTTTAGATTTCTACCACAATAACAATATAAGCTATATTTAGGAACTATCTTTGGGATCCGGTATAAAATGAGTAGGAGACGTAACATAAATGACGTAACATATTATCATTCATAATACCAACCAATATCATGCATAGCCTTGTCATTAGGATTCCATAGAGTGTAAAAAGACTTCTATCGAAAATGAAAGGTGGTGTACAGGTGGTACCAAAACCCAGCCAAATAAAAAAATTGTTGTCAGAAAAAAATTACAACAGCAAAAAACAATGTTGCAAGATTTCAAACCTGAGTGGACTGCTTGCTGCTTGCATAAAATAGTTTTTTTTTTATATTTATTTTTTGCGTATTTAAATGACTTAGGTAGATATGATGTTATAAGTTTATCACTTCTCTTGCTCAAAAAGCGTATCATAGTAGTGTAGCTTAGCGGGCCTAAAACTCGAGTTTAATACCTCGGGCTAAAAAGTACTTTCTTTTTAATTTTTGTCTAAAATCATCAGCCCGTACAAAGCATTCGTTCTCTTACATAAAAACTCGACTTCTTGGTGCTCCGTAAATATTTTTTTTTTGAAAATAGAACCGTCTTGTTGATGTTTTATGAAGGTTGATTAATTTTTAATAAAATTTCTGAAAATTGTCTAATTTTGAATTGTTTTATTTTCTCGCAATCGAAGTGAAAAGTAGAGTGTTTTACTCGGGCCAAAACCATCCATTATAACTCGGTCTTGTCATCCTCCCTCGCTACGCTCGGGAGTATAACAACCTCGTATATAATGGGATGGTTTAGTCCCTTGTAAAAAAATCTACAATTACATGTGTACGTAACTAGAAAAAAAACTAGACGCGACGTAGATAAGTAAAAAAAAAACTTATTTTTGAAAAATACTTTTTTTTTTTCGCTAATTAAGTTTAGAATCACGGTCTGATTGCAACCTCCCAGTTTTTTGTTTTAGTCTTTTTACAACCTGTATATTCTATGTGCCTGTGCCTTGAATTTGAGGTAGCACACCATAGTACCACATCACTCAGACTCATCCAATACCTTTATTTACCCTACGGGAATCAAACCTGCCGCCTCTTGTACAGACAGCGTCAGAGTCTGGTAACCCCCCTAGTTAACGTTAGTAGGTTCAAACCGTCGCTGTGTCGGTCGTGGATCTCGAACTTTTTGCACAAATGTGTTTTATAAACCTTCTCCTCCTTGCTTAGGGATATTTAATTTCGTCTATATATCTATATGAGACGATGGAGTGGCGGTTACAACACTCGACATTAACTTTACGTTATAAGAGTACTGAGTTCAAATCCCTCAATGGCTAAATGTATTTTTGTTTTTTTTTATTTTCCTTACTAACACAATGGACTACTTTTTAAGTGTAGTAGGTAAGTTACCTAGTTATTTAAATTCAGGTAAAATAATAAAACAATTTTCAAAAGTTATAACAAATTTATTAAAACACCATTTAACATAACGCAATATAAATAGTTATTACTTATTTTTTAGAATTTTCAATAATGTTTTAAATGATAGAATAATACTTAATTTACTCATATAAGATTAACGAGTGAACAAACATGTTAACATTGGAACAGGTTATACTTGCCGTATAAAATCCAATAAACAATTTAGATCACTCGCAAATACTTACTCTGGTATTTTATCTATTATTGAAAACATTATATATCTGAATATTTGTTAAGACCGAATGGGATGGATGTCTTTCACTTAAAATAATTTGTCAAAGCCTTCTTTTCATTTGGGTAACCAAAGTCCGCCCAAAACCACTACGACGCATCAGTTCTTAGGACCTCCTGTTGCAGGTGGACAACACTTCACTCGTGTCCCAATTAGGACAAATTGACCCCACATATGCTCACACATTCTCCACATATTTAAATCTGGACTTTTAGATGACCATTGCTGTGGTGATTATGCCCGTCTGAGAAGCGAGCCAATTGGTCAGAATTCACGAACGATGGACCACGCAGTTATCATGAACTAAATACACTGTTCCTTCTGGACGCTTATCCACTGCTTGCACTGTTAACAGCATTGTTTCTTGCAAAACTGGCCAATTATGCGTCCACTCACTTCAACAATTTCTCCTGGTCCCATTGATGACATCCATCACCAAAACCCTGAAAATAAAAACACAATATTATAAACGTATGACTGTGTTTATATAATATAAAAGGGAATAGGTTGACTAAGCACATTGTTTACGATAGTCCTACTTATAATTGTCATACCACTTACCTAATGTTATTCTGCCATTTCCTCTTACATTTGATGGGTTGTAGCGTTCCGAAATGTTATTTTGCAAAACGCACTCTTTAGCTCAATTTTTCGGCTGTTATGTATGCACAATTATTTTTCATAAACAAAATCAATGACACACCCAAGACGAAACAAGTAACCTTTTGTTCTGAACTATCATTTAATACACAACTACCCTCAATAGTCCAGTGCTGCACAGAATAATTTTAAGTAGTTGCGCACTACCGTGATATAAAAAAATGAAAAAGTTACTAGCTGACGCATCCATTCATACCTAGACAAAATAATAAACGTATAATGTAACTTAAAATTTCGTCGTAATTGCCAACCGCTACGATAGCTCAGTTGGTTAGAGCGTCTTATCATAAACTGGTGTGAATAAATTGCTGGTTCGATCCCCCAGCCAAGTATAAATATTTTTGTATAAGATTTTGGCCATTTCAATATGGTAGCCTCCACGGCAGCAGTTTAAATTTATACTTGAAAGGGGTATACCAGATCGTGACGCTGTGTCTTAAGCCAGCTATTTGTCTGTATGGCTAAAATCAAAATCAACTTCGTAACGCGACCAAACACAGAAAAATTGGCAAGAAACTCTGCTTGGCTTATATTTTTTTAAAGTCTTGTTTTTTACTAAGTTTATTATTAACTATTACATTGTTTTTGATGGAGTTGGAGACAGTTTCATCCCAAGCTTTTTTGTCATCTAAATAATCAGAAATTTTAGAATATCCTTTATTACAGAGGTAACCTTTAACAATATTTTCGAATATGGTAGAGGGTGTGTTGTGGTGTGGTAGTACCTGCGTAGATTCAGCTGGGTCGAGTAGGTGGTCCGGGTGAATGAAGAATCCAGATTACACAAGGAAAGTTTATTATATACACAGATAGTTTACAGCAAGCACGGCACAGGAAGAACACACGTCACATAGTTCAGAAAAGTAGATTTGGAAGGAGCACAGATAAGTAGAAGAAGATAGCAGAGATAGACACGCAAGCGTACGAGGCGAGAGGTATGTACAGAGCGGAGGTCGCGCGACACGGGTGTCTCGTCCAGAGGCTGTAGCGGACTGGTTTCGATCGCCGACCGGCGAACGAACTCACGCGCAGGAATGCGGGCCGCGACCGGTTGTTTCCATGGCACACGGCAAGCTCGTGGAGTAAATGGTGCGACGGCAAAGTATCGTGAGTATGGACGTTTATTAATATATGATAGAATAAACTAAATATAATGTGACTAGGTATATGGTAAGTATATAAATAGGTAAGTAGGTAGGTAATACTTGATAAATAAATGTAAATACTGACGATAGGTAGGTAGGATAATAAACTACTTAAATAATGAAGATATCTACAGGAAGGAATAGATAGGAATAGGTAGATAGTAGTAGGTAGCAATAGGTAGCCTACATCACTCCCCTCCAGAGACCGTCACTACGGTTGATAGTAGTCAGGAAATCGAACTATGCGACCAGAGCGAGTTCTTTTGACGTCTTCCTGAACAGGGGCATCCAACCGCGCGGGAGGAGGTTCGGGTAAAGGGGTAGGAGTGGAGGTGGGAGTTGGAACGGGAGTAGGGATAGGGTTTGTGGGTGTAGGAGATGGGTCTACGAGTAGGTAGGCCGGCTTAAGGCGGTCTATAGATACTGTGACACTCTTGCCTTTGACCAATATCTTAAAAACCTTATCACTACGTTCGAGCACTTCATATGGACCGGTGTATGGAGGTTGCAATGAGCCTCGTAATGCATCGTCCCTTAGAAAGACATGGCTCGAAGAGTTCAGTTCTTTATAGATAAAGACTTTGCCTTTGCTATGACGTGCTGCGGGAGTTGGGCGAAGCTTCGCCGCGAAGTGGCGTAGGCGAGTGGTGAAATCCGAAATGTCGGTGGATTCGGGTTCGATCACCTGGTAGAATTCTCCAGGGAGACGTAGTGGCTCGCCATAAACCAGCTCAGCGGATGAAGCTCGCAGGTCGTCTTTGAAAGAGGACCTGATGCCTAAGAGCACTAGGGGTAAGGTGTCAACCCAATTGCAGTCGGCGTGGCACATTATGGCCGCTTTCAGCTGACGGTGAAAGCGCTCGACTAAGCCGTTACAAGCCGGGTGATACGCGGTCGTTCGACGATGTTTGAATCCTATCATTTTTCCGAGATATTGGAAAAGTGCGGATTCAAACTGTCGACCACGATCAGTGACGATATCCGTTGGACATCCAAATCTGGATATCCACGATATCAGCGCCTTTCCGACTGTTTCGGCTGTCATGTCGACCATGGGTGTGACTTCAGGCCATCGGGTGAACCGGTCTACTGCTGTGAAACAGTAGCGGTAGCCTTGAGATGGTGGAAGGGGGCCAACAATGTCCACATGGACGAAAGCAAAGCGACTGCGGGGTAAATCGAACGTGCCTAATGGTGCGGACACGTGGCGGTTTACCTTGGCACGTTGACAAGCCAAGCATTTCCGTGACCAATCTCGACACTCTTTGCGCATCCCGGGCCACACAAACCGCTCGGCTACCAGCTTTGTGGTTGCCTTGGCGCCTGGATGGCTAAGACTGTGCAAGCTGTCGAAAATTTGCTTTCGCATGGGTCTTGTCACGAACGGTCTTGGTGTCGGAGTGCTTACGTCGCAATAAATCTCTAGGTTGGTGTTAGGGATCCTGAGCTTCTTGAGGCGGAGTGAGAAATCACCACCAAGAAAATGGAGAAGCTCTTGATCGACAGCTTGAGATTGAGCGAGTAAGTCATAATCGATTGGCATCTGCAGTTCGTCAACACGTGATAACGTATCGGCTACGACGTTGTTTTTGCCAGAAATGTGTCGAATATCGGTTGTGAACTGCGAGATGTAATCGAGATGACGATACTGACGAGGCGAACAGTTGGCTTTCCGTTCGTGAAAAGCGAAAGTGATCGGCTTGTGGTCAGTGTACACCACGAAATGCCTGGCCTCCAACATGTGCCGAAAGTATTTGATACTTTCGTATATGGCCAAGAGTTCGCGGTCGTAGGGTGAATATTTTTGTTGGAAAGGGCTAAATTTTCGCGAGAAAAACGCAAGAGGTTGCCATTCACAGTCTTTAAGTTGTTGCACTACTGCACCCATCGCAAGGTCAGAGGCATCTGTTACCAGTGCGAGTTTGGCGTTGCAATCTGGGTGTGAGAGTAGTGCAGCGTTAGACAGGCTTTCTTTACATTGGTCAAAGGCAAGAAGTGTGTCACCAGTGATGTTGACAGGATGGGATGCCTTGACGGAACCAGCGAGAAGAGCGTTCAAAGGGGCTTGTATCTTGGCAGCTTGAGGCAGGAAACGCCTATAAAAGTTAAGCATCCCTAAGAAACGTCTGAGCTGCTTGACTGTTTTTGGGACTGGGAATTCCTTAATGGCTTCGACTTTCGACTCGAGAGGCTTGGTACCGGTTTCGGAGATGCGGTAACCTAAGAAGGTAACCTCGTTGGCCCCGAAAACACATTTAGAGGTGTTGACGAGTATGCCGTAGTCCTTCATACGGGTAAAGAGCTGCTGGAGGTGGATTTCGTGCTGAGACTCATCTTGTGAATACACTAAAAAATCGTCCAAGTAGCAGTACACGAAATCGAGGCCTCTCGTCATCTCGTCAACAAACCTCTGAAACGTTTGGCCAGCGTTTCTCAAACCGAAAGACATGTACGGGCATTCATAGAGCCCAAACGGAGTCGTTATGGCCGTTTTCTTGATGTCCTCCTCGTAGACTGGAATCTGGTTGTAGGCTTTAACTAAATCTATTGTGGAAAAGACTTTGGATCCAGCAATACTTTGGGCAAAGTCATGGATATGCCTAATGGGATAGCGGTCTGGGATAGTCCGTGCGTTAAGCATCCTGTAGTCGCCACAAGGCCTCCAACCGTTGTCCTTCTTGGGTGCGAGGTGCAACGGTGAAGCCCAGGAGCTTTCGGAAGGACGTACGGTGCCGTTGGACAGCATGAGTTCGAATTCCTTCTTAGCTATCTGGAGCTTGTCGGGGGCGAGTCTGCAGGGAGGAGAAAATATGGGTGGGCCGGGTGTGGTTCTGATGTGGTGAACTGTCGTGTGCCTTGGGATCCACGGTGTACCTGAAGGGCGAGTAATCTCAGGAAACTTACTTAAAACTTCGTGGTACCTCGTGTCGCCCGACGAAACCTTTACAGAGCAGATATCAGTTACGGCAGTGGAAGCTACAACAGTCAAAGTAGTAGTGTTATCTATAAGGCGTTGATTACGTACATCTACCATTAAGTTATAAAAACTAAGGAAATCGACGCCAATTATGGGTTTAGTTACTTGAGCAACGGTAAAACGCCATGGAAAGCTACGTCTTAAGCCTAAGTTTAAATCTAGCTGGATATAGCCGAAAGTCTCAATGGGTGTTCCATTGGCCGCACATAAAGAAAAGTCTGTCTGCTTGGCTCGACGTTCGCGAAGCGCAGTGTAGGGGAAAACGCACAGGTCACTGCCGGTATCAACCAGGAACTGGGTATCCGTGCTGCGGTCGGTCACGAAGAGGCGACTTGATGAGGCTAGGCAATCGTCCGCCGCCATTAGCGACTGCCCGTGGAGTTTCCCGCCTTGTGAAAGTCACAAGGCTTGACGCAATGGTTGGCCTTGGCTCCGTGCCTGGAGTGATACCAGCATACGGGATACCTCTCGTAGTTGGAGCTCGATCTCGATCGGTGGCGTGAAGAAGAACGGCGGTGAGGTGGTCTCGAACGATCGGTGCGGTTGTAGGCGCGATCGTCGGAGCGGTCTCTGGAGCGGAAGGTCCGTGTGTGCTCGTCAAGCTTGAGCGCGAGGTGCTCGACCATCTTCCGCAGTTCTGCGATCTCGCTGGATGGGCCACTACTTACTGCTGCGGTGGATGAAGTGGTCGCGACGTTGCAAGGTGAGGTAATCTCTTGGATGCGGTCTGCTAGTTCCGATAGCTGTTCCAGGGAGTGGGTCGTCTGGGAAGCCAGCACTGTCTGGATGTTGTTGGGCAGGCGGTTACTCCAGATGGTCCGGATAAAGTCCTCGGGAACGGAAGGTCCAGCTAAGTCCTGCAGGTGGCGCAGGAACTGCGACGGTTTCCGGTCTCCGAGTTCTTCATGTGTCAGGAGCTGCTTCACCTTCCTCTCGTGCGAAGCGGAGAGACGACGGACAAGCTCGTTCTTGAGCTTCTCGTAACGATTATAGGCCGGAGGATTGATGATAATATCCTTCACGGCTTTCGCGTGCTGCAGATCCAAGTTGGTAATGACGTTACTGAATTTGTCGGCGTCGTCCGTAATTCCAAGGCTCTCAAACTGACCTTCCAACAGTGCAAACCACAATTCCGGGTCATCAGGACTAAATGGAGGAACTTTTATTTTCGCTCTGAAAAAGTCGGATGGTGCAGTGGACACGCGCACTTTTCTGCAAGCACGCGGTTTTGTGTTCACATTGCTGTGTTCGGGGCCATATTGTAACTCGCCGGGATCGCTTGATTCTGCGTCTTTATTCTCACTCATCTTGAGTTCGTATCCTTAGTCGGGTCACCAGTTATGGTAGAGGGTGTGTTGTGGTGTGGTAGTACCTGCGTAGATTCAGCTGGGTCGAGTAGGTGGTCCGGGTGAATGAAGAATCCAGATTACACAAGGAAAGTTTATTATATACACAGATAGTTTACAGCAAGCACGGCACAGGAAGAACACACGTCACATAGTTCAGAAAAGTAGATTTGGAAGGAGCACAGATAAGTAGAAGAAGATAGCAGAGATAGACACGCAAGCGTACGAGGCGAGAGGTATGTACAGAGCGGAGGTCGCGCGACACGGGTGTCTCGTCCAGAGGCTGTAGCGGACTGGTTTCGATCGCCGACCGGCGAACGAACTCACGCGCAGGAATGCGGGCCGCGACCGGTTGTTTCCATGGCACACGGCAAGCTCGTGGAGTAAATGGTGCGACGGCAAAGTATCGTGAGTATGGACGTTTATTAATATATGATAGAATAAACTAAATATAATGTGACTAGGTATATGGTAAGTATATAAATAGGTAAGTAGGTAGGTAATACTTGATAAATAAATGTAAATACTGACGATAGGTAGGTAGGATAATAAACTACTTAAATAATGAAGATATCTACAGGAAGGAATAGATAGGAATAGGTAGATAGTAGTAGGTAGCAATAGGTAGCCTACACGAATTTATTTACAGATAAATTAAGCATATAATTTGGGGTTTTGTTAATAAATCGTATACATTGCCCTTTAAAAGTTTGACCAACTTTATGGAGCCTTACAGTAGGAGCAGCTAGTTTATCTTTATTTTAGAGTTAACAATAAGATTGTCGCTATTTTTCTTAAACAATTTCTTATTTTTTCTGATATACATTACGTTTTCATATATGTATTGGCATGGAACTGTTATAATATTTATATCTTTAAACTTAGTTCTAATTGATTATCTGGGGCCCATATTATAAATTGCATGAACAGTCCTCTTCTAAAACACAAATATGGTGTTGATATCTGCAGCATTCCCCCACAACAAAATGCCGTACGACATAATGCTGTGGAAGTAGCTAAAATAAACCCGTTTAGCCGTTTCTACGTCGGTAAATTGACGGATCCTTTTGACTGCGTATGCTGCAGAACGAAGTCTGTTTGATAATCCATCTGTGTGAGCGCCCCATTGAAGCTTATTATCTAAGGTTATGCCTTAAAATACAGTAGTATCCACAAGATTTAAATCTTCATCTTTTATTTTAATGTTAGGTTTAACTTGTTTAACATTTGGTAAAATATATCACAAACATTTTGTTTTATTTCCGTACAGTAATCAATTGTTAACATCGAACCAGATAACAATTTTTGCTATTGCATTGTTTACGTCGTCAAAATTGGTCTACCGTCGCTTTAGTTTATATAAAAGAGACGTGTTGTCTGCAAACAATACAATTTCGTGGTTGTCCCTCACAAGTTGAGGTAGCTCGTTGATGTAAACTAAAAACAGGAATGGGCTGAGTATTGACCCTTGAGGTACACCCATCACCCTAAGGTTAAAGTTGTTATGTATATGTCATTATTTTTAACTGTTCACTGTAAGGCTCCATAAAGTTAGTTGATGTTTTAAAGGGTTTTTAACAAAATCCCAAATTACGTGATTAATTTATCTGAAAATAAATTAAAAAATATTGTTAAACGTAATCTCTGTAATGAAGCTTATTATAAAATATCTGATTATTTAGATGACCAAAAATCTTGGGATGAAACTGTCTCCAACTCCTTCAAAAACAATATAATAATTATTAGGAACAATGATGTTAAAAAAATAGATTTAAAAATTGACGATTCAAAGTGTACTTTAAGTGCCTCATGAATAAAGAGATTATTACTTGTACTTTTATTTTTATATCTAAAACCTTTTCCAATGCTTAGAAGAGTTCATATTTTCATATTTCAAGAATGCTCATTGATCACAATATGCCATAAGAACAAGTTTGGAAGGATAAGAAAAATATATTTATTCGCACAAAACTGTACACAAACACAATAAAAGTTAAACAGATACCTAACACATACACAGACATAATATACAACAAGAAAAAAAATGTTAAATAGGTGTATAGGCATAAGTAGGACGCCGCTGCTATTTACAGATCAGTACAAAAAGCTCTGAGCTCAGCATGTACTGCGAAATAATTTTCAGTGCTCATTTTATATTCAAGGCTTTTTTGTGATGAACAGAGAAAGAAACTACAAAAACAAGTAGGACTTTTAAAAGAAATAAACTGACTTCAAATAAATCACTTCTTACTTCTTGCTCTAAAGAATTTTGAAAATCGGTCCACAATTGACGGAGTTATCAGTGCACATACATAAAAAACGAAAAAAAAAAAACGGTTCCGACGAATTGAGAACCTCCTCCTTTTTGAAGTCGGTTAATAATAAATACTATGAGAGAAAAAAAATGTGGAATGGGTTCTTACACATTTCATTACCTACCTATCTACTGATTAATTTCAAATTTTTAATTTGTTTCCATTGTTTTAAAATTTATTTTATTATTTATTTATTTTATAGATGAGCACACTAGTGCTTAGATTTATATACCTAGTTAAGCAATTCTCATATATGTGAAACTGAACATGGTATGTTCTTTTAGAAAAATTATTACGTGTAAATAACGTATCTAAGAGTACACCACTGAACATTGATTACAAAGATATTAATAATGAATCATCAAAATTTTAAAACTAACGAGTCCTTGAAATAAATCAGGCGAAAGAAACTATCCTAAAACAGTTGATCGTAAATAACAAGCTAAGAGCTATCTCGAGAATGGGCGGAAAAATTGGAGAACCAGGCCGTAAGGTCCTAATGAAGGGCCAGCAAGAAATCATCATCAGTAGCCTGTAGAAGGGCACAGTACAGCTAAACACAGGCCATAGATTTCCATGACCACTTTCCCACTATAGATATCAAATGTCTTTTAAATTAAACATAATTTTTAAAAGTCACTTGATTTAAAGCTGAAGTGCCGAACCGATAACCGATATCGTAATGAAAAAGATATTTTGGTCACATAACCAAACAACTGGTCAAAAACAAAAGCCCTAGTTGGAAAAGCTTTGTTAGTTTTTGTGCAGTACAAAAAGGGGTAGGTACGCCCCGGAATCCAATATTAATTAAAAGTTTTCCACCGCGTCCGTGCTAAAATTAGATGCCCGCTCTGTTGTTTGTTGCTATTCGCCAAGAAATACGATAACGAAACATTGATTAAAGATCAATGGATATTGTTCATAAATAAATTACTTAATAGTAAAGAAAAACTGGGCAATACACAAAAAAACATTTAGGTACTATTTTAGCGTGTTGCCAGTCTGCCTTGTGTTTTCTTTTTGAATTTAATATTTTTATCTAACCTCTACACTTCGTCTTCACCTTCTTCTTCGTGTGAGCTGTGTCAAAGTTTTTAGGCCGCCCCAAGGCCTCCAACATGGCTTAACGACTGAAAAAGCCGGGACCAACAAGCCTTCTGAACAACGGAAGCGCTGAGACCTAATTTCCAATAAACGGTCACCCATACAAGTAGTGACCGGGCTAGTATTGCATTACTCAAATGATCGGGTAAGAACACAACGAGCCCCGCCACGAGCGCTTTTATCTCGGAACATTATTTTAACCACCAACATTGTGTCCCAACTGGCGGTAACGAGTTGATACCTTGTCATAGAAATAACTCAACAAATTGGATAAAGTAGGTCAAATAGATAGATAAACATTAATTTGGTTCTGCAGACATTCACACAATAAACATTGATAGACTATTTTATAATAAGCACAAAAGGTATACGATAAAGCATATTATAAGGTTAAAATAAACTCGAACATTTTCAAAAAGGTAAATAATTACTTAGAAATAATGGTATTATTTATGTGTTATATGTAACTTTGTGTGTGCTGCAGCACGACAAAAAGGCTTTGGCTCAGTAAAATGTTTGCTTTAATGCAAAAACAGTGATTTTCAACCTAAACATAAATAACGATGGGAATACATAGATGAAGGCAAGTGATACATTTAGCGAATAACAAAGGGTGTAGAGTAGCAGAATAAAGTGTAGGCCTGCGAATACAGACAATTATCCATCCCGAACCAATTAGAAGAACTGTATGAACAAATATACAACCTCCTACTTCTACTACATAATAGTTACTTATTCACTGAAGGTATGTCATAAACCTATTCACACTCCACGACACGAAAAAGCTCCGAATATTTATTAGTAGGTTTCGGAACGTCATAGTTTTGGTATCTCAGAATAATGACTAATGCTGCGTTCAAAACAGCTTGGGAAGCAGTCCGGCAAGCGGCCACGCGTTGTCCGGCCAAGCAAATGATCACAAGTAAACAACTAAACAGCCACAATCAGCCCGTTTACACGCTTGTGCTCGTTCTCGTGATCATTGGAAGCGTCATCATCATCATAATCATCAGCCTATAGCAGTCTACTAATGGAAAGGCCTCCCCTAATGAGCGCCATTGTGCCCTGTCCTGAGCTCGACGCATCCAGCTTCTACCAGCCTTTCGCAAATCATCACCCCACCTGGTCGAAGGGCGTCCTACTCTACGTTTTCCAAGTCGCGTAGTCTCCACTCAAGAACTCGTTTACCCCAACGGTTATCTCACTGAGTTCTTCGGCAGATATGGCCAGCCCACTGTCACTTCAGCTGCTGAAACAGTTCAGTTGGAAGCGTGTGAACACAATAGTAGTAGGTCAGAACAGGGGTCAATAGCGCTCATTTGGGAAGGCCTATATCCAGCAGTGGATTGCTATAGGCTGATGATGATGATGATGATAATGATAGTAGTAGCGTAAGATGGAATATTAATGTAGAATAACTAACTTCAAAGATGACACTACAGTTTTACGCGTACTTTGCTAAGTTGTAATTGGATATATAAAAATAATAATACACGATTAAAATGAATGACTACCTTAAACTATATAATTTTAAGTCAATGTGGGATTTCTGGAGATTATTAGTGTTCTAGTGTTCTGATTTTCCTATATTAGATATAAATGGTGATCGTGTGTTTGTTTTTACGCTTTCACGCCTTAATCCTGAAAATAGTTTTTTTTATATACTACTTGAAGATGGAACAACCACTTAACATCTGGTGGGCCATAAGTGGTAACCATTACCTATAACAAAGCATTGCATCGTAGATCACGTTTTTCCGGAACGTGCTCTACGATGCAACGCCCTGCGTCTATCAACTTGAGGCATGAAGATGATAAGCCTCTTGTGCCTTTAATTTTACCGGCATCCACACCCTTCAATCTGAAACACAGCACAGCTGCTTCACGGCAAAAATAGGCATGGTGGCAGTACTTCCCCGGACGAGCCATCCTCAAAGAACTCTAGTAGAGCTCCTTCTAAGAAAAAGTACTGTGTTCAAGGAATAGAAAATTAAGTTTTAACGCAACCGAAGTCAAGAGCAAAAGCTAGTATTTGATGTGTCGTGTCGTGAGTTTGAAAAGGCCGTAGCAGGCTGGACCGCCCCAGGCCATGTTTGCAGAGGCCGGATAGTGAAAATAATACCTTTGCGGATACCTCCTGTTGTGTCAACATGTACTTTGGTCTGTTTGCAGATGCTTTGGGCTCGGGGGGTATTCTTTGTGTTGGTTTAGTCCTAAATAGACTTTTTTGTTACTGGCCTCGTAGTTTTGATAGCGCCATTAATACAATAGAGACTACAAGGAGGCTACAAGGAAATATCTCGCAGGAAAAAATTTGGGCTTCGTCTTCGAAGTTAATGCAATAGTCTAAATAGTTGCAAGAAGTTATATTTACAATGTTTTGTTAGAACAGACTTTCTTTGGTTTCAGAGTTTGACAACGGCTGAAATTCATCCAACGTGATTCACTGACTGATCGAAAGAGTAAAATTTAAAACAAATATCTTCACGATTTTTCCCAATTAACTTCATCAAATCTTACACACTCGTAACTTCACACTTCTTATACACTAACACTTCAACAAATAGACTTAAATACTTAGATACTTAGTGACAGCTTCTTTAGTAATATATAGATCGATAAAAAAATTCCTGGTGTGTTTAGGTGTGTGTATGTATGTGTGTGTGAATGTCTTTATATACACATCTTCCTCTATTATTCTTCGTATACGTCGTCTACTGTAACTGTTATTTTAACTAAGGTTACACCTACTTACAACCACTTATAGTCTGGTTTTACGAACAACTCTTTCATCCTCCGCCAGGATAAAATAAAGTTTAAAACTACAATTAAAACTTGATCTGGATACTTAACAAGTTTTGTGAATATTTAGCTCGAATAAAATTAGAGTATTAACTTTTTAAGCACCTCTCAAAGGGCACTTAAACTTCAAAAACCAAATTCCTTAGCAAATATACATAAAAAAATTGGCAGACATAATTGAAAAAAAAACTTACTACAGTATAATAATTGGGTATTCAAATTTAAAAATTGCCACGAAAATTTTTTGGGGATAAGGTGTCCACGTATGTTCATTTCAAGCAGTTATTTTCAGAAATTATGATTACGATTATTCATTTATATCTAGCTTTTGCACGTACGAATACAACCAACTACCATGACACCAGCAATTAAATATAAATAAATAAATTTGGACATTATCAAACTGCATCTTCTAGCTCCAGCAAACCTTCTATTTTTGGAACTACGTAACTAAAACTACATAAATACATGATTAAATATGTATTATTATAATTACAAAACTTTTTTTTAAATAACATATTTATGAGACGTAGCAAATAGTCGAAACAAGAAAAATATTTGCAGATCATACAAAAGTTTGTCTCGCGACGGGAATCGAATCCGAAACCCTGCAACAAACAAAATCGCTGAATTTAATGAAATGAGGAGTCTTAAATATTTTTTAACACGTTATCTGCGGGCCGAGCACGTCCTGCGTAAGGTACGACGGTGTTCCATTCGGCACACAAAATTACGTGTATTTTATGTAAGTTTATATTGTTGTATACTTAAAGGGGAGTTGTACACAACTTACACTGCAATGTTTCCAGATGCTTAGAAATATGTTTATGTCTTCTTTACTATTTTTTTTATATTCTATGTTCTAACAGTCTTTGTGTTTCTAACGTACTTATACTTATTGACGTACGTCAATCAAGATATCATATGAGTATTAGTTTATATGTAATTGGGATTGTTCAATCTATTTTATTAAATTCAACTGTCATATACAAAATTAATTTATATTCTAAACGTAACATTATTAATATTGCACAAATTAAAAATTCAATAAATATTAATATTGTGGATCTTCATTCCCAAAACTTAAAAACAGTTCATATTGTGTGTTGTCGCATTCAATGTTTATATTCGTTGTATTTTTTTGTATTAGTTTTTCTTTTTAAATACGAGTTCGCATACTTTTGACTATGTTGTCTATTTATACACACAAAATTTTAGATAATAGGATTTGTATTTCCAGGAAAAAATACAAAAAATTATGTATTGAGAAATCAATTTTCACGATACTCTCCATACAAATCGCCAATTTTATAGGTATGGACCTAATAGTATAGTTCATTTGACATATTTCCCTTCCCTATATCGCTCACCCTCTATTTCTATTCAGCGCGTTTTGTAACAAGCGCCTCCGCGTTCCGATTGTCCATTTCACGCCTATAAAACAATTGCGGGTGGGGAGGAATTTATTTATACGGGAACGCGGGAATCTCTCGAGTGAATTGTCTCGCACAGGCGTGCGAGGCTGCGAGGGTGTAAATGATACCTCTAGGTTACATTTTATCGTATTCGATAAAAGTCTGCGAAAATTCCATGTATGTTTTATGAAGACTATTTTTTTATAGATAGAAGTAAGTAATATTGGAGAGTTTGTGGACACTTTCTTGAAGTCTCTTTGGAGTACACGTACTTTGGGAAAATTTTGCAGTTATGTAGAAACAACTTTAAGAAGAAGGCCAAGAGGAGGATTCAATCAGTGCGTCCTACCTGTCATGACAAATGTGGACACTCACAGTGCGGCTAGTTCACCAGTTGAAAGTTTTTCAGCTACTTATGGAACGAGCTAAGCTTGGAATAATAAAATCCGACTATCCATCAGGGAACTAAATTTGTTGACACAGGTCAGAGAATTAGCAAAGTGAAGTGGCCGTGGGCTGGCCATATCTGCCAAATAACCAACAACCGTTGAGGTAAACGAACTCTTGAGTGCACACCGCGGGTTGGCAAACGTAGTGTAGGACGGCTCTCCGGCCAGGTGGAGTGACGCTTTGTGAAAGGCTGCTGGTAGAAGCTGAATACGTGGAGATCAGGACAATGGCGCTCATTGTCCTATCTGTAGCAGTGGACTGCTATAAGCTGATGATGATGATGTACAGTTTATTCTGAGACAGATTTTTTCTAAATAAAATTGCAAATTATACGACTATAAAACAACTTTAACTTTGGACGCTACTACAGCATCTGCAGCTTCGATCTTCGTATATTTCTTAAAGAAATTATATAATTATATTTTTTATAATATTTAATATAATTATATATATTTCTTAAAGAAGATAAGACAGAAAATCTAAGTAAGCCTACTATATGAAAACTGCTACGCCGAAGCGTTTTGGCGGAGTTTTAGACAAGAGGCTTTTGGATAGTGAAAAATCCTTCGTATATTTGATCGAAGAACTGCAGTAATATATAAATAACACAACGATGCACACGACAAGGGTGTAAAAATGAAAACAGCGTTCTACGTTCACTCTAACAACGATTATCATGGAACGCAAAATCATTTATCAAACATTTGTTCCAGCTATCGCTACGAGGTGATAGTGGTGTCCATATTGTCCAAATTGAAAAGGTAGGTCCATACTTGTGATATTTCATAGTACATGGTCGGAGTTTTTAGGTCGTCCAAACGCCTCCAGCATGGCTAAACTTGGTCACTAGCTATACGAAGAAGATGAAGATGGTATATGGTTTGTGACCGTGTCAACTTAACCCTAACAATCCACATTTAGCGTAACATGTCCTGAAGCGATGCCACATAATCCGGTTCGTTGCCTTTTCATAAGTGTGGACCCACCTTTAGTGTCATAAAAGGCAACCCAATGGATTACACCTGGGGATAACAGGAGCATCTACTTTAATAACACTGTGAACCTCCGAAATAAAAAAAAAATATTGGTGGAGATTAACACACAACATCATCAAGCCCATAACTAAGCCGAGCTTAAAGCATGGAATATTATTATAATGTTTAGTAAGGGAGAGTTGGAAGCGGACTGCTTTAACCTCGCTATATAGGCTCAATAGAGACCTAGTGCGAGGGACAGAGCTAAGCTGAGGTACATTTTTTTTACATAACATAAGTGTACCTACTGTGTTCGTACCTACTAAAGTTAAAGTTATGTAGTTACCGACCAGATAAAGGAAACATCTGGATAAACAATTTATTTATTGTATGATAGCTTGTTTTATGCGACCCACATGAAGGATATACTACTTAGAAACATATTTTTTGTAAATACATAAATAGAAAACATCCTGATCCGAGACAAATATTTACGGATGATCAAAACATTTGGGAAACAAACCCGCAATCTTTGACAGTCAAGGTTCACCCAAGAAATTCCACGAAGAACGGTTCTGAGCTATCCACCAAATACCTGCAATCTTGACGATGTTGTCGCTCCATCTGGTGGAGGGCCTCCCTACACGTTGTCTTCCAGATCGCGGTCGCCATTCGAGAACCTTTATTCCCGATCAGAATGAAGAATGAGCATGTACTTGGTGGACTCTAATGCTAGGATTACACAATTATTAAAAAAAACAGAACCAAAACAGAGTGATCATTGTTTCCAGCACCAATTGACACACATTGCTATGAACAAACAATAGGAATTGCTACTGGCTTGTTTCAATTACCAGCTAGAAATACAAAACAGTGAGTTGTTTCAGAGTCCTAGAAACAAGTAGTTAGTTCCAGAGGAATGGGCGGCACACGTGCAGTTCTATTAGCTAACTTTTATTCATTTGTGACGAACAACAAACAGCCAGCGGTGAGGAAGGACAAAGTAAAATTGTGACCAGTGTTTCATCTTCGAAATTCAGGGTTTATCTACACTTTGATATATTTTTACAAAAAAATATAAAAACAACTTTAAAAATGTATTAAATAATACTTTTCTGAATATCTTTTCGAGCGCAAATGCACGAATTACTATAAATTGAAATTTTCAAGAATTATGACTGATACTTTCCAAATATAGGCACACTTAAATAGCGATTTGGGTATTTTTATAGAGAAGAGAAATATGACATAGTTGTGTGTCTGGATTTTGTTTTTACTAGTCACTTGGTCGGGAGAATGGAGCGTGTTCAGAGCTCGTCGCGTTTGTCTGTTTGTTTGCCACGACGGAAACGAAGCTCTTCGGCTCATGTAGATGAGAGCAGTGCGAGTCATGGGATGTGGCGGATTTAGCCGTATACTTAAATTTGTTTCCGCAGCTAACGTGTTAATTTAAAAACATTGACACGTATGTAATATATCAGCAAGGTGAATGTGTTTTGGTACCACGTAATACATAAAAGTACTTTGTTCGCTAACGTTAAAAAAATGACCTAGCTAAGCGATAAAAAATATGGGATCAATGTCTAAACCTGGGTGCCTAGTGCGAGTTTTTTACCAGCTCGATCGCTTTTGCGTTTACGGAAATTTGTATGGAAAGGAGTCAGTGCCACGCGTTTTTCACTAGATGGCGCTACCTCGATTCCATATAAATTTGCGTAAACGCAAACGTGATCGAGCTGGTAAAAAACTCGCACTAGGCCCCCTGATTTTTAAAGAAGTCACATCCACAATATTTGTCAGGTAACCAATCAAACAGTTTTAAATAATAAACAGTGATACTAAGTACAATCAAGTAATTTGGCAATCTGTCGTTTTAACAACTGTTTGTTTGTTATTTGGAAAATTTGACAACTTGATATTTTATCTACAGGCCTCATTTACTAACTAAGTTGCACACATAAATTATAAATACCGGTCCTGTTTTTAGTATAATAAGAAAATTTTAAAAAATAGAATTTTTCCCTCTCATCCCTATAAAGGTTGACAAATGAAAAATTAAAATTAGTCCGTTATTTACATTGTGAAAAAATATTGGATACGTGTTTTTCTTTTGTAAATTAAATAAAAAATGACACAAAGTTATAGTGCGTTGACATTCCGCGTGACGTCACGGCTTAGTACATTTATGATGTCACGAGCCCCCACTCCCGAACTTTGACGCTCTGTACCTCCGTCAATTTTTATTTATTTGGTAAATAAAAAAATAGGGTTCTAATATTTTTTGTTTATCTACCTGACGGACTTACTAGATTTTTAGCCAGTCGTCAACCCTATAGAAGGTCGGTCATTTCAGACCTGACTTTAAATGGAAGCGACTAAAAATGATAATTATGTCAAAATATTCTTTATATTGGAGTATTGAAATTATAACTCATAACTTTATCTATTAAAGCCAGAATACTTAGTATATTATTAATAAATATTGATTGCAGTACGTCCTATCATAACGTATCCTAACCTAAAAGTATAAAACAAATCCCTGCAAAATTCTCCTGCTTTAATAAAAAAAAAAATGAATTGCACATGATATCCTGCTATATGAACTATCAATTAAGATATAGGTTATTTCTAGACGCGACATTTTATGGTCAGGTTCAGGTCACAGGTTGTATGAAACTGATTGATGATTTCGTCAGATTAAATGTCATTGTTTGCTAATAAAAATCCGGTGTTTATTATTTCGGTGTGTAACTGAGTGAATAAATGAGATCTCTCGATATTTTAACGCCTTGGTAATTCTGACCTTAGACTACCTCGCTGAGGCAAATACAACAGGTCACAAGCGTCACGTTTAATTCAAAGTATGAAATATATCAAATTACTGAGTGTCTTAACGTATGGTAAGCTCATACATTAGCTACCGTTCAGGACTAGTTTACACTATCAAGCTAACGTTAGTCAATGCAGCATTGTTCTTCGCGAGATGACGGTTTTTCAGCCGGAAGGCTGTGGACTCGTGAACAACTTGCAGTTGGACTGTGCGAGTGTACTGTTCATTCAAATGGTAAATGGTCGAGTAAATAAAAAACTATACTATGCACATAATGAATTGCTTGCAATACGTGGCCATGTACTGAATATAATGTTTTGACTTGCTTCTGGCTAACCCTTACATGGTATCCTCAATTGATTTGCGTAAAGCAATATCAATGGGCAAAAATCATGGAGATGTTTGTTTGTTTTGTTCTTTTCAGAAAATTTGCAATTTTGATTTGTCATATTTTTATGCAATAACTACGAGTATATAGAGCAGAGGTTCCCAAACTATTATAGACCTCTTTCAAAATTTTACTGGTTTCGGTCGAACCCAGCTGCAACATTTCTTTCATATTTCCAAAACTGTGAAGATAAGATCTAACGATAGAAATTCGCGTGCTGCCTGCTAGGGTTGGAAACCCTAAATTTGGGGTGTTATAAAGAAAAAAAAATACATTTACAAGATGTACATTTTCTTGTTTTGTATTCAATAAAATATATCAATAACAGACTTAATATTAACATTTAACATTGATAGGTAAAGCCAAGCCAACATTTTTGTTCTTTACAATCGAAACCAAAAACATTTTCATGGTCCCTCACTTAAAATATGTGAACCCCCATTTTTCACCACGCCAGCGTAAACCCCCCTGAATCTTCCGTGGACCACTTTGGGAATCAGTGATATAGAGAGATAATATGGCGGTTCTGACCAGTATTGCAACTGATGGACCCGTTAGACGAACTAATGTCAAATACTTGTTGTTTCTACGATGGGAAGGCAATAAAACTGAAAAAATAGGGATAAATTCACCCACGGTCAAACTAGACATAGCCTGTACCTATTATTTGTTCTGTGCCTGTACATACTACATATACCAAAGACTGATATGCACACCTAAATACAATAAGCTTTACATTTTAACTCAAATATAGAAGATTCAATATTGCGTAAAGATCAAATTCTGATTAAAATTACTAATATTTGTATTATCGTCAGCAAACGTTTGCGCTCAAATACGATAATGATCAAACATAAAATTAGTCGAGTGAATTCACCGGCAAACATCAATAAATGAATATATCTAACAGAAAAATGTTCGGTGAATGAAAATCACCCAATCTTTACTCCGAATGCAGATCTATATCTATATTTGTATTAATATAGGAGGTAAAAAACAATGAAAAATAAATACTAGGCCAAGTACCATCCACATCAAGTAAATATTCCATGTAACCGAACTAAGCGCTTCCAAATATCATTTATAATTCACACTGCTAAAATCAAACTCTGGCTAAAATATGGAATCAGCTGCCAGCGTCTGTTTTTCCATCGATTTACGCCCCTAAAGGCTTCAAAATAGAGTTAATAGGTATCTTTTGGGTAACCCCGCCCCATCGTTGACCTCATCCTTGCCCACGGAAACCTCGAGGTCAAGAGCATATAAATAAATAAAAGAATAAATTAAAAAAAAAAACTAGGTACAGACCACGCATATAGGAAAAAGTAAGGGAAGGGTGCTGTAAATATTATGATTGTGTAGAGAGAGAACGCTTGAGTTGTCGTTTTCATTTGAACAACAACAACACCAGCCCCCTTCTGAACATATCTTATTAGTCCCTAATAAGAAAGGGAATTGATAAGAGTCAAGAAACGAGTTGCTTTGAATCATTGTGTTTCAATAAAATATTATGCAGTTTTCTTTGCCATTGTAAGCATTGTAAGAATTCTCACAATATTGCATCAAAGCGCTTTTATGCTCAACTCTTCAACCATTGTATAAGGATCTATTTTTTACAGAGATTGATGCTGGGAATAGCGTTCTGGAGAGAGCTTAAAGAAAATAAAATATAGCATCAATAAGAGACGTATTATTATAGTAAAATGAAGTGATAGTAGGTACTAACCTACTAAGGTAAAATAGTATGTCGCCAAAGAAATATCTCCTTAAGGAAAACCTATTTATTCACGAAAAGGCTTTATTGAAATTTTCTGACTATTATTCTCAAGGTACAACACATAATCCAGCTCCAGGACGAAAGAAGGCCTATCGCCCACATAGGCCTACTTTAGATATTACAACTCACCTCGATTGTGCCCTAGTCTAAACCAGGTGCCGCCCACGGTCTTCCTGATATTGTCGACCTACGTCGCTGATGGACGTCCCTTAATATTATTGTTAGTTGTATGGGTATTTTAGTGTGTGTTTTTCTCTCTAAAATTTCCTTGTTAATGTTGCTGTCACAAATAAATGCCTTTTCTTTCCCTATTCTTATACTATGAAAAAAGTATTTGATTACGAATCTGGGTATATTTTTCTTAAATATATTTAATGCTAAGTGAATTAAAATCTGTTTTGCGAGGTTATTTCATTAATTAATAACCGACTATCAGCCACCACTCGGTCAGCGCTCTGGCCCAACTATCGCCACACCGTTTGCAAAGGTTAGACAATAATTAAATAAAAATATACCGATAATAACGTTTATAGGTTACCGTCTTCATACGTTATCATCGATATATTATGTTCGTTGATCACAATAAAAATTGTATTGTATTGCGGCATAGATAGGATCCGCAACTCAACGCTGCGATTAAGAACTGGTATAGCGGATATAGGCGACAAAAGTTCTAGACTGAAGTGGAATTGGGCGGGTCACGTGAGCCGTATGCACCCTGATAGATGGGCATCGATCGTCACCCAATGGTTACCTGCAGATGGGCGAAGGCGCCGGGGCAGGCCTCGGAAGCGCTGGCGTGACGACATCGATGCCTTTCGTGCTAACTGGTGGGAGGCAGCAAGCGATCATAAGTCTTGGAAGGAGATGGGGGAGACCTTTGCCCAGCAGTGGGACAGTATAGGTTAATAAAAAAAAAAAAAAAAAAATTGCGGCATAGCGCAGCCCAATGCGTGTGTGTGTGTGTGTGTGTGTGTGTGTCTGTGTGTGTGTGTGTGTGTGTGTGTGTGTGTGTGTGTGTATGTGTATTGTATTTATTTATTCATCAAAGAGTAATAGTAACGTTTATTTATAGGAACACTTTAAACACAAACACAGGTTTGTCTAAGTAATTCTAAATACCTACAACACGTGCAAAATAACACTTTATGTAGGTAACTAAAACAGAAATTTAGATTGACAAAAGCACCTGGCTTACGACTAGCGCTGGATCAGGGCATTATCTAAAGAAGGCCTACATCTACCAAGCAGCAGATGGAAAACGGCTAATATGATAAACAATGATTTTAAGAAAGTCTAAATCTACCGTATCTTAAAAAGTAATCTCTTTCAGATTTATAAATGTAGTATAAAAACCTGTTTCATAAAGAAACCTAGCAAAAATACAGCAACCAAAATGTAAGTACCGAGTAACTATAAAATTCCCAAAAACAGTTGTGTAGTATTTCGTAAGCGTTGTTATTACTACGTCTCGGTAATATATGACGCCTGAATATATTTTTTCCGACACACGGCCCACATAAGTAAGCACGGTAAAGTTTTTTCAGTAAACACACTCCACAAACAAATATAAATGCTTTCCAGAATCATCGAACTAGTCGAGACTTCAACCCGTTCTATTCCTTCCCTTCATAGCTAATAGTGGTACTGGTCTGAATAACTCGACAATGACCTGCATTTCTGAAAAAAAAATAGTGACTACCTGTAGTAGGTATCACGAAATATTTTCATTCATGATTTTTATGTGCAATATTATGACGTGTAGTTTACAAAATAAAATCGCAAAAAACCGTTCTTACTAAGATTTATAGTAGATTTTTTTTAACCTTTTTAAGGCCTAACTCTAAATACTATAATTGATATTATAGATGGGATTTGAACTCGCATCTTTGCTTTGAGTCAGGTTTTTGAGACCTTATTTGTCCGTGGCTTCGTAGCGTTTTGAATGTTTTAAAATCAAAATCAAAAATCAAAATATTTTTTTTCAATAAGCACATACAGTACACTTTGAAACGTCAATTTTTAAAATTTGAATTTACACCAATTGGTAACGCGACCAAACAGAGAAGAATTGGCAAGAAACTTTGCTTGGCTTATAATTTTTTAAAGTCTTGTTTTTTAGTTTATTATTAACTATTACATTGTTTTTTTAAATTTCATGAGTCACGGATGCATTAGGCTGAATGGATAAATGCCATTTACTTTGTTACTGTTTGATATCTATATCGTGAGTTGAGCCCACATAAGTCAGAGAAGAGGGGGGAGTGGGGGAGTACCGACATAAGTGCATTTACATAATAGCTGCAATTTGGGAAGTGGGCCGAACCCCCTCGTACCAGTTTATTTATAGTTAACAACGGCTCTCCGCAATGTTGCCGTGTACTAGATTGCCCGACCTTCACAAGTCGTGATAATCTAGACTAGAGCAATCTAAGTCATGTTCAGAATGGTCAATGGGTGGTAGGCATTAGTCTTAATTATCATCATCATCATCATTTTGGCAATTTTCCGCCCACTGCAGGGCATAGGCCTCCCTTTTGATTATTCGTCTCGTTCTAATATCGTCGATTCATCTCGCCGGAGGATGTCCCCTACTTCTATGACCATCTCTCGGCCACCACTCGGGCAGCGCCTTAGTCCACTTTTCGTCACTCCGTCTAGCCAAGCGTCCTGCCCAACTTCACTTGAGCCCCAATATCCCCTCGCTGACATTATGGACTTTAGTCTGCTTACGTAACTATACCAACAAATAATAAGAGTCTCTCTCTTTTATGTCTTATAAGAAATGGTTTCCGGTCGGGTCATACAACATATTATTCTAAATTGCGAACACCGACGTGTCTGTAAACAATGTCAAGAGCACAAAGGGCGTACAAGTTTCTACCTTATAAGTTATTGTTGTGTATATTACTCCTATTAAAATCAAATTTAATTTCATGGTTTGTAAGCTTGTGTCGCATTTTCAGTAATCAGAGTCGAATCAAGGAGGAGGGGAGAAGCACGGGCTTTATATTAAAATCATAAATTCCTTTTATGCCCACAAAAAATCTAACGAGGCCTTAATAATAGCGGTTTGGGGTCACCATCCACTTAAGCCGAGCAATAAAAATTGTTCACATTTTTATCGTTAAGATATTAATCTTTTTGGGTAAGAAAATATTTTACAAAGAAACTGTTTACCCTATTTAGTTAGGTATACTTAGTTTTGGATAGTTTACTTTGTGGATGCTTAGCCGATGTATTCATAATCTGGAATTACCAGATTAGGATCGATTTGAACCCGGTGAATGAATGCGCGGCCTATCTAGGCCTTGTGCGAGCGGCCTACTTTAGAATACTATTGAATTCTCAATTGAATTCATTTTAATTTTAAAATGAAATCTTCATAGAAGATGCTACATTTAATTTACCAATATTGATGCTGGATCTCAAATCGTCATAATTATCATCATTAGCTAGTTGAAGAGCTAGTTAGTTTGTGTCTGCTAGATGAAATAGAATGAAATAGTGTTCAATTAAAAAACCCTTTTAACCTTTCTCGTCCTACTGCTGAACAAGGTCTCCCTAATAGACTTCCAGACATCTCTATCCCGAGCTATCTCTCACCCCTCTCTTTTGAAGGCAAAAGCATCGAGCCCGTCCTGCCAACGCATCCACTATCCCTAAGGTATCACTCAGGTAAACCTGCCGCTGTCCCTCAGGTATCCAGGCTGTGCTGATGGTCCCCCACCTATTAAAAGCCATCCGGCTGATGGCCCTATCCCATTTGAGCCTGTTTTACTAAATAGTTCATAAAACCCATGTGCATGAACATTCTAACGGTTGATTAAATATTTGATAAAACCAAGTCCTCTTTGACATTAGTCGTATTAGTATTTCGTCTATATCTCTCATTTTAATTGATAGTTAGCTCTAACTATCCAATGTATGTCGGTGCACACCAGCCTTAAACGATAATACTGCAAAATTGCGATCCTCAAAATGAATAACCGATGTGAGCCAGCTGTCGCCCGTGGTGCTCAGACGAGCAACAGATTGAGAGGTCTCTGATAGGCAAAGATTCAAAAAAAGACGTGTGGCACTCGGGGACTGCCACGGTAAAGCTATTGCATAGCATTTTGTATCAACTTATGCAATTATAATTATTTATTTATTTTATTTATGCAGTATTTCTTTGATATTAATTTACTCTTTTTGAGCGTGGTGATCGTCTCAATTCGTGCGAGCTTCGTAGAGTCGTACAATACGTCTAGTTGCACGCACACAAACACCGTGTCGAAGACTGCCGAAAAGAAACGACGTTAGACAATGCACGGCCTTCAAGCCACACCTCCGTGCCCGTCGGAGTGGGGAGCGTGAGGTTTTTTTTCGTTACGGAATTTCTGGATTCGGTCCCCGCGCTCAAGGCCCTCGATAGAAGCTATGCAATAGCTTAAAAGTAAGGAAAATCTTGAAACAAAACTTCTATCCGTATCTAAAGACCACAAAAGCAGCTGTGTCCGATCCGAAGTGGAAACTTTATCCTCCCTTTTCTATAAAAACCTTATTCAGTTAATAGAAAGAAAGTTATTCAAGAGAAAAACTTTGTAACACTCCACGACTTTCCTCTTTTAGAAGATTGCAATCTGGAGTTTTGCAAGGCTTTATATTATTCTACAGTAAGTATTCTCAGTAGGTGACTGATAACTTTGTCAAAAGTCTATTCATCAGTTTTACTCATTCATCTGTTGCATAAGCACCAATATTGATATCTCCAATCTTGTTAAATTTGTTTACCCAACCATAAAAAATAAATAATAATAAGTAATGCTGGACTATCACGCAGCATCATGTAGCCCCAAACTAAGCAGAGCTTAAATAAATAAATAAAAAAAGTATTTATTGATAACACAGTGACCGATACAAACAGTTTTTAAAAATAATTTTAAAACTAGGCACTTGCGTTTCAAAAGGTGGTCTCATCGTATTGCACGATTTCTTCCAGACTACCTCACTTAAACTAAAATATAAGAATGAAAAATAATATATATATATTGATACCTACTTATTACCTGTAACTGTAAACAGCTACGCTTTTGTCCACGGGGGTAAACGAATCGTCATTCACTGCCCCCCGAACTAGTATTAACTGTGTCTCGGTGTCCAGTGTTTGCTTTCAACGCTAAGCCCCCTATCACAAAAGCATAACTATGTACAGTGTACGCATTCGGCGTTATTACAATAGAACACTAGGTTTGTGTGTTGTGTTATGGTGTGTAAAATGGAGGAGTAGGTACCTATTATTGAAGAAGCCTATGAACAATGGTATGTGTGAACGTGTGTGTGTTTATGAACGGGTGTTTTGTATGTATGAATGTGTATTATGTAGAGATAATTGGTTAGTGTACGACAAGAGTGAGGGTGTGTGTATGTGTGTGGGTGGGTTAACCGGTTCCCCCCAGTCTCTTGAGAGTCTAGTTGTCACAGGTCAACCCACGCCAAAATGTGAAGTGTGAGTGTGTGGTGTGTGGTCTGAAGAGTATTTGAAGGTATGAACATGTTTGTAAGACTGATTAATTTATCTCAAAATTGGATTAGGTCTTCAGTACCTTTGTAATTCAGTTTCTGCAACCAATTTGTGAGCACAGTTTTCAATTTATGTCTTATAAGGGGATATATATAAAGATGTTTATTTACTCGATTGTACAAATGTGGTGCAATAATGGGATAGAAGCGACTGTAAAATTTCGTTCTATGTTGACTAAGTACACATACTCGATCAGACCTGCGTTTTTTACTAATTTGCTTGGAACTGTAGTGTAAAGTACTATGCACTCGCAGTATTGATTGAAACACAAAGAGCTGTCTCACCGTTAGTACCTTGGCATCTTCATACAATGTTGTGGTAGAATATCGGTAGGGTTTCTTAAGCATAACTTTTAAAACGGCTCTTTGTGCTCTTTCCAATTGTAGCATCTTAGTCTTTCCAGAACCCCCCCCATACTGTGATACAGTATCTTAGAAGGGATTCGGCAAGAGCAGAGTATACTAATTTTAATGTTTTAGAGTTTGCAGACGACCTCAGATTTTTAAAAATGTAAATTAGTTTTCGTATTCGTGTTGTCATTGCGTCAATATGAATATGCCAGTTTAATAGTTGATCTATATGGATGCCAAGGTATTTTATAGTGTCGGTTCGGGTTAAAGATGGGCAGGTACAGTTAGCTGATATAGTTTGACATCTATGACCCTTGATGTCAAAAGTGGCCTTAGGTGGTTGAGTAGATGCAGTGAGGGAAAAAGTGATAAACTTTGTTTTGTCTACGTTTAGTGTTAATAGATTTTGATCTAACCAGGTCATTATAGTGGTTATTGCGTTTTCTGCGAACTGTTTGGATTCCTCCCAAGTGTTTCCCCTAATTAAAAGAACTGTGTCATCGGCATAACAAAAAATTTGACAGTTAGGCAAGGTGATATTACACAACTCATTTATATAAATTTGGAAAAGTGTAGGGCCCAGAATGCTACCCTGTGGAACTCCGTACTCCAAAACTGCCTCTCCACTCATATAGTCGCCGAGTTTAACGACTTGAGAGCGATTTGTCAGGTAACTGTTAAAGATTTCAAGAGCTACCCCTCTTATTCCAATTTTCGACATTTTATCCAGCAGTAATGGGACAGAGACAGTGTCAAATGCTTTTTAGAGATCTAAAAATATAGCTATACAGCGGTTTTTTTCATCTAAAGATCGGGCTATTTCATTAATTAAGCTTCCCACAGCATCTTCCGTCGATTTACCTTGTCTAAATCCGAATTGATTGTTGGCAATAATTTTGTTATGCTCTAAGTAGTTCGTTAGTCGTTTATTCAATATTTTTTCGATAATTTTGGAAATGGAAGACAAAACTGAAATAGGTCGGTAGTTGTTGACACTGTCTCTGTCTCCCGACTTGAATATGGGGTGAACTAAAGCTTTCTTGAAGACATCAGGGAAATTTCCACTTGAAAAGGCAGTATTACAGATGTGACTTATCACAGGTGCTAAAAGATGTTGCGATGCTTTAAGAATCTTAGCCGGTATACCGTCCCATCCCACAGAACAATCACTACGGAGACTCTGGATTATACGAGATACTTCATCTTTGTCAGTACAGAAAATACCAAATGAGTGGGATGGTGTGTTAACAGTGGGGTTTACAAGGGCACGATTAGAGCATTTGATTTTGTCAGCGAGAGTTCAACCAATACTAGAATAAAAGTTATTAACGATATTAACAGAACGGTTCGGGTCGGGATCTATTTTTAGAAGCTCTAGTGGGAGATGAGAAGATTTACTTTGTGTGTTAATTATACCTTTAATGATTTTCCAAGTCTCTTTGGAACTCTTCTTGGCTTCTTGAAATTGAGTTTGTTCGTAATCCTGTTTGAGTTTTTTAAGTAAATTATTTAAGTAGTTGCGGTAGCGAGTGTAAGTAGTTTTTAAGACGGTATTTTTAGGAGATTTACGTTGTTTTTTGTGCAAATTATCTCGATGACGGATGCATCGTAGTAAACCTGGTGTAATCCATGGTTTAATCACTTTGTTACGTCTTGCCGCAGAGATATACTTTGTGTGAGTGTTTATTATTATCATGATCATAGAAATAAGTTCAGTTGCAGCTTCATTAGCGTTTCCAATAAACATTATGGGTGAAAAATTGGTGATGTTGAGTTCTTGTATAATAGCTTCATAATTCACTCGACGTAGCAGGGCACGTTCTCGTTCTTTATTTAAACATTTATAAAGACAAAGAAAAATTGGGTTGTGGTCCGTTATAAATGTTTCTAGGACTAGGGTAACTGCTTCATGGTTACTTTTTACAAGGAAATGGTCTAAGCAGTTTTCCTTTCGCGTAGGCATAGAATGCGATGGGAGTAATCCGTGTGAGGCAGATAAGTCTAATAGTTCATGTTTATTACGATCGTAGCTATTTTTTTTAATGTCTATATTAAGATCGCCGGTAACTACGATATTTCTAAAGGAAGATAGAGACACAAGAACACTGTTAAGGCTACTAAAGAAACAATCTGTGTTTGCAAAACAAGGTGGCCTATAGATTGCTACTAATGCAGTTAAATTCCCAATGCGACAAATCAGACAATTACCATCTCTAAAATCTGGCTCAACAACTGTACATTCTATATGTTTCTTGACGTAAATAACTACGCCGTCATTTTGATTAAAAGTATTGAGTGTGTGGTAAGAAACAAAACCAGGAATATTAGGTATGTTGTGTACTTTACGTAACCAGCACTCAAAAAGAACAACTACGTCGCATTCAAACTTGAACGTGGCCAGAAGAGCCAATAAAGCTGAAAAATTACAATTAATACTGCGTATATTTAAATGTAGAATTTTAAAAGATTTTTTTCTATAGTTAAAATATTTGACACAGTCTTTTGGCGAACAACTGTGTGAGGACGATTCTCCGATTGAATCAATATCAAGGCACAAACTGAGGTCAGTCATTAATTATAAATAAACTTTTCAATATCCCGTACATGGGATAGTAATTCAATTTGTATTTGCATTTAATTGACTCAAATCGGAAAAAATTCCATGGAAGTTGTGCCAGGTACAGTTAAAGCATTTGTGTGTCTAGTATTATTGTGTTCTTGCATGTAAGAGTGTGGAGTATTATATGTATCTGTATGTGTAGAGTTCATGAAGTGTGCGAGTTTTGATAGTGTGTTGTGTATGTTTAAGTTACATTCAGGCAAATCATTACGTGTGTGTTCATATATGGCCAATAGATTATGAAGATGCTTTGTAGTATAATATATATAGGGGCATGAGGTTATTATTTCTAAATTCCTAATATAATTGTAAAAAAAAAATTAAAGTAATTGGAGTTTTGCGTAGGCGGTCCTAGTCAATTTTTTGCTCCTTCTGCTGCCTCCAGGGATACGAGTTGTGCTTCGTTTTTTACTTCAACGGCAGGTCCATCTTCATTTTTCTTTACAAAAATTTTCCCCCTCATGGTCCAGCAAAACTTCCAATCAGATTGTTTAATGAATTCTCGAGCTTGATAGTGGAGATTTTTTTTAGTAAGCAATTCGTTAATATAGACAATTTTTTTCTCTCCAACCAGTCCCATAGTGCAGGTGTTGAATTTGTCCCCTCTTGCACGTAATAACGTAACTTTCTTCTGTACATTTGTGAACTCAATAATTATTGGCATCGGACGATCAAATCTTGTTGGTACGCGGAAAGCATTCCGAATATCCCGCGCATCAAAGTCAATGTTTAGTGATTTATGTATCTGCTCAATAGCAGTCATAACAGCTTGGTTATTCTCTGTTGGGAGATTATTTATTTCCACACTGCTTTCTTTAATTTTTTTTTCAACATTTTCCATTTTTTCTTCAAGTTTACAGATGTACTTATCTGCGGATTTTTCTTCCATTTCTAATTTTTCAATACGGCTTTTTAGTATTTTCTGCTCCTCGCTCAAAGTAGCGAGAGAAGATTTTATATCAGCATTAACCGAGAGTAATTCCTGGTTTTGAGTTTTAAGTGATCCAATTTCATCACAAATCTTGGAAAATTGTGAATCTTGGCTTGTTTTCAGCTCATTGAACATTTGCAACACTTTACTGAACATATCATTCATTGTTTGTTCCATATCATTTGTGTGTTTCCGCTTTCTGTGCGTGACGTTGAACTCCAATTCCTGAAACTCAGGAGTTCCGTATATATCAGGTTGCGACATCGCCTCACTGAGCGGTCTGGGAGGTGTTCGAAATGTTTTACTAACCTCATTGCGATCGAAACTCATTTTTATAGCAGTGTAATAAGTTTTAAATTACCTTTCTCTGAGTTCAAGAATGTAAGTGCAGGGCGTAGCAAATAAAAGTCGTAGCACTTTGTAGAAAGCTCGTAGCAGTTCCTTTTTGAGTTCGTAGCAGCGTCGCGTAGCACACGCGTTGTGTTATATGACACCTATTTTCGTCGCGGCTGCACACGTAACTATGGTGGATTGGCAAGGGCGCCCGCCTTGCACGCCGACAGCCGCCGGTTCGCAACCCCTTGCAATGCAAAAAGCCACTCACTCGAGACTTGGAGAAGCGATCCCCGCCTGAAGACACCAAGGCGCAGCACCAGTCCAAGCAGGTCAGACCCGAAGCCCCAGGGCGAAGTCCCACCCAACGAAGGAAAAGCAAAGCAAGCAGGCAACACACGTCCGTAAGAGTCGAGAGCCGAACGCCGAAATGAGCTTGTATTATGAGAACCATTTTTTTTGTAAATACATACATATTATACATAGAAAGCACCCAAACCCGAGACAGAACATGCAAACATTTGTCCCGCGGCGGGAATCGAACCCGCAACCTTCTGCGTCCCAGGCGGAACTTCGCCCACTACACCACACAGGTCGCCCCATATGTAGTGATCGAGTGGAGTGTTACTGTATTAACACGTTGACTGCTGGCCTCGCCACATGACGCTACGCGAGGAACACGTGCCCTAGAGCAAGTGTGTTTTCAGCACTCAATACGTTAAGAAAACCGAAGTAAGTTAGCCAAGAACTCTTGAAAGTTTAGTTAGTTTCGATAACAGTATGATCATTAGGTACGTTTACTCTTCTATCTGAACTAAACATCAATACTGATATTATAAATCATACAGACTTGTTGTTTATGACGAACCTTGGTTTGAGGAGTAATTTTTGTTTCTTCGTAGAACGATGCGAACCACAAATTAATTATAAACAACAATTACTCCTCAAACCAAGGTTCTTCATAATAATAATAATATTAAAAAAAAAAATGTCACCGCTGACACACGCTTTCCCCAATCCTAATATTTAGTTTATCATGGTTTCCTCGATATTTTTCATCCAATAGTGTTTTAAATTTCAAAACCACCAAACAAAACTGTTTATTTATTGGTACAACCTATTTTTTGTTACCTAAATCACAGAATACAGAGAGGACTAAATGTCAAAATACAATGCATACATGTCAAGATAGAAAACTAACATAAACAAGATGTTAACAAGAGGAAAAGCAAGAGCGGAAGCTCAAAACGCACGCCTATCACCACTTCCGCCTGCTCCGTCAAGCTCCGCGTCGTCGTCTGGGGATGAGGTATTTGCCACCCCCCCGGACACCAGCGCGTCGAGCGACGAGAGCAGGCCGCCGTCGCCTCCGCCTCCGCGACCACCTGTGCGACGTGGGCGGCCCCCGCTGTCGGCCGGCTTGGGGTCTGCGGGACAGTCTGCCCCGCGTCCGACCCCCGCCACCAACAGCCAAGTGCGCCGTATGAAGTGGACTACCCAAATCAACGAAAACGTCATACGCGCGTATTTTAGGGCAACAGAGGGAGGAACCAACCGCACCGCGTACATTGCCCGGATGCTGCCTCTATTTCAGGTACGACACACAGAATGCGACATCCACGTTCGTCGGTGATGAGGATGTACATCCCGCGGAAATGTGGAGGTCGGGGCTTTTTAAATGCCAAGACCCTCCATAACCGCGAGGTGTGCAACCTCAGAGAATACTTCCTCCATGCCGACAGTGAGATGCATCGTGATGTCGTAGCAGTTGATAAGAACCTTACCCCGCTCTCACTGGCTAAGGAGAACTGGCACAAACCTATGGTGCTGAGTGCCCTCGACCGCAAGGTCGTATGGGAGAGTAAGGAGCTGCACGGACGGTTCTACAAAGCCCTTTACAGGGCCTGATGTAGACCTACTCGCATCCGTGAACTGGCTACGTTTCGGTGACCTCTTTGGGGAAACCGAAGGTTTTATCAGTGCGATTATGGATGAGGTAATAAAGACGAACAACTACCGAAAGTATATCATGAAGGATGGAACCGTTGACATTTGCAGAGCTTGTCATCGTCCCGGTGAATCCCTCAGACATATACTTTCGGGTTGTTCGCACCTCGCTAACACTGAATACTTGCACAGACACAATCAAGTAGCCAAGATCATCCATCAGCAGCTTGCTCTCCAATACGACCTTGTCGGTCCAGAGGTTCCGTACTATAAGTACGCACCGGTGCCAGTTCTCGAAAATGGTCGTGCTACGCTCTACTGGGACCGCTCCATCATCACGGACAGGACTATTCTAGCGAATAAACCTGATATCGTCCTGGTAGACCGGTCGGAACGCCGGGTGATACTTGTTGACATCACCATCCCACACGACGCTAATCTCGTGAAGGCCGAGAAGGACAAGCTTAGCAAGTACCTTGACCTGGCCCACGAGATTACCGCTATGTGGGATGTCGACTCAACAATTATCGTTCCGATAGTCGTTTCAGTGAACGGTCTGATAGCGAAGAGCCTTGACCAATATCTTAAGAGGCTCTCGCTAGGCAGCTGGATCAAGGGTCAGATACAGAAGGTGGCTCTCCTGGACTCGGCACGCATTGTGCGGAGGTTCCTTTCTCTGCAGCCCTAGCCACCGACCGTTTGAGCCCTGCCCCGCGGTCGATGGTCTCCCGTTTTGATACATTTTTTACTATAATGTTTTTGATAGTTATTTATGTACATAAGTAGTATTAAGTTTAATTATAGTAAAAAATGTATTTTAGATGAGTTTACAATTAAATAAAGTGTCATAATAATAAGAGGCTCTCGCTAGGCAGCTGGATCAAGGGTCAGATACACGCGGCGGCTCTCCTGGACTCGGCACGCATTGTGCGGAGGTTCCTCTCTCTGCAGCCCTAGCCACCGACCGTTTGAGCCCTGCCCCGCGGTCGATGGTCTCCCGTTTTGATACATTTTTTACCATAATGTTTTTGATAGTTATTTATGTACATAAGTAGTATTAAGTTTAATTATAGTAAAAATGTATTTTAGATGAGTTTACAATTAAATAAAGTGTCATAATAATACCCTCGAGAGCAATGAATCCGGGTCACTCAAAGAATCCAAAAAATCTCGGAAAGTAAGAATGCTAGGTTAATGCAATAAATTGTATTTAATAGACAATTTAATACTCCTTAAATGAAAGTATTAAAACTTCTTAGTTATTGTAAAGTTATATCATAAAAAAATCAAATTTGAAAAGGGAACACTGTCGAAGATGGAACTACGAAATTACAGGATTTGTTTTTGCTTTTGTTTGTAATCTGTCATTTATGTTGGTACATAAACCAGGTTGATAGTGCTCAATATTCATTATTCAAGCTGAAATCATGTCGCTTACACTTGAAGAATGCACCAGAATACTTACATTGGTGGAAACCGGCCGGAGTCAGCGCGATACAGCCAGGACTGTCGGTGTGTCGCTGTCAACAGTACAAAGAGTTCTCCGACGTTACGAAGAAACTGGTTCTAACCTACGCAGACCAGGAACGGGCAGAACTAGGTGTACCACAGCACGAGAAGACCGATACTTGGTGAACACCATGCTTCGAAATCGCTTTCTCACAGGAACTGAACTCACAAATCAGTTTCGACGCCTCGGAGGAAGTAACCCAAGTGCATGGACAGTAAGACGTCGGCTTGCTGAATCTAACTTAAAACCCCTTAGACCTGCAAACGGCCCTAAACTGGAGCGTGGCCATCGTATTTCAAGACTAAGATATGCCCAGAACCACGTAAATTGGAGTATTGAAGATTGGTCGAAAGTTATGTTCTCCGACGAATCAAAATTTATGCTCTACAAGCACGATGGAAGACACAGAGTGTATAGAAGACCAGGGGAAAGATTCAAGCAAGCATGCATCGAAGAAAAAGTAGCCTACGGTGGTGGGTCTGTACTTGTGTGGGCCGGAATTTCCTCTGAAAGTCGCACAGAGCTGGTGATCATAGAAAACGGCTCTTTAACTAGCGTAAGATATGTGGAAGAAATCCTCAACGAACACGTTGGTCCATTTATGGTCAATTTGGGTGAGGATGCTATATTTATTCATGACAATGCCCGACCTCATACAGGTAGGATTGTGAATGACTACCTTCAAGAGATGAACATTACTTGTATGGAGTGGCCAGCGCGCAGCCCGGATATCAACCCGATCGAGCATGCTTGGGACGAGCTAGGGAGATGCGTAAAACAACGAAACCCTCCCCCAATCACGCTTCCTGAGCTCAAAATTGCTCTCACAGAGGAATGGGAGAATATTCCCCAAAATCGTATAAGGAACTTGGTGAACAGCATGCCAAACCGCGTAAACGCAGTAATGGAAGCACGAGGAGGTAATACGAAGTATTGAAATTCAAGAAAATCGTCATAAAGTTCAAAAATTTCATGTTTCCTATTTTTGTTTTAAGGAGAGATCAGCAGTTTTTTTTCTTTATGTAATTTTGTGTAAATAAAATGTATGGTGACTCATATTTTTTTAACTTCCATTTAAGGAGTATTAAATTGTCTATTAAATACAATTTATTGCATTAACCTAGCATTCTTACTTTCCGAGATTTTTTGGATTCTTTGAGTGACCCGGATTCATTGCTCTCGAGTGTAATAATCTTTGGTTTGAAGGGTGCTGGTGAAATTATAAGCACGAGAGGCTTATCATCTTCATGCCTCAAGTTACCATCAACTTGAGGCGGGTGACGTAGGGCGTGATCGTGATCTACGATGCAATGCTTTGTGATAGGTAATGGTTACCACTTAACATCAGGTGGGCCATGTGCTTGTTCCATCTTCAAGTATTTAAAAACAACACCAAGTTTGACAAGATTTGTATTTCAAGAAATATAAGTTTTATAACTAATGTATATCGATAGACGGAGATCATCTCCGACCTGACAACCAGAGGAGAGCGAGGAAGATGGCCGCCTGGCCAAATAGTGATGCCACATCAATTTTGCGTGGTCGTGATGCGAATCGAATTACTAGTTTATGAATATTTGTTGATAGGAGTAATCTCTAGTGTGGCATTGTCGATTTATCAATTTGATAGCTTGTTATATTATTAGTGACACAATTATTTTATTTTATTACATTTATTTAATCCTTCTCTAGTTTTCCTTTGCGTCGGATGCCCAGATGCGTTTTGGTAATGCGAGATATTGTTTGGGGACCGCCACTTTACTCCATTCAGTTTCGCAATATCACTTCCTTAACTTGTCTTCAGGGACTTGCTGCTTTTCAGCGCTTTTATGAATTATGCATAGTGAAGTGGCTTCTGCCGTGTCTATTTCATAAATGATAATAAAAATGCAGTGTATATTCCATAAATAATAATAATCATCATTAGCCTATAGCAGTCCATTGTTGGACATCAGTTTTCCCTAGAGCGCCATTACACCTAGTCCATTAACTCGGCCCATGCAGCGTCTACCAGGAGCCTCGAGCGGATCGTCACTCCACCTGGCTAGAGAACATTATAAACTACGTTTGTCGAGCCGCGGTCTCTACTCAAGTATTCTCTTACCAAAGGTTGTCAGTTCTTCGGCTGATATGACCAGCCCACTATCACTTCAGCCTGCTAATTCTCTTTATTGTGTATTTCGTGGTAGTTTATCACATAACTTACGGTACCCTAATTGTATTACAACCTAGCCAAGTAGGCTAATGAGTAATTTAAGTTTAATATTGTAAGCATCCACTATGGATGGTTTTTTAGAAATTCCATCCCTTAGAGGGTAAAATAGGGGATGAAAATTTGTATAAAAGTCCGTCAAAATTATTTTATGCATCATCATCAGCCTATAGCAGTCCACTGCTGGACATAGGCTTCCGCTAATGAGCACCATTGCGCCCTGTTCGGCCAGGTGGAGTGACGATTTGCCAAAGACAGCTGGTAGAAGGTGGATGCGTCGAGCTCAATACAAGGCGTAATGGTGCTCATTAGGGGAGGCATTTGTCCAGCAGTGGACTGCTATAGGCCGTTGATGATGATGATTACTGCGACAAAGGTCTCGCATACTGCACCGTACCCCGATTACAAACGATGCATTATTATCCGTTCGGTGAACTTTATGTTAGCTTTATTCTATGTTGGCGAGATTCTGTGAGCTTATTTAATTGGTACTTCATTGTAAGTAGACGCTCTGTTTTAATCTCACTGAAATAGATACTGCTGATTCTATTAATCCATTGTTGTTATTAATATAATAGAATAAAGTTTACTTAAACGTGATTATTTTCCGGGTTCTATACTTTTTAAAATACTTTTAAGTGTATGTTGTGATAACTAATGTTTATATAGCTATTTCACATGTTTACTGTTGGTACCGTAATGGTTTAGACATAATAGAGTAATGTATGAGAGGTAAGTTATGCAAACAATATTAATAATATAAATCAAACAATCATAGTTAACAAGTAATTATTTAAATGATGTCGGTGAATATATTTCATTATTCCTGTTAAGTATTTATCATGAAAGAACCTAAGACAAAATGAACACAAGAACAAAGTGTCCTTCCCTTAATTAGAGACAGTAAAAAAAAGTGCCAATGGACACATTCTTAGAAATAATATTTGTATAAAATTAAGTTTAGGTATCTATGTGCAAAATATCAGTCCCTAGGTCCAGCGGTTTGGGCTGTGCGTTGATCCCAGCTAGTCATTTTACCATTTTATATATTTAGTTTATGTGAATTTATTAAATATAAGGTTTCAGTGATTTGTTATCATGCTGTGAAAAGGTGTACAAGAGTTGGAGCCTGTTTTGTGTCAGGTACCGACCTGTTTTCATCGTGAATGCAAGCTAACAGCACCACTAATGCCGCGTTCGGCTCTATCCACCATTTGTATCGGCTTATCTGAGTTTTATTGCACATCTCGCTAAACGGGGAACAGTCTGCGTTTAGATGCTGTTGGTGAAGAAACATTGGTACTGATTTACTTTCGATTTCGATTATTGTGTTTGCAATTTTTTGTTTTGACAAAAATTATATTCAATTTCGCTATAGTTAATGTTGCCGTAAAGTTTAGGATACTTTATGAATAAAATATTGAAATTTTAAAAATGTACAAAATATTGTTATACATTAGGAACATTATAGTACACTATTTCTCACCTAAAGTAAATTACAACAAACATAAATAACGAACCCAATTATGAGAGAGCAATGTAAGCTGAAAATAAAATACGGCACGTTTAATTATTTATTGTTATTTATTTATCTCTGAAATATAAAAACATAAATATAATTAAGCCATATTGTGGCCTTCTGGCGGCCTACAATCTCCAACACTAGAGTTGGCCACTAGCTCAACGGAAGGAAGGGAGGAATTAAAAATACAAAAATACTAACTTGACGACCATAATATTTAAAGATAAAGGCTCAGGCTGGTGAATAACTTCGGCCGAAAAAAAATATCAACCTAGAGATGGAAAGATCGAGAACACTTTACTGTACGCACTCCAACATACACATACAGAACAACATGAACAATAATAATAATAAGGAAAGCACAATGAGTGAAGTAAAATAAAATACCATAACAAATTCTTTATTATCGTCATCATCATCATCCATAGCCTAATATTCCCCTACTAATAATCCCCTAATATTCCTGGGTATTGGACCTCCATCAGCTAGCCAGTCGAGAATCGCATTATGGGACTCCGATAAATAAAATAGGACACTTAAAATACTCCTACAAAATGATAGCACTGAGCAGTATGCACAAAAACTCAGGCGACATAAAAATGCAATCCATGATGGATTGCATTTTTATACTTTGCTTACCTCCGCAATGCATATATGCGCAACTCTGTTTCCTTGTAGGAAAATGCAGTCTTCAATTTTATACCGACTTTTTGATTGTAAGTCCAACTCGATATTAACAATAGATTGATTTATTGCTAGTATGAATGTAGATCAAATAAAGGGTGAGATGGCTTGTAGAGTAGTCGTCGATTCTGATTGCAATGAATATTTAAATTCTTCATTTAGTGACTTGCAATAATTGAATATATTTTTTTCTTTAAACATCATATTTTTTAGATCATTCTTTAAGCTAACTATTTTATTATTTATTATTCCATTAGGCATAAAAAATATTATCTGTAACTTAACTTGCCAATGTTATGTGATAACGAAATGGATAAATAAACAAGTTTACTGACTTTAGTTTAGTGTATTCGAAGTTGTGTAAGCCCTCAATTATATAACATTATTCTTCTATTTCGCCGATAATGATAATACAATATTAATATTTTTAATTTTTAATAATATTGTTTTTGTGCTTATATCTTGTTATTAATGTAAATTGTGTGCTTGTAGTAACAAATAAATGATTTATCTATCTATCTATCTATCTATACAATAATAATACTACATGAAATAATGTTTCTCCTTACTTGGAAGTGTATATCACAACCTCCAAACTCGACAGCTCGGTTTGGTGATCGCAGTATTAGAAAAAATATTGTACATAAGATTGGGTCGTATGTAGAGGCGGCATAATCTAGGTTTTGTTTACTGCGGATCCTCACCTAATCGCAGATTTAATATTCCTTCGTCTGCCGTTGGAAAGAAGTAAGGAGCAGTAGTAGAGTTTTTAGTGAAGGGCTCATCCAGGGAAGTACTACTACCATGCCTATTCTTGCCGTAAAGCTGTGTTTCGGTTTGAAGGGTGTGAGTGCTGGTGAAATTATAGGCACACCTTCATACCTCTAGTTCATGGACGCAGGGTGTTGCATCGTTGGGCACGTTTCCTCAGTCATCCGTGGCCTACAAACCACTACTTTGTTACATGAAACGCTTACCACTTAACACGAGGTGGGCCATGTGCTAGTTTCACCAATAGGTTTCCTAAAAAATAGCCGCGAGGAGCCGCAAGGAACCGCAAGGAGGTGCAAAGAGACGCAAATGAGAGAGAAACTTGTAATTGCCTCGCAGGTCCCGGCCGTGTCGCCTCACAACTCTCGCAACTGAGTTATGAGTTTTGTTTGAAAGCTACTTGTGGAATGTTTATTTGCTAAAACAGATTGTTTAACTGAGAATTCGCTGCGTAAATTGTTTTGCGGTAATATTTAGACGAGAAGATATTATTACTTCTTTCTTCCTAAGGCAGCTTAATTTTTGTTTGTTCATGTTTAATACTCATCTTCCTATATTGTGGGTCTTGTTAGCTAAAAGAAAATGATACAAAGAAAAATAGGCCATAACGTCATAAAATACTTGCGATTATTTAAAAATGCTAATTTATTTTCCATTAAGCCTTTAAATCTACATAGAAATATGCATTTTTTAAGTCAGATTGAGCACAAACAGTGAAAGTGTAAAATTCAAAATTAATAAAAGTCCACGTCCAGATGTTCATTAAAAACTTCAACCAGGTAACCTCAAAGCTTCCTCCCAGTAGAAGAAAATTCAACAAAAAATCCTTCAGAGTTGTTTCAACTTGAATTAAAAACTCAACTCCAAGATAACTTCAATTTCCCCTCTAACGTAAACATTAGTAGAAAGCTTTTAAAAAGTCTGTATATACAAGAAACTGAAGTTCTGTTGGCACAGAGTTTTTGCGTCTCTGGTGAAACATAAAAAAGTTGCACTGCACTTTTTCAAGCAACAAGCAAAATAACAAAGCTCCTTAGTTTTATTTCATTTTGGTCTTGTTCGTCGCACAGATAGTTAGAAATCAGTAATTTGCTTTTTTGAATGCCCTTGTCATGTTATTTTTGTTCTATAAAATACAGCTTTTAATTTAATTGTTTATTCCATTACCTTACACACTAAGTTCAAGAATGTAGGTATACGGATGTGAACGAGACGCTTGTCTGATGAGATGACCATAGATGGACCACAGCAGTTACCAAGTGGTGGCCAAGAGATTTGCGGCGGCCCTCGAGGTAGACCACCTACCCTATAGTCAGCGGATATTGAATTGTGACGTTCAAGCAGTTATTTATTCAATGTGGATATATTTTTTTTATTTGCTATTTATATTTAGTCTACGCAGACGATCACTTGCCCGTTCATCTGACCAAGTCAAGGCGCCGACGGAGCTGTCTATGAGTGCCGCCTTGAGGCAAGCCGAAGATAGAACAGCATGGAAACCACACCAGCCTATAAAATGGGGATATGCTCATAAACCCCACGCTGGGCATGCGGGTTGGGGTTCGCAGGGCACACCTTCTCGCACCACCGACACTGCCCATCGGTGGCCAGGGGATTTAGCTATGCCGATGTAGGCTGTGCTATGCCGCAATCAGCCGGCCGCCAGATCCCCGTTCGTTGTTTAGCAGGGTGCACCACGTGCAGGTGGGGTTGGCTTGGGTTCCGAAGATAGGGGTTGAAACCCCGTATACCCCAGCTCAACCCAGCTTAGCACGGAAACAGCTCGATCAAAGTTTTTCAGGAATGGGCACGTCCTTCAGAAATTAAGAATACGAGGAAGAAGAAGGATATAATTTTAACTATGAGTTTGGAATCAAAATTGTTGTTTTCAAAATATAATTAATTTTGTCATCTACCAAAAATACAGGATGTTTCAATTTGCAGGGATCTAGCGAACACAGATTTCGATTTTATTCTCTTTGTTTTTATTTTTAAGGCAACACCTGGAGCAGATGTACTGCTTGTCACCTGCCGCTGATGCCGGAGGCGATCCCACCGCGCGGCTGCATTGATTGTCTATTGTTCGGGTACATGATTTGGATGCACCGCAGTACATTCTTTCGTTATGGTTGCTTATTCTTTTTGCGTTATTTTCTATTCAATGGTAAGTCATAACTTTTACAAAGTGCTCATGCTGCCTGCCTCGGGCTGCCTGAAAAATATGGAATAGAGCAAGAAAAACATTGCCCCGTGACGGCAATAGAACATCATCACCGTACGCCGGCCGCGTTGATGAGGCTACCCTATTTACACAAAACTCAGTTTATATTAACAATAAACGTAATTTAATCTTATTTTGATTCCCTTTATATCCATTTTGCGGGTTCTTATGATCCAAATGTTTGGCTTCGTTTGTTGGTTGATAGAATTAATCTCGTGAGACTCTGGAATTGTATTTACACTGGCTTTTCGTATCCAATTTAATTCTGTTTATATTTGAAAATAAGCCTTGTTGGTGAGCCACCAATTATATAAAGCTTATTATTTTCTTTGTAATTGTAAAATGTTGTATGTTTTGCGAAATAATTATTAAAATTATATTTAAGTGACTTCAGGGAGATCAGTAAGTCATTATCTTCCGTTTCCTCGTTTATCTGATAGTTCTTATAGGTGGTGTGTTTCTTTATCCTCTTTATTGCTACTCTAATTGCTTTACATACGTAAAAGTTTATCAGTCACTCCAATCAAAATCAAAAATAATACTTTATATCATTAAAGCAAGTAATCGCCCTAGGGGTGTGTCAGCGAGCCATGGAGCGCAGCATCTTAGGAGTCAAGTTGTCTGACCGCGTGAGAAACAGCATACTGCGCTCCAAAACACAAATTGCCGATGTTGGCCATAAAGCCGCCAGCTTGAAGTGGAACTGGGCTGGACATGTCTGCCGAATGTCCGACCACTTGTGGGCAAAGACGACAACAGACTGGATCCCACCAAACACCAGACGGCGACGTGGAAGACCCAGAAAAAGATGGCGAGATGAGCTTGACCCGTATTTAAGATCTTGGCCTGTGGTAGCGACGAAACGCGAGGAGTGGAAGGAGGGGAGGGAGGCCTTTGCCCTGCAGTGGGATCAAAATGGCTGAATAATAATAATAAATAATAATAAAGTAATCGCATATCTATATATAATAAGCTGAAGTGGCAGTGGGCTGGCCATATCTGAAGAAACTCGAAGGACCGATAACCGTTGGGGTAAACGAGTTCTTGAGTGGAGACCGTAGCTCGGCAAAGGTGTAGGACGCCCTCCGGCTAAGCGACGATCTGCAAAAGGCTACTGGTAGAACCTTAATGCGACAAGTAAAGGACAGGGCGCATTGGTGCTCATTAGGGGAGGCCTATGTCCAGAAGTGGACTGCTATAGGCCAATGATGATGATGATGATGATGAATCGCATACCTATCTCTGGTTCATTAATTACTAGAGGTATGCTGGACCGATGGAGAAGCATCGAGCTGTCATTACGATAATCGCTAACTCGCTTCATCCGAACAATTGCACTGAATTCCGTATTTCCAATAAATTGAAATCCATTCTCGGCGCACAGTCACTCCGGCAGACTGTAACTCGAATAATCTACCAGGAATTTGGGCAGATATTTAGTGAGAAATGGATACGCTTCTACTAAACTTTATACTACATTTCACTGTGTATGAAAAATGTTTATTATATAGTTTAGGAGTTTTAGGAAAAATTATCGAAGTACAAAGTGACTTACAAAGACACTTACACTCGAACTCCAAACTTACTGATGTTGAGATTATCATTAAGAAATAATAATAAATAATGCTGTACACTATCACACAGCATCACGTAGCCCCAAACTAAGCAGAGCCACATGATTGATAAAACTTCACAATTTTTTTTGTAAATACATACTTATTATACATAGAAAACACCCAGAGCTGAGACAAATATCTGCAAATAGTGCAAAAATTTGTCCTACGGCGGGAATCGAACCCGCAAGCTTTGCGTCTCAGCGCACTTTTGCCCTCTTCGCCACAGAGGTCGTAAGGCTTGCAGCGCAACATCACGATCCACATCGGCAGGGTCAGCCTCAACGCACCTCATTTCCCAGGCCTACATGCTAAGATGTTGATAAACCCATGATCAATTCTATATTTATGTAAATTACAATATAAACCACAAAAGATGTTAAATTCTAGTGTGAGATCAGGGATAATTTGATGTCTGTGTTGGTTTTAGCGCAGCTAAATACCCTGGCTGCGACGGGCAGTAGCGTCGGTGGTGCGAGAAGCTGTGCCCTGCGATCCCAACCCGCATGCCCAGTGTAGGGATTATGGGCATATCCCTCTCCTTACTAGAGGAGGCCTATGTCCATCTGCGGTCTGATACAGGATGGTATTATTTATCTGCGTTGTGGGTATCAAGGGTATCAGGAGTTCCTAATAGCCACAACGCATGCTAGTTATGAGTACACACCATGATAGCACAACACCCTAACCTGTGTCAAATATCTCCCAGCTGGAATCGAACCCGTAACCTCTTGCGGCTGGAGCCCGTTGTACCAACGAGGTTCAATTATTTCATTCGAAATAACTTCTTTAAGCCCAAATAACATATTTAAGATAAACAAAATTGCTAAAATTATACATCTACAACCATTGATTATCAAAGACTACAACAATTTAGTAACTAAGTAGTTCAAAATAAGAGAGAAAACAAAAGTTTTCTTAGTAGTTCATCAAAACATGATAGAGAATTCGAGATAAAAACGCTACCTTGTTTAAATTACTGCGAATAATTAAACAGTGAATGGACAAGGCACAGTTATTGAAAAATTAACCTGTCACTGAAGCGAGAAATTACTTCTGTCTCAGGCAATTGAAACCTAACCGCAATAGAGGGGGGCATCTCATCTCATCTCGGGAAGCCGGAGAAATCAGGTCATTTTCAAAACACACGATATAATGATGTTGGAAAAATCTTACTATAAGACAACTACAAGATAAACTTATCAGTACGAAGAGTAAACCTGGTAGTGAAACGTTTGGTACGACAAGGTGGGATGTTGACCAAGTATGGGTGGTACTTGACCAAAATTTGAGTTTGCGAAGAAATATATGCCGTAGAGCGGGGTTCCATCTATCTGTCCATCTAGGCAAACTCTTTATTTATTATAAACCAACACCTAACAACGATCACCAACCTGCTTGCGTAGGGCGGTGATTATGGCAAACTCTCCATACAGATAAGTATAATTTTCAGCAGTGTTCTTTTTGGCGGTAGAAAAACATGAAAGTGAAAAAGCCGGATTTTAACCAACAAGAAATGCGATGACTGTAGGCAGCTCAACCCTCATGGGATTTCTTCATCAGAAAAAGTAAATAGGATCCATGATTATTAAAAATATAATTGAGTGATACTGCTGCCACACTGTGTTGCAGATTTGTGGAAACTGACAAACATTTAATGGCATAATCATTATGAGTGGTAACAACTATAACACCTAGACTTGGGACAGTTATAGAACCTGCAGATTTTCCCACAGCGAGAATCGAATGCGCAACCTCTTGAAGTCATAAAATCAATGTACCACATTCTCGATAATAACTGACTTCGTGGAAGGTATTGTTCAGCAGTAGACTTTACAGAATGTTGTTGATGATCATGATGATGAACATTTAAATATTTTAATGATAGTGAGAACGACACTATCCGAACCGAAAACCAAAGCTGTCGACATAGGGCCCAGAAATAGCAAGCTGAAGTGGCAGTTGGCTGGCCATATCTCTCTAAGAACCGATAACCGTTGGGGTAAACGAGTTCTTGAGTGGAGACCGCGGCTCGGCAAACACAGTGTAGGACCACCTACGGCCAAACCCAATCAAATCTATGAAATGTTTAACGTTCCCTGACCAACCGGTAGGTTATGAAGCAGACGATTTAACTGGCAAATACCAGGACCTTATTGCAGGACCTTATTGCTTATTGCATTAGTAGGTCTAGCTGCCGAGATGCAAAGTGCACCACGGTACTCTGTGAGTTACTCGTGCGCTGAGGATGCCCTCCGGCCAGGTGGAGTGACGATTTGCGAAAGGCTGCTGGTAGAATTGAATGCGTCGATCATCAATGATGATGATGATGATGATAGAATACTTTATTTTGTATGAAATTTTAGTCACCGATTTTTAAGTCAGTTATTGTCGAGAATGTGGTACATTGATGCTCTAGCTTAAAAACCAGGAAAAATAACGTAACAGCTTCCAGTGGCTTCAAGAACATCAATATTCATCAAGCATCCTCCGAGCACTCCTCGCAAAAACATTTGCATCAAGAAGCGAGGATTAGATTGGGTCATGGATTGGTATTTGTATGTCTTGTCTTGCCGAATCCACAAGGTATTGTATTATGTTTTGCGCAAAGGTTGCGGGTTTATTGGTTCGATTCTCGCTGTGTGCAAATGTTTGATGACATGCAGATAGTTACGGGCCAGAGCCATGACATGTACCTGCAGTTCTCAACAGCCACGATATAGGAAAAAATTGTAGTGTGAGCCTTACCTGTACATATAGCATAATTCATTTTTTTTTACCTTATTTGTGATTTATTTCGATTGAAAAATAAAATTTTGAAAAATGAACTTGAACTTTAGGATTTACCCCTTTACTTATGAACGCTACTCAACGTTGACCAATGCTCAAAGTTATCCCTGTCACTGTTTGTCATTATCCAACGGTAAGAGATGGCAATAGTCTAAGCATCGTTTCTTCTTTCATCTTTTGAAAGATGTTCATAAGTAAAGTCATTTTATTTCATGTTGATCTGAAATATAAATTGATTTACAGTGTAGTATTCCTATCGCTACTCAATGGCATCGCGGTTTTATTCAGAGTATCTTTAAAACAAAAAAGATTACTCGGATAATATTGTGTTACGCATGGCAACACCCTAAATGTCACTTTTCTTTCGCGCTCTGTACGGCATCGTGTGAATTTTTGCAAAATTGTTGCAAATACTCTAAAAACCTTTAATATTATACATTAAAAGTGATAATAGGTTGTCGGAAGAAATGCCCAGTGATTAAAATTGTGTAAAAGTGATGGGAAATATGAAATTCATAACATTGTTTTCGTTGGAGTTGGAGCTGGTCTTTACCGGCTCAAAGGAACCCTCGTAGTCGAAGCTGAAGCATAAGCCGCTTTAGATCACGTCTACGGCTCGATGCTTCCCCCTTTTCGGACCCACCTTCGGATGCTCCAGGTAAATTTCCAATTATAACATTAGGTACTTATCACGTTTGTTTTTCCGAACTTCCTGGCATATTAGATACAGTACCCATCAAATTCACTTACCCGTGCCGGTACGAGACCTTTTAGCACGAAGATCAGACTTGGTAAAGAGATACCATAGCTCTGATTCGAAACTAGATACCCAAAAATACACACACCTTTTAGCATGAAAATCAGACTTGATACGAGATACCACAGCTCGGATTAGGCAAGAGATACCCAGAAATACTTCCATAAATAAATCCACTGCCCATGCCGGTACGAGATACCTTTTAGCATGAAGTTCAGACTTGGTATGAGATATCACCACAGCTCTGATTCGAAACGAGATACATTTTGGCATGAAGATTAGACCTGGTACGAGATACCACAGCTCCAATTCGGTACGAGATACCCAGAAATACTTCTACAAATAAATCCACTGCCCGTGCCGGTACGAGATACCTTTTAGCACGAAGATCAGACTTGGTACGAGATACCACAGCTCTGATTTGGAACGAGATACATTTTGGCATGAAGATTAGACCTGGTACGAGATACCACAGCTCCAAATTCGGTACGAGATACCCAGAAATAGTTCTACAAATAAATCCACTGCCCGTGCCGGTACGAGATACCTTTTAGCACGAAGATCAGACTTGGTACGAGATACCACAGCTCTGATTCGGAACGAGATACATTTTGGCATGAAGATTAGACCTGGTACGAGATACCACAGCTCCAATTCGGTACAAGATACCCAGAAATACTTCTACAAATAAATCCACTGCCCGTGCCGGTACGAGATACCTTTTAGCACGAAGATCAGACTTGGTACGAGATACCACAGCTCTGATTTGGAACGAGATACATTTTGGCATGAAGATTAGACCTGGTACGAGATACTACAGCTCCAATTCGGTACGAGATACCCAGAAACACTTCCACAAATAAATCCTCTGCCTGTGCCGGTACGAGATACCTTTTTAGCACGAAGATCAGACTAGGTACGAGCTCTGTTTCGGAACGAGATACCCAAAAATACAAACACCTTTTTGCATGAAAATCAGACATGGTACGAGATACCACAGCTTTGATTTAGTATGAAATATCCAACAATACGCATACAAGATACGGTACTCATTATAAACCTACAAAATAGAATACGAGATGTTCTAACCGATCCGAACCTGTTCTAACCGATGTGATGTATAAAATAAACTAAATTTCAACCCGTCTTAGAATGCGGTTGATACTTTCAGATGTGGGTGAGGAAGAAGTAACTTAGCTGGATGCCGTGGTAATGGTATCAACCTGAACTACAAGGCTCTAAACAGGGGAGAAAACATATCTCAGGCAGACAATCAAGACATAGTGGCTGCCTTCCAAAATGCTTTAGGTGGAATATGTAAACCACATTAAGCAAATAACATAGTTTTGCAACCATAAATCTAAATGTATGGAATAAGTAGAAGACAGATATTGTATTATGGGGATATCAAAATATATTTATTGATACATAAGAAAAATCTCTTGAAGCAGTACAACTCTAGCTAGGGATGGCTGAAGGCAAATAATGACCTACTTAAATTAAGTGCAATGATGTTGACAAAGTGCAACTCGTAACAAAACTAACAGATGTTTTCTGAATGACATGAGCTTCCGAAAGGCTTCTGACCCCCACTTTAGACTAAAACTTCATCTCCTCAATTGGAAAAGCCAAACTAAATAAACATCTTTATGGCATTGACTTAAGCACAGAAATAAAGCAATAGAACACCAATACGGTTTACCTCAAACACAAACCAAGCAGTACACCAGCGAGGTGGAATCACGAGGTGGATTCAGAACTTGTATCACACAGCCGCCGCCGCACCAGCGACGCACGCTACAGCCACAAGCGCTCCGAGAGAGTTGCACAATGTGGATCACAGCATGAATAGCCAGGTACAAACAGTCAATATTGCTCTAGGCCTGTTGACCCTGTGCCACAAAACTGGGTAATCATATCTGATACCTTAAAGTACCTGTCCAAAAAGTTTAGCCACATACCTGACATAGAGCTTGGTAATATGTGTCAGGCTATATCTAACTTATTAGAACTTAACGCTGCACTGTTTGTGCAGTCATTGTATTGATCATTAGATTTCTCCAAGATATTTCTTAGATCAAAGCCTAATGGGAAGGTTAGATTTATACTTAATCTTAAACTCCATAAATTAGTGGCATTTTTAGATGAAAGATATTCTGTAAACTGGAACAGCTGTAAAATTTTATAATAAGATTTTATTTGCTCCATTCTTCTCAAAGGATTTTATTGTTTAGTTTCCATTGCCCAAAAACATAAGCTTTGATTTTGATAATCTGTATCAGTTCACCGACCTGGTCCATGAGCTATGGCACTTGGCACTTATGGCACCTAGAGTGCTTTCACAAGTTTCAAGTTACTAAAACCTGTGGTCAGCATACTCCGGAAACAAGATTTTCTATCAACAATCTGTATTGATTGATAAGTAATTATTGATTACTTATGTAGGCATAGACCTCATATATTATGATTATGCATAGCCAACTGGGATGCAACTCTCCATATATTTCAATGCCTGGGCTTGATTGTAAATTATGAAAAAAGTATTTAAATACAAAGTACTCATTGGAAGTTCCTTGGAATACAGCTGTACCTTATTCTATGATACACACTAATAAATGGAAAGTAAAAAATATTTGACTTTATTACATCACCAATAAAACTATGGAGCCACAATGGAATTGCGGGATCTTTTTTATTTTATTTTATATGATGGTCTCATATAATTGATGACATATAAATATCATAGGTAGATAATTAAACCTACAAATATTTTCAGATGTGATATTGGTTGGCTGGGGGTACACTGCAATGGTCAGAGTGTTGGTGGCCTATGGTCACATTCGAAATAAGAACTGCATAATAAATAATAATTTAGCTGCTCTATTCGGATTAAAATACATTACAAAATCCATAGTCACTGCAACATTTTACTTAGAACTGACAAAACTACTGTCATTGCATGTAATATTAAAGGATTCAATTTCCAGACTTAAATAATAATAGCCATTCTTGGTGTGAAAACTGAAAGATGTTTTATATACCCATAAAATTAAAAGATAATTTGTACGCAGATTTGGAATCTTGCAATACAATTATTGACACAGTGGGAACTAACAATGAGGTTTACCTTTTAGTTCAGGATTGACTTAGACCTCCAAGTGTTAATCTATTTGCATCTAGAATCATCAAGAGTGACAACTATGTCTCATGGAAAAGAGTATAACTAATGTATATTACATAGAATGTTCTGACACTCAAGTGGAGTAATCAAAAAGCTCATTTGGTATGCCTTTTCACCATGTTCTCTTATTTCAGAATGTATTATGAAAATAAAAACCAACAAAGCTAAAAACATCTTACCCTCTGTTCAGTCACCTTATCCTGAGAGCATCTCCTGCGGCAAGCATTCAGATGCTGAGGTTTGCTAGAAAGTTCACTGAATACATACATCATTCAATTTCTCACAGCGGAGAAGGTATTATCATACCCTGCCTTCTCATAGATGAGAAAGAAGACACAACAGAATTAAACAATTCATAAGAGGAGTGTTTAGACTTAAACCTGTTAAGCCCTATAACACTGAGCTTAGGATAGGAACCCATGTCTTGTATTGAATTATCTAGCCAAATTTACCAACCTGACTAGCCTTGGCGACTGCCCAGCGGGTACAAACCCTTACCTTTATTAAGCTTGATAAGATAACAGTATCCAATTCTTTAAGATTCTTAAAATACTCAGCCAGCATACTTAAAGACTAAATCTATAACACATCTCAGATAAGAGATGTGGAATCATTAATCATAGAGGTGGTTAAAAAAAAACACACTTATTAAGAGTTGAATTTATATTATACAAGTTTACAGAACATAATACTTGACACTCAGCTACCTATAATATAAATGAATTATGAATTATTATGAATTACCTCATCACCTCAGCAGTTAATATTAACAGAGTGTCTATGTATGGAAAACAGCTGGCTGGTCTGAGAGTTCTTTGACCTTGGCAAAGTTTTATAACTTACCTAACCAGGTCAACAATCATTGTACATTACATTGTTCAGCTTTGTTATTTTTAATTTGGGTGAATAACTATAAGATCAATTAATTAGTAATAAATAAGTATACATTAACTACCTTCACTATGGTCAAATTGTGATTAGGATACATTCCTACTTTATCTAAGACATTGTATATTATTACATACTTATAAAATGAATAAGTACCTAACTACTTAGATATTTTATGAATAGGTAGATCTCACCGGTATAATAATAAATACTAATTAAATTATAGTTACTATTCAATAATTGAATAGTTTGGTGGATTTAATATTTATGCAAATATAACTTACTTTCTAAACTTGAACATAGTTTGTTACAACCATTGTAGGTATTATGTTTGGGTTACCTTATTAAGATGAAATTAGCTAAAATCGCTCAAAACCTTATTACTTATTAATAAACGAATGTTTCGCCTTGTTATTAATAAATATAATTACTTGTTAGTACCCAACTCTGATGGAAAAACCCATTATGCAGTCTTGACTCTGAACAACTACACTGTAAATCAATTTATATTTCAGATCAACATGAAATAAAATTGAAAATTGGACTAACTTACCTAAGTGAAGTCCAATTGTAATTTTATGAATGTTGATCTGAAATATAAACACCCTCCCAACCCAGTATCAGCTGTAAGCCGATCCCAAGCATAATGGGTTAGTGCTTGTGAGCAGGTAGACCATCCGGGTTCAGCTCTAAATCAGTGACATTTAGGGTGTTGCCATGCGTAACACAATATTATCCGAGTAATCTTTTTTGTTTTAAAGATACTCTGAATAAAACCGCGATGCCATTGAGTAGCGATAGGAATACTACACTGTAAATCAATTTATATTTCAGATCAACATTCATAAAATTACAATTGGACTTCACTTAGGTAAGTTAGTCCAATTTTCAATTATTTTTTATGATTACTGACAAGTAGCACTACCCGTGTGTTCATTTAATGTCGCCATTAGTTCAATTATGTAAAAGGAAGTTCACAAAACTCATTAAACTCGTTGAACACCGCCTCATTAAGCCATTTTTTAAGCCTTCTTATTATAGGTGTGGAAGCCTGACTCGGATCCTCTCCGGTAGTCTATAGTAGACCTCAGGCCCCATCATTTACACACATTTTTCATGGATCCGTATAACATATATATATATATATATATATATATATATATATATATATCAAAATCTCGAGAAAGGTTATATATATATATATATATATATATATATATATATATATAACCTTTCTCGAGATTTTGAGAAAGTTTCTCCCGCATCCTCTTGCGTCTGCCTGCATTCGCAATTCAAGAAAAACTTCTAAAAGTTCGTAAAATACCTACCGGGTGGTCCAGGACCTCGAGACAAAGTACCAAAAATATCGAAGATTTTACTCAAAGGAACTTTACTTATATTTTTGATGAAATAAAAACCTTTTTCAGAATTTTTAAAATTCACTTTCATTCATTCAAACCGTGAAATATTGACGGCAAAAGTACATAATTAAGAAATCAAAATCAAAAATCAAAATATTTATTTGCAAACACGGGTTACAGTGGTATAAGGTTGTTTGCAGAAGTCCCATACAATGTCTTACCAACTAAAGGCATGCAAATATAAAATAATTTGTTTGTACCTACTTAGTTAAAATGTCACATGGCATACAAAACAAGTATAATTCATAATCTTGCGGCTAAACGAAAAATGTAAGGAGAATTAAATGAATAAATTATCGCTATCTAATATTTTCTAACCAAAATAATTATACAATGTCAAAATTTTATGTCAAAAAATAAAATAAAAAGCAATGTCAGAAAATACAAAAATAAAAATGATCAAAAAATAATAATAAGGAAGCAATAAATAATCTTAATCTGAACCCAAATGAAATCCCAAATGAAATCACACATCTGTGTTTTTTAAACTATCATATTGAACACCTTCCTTTAATTAAGTAATGTGTGTGAAGTGAATGATTTTATTCTTATGACCCTATTGATAGCTAAGATAAAATTTGAGGAATTAATGGTATGCATTTTTAGACCAGCTTAATTAGGCCAATTGATTTTTTTGCACATACCTTCTAGAACTGATATAGTAGAACGTGAGAAAGGACGCGGACGGAATCTAGTTAAAAACATTATTAGTTGATGTTTATTTGAGTGAAATTCTATATCTTTAATACTCAATACTTACACTGACTTCAATACTTTCGTATTTTCCCTCCAGGTCCATCATAGTTTGGACCACCCTGTATTCGTATACAAGGTAGGTAAGCTCGTGCTTGTAGTTACACCCCTCGTTTAACTACAAGCTCCTTGAAGTTTTTAAACAAGTTGTATTAACACGTGTGGTTGAATTTAAGTAAGTACACAACTTTAAGAAATATCGTAAAACTTTGCAGACGAGACCTAAACTTAGAACTAAAAACTAACTTAAAAACTTATTTATTTTTAAACTTTAGCTTATTTTTAATACAAGTTGTGTAATAACTTAAAGATTAGTTTAATTTATTTGATTAGGAACTATTATGATAAACTTCTTTCATTTTTACATTGGATGGACCTTTGTTTGACCACGAACTCACCAGATGTAAGTAACGTTGTGGTCTAAGATAGAGCACGAAGGTCCAGAAGTCACTTATTTACTCTAGACTTAAAGAGTCCCGGATTATAGTTATCAGGAAAGACAGAGGCCGGTAGAGAGTTCCGATCCTTAGCAGTTCTAACAAACTAAATATATTTTTAATTTAGCTGTTAAACTAAATATATTTTTTGAACTTAGGTGGTATTAGTATTATCGTATCATCACGAATCAATTGGATCTATTTCGATACAAAAATACTACGCTTGGTAGTTTTACATAGAAATCGAATTGTGTTGGTTTTGTATTTTTTGTTTTGTAAAAATGGGCAACAAAAGTCAAGACAATAAAACGCGAATACGACCAAAATCATTTTATCTGTGGATAATGTTAGTACAATAATATCAGATCCTATCTTATCGAAAATAATGAAACAACAGATAGAAGTAAATTTGAAAATGTCGGGTATAAGAAGTTTTAAAGATTTATAGGAAATCTAAGATTTTAGATCATAACGCCTCAGGTCTATAGAATTATTGAATAAGTGCGCTGGTGGCTTTAGGAGATGTGGTTTCAAGTACCGTCTGGTACGAGAATATTGAAACCATCACTTTTGTAACAGTGTATTTAGAAGGTACCGTACAATTTTAATACAGCTTAGGTTTTATAATGAAAAGACGAAGGGATGTAACAGAATATTAAATAGGCTTTTACGTCTGAGCACTAAACTGAATCATTCACTTTATTCGCGCATAAAGTTGCTGCCTAAGAACCGTCGCGCGTCGCCTACAGTTTGATAAACTCGTTTTACTCCTAAAATATATTTGAAGGGGATTTATTAAGTGTTCCTCCATTTTTACGATGCAAAATTCACATGTCACATGTACTTACTGAGATAATAAAAGACCTCAATGTTTTTCTAGGGCAAAATTTTGGAAAATGGTCTTTATTCCCTTGTTTTAAGGAAGAGATAGAAAGAAACGTGAGTTTGTATTGGTTGATAAATTGAGACAGAACATGTTTGAGAGGTTTAATTCACTTTGTTATTGAGTTAAACAAACCCATTTTACGATTACAGAGGAAAATTTTCCCAATGTAAGTAAAACTGCCTAATGTGCTTTAAAATTTCTGAAATTTATTTTTACCCGACAGAAGTCCTCTTCAATCGGGTTATGTTTTTAGGGTTTATGTATTTTTTAATATTATTTGTCGGCTGCTGTTGCCCAAACGGCTACATAAAATTTCAAAAAATCTTATATGGCGACATTAAGAAGCCATTATATGTTTACGATGAACTAAGAAGTACTAAAAATTTCCTGTCTATGCAGTCGGCTTTTTTTGTTTTTTAATAAAAATACTTGTTAAGATTAAACTTATCGCAAAAATTATTATGTATTTCAAATAAAACTTAAACCAGAACCATAATTCAGAAAGCGGTAGTAGAGTACATTGGTTTGTAAGTGCATTCAGAATTTTCTGTAGTACTAGATAATTCATTTACGACTTAAAGAAGACTGACTAGGCTAAGAGGATAGCTTATACCACGAGCCTATTCTATCAAACCATTTTCTGGGCACATAAAGGTATATGGCACTCCCAACAGTGCGTACAATTACCTCTAGACACTGTATAAATACAGCGAATAATTCTATAATGAATTAACTAATGTTTTGAATGAAGTTTTCTGTTAATCCCCAAACGGATTTTGCTTTAGTTCCCTGCTTTTATCTTTATTCTGAAACAGAGCTCATTAAATTAATTTTGCGACAGTTGAGCTGAAATTACGAAATTGTACGATACTGGAACAAAGTTCGGGATGTGCATTTTGAACGCGTTCGCCGCTCGGCTAACTTTCGGTAAACAAAACCTTACTGCGCAGTGGCTCAAGGAAACAGATACGGCGGGTTTTCGGTTGCAGAAATGTTAGAATGAAATGCTAAAAAAGTTGTTTTTTATGAAGTCTACTACTTAAATAGGCTATTTGTAAAAGAGACTTCACAAATAACAAATAAATAAAGTAAATAGAATAATCTGAACATGCAGGGTTGAACTTTATAAAACTTTTAAAAAAAACATTTTCTGTACACCAGGAGCTCTAGGACCAAACATAACAAAATACCTGCAACTAATCAAGACATACGGAGTCTGATGATTTTCAACACCGGACCATTATTTTATCGGCGAGTTACATAATCTCTGTCGCTATGCAGTTTGTGAGCGCTACAGAAAAACGCCGCGGGCAATGTGCTCAATGACGTCCCATTTTTTGGAACAAAGTCACTTTCAAAGGCGAAGCTATAGAGCCAAACAAATAAGTACAAAGCTCAGCTTTGGCTCAGGTTGAAAAAGCTGATGAATCAGTAATTTGTATTGTAATGCTGTATGTATACATTTGGGTAGACCTACACTAATGTAAATACCATAATAGAAGTTAAGTTAGATAAATGAATTACATATTGCAGGAAAATTTACAATAAAAAAAGGTACAATGATATTACCGCTAAAAATAAGTAGATATGGCAAGTAGAAGATCCGTGAATTTGTGTTTTGATTTTGTCCGTTGCACCCCTTCAGGGGGTGAATTTCTTATTTTTTTAGTGCACCCCTACAATATGCATGTAATATACTGTCCAAATTTAAAGTTTCTAGGACTTACAGAATAATCAGAATAAGAAATTAACACATTAGACGTCATAAAAACTTACAGTTTGGGTTGTGGTTGATTGTCATTCAGTCAGTTTCATTAGTTTTTTTTAAATATTTTTAGGTTTAATAATCAGTAAGTCAGATTTATTGTAATTTAATATATTTTAGATAATCTATTAATCTATAAAAGTACGTCAATAGAAAAAATATCCTTTAGATAAGATTAACGCGATGATAAATATTTAGATGTGCAGTTTTTGGAGGCGTGCCTCGATTTATCTTCATAGCGAGTGGTGAGCCTGTCGGCGGCATCGATCAGCACCGACAGACGAATCCATCGCGACCCAGACCTAGCCTTCTCATGTCCCATAAGCCGAGGAGATTATCTTTCCAATACAAACGATATCTTATTTATTGCTTTCAATAAATTGGTGCCTGTGTAATTGATCATTTTCATTTTTTATTCGATTGCGAAGAAAAATGATTGTTTAGAAGATCTGAACAGTCAATGTGTTAAATACATTTAGGTAGGACACAAGTGTTGATATCGTGCTTGTCACCTGCACTCACCGTGTTAAGTAGGTAAGTTCCTTTGTAGCTTCGGCCACCTTCGGAACTCAAGTCAACCTTACCTGCCCGTGGTGCACCCTGCGGCATAGCGCATCCTAACACCAGCACAGCAGAATTGTTTGAACGTAGACGGACAGCAGCGTCGGTGGTGTGGTAGTTAGACCCGCGGGGTGGTAACTCTGTTGCAAACAGAAATGATTGACACCGATCCTGTTTTTACAAACTTTGACATTTCATCCATCGAAATTCAATGACCGTCAGTTTGTAAAAACAGGATCGGTGTCAATATTTTTTTTTTCTTTTTTGCCAAAGCTGACAGACAAACAGACGGGCCACCTGATGGAAGGTAGTCACCGTCGCCCATGGACACCTGCATCACCAGAGGCGATATTGATCAATCATTTCTGTTTGCAACATAGTTAGCCGATCGCCCCGCCGGTCCCACCAAAGACCGGAAACGACCCAACTAGCATACAGGCGCTATAACAAGCTGTATAGTAGCTGGATAGAGGATTTTTCTTTATGGCTTATGCTCCAATAATAATAAATATAGTAGTATAAGCAGCTACAGCGCTTTTGTAGTGCCAAACAGGCCCCGAATTATGCAGCTATAAGCTCTACAATTGGTCTGAAGTGTTCGTAAGTGTAAGTTAAAATGGCTCTACAAGGGTGGCTTAAAAGCGCCAAAAGCGCCTTAAGAATTCAAAAATGCTCTTTTAGCGCTTATGAGCCATCTTCACCGTAGGGGAGAGTTGGATATTACCGCGCGATTGATTCTTCGCGGTTTCCCTAGGTTTCTCTAAAACTATCCATCATTCGCGCCCGCTATGTTAGTAAAATCATAGCTCCACGCTCCTCTTACACCGCTCAACCACTATCAGTTCCCACCGACCAACCAGAGAGGAAGGCTGTAGGTTTTTGTTGATCCCGCGCAACCGATATAGTTTTTCGGGTGATTTGAATAAGAGGTGAGAAAAAAAATATTTCATATTCAGTTATATTTTATAGGCATTTTAGGGGAAAAATAGTTGTACTAGATTTAATAAAATGAATGATGTGGGTAGGCACGGAATGATGAAATAAAGAGTCTCGAACCAGCCATCTTGTTGTTTACTTCATGGTGACAGTGGTGGGATCGAAATTAATAATTTTAATGGTCAAATAGTACAAAAAACGTTACGTAGTGTGTGATAAAGCAAAAAAGTGTAAAGGGACCACAAAATAATGGAACACGCTCGTCCTCCAGCGCAGTTAATCTTGGAAGGTGGGCCGATGGCTCGTGCCGAGTCATGGCGGCGGTGGTTACGACAATTTAAAGTATTTATCAAAGCATCTGGAGTGCACAAGGAAAAAGGAGACGTACAAGCCAGTTTGTTGATTAATTTGATTGGTCCGGATGGGTACGATATTTACTCGACATTAAAATTCAAAGATGAAGCCGATCGGGAAAACCCCGAAAAATTAATCGAAGCATTTGATGGGTATTTCGGGACGAAAACCAACATAATAATGGTTCGGTTCAAATTCTTCACTCGGAACCAAGAAGTCAATGAGAGTATCGACGAATATGTAACAGCGCTAAAGCTCCTGAGCCAGAAGTGTGACTTTGATCAACTGGAGGATGGCTTAGTTCGTGACAGGATTGTTTGCGGTGTTGCCGATAGTAGTGTGCGAGACCGGCTATTAAGGGCTGAAAATCTAACCCTAGAAAAAGCGGTAAAGATCTGTCAAGCCAATGAGAGCTCCATCGACGGTAGCCGTCAAATTGAAGGCGCCAAAAGTGAGTCTAAAGCTGTATCAGTGGACGCGTTATGGAAGTCCAGGGCGTTCCAACGAGGGGCTAAATCATACGGACGTGGCAGTGGCGGTCCTAGCAGGGCGCGCGGAGCCGGCGGCAGCGAGCGAGGCGTGCGTACGGGCGCAACCTGGTCGGGCGGGGCCGGGCGCGGCGCCAGCGGCGGCGGCGGCGCGCCGTCCGCGTGCGGCGCCTGTGCCAGTGTCCACTGCGATGGAGGTGATCGGTGCGCGGCCAAAAGAGTGAAGTGCTTTATTTGTGGTAATAAAGGACATTATAAGGCGATGTGTCCGGCGCGTAAATATAACAAAGTGTATGAGGTAAACCAGGACAGCGACGACGATGGTGAGTTGTACTACATATCTACGATTGAGTGTGTAGATTCTATTTCAAAAATCAACAATGGTGATAAGTGGCATGAAACTTTCGTTTTACCAGAATGTAGGGCTAAGCATGAATTTAAATTAGACACGGGTTCCGACTTGAATGTTTTATCGCAGGACAATTTTGTCAAGTTAGGGTTCTCTTTATCTCAGCTGTGTTCGGAAAGCCTACGGGCTAAGTCATTTTGTGGAAATTACTTATCGATTGTTGGCTCAACTATCATTAAGTTGGAACATAAACAACACGAATACCGATTAAAATTTGTTATATCCGCTGAAGCTTGTCAAAGTATTCTGGGAAAGTATGGTTTGGAGGAATTAGGATTAATACAAAGAATTTACACAATTAGTCTGGACAAATATGATGATTTGTTTAAGGGTTTAGGTAAACTACCAGGACACTATAAAATACCGATAGAGAGTAGCGCCAGTCCTTGCATATGCCCTGTTAGAAAAATACCGGTTGGTGTGCGAGATCAATTACTAAAAGAGTTAGCCCGCATGGAAGATTTGGGCGTCATAAGGAAGGTGTCGCACCCAACTTCATGGGTAAGCGGTATCGTTATAGTAGCAAAAAAAGATGCTAGCCTCAGAGTCTGTCTGGATCCTCGGCCTCTTAACAAGGTAATTAGACGACAACACTATCCGCTGCCGACGATTACTGAAATAGCCACCAAGCTAAAGGGTGCGCGGTATTTCAGTAAGTTAGATGCCAAATCTGGTTTCTGGATGATCCAGCTGGACAACGAGAGCGCTGACTTGTGTACATTTGGAACTCCGTTTGGCCGGTACCAATATCTGCGTCTACCTTACGGCATAAATTCAGCTTCAGAGGTCTTTCATGCCAAGGTAAGACAGCTGCTCGAGGACCTCGAGGGAGTCGACTCTTTCGTTGATGACGTCATCGTTTGGGCGCCTACGAAAGAAGAGCACGATAGACGTTTGGCTTGCCTCCTCGATAGAGCGCGGTCAGTTGGTATAAAATTTAATCGGGATAAGTGTGAATTTTGCGTTACGGAAATCACATACCTGGGGCACACCTTCAGCGCCGAGGGCATGAAAATAGATCAGGCGAAGTTGAGAGCTATCACAGATATGCCCAGTCCGAGCGACAGGCAGGCACTCGAAAGATTTCTCGGTATGGTTAACTACGTAAGTAAATTTATTCCTAACTACTCAGAAAAGGTGAGTCCCTTGCGAAACCTTCTGAAGAAAGGCAGTGAATGGAGCTGGGACGCTTGCAGCGAGCGAGTGGTGAGTTCGCTGAAGGATGCGCTGTGCAGTGCGCCAGTGCTGGCGCTGTACTGCGCGCGCGAGCCGGCGCTGCTGTCGGTGGACGCCAGCGCACGCGCGCTCGGCGCCGTGCTGCTGCAGGCCGGCCGCCCGGTCGAGTTTGCGTCGCTGACGCTCACTGACACGCAGCAAAGATACGCGCAGATAGAAAAGGAGATGCTCGCCATAGTCTTTGCCCTAGAAAGATTTCATCAGTACATTTTCGGTAAGAACAACGTTACCGTGGAAACGGATCATAAACCGCTCGAGGCTCTTTTTAAAAAGTCATTGGACTCCGTTCCTGCTAGACTGCAGCGAATGATGCTTCGCGTTCAGCGATATGATTTTCAGGTCGTCTATAAACCAGGAAAGTATATGTACATCGCTGACACATTATCCCGGGCGCCGCTGCCGGAACGTATGCAGACCAAGCTGACCGAGGAGGTCGATGAACAAACTTGCTTTCTGCTGCAGAACGTGAGAGTTAGCAACGAGCGATTGAAAATTATAAAGGAGCATACGAGCAAAGATAGTGAGTCTAAATTTTTAATAGATTATATTCGGCACGGCTGGCCTGTCAATAAGTACGAGACAGAAGAATGCGTGCGCGAATACTGGAGTGGTAGGGAATGTTTCGAGTTCGCAGATGGTATAATATTCTACAACAATTTAGTTTTCGTTCCGCGTGCTTTACGAAGCGAAATGTTGTCGCGCGTGCACGAGGGACACCTCGGCATTGATCGGTGCAAGCGGCGAGCGCGGGACGTCATGTTCTGGGCGGGCATGGCGCGCGACGTCGAGCTGCTGGTGCGCCGGTGCCGGGTGTGCGCCGAGCGCTCCTCGCGGCCCACGCGCGAGCCCTACATGCCTCACGACATTCCCGATCTACCGTGGATGAAACTTTGATCAGATATATTCGAATATTGTAAAGCGTACTATTTAATTTTAGTAGATTACCTTACAAATTATGTGGAAGTATGCCCACTCAAAGGCATCACGTCGAAACAAGTTATACTTGCGATGAAGGATCAGTTTGCCAGACACGGGATGCCCGAAATGCTAATTTCAGACAATGGACCAGCTTACGCATCTAGGGAGTTCAGAGGCTTCTCAGAGGCTTGGGGATTTAAACATATCACATCTTCTCCTAATTATGCCCAGTCAAATGGGAGAAGCGAGCGCGCGGTACGCACGATTAAGGAATTAATGAAGAAATGTATAGATTCTAATACGGATTTCTACTTGGCCCTGCTTAATTACAGATCGACCTCCAGAGACGGCATAGCGAGCCCCGCTCAACTACTCATGGGCCGGAGACTCAACACGCGTTTACCAGCGCATCCCGACAAGTTAAAGCCGGACAGGGACAACACGGCGGACCTCGAAAACATAAGGCGTAATCAAGAAAGAAACCGCCTGCAGTATGACAGGCACGCGCGGGCACTCCCGCCGTTGCGGGCGGGCGACGAGGTGGTCGCGGTGGACGGCGCGATGCGGCGGCGCGCGCTGGTCACTTCTCAGGCTTTGCAGCCACGCTCTTATTTTGTCACTGATGATTCAGGTAAAACATATCGCAGGAATAGGAGACACCTCATCAAACTTCCGGAACCTTCGTCTCCTGCTTCGTCACTAGACGTGACGTTGCGTCAAGAAGAGCCGAGCGAGGACGAACAATCTGAAGAATTATCGGAGACATTTGGATCTTGCAAAAACACAGATGATGATACCTATAAAAATGAATCGTCAGATGAATCACCAAATCAATTCTTTGTTAAATCTGGCAGGGCAGCTGCAAGAGAGGCCAGAAAGAGACTCAAACAAATACATTATTGAATTGAATTATATAAATATTATGGAATATTTATCAATAATTTCATTTAACGTAATTTCGCTTGCTTGCATGAATTTGTTTCCTACTTGCATACTTACCTTCCCAAAATGCTAATATTATAATTTATCTTAATCTTTATAGAAGTGTTTGTCATCTAGGCATTGAGTTTAAGTGTGTATATGTAGAAATGGAAATAAATGGATATGATAGTGAGGCCAATATATAAATTAGTTGTGTCAAATAATAATAATCATTAATCTAATTTTTTAAACAATTTAATTACTACAGTTACTCTTATATTTAGTGTTATCTTAAGGATTGCTTATTTTCTAACTTTATCCTCTATCTCCCCTATAAGCTATGTATCTACTTTCAATATTTACTAACAGCTACCTTGGTATTGTAAAATTATTTGTCTACTTGTAAAATTTTAGATCGCTTTGTCTCATTGTAATATACCTATGTATTAATATACCTACCTAATAAATATATATATATATATATATATTTAAAAAAAAAAAAAAAAAAGTAAATGTATCATAAATATAATTACCTATCTAAAACTATGTTATTGGTTTAAAGAAAAATTGTTGTGTAAGGGAAAGATGTACTAGATTTAATAAAATGAATGATGTGGGTAGGCACGGAATGATGAAATAAAGAGTCTCGAACCAGCCATCTTGTTGTTTACTTCAATAGTGTTGGCGCTTTTCATTTGAGCCAACTATCCTACGATTTTCCTGAATACTACTTGGGACTTGGGATAATAATAATGCAGTACTTACTGATATAATTCTTGTAATGATTTCACCGATACACAATTTTACCTTACACAAGACAACCTTCTTCTTTGAAAAGCGAGTGACGACTGCCAGAGCGGGGCTGGCTCGACCTTGCAAGAAACCCCCACTACTCAAAGTTGCCCTCTCCATAAATATCGCTGATTGGTCGCCAGAGTCGCCCCGCTATGACAGCTAGCACTCGCCAATCAAGACAACTACTAATATTTCAAATAGCATCTTTTAATTATAAGTAATTACACATAACTATAAATAATATCGCGAATTATGGTAGACTATTCAGTGATTAGGACATAATGTTGCTGACAGTCGGCCATCCTAAGTGTCGTACGACCTCGGACGACCGTTACCAAATCATTATAACACCAATACTTTGCATAGATTATGTATATTCAATAACATAACTCAATTATAATCATTCGTCTGATTAGACCCACGATAGGGCAGTAAATTAATTTTATCTTTTACTGAGGACCAGGGAAGTCGCATACATTATCTTTTTATTGGACTAGGAATTTTACAATTAAAATTAAATATAGCTTACAAATATAATGGACCAGGGTTATCCAATGTAGCACAGGACAAGGGTTGTCTATACTTGTCTATAATTCTAGGACCAAGGTTGTCCTACATAATATCAAGGAGTTGCCTTCGCATTGGAATCTTAATTTACAGACATTTCAGTCTACCACAAGATCCTTGAACTCTTCTCCTCTATGTATTCACTCACATTACTCAAAATTACAATGACATTAACAAAAAACATTAAAACTGATGTGGTAAAATACTGCCTGCGGATTTCTGGGCCAAATCTGTTAGCGTTATCTGTAACTGACACTATCGCATCAGAACTAGCGTTTATATTAAACTAATATATTAACTGTGGTGAGTACCATGATCTAATGAAACATTGTAAAATGACACCTCTATTAAAATTCCGCCGTTGTTGTTACCCTAATATCTTCAGACCGATATCTATTATATTAAATGTTTATATCAGGACATGGAGGACCACGAGATCAGGCAGTTTGCGGATAACACGGCTCTATTATTTAAATTAAAGTGAACATATTTTGACAACGTGTACAATTCAAAAATTGTCGACAGGTTTAATGTAAATAAATTTCTGAACATGGCTAAACCGAATTGTATTAGGTTCATATTACCAAATGTTAACCGAATTGTATTAGGTTCATATTACCAAATGTTGACACTATACCGTATCCGTACAGGTACATACAGCGTCACGATCTGGTATACCCCTTTCAAGTGTAAATTTAAACTGCTGCCGTGGAGGCTACCATATTCAAATGGCCTAAATCTTTTACAAAATTATTTATACTTGGCTGGGGGATCGAACCAGCAATTTATTCACACTAGTTTATGAATTAGACGCCCTAACCAACTGAGCTATGGTAGCGGTTGACGAAATTTTAAGTTACAGTTATACGTTTATTATTTTGTCTAGGTATGAATGGATGCGTCAGCTAATAACTTTTTCATTTGTTTATCACGGTAGTGCGCAACTAATTTAAAATATTCTGTGCTGCACTGGACTATTGAGGGTAGTCGTGTATTAAATGATAGTTCAGAACAAAAGGTTACTTGTTTCGTCTTGGGTGTATGTCATTGATTTTGTTTATGAAAAATAATTGTGCATTTATAACAGCCGAAAATTGAGCTAAAGAGTGGGTTTTGCCAAATAACATTTCGGAACGCTACAACCCATCAAATGTAAGAGGAAATGGCAGAATAACATTAGGTAAGTGGTATGACAATTATAAGTAGGATTATCATAACAATTTGCTTAGTAAACCTATTCCCTTTTATATTATATAAACACGGTCATAAGTTTATAATATTGTTTTTATTTTCAGGTTATTGGTGATGGATGTCATCAATGGGACCAGGAGAAATTGTTGAAGTGAGCGGACGCATAATTGGCCAGTTTTGCAAGAAATAATGCTGTTAGCAGTGCAAGCAGTGGATAAGCCTCCAGAAGGAACAGTGTATTTAGTTCATGATAACTGCGTGGTGCATCGTTCGCGAATTCTGACCAATTGGCTCGCTTCTGAGACGGGCATAATCACCACAGCATGGTCATCTAAAAGTCCAGATTTAAATGTGTGGAGAATGTGTGAGCATATGTGGGGTCAATTTGTCCTAATTGGGACACGAGTGAAGTGTTGTCCACCTGCAACAGGAGGTCCTAAGAACCTGGGAACTGATGCGTCGTAGTGGTTTTGGGCGGAGTTTGGTTACCCAAATGAAAAGAAGACTTCAACAAATTATTTTAAGTGAAAGACATCCCTCGTATTCGGTATTAATAAATATTTAGATATATAATGTTTTCAATAATAGATAAAATACCAGACTAAGTATTTGTGAGTGATCTAAATTGCTTATTGGATGTTATACGGCAAGTATAACCTGTTCCAATATTAACATGTTTGTTCACTCGTTAATCTTTTATGGGTAAATTAAGTATTATTCTATAATTTAAAACATTGAAAATTCTAAAACATAAGTAATAACTATCTATATTGTGTTATGTCAAATGGTATTTTAATAAATTTGTTATAACTTTTGAAAATTGTTTTATTATTTTACCTGAATTTAAATAATTATGTAACTTACCTACTACACTTAAAACGTAGTCCATTGTGTTAGTAACGAAAATATAAAAAAAACAAAAACAGGTAATGAGGGATTTGAACCCACTACTCTTATAACATATAGATTAATGTCGAGTGTTGTAACTGCCACTCCATCGTCTCATATAGATATATGGGTAAATTAAATATGCCTAAGCAAGCAGGAGGAGGTTTATAAAACACACATTTGTGCAAAAAGTTCGAGATCCACGACCGACACCGCGACGGTTTGAACCTACTAACATTAACTAGGGGGTGACCAGACTCTGACGCTTTCTGTACAACCCTAGACAATAAGCTTCAATGGGGCCATAGATGGCTTGTCAAACAGACTCAGATCTACAGCATACACAGTCAAAAGAATCCGTCAACTTACTGACGCAGAAACGGCTAGACTATTATACTTCAGCTACTTCCACAGCAGCATATTGAACGATATTTTTTTATAGGGGGTATATCAACACCATATAAGTGCTGCAAAAATAGGCTGGCCGAAGAATCACCTCGAAATAAGTTTGTAGAAGCAAATATCATCAAAGTTCCTTGCCACTACATATTAGGTATATGAAAACAGGAATTAATGTTCAAAAGATTATCAATGTGTTCAAGAAAAATTGTAACAAATGTTAACACTAGATATAAAGATAAACTCATTGTTCCTACTATAAGGCTCCATAAAGTAAGTCAATACTCTAAAGAGCAACGTGTACATTTTTTTTTAACCCTAATTATTTAATTTATCTGTAAATAAATTCAAAAATGGCGTTGAACACAATCATCGCAATAAAGCTCATTGTGACATTTCTTATTTTTTGATGGTAAAAGCTTGGAATTAAACTGTTTCCGATTTCCGTCAAGAGCAATGTAATAGTTAATAATAATAATTGTAAAAGGGTCATTAAAACATACAGAGCAAGCAACTACTAGACAACAACTAGCAACAACTAGCGGCCCGTCCGGGCTTCGCACGGGTGGACATACACCTTGGGTTACGTTACTTAGGTTTTAGTAAGGATCCCTAATCTCTTCTAGCAATATATACAGCCTATGTTACTCAGGGTGAATGTAGCTTTCCAATGGTGAAAGAATTTTTGAAATCGGCACAGTAGTTTTTGAGTTTATTCATTATAAACATACACACAGACACACTCACACACACACACACACACACACACAAAAAATACAAAGTTTTCCTCTTTATAATATTAGTGTAGATGAAAGTTTACTCTGTACGGGCAATATATCATCGTCTAACCGGTCAAAAGAGTAGGACTACTGTACCCCTAATTAGCCTGCACGACTTGTCTTCACTAGGGCAGTTTCTTTTCTTTCCGCACGCCCACGGGTAAAGACGGCCGCCCTTTTAGATGACCTTGTCTATAGGAACGCTAATGACCATTACCATGAAAATCTGAAGGCCTGCTCATGCAGCACTTGGGTACAGAAATGTATACACCATTGACGTATAATGAATATTATGAATAAATGACTATTATGACTATTATGACTATTACTGCCGAAATCAATAATAGATTCCAAGGGGATTTGGTTTTATTTATATATTTATTTAACCGGCTGCTATCGTTTGAAACTGACACTGAACCAACAGCTTTCTCAGAGGAAGAAGTTAGCTTCAAGTAGCACTGCACAGTGCCATGACCCAGTTTATTGCATTTCCTGCATTTCTTTACTGGGTTAGGACACTGAAGCAATGTGGCCTTCCAATTGGCTTACAATTGAAGCAGCGCGAAATCCTAATGGTCGTTTGGGATTGTAGATCTTGTGGTTTGGAAGTAGTCTGTGCTTTATTTGGTTTGCGTACAGTTTGAGGTCGAACGCTTCAGGCATTTCTTAAGTATGCGAGGAGTTTGTCGGGATTGTCGTACTGAACAGCCTCCGCACCTAACCGTACAGAGCGATCATTTATGCCATGTGGAATGCATTCTACGGCTCACCTACCTATATACCTATATATATATATATATACCACATCTATTTATGAGCTTTATTTTATCATAATAGTATATTTCCAGTGAGTCCCCAAATCGAGCACGTTTATCTAACGTGTCAGTCAGCATCTGCCCGTAATTCTCATCAGAAGGAAAAGCAGTCAACAATTTAGTTCCACGAGAAAAGAACAGACGATAGGCCTTCGTACTAACGCTGTGCCACCCCACGTAATTTAGGTAAAGCAAAGTGAATAATTTGCTTTTCATCCCATTCATAAATTGAGGCACATTCATTTACCTTAGGAAGCCACATTGATACTGTTTGTTCTTTTCTCGCGGGGTCAAATTCAGGGACCGTATTGTGTAAATTTCCTAGTTAGCCGAAATTTAGGAATTTAAGGCATCTAAAAGCTTAATAAAATCATTAGATATAGACTCAGCTTGTGTATCTTGGCGACTGGTCTGCTTGTAAGAGCGGCGGCTGGCTCGACTGCACGAGCGGCGACTGGCCCGGCTGCGCGAGCTGAGGTTGGCCCGACTGCGCGAGCGGCGACTGGCCCGACGACAGCGCGAGCTGAGGTTGGCCCGACTGCGCGAGCGACGACTGGCCCGACGACAGCGCGAGCTGAGGTTGGCCCGACTGCGCGAGCGGCGACTGGCCCGACAGCGTGAGCGGCGACTAGCCCGGCTGCGAGAACGGCGACTGGTTCGGCTGAGCAAGCGGTGACTGGCCCGGCTGCGCGAGCGGCGACTAGCCCGGCTACGCGTGCGGCGACTGGCCTGGCTGCGAGCGGCGACTGGTTCGGCTGAGCGAGCGGTGACTGGCCCGGCTGCGCGAGCGGCGACTGGCCCGACTGAGCGAGCGGCGATTTGTCCGGCTGCGCGAGCGGCGACTAGCCCGGCTGCTCGAGCGGTGACTAGCCCGGCTGCGCGAGCGGCGACTGGCCCGACTGTACGAGCGGCGATTGGCCCGACTGCGCCTACTAAGATCCAGCAGCATTTGTTCTTCTTAGCAGCAAAGTTTCGTCTCCGTAGGCCGAGAAGGAGAAAACGCCCCATGTTTTTGTTCGAGCTCATTCACTGTAAATATAGAAAGAAGAACAAGCACAGTAAACGCTCTATGATTTTGTCAGGCGCGAGTCGATTATAATTAGTTTTTATTAGGATTAATTTTAAACAAATAGCCAATGGCATAAGAAAATGTAAAATATTCAAGTGAATTAGTAGGTTAAGCAAGAAAGATAAAATAAAGAAAATATTGCATCATTCTTTTCCTCTTCCACCACATTATTGCAATCTAGCACTACACAACAATATCGGACAACGCCCTCAAAGAGCCGATGCTAAGAAGGAGTTGCCTTGACCACGCATCGAATCTATGAAGGAATTATCTAGCCAAAACGGTAGGTGAAACAAGGAAAAGAATATTCAATTTCGAGTATCAAATCATATGGCATAATTTAAAAAAAAAAAATGTGAATAACCACTTTTGTGGGGCATGCGTCGCTAATCCCACTTCTGAAATTGTTGGCGCTTTTCATTTGAGCCAACTATCCTACGATTTTCCTGAATACTACTTGGGACTTGGGATAATAATAATGCAGTACTTACTGATATAATTCTTGTAATGATTTCACCGATACACAATTTTACCTTACACAAGACAACCTTCTTCTTTGAAAAGCGAGTGACGACTGCCAGAGCGGGGCTGGCTCGACCTTGCAAGAAACCCCCACTACTCAAAGTTGCCCTCTCCATAAATATCGCTGATTGGTCGCCAGAGTCGCCCCGCTATGACAGCTAGCACTCGCCAATCAAGACAACTACTAATATTTCAAATAGCATCTTTTAATTATAAGTAATTACACATAACTATAAATAATATCGCGAATTATGGTAGACTATTCAGTGATTAGGACATAATGTTGCTGACAATAGTATAGATTTTATGTGTAAAATAAGTTTAAATTCACGCCCTACGCGCGAAACGTTAAAGTGTATGAAAATGCCTATGGCAATTTTTTTACAGATAGCTACTTTCGTGACACGGTAGTTGAGTGTCGTAAAAGAGATAGCTGCCTCCTACGAAAAAGAAAAAGACCTAGAATCCAGAAGAAACCCACTATTTTGACTGTTTTATTTTTTCCATACATAAATTAAAAAAATGTCTTAAACTCGTCAATCATTTAGGCTTCAGTAAACATTTGTGAAAGCTGGAGTCAATTCATATTTCCAAGTCAGGCTCTCCACTCTTTGAAAGACTTATTTGACCCACCACGAAATGACTAACCTGGGGCACGATATTACCAGACCAGTTTGATAATACCACGTTTTTCTATATTTTAGTAATTCGCTTGTATTATTATTGTGTTTTTTTTCCCTTAGGGGCTATATATGAATATATATGATATATATATATATATATTACCGAGCCCTTAAGGGAATTATTCTATAACTCAGCTCAGGTTGGGTTATAATAAATTCGATATATTTTAATAGGTGGCGCCCTCCAAATATAAAGTTTTTAATGCATAAACAATATTGATATATAAGGTGTGAAATTATTTTTAAATTTAAATAATAGAATAAAGGTTACAAAAAGTTTTATTAGGGTCAAAGGTAAGAAATTACGACTTAAGTTTCATCAAAAGCTACGAGTTTATGTATGTAATACGAGCTTCAAAATGTGAAAATAACCTTAAAAACATACTTTACGAAAACCTATAATGGCGTCTCGATAAAAACAGCTCCCAGAGTACAGTAGTTACACCTATTCTTCTGGCATAAACCGTTTAAAGGCTCTAGTATTTGTCATTAGCTGAATTAAATAACATGTAAAATTCATTACACAGCTTTGCGTAATATATTTGTTGCTTAATATGCTAATATAGCGCTGTGAGATATAGTATGAAGTTGTTCTTCCCCTGCAGATGTTTACAAGAACACTAGTGAACATCATTAAAATACTTAGTGTTACAACACCATCCGTAACCGCAACAGCTGTATAAAATGTTTCCTATTATTCCCTATACAACTATTTACAGTACAGCTGCTGTATAATTCTCACATTTAGCGCTCAAGACGTCATTCTAAAGGTACACACCTCTATTATAGATTTAGTGTTACAACAGAAGTAAAAAATATACTAGAGAACCTAAGGCTAAATGACTCCATACGGTCTTGGGCGCTAAAGAAGCAACTGTGTAACACTTTTCAAAATCTTTTGCCTTCTTTAATACTCTTTTACATCTTACGGTGATATATGAGGTTCCATTAACTCAATGTTACTCCTCATAACTATCTAGTGATGCCAATATATGCTTTTGTATGACCATAAGAATTTTTCTTGCTTTTGAACGGCTCCTGTAAAACCTAAACTGTGACCAAGAAAAAATGATTTTCGGAAATTATGGGCCACACTCCTCTTAGGCTATATAAAGCCTGTATCGCAAAACCAGACAGTGGAGTCTCTATGTATAATATTTTGCCGCTCTTATTATTAACTTTCGCTTAAAATAAGTTCATTCCGTTATTTTTTTATGAATATTGCTCGGACCAACATCTCATAACAAAATACCGCCATTTAAATTCCTTTGGGTACCTTCATTTTAATTTTATTTAATGATAATAAGTTTTTGGTTCATAAAACATGTCTAATTAATTATTCTAAGCATCGAACTTGGTTCGTTTTTGTTGGCGCCAGCTAGAAGCAAGCTGTTGTGATTTATTGATCCCGTGGGAACAAAAACGATCACGTAGAATGAGGCCTCGTTGGCTGGCAAGGCTTTAATCACTGACCACGTTAGCTCGACCCACTCACAATAATTGGGTTTGGTAATAGGTACGATAAACATACCTATCAGAACTGTTACTATAAGTACTAGTACTTACCTAGGTAATTCCAGATTTATTATTGCTGAAAGGGATTGTAAATTGATACATTGTGGTAAAAAGTGAATGAAAACAGTCAATTTACATGAAATTAGGCATGGTGCGTCTTGAAGGGTCTGAAATAATTATGAACCAGTAATTATTCCACACTGATGTTTAAATAGTGATAAACATTTATAGTGTTTCTGCAGCTGTTTCCTTAAAGAGTAAGCTGTTGCTTCATAGAAGAGATGCGTAAGGTTCAGGTAATAGAATTAGAGCAGTAAGCTGTATAATCACAAAGCGTATCACTAAATTGAATCAGAGGCGTTTGCGAGGCGTTGTGTAAATTGCCAATTTCAAGGCAATTGCCGATTTTATTAACAATTAGCTTCCGCCCGCGGTTTTGCTCGCGTGGCACTTGGATAAAAACTAACCTATGTATTATTTAAATGCCTAAAAACTTATCAATTGGAGTAACTACGGTCCTATATTATAATCACACTTGATCATCGTCTTGCTTGTGTCATCGAGGCTCCTGAAGGGGGCTGTTTTGTGCTATTGCCTCTCCTCTACTCTAAGGTTTGCTGGAAGAAAACTCTTAAAGGGTTAAGCTCGCCTCTGTACATATTTTTTGTCATACTCTTTGTTTGTTTATTATTTCTGTGTACAATAAAGAATTACAGAATTACAGAGGCTCCTGTCAGTCAACAGTAAGTAATATTGTTCCTTGGGTGCGTTTCCTCATTTCAACAAACCAGGTGCCTAGTGCGTGTTTTTTTACCAGCTCGATCGCGTTGCACCCTGGATTCTAATCAAACTAGTGAATCAAGTAGCCACATAACGCTGTCATCCGTAAACGCATGTTTTTTAAGGTACTTGAAGATGGAACAAGCATATGGCCTATCTGGTATTAAATGGTAACAATTACCGATCACAAAGCTAAGAGTTTTTTTAGAATGTGCTCTTTGATGCCATGCCCTGCGACCATCAACTTGAGGCATGGAGATTCCAAGCCTTTTGTGCCTGTAATTTCACCGACACGCACACCCTTGTAACCGAAACACAGCACAGCTGCTTCACGGCAGATATTGGCACGGTGGTAGTCCTTTCCCGGACGAGCCCTTCACAAGGAACTCTACTATTACTATTTGTGGTTACTTCAAATCAACTCACAAAGCAGAAATAAAACCATAATATTAGGTGCTTACCTATGAAATTAGCGTTTTGTATGGAGAATTTTGAGAAAATCCATTTCTCCATACATACATTTTTGTATTTTTTCTGGTACTAATTATCCTATTCTCCTAAAATTTTGTGTGTATGATTGAACAATATTGTGAAAAGTATGCGTAGTCTTATTTAAGCAAGAAAACTAACACATAAAATAATACGACGAATTTAAGCATTGAAAGTGACAACACACTGACTGTAGTGATCATTCCTATAATGAGTAGGTAGGGTAGTACCCACTGCTAATGGAGTAAGCTGCCGGCATTTAGCAGATCATTATGAAGGTAAAACAACTTCATGGAGTACATATACATCTATCTATGTATTTATTTTGGCGCTCAATGTGAGATCTACTGTAGGTATTTTTAGTACGAGTTGCACATTATGGAAACTTTCAATAGTTTTCTATGATTTATTTTTTATTTTTTATGATTTATTTATTATTTTTTTTATCTTTTGTTTTTATAGTGCGTGATAATTCAATAACTCAATATTAACTTATTATATTATGTAGCCTATGGCCAGGTGGAGTGACGATATGCGAAAGAAGATAGAAGAAGCTGGTAGAAGCTGGATGCGTTGAACTCAGAACAGAGCGCAATGGCGCTCATTAGGGGAGGCCTATGTCCAGCAGTGGACTGCTATAGGCTGATGATGATGATGATATTATATACAGGGTATAGCCTGTGGTTCTGAGGATGCCTTATGGGGAAGGCGAAACATTGTCAAATTTCTGTTGGGTTTTTCCTTGTGTTTTTGTGTATGTTATTTTTCCAATCTAATTACAGGTTAACGGCTTGTTTTATTTCGTGAAAGAGTGAGCAGACGGTTGAAGGGACGTGCGGTGCAGACGCATGCATTTTGTGGAACTTGTCAAAGAAAGTTAGCGGAATTTGTACTTAATATTTTTACTTGCTGAATATCAAACCCAAAAGTTGGTTTGGCAGCCTTGGTGCGACTCTTATTCAAAATTTTCTCGGTCCAACTTGCACATTGCCGGTTTTTTACTTCATATACACAATTCCTTTGCTTTAATTTAATCATTAAAGTTGAATATCCTGATTACTAGTATTTGTAAAAAATAGACCCTTTTTCCATAAAAAGGTCATATTCTTTAAACTAAACATACAAAATACCACGTATCATACTTTTTTAGATTTTTGATTAAATGGACAAATTTATTATTGCTTTTTATTAAGCACACAGATCACCATACATTTTTTTTAAACCACAGGTGCCCAAACTTTTATTTATTGATTACGAAATTTTGAAATAAAATGTTGAATAAGAAAAAAATAAGATAACCGCACAAAAACAATAGCTTACATTTGGTAGTTCATCTATCCAAGAGAACTTTGCAAAAAAATGAGTGAGGAAATACCTTGATTTTTGATCGAAAAAGAGAAAACAGAAAAGAGAAAATCGAAAAGAGTGACCAAGGGTGTAATTTTTACGGAATTTCGGAAATGGTCAATAACTTTAAAACCATGATACTTTTATTACTGATCACAATTTTTGATTATCTGATCAGTCATGGCACCCCCCAACCAGGTGATGGCTTGACTACTCATTATACCACACCCTGTAGAAACTATCGAATTGGATTCAAATGTAAACTGATCAAACGACATAGGTGCGAGTAAATGTAATGTTCTTGCAGGTAGCAATGTTTTTCACTCAAAACAGTCAGGTAATTGCCGAAAAAAGTAACTATCAACATTTTCTTATTATGCAATTCATACTAGGAGTACTTTACACGAAGTGGAACCACACAGTGATTAATTTATTTTATTATTTTGTTCGTATGTGCTAAGTTCTTGAGTTAAGATTGCAATAAAGTCAGATAAATAATATCAGGTTTCCTCATATGTTAAAATGTTGTCTGACTCAAATATTAGATTTTTGTACAAAAAAGGCATTATATCTAATATTTGAGTCTGTTTCTGAAAGAGTCTTACAAAATCATCGCCAGTTTCATCTTACCAGGAAATAACAATGAATGAAATAAAATAAGGAAGCTGGAATTATAGCCGCGAAAGACGCGAATTGAAAAAATATTGAATCGACAAAAGAATATAATAAAATAACTTTTCGAGTGCTCAGAATATCAAGTTGTGGAACCAATTTGATCGAGAGAGCTGGCTCCTTTCAAACACGAAATTACAACGTACTTTGAGAACTAGACGTGAAGTTATTACCTCGCTTTGAGTCAAGAAAAATATTATTGTTTCATAAGGCTTAATGTCTGTGTACAACAATTGAGTGGAAAATAAAGTAAACGTGATGTTGTTGTAATGAAAGAATAGTATTTTACTTTGAGAGCTATAATTTGTAATGAGGTTAATATAAAATTTCATATGTAACAAATGAACTGTTCTTTATATAACAGTAAATTAATAAGGCGGTTTTGGGCATTCACATAATAAATACCAAAGAAATCAGCTTAATTCCTATGTGCCAACAAAATATTTTGTCTCATTATAAGTACACAATAATTCGTCAATTATGTTTATTGTTTCCACAGGTAGGTAGGCATACAGGTATACCAACGGTACCATCGTCTCCTACAGTATTTTAAATCCAGTCCATCCAAAGGTTGTGTAGAAGAGCTCACTCTAAGCGATAAGACCGCCCATTGTACTTTCATTATTGTTATTGTATATTGTTCTATTTGTTTTTGTTGGTGTGAGTACAATAAAGAGTTTTCTATCTATCTATCTATCTACCGGTATGCCTCATAGTAGGCAAGTTATTATGGACACTGATCGGCACCACAATAGTTAGAGAGGGGACTTTATGTATTTTACGTAAGCATAAATTATTACATAAAATACAACACAACACAACACAAAGGTGACTATGATTGTGATTGTGAATGTGAAGGTACTTTGTCTGTTGTTGTGGCTGACTGTGACTGTAACTATGTCTGTGATTGTAATTCGAAGTACTATTTAAAATTTAAATAAAATTCTAGCACGTTGACTGTGGACCGCATGTATGGCGCGCGGGAGTTACTCCTACGTCAGGTTATATTTTCAGAATACACAATACACAATAAAATTATTTATTGTTATCACGTGGTTTTAAGGTAACAGGGTTAGCACAGTATAAATATTACACGTGGTCCCCTTAGGCTATAGCAATCAGTAGAAGGTAGACAGAGGCCGAATGCAAGTATAAAGATAAGGTCAAAATGGAATATTTTGCTTTTTGGAGTATGGAGTATTCAAGCATCTTGTTTTATAGTTGCCTGCCTACCTATTAGATAATGAGGCGTCATTTCAAAATAATTTATTGTCAATATAGTCCATCAAAAGACGCGTTTAGTTTAACTCAGTTGCCAACTGAAATGATAAACACCGGTACTGTTTTTACTGACTTTGATAGTTTGTCGATTGGCGTTCTTTGAATTTCGACAGATGAAGTCAAAAGTTGCAAATAACGGTCTGGTGCCGGCAATTTCGGTATGCAACTGAGTTAGTAAATGAGGCCTGGACTTGCTTTTAGCGATAAGATCACTTTTTTTGAACAACCATGGAATTATTTAAATGAATCATTCATTCATTCTCAGCTTTTCAAAACCCACTGCTGGGCATAAGCCTTCTCTTTCATTCGCCATTGCATATGGTCTTTCCCTGTGTAGTAACGATGTCGTCATCCACCTGGCAATGATTCGTTTAAATGTTTAGTGTTCGTTTTGTTTAATATTTTATGAACAATAAATAGTATCTATCATTCTTGTCAATAAACACTTCAGAAACAATTAAATGCCCATAAAAGAAACTGTTAAAATTGTCACTCAAAACATAACGAAAAAATCTTTGCCAAAGTTATAATTGGTCAATTAGCAAGTCAACAGATGGGTCTAATGTTCTGAATTTATTTGACGTCAATTAATGAGGCAAGTTTGAGAAGTCTCAAATAAAAGTTTCTGCTTTGCTTTTACGCAATCTTGGCGGTGGCTCATGTGACAAGCGTAAGCAAACAACTTTCCTATGCTTATGTAGCGTTTACTTACGAAATAGGAGTCATGGTCAAACTGGTATTTACTATGAAATCTTTATGTGCATCAACCCGTTCAAATCAAAGTTAATATTATACATTAACTTTTAATTCGTTCTTACGGTTACGAAGGCCAGATTGTCAATTATCAGATTTATCAGGTATTAATTTCTGTTACATCATTTGAAAATAAACGCGCAATTTCACACATTTTTGTAAATATATTCTTCTTTATTTATTCAATGAAGTTAAGATATACTCATACTGGATTATATGGCTATTAAATTTCATACTTAATGCCATTATCAATGTGAGTTTATTTGTTTGTTAGTTTTTTACGTTTACACGCCGTATCTACTCAACCAATCAAGATGAAATAAATGAAGAAGAAGCGAAATAACACTAGACATCATTCCATTAGCCCATCTCTTCATCCTCACTCTTACTCTCCTGACTTGTACCAAGCAGGCAGAGTCCATTTGCATAAGATGGCTCAGCTGAAGCTTTTAGCCGGAGCCAGGGACGAGTGTTTGTGCTCGCGAGTGTACGTCTAATGATATTAAAATATACGTTGAACATCGCGGCACACAACATTTGCACAATGTGATCTGCTCCGCACACCAACAAAGAAAAATATGCGTCCGGAACTAGTACAATGGTCAAAAAGCCAAGTTCAGGTACTGAAAGGACAAATAGCCCAAGGTCATGAAGTACAAGATGTACATGACAATATCCACACCACAAATCACCCTACATCAGTCTAACAAAAACCCTAAAAGGGCCCATAATTCCTATGCTGGATATGCGGGTTGAGGATTGCAGGGCACAGCTTCTCGCAGCGCGCCGACGCTGCTGTGCGAACAAGTCAGAGGATTTAGCTGTGCCGGTGTTAGGCTGTGCTGTACTGCATTCAGCCGGCCGCTAAAGCCTTGTTTACAACAGGGTATACCACGGGCAGGTTGGTTGAGGTTGGCTTGGATTCCGAAGATGGATTGGGTTCAGAAGAACCCTAGTGTATGGGAACACCGTTACATACAATGAGTCCGGTTACCGGAGTCGGAGCACATTATATAAATATTTTTGTTAAATATATTCATTTCATTTGATTTTATTTATTCAGAAACAAAATCTTAGATTGAAAAAGGTTATCTTATATACTAAACTGACAATAACGGATTTACATTAAGCAAATTAAAGAGATAGGTTTAACGTCTACAATCATCATTTATGGCGAAGAATTTCTAGATCAATTAGGTGAGTGTAGGTAAATAAAATAAATAAATAAATAATCCGGGACGTTATCACACAGCATCATGTAGCCCCAAACTAAGCAGAGATTGTATTATGGGAACCACATGATTGATATACTACAAAGATACATTTTTTTTGTAAATATATACAAATTGATACATAGAAAACACCCAGACCCGAGACAAATATCTGTAGAACATGCAAACATTTGTCCCGCAGCGGGAATCGAACCCGCAACCTTCTGCGTCACAGGCGGACCTTCGCCCACTGCGCCACAGAGGTCGTCTTCAGGTAGAGGTCACGTCATGTAAAAAGAACACTGGCAGTAAGCTGCGCAACAGGCGATATAACAGTATTTACCCGTGCGCAAACACACCTCCTTACCTTCTTCCAGCGTTCTTTTTACGTGACACGTACTGTAATATGTATAATAATAGCAAGTGAAGTATAGAAACTGTTAATATCCATTATTAAAATACAAATTCAAACAACAACACCAGCATTTATCAGTCCACTGTTGGACAAGAGCCTCTATTTATAAGGGACCTATTAAATGACGGAGCTGTGGATCACGATAGTGCTTGGTTTGCACTACTCTCCCACAAGCGCGAACTGCGTCTCAAAAGCGCTGCTCTTCCTCCAACCTCTCCAGGAACACAATTTATATGTGACTTGTGCGGTCGAAGTTGTCGCTCCCGTATCGGCCTTACAAGTCACATTTGTAAGTGCCGAACGCTGCTTAAATAATGTTTTATAGTTGTTGAAGGCCTATGATGATAAACCCCACGCTGGGTATACGGACGTTTCTGCCTACGCCGCAATCAGTCGGCCCCCAGAGCCCCGTTTGTTAGTTAGCAAAACAACAAATGCTTTTAATATAATTAACATAATATCAATATGTACCCTCTAAAAGTACAATCAGTGTTTTTTTTTCTCTATCTGCTATTTTACACGTTGACTGCGGGCCTCGCACATGATCTACATCGCTACACGCCAAGCGGAGGTGCATCATCATCATCATCATCATCAGCCTATACCAGTCCACTGCTGGACATAGGCCTCCCCTAATGAGCGGCATTGCGCCCTGTCCTGAGCTCGACGCATCCAGCTTCTACCAGCAGCCTTTCGCAGATCGTCACCCCACCTGGCCGGAGGGCGTCCTACACTACGTTTGCCAAGCCGCGGTCTCCACTCAAGAACTCGTTTACCTCAACGGTTATCGGTTCTTCGGCAGATATGGCCAGTCCACTGCCACTTCAGCTTGCTAATTCTCTGAGCTATGTCGACAACTTTAGTTCTATGTCGGATAAACTCGTTACGGATTTTATCCTTCAGAGAAACCCCGAGCATAGCTCGTTCCATAGCTCGCTGAGCGACTTTAAACTGGTGGACTAGCCGTACTGTGAGTGTCCACGTTTCGGCTCCGTATGTCATGACGGGTAGGACGCACTGATTGAAAACTTTTGTTTTCAAACATTGCGGTATGGGTGACGAGAAAACTCGACGTAGTTTTCCAAATGCTGCCCAACCCAGCTGAATCGTCCTCTTGGCCTCCTTCTCGAAGTTGTTTCTACCCAACTGCAATATTTGCACGAGGTATGTATACTCCGAAACAAATTCAAGAAGGTGTCCATTAACGACGACAGGACTCGGATCAATTCGGTCATTAACCATGACTTTGGTCTTGTCCAAATTCATGCCGAGACCTATCTTTCGCGAGGCTGATGCTAGGCCGTCCAGCATCTGTTGCAGCTCCTCCAGCGACTCCGCCATTAGGACTATGTCATCAGCGAATCGCAAGTGTGAGATGTGCTCGCCGTTTATGTTAATGCCCATACCTTTCCAGTCCAGTGTCTTAAACATATCCTCCAACGCGCTTGTGAACAGTTTCGGAGATATGACATCTCCCTGTCTCACTCCGCGGCGCAGTTGGATGGGTTTAGACTGCTGGTCCTGTACTCGGACACTCATAGTGGCGGCTTCGTACAGAGATCTCAACACTTCGATATAACGATAGTCCACTTGGCATCGCTGCAAGAATTCCAGGACAGCCCAGGTTTCTACAGAGTCAAAGGCTTTCTCATAGTCCACAAACGCCAGACACAGGGGCTGATTATACTCTTCGGACTTCTGTATAATCTGCCTCACTGTGTGAATGTGGTCTATGGTGCCATATCCTCCGCGAAACCCGGCCTGCTCCGGTGGCTGGAACTCATCGAGTCTTCTGGCGAGACGGTTTGTAATAACCCGAGAGAACTGCTTATAGACGTGACTCAAGAGCGAGATGGGTCTGTAATTTTTAAGAAGCGTTCTATCTCCCTTCTTAAAAAGCAGAACCACCAAGCTCTCGTTCCACGCCTTTGGAGTTCTCCCACAGTGAAGGACGGAGTTGAAGAGGTTCCGCAGCTCCTGCACAACAGGAGCTCCTCCTGCCTTCAGAAGTTCGGAAGTAACACCGTCTTCACCGGGGGCTTTTCCATTTTTAAGCTGTCTCAGGGCCAGTACGATCTCGTCTTGGCTGATCTCTGGCAGGTCGTCGGTATAGTGGCGGGTGAGGGTAGCTCGAGAATCGTGGCTGCTACGTTGGGGGCAAGGAGCATGTGCCGCATACAGTCGGCCATAAAAGTCCTCATCTCAGATAATACCTCCGGCTTTGACAAGACGGTTCGGCCATCGTGTGTCGTTAACTTCGTCAGGTGGCTCCTGCCAAGCTGCTGAGTGAATACTTTGGACCCTCGGTTTCGCTCTATTGCCTCTTCAATGAGGCGTGTATTGGAGCTCCGAAGGTCGCGCCGTATCATCTTCGCAATTCGCTTGTTCAGGTCTGACCTCTCTGACGAAGTGGCCTGAGTGGTTTCCCGTCTTTTTGTCATCAGCCGAAGAGTCTCATCCGTGAGTTTGGACTTCTTGCCTTTAGGCTGCATTTGGCAGAATTTGATGCCCTCGTCCCTTAACGTTCCAACCACGTTTTGTAGGGCCTCATCAACGTCATCGGTAGGTTCCACAGCAACGAATCTGTCACCGAGATGCTTCTGAAACTTTTCGGTGCCCGCCATGATCTGGAGTAGATTGGGTCGGAGCGTGGACTTCATCAGACGGTTTCTTTCCAGCTTTAGATTGATATTCAGAGAGCCTCGGACAAGTCTGTGATCAGATCCGGTGTTGAACCTGTTGATCACGGAGACGTCTCTGAATATGTGCCTTTTATCCGTCATGATGAAGTCTATCTCGTTTTTGGTCACAGTGTCGGGGCTACGCCATGTCCACTTCCTGTGGGGCTTCTTCTCGAAGAACGAGTTCATCAAGAAGAGCCCCTCCTTCTCTAGGAAGTTGACCAGCATTTGCCCCCTGTGATTTCTACAACCAAAACCATGCGGGCCCACTCTGGATTCGTCGCCAATTCGGATTCCCACTTTGCCGTTAAAGTCCCCCATAACAACGTTGAAGTGGGCCTTCGTGGTGTTGTGCAAGGCTTTGGATATGTCCTCGTACATATCCTCCACTTCATCATCCAAGTGTGCCGAGGTCGGTGCGTAAACCTGAATTATCTTCATGCTATACCTCTTGGATAGTCGAAGGATCAGGTACGCTACCCTGGTCGACACACTGGAGATTTCTTCAACGTTGTTAGAGAGGGCCTTATTGACGAGAAACCCTACGCCACCCTGAGATGTTTGGTCACCCTCGCGGAAGTACAGAAGGTGGCCCGAGTCTAGGGTTATGGTGTCCTCTCCCTCTCTACGGACTTCACACAACCCCAGAACATGCCACCTAATGTTCTCCAGCTCCACTTCCAACTGCGCTAGATGTTCGTCAAGCCTCAGAGTGCGTCCGTTAAACGTAGCCAGGGTCAGATTTTGCAGGTAGCCAGAGGTAGCCCGGGGATTCCTAGCACCTGTCCCGCCGTTACCATGGCCGCTACCTGTATGGCCAGGAATAGCGGGACGGCCGGGAACTGGGGGCCATCTCTTCTTTGCGTCTTTCATTATAGGGGTGTATGCCCATAATCCCCACGCTGGGCATGCGGGTTGGGGATCGCAGGACACAGCTTTTTGCACCGCCGACGCTGCTGCCCGTCGGCGGTAAGGGAATTTAACTGTGCCGGTGTAGGCTGCGCTATGCCGCAATCAGCCGGCTGCCAGAGCCTCGTTCGTTAGTCAGCAGGGTGCACCGCGTGCAGGTGAGGTTGGCTTGTGTCCGGAAGTTGGAGGTTGGAACCCCTTACCCCCCAGATGGAGGTGCATCATGGGCTCTAAACAAGTGCGTTTTCAACACTCAACGTGATATACACTAGGTAAAACCGCGGGATGGAGCTAGACCATTTTAATGTCGTCAAATAAACCTTATATACCAAAAGACACTAACTCCATCTGTCGTAAGCTCGAGGTGTAAGCACCTCATTAGCAAAGTATAACACTACCAAACAAAATTAGGCTTTGAGATGCAGAACATAAGGGTAATATTCGTAAGGTAATGATATAAATTACCTACATGGCATGATGTTGTGAAACACGAGATAAAATAGTTACATGACAATAAGGCAAGCTAATCTCAAGCTACGTGAAATAAGTAGGTCTCTGTTTTGCTTAATGTACCAAGCGCAGCTTCATTTATGACTATGATAGGTATGTATACCTTGAACGTAGGATCCCTAGCTGTGGAAAAAAACAAAAGATTTCAAAAATGTTGATTTATTCGTTTTTCAGCCATGATAATATGTAGGTAAATTATTTGTTGTAAGCTCTTTGTTATATGCCTAATTTAAAAAAATGACTTAGCCATGTGTTGGTACTATAGGTTCTTATAATCAAATAAATAAGTATGAGTATGAGAGATTGGAAGAAAATACTGAAACCACAGATATTATTATATAAGTAATGAACTTAGAGTTCAGTAGTACTTTCAGAACACTAACTTTCTTACAGGCACTTACTAGGCCGTGCTCAATAAAATGAAGATAAATAAATTATGATATAGATATAGGCTGATGATGATGATGATGATATAGGTTCATTTTTAGAAAAAAAAACTGTGAATTTTCGATAACTTACAGTTGATTGAGCACCGCTTTGTAAGCGCCTGTAAGAAAGTTAGTGTTCTGAGAGTACTTCTGAACTCGTAAGTTTTACATAATATATTAGGTTCTTACCTATGAAATTGGCGTTTTTTCTCTCTATTTCATTTTGCACATACACACACACACCAGCCTATATCAGTCCACTGCTGGACATAGGCCTCCCCTAATAAAGGGGGATATGCCCGTAATCCCCACGCTGGGCATGCGGGTTGGGGATCGCAGGGCACAGCATCACGCACCACCGACGCTGCTGCCAGTCAGTGGCCAGGGGATTTAGCTGTGCCGATGTAGGCTGTGCTATGCCGCAATCAGCCGCCGCTAACCTCGAAACAAACGAGCCTCGTTCGTTGTTTAGCAGGATGCACCATTTGCAGGTGAGGTTGGCTTGGGTTCCGAAGATGGGGGTTGGAACCCCGTATTTTATTTTGCACATATTTTATTTTATTCTACAGTCAAATACAAAATTAATTTATTTTTTAAATAAGACTACACATACTTTTCACAATATTGTCCAATCACACACACAACATTTTAGGAGAATAGGATTTATAAATAAATAAATAAATAATCCTGGACGTTATCACACAGCATCATGTAGCCCCAAACTAAGCAGAGCTTGTATTATGGGAACCACATGATTGATATACTACATAGATACATATTTTTTTTGTAAATACATACATATCATACATAGAAAACACCCAGACCCGAGACAAATATCTGCAGAACATGCAAATATTTGTCCCGCAGCGGGAATCGAACCCGCAACCTTCTGCGTCACAGGCGGACCTTCGCCCACTGCGCCACAGAGGTCGTCATGTATGTATAGAGAAATCAATTTTCTCGAAATTCTCCATACAAAACGCCAATTTCATAGGTAAGCACCTAATAATCTGTGGTTTCAGTATTATCTTCTAATCTCTCATACTTATACTTATTGCTATGTAAAGGCCTCCCCTAATGAGCGCCATTGCGCCCTGTCCTCAGCACGTCGCATCCAGCTTCTACCAGCAGCCCTTCGCAGATCGTCACTCCACCTGGCCTAAGGATACGAATACAAAATTCTCAAGAAAATCTATTGATTTTAATAAAAACTAAAATTTAAAATGCAAAAGAAATTCTCTTACTTATCAAATTAAATAAGTTTTAACCTGTAAATAACTTTTAATTGGAAATATCTTGCAACGCGGAGCACTTCTACGAATTTCTTAATGAAATTCCAAATTGAATTTATTTATCGGAACGTGAAGCCTTTAGTAGTTTCTGAATATTTATTCAATAAAAATAACCTATAAATACTACCTGGTGTGGATACAATGTTAATGAATTAAGTTTTTCTTACTATCACCATCATCATGATCATCAAGCGCTTGTGGCGTGGTTTACTTAGGTGTTTTAGCAGATCACCTTGGTTAAGCGACACTCCGCCCGGTCATCACTTGGATGGGTGACCATTTAGTGACACTTAGATTTGAAAGCTTCCGTGCTTCGGAATGCACGTTAAGATGTTGGTCCCGGCTATTCAGTCGTTAAGCCATGTCGGAGGCCTTCGGGCGGCCTACAAACTCCGACACCAGAGTTCGTCACTAGCTCATACGAAGAAGAAGAAGATCATCATCATCAGCCTATAGCAGTCCACTGCTGGCCATAGGCCCCCTTTCATCCTAATCGTAGTCGATTGCGATGTTCAACTTTGTTTACTTTATACTAGCTTCCGTTAGCCGGCGGCTTTGTTACTCTTATAAAAAGCCTAATATATATGTTAATCCAGGTCATAAACCTATATTCCAAGTTTCATCCAAGTCCGTTCAGCTGTTACGAAGCTGAGTGGTAACAAACATGCTCACACACACATACAAACTTTCGCATTTATTCACATTGAAAAATGTGAATCTTGTTCCTACCGTTACATTGGTGAAGGCGTTTGATGTCTGATGAAGACTCTCTTAAGGAGTCGAAACGTCGACGATGCCTTCACCTATAACTTACGGAAGTTTAATTTCACATTAACATATAGTACCCGGACGACCGGTTTTTTTTTTAAACCGTGATTTTGTACATTGTAATACGAATTACTTATTGATAAAATATGAATAATTTATTTTCCATCTTACCGACACATTAATAAGAAAATATGAACTGGTTACTCAATAAAAAAATCACAAGCATTTAGTTTAACATTTTAATAGTTAACAGTAACATATAACAGTTAATCAATCAATTTAGTAAGTATATTTTTATCATATTATTTATGAAATCCTAGTACTTCCTACCATACTATATTGTGGGTTTGTCGAGGATTTTCATTTGGAAGGTAGACTTTTGTCATGACTACTTTTAACTTTTTTGCCATGCATAAAGACCGGACTGGAGTTTAAGTCAACCTCAACAAATTCGAATGTTTGCCCTTGGGATTTGTTAGAAAATGCTACGTTTATCACGCCATGCATGAAGACTGGACCACTACACTTTACGTCAACCCCAACAAATTCCAATTTTTGCCCTTGGGATTTGTGGACAGTCATGGCAAATGCAGATCTAACGGGAAATTGTTGACGCTGAATGGTGCATCTCAATTGTCCTATAATACTTCTTTGCCAGATTGTTTACCAGTAACAATTTTTGCCTATATTAAGTGATTGCACAGACTTGTGACACTAAGTTTTACACCATTTCATAGTCCTTCTGATACGTCTAAATTATGCGACAACATTATCAACGCATTTTTTTCAATTTTAGTTCGTGTGATGGCAAGTCTAAAATGTTGACACTATTGAGAAATTTTATTGTTAATTTGACTGCTCCTTCAGGTGGATCTTTCATTGAGTCATGGCTTTAGTAGATTTTGTACTTACTATACTTACTATAGTAGAAGTTTGGCAACTATATAATATTTTTTTTTTCAACATCTTTGTTATGAGGCGCGAGTATTGCTCTGTCTTTCATTCCTTCATAATTTTCATTGACTAAGCAGTTACCTAAAGCCCGCTATACTTACATGTTGATCGAGTTTAGGCCAATGCGAGCGTAGGCGAATTGATACATGAAACGAGCTACCGTCTAGACGTTCGGCAAGTCTATGCAAACTATTGCAAACGGTCAATGTAGACGACTTTTGTGGACTTGCCCCAAAAAAGCTGCCCACACGTTGTGCGATTGGCCAGGTGCATGCGAGCGCCTTTGATTTGTGCAGAAAAACCGTCACTGCTCCGAAGTGAGACGACTGGTCGCGAGCGACTGCGAGTTGTGACAATACCTACACGCCAAATGAACTCTATACACGTTGACGGTTGCCTTTACTTGGCCAGCTAGGCGAGTGACACCGAACGATGGCAAGGCAAGGGAAATATGCTATCTATACGTTGGTGTATTGGCCTTTGCTCGGCAAGGCTCCACCAACATGTATTGCAGGCTTAATACTTCATAAGATCCGGGCTGCGTGCTGGCCAATTCACGGTGCGTTTTAATCTCTTCGCAATATGGTCGAAATTGTGCAGTGGCGTGAGTTCGGCCATCATCTTGCATTAGAGTTGAATTTTCCCCTATTAATCCCATGTAAAGTATCACGTGAGTTTCTAAAACCTCTGTTATACAGCGTCTTGCCGTCAAACCTCCTTTTCATGTACCTATAAAACCTTCTAAACCAAACACTCTTTGGTTTAGTGCTGCTTAAAAACGCCATCTATTGTCAAGTAGCTTTTAGTGTTGCGGTGTCGGCAAAACAGTTTAGTTTTTGTTTACAGATGCTCGTAAACGGGCAATTTTGTCAATTTCTTGCTGCGATGGTATAGCCACCAAACTGCCGATTAAATCTCTCACAAAGTGCAATAATTGCAATATTGTAGCCCGGCAATTTTGCAGCAATCGCACTACTGAAATATATTTCAGAATAGTCGCAAGTATTTAATGTCTAGCCGGCTACATTGAAAATATGATGATGGCCCTAGTTGCCAAAACAATAGTAATACTACTCGCCAATAGATGCCAGGAAGAGTCATTTTCGTATGCTGATGATATAGTAGCAGCTTTTTTTTTTGGATAAAACAACATTTTCTATTAATAAAACCCAGCTAAATCGACTTATCGCCCCCAAAACCCCCTACAAACAAAATTTCATGAAAATCGTTGGAGACGTTTCCGAGATCCAGATTATATATATACATATATACAAGAATTGCTCGTTTAAAGGTATTAGATAGATAGATTAGTGTGATTATTATAATACGAAGCATTTTATTAATAACTAAATCGAAAAACATGTGATTATTAATGAAGCATCGAAGACTTGAACTGATTAATTTCTTAGCTGACAAACTCATTAACACATTTTTTTCTGTATAAACGCATTATATAACTTCTAATTGCATACATGTCTTTTTAAATCCAATGTACAAAAGCAAGGTCTACGTCCCAATAAACACGGTGACATGAAAAGCTGTAACTGGGACGACACGTGCCGTGAGTACCTTAATTTGCAAAAAGGATACCTAACACGCGACGCCATGCCATGTCAAAGGATTTACGTTTTTATTTTTGAACTCTTCATTTTATTTCTGACAATGAGAGAATATACATTTCACAACATCAGATTATTACACAACTATAACGACCACATTTTCTTTTTCTTATGCTACTGCTAATGTAACAGTAGGTAGAGTTTTCTATCATTCACAACCAGGAGAAAAAGAAGAAAAAAAGGGGTAGTTACATAATGTTGTAGCACGAATAATCTGATGTTGTGAAATATACTCAAACCAAAATAAACATATCGAAGAAAATGGACACTAACAATCAAGAAGATGAAATGGGTGGTCTATTATTTAACTAAATAATAAATAAATAAATAAATAATGCTGGACGTTATCACACAGCATCATGTAGCCCCAAACTAAGCAGAGCTTGTATTATGGGAACCACACGATTGATATACTACACATATACTTTTTTTTTTGTAAATACATACATAGAAAACACCCAGACCCGAGACAAATATCTGCAGAACATGCAAACATTTGTCCCGCAGCGGGAATCGAACCCGCAACCTTCTGCGTCTCAGACGGGCTTGCGCCCACTGCGCCACAGAGGTCGTCCTATATACGTCGTCGTCCTATAACTACCCTCGAGAGCAATGAATCCGGGTCACTCAAAGAATCCAAAAAATCTCGGAAAGTAAGAATGCTAGGTTAATGCAATAAATTGTATTTAATAGACAATTTAATACTCCTTAAATGAAAGTTAAAAAAATATGAGTCACCATACATTTTATTTACACAAAATTACATAAAGAAAAAAAACTGCTGATCTCTCCTTAAAACAAAAATAGGAAACATGAAATTTTTGAACTTTATGACGATTTTCTTGAATTTCAATACTTCGTATTACCTCCTCGTGCTTCCATTACTGCGTTTACGCGGTTTGGCATACTGTACACCAAGTTCCTTATACGATTTTGGGGAATATTCTCCCATTCCTCTGTGAGAGCAATTTTGAGCTCAGGAAGCGTGATTGGGGGAGGGTTTCGTTGTTTTACGCATCTCCCTAGCTCGTCCCAAGCATGCTCGATCGGGTTGATATCCGGGCTGCGCGCTGGCCACTCCATACAAGTAATGTTCATCTCTTGAAGGTAGTCATTCACAATCCTACCTGTATGAGGTCGGGCATTGTCATGCATAAATATAGCATCCTCACCCAAATTGACCATAAATGGACCAACGTGTTCGTTGAGGATTTCTTCCACATATCTTACGCTAGTTAAAGAGCCGTTTTCTATGATCACCAGCTCTGTGCGACTTTCAGAGGAAATTCCGGCCCACACAAGTACAGACCCACCACCGTAGGCTACTTTTTCTTCGATGCATGCTTGCTTGAATCTTTCCCCTGGTCTTCTATACACTCTGTGTCTTCCATCGTGCTTGTAGAGCATAAATTTTGATTCGTCGGAGAACATAACTTTCGACCAATCTTCAATACTCCAATTTACGTGGTTCTGGGCATATCTTAGTCCTGAAATACGATGGCCACGCTCCAGTTTAGGGCCGTTTGCAGGTCTAAGGGGTTTTAAGTTAGATTCAGCAAGCCGACGTCTTACTGTCCATGCACTTGGGTTACTTCCTCCGAGGCGTCGAAACTGATTTGTGAGTTCAGTTCCTGTGAGAAAGCGATTTCGAAGCATGGTGTTCACCAAGTATCGGTCTTCTCGTGCTGTGATACACCTAGTTCTGCCCGTTCCTGGTCTGCGTAGGTTAGAACCAGTTTCTTCGTAACGTCGGAGAACTCTTTGTACTGTTGACAGCGACACACCGACAGTCCTGGCTGTATCGCGCTGACTCCGGCCGGTTTCCACCAATGTAAGTATTCTGGTGCATTCTTCAAGTGTAAGCGACATGATTTCAGCTTGAATAATGAATATTGAGCACTATCAACCTGGTTTATGTACCAACATAAATGACAGATTACAAACAAAAGCAAAAACAAATCCTGTAATTTCGTAGTTCCATCTTCGACAGTGTTACCTTTTCAAATTTGATTTTTTTATGATATAACTTTACAATAACTAAGAAGTTTTAATACTTTCATTTAAGGAGTATTAAATTGTCTATTAAATACAATTTATTGCATTAACCTAGCATTCTTACTTTCCGAGATTTTTTGGATTCTTTGAGTGACCCGGATTCATTGCTCTCGAGTGTATTTACCTTTCTCTTTTTATATTTTACTGTGAAAGTAGACTAGTACTTATGCATAGCTTATCAACTCATATTCCAATTACCTACTATGTTTTCATTCATATAGTTTATTTAAACAAAACGGCACATAAGTAAGTATACTTCAACACAAAGTAATAAGCTTGTTGCGCCCACGCGGACACCGCAGGCTCCATGATTGTATTGTATATTTATTTATTCGTACCTACTGTTTGTGTGTTATAACAACACATAAATGCTTAACTATGTCTACATGTCTATGTCTTACCGCTCTAGTTTGGATAGACCTCTATTTATCTTTCGATAGCTTAGATTTGCAATGTTGTTGATTACAGCGATGGAAGTTGCTCCTCAAACTGGCATATTCCCTAGTGGCTTCTTACAACTTCCACGGAGGACGTCTCGCGTCCAAAAGGAACCATCATCAGTTCAAAATTTATCCATATTTGTCTCTGCATTTTTGATAAATATATGATACCAGTGTATATGGGATTGGGCGGATCATGTCACCCGTACGCACCCGGAGAGGTGGGCCAACATATTGACCGACTGAATCCCCACTGGCAAACGCCATAGAGGCAGGCCAAAAAAACGCTGACGTCACGACCTGGACGCCTTCACCACCAATTGGTAAGAATTTGCAAAAGACCGGCAAGAGTGGAGGGGGCGGAGGAGACTTTTGTTCAGCAACCACCAGTAGATAGTTCAGTACAAAACCAGTGTTGAGAGTTACACATAGGGATAGTCCTAAGAAATCGTCGAGTGGACTCGAGTGAAAATATAGATGCCCAAATCTTTGCCAGCTAAGAAATAGTCATAATTCATAAATAAATGACCCTACTGTCCGGATCCTATCGCAAGCATAAAAGCGTCCCTCAGTTTAGTGCGCTTGTCAATGAATATTGATGCGATGGTAATTACATGGACCCTTCATTTTACGGCGAGCCTGTGTCAGTGAGGATTCATTGTATAGGAATATTGTGGTTCAGTAAAGTAGGTACTAGGTACTAAGGTGGCCTCACACCTTAGGCGTTCTGAAAACTCATTTCATTTTACAAATCTGTCTCTTGAATCAAGTTAAAATTTCTTATCAGGAATAACTCAACTGGATTTTGTCTTGTTGCTAAAGTTTTTACGAATACGTTTGGCAAGTTATTTAAAAAGAAATTTCAACGAAGATATTCTGGTCTAGTGTGAGTGGTTCGGTTGTTGTAGGATAACCGTTCTGTACACCGTTATACTGGTAATGTTCTGTTTTTTTTATGATACTCGAAGACGGAACTAGCACATGGCCCCCCTGATGTTAAGTAGTAACCATTACATATATAATCTAAATATTATATATAAGTATTGCTTCGCAGGTCACGCTTGTTTAGAACGTGCTCAACGATGCAACGCCCTGCGTCCCAACTTGAGGTATGAAGGTGTTAAGCCTCATGTGCCTGTAATATCACCGGCACCCGCACCCTTCAAACCAAAACACAGAAATGCTGCTTCAGGCAGAAATAGGCACGGTTATCGGTTACGCAGAACTTGGTGAACCACAATATAGTCTTTTGCGGATTTATTTGTCAACTATAGAATTTGTGCAAGTAATCGATCAAATTCGACAGAATAGTGATCCCGTGTCGAGTCGCGTTCGGACAGTGAGTGGCGTGTCGGAGACTCGCACTTTATCGTCACGTAAACCGTTTTACAGGTTATAGCTCGGCCGCTTCTAGCAGATTTATAACTTTACGGGGCACAGGGGTGGTGCTAGGGAACTTTTTTTATACTATTTAGTTAGCAAACAGGCATACGGCCCTCCTGATAGTAAGCGGTTCGCGTAGCCTATGGAGGCCTGTTACATCAAGAGGTAAGGTGCGCGTTGGTGTCCCTTTTAAAAGATTTAAAACCCCCTTTTTGAAACGCTGCATATTGTAGTCTCTGGGGAAAACCTCGGCAGGGACTTTGGTTTATATATGAAAAATAAAAGATTTAACTAATTTAATCAAAATTTTTTCAATCACTTCCTACTGTATAATTATAAAAAAAAAAGAATGTGATGAGAGTGAATGAAGCAAAAGAGGTATGCCAGGATCATAGCAAGTGGAGATCCGTGGTCTTTGCATACCCCTCTGGGAAAAAAGCGTGACTGTATGTATGTATGTATGTATATAATTATAATATTTTGTTGTTTTCAAAAATACACACTAGACTACAGAAAAAGATTGCAAGATTGCAAGATTGCCGCAGTAATGTGATGTCTATAAGGTTATAAGTAGTCCTAAATGTTTTCTGTAGTACATTGAGAATCATTTTCTACGCGAAAAACTACAACAATAATGTAAAAATATTTTATAAGTACCGTGAGTACATTTTTTCAGCGACAGTAAAAACAAGTCTTCAAAAAATAATAGTGAGTTGTGTTTCTACGAATGAAAAGCGTCAAAAGTTTTTTCTTTTATTTAGTGTTGTCGCACAGCTTATGGTCTGAGTCCTCTCTAGCAGGCTTCCATATTTTACTGCGAATAAATTTTTATCGCTTGCAATACAGTGGTAATAAACGTCGGAACAAAAGGACGTTTCGGAAAATTTTGGGAGCATTCGGAAAAATCTGCGAGTTAATTTTCCATTACATTTATGTAGCATTATCAAGCAAATGATCGAAAAATCGAAACATAACTCAAAAATGCATCATCATTATCATCATCATCAACAACCTATAGAAGTCTGAACATAGGTCTCCCCCAAGGAATTCCACGAAGAACGGTCTTGAACTCTTTCGATCCACCGATTTCCTGCAATCTTGACGATGTCGTCGGTCCCCATCTGGTGGGGGGTCATCCATCTCTCCAAATCAGCAAGTTGAAGTGGCAGTAGGCAGGCCATATAGCTCGTAGAACCAATAACCGTTGAGAAATAAAGGTTTTCGAATGGCGACCGCGAACTGGAAGACAAAAATGCATAGTTTGATACAAATATATGTAAATTATATAATTGGTGATCGTTACATATTGTCCACTGTCGTGTACATACCTCGTGACACAACAATAGCAGTTAGTTAGGTATACTTTTGAATTTTTGATTAACATTTTTATAAATAGGGTTTGTCAGCTTCTGTTCCGTTAATAACGAATATTAATTACTTACAAATTCTCATTTTCATTTTCATAAAAATGTAAATCTGGCATTGAATAATAAAAAGAGCAATTTAAAAGAACCAGATATAATTGCTTTTGTAATCGATTTCGTAGGGAAAAGTCGTAAATGTGAACATGTTTTAATAACCATAAGTTGCCAATATTTATAAATATTTTGGTTAAAGATTAAAACTAGTAAATTATGTGAAATACAAAATCTTTTTTGTTGCTTTTGATGCTGCAATATCATATTAAGGACCATGTTCTTATAATAATTATCATTCAAGTACTAATACGATACCACATTTCGAATCGATCATGACCTGTGAAAGTTACTCATACCAAGTAAATATACTTCGTTCTATGTTATCAGATTGCATAATAATTAATCAATGTTGTTGTTTAGATTCAAGATTCAAATGTTTATTTGCTAGAATACATAAAATTAATTTCACACCACACCACACCAGCCTATATCAGTCCACTGCTGGACATAGGCCTCCCCTAATAAAGGGGGATATGCCCATAATCCCCACGCTGGGCATGCGGGTTGGGGATCGCAGGGCACAACTTCTCGCACCACCGACGCTGCTGCCCGTCGGCGGCCAGGGGATTTAGCTGTGCCGGTGTTAGGCTGCGCTATGCCGCAATCAGCCGGCTGCCAGAGCCTCGTTCGTTAGTTAGCAGGGTGCACCACGGGCAGGTGAGGTTGGCTTGGGTTCCAAAGATGGGGGTTGGAAACCCTTACACCCCCTAAAAAATTAACATAAAATTATTTTCACAATTAGGTCTTATAGCTATGATAGTACATGTATTCAGCCTGCATGCAGGCATGCAAATATTAATAGTGTCGTTACAAATTAAATTATTTAAATATTCATTTAGGCTATAAAAACAATTAATAAGTAACCAATTATTTAACTTTTTCTTGAATATGGTTCCATCTAACACTTTAAGTTCTTCAGGCAATTTATTATAAATTACCTTAAATGTAAAAAATAAATGTAAATAAATGTAAAATGTTGCCTAAATAACCTAATTATAGTACTAATGTTTTGTTGTCATGTTGCGTTGCGCATGTGATTCCCTGCAAATAAGGGTGCAGTTTGTTATTTTGCGTGTGTAGTTTACCAGTGTTGGGTGTCTTTATAAATGTTCTTGTCTGCTTTTTTTTTATAATACTTCATATTATTTTATATTGACTTTTATTGAGTTAGTGTGTGTAGTGTAACAAGTGTAACATTGGATACGGATAATGAACTATAAATAAATAGGAAAGAGCTGATGATCGTGAGCAATTGAACAGATTTCTTTGAATCATAGCTGAGAACACTCTGCACCAAGTAATCTTTGAAGCTTAAAAAAAACTAAACCATAATCACTTTATGTATTAAGGAGCTAAGATGCTACGGACTGAAACACATTAAACTAATATCACCTCTCTGTTTGCGTCACAGATTACTTAGGAATAGGGAAACCAAAGAAGTACGCGATATTGTGTAAAAGTAAGGAGAGTAAAAGTTCATAATTAATAGGAAGTGGATTAAGGCAAAAACGAAAAGGTTGTTATTAGTCGTGTACGGATATAGTTATAACAATATTGTCTTTGTAGTTACTCAAACAATATGATTATTGAAATACAAAATGATTACAAGACGACCCTTTCAGTTTTGCATGATTTTCCTCTTATAACATTTTCACAATTTCTAACAAAATATGAAACCTTATTAGCTCCCTTGTCCTTCGGCCCTTTGTCAGTCCTTACATAACTCACATTTCTAACCCGATTGGATTTCATGAAATAGCGATTCTGTCGAATATTCTAGGTCCACGCAATAGCCTTTTAGGTAATCTATTATTTTGTTTATCAAAATGAAAAACAAAGAAAAATACAATTTTATCAAGATCACTTTACCTACTACAGTACGGTAACGGGAAAGGAAGCGGGTGCGAGAGCGGGAGTTGTTAAGTTGGTTAAACCATGAATAAAAAATCCAAACTCTTCGGGTTAAATCCTATCCACGGTAGGGGTCTAAGTGTCTTAACCAAAAAAAAAATTCAGCTAATAAGTTATACAACACGCTTCTGTGGCGCTATGAGGTGTATAAAGGGTTCCAACCCAGATCTTCGGAACCAAAGCCAACCTCTAGCCTGCCCGTGGAGCCAAACAAAAGTGGTTCTAACTCACAAACGAGGCTCTGGTGGCTAGCTGATTGCGGCATAGTCCAGCCAAAAACAGGCACAGCTGCATCCCCTGGCCGCTAACTGGTAGCAGCTTCGGCCGTTCATGAAGCTGTGCTTCACATGCCCAGCGTGGGGATTGGGGGCATTTATCTGTTCTTATTGGGGGAGGCCTGTGTTGTTGAGGCGGTGGGTGCGCCAGGTCAGTTAGTTCATTGATAAAACGGGATATGTTTAGCGTTGGATCTAAAATAGATAAAAAATCTGATGTTAAGTAAAACCTCATGAAATGTGTATCTATGCTTCATAAAAGAGAACACGATTCTGACCAACATTTGAATTCTGAAAATGTAACATCTGTTGTGCTATTGAAAGGCGCGGGCAACGTATAAAACCTGCTTAAACTTTTACAAAACATCTATAAAAGCCATGAAACTCGTTGTGGTTCTTCAATGAAATCAATATTTGAGTTTATTTCTAGTTCGCATGTTGGAACACATTCCGCCGGCCCGCAGCGGACAAATAAAAAAGTTGAACTTGCTATATGTTTTGACTGCGAAGTGGCAGCGAACACGTTATTTAAACGTGCTTGCTTTTCTGATAAATTACTTCATAAATGTTGTATAAATTATTATGAGCTAAGTAAAGTACTTTGATTTCATTATTATTTATAACTAGCTTTTTCCCGCCGTATTGCTCGCGTTAAAAGCTATTTTCTATCCTCGGAAACAGGATTTTTTTCTAGAAAATAGATAACTTATGTACTTTTCTGTAGGTACATCTGGCGACGTGTATACGAAATTTGATAATGATCGGTTGAGTAGTTGAGGCGTGAATACGTAAACACCCAACGTACTCAACCGAACATTAAGAAATAAACAAACAAACAGACCTTCAACTCACTTTAGCATTTATAATATTAATTAGGATTAGGATTCGTGGCTCAGTAAAAGTGGACTAGATAAATTAAAAGGTAAAAAAACAGATAATAGTTATAGGTATATCTTATTTAGCTGTAGGTTTAACTTAGTATCCACTGCATGTAGGTTTGATATAAATTATTTACAAAAATACAATGACACAAGTTTCTACCAATATTCAATATTCCTACTAATATTATAAATGCGAAAGTTTGTGAGTATGGATGTATGGATGAATGGATGAATGGGTGAATATTTCTTTCTCTTTCACGTAAAAACTACTGAACGGATCTGGATGAAACTTTGAATATAGATAGTTTGTGACCTATAATAACATATAGGCTACTTTTTATCTCGGTATCATGCGAGTAAAGCCGCAGGCAGAAGCTAGTAATAAATGAATCAATAATTTTATTTCAGATAAAGAAAATGATCCATAAGAACACAACTTACAATTAATACTTATTAAAATTAAATAACACTAATACTAATTAAATAATTGAATAATTGATAGGTACTTAGATCATCCTCCGCACCAAGCAATGCCACGTGGGAGAGGTGATCCTATCGTCGTAGGATGGTGTTGGGGCTGTCACGTACTCTGCGCATCAGGGATGCGGTCTTCTTACGGAGGATTGGATGAAACCTACCCTACTCTGCAAACATCCCTGATGCACTGCAGAATCGCGGCAGTCCCAACCATAATAGCTCCCCGCATCATCGGCAGAAAATGAGATGTGTCAGCAAATTATTACAATTTAATACTGATATTAAAATTTTCAGCTCATAAACCTTTTATTACGAGTATATAAAGTGTCCCGCGAGTGCGATCGGCCGACGTCCTCATCATAAAATTAAATTACCGGGATCCTTATTCATGTACCAATTCCCGCTCGTTTCAATTAATTATTGTAAATAATTTATTTCTACAATACAATCGACTCATTGCAAATCAATTGAAAATGTTTTACTAAGTATAATAAGGACATGCCAACAATTTCGATTACAACATTTCTCGGATAAATGAATATTAATTTATTTGTTCGAATTTTACTTGAATGGTATTGATATTACCTTTTAAAATTTAACAAATATTATACATGAAAATGTGGCTTTGTTTGTTACGCTTTCACGCCTCAAGTAAATAAACCGTTCGTTTGAAATTTTGCATATAGACGTTGTCAAGAGTCCAGAAAAGGAGTACTTTGTATCAAGGAACAAAGTACTGTTCCTTATTATAGACACAAATTTTTAGAGAAATTTACATTAATTAAATTATTGACAAAATCTTGTTGACAGTAATAACTTGTTAATTTAATGCAATGAAACTTAATTATATAGATCCCTCGAGATAATTATATAGTACTCTATAGACATGTCACTCTATGACAAAAAACGTCCAAGCGTATTTGACTCATATAACCAAAAACCAAATTTGATCTAATTTAGGCTTTATTTCGCTTGAAAAGTATTCAAAGTCCACCACCATTGAAATCGTGCGTCGAGTTTTGTTGCAGACACTTCTTTCCACGGTTGTGGCTATAAAGTATGAATATCTTGATTTATAGATTTCATTAAAAAAACCGTCAGATTACAACACAATCATGAAGGTATTTGATAATTCCAAGTGATAATTTCGTAAAAAAAATAGGACAAAAATCTTCAACAATTTTATTTAAGAGTCAACTTTATTTTATTTTTCTTCTCGACATTACAATATCTGTACACGAGCCCGACCGTACTCCAAAGAAGAAAATAAGAGGCTCCTTAACAAAGAGCCCTCATAAAGCCTTACTCATTGTTGGCTAAATTAAATAATTCTCTCGGATATCATTGTTAGTGGCTATAGATAATTTCATATAACAATACAACAAAGAGCGGACGATTTTCGGACAAAATTAGTCCGCAAATGGTGGACAAAAATGACGTCGTAAAAATTTCGCGAGGGTTTCCGGGCTTAATAATTTTCGTTGGTCATTTCACCCCGTGTGATGGTCATCCGAAATGAATTGGGGTTGAATTATTTGAAAAGGCTTACCAAAAAATATGTGTGTATGTGTGTGTCTCAAAACAGAAGGTAAGTATCATATGTGGCCGACAAGGGCTGGGTTCCTGATTGAGGTTTTTTTTTATATTAGGTACTTTTAAATAGAACTACATTACCTATAAACAATATATTGCTTCGTAGGTAACGCATGATCTGCGTCCATCAACTTTTGGCATGAAGGAGGCCTCATGTGCCTGTAATCTCACCAGCACCTAGAGCCTTCAAACCGATAAACAGCAATGCTGTTTTATAACAGAAAGAACAACATAACACCAGCCTATACAAATAGTACACCATTGGACACAGGTCTCCTCTAATAAGAAGGGGGATAGGCCAATAATCTCCACGCTGGGCGTGCTGGTTGGGGACCGCAGAGCATAGCTTCCCGCACCACCACGGTGCCGGTCTAGCTGCGCCAGTGTTAGACTGCGCTATGCCGGCATTCAGCCGGTTGCCCGAGCCCTGTTGATGACTTAGCTGAGTGTACCACAAACAGATGAGTTTTGCGTGAGGTTATTGAAGTTTTTTCCATGTTTGAATTCATGTTTGGGCTTCTAGTAATATAGTAGGGTCTAAGGGCTTCCTACCTCTAAGTTAAAAGCCCTAATACCTCTGAAAGTTCTTACACTTCAAGGCAGAAAAAGTAATAGAGGTTACATGATCTGCATTGGAGTTAGTTAAATTGTCCATCTTACAGAAAATGCATACAGTTTACGACCAAGTATAATGGGACGAGCGCGTACCTTCTGTAAGAATGCGTTCTTTGTTTGGTATTAACACGTCTTACCTGCAATACATCAAGCAGACGACTGTTCTAAAAAAGATCATATTTATTATTTTTCCCAAATATATCCTTATTTTCAACGCATAATACCCCAACATTAATTTAAAAGATAATGTCTAAATGAGCTCTGTCATAACAAATGTTTAAAAGCCAATATAAACAAACAAGAAGCCTAATTTAAGATTTCTCTTGTTCAAAATTTAATCAGAAACCAAGACAATGTAACGTGAGGGGACGAGATTAATTATATGAAGCGGCTGGGAGTACCTCATACCATACGAACTAGCTTAATGTAGTGACAGCTGGGACACTCGTATATCATCTTGATCTCGTCACCTTTTGGTTCGGTTTTATATGACATGTAAAGTGGGTCAGTCTTACCGCGTCTCGGTGACGCAATGGGCTATAGCCGGCTGAGCCACAAGAATTGTTGGTTCGGTAAACTGAGGGTACAATGATGTTTCCTTGGTCTGCTGATGTTCTGCGTCCAGGTTCCTATGAACCACACATACATCACATTGAATCTTCCCAAAAGTTACATATATAGCCTGAAGCCACCAATAGAATTATTTTCTATGTCGTGGGTATCAGGAACAATTTCCTTACATCACATTGAATCTTCCCAAAAGTTACATATATAGCCTGAAGCCTCCAATCGAATTATTTTCTGTGTTGTGAGTATCAAGAACTATTTCCTTACTTCACATTGAATCTTCCCAAAAGTTACATATATAGCCTGAAGCCTCCAATCGAATTATTTTCTGTGTCGTGAGTATCAAGAACTATTTCCTTACATCACATTGAATCTTCCCAAAAGTTACATATATAGCCTGAAGCCTCCAATCGAATTATTTTCTGTGTCGTGGGTATCAGGAACAATTTCCTTACATCACACTGAATCTTCCCAAAAGTTACATATATAGCCTGAAGCCTCCAATCGAATTATTTTCTGTGTCGTGGGTATCAGGAACTTATTTCCTTACATCACATTGAATCTTTCCAAAAGTTACATATATAGCCTGAAGCCACCAATTGAATTATTTTCTGTGTCATGGGTATCAGGAACTATTTCCTGATACCAAGATTCATTGTGATGTATGTATGTATACTGAACATATTGAGAGTGAAAGAAGCCAAAGAGGTATGCCAGGATCAAACCAAGTTGAAATCCGTGGTCTTCGCCTACTCTACTGCCATAGGCCTATATATAATATAAATAAATAAATAATCCTGGACGTTATCACACAGCATCATGTAGTCCCAAACTAAGCAGAGCTTGTATTATGGGAACCACATGATTGATATACTACATAGATACATTTTTTTTTGTAAATACATACATATCATACATAGAAAACACCCAGACCCGAGACAAATATCTGCAGAACATGCAAATATTTGTCCCGCAGCGGGAATCGAACCCGCAACCTTCTGCGTCACAGGCGGACCTTCGCCCACTGCGCCACAGAGGTCGTCGATATATCTAAGATATATCTAAGTAACACAGCTACAATTTCAGAGCTAGTTAATGCTCATAGCAATATTAATTTGTGTTAGGGTTCCGTCAAGTAAACGTCGAATGTATAGAACCTCACGCGTAGTTGGATGCGTACTGGTAAACATCAACCGCAAATACCTTTGGGATTCCATTTAGACTTGTGATATGACTTAGTAACTTAGATTAACTCACTTTGTAATATATGTAATAAGCTATATATAATAAGCTATAATGGCTTAAACTAAGTTTCAACAAAAAGCTGATTCTTAGGTCATTAATGTGGTCATTGATGTGCTTTGGAGAAAGCTAGGAGACAGGGGTATATCGGCGGTAATTGTTAAAGTCTTTAAATTTTGGTATGATAACCAGACTAATCACGTGAGGTGGGCGAATTCTTTCTCAAAAGCTTACAGGTTGGAGAGTGGAGTTAGGCAAGGTGGTCTGACTTCGCCCAAGCTCTTCAATCTGTATGTTGATGATCTTATCGTGGAGCTTAGCAGCATGCGTATCGGATGCCGGATGAACGGCGTTAACATTAATAACATCAGCTATGCTGATGATATGGTGCTGCTAAGCCCGACGGTTGGTGGACTTAGGGCTCTTCTTAAGGTTTGTGAGGATTATGCTGCTAAGCATGGCCTCATTTATAATGTAAATAAAACTGAATACATGGTCTTTGAGGCCGCCGGTAAATGTCCTGAAAATGTACCAATTATTAACCTTAATGGCATGAGCATAAACAAAGTTAAATCATTTAAATATCTAGGGCATTTTCTTACTGACGACCTCAAAGACGATGTAGACATTGAGAGGGAGCGCAGGTCATTGACGGTCAGTGGCAATATGTTGGCCCGCAGATTCTCTCGTTGTACTGAACCGGTGAAGATAACGCTGTTCAAAGCGTATTGCCAGAGCCTCTACAAGGGGAACCTGTGGGTTCGACATACCAAAAAATCGTTGGATGTCCTGCGTGTACAGTATAATAAAATATTCAGGATGATGTTGGGGCTGCCCAGATTCTGTAGTGCATCGGGGATGTCTGCTCACTATCATACTGATGGCTTTCATGCCGTCATGCGCAAAAAAACGACATCCCTGATGAACAGAATTCGGAGCAGCTGCAACAGCATCCTGATGGCTGTAGCAGAGAACTGCTTGTCTCCGCTTTGGAAATGTCTAGTGCAGAGAGTGACTAATAATGGAATCTATTTCCAATATTAGTCACTTTCTTGCCTTTTGCCTTTTCTTTTTGTGTTTTTTTTTTAAATATTTGTGTGTTATTTAATTATTGCTTAATATGGATCTAGGTTGTCCGAATTAAAATATTTTTATTTTATTTTTTATTTATTTATGAAATAAATACAGGACAAGATTATTTTTATTATATGTATATAATGGGCCAGCTAATGACTTGGAGGCTTGCTTGGGTAAGGATGAGGTCGACGATGGGGCGAGATTTCCCAAAATATGCCAAATAACTTTCTTTTTGAAGTCGTCAGGGTCGTAAGTAAATGGAAAAACAGACGCTGGCAGCTTCTTCTAATTTTAACAGTGCGCATCATAAAAGCGCACTGTTAAAATTTAAGTGCGCGCAGTGGAAGCGCTTAATCCGCATGATGGAATAACAACCAGATGTGGATGGTAAGTTTGAAGATTCTTATATAATAACGAGAGAGATAACAAGAGTTAGGATCCTGGTGCTTGGAGTTTCAAAGGTCACATCGACACCAGCCTATTCAATCTACTACAAGACATAGGTATCTCCTTTAAGAAGGGGAATATGCCCATAATCCCCACGCTGATCACTGCTGGGCTGCAGCTATTACTTAGCTTAGAAAATTTAGGCTGCGGTCACAGAAAAGGTCACGGCACTGATTAGTTAAATAATTGTACTCTCCGAAGCATGAAAATGCTTTGCTGTTGTTGCTTTGGTCATCTATCCAAATGCAGATCGTACTAAGCTCTGGTACAAATATAATAGTTTAAGCTATGCCTAGTTTTTTATCTGTTAAACAGTTCTATTGGTGATTGAGGCCGCTTAGGAACTTTGTAGTAAGTTTTTAGTTACTTGATATTTTAAGACCGTCTAGGCTTATTACTATATGAGTGTTTAATTCAGTTAAACATTGACTTCAAAGTTATCAAAAAAGTCATCACCGACAGTCTTTGCACACAGTTTATAAATTCGATAACCAGTCATCTGACTTAGAAAAGCTTTGATCGAGCAACTTGAGGGTTAGGTTACTAGCTAATTTTACAATTAACAAAATATATCATCACGTCCTCTTTTCTATTATGCATATCTTCAGAGGATACCATAAAGGTAGCATCACCAGCAGAAGCAGGTCTGGACATACATGCTCACTGCAAGCAGATAGCATTCCATGTGATAGGTTGTAAGCCTTTCGCCACTTTGCTTGGAACACTTACATAGCACAATTTGAATTTTATTTCCAGGGCATACCAGTTTCCTCACGATGTTTTCCTTCGCTATTTTAAGCCCGTGAAAATAAAAACATTTCGAACGTGGATTTAAACTCTTTTAAATTCAAAATGAAACCATTTAAAGTCATAGCGCCCCTTTTTGGGCATTTTTATTGAGAATTTTAGGCACATATTTTTGTTTCAAACGCGCACTATATAGTGTCATACAACTAATTATGTTTAGTACCTTCTTTTTTGAATATGAAACCTGACCTACCTAATCATGTTTCTATGTACTTTGTTTTTATTTGTTTTGAAAGTTTTTCTTATTTTTTACTAGTTAAACGCACTGTTTTGCTGTTATACTATAAATTTTTTTTCTTCTTATTTTACACACTATTTTTTTTCTGTTTCTTTAGCTATTAGTTTACACGTCCGCTAAACGAACGGAAGATCAGCGTGGGTTGTTTGTTTACTTACAACTTGCATAATGCTGAGTTAGGGTCCATTTTGTAGCACATCACATACAATGTACTATCTTAATAATAACTATTAATATTCTATGTACCATGTACCAATGTAAGTGTTGATGTTGTTGCAAATAAATATTTTTTATTCTTATTCTTATTATTCACTAACCATATAACAACTCCTTGGATGAAATAAACATACGAATACATAACTCCGTTGTATTAACAACACCGAGGTAAGGGAGTAGGCAGAAGGGAAGTGACAAGCGCCTCATCAAGCCGAGTCATCCCCATAATGCTGGCTAATGGAAGAGGGTTAGATTCTACCAGCAATAGCCACTTTGGCTATTCACCATTTTTTGTTTTATTTTATGATCCAGAAAGGATTTTTTTTGGTCATAAGAGAACCATATATGTTTTATAAATTCACAATATTTGTTTTTTCATAAAAGAGACATAGGAGCGGTCTAAACTACTACAAAATGGCGTCAAAAATGACCAAACGCGGCGTACAATAGCCACCTACATCAGTGCTACCATCATCACAATGCAGGGGTTTGATTCCGATTACAGAATAAATCTTTGCATAAGGTGCTAAATACGAAACAGAGAGTCAAATAGTGGAGTCAAAACCATTAAATACTAACTTCCACTCGCGGCTTTGCTCGTGTAGAACCTACCCAGATAAAAAGTTGCCTAAATTGTGTCTGTTCTTAGTGTACAAAATTTCAGCTCAATCTATTCAGGGGTTCGATTCCCGCCGCGCGACAAATGTTTGTATGATCTGCAAATATTCGTTTCAGATCTGCGTGTTTTCTATGTATTCAGTCATATGCTTCCCACTATACAAGCTATTAATTTGGGGCTATATGATGCTGTGTGATAATTAAACCCCCGGCATTTATTTATTTATTTATACTAGTAATACAGGTCTTTGGAAACAAGCAATTACAGTAATGTACGACTGTTCTAGTTTGAATATAAATAGGAGAAATACTTTACTATTATTATCCTGTTTATGAATTCAGGCATTCGTAGAACACGGACGCAGTGCAGTCAAATAATAAGCGAGTAACAATCAGGTAACCGTACCCGATCGTATAGTTCATATAAAACTCACTGTGTTTCGGTTTATCTGAGTTTATATTGACAACCTCTGGCGCAGTGGGCAAAGGTTCACCTAAGACGCAGAAGGTTGCGAGTTCGATTACCGCCGGGAGACAAATGCTTATATGATCTGCGAATGTGCCTTCCGCGTCTGGGTCTTTTATATATCTTAGGGCTCTTCTAAACGAGCGGTATGCAGCCAATGGCAGAGCAACTGAAGCCATCGACACCTGTCAACTGTAGTTACTCTACCGTTGGTGGCATGCAGCTTGTGTATAAGAGCCCTAAGTGTGAATAGCAATCGTGGGATGTAATATACAGCTCAACATACATTATACATTACATACAATCGTCAAAAACCGGTTTGATATATACGTATTAACGAAAAAAAACGGTGTCGCAAGGCTGACGACTGAAAAAGCCGGGAGTTGGTCCCGGCTTTTTCAGTCATCATAACGAGCCTTCCGAAGAACGGAAGCGCTCAATTCCACTTTTCTCCTCCTTCTTCTTCTTCGAACGAGTTTAGTGGCCAACTCTGTTGTTGGAATTTTGTAAATTCCACTAAACGATAACCCATGCAAGTACTGACCGGGCAGAGTGCTGCTTAACAATGGTGATCTGCAAACGCCACGCTACTTTTCTCTACTTTTTTTTCTAATAGTTTATAGGCTTTCGTTTGACCGCCAACTCACCTGTTGGTAACTGCAGATGCGGTCGAGGACGTACCACGCTTGTCTAGAATATACCTATTTACTGTTCGCTTGAAGACCTGAGGCTGAATTACACCAACCCCGTAAATGGCCGAGCTATGCTAGGGCGTCGACGGCCGAACTCGGACGATCGAATCAAACGTATGTAAAAGTATGAAAGCGCTTACAATAATACTCTACCGACATCGTCCGAGTGCGTCCGTCAGTAGTGTACTTTTACATACGTGTGATTCGATCGTCTTTGTTCGGCCATCAACGCCGGCTTTGGTGTAAGCGAGCCGCAGCGATTGGAAAACTCACGACCGAAGAGCATTCCATTCCTCATTCTACGTAAAAAAATAGCAATAAAATAAGAGACAAGGCTAGCTCACACTACTCTGCTCAGGCCGAATAACTAAGTGACATCATTAGTTAGGATTCGGTCGCGTGAGGCAGGAGCCGACTGTTTGTTATGGTAATGTTACTTTTTCAATTTGAATGCAAATCTATTGTAAAAGTAGCCAAACAGAATTAGGGACAATTGAGAATTGTATTTATCAACGCGTGTGACAAGTTTGGCGTTCAACATTTTTCATTAAATTTTAGGTCGCGCTTGGGTATCACAGCTGGGAATGAATTAATTAAATTACTTTTTTAATGGCGAAACATTTTTAACTTTTTTTTTATTTTGCTTCCGTGAAAGCTTGATAAAATGTTGGTCCCGACTTTTTCAGTTATTACGTCATGTCGAGGCGGCCTTAAAACTTTGCTACCAAAGTTTACCAAAACGAAACTACTTATAGATGAAAGAAGAGAAATGTAGTTTTCATCAGTGACAGACAATACTGGTTACAGGTATTCATCGATTAAAATTGTACATGTCACAAAGAAACTCTATTTTAAAGATAAAAATGTTCAAGTCAACAGTTTCAACGAACCCGAATCAAAATGACGTCTGAATTTAGGAAAAATTGTAAAATTACGTAAATTAGTTATTTTTCAATCTTGGTTAACGGTTGCCGAGTTTATTTTCTTTCAACATGAATTAGACAAATTTTCGTGAAATTTGTCAGTTAGCACGAGGTCCGGAATTGAAACATTTTCCGGCCGAGCTACCCTCATTTATCCTCAGACGATGGTGGACAGTTTTAAAATAGGTATTTACTATTTTGGAATATTCATTGGCGAATTTCCGAGATAAAGCATCTTCTGATAAATTAGTTTATGAAATTTTGTAAGATTAAAGCACTAATTCCTACCCAATAATTTCCTGTCGTTTTGAAACTAGCAAATTGGGATTCATATTAGGAGTTGGGTCGGGACTAGGATCGGGAGTGGGAGTGGAGTGGAAGTGGGATTGGGATGGCTAAGTTGCAGTTGTAGGCCTGTTAAGTTAGTAAGTTACTAACCTTATGCGCACTGTTAGTCGCTGGTTCAAACTTTTTTTTTATGGTTCGTGAAGATGGAACAAGCACATTAAATTAGGTAATAAGCACATTGAAGTATTGTCTATACAACAATAGTTTCGATGTCTACTATTACTAGACTTTATCAGGACTTTTCACGTGGAAGCACAAGTACACGCAACACAAGTTGCGGGCAGGTCAGTTAGTTTTGAATATTTCGGGATTGGACGGAGTGCGCGGCGTCGTTAGGACTCAATGACGCATGAAGTTACAAACGAAAATATCAAAGGGGAATATTAAATTTTACAAACAGTTTACGTTCTAGATATTATTACTGCCAGTGCCTACAGAGGGCTTACCACGAGTTTTGATAGTTTTTGAAAACTTTAAAAGTTTCGGTATCTTTCCCAGTGTTGCTGTTTTAGCATTTTTAATGCTAAATTTAGCATATTTTCGGGTCTGTTAGCTTGAAAAATTCGCTTTTAGCATATTTCATGATTAACATTTTTTGTACGATTTTTGATTTTAGCATTTTATTTAGCATTTTTAAAAGTTATTTAGCATTTTTTGCAACAAGTTTTAGCATTTTCTCCAAATAAAAAACGGCAACACTGATCTTTCCATACATTTTCGTAGTTCATGCACGTTTCCCTAGAGGCGCTGTACGAAAATGTATGGAAAGATACCAAAACCTAAAAAGTTTTCGAAAACTATCAAAACCCGTGGTAAGCCCTCTGTACCTACTGTACCCACTGCCAAATTTACCTACTGCCTACTGTACCTACTGTACCCACTGCCAACTGTACCTACTGCCTACTGTACTGGAGGTACGCAAAAGGTAACTGGTTGGATTAAAAAAATGTATTTTATTGCGCTATAATTGTTCTTTACTTTGGTTAGCAACTGGAGCAAATGTTTTTACTATTACATATTCATGTGAAATCGGAAATATAATATTGTGTTTTCATTTTTAGATTTATAATAACCTTATTAAATATGAAAATGAACCTTCGTGAGGATCCTCAAACTTCCGACGAGTTTAAATTATCCCTTCGTATTAAAAAGGGTCTGGAAAGGTGAATGAAACGATTTGTCACCCACCGTGGTAAAGATCATTTTACACTTCTCGATACGATATTGATTGGCTGCTACCACACTACGCTACAAAAAAGTAGGTAAAAGAAAAACAGTTTTTTTTACTTAAACTAATAAATCTACTTATTAACTAATATCTATGCTATTAAGTACTAAGGGCAAAAATAAGAACTCTACGACATCTAAACTGCTCTTCTAAATGTGAGATCGATGTGTATTTACCAGAACAGAAATAATTATAAGAAAGAAAGAAACATTTATTTGACACGGCACGATAACTATCGCTAAAAAGACACAATAAAAATCCACACATGAACTTAACTCCCCACACCATTTTGTAACAGGTATTATCACAATCAAACCAGTTTTATTCCCGTACGAAAAATATGTAATTTGTTGAGCAGGTATAAACAAATAATAAAGTGTGCCTGCTCAACACTGTTGTTAAATTGAATAATGTTTAAGTATATCGATGGTATATGCCGTGGAATTATAACATTTGTAGAGTCTGTGCGTAAACCACCATCAGCAACATAAATACCAGCATCGAAAAATTTGGGGTCATTGCTATGTTTGTCAGAATACGGTCTCTCTCCGCACGAACGATCTGTAAATTGCAGCCGTGAGTTTATTTATTATATTTAATGGTACAAATATAAAAAAAAGTAATCGGACTTGGCATGGGTACCACAATATGATTGATACTTATATACATTTTTTTTCTCAAAACACACAAAAATGAGATCAGTATTGGTTTATCATATTAGAAACATTTATCCCAAGGTGGGAATCGAACCCGCAAACTTCTGCGTTCAGCGTCTCAGGCGGGCGGGCCTTCGGCCACTGCGTCACGGTGGTAGTCAAAGTTTGAATATATTATAAATTAGTAATATTTTTGACAACCGTGATCCTCACCGTCACCAAATCTTTCTAATCAAACGTAACCTTCATAGCGTACAACTGATGTCCTAAATAAACCACATGAACTTGGCTCGCATAGGACCCGACGATTGAACTAATTGCACGCGCAAATCAAGGGCGTAGGCCTGTAGCTTGGACAATAACACCAACCTATTCGGTTCACTGCTGGACATACGTGTCTCTTATGAGAAGGGGATATGCCCATAAGCCCCACGCTGCTGGGCATGCGGGTTGAAGATTGCAAAGTACAACTTCTCGCGCCACCGACGGGTTTGTGCTTGAAGCGTGAACTGTGTCGAAATATCAATGACTCAGTTTAGACAATGTTAAGTTAGCCCAAAAATTATTGCAAAGTCTCAATAAGATATCTTATTTTGCTATCATTTCTATGAGTTCTTTAGTGGTTCATGTTTATGAACATAAAAAAAACTTACGAAATTGGCTGTTTATGATTGTGTAATAAAAACGCTTGTCAATATTACAGGAAAAACTCGCCGTTATCATTTGGGCTCGCGTCAGCAGCAATCTACGAATAAGGAAAAATTGGAGAAAATGTAACAAAAATAAATATGGGGGCATATTGCAAAGCATCTGATTGTGTGATGGACTGCAAAAAGTAATGTTTCGTTTGTTAGGTTCAGAGATATACACGACTGCGTTATTTATTGACATAACGTTATGCATTACTTACTTTTTGTGGCGCGACTCGGTATTATCGACCTTCACAGGTGAATACAAAGTCGATTTTTATCAGAATTATTTTTGTGCTCGTAGAGGTTAGCAGAGGTCAGCCATAGCATGTGTTACAATGCTACGAGCAGCGTACATTTCTGTCAACCTGATCATCATCATCTGATGACATGTCGATTCCTGATCTAGTTACGAAAAAAAAATAACTAAAACTTTTAATTAACTGACCCACTCTTACGGGGTGTCCTACGTGAGCGATCTGGATGCGAACGCGAAGCAGCGCCGTGCGGCGCGGAAATAACAAACAGTCGATATCTATTGAAGTATTCTACGATATTCTACACATTGGATCTATTTGCTATTAGCTATCAGCTTGATATTTTCGCGCGAACTGGACGCGACGCGACGGGGCGGAGGGCGCATGTAGTACGATTCGCGTGCACGCAGGACAGAGTAACCGCGTCGTACAGGACCACCACATCGGCCTATATCAGTCCACTGCTGAACATAGGCCTCCCCTAATAAAGGGGGATATGCCGCAATCAGCCGGCCCACAGAGTCTCGTTTGTTGTTTAGCAGTGTGCACCACGTGCAAATGAGCTTGGCTTGGGTTCCGAAGACGGAGGTTGGAATCCCGTACACGCAGGACGCTGCGTTATTATTATTTTTAGTACCCACACTTAGAATTATTTTTTGTTTTAAATTACGTATTGTGCTGGTTATCATGAGCCGTATTAATGTAGTATATTTTATTGCTTTAAAGTTCCGTTCTTACTCTTTTGAAAAACATTATAATGTATCTTTAAAAATATATATAAATAGATAATACCTGATAATTAAGAAAAACAAGTAATAATTGTATATATTGTAAGCATCCTAGTACCTAGTTTGGGAAGAATCTGTCAGCTTGTAACACAGCTAACTCTAATTATCACAAAAAGCAGTGATCTAACTTTATTTTGTACCCGGTTTACTTTGTATAATAAACATTTTTGTATGTGTAGTAAAACACATTTGCAAAAATCTATACATACACACAAAATACTTGTACTTTTTTTTTGCTTGAATCTATCACAAAGAATTATTTAGCCCCAAACTAAGCAGAGCTTGACTTATTGGAACCACATGATTAATGCAATAGCAGAGCTTGACATGTGAAAACCACATGCTTGATGCATTGAGATAAATAAACTAATATCACACAGACACATCTCACACTTGCGATTCGCTGATGACATAGTCTTAATGGCGGAGTCGCTTGAGGAGCTGCAACAGATGCTGGACGGCCTAGCATCAGCCTCGCGAAAGATAGGTCTCGGCATGAATTTGGACAAGACCAAAGTCATGGTCAATCACCGAATTGATCCGAGTCCTGTCGTCGTTAATGGACACCCTCTTGAAGTTGTTTCGGAGTATACATACCTCGGGCAGATATTGCAGTTGGGTAGAAACAACTTCGAGAAGGAAGCCAAGAGGAGGATTCAGCTGGGTTGGGCAGCATTTGGAAAACTACGTCGAGTTTTCTCGTCACCCATACCACAATGTTTGAAGACGAAAGTTTTCAATCAGTGCGTCCTACCCGTCATGACATACGGAGCCGAAACGTGGACACTCACAGTACGGCTAGTCCACCAGTTTAAAGTCGCTCAGCGAGCTATGGAACGAGCTATGCTCGGAGTTTCTCTGAAGGATAAAATCCGTAACGAGTATATTCGACATAGAACTAAAGTTGTCGACATAGCTCAGAGAATTATCAAGCTGAAGTGGCAATGGGCTGGCCATATCTGCCGAAGAACCGATAACCGTTGGGGTAAACGAGTTCTTGAGTGGAGACCGCGGCTCGGCAAACGTAGTGTAGGACGCCCTCCGGCCAGGTGGAGTGACGATCTGCGAAAGGCTGCTGGTAGAAGCTGGATGAATCGAGCTCAGGATAGGGCGCAATGGCGCTCATTAGGGGAGGCCTATGTCCAGCAGTGGACTGCTATAGGCTGATGATGATGATGATGATGATGAAACTAATATCGATGGCTTGATGTACCTACATATAAACACTTTACTTTTCCTAAACTGATTTAATATCGAAGAAGTTTAATAAATACAATCGGAGTGGCATAAACGGCACAAAACAAAACAGAGTAGAAAGCGAGATCTCGATAAAAAAGTGCCTACAAGCCGAGTACGCGGCCCTAAAAAGGATTTATGAGTAGAGCCAAAATGGCCATGTATCCTGAATAGTTGTTTACCTCCGAAAGGTCCGTAAGGTGGATTGAATATATTTTAAGGCCCATGAATTGTTTTTGTTGCGGGTCAAACTTTTGATGAGGGTCCGAAGGTGTTTTATGAGTAGTTCAAAAATTATGACGCGTCGTAAAGGCTGTTGATTTTTGAAGAGTCGACCTTTTCTTTACAAACGTATATAGCAGTGTAGTGGTTTTACAACAAAAGAACAGCTATATATTTTTATTTTCTTAGGGTTCCGTAGCCGAAGGGTTTAAACGGGACCAAAATTTACTATTATTAAGACTCCACTGACCGTCTATCTGTCTGTCTGTATGTCTGTCACCAGGCTGTATGTCTTGAACCGTGATAGCTAGACAGTTGAAATTCACACAGTTGATGCATTTCTATAGCCACTATACCAACAAATGCTAAAAATAGAATAAAATAAATATTTAAGTGTATAGTATGGTATCGAACCCGTCGTGCATGAGTCCGAGTTTTTGTTGATTGATTTTTTTTATGAATTTTAATTAGATTACTTATGGATATAAATAAAGGTTGTCTCTGGTTCGTCTAGAGGTAAACAAATAGTACCGAAGCTCATAAGCATTTTAAATTAAATTCCAAGGATATATTGGTTCTAGAGTACGTAAAAGTTTATCAAATACAAACTAACCTCAAAGAGCATCAAAATTTACAATTATCAGGCACATCCAATTGTGTTTCTTGCTGAAAAATCATCGGGAATAACATCAATCTTGCACACTTTAACAGTTAAAACCAAACCAGGAACTTTGAAAAAGTTTGAGACTCAAAACCGTGAGTACCATTTTCACTATCAACAAGTGCAGATATTTCGCAATAAAGCTGACATTCCCAAATCAGCTGTTTCTGACATCTTGCGTCAAGTTGACAGGAGTTTCCAATTTTACCAACCTATTGCTAATTGCCATAGACTACAGAGAAAACAAATTGGTCGATTTTCATTCGAACTATATTCGATCAGTAAAACTGAAGAGCTGATCAATAGTCGATTATCTTTCGAATATAACAGTCAGTGACACCTAGCGGCAAGTAGCAAAATCTTAACTGCTAATTGGTACTCGGACAACAGAGGGAGCTGAAATAAATAATAAATAATGGCAAATAATATAACAATGAGAAAACCAAGACGAAAATCCATCTTGGACATTTCAGACATAACATTTGAGATCGCTCAATTTAATTCAACCATAGCAGACGGCAGTTTATTAGATAATTCTACAAAAAGCGTTCCTGCATCATATGAGGCAGATACCTCTATAATGGTTGATTTGAGACAGCAAATCTTGGATTTAAAGAGTGAAATGCATGCAGCTCACGATGAAATAGCAAATCTAAATACACAATGCTGCTCCTTAAAAAAGGAACTGGCGGATAAATCGGCCAAAATAGATATATTGAAAAAAATTGCATCGGAACCAGTTTTTATTTCGTCAAAAAATACGCCTCGATCCACTACAGCTACGCCTACAATGAGAAAACTAACTAATACACGCATGAAGATATCCAGGTTTTCACCCATAAACAATATTGTAGGAGGCAATAGTATCGTAGAGACACCAGCTAGGCATCCAGTACGAAGCCTCCAGAATAAATTCCTTTCATTATCACCGAGGATAAATAACCCTACCGACCCTACGTGCACCATTACTACTAGACACGATTTTCATACATCTATGGAGACAGAATCGGTAGAGAAATCCATGAGCGAATGCTTGGCACCAGAGGGCGCTACTAGGACGAAACCAAAAATAATTGTTCTTGGGGATCAACAAGCCCGTAACTTATCGCAGCAGCTCAGTAATGATGGGTTAAGCAAATGGAACGATAAATACGACGTGTTTGGCATGATTAAGCCGTGGGCAATGAGCAGCGACATCCTCGGAAACTGCAATGTTGCGACTCTGACAAAAAGTGACAAGGACATTTTGGTTCTGCTATTAGGTTCAAATGATTACAATCCATCTACTATGTTTGTAAATCTCTGCAATTTGCTATATAGTTTGAAAGGACAAAAAGTGTTTGTATTTAATGTAAGGCACAATCGGTATTTGAATGAGCATAAATTGAATAACGAAATAAAATTGTTGATTAAGAATTAATTACAGTTTTCAGTAAGTTTATTGAAATGACCGAGGATTCTTTTCCACTAAAATCAAAGAAGTTCATACGAAATTTAAGTTTTAAGATAAACGTTGAAATTGACAGTTTAACTTATAGTGAAGAGTTTTTAAACGCAAATAATATTCGTAAGTCATTAGTTAATAGGCAACCACCTTCCAATTGAGTCGAAGACACAACTCAGAAACTAGTTAGAGGCACTATTCCAAACTACTTCCGTTCAGCTGTTCAAAAATTGCAAACTATATGCACAAATAATAAGCAGGAGGATGAAAGGAAGTCCTTTGTGCAGCAAGAACCTTCAAAAAATGACAGAACGTTTTTTCGTGGAGAATCCGTCTAATATAACAATACTGCATCAAAATATTTCGGGAGCTATTAATAAAGCAGAAGAAATATATGCAGCTTTGTGTAAATTATGTAAGGATGGTACAATAGTAGACATTTTGTGCCTTACTGAGAGTTTTAGCTTAAAAGGTTCTGAAAATTATTTAAAAATTCCAGGCTTTAAAGTAGCTTCAGCCTACTCACTCACTAATAAAAAGCGTGGGGGTGCATGTATTTTGCTAAAAATAAACCTTGAGTTCAAAGTTATTGAATTTATTAACGATTTAGCGTGCAAGTATTGTTTTGAATGTACTGGTATTGAAATTTTGACTTATAACCTTATTCTGATTTGTATCTATAGAACGCCCGATAGTAGCGCAACAGTTTTTCTGGAAACCTTAGAAAAACTTTTGGGAAAACTTACTATGAAGTATAAAAATATTATATTATGTGGTGACTGGAACATTAATATTTTAAAACACAATAATTGTAGCAACAACCTTAAAAGTATCCTGGAAAATTATAACTTTGATATTCACATCAATTGTCCCACACGTAAAAAGTCTTGCTTAGATCTGTTTGTCAGCAATATAAAAAAAGTAACAGGTCGAGTTCACTATCTAGCGTTGTCTGACCATGAGACAGGGCAAACACTAGAAGTTCCCATAAAAAAGAAGTTTCAAACAATTAATTGGTCTGAGAAAAGGAGAGATTTCTGCGACGATAATATAAGAAAATTTACTGAATGTATCGCAGCTCTATCTTTTTCAGAAATGTATGAAAAGCAAACTTTTAATGAGTCTTTCAACTACTTCCATGATATTTACACGCTGTGTTTTGATCTTTGTTTTCCCGTGTATAGCTTACGAAGGTCAAATAAAAGGAATAAATGTGTATGGCTCACTAGGGGTCTTAAAAAATCGTGCATGCGGAAAAGGTACTTATATTTGAAACTTAGATCAAACTCAAATAAAAATACAAATAAAATTGCTTATAATTCTTATAGTAAAATGCTAAAAAAGTGCATCTACAAATCACAACAACTACAAAATATGAAATATATCTCCAATAGCAATAATACTTGTAAGGCTGTCTGGGAGGTTATTAATAATAATATAGGTGACATCAATACAAATAAGCAAATAGATAATATTGTTAATGACAATCTGACATATACTGACCCATCCGACATTAGTGAACTATTTAATAATTTCTTTATTGACATTACAAATACTACTGACTTTAATTTTCGCCCAACTGACATAGATTGCCTAAATTCAAATATATCTACTATTTTTTTACAACCAACTGACCCAATGGAGATTCTTAAAGTTGTTAGAAACCTTAAGAATACTAATTCAGTTGGCTACGATGGAATATGTACCAAAATTATTAAACTTAGTGCCCATTATATTTGCAACCCACTAAGTTATTTAATAAACAGATCTTTTGAAGAAGGTTCTTTCCCTGATAAATTAAAGCTATCTATAGTTAAGCCACTCTTTAAGAAGGGTGACAGAATGAACATGAATAATTATAGACCAGTTACTCTTATACCAGTACTGTCTAAGATATTTGAAAATTATGTTGACAAGACTTCAAACATTTGTGACTAATCACAACATTTTGGTATCTGAACAATTCGGGTTTAGAAAAAATAGCACTACCTCATTGGCTTGTTTTAATGTAGTCAAACTGGTTATGGAAGCTTTAAATGATAAAGTTCCAGTAGTTGCACTCTTTCTAGACATGTCTAAAGCCTTCGACTTTGTTGACCATAAACTATTGCTGTATAAGCTTGACAAGTATGGTATTAGGGGTAACGCAAATGAATGGCTTCAGAGCTATCTAAAAAATCGTCAACAATGCGTCGAGTTATCTAAAATTATGAATGGTAAAAAAACTACAGTTTGATCGGTCTTCAATTATAACAAATTTGGAGTACCACAAGGTAGTGTATTAGGCCCATTTTTATTTCTAATGTATATAAACGACTTACCAAACATTACTAGACATAAAACTATATTATTTGCTGACGATACCACCATCATTATAAGGGGAGAAAACAAAGTGACGTTCGAAAGAGAAATTAATGATACACTATTCAATACAATAAAATGGTTAAATATTAATAATTTACAAATCAATTTAAATAAGACTAATATCATACAATTTAGATCGGATAGACATAAAAAAGCGAACATTGCGATTAAATATAATAATACTCCAATTGAAGAAGTTGAAACAGCTAAATTCTTAGGGATCTGGCTTGATCAGTACTTCGATTGGAAGACTCATGTAAAATTTATCTGTGACAAGCTAAATAGATTTATGTACGCAATTAAAAGCCTTAGGCTTCGCGTATCTACCGAAGCTGCGCTCAAGGCATATCACGGATATGTATCGTCGGCATTAGCTTACGGACTTATACTATGGGGAAACTCAACCGATACAGAAAAAGCCTTCATAATACAGAAAAAATGCGTACGGGCTATCTGTGGTGCATGGACTATGGATTCCTGCAAACCGTTGTTTAAAAAGTATAAAATTCTTCCACTAGCTTGCATGTACATAAATGATTTATGCTTGTTTGTGAAACAGTATCCTCGGTATTTCAGTAAAAAGGCAGATGTGTTAAATAGGCAAACAAGGCACAAAGAGAAACTGTATATCCCTTGTTGCCGACTGAATATTGCCAAAAAAAGTGCCTATTATCACGCCATTACAATTTTTAATAAATTACCGGATGATTTAAAAGGCGTACCTGTAAATGTTTTTAAATTGAGATTAAGAAAATGGTTATTAGATAAATGTTTTTATGAAATTAAGGAATATATGGATTACAAATTTTGACATTTTGACTATCTATCACATATAATTATATTTGACATTCATTTATTTAAACTACTAATTTGACATTTGTTTATCTTTTTTGTATATTTGCATGCCTTAATGAGGCAAAATGTATAGGATACTTTACTTTTATTTGACATTATGCTAATACCTATTGTACCTACATTTAAAGGAAATGAATAAATGATTATTATGATTATTATGATAATGGAATAATCCAATGTGTAGAATTATAGAAAATTTTATAAAGTTTGTGCTGTACAAAGTACATAATTTTTGCCACAAGGCCATTAAGACAATAAAAACACCGGAAATCTATGAACTGCCAAAATCCCATGATGACGAACATGTTATAGGACAATTAAACTGATAGACTCAAACATTAGAAAACTTTGAACCTAAACTTCTTCTTTCCTCAACTCGCGTGGGATATTTTTTTTAATTCTTATTATTCAGGCACAAAAACAGAACATTATCAAAAAGACACGACGTTTATAGCTAAATAATGGTATTGAACTAAATAATAATAATAATTAGACGAATAATAATAATTATAATAAAATTTAATTATTATAATAATAATTTAGACGAGTTTACAGTTAAATAAAGTGTCATAATAATAATGAGAATATCCTCCTTTTTAATAGGGAAGGCTTATGTTCAGCAGTGAACTGTAAGGCTAGTGTTGTTGTTGTTCTTTAAACTCACGAGAAGATTGAAATACAACAACTTGTAAATCTATAATAATACTTGCAGGTCATCATATTGCGTTACTAGTTTCCGCCCGTGGCTTCGCTCGCGCAGTATCTGGATGAATATAAAAAAAAATTCTATCTGTAAGTTTTCCAACAAAAATAAAATAAAATAAAATAAGTGCAATGTTTCAACTCAAGGCTACAATAACAATTACAATTTTCAACTCAATGTTACAATAAAAATGAAAGGTGCAAAGTTTCAACTCAATGTTACAGTAACAATTAAAGGTGCAAAGTTTGAACTCAATATTACAATAACAATTAAAGGTGCAGAGTTTCAACTCAATCCGTAGTTTCGGTGTAAATGAGAAACAAACATAGTTTTTCACATATTTTTAAGAAACTTTCAACTTTGTTGATGAAATTGTATTTTTTTAAATTAATTAGGACGCATAAACCAATTATACCAATTTGTTTATTATCGCCATGCATACATTTCTCCCGTAAAAAGAGTCAAATCACATCTCATCTAGTATATTAGGTATTTCTATTATGAAGATCTGGAAGGTCACACACAAATAATATCTCTTGAAAAACTTCCAAAGATCTGAACATACCTAATTAGTAAACAAATTAACTGGAACCAGATCTTGTAGATACAAAACGTAGGGTAACATTAGTGTCTCGGACATACAATGAGCTTCATTAGGCTACCCTTTCACGTCGGCACATTGCGGCTCAATAACAATGTTTATTCAGCCCGCTCGGCTCGGCTGTAATCTGCCGGCGACACCTCTCATTTACGAAGCCGCACCAAAGCCTCGACTTATGTAGGATCAGATGCGTGATATGGAACCCCCAATATTTTTTTGAAATTTAAAGCTTTGTAATAAAAAACACGTCATTATTATCATCAAAAACATTATTATCGGTTTTTTTATTGTACAGTCAGCATCAAAAGTAGATGATGAGTTTCAGAATGTCAATACAGCTGATAGAAATTTGCGTCAGAATTAGATAGCACTAAAGTGTTCCATAAATAGGTGATTGAAAAATATGCCAACAATAAGCTGATGACACTAACCACCACATGTACCTGATGACTTTAAGGTTCCAAAGTATCTGATGTAAAATAGTTTTATAAATATACTAGCTGCACCCCGCGGCTTCGCCCGCGTGGAAATGTATGTGTCAAAATGTGTTTCATTATTTACATAAAGATTTATTTTTACCACGTTTTGCGCGGAATAAAAAGTACTAACATATTATTAATGCATTACCTAGCATACCCGTACACGTTCCGTTCTCTTTCCCACTCTCACTCCCTTTTTCGTTCCCGTTCACACTCCTGTTCACGTTGATCACCAATTCAACAGCCGGTTAAGTATGATAAATTTTAATAAACTTACCTAACTTGAGAAATGATTGGTTCAAATTTCTATCAGCTGTATTGAAATTCTGAAACTCATCATCTACTTTTGATGCTGACTGTACTTGAAGATGGAACAAGCACTTAGCCCACCTCATGTTAAGTGGTAACTATTACAGGTTGATATCCTAGTTCAGGAACGGTGTATAATATTTACCTATAATAATTTAATTAATTGCGTATTTTTTATGTTAGCTTTAAGAAATTGAATAGTTTATTTTTAATAACCTATTAAAGCATCGCTTCGTAGATCACGTTTTTTTGGTACATGCACAACGATGCAACGCTATGCGTTCATCAACTTGAGTCATGAAAATGATAAGCCTCTTGTGCCTGTAATTTCGCCAGCACCCACACCCTTCAAACCGAAACACATCACAGCTTCACGGCAGAAATAGGCATGGTGCCAGTACGCACCCGGACGAGACAACAACAAAGAAATCTACTACTACTACTATTTTAGTGCGGTGTGTGGTCAGTCTTCAGTTGGTGGGGCAGAACAACTTTCCTATTAAATCAATGATTGATGGACATTCAAACAACATCATCTTAAATGTTGGACATTTTACAATAAAATTCATAAACACAGTTTTAACTATATATCATCATCATCACCATCATCATCACCAGCTTATATGAGTCCACTGCTGGACATAGGCCTCCCTAATGAGCACCCTTGTGCCCTGTCCTCAGCTCGACACATTCAGCTTCTATCAGTAGCCTTTTGCTGACCATGACTCAACCTGGCCGGAGGCGTTCTCTAAGTTTGCCGAGTCGCGGTCGCCTAGCAAATAGGCAAATGGACATCAAACTGTTTGCAACCTTTTTAAAAGTTTATTTTAATTATCCAATGCTTATTTGAGTTGCCTTTAAACGAGTATGAATTTATTTTGCCATGGAATAATCAATATGCTATGCAAAGTTTCCGCTTTCATGTGAAAATATTTACCAAATTTGAGTGAAAAACATTGAAATTATAAACGTATTTTGAAACAAAATGTAAAAACGTATTGTGAGACAATGGTTTTTTTTATGATACCTGAAGATGATTTTGAGTATTTTAAAATTAGGAAATTGAAAAGATTTATTCACGATACGTAAATGTAAATGTAAATTGACTCCCATTCCCGGCTACAGTTTGTCCATTGTGTGTGTCATTGACGATACGTATGTGACTGATTTTTTTTATAGTATGATAATGTAAAATGTTATTTTTATTGAAATTTATTAATAATTATACGGCTCAAAAGGCAGTTTTTTATTGAAATAAGTTAGAATTTAAGACCTTTTTGTAACAAATAAATCTTTTGAATTTGTATTGATGGTACTACCCTGTGGATGATGATGATGATGATGGTACTAGCACATGGCCCACCTTGTGTTAAACGGTGACCATTTCTTATAACAAAGTATTGCTTCGTAGGTCACGCCTGTTTATATCGTGCCCTATGTACGATGCAACTCTGATCAACTTAAGGCATAATGGTGCTAAGCCTCATGTGCTTGTAATTATACCAGGACACACACCCTACAATCTGAATCTCAGAAATGCTGCTTCACGACAGAAATAGGCATGCTGGTAGTACTTCCATGGATGAGGCTTTCAAAAAGAACTCTACTACTTCTAATACAGGTAACAAATTTAAACAGCGTAAATGCGAAAGTTTGAGAATATGTTTGTTTCTCTTTCACGCAAAAACTACTGAACAGATTTGTATGATTAATTAATTAAAACTATGTATACTTTGTGACCGGGATTTACACAACTACGCTACTTTTTATCTGGGTACCACTCGAGCAAAGTCGCGGGATGTGCAAAAAGTTTTTGAAAAGTTAACCTTTCTCAGGGAACTCTAGAAAGCAAATAATTGCACAGTTATTTACGTTTTGCCTTGAATCTGAGCAAGTTCTTATTACAGTTTAGGCAAAGGCTAATCATGATTGAGTTAGGGTATGGACCTACATCAGTCAAGATGAACCCTAGATTAGGCTTACAATCAGCTGAACTCGGTTATCATTTAAGGTGAGGAATACAGTTAACATTAAAATTAATAAGCCAACGAATGAATAATGATAAAATCATGAAAGTGTGGGCATAAAATAGTTTCGAGATACATTATAAATAACATGATTGAATCCACTAACAATATTACTGAAGTGTATCAAAAGTAGAAATCTGTAAACAAATTAATGAAAGTGATATGACTTATCTAGTAAATTATTTAGAAACATTATTTAATTAGCTTAAGCCATCGAGATAATTACTTTTTTCCACGTTTGTAGCTCTAGAGTATAAATATATCGATGGCGTAAGTGTACAGTCCCTTGTGTTTCCCAGCGCCCAACACCGAATCAACATGCCTACAACTCATCAAATAAAAATATTTATAAAAGTTTCCAAAAAATCCAAGTTTTTTATGATAATTACGATATTTTACAAAATATTACAAATAATAAGTGGTTTAGACTTTGGCTTTTTCGAATCAGTATCACGCAAAAAAAATATCATACGGAAATTAATATCAATTACTGAAGTTATTATTGTTGTTTGCCTGTACTTCATGAGTCTTGGTGCCGTTTACGACCACTACTTTATTGCTTGGCTCTCGATTTATATGTTTCAATACATTATATTAGTGCTCCTTTTGTTCTTTTTAAATAACAATAGCACGTTCTGCAAACTGTTTCACCATCTGGCGTCCATTGATGAAAGGTTGCACATTGACAGCTCTTCATACAATATAGAGAAAAAGTTGCTTACTACAATCGCTCTAAGTATTGGTTTCAAATTAGTTTCACTTTTGTATAACTGTTTGAATATAGGAGAATTTTGTGTATCGCCTCCTGTAGCTTTGATTATCCACACAATAACAGTAGTAATATCTCCAGACCTAATAAATATTACAAACGCGTTTGTCTTCTACGCCTTGTACTGTCGTCTGCAGAAGCTCTTCTTAATTATTAGAACGACAAACCGAAATATCTCTTCATTGCAAAAAATATACAAATTTATTGTAGATATTACTGAGATGTATCAATCAGCGTTCGCTCCATTGGTAAGTGAAAATTATGTGTGGCATTTGCAATACATATTTAAAAAATGCCTCTATAGTTAATTGCGTTTTGTGCATTTCATTCTGATGCCTAGTTTGGCGTGTTGTGCATTTAATTTTTGTGATTTCGTTAATGTTGTAAGGTTATTAGAATTAAGGACTGCGGTGGAATCTATCTGTTTTTTTTAAAATCAATCAATTATGATCACAAACAGTAACCAAGCTTGAAATTATGAAATACTAGCTTTTGCTAGCTTTTGTGTGAATTCAGGTCATTCCAAGTTTCATCGAAATCCATTAAGCCGCTACGGTTTTGAGTGGGAAAAACATACCTCCAGTGGACATTAATTAATGAGAAAAAAAAAATTCAGTAAGTTTTATAATAAATCTTGACTTGTAGTTGATTTTTTTACAGATTTTGGTATCAATACTGTTCATAACTCCAGGAATAATGTTTACTATACTGAACGCCGTGCACGAAATTCTCCATCAACATCAAGTACGTAAGATAATCGTAAGACGGCATTGCACTTTTTCAACTTAACGTGACGCGCTCCCCAGCACCCACCCCGAAATTTGCTGCACATCATTTGAGTCTTATGACACTTCAATAGATCTCAAATGGCATTCATCGAAGTCTGACCTCGCGCTCGCCTCGCACTCGCCTCGCGTCCGCCTCATGCCAACTCCGTGCTCGCAAACGAAGTAGTCTAGTCACTAGTAGTACAAAAGTACAAACGGATGCGAGGCGTGTGCGAGGCGTGCGCGATCATTACGCTGACTTTAGGGCTGGCACAACGCGTGTGCGTGGTCGGCGCGGGTCGTCTGAACACGCTCTTAAGTGAGTGCCGGTAAAATGGTAGCCACATGAGACCTACACCTGTATGATTTAGTTTACCGCTGCGTACCAGTATCACTTTCGGTGTGCAGGTGTTTCTATCAGTTTGCTCGTCTGCCACCAATAACATTAAAATCGAAACCAGCCTAGGTTTAAATATGAGCTAGTAATGAATACTGTGCACGGCGCAGCTAACTCCTACCTAAATTTATATTATATTTCAATATGAAATTTCAAAAAATCCAATATGACACGACGACTGTAAGAAGCCATTTTCAATTTAAAAAGACTACTAAAAACTGACTAATTATTAAAAAAGTCCTGTCCTTGCAGTCGGGCTATTTGTTTTTTTAAATAAATACTTGTTATAATTTTTTTTCTGTATGTACTTGATACTATAGGAACACTGGGTACACTTAGTCACGTCGATTTACAAAAAATGGCAAAAGACAAACAAACAAATCACTGCAGCTGTACAGGGGCTTCAGGGACATTCTTAATTACATGTTCATGTTTCCAGATTTTTTTGGATTTAAGTTATATCGGCTTGATACTATGGTTGGTGCATTTATTTGCACCCGTTCTCTGTGCGGGCATGATCACTGCACAGGCGAGCAAAATCAAAATTTGCTGCTTGACAAGTTGTTGGAAGAACAAGGTAAGTTTTACTTCACATCACAGTTATGTTTGTTTTTGCAAGAAAAATAGAGCTTATTAAATATAAAAACCTTATTAAATTACAAAAAAACAGCCTATTAGGTACATGAGGCTCAACACCTTCATGCCTCAAGTTGATCGCATCGTAAGGCACGCTCCTTTTACTATAGGTAACCACTTAACAAGGCCACTTAACATCAGGTGGCAAAAACATTTACTGAATTACTTTCGCATATTTAAATGGAAGTATGGATGATGGATGTGCAATTACAGATAAGGCGAGGATCAGTGAGATACAGCGGTTCATCGGATACGTGGAGGCTCGAGGGCTGCGGCTGCGCCTGTACAAGGTGATGCCGCTAGACGCTGATCTCCTCACCTTGCTGCTACACTTCGCCGTCACATACACTATCGTCATCGTACAATTTGCGCGACAAAACAACGCAATCTAGGTGCCATTTTCAAACTACTTGATCACGTATCACGTATTTATGCAGGTTCTATTGTGAAACACATTTTTTCTATGTATAAAACAATTCGCATTTGGCTTTATTTATCTTTTCTCCATAGTAATCGTATAAACTTTTAAAAACTCCTCGGGTGATGTTTTTCATCTCAGAGTTGGCACCTTGTATGGGAAAATTTTAGCTTCTCAGCTTTAACGGTAGTTACATACTAAAGAATATATTTATTCCAGTTAAATGTTTTATTGAGTGATCATTCTTTATCATTAATCCTTTATTATATAGGGAATATATTTATTTAAGTTGAACAAAATAATTTCATCTCTTGAATTCTTTAATGGCATTTTGTATTAGCAGAGGTCAAATACACGTTTTATTTTAAAACAAAATGATAAATAATCTGATTCTTAACGCAGAATGAAAAGTCGTAAAGAGCTTAAGGTCTCAATTCTAGATTAAACAAGGCCGTTATCGTAAAATTACTTGAACTCCCTCGTGATTCCGATTGCAGCTCAATACCGAGCAGACAACAATAAAATTTTATTAAAACTCGTTTCAATGTCTCGCGAGACTTGATAGGATTTTTGCTGGACTCGTTCACACAGCAAACGGATCGGAATGAGATTATGTTTTTGTCGTATACTACCTTCTTAGGAAGTTTGTGGTTTGCATTCCAGCTCTTCAATGGCTTGAGTGCGATAAACTTACCTTACTCAAAAGTTTTCGTTAATTATATTTTTGTAAAAATGTCAAAGTTCTACAAACTTCCCGCTAGGAGCTCCAGCTGCAAAAAAGCTGCTCCATTTTCATACAAAAATAGTTAATGCAAACTTTGTAGTAAGGTGTGTTTTTCACACTCAATCCACAGGTCAACCTTTTACCGTTATGGCCAGCGTTTTAAACCATATAATAATTATAAATGCGAATGTGAGTGACAACCGATCATTAAGAAATTTCACATACACTGGCGTGTTGGGGGGTACTGAAAATACTTTTAGACAGTCGTCTGCCATAACAAAGCCGAAAAGCTACTTTTTTCCGAGTACCAAGCGAGCAAAGCCGCGGCAGACACAAGCTACTCATTAAAATTTAACCTTTACCTTTTATATCGTAAAACTTTGGCAAATAACAAAGCTTTGATATAGCTAATGCTAAAGCTAAGAAATAACTAATGTTATCAACTAATCAGACTTATAAGAAAATTTTGATAACATAATAATTATAAATAAATAACGGACGTAATCACACAGCATCATGTAGCCCCAAACTAAGCAGAGCTTGTGTTATGGGAACTATATGATTGTTAAACTACATAAATAATATTTTTAAATTCAATACTACTTGTTTTTCCTTTATATATCATTATACATTCTAAGTACTACCTTAAGGATTCATATTTTATTCATAAACATAGTGTATATCCACAAAACGGTTACTTCAACACGACGCTTGTTGCGCCCACGTGGACACTGCAGAAAAATTTCCCAGGAACAAACCATACAAAGAAAAGGTATTTTCCCTCTATGAGGTAACATTTAGACCCACCTTGGGTTTGAATGTTACAAATTCGCCTGCTTACAATGTAAACTGTTCTCGAAGCAAATGTAAAAGTTACTGATCTAAAGGGAAAGTAGGCTTTGATTTATGCGCATATGTTAATGTATGTGGGCTTCGATACCTGAAGCGTAAGTTTGTTGGCAACTTTTGGGAAGTTCCCGTGTTTTAAGGGTTAGGTAACGGACTTCAAAAGTTTGTTACTGGGGTAAAATAAACCAGATATTGAACTCCAATTCCTCGAAAAAAAAAACTGCTACTGACAACTAAAGAAGTGTTTTTGACTTAATTTTGAAAACCTTATCGCTCTTCTCAATAATCATGTTCAAACTTAGCCTACCCAGCAGATTTTGATCTTGATTTGAAGTTACTTTTGTCTAAAGGAACTCTGAAACTTTTCATACCTATATTCAGTTTTATCAAAAATGCGGCAAGAGGAAGAAAGGAAGACCACGAGAAAGGTGGCAAGACAACAAAGTCGAACTAGCGGACCTGACATGGCCAATACAAGCTAAAAACAGGAAAAATTTGAAGCTTTTGGAGGAGGCCTATACCCGCAGAGGGGTCTTTAATTAATAATTACAGCAAATAATATTATTTAAGTATAAGGTGATAATAAATTTAGGAATAATAAAGGTTTTATTATTTTATTTTATTTATTTTATTCAGTTTTATAGTTTTAGGTGTGTCCTGTGATCCCCAAACAACATGGAGGAGAGGCCTATGTCCAGCATTGGACTGAAAAGGCTGTTGTTGTTGTTGTTGATATGAGGTCTATTAAGATACAAACTTTGACTAAAAATCATTAAGAAAATAGGTTATTATACTTCAGATACCATAATATTATGAAATACGATGTATATATGATGCTTGTTAATTTGGAATTGAGATAGAATATAACTCTCCTAAATCTACGCAAGATAATAAAGATCCATTATTGAGTTACCGAATTTTTACCTTAATTATTTATTTATTTTTATTTTTATTTATTTATTTCGAAACGATTAAAACACCATAACAGCATGGCCAAAGTGATGTTATAAGTATACATTTAACATATGCACGTTGGAATAGGCACATTGAGAAGTGCCTAACCAGGGATGTACCTACGTACCTTAAAGATCAGCGGGGTGATCGGCTAACTCTGTTGTTGCAAACAGAAATGATTGAAACCGATCCTGTTTTTACAAACTTTGACATTTCATCCGTCGAAATTCAATGAACGTCAATTGAAAAACTGACACAGTTTGTTTGCAACAGAGATAGCCAATCACCCCGCTGTTCTGTCACAGAGAGGGACCAGTTACAAAAGAAACAAAGCACAACAACAGACCAGACAAATGGTTGAAACAAGCGTAACGAAATCTCAGCAGTCTCCTCTGCCAGCATAGATCGGCCATAACTCAGGGGGTTAGGGTAATTCCCGGAATGGCGCGAGGCTCCGCTAAATCAGGCCGTACACTTTATCTGCCAGATTAGCTGGCTGGAGGCCTCTTTATAACTTGCTTACCTAATAAAGGTAACTGTTTCTCAATTAATTTTGGAACTTTCTAAACTAACCTAACTCACTTTAATTTGTTACGTAGAAAATTAAATAAATATACCCCTGTCAGAACTGAAAGCGAGGTGAAGCGCTATTAACATAATAATAACTGTTTTAACATAGACTTTGGATGTTATATCTGTATTATAATATGGTGAGAGGTATTTTTATTTGAGTTTCCTCGTATTTTAATCTAGTTATGTACTATTATGTGGATGTACTGTAATTTAATGTATAAATTTTAATTATGTATAAAAAAAAACAGTCAGATTAAAATTATATACTCGTCCTCGAATTAAATTTATTGGCTTTGCGGGCCAATTAATTGATAAGTAAGAATCAACAGGTCACAGAATTAATAAATTAACTAATATATACGTTAAAAAAGTGACTTCGACCAAACAAGTTATTATAGCCACTGTGAATAAGTATTTCCCAGTGGCTGTAATAATCGAACACCTTTCAAATAAGCCTGAAGTCCCTGAAGTACCGTGACAACGAGCCGTGTCAGGAGCGAGCCGTGCGCTCCATCCGCCGGGCGGGCGGCTTCGCGCCCCGCGCGGAGCGGATCTCGTTTCACTTTGTTTGGTCCCGGGAGACGAGGATCCATGGACCCGATATGACAAAATTTTAGACATCAACTTTATAGTTGATGTCTAAAATACGCAAAATATTTAAAACTGGAGTTAATGGTATCTCATTGTTTATAAAATTATGGTATTTTATAGTACTTACCTTATTTAGCAGCGGTGTAAATATTTATTATAAAATACTTAAGTAGAAAGAAACACCCATGCTAAAATAGCGAAGTTAGGAACGATATCATAGAAGTTTTTGACCACAATGTCTATCTTATTCAGACATTTTAACTAGATAGGTCCAACTTCGACAAGGAGGCCAACCGACGAATTCAACTCAGGGCAGCGCTCGGGAAATTGCGGCATATCTTCTCGTCAAAGATATCACAAAGCTTCAAGACGAAAGTCTACAATCAGTGCGTGTTGCCAGTGATGACTTATGGTACCGAAACTTGGTCGCTAACTATTGGCCTCATACACAAACTCAAAGTAGCACAACGAGCTATGGAGATAACTATGCTCGGCGTCTTTCTACGTGATAGAATTCACAATAAATAAACCCGTATGAAAACCAGGGTAACCAACTTAGCTCTGAGAATCAGCAAATTGAAGTGGGCAGGTCACATAGCCAGTAGAACCGATAACCGTTGGGGTATAAAAGTTTTCGAATGACGACTTGGATTTGAAAGACAAAGTGAAGGAATGTGTAACCCCCTACCAGATGGACCAATTACATCGTCAAGATTGCAGGTAATGGGTGGATGGAGAGCGCTCAAGACGATTCTTCGTGGAAATCCTTGGGGGAGACCTTTGTTCAGCATTGAGATTGTTGATGATGAATACCTACGTAAAATAAGAAATCGCAAAAACTAAATTTTTAGCAAAAGTAGGAACCATGATCAGAATGGTTCAAATTCAACTGATACAACCTGTGGTTCCCCGGCGCCGAAGTAATCAAAACGCTCTCACGCGAAGCAAAATACAATATTTTATATTGAAAAAAATGTACAGAGGAGGAAGAAGGAATGTTGATAATAATTTATTCATAACGCCAGCACGGGTGTCAAACGGATTCCAGGGCGCGTAAGGCATTAACATCGAGATAAAGTGTCGATAAAAATTAAATATCGATATAACAGTTTTTGTAACTTTTTCTTTTAAAACGTTTGTAGGTCAACTACCATAACATAATAGATATTTTACGTGCTCTTTATAGTCATTAAATAGTGATAATCCCCAGTATGGCTTAATCCACTTACCTAACAGCTAGGTGTTAATAATAGGTCTCCCAAAGTTTGTGCCATCCACCGTCGCTATCACTACATAGTATAAAACAGAATCGCTCCCCGCTGTCTGTCTATCTGTCTCTATGTATGATTAGATTTATAAAACTTCTCTACGGATTTTGATGTGTTTTTTATAGATAGAGTGATCCAAGAGAAAGGTTTTTATTTATGTATAATTTGCATCCAATAAGCGCTTTCATAGAAAGTTTTGTTTCAGTACATATGCATTTCGAATTAACTGTTTTGATAAACTAACCAATTATTACACTTTCAAAAAGATGTTAAAAAAGCTGAGTGATACAAATAAATGATCGACTATCTAAATGAATTTATTCGACATCGCACATCACTATATCGAGAGTCAGTCGCGGTTCCTTTGGCGAAGTTTCCGAAGAATGTTTTATGGATCAACCATCCAAGGGATTCGTATTTTAAACACGAATGTACAATGCCATTCGAATGAAAAAACTTTTTAAGCGTACGATTGGTCGCTGGGCTTACGAAGAATGACGGGAACTTGAGCTATTGGATCAATGATATCCAAGAAAACAACTATCGAAAAGGGGCATTTCAATAGTTTTAAAAAAACTTTGTCCGCGTAGACGTTTTTCTGCTACCTCTTGATACATTTTTAGTGTATCCTTACACATACGCATGATATGCACCCTCCTAATTTCAAGTCTCTAGAATAATTATAATGATTTGAATGTTATCAATTATTGATGTTTTAAGCTGTGCACAGCTTGACCCATGAATTTTAGATGATTTGTCTGTCTGCCAGTCAGCATAGTTTGAAATATTTATACAATGCGTATTATTAAATTGATCTAGTTTCTCCAAAAAGTAAGTCAATTAGTTAGTTCTACAAATTACCCGATTATTTTTTTATTATTTAAACTAGCTTCCGCCCGCATGTTCGCTCGCGTAGTGCCGGAATAAAAATCAGTAGTCTATTTGTTAATCCAAGTCACAAACTATGTATATTCCAAGTTTTATTCAAATCCGTTCAGTAGTTTTTGCGTGAAAGAGTAACAAAAATTCATCCATTCATCCATACATCCATACTGACAAACTTTCTCATTTATAATATTGTAGTGTATTGTGTAGGAAAGTAGCATAGTAGATTAGTAGGATAGTAGGATAGTAGGATAGAAGGATAGTAGGATAGTAGGATAGTAGGATAGTAGGATAGTAAGATAGTAGGATAGTAGGATAGTAGGATAGTAAGATAGAAGGATAGTAGGATAGTAGGATAGTAGGAAGCAGGAAGTATCGTACCTAGCTTAAAACATCCAAAATAAGATACTAACTGGTACTAATTGCAAACGTCAATAGCTTTATTTTGTGTATTTACCCAGAGGAACGGCCAAGTGATGGAAACTTTTAATATTATTTTACTCAAGTTATCCTAGATACCTATTGATTGACAATAGTTTTATAACTATAAAAATAGATCATAGTGACTGAACGGTAAACCTTCATAAAATACTAACTTCTGCCTACGACTTTTCTCGCGTACTCGGATAAAAATTAGCATATGTGTTCATCAAAATCACAGACTTCATACTCCAAGTTTAATTCAAATTCGTTCTCCGCGTTACGGAGTTGAGTGGGAAAGTCATCATCTGTCCGTTACATGTAGCAGATAACAGGGACAACATTATTTAAGTTATTTAAAACTTAAAAATATAGCGATAATGAGTGTATTCTAGAATCGCTGCCTGTGAATAGTCGTTATCATCGATTTCGATGACGGCGACCCTAGTTATATATTTTGTGTGTAACGTAAATAAATAAATAAAAAACATTTTATTTTAAGCAATATGCTCATAAATTCAAAGAAAACTAATTAATCAAAATTACAATGAAAAAAAACAAAACCACAAGATAACTAAAATTAAAATTACAAAAAGATTTTTAGAATTACAAATTAATATTAAAATTACAAAATAACAATAACAACACACTGTCTGCTGGGCGGCTTGGCAAACGCAGTATTTACAACAATTATTTGACAATGTTGTATTTTATATTATTGTTATTTCTTTATGCTTGCATCCTCGAGGACTGATACATATAAATGCAGTCAAATCTATTAGCGAACACGATCAGAATGCTGTTGGAGCTGCTGTAACGTAAGCCCAAATATGACTGGCCAGATCAAATTTGGTTTATCATGATCGCGTTTGACCTGCTCGAATTCCATGTATGTATAGGAGGTCAATCTTGACGCAAAATGCCACATATTGAGAGACCTGACACCCTCCCATGCCTGTACTTTTCCTTTGCCGAAGTAGGCAAAACTACTCGCTTATACTTATGACGTCTAAGATGATACAAGCATCAAGTTTTTTGGATTTACCGTTGTAAAGAAAGTTGTCTTGGCAATTACTTTTCTTTACTCTTGCGTACTAGAACGGATTTGACCAAAGCCGTCGGTGAGTCAGGAACATGATACAAAAGTTCGACATTAACTCGTAAAGCCTGCCAAAGTAGCTCTGAGTCGTATTGTTTACGTGAGCTCCCTAAAGTAGCGGCACAGAATACGTTGTAAGTAGTACGGCGTTAGTAGTGACGTGAAGAAAATATAAGAAACAAATATAAATTAGTTTTATAGAGCTATCTTTTTTTTAATTTATTCACGGTTGTTCCGTCGTTAGCAAACATCATCAAATATCAAGCAACTCAAGGTAACAGCATAATATTCTAATAAGTAGGTAGGTAGTATACCCACTTGCAACATAATCGTCTGTTCTAAAGTAAGTGCACAAAGCTTATGTTGCACTGCAAGCTCTACGAGAGGCACGACTGGCTGGAGTGCAAAGTTTGGAGAGTGTATGGAATAAATTGTAATTTCCCTCAGAGTCGACTGCCAGCTGACGTGAGTGTGCTTAGGCTAGGATTATTGGTTTTGTATGGTAAAAGTTGCTGAATATTTTGTCCGCATATACAATTTTATTTGAATTTTGTAGTGTTGTGAAATTTTAAGAATGAAAGAGGGAGGAAGGGTATTACATTATATTTATTAACCTTTCTCGTCCCACTGCTGGGCAAAGGTCTCCCCCATAGACATCTCCATCCCGAGCCATCTCCCACCATTCTCTTTTGAAGGCATCATTATTTATTTACATTATTTATGGGAAAATATTGAATGACGTCTCGCACCTATGATTTATAAATGTGAAAACATAATTAGTTCACTACACCTACTTAGATGGTTTTGAGTACATTTATTGTTACTACCAAAGACTTGTTTTTAAAATAAGCCAAATAGTCCAGAAAAAAAAATTCAATTATGTAGGGTAGGTCTCATATTCTATAAGCTCTTTGTATATAATTTGTATGCCATGAAACTGGCAAAACATGCGCACGCTTTAAAAACTGTAACATCTTTATACCATGTTTTATGCAAATAAACAATTATGATTATGATTAAAACCTATCCATTGAACAAATTCTAAGAAAGTATGAAATTACGCGTATAATTTTCAAATGATCTAATAGATACTGAAACTAAGCTTCCTATACCTACCTACTTAGTATGAATAATTTTCCTGGACCTAAGTAGATCTAGATAGCATAATTGAGTCAAAGCAGTCAGACACAGACTGGTTTGTAATGAATATTAATCATCTCGCTAATTTAAAGCTATGGAAATTAAAACACTATGAGTTTTCGATTACAATAATATAATGGAGATGCTGACGCACAAACCCCGGCAGGTTTGAACGTACTTCGTTAGTTTACTAACGATATACTTAATACTGTTTCAGTATATACCGATACTGTTAGTAACTACTAACGATATTATTCTTTCTGCGATCCACCACATCACACCAGCCTATATCAGTCCACTGCTGGACATAGGCCTCCCCTAATAAAGGGGGATATACCCATGATCCCCACGCTGGGCATGCGGGTTGGGGATCGCAGGGCACAGCTTCTCACACATCGGTGGCTAGGGGATTTAGCTGTGCCGATGTAGACTGTGCTATGCCGCAATCAGCCGGCCGCCAGAGCCCCGTTCGTTGTTTAGCAGGGTGCACCACGTGCAGGTGAGGTTGGCTTGGGTTCCAAAGATGGAGGTTGGAACTCCGTACACCCCGATCTCTGCGATCATGAAACTGTAATTAATTTTGATAATATTATTTTTCGCAATTTCAAACTTTTAAACATAAGGCTACCTATCATTTTATTTTAATCTTGTTTGATGTTCCCAAAACCTCGCTAACGATGCAAGAAAACCCCCAAAACAACGTAAGTGCGGGTTGAAATTGTTGAAATAAAATTTTAAAATATTATCATATGAGAGCAGATTTTACATCTTACAATCATGATTTCATTGAAATGAGCAAAGCAAAAGAGGTATGCCAGGATCATAGCAAATGGAGTTCCGCGGTATCTGCCTACTCTTGGAGGCCTTGTTCCAGCAGTGGACTGATATAAACTGATGTACCTATTAGTGAAGTGAGTAGGAAATTTTGCGAAAGTCAAATAATGTTTCAGAACCACAAATTCAGAATCAAGATAGTGGTTTACGAGTTGGACGCCGGAAGTAGGGGCTGCTGCGGACAGTCCGCGGCGACAATTTATATCAATTCATTATAAAAGTAGCCATTAATTATATCCCAACGGTCTATTATTAAAATGATCTGCGTAATTATTATATTTCGCGCCAAAACCCCGAGGGAGACGCATTCTGATAACGCTCTGCGTCGCTTAATTAATTGATCAATCTGGTGTGAAGGTTTAATGAGAACAGATTTTAAATGAAAATTAATAGACACCATAATAACTGTAATAATTAAATTATTGTATTTGTTTACGTTTAGGGTAAAATTGTATAGAACAGTATCATTTCGCGTTTGTTTGTGCACCTACTTATTCTAAATTACGCTGCGGTTCTAGAACACAAAATTTTTTGAGTTATTATAGAAAGCTTAAACGGCAGAAAATAGGTTATTTTATCCGTTTTCGTTTCAAAATAGACTTCACTATACAAATAGGAATGTGTCTGGTTTCAGACCTTCCTTGGAGGGCACCGCCAATACAGTGCTTGCGCGAAGAGTTTCATATAACATTGGGTGATATTCCGACAATTCTATGTCGTATCTGAACCAGGCAAATAATGACCCATCCTGATTCTGTTCATTTAATAAATCGGCTCTCTTTCAGGGTTGATGCACATGCTTTTCACTGCGTAACTAACATACATGTAGGAATAGTTACTTCCACGTTTTTGCTAAAGGTATGTTCTCTGGCCGCTGGAATTGCCAAAGTGCTTAGTAGCTGATGAGCTGAATATTATGAGAACAAGTTAATAAACGAAGCCAAATATCGTTGCATTGTTTCTTCATTTCTCGGGCTGCTCCCGGCAACTATTTGCCTTGTGAACGTGAGTGCAGCACTCATGCTCGATGCAAAGTGTGGAAATCTCGCACCATCGGCAAATGCAAGAACTTTTAGACTATGCGATAAAGTTGAGCTTAGTTGCTTATTCTGTTGTCAGAGTTTTAAGCCAGTCGGAAGTATCACATGTTTTCATAATGATATACATACTAATATTAAGGGATGTTAGAGTGTAGCATGTAGACTAAAGTAAGAGCACTGGCATACTTCCACTGTGGAAAACACAGAGTTCTACTAACATCGTATTAATAATAATAAATAACGTGGGACGTAATCACACAGCATAATGCAGTCCCAAACTAAGCAGAGCTTGTATTATGGGAACCAAATGATTGATATACTACACATATCGCTGCCTCCGGGGAATAAAAGGATAACTGCAAAAACACAACTTTACAGGAGAAGCAAAAAACATGTTTTCGTTAATAACTTCACTATTAAAGGACGTAGACCTGTGGTTGATAGCTTTAAATAAAGCTGTTTTTTTATGAAATCTGAAAATTTTACTAACACACGCGTAACTTATGCCTAAAAAGAGATATTTTGAAAACAAGAAGTTAGTCAAAATTACTCATCGTCCATGTTGACTATTGTCGGTTATCATGTTATTCGCCGTATTTTCTAGTGTAAGCCTAATATTGTACCACTGTCCTATCATTTTATTCTACGCTTTTGAGGGTGGAAGTGTTGATGATAATAGGCGATTACAATCTTATTCACGCACATTTTATCTAACTTTATTATTGTTATGTGCTGTTAAATAAAACTATGGAAGTAGTAATCAACTATTATTTTATTATTTTCATAGTGTTTTAAGTGTTTGTTAACTTATTAACTCATTCAACATTGCTTTTTAATGTAACAACAGGGCTATCTTGCCTAAATAATGAAAAAATATAGAAAAAACAACCATAATTATCTTGTAATTCAAAACAAACAGTCAGCTTTGTAAAGAAAACATTAGTACTTAACTTATCAAAGATAATTAGAAGTATACAGAAGTATAAAGATACTTCTCTCCCTTCTTAGAGACAAAACTACTTAAGTAAGAATTTAAAAACAAAACCACAATTATTTTTCTTGATATAATATAAACAGACCTTCTGTTCCTTGAAGTATTAATTCTAATCAACTTTAAAAGTTACCCATTATACCTAATCACAGCTTAGGGGTATTAAAAACCATTATCTGACCTGTCTCAAGAGTACCTTTAGTAGGTTTTATAATCTCTGAAATAAACATCTATTAAAGGAAGTTGATTCGTCTGGTAGTCTCTTAACAACCCTAAAGTTATCCACTAAAATCAATTTCTAATAAAACAGTCTCAAAATAACAATGCAGTACTTATTACCTTTACAATCTTGTAATATACATCATATAAAGGAGGGTGATTAGTCTAGTAGTCTCTTACTCTTATCAACCTTAAAAGTTATATACCGAGTTAATACTAAAAAAACAGTCTCATAATCACATAGGTACAGTATTATCACCATAATCTTGAAATGTGCATCTATTATAAGAGGTTGAATAGCGTAGTAGCATCCTAGAATCATTTAAAGCTATTTATTACAATCAGTTAATACTAAAACAGTCTCAAAATCACAATACAGTACTCATTATCGTCATAATCATGAAATATACATCTATTAAAGAAGGGTACTGTTTTTTAGTATTAACTCAGTATAATAGATAACTTTTTAGGTTGCTAAGAGTAGCTAGTCTTGATTAGACTAGTAGTCCATTAGCAACCATCAAAAATGTCTACTATACTGAGTTAATACTAAAAATAGTCTCATAATCACATACAGACTGTATTATCCCCATAATCTTGAAATGTGCATCTATTATAAGAGGTTGAATAGCCTAGTAATATCTTAGCAACTTTAAAAGTTATCTATTATAATCAGTTATAACTCAAACATTCTCATGATCACAATACAGTACTTATTATCTTCATAATCTTGAAATATATACATCTACTAGACTAGTAGTCTCTTTGAAACCTTACAAGTTAGCTATAATAATCAGTACTTAAAAACAGTCGTACTATAAAACAGTCATGATCACAATACAGTATCTATCTTCATAATATAAATACAAATACACATAAGGAGGTGCTTAGTCTTCATCATCTTCTGTGTCACCATCATTGTTTTCAGAGGTACTGACATGAGTCAAGGACTCGTAAAATCCATGATAGAAGCTCGGAATATCTCCTGTCTTACAGAGGCTCATTAGATCATCATATAAAGCCTTACTTTGCAATTCGGGAACAATGACATTGGCAGGACTAGGGCTTGCTAACTGACTGGTACCCCGCGTGTTTCTTATTCTTCTGACAGGTTCTGTGTTTAATTGATAGTACTCAGCATCGAATTCATATTTGTATTTTAATATTGATGGTTGTGAGTGGGAGACACTTATTTCCATCACTTGGGTCCACAATATTTTCTGGCCTTCCTCATTGTTGACCCAGTTTTTGTTGTTTATCAACTCTTTTAGGTTAAATAACTCCGTTTACTTCATTTTTTTAATGTTATATTTTTCGCCACTTACCTTCGCGTTCGTAATTATTGTGTATATCTGCTCAGGAGTATATACAACTCAGTGTTTCAATGCACGCTCTATATTTGAGTGCATTGTATCCCCTTCGCTCTGGTCATAGCCGGTCACAAAAAATCTGTGCGTTACGTTCAATTTAAGCTTTTGTGCCGCAAATATAAATCTCTTTTTATTCTGTCCACAACAACCGTCTGAGTATAATGATATGTTTTGTAACACTACCACGGCAATCCCAAGTGATATTGTATCTGCTGTTTTACTTTATTGCCGTCAAATCTATACCAATGAAGAGTAAGACAATATGATTTAAGTTCAGCTTCATAGTTATTTTTGCTAATAGCATTTTATACGAAACGTATGGACATTTTTTCACGAGAATAAAAGGTTAACTGCGTTTATCATTCTATAAACGAATATTTTTTACGCGAACACAATTGTATGACTCGTTGTCATAGTAATAGGCGTGGGTACATTTTGATAATATTATATTACAACTTTATTCTTGTAAGTTTAGGCATGTCTAGAAACATCGAAAAGTATTGTAATATTTTGTATCTCTGTGAATTACTGTACGAATGTTACGAAAAAAATTGAGCAGATGTATTAGCACCCAGAGAACCCAAATATGGCATAACACTAACACTAAGATAATAGCTGTTATCCGTTTATTCCCCGGAGGCAGCGATATGACATTTTTTTTGTAAATACATACATATCATACATAGAAAACACCCAGACCCGAGACAAATATCTACTGAACATGCAAACATTTGTCCCGAATCGGGAATCGAACCCGCGACCTTCTGCGTCTCAGGCGGACCTTCGCCCACTGCGCCACAGAGGTCGTCCTCATTCGTATTCTTTAATATGGGGCCTACTGTACCGTAAACCGGGGTAACTTGGTGTCTTTTGAGCTTATGACACATCCACTTTTCGGTACAAATTCCGATCAACTACAACATTTATTTTTATTTTTCGTCCCGGTAACGTTGAAAACGTCAAAATCGTATCGGACCCTGAGAAGGGAAGCAACGTCGCTATCCCTCCGGACTGTTTGGGCAACAAATATTTGCAGTTGACAAACGTCAGCTCCCGCAACTCTTCGCAGCCGACTGCCCGTGAAGGGAATCTGCTTCTCGGCGAGCGCAAAGATGTGCTTTCACATTTGCAATTTGCATGAGTGGTCTCATGGCGCCGGCGCTCGGGTGAATGCGTGATCTAGCCAGGTTTATAAGTTTTAGTACATTCTGTTGATTCTTATTCTTTCTCCTGTATTTGGGGTCTACCCTCATCGTAATATTATATATTTATCTTGTCAGAGTCCTCGTGGGTATGGACTTCTCTACTTTTTTTTTATGTGGTGTCTCATAAGTCATAACTTACTAATTTCAAGTGTCTTTGAACTGAGTAGTAATTTATTTTTTATCTCAAAATTTCGTTCCCTTGTTTTAAATTGATGTTAAAATGTGTTATGAAACAACAAACAAAACCAAACACATAACACGGTGAATTTTGTTTGGACTATAATAGTCCAATCATTGAACCTAATATTAGCTTTTGAAACTATGAAAGTACAATTAGAGAAAATGGTTGGTTAAGAATAGTTCCGAAATAATAACTACAATACACGAGTAGGTACTTATAATAATTATAATACCACAAATAATACTGGGTGACATTTCTATTATGAATGTTATTTAATTACTCTGTTTCACTACGGCTAAAGTAATTATTTTTAGTTACATAAAAAAGTTCAAAGTCACACCGCGAGCTAAGGAACGAGCTAGGTCTCTAAAGGAATAAAATCCGCAACGAAACTATTGGCAGAGAACTAAAGTTTTCGACGCAGCTCAGAGAATTAGGAAGCTGAAGAGGCAGTGGGCTGGCCATATCTGCCGAATAACCGACAACAGTTGTAGTGGAGACCACGGCTCGGCAAACATATTTTGGGACACCCTACTTCGGGTCTTTGGTCTGCCGGTAGAAGTTGGATTCGTCGAGCTGAGGACAGGCGCAATGGGCGTAATATTGCTTATTATGGGAGGTTTATGTCCAGCAGTTAGCTGCTTTAGACTGATGATGACGACGATGGCTTCATAAAAGTAATACCTCATACACCATCTCCGTTACGTCGTGGGTAAAAATTATTCAGGACAGTGTCACGACGAGCTTTATCAGATTTAATTTCTATTGTTCATTCTCTTCCTGAGTTACGTAGTGGCTAACCCGTAATCCGGTCGAATACATCCAAAACGTTTGACGCTTTTTTTTGTTCTACCAGCTGGGCAAAGGTCTCCCCCAAAATCCACCTTTCATCTTTGTCCTTCAAGAAAATATGAATAAAAAATAAAAGAATTTTAAAGAGAAGCAGTGGGAGGATGCTGGTTGAACAAAAAAATGCTTTAAAATATTAAATTCTAGCTGGGCTGGTTTTAAATTCAAATTCGCGTGTGGATGAAATTTCGACACGCCAGCCAGTGCTGAATCATTCAACAAATATGAGCGCTGATTGTGCTGTGACGTCATTGAATATTATACAGCAGGTGCACAACAATGGTCCACTATTGATATACACTACTAAATATTCACTGTATTATTAGTAAATCAACGCTATTGTTTAAAACATTATATAATAATAATGAAGCTTGCCTTTTTATAATTAATTCAGTAAAACATTAAACAAAGAAATTAAATAAACTCAGTAAGTAACGAAACACAGAAATTACTTTCCTGATAATAAAGTGCAGCTACTATTGAAAAACTTCAGCTGAGATCGGAATTAGCTGCAGTCAAATCTTGCTTATACAAAACTAAAATATTAATACTTTTCCACATTATCGCTTTTGAGTCCGTCTAAAAATTTTTTAGTTACTGCGTCCATCAATTTGAGGAATTAATGTTGGACATTATCACACAGCATCATGTAGCCCCAAACTAAGCAGGGCTTGTGTTATGGGAACCACATGATTGATATATTACATATAATTTTGTTTTTTGTAAATATATACATATCATACATATAAAACAGCCAGACCCGAGACAAATATGGTGATGAGTCTCTTGTGCCTGTAATTTTACCGGCACCCACACCCTTTAAACCGAAACACAGCACAGCTGCTTCACGGCAGAAATAGGCATGGGGCCAGTACTTCCCCGCAAGAGATCTCCACAAAGTGGAGCCACTCTACTACTACTTGGTAAAGCAACACTTCGCCGTGTCTTTGCTTGGATGGATGACCGTTTATTGGCATTTCAATCTGAGCGCTCCCGTGCTAGCCAAGTTATGATGTCCGCCCTTTTCAGTCATTATGCCATGCCGGAGACATGTAAAAAGTGTACTAAGCTATGACGTCACGCGGAACTTCAACGGACTATATCTTTTTAATTTTTTTGTTAAAAGAAAAAAAGTGTCCAATTGTATTTGAATATGTAAATAATAAATAAATAAATAATCCTGGACGTCATCACACAGCTTAATGACAGATTAATTAGAATTTTTCAGTCGTCATCGCTGATGGAAAGAAGTAAGTCAGTCAGGCCAGTTTCAGTTTTATATATTTATAATAATTCAAGTCGAGGTACGTTGAGTCCAACTCGCATCTCTGCCGGGCCCGCACGTCCACCACCTCATAATATAATTTCGTTTGGTATTCACGGAACTTTTTCATAAAGTCGGATTAGTTGTGGCGTAGTGCCGAGTCGAGACACAGAATATACAACTCAGTGGGAAACTGCTAGAAGCCTTCCAACATTTTGTTTTTAAAATAAAAAGGGCTTAAAATTCTTAAAAAACTTTATAAGAAATGGGCTGAGATAGGTGAGTGCCCCCAAACTCTGGAGTCTGATCAATTCAATATGCAAAAATTATTGTGATCAATTTCAACAATGTGATTAATAGATAGAATGTAGGAGCTCATTCAATATGATTTAGGTAGATTTTATCATTTTAGCTTCTAAAACTTTAGTACTTATTTTAAACGTGTTATAGAATTCCATACCCGAAGGGTGCCTAACAGGGCTCTATTACTAAGCATCCGCTGCCTGTCCCTCTGTCTGTCATTGGGCTGTATCTCATGAACCGTAATAGGTTGAAAGTTTAAATTTTCATAGAACGTGTATTTTGGTTGCCGCTATAAAAAGTATGTAGTGTTATTATTTTGAACGATGGTACGGAACCCTGCCTTAGTGAGTCCAACTCGCACTTGACTGCTTTTTAAATAGAAAAATCAGACCTGTTTTTTCACTTTGCCTTTAGATTAACTTTATAATCTATGTCATGTTAGTCCATCTGGATTACGTATTCTGTGACGGCGGCGACCTAATGCTGTACGTGGGAACTTGCAAATTAAAGAATATGACTTGCGTGGTGCAAGAAAGTAAGTATTCATATTGTACGGCTGTGAGCACAGACTAGTATATGTACTGCTGTGAGTTGTGGTATTTTGGCATTGCATTAGTTCCCACTCCCAGTTACATATCCTTGCAGTTTTGTATCTTTTAACTGTTTAGTAAAGAAAAAAAGCAATAAAAGAGAAAAAGAAAATAAATTGGCCCCAAGAATGCATTTGCAGTGGGTGCTATGTAAGCAAATTTTCTTTAAACTCTATTAACAATATAAAATAAATAAATACTTTTAGTCATGACGAACTTGGCACAGCTGGTGAAAAGTCAACCGATTCGCAAAAGGTTCTATTCTTTGCGATACAAATGATAAATAATAAATGAAAATCTTTATTCAGTTGGAACCATATTTAACATATTGACAAGGTATTTTTTTAATTTACACCATTAGAAATGCGGGCAAACAGAGAATTGGCAAGAAACTTTACTTGAATTATGGTGGGGCAAAATTTTACCTTATTGAGGGCAGCAACCTTTACTATTTTAGGTAGAAGGTTTCGTTCTGAGGAAACTATAGGTTCATTTTGAAGGAAAAAATAATGGCATTTTTGGATTTTTGAAAAAATGTACTGTCTGTATGTACATAACGTCTTTGTAAAAAAACATAGTTGAATTTATTATGTAATGATTGTTGATCTGCAGATAACTGACTATCGAAAGTAATGCTAGAATTTTCACACTGATATTATGAATGCAAAAGATTGTGTATTAGTGAGCGTGTAAATGTGTTATAAAAGAGTATGGACTTTGGACTTTAAGATATTTTTGTTTCTGATCTGAGTGTTCTGTGTTATAATAATTTACTCTTTTTCTTGATACCTACGACATAATTAGAAAATTGTAATGGGTTCAAGGTTGTACCCAATTAAGTTTTGGGTATCTGATGACCGTCGTGCATGGAAGGAAAGGCCTACGTTCAAAACCATTACCCTCCTTCAGGCAAAGTCGGGTAAAAATTGTAATTTAACGATCGGAGATGATGATGATGATAACTAATTTTTTTAGTCCGATGATCTTAGTATATCTAGAGAATAAAATCTTACAATATATGAAATTACGCGTTCTATTTCAAAATTATCTAACAGATAGTTGTAATAATGCTGGACATCATATGGCCCCAAACTAAGCGAGTTTGTATAATGGGAACTATATGACTGAAATACTACTAAAATACCCTTTTTTTGTAAATACATAGAAAACATACAAAATATTTGCAGAATACTAACATTTGTCTCGCGGCGGGAATTGAACCCCCTTCTGCATCTCAGGCGGACCCGCCGCGCCACAGAGACCGACGAAAATTAGACCAAAGACATAATTAATTAATGAAATAGGTAGCTAACTATAATCACCAGTGATCTTGCGCTGTATACATCGTAGGTAGATCGTCCATTAGTCAGAGTGCGGTGAGCCGGGACCATTTGCCGATGTTATGCCAGCTCGATACATTAGGGCATTATTGATTTGCAGCCATTACTGGTCTGAGCAACAAGTACGACCTATCGTTTGCGATCTGTGACCTAGGTATGAGGTGGTATATCCTAGATAATAAGGGCATTAGTAGTATACAAACGGTTCTTTAATTTAAAACGATTACAGAAAAAAATCGTTTGCTGTACAAAACTTTATAACTTCGTTATTATACTCGTATTTTATATTTAATTGAATTAAGAAACCAAATATTATCGAAAGGACAGTTTTTATTTTTATTTTTTATTTTGAATTAATGGAAAACAAACAGCTTACTATTATTTAATAAGGAAAATCACACAAAGTAGAATAAATAAAGCCTTAAGCAGTTTTCGCAGTTAGATTTTATAAAGTAAGTATTTATCAAAAATAAAAATCTAAGCTGAAAGATCACCTGAAAAGCAAGAGATAGTTCTCACCATAATAATAATACTACATGCATTGTACGAGATAACATCATAAATGCAAACTATGAACATGCTACCACCACGAATCGATGTAGAATTATTTTGCGCCTACTTTGGTTCATATAGTTTGTTTTTTTCATTTAAAATTCGTTCTATCTCTGTGTTGTTGTCAATGTATATTCTATTCTAGTGTGAAGTATCCTAGACTCAGCGCCAGCTCTTTCACAAAGGACAGTGAGCTCAGCACGGCTTTGAATATATTGGTATGTAAGTGGACAAACGGAGCAAACTGACACTTCTAGGATGCGGATACGTAGAACCAAATATCTAAAACAGAAAGTCATAATTTAAAATACCAAACAACGATTTTGGTTTCGATTCATTTATTTTCATTTAAAAAAACTAGGTGTTAAAAACTTAAATGTGTAGTAGGAATGTGTTTCCGTGGTACTGCCACCATGCCTATTTCTGCCGTAAAGCTTGAAGGGTGTGGGTGTGGGTGCCGGTGAAATTACAGGCACCAGGCTTATCAATTATCATCATCATGCCTCAAGTTGATGGACGCAGGGCGTTGTATCGTCGAGCACGTTCCAGAAAATCGTGATCAACGATGCAATGCTTTGTGATAGGTAATGGTTCCCAATTATCATCAGGTGAGCCATTTTCTTGTTTTATCTTCAAGTACCATAATAATAATAATAAAAAAAAAAAAAAAAAAAAAAAAAAAACTTCACCGCTGTCACACGCTTTCTATCAAATATTTTACGAATAATTAATTTTATAATATTTTTCCTGGTTTTTTCCATACAGAATCTCCATAGTTCAAAGTTTTCAACCTATTTTGGATTTCATAAAAACTTACAAATACCAAAAACTAACAAAATGTCACAATGACTGAAATCATACGAAAATGATAACGAGAGCAAAAGCGGCTTCAAAAAATGCACTCCCACCATCACCAGCGCCTGTTCCGTCAAGCTCCGCGTCGTCGTCCGGGGATGAGGTATTCGCCACCCCCCCGGACACCAGCGCGTCGAGCGACGAGAGCAGGCCGCCGTCGCCTCCGCCGCCGCGACCACCTGTGCGGCGTGGGCGGCCCCCGCTGTCGGCCGGCTTGGGGTCTGCGGGACAGTCTGCCCCGCGTCCGACCCCCGCCTCCACCAGCAAAGTGCGGCGCATGAAGTGGACCGAAGGCATAAACAAAAATGTCATGCGCGCATACTATAGGGCTACAGAGGGAGGAATCAACCGCACCGCGTACCTTACCCGGATCCTGCCTCTGTTTTTGACGCTTGAACCAGCTGTTACCGTCACTGCACAACGGCTATCGGATCAGGTACGAGCCATCCAACGATTGAAATTGTTGGATGATTCGGTACTTGACCGGCTTCGCGCTGAAAGTGATCAAGTAGCTGACCACTCGCAGCGGGTCCTGGCTGCCGCTCTGCCGGTTACGACAACTCTGATACCGGTAACGACGCAGCCGGACGCCGCTGCTGACGACGTCGACTACGAGATCACCAGCGTGACAAACCAGGTAAATGAGCAATTGAGGAGGACTTTGGAGGATGCGATTGGCCTTGAATCCTTTGTTGGTCCCTTATCTAGAGACTAGCGAAGGACTAGCCGATACCCATTCGATCCTTTACTGCGGAGCCGTGGCGGCGTGTCGTGTTGCTCGTGTCAAGTTCCCAAACTCCACGCGAGCACCACGACCTGTTGACAAAATTCCAGCTTGGCAAGTACGGATCGAACGGCGGATCGGTAAATTCAGGACCCTCATTGCAAAGCTAAGTTGCTTCAGAGAGGGCAATACCCGCCCTCGAGTGATGCGTTTTGTAACACAGGCCTTTGCTGGGACTGATACTCGGCCCCGAGATTATATGGCATGTGTCACAGAACGCATTGACTTTCTGAAGCAGAAAATCTCTGCTTGGGCGAGTCGCATTCGTAGGTATCGAGAACGTGTGGACCGATATTGGCAGAATCGAAACTTCCAAAGTGACCAGAGGAAGGTGTACCGAAACTGGGAGAAACCTGACCAATGTGTGATGGACGGGCGTGTACCGGATGCTGATACCATGAATAATTTCTGGCGCAGCATCTGGTCTGTGCCCATCCAGCACACGGAGGGAGATTGGATGGATGTGGTGAGTAGAGAGTGTGAACCAATCGAAACCATGGGGGCTGTTGAGATTACCCCCATAGATGTCAGATTTGCAATCCGTTCGGCCCATAACTGGAAAAGTCCTGGACCGGACGGGTTGCATAACTTCTGGCTGAAGTGGTTTAGATGTTCACACTCTGTACTCGCCTCACAATTTCAAGAAGCCCTCGAGCTTGGGTCTCTGCCAAGTTTCATGACGACTGGAGTCACCTTCCTGCTCCACAAATCTGGTAGTACCGCGGAAGCAAAGAACTACAGACCCATAACGTGCTTACCTACCATCTACAAGCTCCTTACGTCCATTCTGACCGTAAAAATTAATACGCACATAGTTGCAAATAATATTTTGGCTCCTGCTCAGAATGGATGTAGGGTTGGGTCCCGCGGTACTAAGGAGCTCCTCCTCATTGACATGACCATTAGCCAGCAGATCAGGCGCAGCAAGGGGAACCTCTCCGCTGCATGGATAGACTACAAGAAGGCCTATGATTCGGTGCCTCATACATGGCTGGAGAGGATCTTAGAGTTGTATAAAATTGATGCAACTTTGAGATCCTTCTTAGGTACATGCATGAGACAGTGGATCACAGTTCTTCGTCATCCAGGTAGCGGACGGGATCCCTCTGCTCCGCAAGATCTGATTCCCATAGAGCGGGGTATTTTCCAGGGCGACAGTCTGAGCCCCCTATGGTTCTGCCTGGCACTGAATCCTCTTAGTACTCTGCTAAAGGATTCAGGGCTAGGCTATCGACTTCGGAGAGAGGGTGGTATCGTTTCTCACCTGCTGTACATGGATGACCTCAAACTTTTCGCGCCGAGAAAACCAGAGCTGCTGACTCTGTTGAATATCACACAGATATTCAGCAGTGCCATCAGCATGGAGTTCGGTGTCGAGAAGTGTGCGGTCATGCAAGTACGGCGGGGGAAAGTTGTAAATACTACAAACTTACAGCTTTCCGATACGATATCCCTCAGATCTCTTTCCGATATCGAAACCTACAAATATCTCGGTATGTCAGAAGCGTTAGGTATAGTAGACAGAGACATAAAACAGTCGGTGAAGGAGCGATTCTTTTGCCGCCTGACTAAAGTACTCAATAGTCTTTTGTCGGGTGGTAACAAGGTTCGAGCCTTCAACGGCTGGGTTATGCCTCTGCTCATCTATACTTTTGGCATATTGAAATGGACTCAGACTGAACTTGACGCCCTTGACTGTAAGGTTCGTCAACTTCTTACGACACATAGAATGCGACATCCACGCTCGTCGGTAATGAGGATGTACATCCCGCGGAAATGTGGGGGCCGCGGCTTTTTAAATGCCAAGACCCTCCATAACCACGAGGTGTGCAAGCTCAGAGAATACTTCTTCCATGCCGACAGTGAGATGCATCGTGATGTCGTAGCAGTTGACAAGAACCTTACCCCGCTCTCACTGGCTAAGGAGAACTGGCACAAACCTACGGTGCTGAGTGCCCTCGACCGCAAGGTTGTATGGGAGAGTAAGGAGCTGCACGGACGGTTCTACAAAGCCCTTACAGGGCCTGATGTAGACCTACTCGCATCCGTGAACTGGCTACGTTTCGGTGACCTCTTTGGGGAAACCGAAGGTTTTGTCTGTGCGATTATGGATGAGGTAATAAAGACGAACAACTACCGAAAGTATATCATGAAGGATGGAACCGTTGACATTTGCAGAGCTTGTCATCGTCCCGGTGAATCCCTCAGACATATACTTTCGGGTTGTTCGCACCTCGCTAACACTGAATACTTGCACAGACATAACCAAGTAGCAAAGATCATCCATCAGCAGCTTGCTCTCCAATACGACCTTGTCGGTCCAGAGGTTCCGTACTATAAGTACGCACCGGTACCGGTTCTCGAAAATGGTCGTGCTACGCTCTACTGGGACCGCTCTATCATCACGGACAGGACTATTCTTGCGAATAAACCTGATATCGTCTTGGTAGACCGGTCGGAACGCCGGGCGATACTTGTTGACATCACCATTCCACATGACGCTAATCTCGTGAAGGCCGAGAAGGACAAGCTTAGCAAGTACCTTGACTTGGCACACGAGATTACCGCTATGTGGGATGTCGACTCAACAATTATCGTTCCGATAGTCGTTTCAGTGAACGGTCTTATAGCGAAGAGCCTTGACCAATACCTTAAGAGGCTCTCGCTAGGCAGCTGGATCAAGGGTCAGATACAGAAGGCGGCTCTCCTGGACTCGGCACGCATTGTGCGGAGGTTCCTCTCTCTGCAGCCCTAGCCACTGACCGTTTGAGCCTTGCCCCGCGGTCGGTGGTCCACCATTTTGGATATATTTTTTACTATAATGTTTTTTTATATTATTTTTGTACATAGTAGATTAATAATGTTTTAAATTTTATAGTAAAAAATGTATTTTTGATGAGTTTTAAAATGAATAAAGTGTCATAATAATAATAATGCTGGATGTTATCACAAATTCATCATGTAGCAAATATCTGCAGAACATGCAAACATTTGTCTCGCGGCGGGAATCGAAACCACAACCTTTTAAGTCTCAGGCAGATCTTCGCCCACTGCGCCACAGAAGCCGAAAAAAAGGGCGATACGATATAATCCTGAAGTAGACCTCTACATGCTGAGTATGATGATGAGGTGACTTCAAATAACGAACCACCTTCCAAGTACACATCAAAGGGGACTTCAAACAATCACTGAAGATAAATAGCAAAGCCAGCGTTTGAGAGGGCCGTCACGATTGTGATTACTCTGTATTATACAACCTTTACCGTGCTCTCGGGCCCCTGAACACGGAAAATGGTTTCTCGTTCAAAAACAGACAATTTTAGAATAAACCGTTGGGATTAATGACGTGAGCATGTTGGTTTAGAATTACATTAATCTGAATATAAACTTGCCGCGATAAGCTTGGGTTAATTAGAGTACTTGGTGGCGTTGTGAACGAGAAGTCGGTTGCGTGCTTGTATTCTGCCCGCATCTCCACTCACGTGATACCAAGATAAAAATCTACAGATTTCACACTACGCGTAACTATCAAAGGCATTGGAGATGTAATTTAGAAATAAAGCACACGATAAAATTTGGCTTTATCGTACTAACCATAAAGTGAATGGTACGCAGACTAGCCTCACGCGTCTAACATCTATAGTTTTTGTCCGACTGCCTGCTAAGATGGCTACAATAGCTTAATTCAATTTTGACATATATTTTTTTTGTTTCTTGAATAGCGGGCTCGATTAAAAGTAATTGGGAAATGTCGGTCCAAATCAGCGAAAAAAACCTTGAAAATTTGACAAATTCTGGAAAATCTCAAAAAGTTGCCAATTTATTTTGAGAATTCAAATTGCACTTTAAATCCCTTTGGTAGACGTACATTTTGACTTACATTCCATCCGCGTACCTCTCATATCTGCGAAACTACAGTCAAATGTCACAATTTCATAAATCTGAGGCAGATCTGGGTGCCTAGTGTGAGTTTTTTTACCAGCTCGAACGCGTTTGCGTTTTCGGAAATTTGTATGGAATGGAGTCAGTGCCACGCGTTTTTCACTAGATGGCGCTACCTCGATTCCATATAAATTTCCGTAAACGCGAACGCGATCGAGCTGGTAAAAAAACTCGCACTAGGCCCCCAGATCTGATCAGAGACTATACTCGATTAGGAAAACTTTAACATTTTTAATGTTAAAAGTAGCCTAAATGTCCCTTTTTTGAAAGGAGAAAAGAAGGAATGGAAAGAATAAGCTTGACAGACAAAGTTATTATTCAGTAACATCAGCGTACATTCATGTAAATACAAAGTTCGCTAAAACTCGAAAATCATGAAGGTACAGATGTAGCCGCTAAACCATATGACAAAAAATAATTTTGACGGGATATTTACCATTATTTATACGTCCCGTGATCATGGCTCATGCAACTGCATCGAACTATCGAGAAACAATAGAACTCACAAATCATGACAAATATCCCGTTGATATTAATATTTATGTTCACAACCATGATAGTTTCAAAAGTTATTTTCAACAAATATTTACATTTTCAGCAGATGTTGGTTTCGGGTATGGATGTATGTAGTACCTACTATGTGAACTCGTACTTGAAACCCACGCGGCACAGGAGTCATTCCTAGCGGTCAAGGTTATAATTACATTTTAGTAGCATCTTCCATCAGACAAAATCAAATGCTCCTAAACAGAACTAGTAAAAAAAAGGTTAATGAAACATACCCAAAGTCAGAAACATAGTTCACTGGATAAGAATCACTGAATGTGAAAAAACATATAGGTATGAAATTATTTTATTGTGAGGTAACAATTAATTTACGAATTTCATTTATTACCTAAACTTGTGCTATAAAATATTACTTCTTGCTAAATTTCATGATTCTAGGTGAACGGGGAATACCCCATAGATTTTAATTCCCTTGTGAGTGATAAAATATGAGGCATAAACGGCCGAATCTTTAGTATTTCATATTTATTTTATCTTGATAGCACCACGCGTTTCTCAGAAAAGGATCTTGATATTCAGACAAAGTAATCCTAAAAGGCTTTCTTTTATCTTTTGAGGTACGGAACCCTAAAACAACAATACTTGCTTTATCGACTACTCAAAGTGGTCCTAGGCTATTTAAAAAAAATGTTGAATTTTGACTTTTAAATTAAATGAAATAACTTTATGTCAGACAACACTATAATAAATGTTATTTATATTTTTCTACGGTCTTCAGATATAAATAAATACCTACTTTGACTTAGACTTTGAGACTCTGAAGTTCTGAGTACCAAGTACGAGTTCATAATACTCGTAGTACCACAGACACCCCGCCCTGTAACATTTGCTCTCGAATTACTTCTTTGTATGCCGCAACGGGATGGAAAGATACAAAAGCGGAGTTATGCGTGGAATGCGTAAAGAGCGAAGGCAATTACTTTACTGCCACTTACCTTATTTATGTTACTGGTTCATTCTTGGTCACTCTACATTAGGTTGGTAAGTAAACTGAGACATGTAACCCTAATATAAAATTTCAGACTTGATTAATTTAATAACGAATATTATTTTTCGATTTGTGGCATTTTTTTATGTTACCGAAGATGTAATAAGCTCATAATTGTTAATTTTGTTATTGTTTTTTTTATAAGGGTGTTGTGGGTACTTCAATTATATTGGTGTGGGTAGCAGAGAATAAAAGATCATGGCTTGCTAACGTGGGTTTCATTAAGAAAACATTAAATATAAAATACTCTAACATCTTTTATTCTCTGCTACCCACACCAATATAATTGAAGTACCCACAACCCCCTTATAAAAAAAAGATAACAAAATTAACAATTATATCTGACGCTTATCATTACAACATTAACTTATAATAACGTAAGCATCAGTACATATTGAATTAGCATAAATATTTGTAAACAAATTCTATGTTTGAATATAGGTAGGTACAGCTACACCTACTTAGCTATAGCTACACATACCTACTTTTGAAGAGGTTGACATCAAAGTTCAAAAAAAAAATCTTAAAAGTTGTATAACTGGCTGAGCATTTTCTTTTAACTGAATTTTATAGTCTCCAGGTAAACAACCCACACCTTCAAAAACGTCTTAAAAATCATTTAATAATTCATTTGACTTACAATCTACTGACAGTACCCTGCTTATCAACTTTAATTCCTCACATTATGATTCCTTACCTAAAATTGGAACTGAGTTAACATCTGCTATAATGAATTTTAAGAAATAAAAGTTTTGCTTATATTTTGCCTTCAAGTAACACTCACCAACGACTAATATTTTACTACCAGAATATCCTTGTAATTCTATGTTTGTTTTAATCAGATCAGACCCAGATATATTCAAATTATTCAAACAACTTTTAGGAATTATGTTCACATCAGCTCCAGTATCCAGTTTGAATTTAATTGGCACATTATTTAGTAATAATTCTGCAAACCACATATCAGTTTGATTTCTACTTGCGCTTGGTTTAGAACGAATTACCTGATCAGCGTCCTTCCCCTGGTCCTGCTCACTTACTGCATAAACTCTGCACATTCTCGAAAAATGATTCATCCGGTTACATTTAAAACACTGTTGTCCATATGCTGGGCAATCGAATCCTTTATGTTTACCACCACATCTCTCACACACTATCAGACCAACACTTTGATATGACCGCCCTCTCTCACTGGTAAAAGCTCGATTACGACGCTGACAAGAACTCGCTCCTGGGTGCGGGTATCTCCCTCTGCCCTCAGCAGTGACGGCCACTGCGGCACCGCCAGCACCGCCAGCACCGCTGTCACGCGAAGAATTTCGCCCAGCGCGAGGTTGTCCGCGCTGGTTTTGTCTAACCCAATAAACATCCGCTGATGATGATTGTGTTTGCTCGTAACTAGCATTAATTCCATGCACTTGATACTCCGCAACACTATTTTTCGTCTTCTTGATATTTCCCGCCTGCGCTCGTGACATTTCCGCCAATCGGCATATATCTATTGCCTTCGATAGCTTTAAATCCACTTCACGTAACAATCTTTCCCTTAACGCATCGTCTCTTAATCCACAAATCAAGCGATCTCGAACTAAATCATTGCAAAGATCTTTGAATTCACACTTTACCGCCATTTTGTTTAATTCAAACACGTATTGTTCCAATGACTCAAGTTCTTCTTGATTTCTCGTGAAAAATGTATGCCTTTCTATTGTTAAATTTTTCCTCGGTAGAAAACCTCTGCAACAAGTCTTCAACACTCTTTATGTCTTCTTTGTTGAATTGATCATAAACTTCACGGCACCGATCTCCAATTATGTGTAAAAATATGTTCAACTGTACTTTCTTGTCTTTTTTCGATAATTCACATGCTTCATAATATATATTAAAATACTTCTTCCAATTATCCCACTCTTTGCTCAAGTTTCCAGAAGTAACATTAGCCAAATTGTTTTCAAATCGAAATGGTTGCGGCGGCCTCAACATCGACTCCATGCCGAGATAGGTTATTTCACTTTCCACTGTATATTTTAGCAAATCTTATAATTTATTTTACTGTAATTCGTTTTACACCACTTATAACTGTGTTTTAACCGGCTGCGCCATGTTAGAGTATTTTATATTTAATGTTTTCTTAATGAAACACACGTTAGCAAGCCATGATCTTTTATTCTCTGCTACCCACACCAATATAATTGAAGTACCCACACTTAGCCTACCTCATGTTAAGTGGTAACCACTACCTATCACAAAGCATTGCATCCCAGGTCACGCCTGCTTGGAATGCGCTTCACGATGCAACGCCCGGCGTCCATCAACTTGAGGCATGAAGATGTCAAGCCTCGTGTGCCTATAATTTCACCGGCACCCGTACCCTTCTAACCGAATCACAGCATACTGCTTCACGGCAGAAATAGGCATGGTCGTAGTACTTCCCCGGACGAGCTCTTCACAATGACCTCTACTACTATGAAAAAGAAAATTACTCCATTTAAGCCATTGCCTTCTTTTGAAACGCTCGCGTGGTTAACTTCATGGTCCTTAGCAGCTCCATCTATTCTGCCACCGCTTTGATGGCTCATAGTATTACGTTATAGAGCATTTCAGTGTTTTAGAATGCATGGTGATGGTCCTGGCTTTTTCAGTCGCTTCTAGCGGTCCAAAAACTGTGACACCAAAATTGGTCACTGTTCATATTATAAATAAATAATACGGGACGTAATCACACAGCATCATGTAGCCCCAAACTAAGCAGAGCTTGTATTATGGGTACCACATGATTGATATATTACATATATAATTTTCTTTTGTAAATACATACATATCATACATAGAAAACACCCAGACCCGAGACAAATATCTGCAGGACATGCAAACATTTGTACCGCGGCATGAATCGATCCCGCAACCTTCTGCGTATCAGGCGGACCTTCGCCCACTGCGCCACAGAGGCCGTCAAAGCCACTAGTGATAAGACACTAGTGACCCGCTCCGGCTTCGCACGGGTGCCTTTATACATATAAACCTTCCTCTTGAATAACTCTATCTATTAATAAAACCGCATTAAAATATATTGCGTCGTTTTAAATATCTAAGCATACATCGGGACAGACAGACAGCGGGAAGCGACTTTGTTTTATATTATGTAGTGAAGTGAAGAAGTTTTCAAAAAATTTATCATTTCAATACCTCCGTATTTTATTCTCCGCAGATGTACAAATGTTTTTGTGTGTAGCTTTCTACTTAGATAATATAAAAGCCAATCTCATATAATAACTTCTATACAAAATACTGAAGCCATACCTCATTCAATAATAGATAGCCCTGCCAGAGCCCCTCCTAATATTTCTAAGGAAATAATGTATCAACGGCCCTAAACGTATTTTTTTGATAGGCAATTGTTCGGAACGACTGATCTCCATAAAATGATTGCGCGAATCTGAGGGTCCCGGGGTCCTTATGGCGTTCTCTATGGAATTCTGGTGACAATTTATGGAAATTTGTTTTATTCGCTGTGTTTCTGCAAATTAGAGTATTTTGATATGTTACAATAGATGGAGAAATCGTTGTAAAAGGTTGTTGTAAAATGTTCTTCTGCAAATCAATGAATTTTGATCAAAGTAGCCGGATATTTTTCTACACAAAACAAAGTCTTTACTCAAACATTTCAAAAATATGTTGGAAATCATAATAAAAGCGTACACTGTCATCGACAAAGGGCAATAAAACGCGCGCCATCTGCCGCTGTACGTGACAAGCTGCCGTCTACATTGTTCCTTTACGTCACTTCTTGTTTCGCTTCGTCTGCCTTCGTATTCATGCTGCTCAAATACTTTATGTTCAGAATCCCTCATAGTGGTTGGCCTTCTTTTTCAAATCTCTATTTATTTCTGTGGTATATTGGGTTGTATTAAAACGGCTGCTTGTTGATTTTTGCAAATATTAAAAAGCTTGCATATACTCGTATTAATAGATATCCGACATATAAGTAAAGTTGTTGACAAGTGGGCTGGCCATATCTGCTGAAAAACCGATGCGTAGGAAGTGTAGAACGCCCTCCGAACAGGTGATGTGACGATTTGTGGAAGGCTGCTGGTAGGAGCCCAGGACAGGGCACAATGGCGCTCATTATGAGAGGCCTATGTCCAGCAGTGGAACGTTATAGGCTGACATTGATGATTATGATGATTGCATGACAATACTGATGATGCCATTATAACGCAGTCATTTTATAGACATCGATATCTATACAACTACTATCGTAAGTAGGTGCCCAAAATCGTTTCAATCGACAAATGACAATAAAACGGTTGTTTTACAAAAATAAATATTATCGCAGTACACCCCACCTTCACATGCGATTCGATCACTTTGATCAGTTCATAGATACGTGAAAAGATTCTAGCAGAATAACGACTCAACCTTTTGCCGTGTAAAATCCTTTCTTCGTACAAATTCCCTGCAAATCTGGTAGTTTAGCGGCGGAGATAATAGAACATCCAGATAAACAACTAAACTGTTCGTGTTCGCGACAAAAGCCGCGCCGCGGGAGGCACGCCTAAATAAACGCAACTGTCGGTTTCAGTACAGTCGGCGACGAATTAGTTATAAATATCGTGGTAGTATTATAGTGCGATTATTGATGAACTGATCGACTAACTAATCAATAATTTTATAATTTAAAAACTTTGGCTCATATATAGCTAGTAAGAAACTTGTCATGTCGATAATTATTATATAATTTTTTTATTACCAGTTTCTTACCATAGCGATATAGATCAGTGCTCTAACTGCTTTTATCGAGTTACGATTTTAATTTCATAAATGTATTTATCCCTAATTTTGATGTTAGAATCTATCGACATGGAATAATCGTCATCTGTAAACTGGATTTTTGTTCACAATGTTTTTGCCATCGTTGATTTTTTTGCCACGTCGTGTTTAACATCGTTAAAAGGTAGAATTATTCGATTTATTTTCCCGTTTTCAAAACAAATCACAGAACAATGTGATGACTGTACGTCGCACAATGTACACACAAATAGGCGTGTTCATTACCATGATGAGAAAACTTGAGAGGTTACACTCCAACTTGAGATGGTGTGCTTTAGAAGTTAGGGAGAGATGCTACATACTATCTCCTGCGATCTATGTTTCCTTAATTATCTTGCATTGCTTCTTTATATACTATAGTTTCTATTAAAGGTCAATTTTATTTATTATATTTTTGTGTAAAAGTTTGAGAGAGTTGTGTAATTATTCATTGAAAGCCCCAAATAAATAAACAATAACACGCATGTACATATGAGTTTTGTGAATTCTATATTTATACGAAAGGTTAAACCTTCACATACTTACCGGAATGGTTAACAAGGTATCGACAGGCATACATCGTTATCAAGGGTTTACAGGTAATGATGGCGAAATCTAACTTTTATTTTGCAACCGAAAACTATTTTGGTACCTTTAATTATTTATTTTCGTCCGAAGGGCCGCAGTAACCACATGAAACCCTCACTAAAACCCATTTAAGCCCCAAAATGTGAACAAAATAATACGCTTTCCCGTCTAATAATTACAATCCAGTAGGTAGACTTACATTTCCCGCAATGGCGTTCACTCTGTTTACCTTCCTCGAGCCGGAACCGGACAAAGCGATTACCGTCCAATCTCAACCCTTCTGTAATTGTTTTCGCATTGAACCGAATGAAACCACCCCTAATCTGCGATTTGCTGAACAAAGTGACGACTCGAGCTTTTTACCATTTCGAATGTTAGACAACATGGCGTGAGTTGGACTGATCCGGACTTTGCAGAGAATTCGGCTGTGAGCTGAGTGAGGGCGGAGGGCGGGCAGGGCAACCGCTAGCGTTGCGGAGAACATGGCTTGGTGACAAAATGATGACCACTAAATTATGCGTATACGATTAATAGGATCGAGAGCACCGATTACAGACGCGAGCTAAGCATTTAAAATATCCGCTGCAGGATAAAGTAATGATAAAATATGTTAGGGGCGAACGGAGTTCCAACCCCCGTCTTCGGAACCCAAGCCAAGCTCACCTGCACGCGGTGCACCCTGCTAAACAACGAACGGGCCTCTAGGCGGCCTAGCACTACAGCCTTACTAACTAGCCTACATCGGCACAGCTAAATACTGACGGCCAGCAGCATCGGTGGTGGGAGAAGCTGTGCCCTGCGATCTCCAATCCGCATGCCCAGCGTGGTGATTATAGGTATATCCTCCTTTATTAAGGGAGGCCTATGTCCAGCTGTGGACTGATATATGCTGGTATTTGGTGTGGATATTAAAAGCCTCTTCTCATGGTCTCTTTTTCCCACTATACCGTAGAAGATCCAAGTGGGTCTAGGCTAGGTATGGCTAGGTATGTGAATATTGGATGATGATATGTTGTACATAACACGGAGCATAATTATATTGAAACAAAGTACAGAGTCACTGAATAAAATTATGTGTAGCATTATGTTATCACTACCCGCTGTCTGTCTTTATGTACGCTTAGATCTTTAAAACTACGCAACGGATTAATTTTAATAGATAGAATGATTCAATAAGAAGGTTGAAATGTATAACTTGCACCCGTGCGAAGGCTCGGCAGGCCTTAAAATTGTAAAGGCAGTCGCCGTCGCCTGAGATTCGCGCCTTATTTTTTTATTCTCGTTCAGTCTTGTAATTTGCTAAGTACTTCAATTTGGTAAAAAGGGTTTGTTTTAAGAAAAGGGATTATTTTTTGCTTAGTGCCAACATTTTAACCGTGGACCAAAACAAGCAAAATACACATTTTAATTTCAAAAATATTCAATTTTAATTATTTAGACCTGCGGAGGCCGGGATCCGGTCTAGATAATTAATTTATATAACGTGCCCTCTCGTTAACAAGGGCTTTGTCACTCCGGTTTTGTACTTATTTACAAATGAATTTAGATTGGTGTTTTGTGGCAGGTATCATACAGAAATCATTATACTATGATGTCGTCAACAAACTAATTTAGTTTTAGACGTTCTCTAAATATTCAAATGAAAATGAATATTGAAGCATCAACCAATCAACAACCGTGTAAAGTTCGTAGTTAAATGAAACCTTTAATGTAGCTTTATTCAAAAGAGGCCTGACAAGTTTAATAGTATCTACGCTGTTTTTAGACACCTAGATTTTATTGAAATATCGGTCAAAGTGGACCCTCTAAACATAAGAATTACAAATTATTCTGTGCCGGGGCAGCAATAAAACGTATTATAAACGCACAGAGCGGCTGTTGCTCGTTTTTATGGCCCACCCGTGAAAAGGAGGATCATTCATCCGACAGCCCTTTTCGTTTTAATGTATGGCTTTAAACACATTTTAAGGTCAATCGTATCATCCATAAACGAGTCAATTTGAGAAAAATGGTATTCAAAAACGCAGTAAGCGATGAATAATACAGACAATAATACTCTAATACAGAAACTTTTTATTCCGTACTTTATGTCAAGCACTAGAAACAAATAAAGTACTAAAAAAATAGTATGGGTATGAGTATGAGTATGGGTTTTAAATTTAAGTGTTTCATCATCATTAACCGAGCGTAATACAGCAGGTGTTGTAGCCGAACGACACAGGTAATACTCCACCATTACGCCAGCGCATCCTGAATATTACAGCGGAGTCGTAACTTCTCGAGAAGGAACAACTAAACCACGCTCACCTCAGAACGGCAGACGCTTGTAATTCATTCATATGAATAGAGCCCTAAATCATCGTAGCCACGGCGCTACGTGCGTAGCTCGTAGATCCCACTCGCAGCACTTACCTCTACGGCACGGGAGCCAGCATAAATCAAACACCTCGGCTACATTCAACTTGAGCTTAACTGCTGTGAATTCCTGGCTTAGTACAAGTACTGGATGAGAGTTGCCAGTGTGACCTCTTCAGAATTACATGTTCGTTACTTTGCAGCGGGTTTTGGGGATAATTATTAAAATGTTGCCTCAATTAACTAACTTTTTTTATTTATCATGATAATTCATTCTTTTTGTTAAATTAGTAGAATTAATATCACGCAGAATAACTTTGATGTCTAAACCTCCTTTTCTTTGTTTCCTATTAGCAATTACCTACAGTGCCAAGAATATTTCTCACATTTTAATTTATACAACCATCAATCTACATTACTCCAATCATGACAGTTCCAGTTGAGTAAACCTTGGCAGCTCTGGGCTTATAATCTTCGCCTCCAATATAATTTCACCATCTGTCTATCAAGATATAAATCCCCGCGAGTAATATCTGCCGTGCGGTGCTCACGGCCGCGCGGCCGGGGGATGCCATCTGACCTGATTTATTGGCGCTTTCTAAGGTAAGATTAAGCGGTAAATTTTGATTAGAAATTGGCTGACTTATTACAATTTTTTAAAAACCCTAGGAAAGTAAAGTTCCTAGGGTAGGGTAGGGTAGAACAACAAAAGGTACAATGTTTATAATTTTCTTCAATTTTTAGACCTACTTATAAATTCCTTTTTTTTATTAGATTCATATAAAGGTTATATAACATATAGCATATAGGATTTTATATATATATATATATATATATATATGCGGCTCGGCAAACGTAGTGTAGGACGCCCTCCGGCCAGGTGGGATTACGATCTGCGAAAGGCTGCTGGTAGAAGCTGGATGCGTCGAGCTCAGGACAGGGCGCAATGGCGCTCATTAGGGGAGGTCTATGTCCAGCAGTGGACTGCTATAGGCTGATGATGATGATGATGATGATGATGCATATATAATCATTATGTTGCTGTGCTATCGTTACTAAGTATGTATTCAAAACATTAGATTCGAAGCTCACAAACTAAAAGCAATCTCACTTCACAATTGAGATGAGACATGTTATTTGCGTTACATAACAATTGGTCCCGTTTTACAGTAAAATTGAGCTTGTTCTTGATGAGTTTGCTTTGGGATTCTGTTACAAATGTCAAAATCCCGATATTTGATTCTCCTTCTGTCAACATTTATCTTGCGAATCGGGGTGCAAAACATTCTAAGGTCGAGATCTGCCTACAGATGAGACTAAAAATGAATTTGCTATTGTCTTTTGCAGAGTATTGATTTAAGGTACGTTGGGTAACCAGTATCACCTCAGTAAGTAGGTGTCGCAGTTGATTCACGAGCCGTCGGGCCTCGTGCGTCCATAAACAAGGCCGTAACCGACGCATTTGAATGGAATGGGCCGTTCCGTGCCTCTGCGGCCCGAGACGGCCTGCTCCCACTTTACAGCACCTGAATGTTAAGGTCTCTAATGAAAAAGTAATTGGTATTGGTTTCTATTTCATTTAGCTTTAGTAAGTTTTTGTATTAATTAATCTATAATTCCTTTTATTTGTTGATGTCACCAAAAAAGTTACTGAATAAATACAATCAAAAACTCATCGCCGATCCGTCACTTGACACGTTAAACCCTTGTCCCGTCCAGCGAGCATTTCATTTGTCACACATTCAATCCTCTCTTCACCTCAATTATTCAAAAAGGCATCGCCAAAAACGGCAAAATGCCCAAACCAGCAAAATGCAAAAATACAACGTTAAAACAATTCGTACTAATTGCATTACTGCCCGGCCGAACAACCTGAATTTTTTTGCTCACTTTTTGCCTCTCATTTGTTTTTTCTTGTCACTTGTTTATTTAAATTAAAATTTATTTTACAAGCTGATTCGGCACGAAAATAACCGAGTAGATGGAGGCTATTTGCAAACTTTGCGAATTTTTGTCATATGATACCACAGCTAACCAACGCCTACTCGACGATTTCCTTGCAACTATAATAAAACGTTATATAAATAATAAAAATAAAATGATGACAGAAGTCCACTGCTGAAGATAGGTGTCCACGATAGGTGTCCACAAGGAATTCCACGAAGAACGGTCTGGAGCCCTCTCCATCCACCGATTACCAGCAATCTTGACGATGTTGTTGAATAAGATTTTTGTCGATAAGATTGTTAGGGCAAGAGAAATTTAAAAAGTTGTAAACTGGTTATTTCAATGGGATCGTTTTACAAGATCTTGTAATTAACCCGGTCAAATGACCAAGACAGATCTTGTAAACCATGACCATTCACTTGCTGAAATTGTGACGTGGTAAAACTGAAGAGTTGTGCTATGATACAGTCAGTTTGCTATAAGGAAAGTAGCATCTTGGCAAACAGTAACTTAAAGATAAATAACGTGATAAAGTATTGTCACGTTTCACGTTTTTAAAGAATAATTAAAACTGCACACGCTACATACACAATCAGTGCACAGTGGGTCAACATTCATTTGATTTAAATATTCGGGTTATACAATACATTACAGCTCATTGTATAATAACTCAGATTCATCATGATTTGAGCTTTTATGAATATTTATACAACTCAATAAACTGTAGCAATTAACGTAAAGCGGCGCCGGCGCGGCGCGGTGGCGTACGTTGCGCGGACTCCAAATAAATGGATGTCGGATTGAAAGGGTTGTGATTAAAATTGGCGGTACAACGACTCAGGCCAGAAGCTCAACTACATATTAATTAGGGAATTTTAAGCAAGAAAGCCATATTAAAAGTAACACGTCTTTGTTTCTCTAGGATTAGAATATTTTGTTTCTCTAGTTAGAATATTGTTTACAGTGAAATAAATAAAGAAAACCTATTTTATACGATGAAAAACAATAACAAATGATTTTAAATTTAATTGACAATAATTGTGCCAATCATTTTGTTGGCGTTATTTAATTCGAAGGATTACTGAATACTACAAAAAAATACGACTCTTCACTTTATAAATATGTTCAGTAATTGGGTAGCTATGATACTGTTTTAGCATCCACATCGCGTGGTTTATATGTTAACGAGAGAGCCTGTGGACACTTCCGCCCCAATTAAACACAGCCTTTTACAACCGCCCTATCTGTACGAATCGAAGCGTATCGCGGTGGGCGGCCGCTTAAATATTGCTCGTTCAATTTATACGCTTCTGAAAAAAGCCTTTTCTTCTTTTTTTATTTACCTTGTAGTTTATTTATAAAAAGGAAGCATTCAGCAACTTCTGCGTCGTATTTTCAGCTTAATAGATGTTAAATAACTTGAAAGCATACATACATTAGTAATAGTAGAGTTTTTTATTGAGGGCTCGTCCAGGAAAGTGATGCCATCATGTCTATTTCTGCCATGAAGCAGCTGTGCTGTGCTTCGGTTTGAAGGGTGTGGGTGAAATTACAGGCACAAGAGCCTTATCTTCTTCATGCCTCAAGTTGGTTAGGTACTAGTATCTAAATCATTTCTATATCCATTTCTATTTGTAATTCCCAGTCAATTATTATTATTTTAAGTTTGGTCCGGAACGACGCTCATGTCTTAAGAACTATATTATTTACTAGATTCCGCCCGTGGCTTGGCTTGCGTGGTACCTGAATAAAAAGTAGCCCATGTGTTAATCCAGGTCTTAAACTATGTACACTCGCGGTCTGAAAATGTTTATCAGTTTTCAAATTAGATTCTTTAGCACACTGTGTGCAGTAAAGTCTAAAATGCTATATCTAGGTACATAATACTTTTTAATAGTTGTAGCATCGATTCTAACAAAAAGAGTATTCATGACGTTTTGATGATGAAACTCATTTCTTTATTTAAAAGTTGTCATTATTGCATTTTTTACAGTGACATTTATCAAAAATACTAGAATTGAAATAATAGAAATTGATTGAAAAACCATGGCAAGTTTATCCCTGCAAGAAAGGGCTGAAATATTAATTTTCCATGAAGATGGCTTGAATATTAGTGCTATAAGAAACGGAAGAGATTCTAAAATATGAATGTTAACTAAAATTATTATTAGCATGTTATATATTTTATATATTAAATGACATTCATATTGAAAAACGGGAATTTTCACGTACCGTTACATCGGTGAAAGCACCGACGGCGTTTCGACTCGTTAAGAGAGTCTTCATCAGGGTGAGTGAACGCGACGCTCTCCCTCCGCGTCCCGTCTTGCACTGCGTGCGGCAGCTCTGGCTGCTCGGCTCGACACGCCTGAGGCCGGGGGGGAGGGCGCTTGTGTCCGGTTTAATGTCGGCGGCGCGGCGGGCAGCGTTGATCCGCTGTCTTCACTACTACTCTCGTCACCATCTCCTTTTGTAGCGGGCAGGCAGACCACGCTGACTGTATCACTACCAGTCTCTTCTATCGTGCCGTCTTGGGTAGCATTTAGACACGACTTCCAGGCAGGTAGTAAAGCCCATCCGCGGTCTCTGTTGAAATTTGGTACACGACCTATCTCGATCGCCTCACGGATCTTGCGGGGGACGAAAAACTTTTCTCTAGCCAAGACCCGGGCCTTGTCAAAGCGGATATAGTGTGTTGCTCCAGAGACCAACGAATGCTCCGCTAATGCAGAGTTGTTGATATCTACATTCTTCATAGCGCGGATATGTTCAGAGAGCCTGCTAGAAATATTCCGCTTGGTTTCGCCAACATAACATTTGCCGCAGTCGCAGGGAATTGCATAGACACCGGGGACACCCAGTGGGTCTCTATCCTTAGGAGATCGCAACATTTGTCTTAGTTGTGTCAGGGGTCGAAAAATAGTTTTAATGTTAAATTTTCGTTCTAGAAAATGACCGATTTTGTCGGTCAGCCCCTTAACAAATGGAAGATATGCTGTCGCTCTCTCTACCGATGTCTTGCGTGACATCATAAGACGAAAATTTAACATTAAAACTATTTTTCGACCCCTGACACAACTAAGACAAATGTTGCGATCTCCTAAGGATAGAGACCCACTGGGTGTCCCCGGTGTCTATGCAATTCCCTGCGACTGCGGCAAATGTTATGTTGGCGAAACCAAGCGGAATATTTCTAGCAGGCTCTCTGAACATATCCGCGCTGTGAACAATGTAGATATCAACAACTCTGCATTAGCGGAGCATTCGTTGGTCTCTGGAGCAACACACTATATCCGCTTTGACAAGGCCCGGGTCTTGGCTAGAGAAAAGTTTTTCGTCCCCCGCAAGATCCGTGAGGCGATCGAGATAGGTCGTGTACCAAATTTCAACAGAGACCGCGGATGGGCTTTACTACCTGCCTGGAAGTCGTGTCTAAATGCTACCCAAGACGGCACGATAGAAGAGACTGGTAGTGATACAGTCAGCGTGGTCTGCCTGCCCGCTACAAAAGGAGATGGTGACGAGAGTAGTAGTGAAGACAGCGGATCAACGCTGCCCGCCGCGCCGCCGACATTAAACCGGACACAAGCGCCCTCCCCCCCGGCCTCAGGCGTGTCGAGCCGAGCAGCCAGAGCTGCCGCACGCAGTGCAAGACGGGACGCGGAGGGAGAGCGTCGCGTTCACTCACCCTGATGAAGACTCTCTTAACGAGTCGAAACGCCGTCGGTGCCTTCACCGATGTAACGGTACGTGAAAATTCCCGTTTTTCAATATGAATGAGTTAATTCACGTTAGTTTTATGATTAAATGACATGTATATTTACAATTAATAAATATATTCATACATACTTATGATTATAACCTACCTATATGTTTAATATAATTAGATAATTTATTCATTTATAGTTTTATAATTATATATATCCTTTAATATAATTATATACTATGTATACTTTATTAGTAGATACCCACTTAGTTACATTTATTAAAATTTCCTTTGGTCGTTATATCGTATTTATTAAAATCGTTTATTGTCAATTGTAAAATTTAAAATAACTGTCTACTGAGCGAAAAACATTTGATGTATCGTACCAAGTTTCCGCGATACAGGCTTAGCCTAGTGAGGAAACTGACAGGTATTTCACAAAAAGTAAAATTACGTTAAGTTAAACTATTGTAAACATAACTGAATTGCATTATGTCAATAAATGATTTTTATGTTTATGTTATATCTCGATTCACCGTGAGATTTTGGATTCGGCGTTATAGCGAAGAAGGGCAAATAACTGATCATATAAATAATTCAGGACGACGGCCGATACTAACCGCCGCAAATAACTGATATTGTTCGACTTTACGAAGAGCATGGCTTCACACCAACCAGTCATTTTGCTGCTTTGTATGATGTGAGTCCTCGGACGATTCGACGAGCTTTGCACGGATCAGGACTACACTACAGACATCATGTCATTAAAGTGGAACTCAAACCTCACCACAAAATTGTCCGACTGAATTTTGCGAGAGAATATCTTGATTTTGATTGGTCGAATGTTATATTTACCGACGAAAAAACTTTTAAACCCAGTCAAATCGGAAGATTGAGTTTATGGCGTTATAATCGAACTCGGTATGATAAAGCTCATATCGTGCCTCAAAATGAATCTGATCGCATAACAGTCAACTTATGGGGGTGGATGAGCCTCGACGACGTCGGAAAACTGACGTTGTTAGAAAAAAGAGCTACTGCGAATAATTATGTGTCGCTTTTGGAAGAAGTGATGCTGCCTACTGTGCGCGTTGTGTATCCTGCAGCAGAATTCCCACAAATTGATTACGTTCAGGATAATGCACTGATACTACTGCTCGGTCAGCAGATATGAACCCGATTGAAAATCTGTGGGGCATTATGGTTCAACGCTGGGACTGTCAGAACGAAAAAAACCCTGAAACTCTTAGATCACATTGTGCACGGGTTTGGGATGACATCAGGGGGACTGATTTATGCGCGCGCCTTGTCGCATCTATGCGAGATAGACTACGTGCCGTCATAGCTGCCTGCACCCTGCCATGATGCGAGCTCGTTGTGCGGCGTCACTGCGCCGACTTCGTGCCAGTCGCAACAATCTGCTGGCTGGATAGCCATTTTGTGCGTCACTGGGTGGGGGTGCACTCGGTGCTAGCCACCTACACCTATCACTGAGTGCATGCCTTCTCAGTGAGCAACAAATGTATTATTACGTTTTTATTATTTTTCTTTCTGATTATGTACTAACATTAGTTATAGGTCTTTTTATAAACGAACCATAATATGGACAATAGTGTGTCTGAAATAAACAATTTTTATTTTTTATTTTTTATTATAGCTGCTGATGGAGGCTATACTAGTTATTAAAACAATTTTATAGTTTCCTTAAAAAAATAAAGACAATTATTTACAATTACTACTTGATTATTTCTTCCTTTTTTAATTTTTAGTAAAAAGATCGATCTCGCTTGGGTGAATCTCTATTGCTTCTTCTATTCTCTATGCCTAATCTATGCTCTATGCTTTATGCCTAATCAAATCACATAATATCATCGACCTAGTGGCATAGATTTTTGCATGCAAATACCAACCTTAAGATGGTAAACATTTTCAGATCGCGAGTGTATATTCCAAGTTGCATTTAAATCCGTTTAGCCGTTACGGTATGAAGCGACTACAAACATACTCACACACGTACAAAAGTTCGCATTCATAATATTAGTGTGATGTGATGCGTAATATTTCCTTCTACGTTGTTTGTCCATAGAACATTTTAACAAACATTCAAAATTTTCCACGGTTAAATAAAGTGTTCGCATTCATCGTAAAATAAGCCTCATTTCTGAGAATAAATTGTTAATTTCATTCTCAAAACAGAATAGATTACACGACACATTATTACGCCTGAATCATGAACATAACTACTGATTTGTGTACTAGAAACAATAGCCACACCGTTTTGGCAACAAAAAGGCTTTTACGATGCTAAACGCAACCTTATCAACAGCACAATTCAAGGAATGTTAAACTCTATGATTCAGAGAATAAGAAGGAACGTTGCTGAGTAGTTGTCGTGGTAAAACATTAGTTGTCAGGACAGTGATATTGTGCCGGCCATGCATCATACTGATATACGACATAATGAGGATAGGAATGCCGACATAAAAAGGTCTAAAGACAGTATTTGGGGCAAACGTAATTTGGTCCTAAAGCATGTGTTATGGCGAACGTGACGAGGCCCTCATATTTTACGATTACGTCCGGCATCCAGCGGATAGATTAGGGCTAATCTCTGCAAAATGCTCATTATTTTGTCACTCACCCATGATTTATTAGTACAGCTATAATACTGCAAAAGGATCGCTCATTAAGAAGAATATTACAGGGAGATGATAACTGTATGTAGAAATTAACAATTATATTTTGTTCAATAGAGGATTATTTAATGATTTGTCTTTGCAGTATGTCAAACTAAAAGGATTATTAGATCACGCGATATTCAGTCTGTCTTAGTAGGACTGTCTTACTAACTTACTGGCTAACGTCTGACTTAGTGGCTTACTCTTATTACAACGCTAAGTGTAAGACAGTCTTACTAAGACAGACTGAATACCGCGTGGTTTAATAAGCCTTTACTGTGGATTACATTTTCTTCTCATAGGTCTTTAGGTACCTGAGTACTCATTTAAATGACTGTGACACATTTAAATGACTGTGACACATTTAAATAACCAAGTCAATTGAAAAAGCATGTAAGTTGCTGGAAGTTCAATATCATGCACGTAATCGTTCTGGTAGTTACTTCTGAATGCCATAATTCGGAAACTCGGAAAGAATTGATAAAGCAACGGTTACACCATGTGCATGTACAAGACCAAGGGATATCTGGGCAAGTCAGAAAAATTAAACCAAATGAAAAACAGTTTATTTGGACATGATTAACAGAGTTCAGGTGTAAACGTTCACAAAGCACTGCAAAAGTTTTAAAACTGAGTCAGTACCCTCTTCCAGATGCTCAAGAATAACGTCCCAGAAGGTTCTACAAGAGGACACAAGGTACAAATGCTTCCAGGGTGTACTGTGTCCAGTATAGCCATAAACATTAAAAAGAGGTAAAATGTATGAAAAAAATGTAAGGGCACCTCCCTTACATTTTGGTCACGTTATAAAGTTGAAGCAATACAAAACAAAAAAGTGGCAAAAACTGCGAGTGAAAATAAAACCCTTTTTTAGGCCCAACGCCCCACCCTCTCATGTCTCCCGAGGGACTCGAAACGATCCTACTTCTATTTCGCCAAAACCGTATTCAAGTAATTTTATTCGCCGTGAACGGCGTGTAGTTACCAATTTAGTGCCGCTTAGAATTACATTGGCAACGGGCCGGCCTGCATCAAGTATTCATCGGGTCAGTTGACCTATATCCCTTACATGCTCCCAAAATTTTCATACAGCCTGTATACGAAAAAAATGTCGGGGAAATTCAACGGTTTTATTTTCTAACGAAGATCTCACTGTCATACGCGTTCTCTTGAATTCGATTATGGGTTTGGTTGAACAGGGATTTTTGTAGATATTTTGATAGATCTAACTAGGACTAGTTAGTTGAATTAGGCACATTTCTTACCCGTCCTTCAATGACCTGATACATAATTCTGCTGAGTTTTTTTGCGAGCACTTCGGAGAGGTGAATCTTATATTTCGGGTTCTACTTGCCCAATTTAGTTAAAATAAAGCCTTTGTTTTCAGTAAGAAAATTAGAGTAAGTATATTTTCTAAAAAATTACATCAAATGTATTGTTATTTTAGCGTGTAATAAACTGTATATTTTGAATTAAAATATATTCATTTTGTACTTATAAATAAATAATTAAATAAATAAAGCTGGACTATCACACAGCATCATATAGCCCCAAACTAAGCAGAGCTTGTATTATGGGAACCACATGATAGATAAACTACACATATAACTTTTTTTTAAATAGATACATAGCATACATAGAAAACACCCAGACCCGAGACAAATATCTACAGAACAAGCAAACGTTTGTCCCACAGCGGGAATCGAACACGCAACCTTCTGTGTCTGAAGCGGACCTTCGCCCACTGCGCCACAGAGGCCGTCTGATAACAACCTCTTATTTGAAGTTCACGTGATTAAAGGAAACTGATCAAAATAATGGTGAATCCATTCAAACAAAATCCAAGCCAGTAACTAATTAGATCCAAAAAAAACTTTAATTGATTCGTCCGAATGATTGAAATTGGTTCATTAAGCAGCATCCCGAAATATTCGAGCATTAATGAACATCAGATGAGTCTAATATCCGGCTCGAAACATCTTTTCAGGATACGAGATGAAACGGAAATTCGTTGTAGGAAATTGAATACGCGTGTGATGTGTGGGACTTATGAATTTTATGCAAACCCGACATGCTCGGTACACTACGCAGGAAAAACATTTATGTTCCATGGTTGATGCGTAGAGCCTGTGAGGAAAGAGAAACAGCGCGAGTGGCAAAAAAAAAAATCCACACTATGTCACTATGTATGTATGTGTGTGTATTTTGAGCGTGCTTAACGACCCCATCCGGAATACAATACTGCGCTCTCAGAAAAAAATCGCCGATGTAACTCATAAATCCACCAAACTTAAATGGAACATGTTTGCCGGATACCCGACCAGTTGTGGGCTATCACCACTGAGTGGGTTCCATAGGGCGTAACGCGGCCGCGTCGCCGTCCCAGACGGGGGTGGCGTGACGAAATGGACGTATTTTTTAGTATCCTGGCAAGCGGATACCCAATATCGGGATGTGTGGAAGGAGGGAAGGGAAGACATTGTCATGCAGCGGGATGGGATAGGCTCATAAGATAAGATAAGAAGACACTATGTACTCATCATCATAATCATCGGCCGTAGCAGTCCGCGGCTGGACATCGGCCTCCCCTAATGAGCGCCATTGCGCCCTGTCCTAAGCTCGACGCACCCAGTTTCTACCAGCAAAAACAATAGCAATGACGTATAGCAACGCCCCCAAATCCTACAGAGGTTCTAGCATTCTGTAATTTTTATATATATATTTTTTCTATTTATAATAAATAGAAAAAAACTAAACTCTAAAGAGCCCTGTAAATTTATATCGGCCGCTAAACTCTAAGAGCCCTGCAAAATTTTGATCGGCCGATAGTTCTGTCGGGTTGGGTTGCTAGTGTAATCGGCCGATACGTAATCGTTATAATATGCATTGTATAAAATCTTCATACTGATTAAAGTGGTTGATAGACGTACGGACTATAATTACGCGGTTTTTAAATCACAAATTTACTCGGCTCGACGTCAGTGACACTTGTGAAGTTTCCTCACACTGTATTAGCCCAGGAAAATTAGGAGTAAAACATTTTCATTTTTCTAAACATTTTTTTAAAATCTTGAATTATTTTCGAGATAGAGTGTTTAACTATACTACAAATACTTAAACACTGCGCGCGCTCTGCCCTCTCTTTCGAAAATGGTTGAACATATTTGAAAAAACGTATAAATAAAAGTTGTAGAGAATTTATTTAAATTAATTTTTAATTCTTATCTTATTTATACTAATTACTTCCTAACTAATTAAAAAGAAACGAATCAAATTTTTAATTAATGTATTTAAAGTATTTCCCTTAATAACTTTAGAATTACACGAGTAGGTAAGTGTTATTCAATAAATAGACACTGAATTATTGAAAAAAAAATATAAATTTTAATTTAATAGTTAAACAAAATACTAATTATTTAGAAATAGATATTTATCAATAATATATAAACTTTATACGACGTGTTTTAATACGGCCGTTTGACCTCGAATGATTCTCCAAATAGTTAAACACTGCGCGCGCTCTGCGCTCTATCTCGAAAATAGTTCAAGATATTAAAAAATGTTGAGACAAAAGATGTAGAGAATTTAATGTTCTGCAATATTTATAAAGATATAAATAGCATACAACCTATAGCAAACATGATATTTGCAATAAATCGATTGTTTGACCTTTGACCTTGGAATACCTGAAGAAGCTAACACCCTACGATAAGTAGGTTTTGAGACAAGGTTTAGAGTGCTCAAATATAGGTTTATACAAGATTATAGCCGACTATCTCTCATTCCGAGATTCGTTTCCTAATTTGACTAAATTTCTTGGACCGATGTCATCAACAGAAAAAGTTTTGTATTAATTAGGAACTATATCATACCTATCACATTTTAAAACTAAAAAAAGACAAAATGTGTGGGTAAAGATTTGACTTTTTACGAACGAATGCGGGCTTGCGAGAAAAATGTCTAACTAGTTGGATCGCCAACGAACTTACTCGATGGTTTTAACGTACGCATACGTAGAGTGAAACACCAGCGAAAATGTTCGTCGAGTCACAAGTTCGTGAACATACTCGCACGTCTATCACCCCTTTATGAGTCTGATCAAACTATCGTCCTATAAAAAGGCTGCAGTTTGCGAGGGCTCTAAAAGATTTTCATAGTTTTCCTATCCCGCTCAAAGTCTATTGCAGTGAGCGACGGCCCGCTTGAGACGCAGAAGATTGTGGGTTTGATTCTCGTTGCGAGGCAAATGTGTGTATGATCAGCAAATTTGATATTAATATCTGGGTGATTAGATGTGATAAAATACTTTGCATGTTACACAACACAAGGCCTTACGGCTATCTGTAACAACTAAAGTTAGACAAGTATAATATCTCGATTTCTGCAAATGTATTTTGCGGGTCTGGGTGTTTTTTATATTGTATACAAAAAAATATAGTTATATAGTATAAATATTAATCACTAGCTTCCCCTCCGGCTTTGCTCTCGTGGTACCAAGCGCTTCCTTCCTTCAAAAGGCACTTGCACATTATTCACTAGTCCTGGATTTAGACAGTCTGAGGCCTAAAAACTCTGACACTACTATTTTTTTTTAATAGATCACAGGAAGAAAGAGGAAGGAATCTATATGATGTACATGTTAAGATCATTATGATAAAGCGAGTGCCTCTCAAGTTTGTATTTTTAAATCTTCAGCTTGTGTATTTTCCATTAAGCAATAATATAATCTACCTGTTTGTAAGTCTACAAACAAGAAAGATGAAATATTTTAAGTGCTTTATTATAGGACAAACAAAAAGATAAATATATGACACAGATTATTGAAATGGTAAATTAACTGCAGGATAATTTTAAAAATAAACGAGCCAAATATATTTCGCGTCTAACAAATTACGTGCGATATTTTTACTTTATTTGTACTTTTTGTTTTCAAAAGGTCTTCATTTCAATAAACGTTAGAACATAGGACTGATGCCATAAGGGCTTTGCCTCTTCGTCGCATCGAGCAACGCAATGATTTCAACGCATCAAATGCAACACATCAAATGCGTTGCAATTCTACGACATCCCGGTCTAAATGTGTCATAGCAATGTTTGAACGAAAATGGAGTTAAATAAAAAATAGTGTGTTGCGCTATGTTTTTGCTCTGGCATCGCAGCGCATCTCCCCTCCCTGCTCCGTCTCTCTGAAAATTGTCGCCTTGTACTTTTGCGTGCGCTGTGTCATCGCATGACATCACAACACATCGTGTGGCATGTCGTTATAATTCATATGTAAAATAACGCAGCGTCATCACTCAGTCGATGAAACGCACCGGCAACGCACCGTATGGCCTCACTCACAATTAAACTATACACGGTTCTAATACATTACAACACATTATTGATTGTGTGACAATATGGCTACATGAGCTTTACAAGTCTTTTGATTAAATTAATATTTAACTCTATTTATTAAACCATATTTATATAATTCAGCAAGTAATGTAATGCATTTAATTAGCAGGTGGTACCACTAAAAACGACGTGCACTTTGAGAAGCGCACATACTTCATCCTACTATGTTGTATATGAAAGGGGAAGTTAGTAAAAAAATAATTAAAATGTGAAAAATGTCTGTTTATCCTTCCCGTCAAAATTAAACGAATTAAAAATGAAACGTTACATATAAGTGGTTCTAAATCAGGAAGAACAATTTGTTACATAAAGGCTACCTACAAATTAAAATTACTACTACTAGAATTTTTATCCAGGTAGGTAACACAGGAGCAAAACCACGGCTGCATTTACTTTATGTATCATATTAATTTGGGATAAAGAGAGTGCGTATTTCTTAATTGTAAGAAAGCCATTTCACGGTCCAAGACTAGACATTTACAAGTTGTACCTTTGATCTAAAAGTGTATCCGCCGGAAACACAGACCTCAATGGGATCTTTTGACTCTGAAGTTGCCGACCTGTGAATGTCTTCCATTCAAATACTTTAATGGCGATACCTGATAAATAGCGATCATCATCATCATCATAATTCATTGCTAATTTCATCGCTGTGATTTTACAAAAATAATTAATCTTGGTTGATACTATGTTTTCAATACCTTTAGCTACTACACTTTCCAACCAATAAGAATCCGACTTCCAACAAATTACTTTGTATATTTTTTCTCTAACTCTATCTCAATTTCCTCCACGCTCTTCCCTTTAGTCTCTGGGAAGCAGCAGAGCACCAAGATGACTCCGAAGAAGTTGATAAAGGCGAAGCAAAGGAATGAGACGTGGGGTCCGTAGGCGCTGGTGACGGGGCCGAACGTGAGTAGCTGCACGGCGGAGAACAACCACCCCAGGGTCACCAGCACACCCATCACTTTGGCTCTGATCTAAAAATAAGTACATCCGTTTAATTTTTGCAGCAGTTTAACAGTAAACCCTTACTGCTAATCAGTTTATTCACAAAATAAATGCTTCTAAAAATGGTAAACGAGCAGTTTATTTAGCCTTAATTATTACTGGTTTTCCTCGCGTTTTACCTTATTTATTTATTTTCCCGACGTATCATCCCGTGACCACGATCGTTGCAAAACAATAAAAATTCCGGCAAAATAAATAAATAACGTAAAATACGAGAAAAACTCATTAAACAATAAAAAAATATGTTTAATACTTGTGAAAGTTTAAAACATATTATTTTGGTTTTCTTGATTAAAATGTAGTAAACATTGTAGTGAATATTTTTAATTGAACATTAAATTAGTTACTATGTACCCTTTTCCTTTGAAATAAGTAACTAACCTATTCTTTAAATAATAAGTTGCATCGGCTTACTTGAAAGTTGAACATCTCGGACATGATGACGAAGGGCAGCGGCGAGACCCCGCCGGCGTACGCGCCGACCGCGAGCACGATGCAGAGCGTCGCCAGCCAGCTCGGTGCCGCCACTCCGCTGTCTTGCAGCATCAAGAGGCAGGAGAGCCCGCTGAACGTTACCACTGAGATGAAAAATGACATCGCTAACAGGAACTGAAAACGAAGAGAAAAATGTAAATAATACAAAACTCAAAGTACTCTGTCACTCTGTCAAGTTATCTGTATCTCTTGAACCGTGATAGCTAGACAGTTGAAATTTTCACTGATGATGTATTCCTTTTGCTGCTATAACAACAAATAAAAAAAACTAACAACGGAATAAAATAAATATTTAAGTAGGGCTCCCAAACCAGATACGGTACCCTACGTCCGCGAGTCCGACTCGCACTTTGCCAGTTTTTTTAAATACTACTATATTAGCAAGCAGGCACAATATGGCCCTTCAGTAGTGGTTCTGGTAGTCTATATTATCTGTCAAAAGTAAGATTGGCACTCGTTACCCGTCTGCCGAGTCGCTCGATGCACAGCATAGATGCCAGCGAGCCAATGATCATGAACACCGGAATGCTGAGGCTCTGCAGCTGCGGGCTGATGGTGACGCCCGAGCGCTGCAGGATAGTGGACGCGTAGTTCACGATGGAGAACCCGCCGTTCAAGCCGTGGATCATCATCAAAACTATCATGGCCACGAAGCCATTGCGCCAGGCCTTCTGTTTAACTGAAACATTCATATTGTTACAATATCTGCAAGTTTTGAATGAAAATTCTTTATTTCACACCTAAATTTTAGAAACAACAGGCTGAACTTAAAATTAATAAAAAAATGGGCAGTTTTATCACCTGCTTGGTAACCTTGTCCGAGACATCCGTTTAATATTCATAAATCAGACAAAAAACATTATCTCCTTGCCTTAATCTCACGTATGGCATTAGTTAGACAAACAAACATTTCAAAGGTTAATATGCCGTCGATTTAACCATTTATTTATTTTATCTTTTTAAATAGGAATGTTTTCTAATCCAACCTCTTCCATTTTAGCTCATTTGAAATCTAAGTAAATATCGAAATGATGCTACACATAACTGTAAATAAATACCAAACGTTTTTAATAATTACTTGATAAATACTCACAGATCCCTATAAAGGAGACATTAGGGATAGATTTGAATTTTTCGCCCTCAGATTTGATTGAATCGATTTCGCTTAGCACTTGTTTGTCGGTGGCGGTGAGGCCTCTGAGCGCGGCTGTCGTCTCCGCAGCCTCCTGGAATTCAATGGAAATTATCCAAATTGTATTTCAATGGGCTAATGGTGCTTCGTTCCAAATTACAAGACAATTTGAAATTATTACGATTTTGTACATTTATATTATATACAATCATAAGTTCGATTTGGTTAGTAGGTAACTTATCTATTTTTCATGGAATAATGGATCAACATGGAATTTTTTATTACGATTTTTAATGAATGAACAATTAAATGGCTACCTGATGATGGTAACCACTCAATCATCTTTAACAAAGCAGCGTAGATCATGTTTGCAATGTACCCTACGAGGCAACGTTCAATAACTTCTGGGATGGTATTACGGCTTGTGCCTGTGTTTTTTTATTAGGTCTACCAAACTGAACGTTACTCAAATAATCATTCTTACAAAATAAAGCCCATTACAAACAAAGTACAGGTGTACGACTTTCTAGAGGTAAACACAACATCCGAAATGAGAATGGATAGGTAGATAATTAAATGAATGTACAAAATTTTAAATTCACCGGCGTTCACACACTTCAAACAGAAACACGGGAATGCTGCTTCAGGGAGAAAAAGGCATGGTAGTACTTTCCTGGTCAAACGTTTTTTTAAGAAAAACTTGCACATTTTTTTAAATACTATTACATTACATACTCACATCAATTTTCCCAATCTTCACCAAGTACGTCGGTGACTCTGGAGCCCACAACATAAGCAGCGCATTCGCAACGGGTAGGCCCACCATGATCCACAGCACAGTGTAATAATCCAGATACGCTCCCATCGCATACATGGCCAGGATGCCCACGTTCTGGCTCATGATGATGAGCATCCCAAGAGTGCCTCTGATATTATCCTGGCTGATCTCCTTCACATACATGGGGACGGCGTTGAAACCTCCTACTCCACCGAGACCGCTGAATATTCTGGCCACGACCAGGCTGGTGGTTGTCGCTGGACATAGAGTTATTATCCAGCAGACCTGAAAATCAAAGTTCCTAAAGTGACCTAGAAGTACGACTATTTAGTAAAATAGATACTAGCTCCCACCCCTGACTTTGATTGCGTGGTACCCGGATAAAAAATAGCCTATTTTTATTCATAAACCTACTACCTAATTTTCAGCCAATCCGTTCAGTAATTATGGTAAATTTTGGCGTGAGTTTAATAAACATACATCTTCAAAAACAAACTGCTCTGTTAATAAATATACAACTGAATAAATAAATAAATTTTCCTTGTATGAATGTGAATAAAAATTTTAATTAAAGTATTAACTTTCTATCTATCTTTATGAGCATTATTATCAAAAAAGTACACATTTCTTAACGCGTGCTATTTTCGTACCACGACTATTGTCTCAAATTAAACTCTATTATAGCTTATTTGGGGGTGCAACACAACCGACGGGCAGCAGCGTCGGTGGTGCGAGAAGCTGTGCCCTGCGATCCCCAACCCGCATGCCCAGCGTGGGGATTATGGGCATATCCCCCTTTATTATGAGAGGCCTATGTCCAGCAGTGGACTGATATAGGCTGGTGTGGTGTGGTGGTGGTGGTGGTGGGGGTGCAAGGGGTTCCTACCCCCATCTTCGGAACCCAAGTCAACCTCACCTGCACGGGGTGCTAACTGACAAACGGGGCTAACACCCGCACATCTAAATCCACCTGGCCACCGACGGCCAGCAGCGTCGGCGGTGCGAGAAGTTGTGCCCTGCGATCCCTAACCCGCATGCCCATGCCCGTGGAGATTATGGGCATTATTTATTGATTATTAGGGGATGCCTATGTCCAGCAGTAGACTGATATAGGCTGGTGCGGTGTGAATAGCTAATTTCAGCAAAAATCACTTGTTTTAAAAGAAAAGACCTCATCATAACCCGTTTATGATGACAAATTACTCACAGCTTGCATCATCCCAATGACGACGATACAGATCTTCCTGCCACATCGGTCCACGAGGTGGGCGTACACGAACACGAAGAACAAGCCGGCCAGGCTCGGCGCGCCCGCGAGCAACGAGATCTCCGCGGTGGTCAGCGGGACCCCGGTGGGCGAGCGCGAGGACTGGAGGAACCCAGTCATTGACGAAATCCAGCCGCATTGGAGGCCGTATGTTAGGAGAATCATGTTTGCTAAAATAAATTCATCATCATCATCATTGGCCTACTGTCCACTACTGAACATAGGCCTACTGAGCACCGTTGCACCCTATCCTGAGCTCGACGCATTCAGCTTCTACCAGCAGCCTTTCGCAAATTGTCACTCCACGTGGCCACAGGGCGTCCTACACTACGTTTCTTGACGAGTTCTTGAGTGGAGACCATCATCATCATCATCAACCTATAGCAGTCCACTCCTGGACATAGACCTCCCAAAATGAGCGCCATTGCGCCCTGTTCTGAGATCGAAGCATCCAGCTTCTACCAGCAGCCTTACGCAAATCGTCACTCTACCTGGTCGGAGGGCGTCCTACACTACGAGACACGGTCGCCACTCAAGAACTCGTTTACTCCAAGGGTTATCGGTTCTTCCGCAAATATGGCCAGCCCACTGCCACTTCAACTTGCTAATTCTCTAAACTATGTCGACAATAGTATATGTCGAATGGTCTCGTTGCAGATTATATCCTTCAAAGAAACTCCAAGCATGGCTTGTTCCACAGCTCGTTCCATAGATCGTTGGGCGACTTGAAACTGGTGAACTAGCCGTAAGTGTAATATTAATTAGTTAAAGTCAGAAGGCTAAGGAATTTATACAGTTAGGTTTACAGGGTTTGCATGAATAATTAGCATAGATACGGTAATATCCTAATTTCTAAGTACAAACACAAATTATGGAAAAAAACTCGTTATGTTTTTGTTGTTGTTGTGGACTGTTTGTCGGCTAATCCCTATTAATAGACCAAACTCAATTGGGTACAATAGAATTTTATAAGAGCGTATTTTCATCATGGATGATACCATCCATCGGACTGATATGTACAACAATAGCTTACGTGGAAGCAGATGTATGAAAAATGCGGTATCTGTTCAAACTACCTTCATAATATTCCTTACAACTTAGCCTAACGTATGAACTGTTTATGTCTATAAACTGATACTTTGTAAAGGAGAATGCCGAGAACCCGTACCAATTGCGTCAAAACCGAACGTATCCCATAAAATTTATTATATTTTATAAATGACATTAACATTTTCTTTAGTTTTACACACCGACTCGATCAATAATCAAGTAAAAAAATATTTTGTTGATTTAGTTTTCGCCGCACGCCGTCATCAGACTGCAAGAACCAATGATATTCACGTTGCTATGGCAATAACCATTGATGTAAAGTGTTACTATGGCAATAATCCTCATTTTTAATTATTTTGACAGTAAAATCGACTTAAAACTTATTGGATATTTTTTTGACGCACTCACTTTAGTCTTGGTCCCGAGCGCCATACATCAGACGGCATTCTCCTTTAGGCATAAGATATTTTGGAAAATAAATTTATTCTTATTCTTATTCTTATTCTTATTCTAATATGCGGTCGTGGTGTGGTTTACTTCGGTGTTCTTAGTAGATCACCTTGGTTAAGCAACACTCTGTCCGGCCATTACTTGGATGGGTGACCGTTTAGTGATATTGAGATTGGAGCGCTTCCGTGCTTTAGAAGGCACGTTAAGATGTTGGTCCCGGCTTTTCAGTCGTTAAGCCATGTCGGAGGCCTTCGGGCGGTCTAAAAACTCCGACACAGAAACAGAATAACTTATAATAAAATTCGAAAACTTTCATAGTTAACGTTTTCGAACTCAATTTTAGAGTACCTTTTTTTCCTAATTGTTTTGAGTGAAAATATTGCAATCTACAAAAAGATTACATTAAATAAGTTGTTCGATCAGTTTCTATTTAAAACCAGTTAAGTAATTACCAAAAAACGTACATTAAAATTGAGCAAGGAGTAAGCAAGGAGTGGAACTTGCTTCTAGCGTCTGTTTTCCCGGCCCAGTACAACCTGTGAGTTTTCAAATCCAGAGTCTATCTAACTCTATTTTTCTCTATTCTGTAACTCTATTTCTTTTTCAATAAAAATCCAAGCGCTTCACTACTAACACACCTGAAGCAAGTGAAGATGTGACCTAATGGAGCGTGCTTGCCAAGAAGAAGAATCGGTTCCTTCTTGGCAAGCACGCTCCATTAGGTCACATCTTCACTTGCTTCAGGTGTGTTAGTAGTGAAGCGCTTGGATTTTTTTTTGAAAAAAAAAAATAGAGTTCGAAAACGAAAACCATAAACGTTTCTGTATATTGCAACTTGTAGTAGGGATACAGATCTAAATGCCACTCAACGGTCACCCATCCAAGTTGTAACCGGGTGACCTAAAGATGATCTAAGAACTGATATGTAAACCATACCATGAGCGCCTCCGTTCAATACCAACGATGGATCTATTGTGACGACACATGATATATTTGTAGGGTTCCCAAAGAGTAAAATTGGAACCCTATTACTAAGACTCGTCGGTGGTGTGAGAAGCTGTGCCCTGCGATCCCCAACCCGCATGCCCAGCGTGGGGATTATGGGCACATATCCCTATAGTAGGGGAGGCTTATGTCCAGCGGTGGTCTGATATAAGATGGTGTGCGTGTGTGTGTGTGTGTGTGTGTGTGTGTGTGTGTGTGTGATTACTACGACTCCACTGTCTTTCTGTTTATCTGTCACCAGGATGTATTTCATGACCAGTGATAGCTAGACACTTGAAAATTTTACAGATGATGTATTTCTGTTGCCGCTATAACAACAAATACTGAAAACAGAATAAAATAAATATTTAAGTGTTAATACGAACCTTGCGTGCGTGAGTCCGACTCGCACTTGGCCGGTTTTTAACCGACTTCAAAAAGGAGGAGTTTCTCAATTCGTCGGAACCTTTTTTATTTATGTATGTTCACCGATAACTCCGTCAATTGTGAACCGATTTTCAAAATTATTTTTTTGTTTAAAAGAGTATACTTCACAGGTGGTCCCATATACATTTTATTCCTGAGGAATTGGTACTTTTCCCGGAAAACTCAAAAACCTCATCCTCACTTGTAATTTTCGCCCTATGATCACCAATATCTCCATCAATTGTGAACCGATTTTCAAAATTCTTTAGGGCTAAAGTAAGAAGTGATTTATTTGAAGTCGGTTTAATTTTTTAAAAGTTCTACTTGTATATGTTTGCTCCCGCTATAGGTCGTATCAATAATATGTGAACACGCTCTAAAAAGTAAACCGAATAAATGATCGCCTTTTTGTTAACGTGCGCGTGGATCAGCAATGTAGGTGTATTGAAAGCGATACACGTGTAGCAGTTACAGAATAAAACGTACCGAGTATAGCGAAAATCCATTGCTTGTAAGTGCTTCCTTGCTGTAAAAGTTTACTTTTCATTTTGTATTTTTGTGAAGCCTACTTTTATTTTACAAGAGGAGAAAATTAGTAAATTACGAAACCTTACATCTATCAGTTTCTGATACCGTATCTCAAATGAAGAATGAGAGTAATTATGTAAAATATCAATATTGTTCTAGGGCTGCTTGTGATGAGATGATCTAACTTTATGAAATTAACGTGATTTAACTTATTCATAATAATTATTCTTTAACGGGTCTTCCTAGCGTTTTAGCTTATTTATTTTACCGACGTTTGTATCGTGTTGTGATAGATCGTGGTCACGGGATGACTCACCACAAAATACTATTACTCCTATCGGAGCTGGAGACAGGGGGCCTATTAAAATTCACCGAAGTACAAAATTTCGTGTTTCGTTTCGTGCAATTGGTCGTATTTCATACTGTCAATTCGCATAATGCGGTCGTATGTTTTGTGAAATAGAGTAGGATTCGCAACGTTCGGACTGTTACATTACAAACTTCGTGCCGAAATTTCGGTTTTCGTTTGAATATACCAATCGCAACGAAACACGTAATTTCGTACTTCGGTGAATTGTAGCCCCTGGAGCTATCGCCAAGAAACGCTAGCAGTTGGCGCAACTACCCGCACTTCATAAAATGCGAGGAAGACCCGTTACCCAACAATAAAAATTATCTTTAATACTCTATATACTACTGTATTTGTCACAGTCCACAGATTTATGTAACTGCGCAATTTAATTAATCCCGAGTTATAATACGCTAGTATTTTGCATAAATAAGACATGTTTTGAAACAAACAGAACAAAACAGACATTTTTCTGCAACTAAAATTATTTCAGTAAGAACCTGCAAGCCCTATTCTCTCATAATCTACAGAGTAACCAAATCAGATAGTAATATTTGTACCAAAATTAAAATTACAGTTTACTTAATACTCACGTGGGATGGTCGCAAGATAATGTTGTTTAGTTATAATTAAGATTTAATTGCTGATAGATGCCGAAACATGCTGCCATGTTACATCATAGTCAATACGTTGACGGGGGGCCTCGTATAGGGTTATATAGGAAATTTTACGCAGTAAAATCTATATAAGTATATTAAAAACCGGCTAAGTGTGAGTCGGACTCGCGCATAAAGAGTTTCCTTACCGTACCTGTATTGGACTAGGACCTCCTTAATTTATTTTATTTTAATATAATTATTAATTTTGAAGTGAACATGGAATTAAATTGTTATTACTATTTTTATTTTTCCCATATAACAAACAATCACTTTCAATAAAAACTATGGTTTAAATATGTTTTACTTCTCCTCGAAAAAAACAATAAGAATAAATAATAAACAAACAAAACAAAGAGGTAAAAAAAATATATACAATATTTTAGAATAACTTATGCTCGGCATAACGCCGGGTTTGCTACGCCACCAAAGTGTGCATGCCGCCCCGTACTGCGAGTTGAACGAGTTGAGCGACTGTCTACTTGTTTTAGAACTACCCGCAATGAATCTTACAGTTGTATTGTTATTTTTAATGTTAAATAATTGATGTTTGTAATTATTACGTAAGTGCAAGCATGTAATGCTCACTGTAATTTATTTTTGTAAATTACTCATCTGATTATATTAAATATGTTTCTCAGTAAGTGATTAGTTGTTATCTTATGATAAATAAATAATCTTTAACCGTAAATATTCTGTGAATATTTCAAGAGTCTATCGGTTGCCGTTATAGAGCGAAAAGCGGCAAAAAAAAACATGTTTTTTTTGCCGCTTTTTGCTTTTGGGAGCCCTTAAATATTTAATTTATTCTGTTTTTAGTTTTAGTATTTAATTTTGTAGTTATAGCGGCAACAGAAATACATCATCTGTGAAAATTTCAACTGTCTAGCTATCACGGCTCATGAGTGACAAACAGACGTGACGGACAGTGGTCTTATTAAAAGGGTTTCCATCTTGACAACGCGGTGACTGACAGCCCTATTACTAAACACTTACAAATGTGGATACCTACAAAGTTAGGTAGGTACGTACACTACATACCCTAAAAACTATCTAGACACTCGATGAATTCATGAATTCAGGAATATTTTGCCCCACAGTTTCTCGTCCACGTAGATCAATCTAAAGAGTACGAGTTTTATTTTCCAAATGCAAAAGATCACTCGTTGTTCGGAGTCACAGGTGGTGACCTGTATTTACAAGCTTGTCAAAAAAACCTGTCTCAGGCAACAGTCTCTTGCAAACTTGGTATAGAACTTGATTTGTAACCTTTGTATACCTGCTGACCCTTGTCAACCTTTTGTAAGAGATAATAAACGTATATATATATTACTTGGTTGTTATTATTAGTTCATATTGGTTAAGCAACACTTCGACCAGCCACTATTTGGATGGGTGTCCGAGTAGAACTAAACTCCGACACTAGAGATAGCCATTTGCTCATACGAACTTACTTGCCTGTGAACATATTTTGTATTTATTATTTATGTGCACAATAAAGGAGTACAGAACTACAATTATAATACAGCTCTACTATTTATGTTCGTCTGTAAGCACAGCGCATGAAACCAGCCGTAAGTAACAACTTTCCTCTAACTTAGTCTGGTACAGCACGCGAAAGTATTAAACGTACTTAGCTGTTTGTGGTATTGTTGTTGAGAGTTGTTCGCAAAAGGGTTACGAAACTTACGATGAATATTTTTACAGTAAAATATCAAAATATATATTTTTTTACTGAGTAGAGATAGCGTTATAGGTATTGAAGACCTCTGTGGCGCAGTGGATGAGGGCAGAATGTTTCGGTACCCACCGCGGGACTTTTTGTATGATCTGCAAATATATGTCTTCGTATGTATTTACAAAATAACAATTTATTTTAGTCATGTGGTTCTTCTTACAGGATCTGTTTAGTTTGGGACTAATTAGGATGCTGTGTGATAGTGTCCAGTATTATTAATTTATTCATAAACACACTTTAAATAAAGTATATTTACTAATAATAAATAATAAATAAAAAAATGCATAAATTATTATTACAAACTACTACATTACTTTATTGTAGTAGTTAGGTAGGAAAAAGTCCGAACTTTAGGCTAATCAAACTATACAATAAATTACCGGATCATATAACAATGAACAAAAAGATAATACGTTTTGTAGATACCTAAAGTTATTATTGATAAAAAAAGCATACTACTCTGTTCACGAATACTTATCTCACAAACTAAACGATGACCGTAAATATTAAGGCAGTAGGACTTTATTACACAACATTTACCTTTTATTATTTCTTGCGTCAGTAGGCATTCTTGTCATTGAACTATGTGTAGGTATATTTTTACTTTTAATTTTTGACTTAGGTTTATGTAAAAAAAGATTAAAATTGTTAAATTAATATTATTTTTAGCTGTTGACATGATTGTTTTGAATTATCTTTTATTCTTTTTAATTGTATAACTAACTAGGACTCAAATCACTTTACAGTGCCCTTACATGGGGTGCCCTACTCACCACAATCAGGCTACAATACCAACCTAACCTGTTTATATAAATTTTAGTACATGTAGGAAAATAAATAAATAAAACTAATACTGGATACTATCAAACAATATCATGTAGCCCCAAACTAAGCAGAGCTTGTATTGTGAGCTTGTAATAAGGGAACGCCATGACTGATAAACTACATATATACATTTTGTTTTTAACATTTATCTCACGACGGGAATCGAATCCGCGACCTTCTTCGTTTCAGGCGGGCCTTTGCCTACTGCACCACAGAGGTCGTCAACAATGATTTGTTCATTCTAATATTTTGTATCATTAGGGAAAGGACCATGTTTTTTGTAGGCATTTCTTGATAGAATAAAATACATTTATTTTTATTACCAGTTTTATTCAATAGTAACGACCTTCCCTCCGTTGTTACCAACCAATGCATTTTCAATTTCCTCGATGTTCTTACCCTTCGTCTCGGGAAGGAGAGTGACTGTTATGACAATAGCAAGGAGGTTTACAGCTGCGAAGACGTAGAAGGAGACGTGGGCTCCGAAGGCGTTGGTCACCGGCCCGAACGCTAGGAGCTGCAGGAACGTCATGAACCACGCCAGGCCTGCCAGGATCGCTATCACCTTAGCACGGATCTGGAAATTCATGGTGCTAAGAAAACTCAAAGTTAACGCAAGATGACATCTCAGTGTGGCGTAATGGGAGTTTGAGTATGTCAAACGTTAACTTATGGGCCGTATGACAAATTTTTGACGCCTCGTTGTCAATTTTTGACAGTTTTTCAAGAGAAAACGAAGCGTCATTGGTTACGTTATAATCGGCTCATTTATGATTCCAAGGTGACTGTTTTAATTCATTATTCCTCTTATACTAGGTATAACATATTATCTAAAACAGACATCACGATTATTATGAGAAATCCTTATCTAGGAAGTCTAGGGCTTCCAATTGTTAATACTGACATGACAGTGATTAAAAGTACTCAATGATGATGGCTGACTAAAACTCCAAATGAGTCAGCGTCATGTAGGAAGAGTCTTGTTTTTAAATCGTGGCCCTTTACCAAAAACCCTTTATTCTAACAATATAAGGTCTAAAAAACTGTCTGTCAGTCTGTCAGTCTGTCTTAGTAAGACTGTCTTACACTTAACGTAGTCTAATAAAAGTAAGCCAATGGCTTGACTAATTAGTCAGTAAGACAGTTTTACTAAGACAGACGGAATACCGCGTGTTCTAATAAGCCTTCAAATTTCAGAGAGATTTCAGGGTACCATAAAGATACATACATACAATACATACATACATACATAGAAAGATTACGGTAGGTTTCATAGCGAATCTGTACAATAGAAAGATGTAATTATGCTTATAATTACTCTGAGCAGGAAAGTACCAAAGTAATTTTAAGTACAAATTACTTTTTATTGTTAAGAAAATAATTAGCATGCAAGCAATTTTAATTAATTTATAATTAAGATAAGATTTTTAATATGTTTTGTTCAAATATTGTTTTTAAATTATGTTTACCTTGTTCTCTAGGTTTTTAACATACTATTTGAAACGAGTGGATTCATCTGAGAAACAAAATAACGTTGAATGCTGTGACGGCAGACTAGAACCACTATCACTGCATAGCATAAAATAAACTCGCTTCCCGCTGTCTGTCCCTATATATGTATACTTATTTAAAACTACGCAACGGATTTTGATGATTTTTTAAATAGATTTCAATTCAATTTCAGATTTCAAGATTCAAGAGGGCGGGTCGCTAGTGATAGATGTAACGTAGAAGTAAAAAGAGATAAAAGTGTTTTACCTCTGTTTGCCCGAATCAAAGACACGGCATCAATAGAATCACATCTAATATTTACAATGGATTCTCGCCACCTGGAGAATACTACTAATCCACCACACCACACCACAGCAGCCTATATCAGTCCACTGCTGGACATTGCCTCCCCAAATAAAGGGGGATATGCCCATAATCCCCACGCTGGGCATGCGGGTTGGGGATCGCATTGCACAGCTTCTTGCACCACCGATGCTGCTGCCCGTCGGTGGCCAGGGGATTTAGCTGTGCCGATTAAGGCTGTGCTATGCCGCAATCAGCCGGCCGCCAGAGCCCCGTTCGTTGTTTAGCAGGGTGCACCACGAGCAGGTGAGGTTGGCTTAGGTTCCAAAGATGGAGGTTGGAATCCCGTACACCCCTAATAGATACTACTAATAGAACGGCGAAATATTGTGAAAATGTAAACATCCTACTAATTGTAAGATCCGGGGTTATTGAATAAAACAAAGCGTACAAACCAAGGCTGTATTCCGACTGCCATGACATTCGTCCAGGCCACAGACGTTATACACTACACTCCTCCACACTTATTCTTAATAGCTTATCATATTATGATTACAATTTATAAACTAACTTACTTTTAACAATAGAAATCAAACAAACTCTTTTTGACGAAGGAACTTAAATTACATAATAACAAGCAAATCTCATAGTGGCATACAGGAGTACCTTGTACCGTAGGTAAGTACTTAACCGGTACCTTGAACAGGTGTACACAGTTAAGTTCTTTTATAGTTTATAATTTGGCCTACTTAGTGTACATTTTCTAACTGGCCTCGCTGCCTTGGATACAATTGTGGCCGTGTCACGGGAAGGTTCACAGGGCTCAGGTACGCGTGCTGGTGAGCTCAGCACGGAATCACCATGCTGCCCGGCTATCTCCGACTGGATCTCCCGCCCTACTGTTTCCACGGTTAGTGAAGCTGGATCGGCTCTTTCCTCTGCGTCAAGGAAAATATCAGTTTCCGTCTGTATCTCGGGTACCCTAACCGGAGTACACTCAGGATACGGGAAGATCAAAGAACTCCTCGACCTTGTTTTTAACTGATCGATGTGACGATGCACTCTATTGCCTTCCTCCCCAATTACCTTATAATTAGATTGGCCCATGCACGATTCCACTTTCCCGGGTAACCATTTTTCACTTTTTAAATATTGGCGATACCAGACGTTATGACCTGTATCAACGACCCTATTTCCACCGCCCGCATTATCTATTTGACGACCCTGTGCCTTACAAACTCTAGATTCTAAATTCGGTTTTAGTGCATCTAACCTTGTTCGTAGCCGCCTGCCCTGCAATAACATGGCTGGACTCTCGCCGGTCGACGCGTGTTCCGTATTCCTATAATACAACAAGAAAGAATGCAAAGCCTCCATTACATTTTTCTTTTCAAATACGGCTTTTATAATAACCCTTTTTAGGGTTTTAACTGCGTTTTCTGCAGCCCCATTGGAGGCTGGGTGATAGGGTGCAGTTAAGATATGCTCAATAGCCCGAGCTCGAACGAAAGATTCAAACTCCTTACTTGTAAACGGTGGCCCGTTATCTGTCACAATTTGTTTTGGTAAGCCCCACCTACCCCATAATTCGTTCAGTTTATCGATAGTAGACGTTGCCGCTGTACTAGGGACCATAAATATTTCCAGCCATTTGGACATGGCGTCAACTACCACGAGATAAGTTTTACCGTAAATAGGGCCCATAAAATCCAGATGAAGTCTTGACCAAGGCCGGCTAGGCCAGGGCCAAGGGCGCGGGGCCTGCCGTGGCGGAGCGTCCGCCACTGCCGCGCATGTACCGCACCCGCGGCACATTGCCTCGATAGCCTCATCTATACCAGCCCACCACACGTAGCTACGGGATAAACACTTGGATTTAACTATTCCCATGTGGGGTTCATGAAGGACACTCAAAACTTTCTCCCTGCAATTAACAGGAACTAACACCCTATGGCCCCACATAACGCAACCTAATTCTTCATAAAGCTCCTTTTTCCTATTGAAGTACGGCTGCATACCTTCAATTTCGCACTGATCTGGCCAACCATCTCGTATAAATGCCAATATCCTACTTAAAATGGGATCCCTAGCTGTACATCTCTTTATGTCATTATAGTCCAACAAGAAAGCTTCCTGAGCGAAATGTAGATAAGTTTGCTCAGGCATAACGCGCAAAACCGTTTTGTTATCAAGCAAAGGCAGGCGAGACAAGCCGTCCGCGCTATTCGCATCCGTTCTAACGTATTCAATATCATAGCGATACGCTGATAATATTATGGCCCAGCGTTGCATTCTACTAGCCGTCATCACTGGAATACCTGTGTTTGGGCCGAAGATTGATACCAAAGGTTTGTGATCCGTTCTAAGAATGAAACGCCTACCATAAATATACTGGTGAAACTTTTTCATACAATATATTATAGCTAAAGCCTCTCTATGAATTTGTGAATAATTCTTTTCAGCGCTAGTTAACGTGCGCGAGATAAAAGCTACTGGCCGCTCCCTGCCCTCCCGATCGGGCTGCGACAGCACCCCGCCGACCCCCGCTGAACTCGCGTCACATGTCACAATCAGCTCTTTACTTGGGTCATAATGAGCTAAAACCTGCGAACTCGTTAGTGTACTTTTAATTCCTTTAAATGCTTCCTCACATTCCCTACTCCAATGCCATTGAACGTTCTTCCTCAACAAGTTGTACAATGGAATTAATCGATGGCTATAGTTTTTAATAAACTTTGCAAAAAAATTTGCAAGCCCTAAAAACGAGCGCAGCTCCGGAACACCTTTTGGCCTAGGTAACTCAGATACAGCTGCGATTTTTGCGGGATCTGCTTTCAGTCCCTCTTTTGAAAGAATATAGCCTAAATATGATACTTCCCTTTTCAGAAATACACATTTAGATTTTTTTAAACGGAGACCGTTATCTAACAATCTTCTCAACACCGTTTCTAACGCTTGTAAATGATCTGACTCTGTTTTTCCCCCGATAATAACATCGTCAATAAATACTGCCACGTTTGGTATACCCTTCAAGAGGTTAGTCATGATACGCTGGAAAATACCAGGGCTAGAAGAAAGACCGAAAACTAAGCGATTATAACGGAAAAGTCCCCGGTGGGTATTGATAACAGTATAATCCTTAGAACCATCTAATTCTATCTGGTTGTACGATTGTGATAGATCAATTTTACTAAAATATTGAGCCCCATTCAAAGCTACGAGTATATCGTCTATCCTAGGTAACGGGTATCGATCGATCAGGAGAACGGGATTCAGGGTTATCTTATAATCAACGCAAATCCTGAGTGTACCATCAGATTTGTTGACGGGAACGAGCGGTGAGGCCCAGTCGGAGCACTCGACCGGCTCGATGATGCCGGCGCGCAGCATGGCGTCCAGCTCCGCGTCGACGCGCTCGCGCAGCGCGAACGGCAGCGTCCGCGCGCGGTGGTACACCGGCGCCGCGCCCTCGCGCACCCTTAGCGTGGCCTTGCCTCCCGTGAACCTTCCCAAGGATCCATCGAACAGCTGCTTATATCTGCCGACCAATGCATCTATAGCCTTGTTCATATTCATTCCGCCGGAACGAGCGTCCGGTTGCACATTATTAATAGATGGAATTTCTATCTTTAACTCACTTAGCCACTGTCTACCCAATAAGATATAACTTTTCCATCAATACATAGTGACAAACTCACCGGCTTATAGTCCCTCAAACTTAGTTGATGTAGATCCAGGAATTGATCCTCAAATTGTTCCTCGGATGCATCGTCGACGCTGCCCTCGCCCGTCGCACTGTCAGCCGCGTAATGGAATCCGCGATTCGCGGCCGACCTGAAGCGTGCTGCCGCCGTCGATGTTGCTCCGCCTGGAACAGCACCGTCCTCCGAACACATTCGGCGAAGATGTCCTGGCCGTTTGCACCGACTACAAACGTAGTTACGGAACCTACAGTTCCCGTAAATATGTGTGGACGCTCCGCAGGCCTGGCACGGAACAGAGCTATCCCGGTGGCCTGCGCCCACTCCCCGCGAACCAGCGGCGCCCGCACCTGTGCGCGCTGGCTGCCTGACTGAGGCGGCGCGCGTTGCCCGCGCTTGCATGGCGTGCACCTCCGCACCCGCTGCTGCCACCGGCGTCTCCTCCGCCGTACTGCGCACCTCCACCGCTGCCGCATCCCGCTCTGCCGCCTCTAAAGACGTAGCATGCTTCACGGCCTCCATAAAAGATATTTCGCCATCCTCCGCAAATAACCGTTGACGGATGACGTCACCCTTCAAACCGCAAACGAATTGATCTCGTAAATTTTCTGAAAGTTTATCCTTGAATTTGCAGTTTCTGGCAAGTTTCTTTAATTCGGCTACGTAATCTCTTATGTGTTCCTCGGCTCGCTGTCTCCGCTGCCGGAATCGGTACCTTTCCGCGAGCACTGATGGAGTCGGTTGCAAATGGCGACTCAACAGCTCCTTTGCTTCTGCATATGTCAAGTCGGCCGGCTTCTCGGGACTCGCCAAATTAACAAAAAGCTCATAAGCTTCATCCCCCATAGCCGAAATTAACGTAGGTAATTTCAAATCGTCCTCGATCTTATTCACTTTAAAGTACATTTCCAATCGCTCCGCGTATGATGACCACGATCCGGTTTTCACATCAAACTCGCTTATTTTTCCGATTGTCATGATTAATAACTTTAATTTATGCACGCACAGTCCAAAATTACAGTAAATCTTCGTCGCCACTGTAAGATCCGGGGTTATTGAATAAAACAAAGCGTACAAACCAAGGCTGTATTCCGACTGCCATGACATTCGTCCAGGCCACAGACGTTATACACTACACTAATATTATAAATGCGAAAGTTTGTGAGTTTAGATGGATGAATGGATAAATGTTTGTTACTCTTTCACGCAAAAACTACTGAACGGATTTCGATGAAACTTGGAATATACATAGTTTGTGACCTAGATTAACACATGAGCTACTTTTTATCCCGGTACCACGCGAGTGAGGCCGCGGGCGGAAGCTAGTGTGAAATATTTATCCCTCCTTTACGCCAAAACTATGATTAATTAATATTATTATTGATAATATTCTGTTGTGTGCCTAAATAAGTAAATAAAAAAGACACTACTGATTAGATTGAGCTGCAATTGATGTAGTTCTTGCTATAGAATAACATATAAGATCCCACATGAGAGGAAACTTGTCTTGTATAAGTTCAACGTCATAACGTGACCATTTGTCCATCATTGGTTTGTTTTTGATCAATAATTGGTGACTGTTAATGTCTAATCAATTGTAAGATTATGCATAGCCTAGTGACGGTGCCTTTGACGTCGTACCTATACCTAGCTAGATTATGATAACATTTAGTGACATACAATTTTTAAATGACATTTTCTGTTTTTTTCGTCAATACCAAGTAAGTATTGCTAGTTTAGTTACTAATTTAGCATATAAAACATTACAAGGATTCCTGAACAATTCACTTAATTCAAGAATAACAGGTTATTGCCCTTAGAAAACTTCGAAGCAATCTATAATATTCGTGAAATTATTTATTAAAATTAACATGACTTTAGAAAATAATAACATGTTAATATTATTCATAGCTCTTAACGTTTATGATATGAATAATTTATGTTCCAATCTTTGTGTGATGCGTTGCGAAAACATATTTTTTTTCAAAGAAATGGAATAACTACCCTTTTGAAATGTCTAACAGGCTTTACCTGCAAAAAAAAATAAAACTTTCAAGCAATGTCTTATGTATGTAGTTGAAATCATCATCATCATCAACAACCTAAAGAAGTCCACTGCTGAACATAGGTATCCCCCAAGGAATTCCACTAAGAATGCTCTTGAGCCCTCTCCATGCAATCTTGACGATGACGTCGGTCCATCTGGTGGGGGGTCTCCCTATATCCAGATCGCTGTCGCCATTATTATTATTATTTTATTATTTATTATTCTTCAACGGGTTTCGGTTCTACGGGCTAAGTGGCCTACCTATTGCCACTTCAATTTGCTGATTCTGAGAGCTATGTCGTCGGTTAAAAAACTACTAGATAATTAATTCACTTATTGTTTCAAATTATGGTGGACAGCCATGTGAATGGAACTACCTACAAAAAAGCGAAGTATGCAGAGGGGTAGAAAAGTCCTACCCCTTTTCATACATCGAGTGTGAGTGAGAGAAACTATATATATCCCTCACTCTAACTCACTTTCTCAATATATGATATCCATGAAAATAAAATACTGTATGTATGAATTGGACTTAATTGACTTCACCCGCGGTGTGCGAGTTAACTCGCACTTTACCGGTCTTGTTTTATTAGAAAATTGCGCGCTGGTTATTTTATAGTCGTTCGTTATTTTGTCGTCGCAACTTTGAAGAATCATTCTCATCATGGTTGATTTCAAACAATAGTGAATCTATCTTAACCTATGTAATGTTTCAATTTATGCTTTATGTAGATAATGACGATGATTATGAATACTCTGTAAAATCTGTGTCAATAAAGCTAATACCTAAGTTAATTAAATATTTAAGTGGTGTGTTTACAATTGTTGTATACGAGTATAAATAAATATATAATAATATGTACTGTGTTTGTATGTGTTTGTTTTCTCGGCTAATAATGTATGGATGATTGACATAAGTTAATGTTTAACCCAAGTCAACCTCACTGGCTTGTGGTGCATCCTACTAACGAACAAACGGGGTCTGGCTAGTAGCTGAATGCGGCATAGCGTAGACTAACACTGGCACTGCTAAAAGCCGCTTCGGTGGTGCGAAAAGCTGTACCCTGCGATCCCAAACCGGCATGCCTAATGTGGGGGTTATGTGCATATCCCAGCTTATGTCCATCTGTGGACTGATATAGGTTGGTGTTGTTATTGTTGTCTTTATATCAGTGCTATTTTCATATGTATCAAATCAAAAGAGTTCTGTATTCAGTAATTGTGTACACGCATTTATTATTTATAATCAATATCTACTACGTGGTGTTGGAGGAAACCTTTTCTGAAATACAACTATACTTAATTGAATAAAGGCCGTCGAGATGGCAGCAATCTTTAATAAAATTTTAACTCGATTTTCCTTTGTGCTGAAACCTTAATTCGTTATTTGTTCAAGCGCCATCTTTTCGCTGAAAATTAATTAAAAGTATTTTTTATATGGCTTGCAAAAGTCGAATAATAGTCAAACTATGTATTTTCACGCTAGAAGTGCCAGTCAACTTGCTAGATATTAATTTTCAATTGAGTAAACCTAAATTAAAATAGTTTGGCCAACCTACGCAAATACTCGATCATTTCAAGATCAAAATATAGTATTATAAAACTCGCAATTTTAAATAAACCATCGATGGCTACGGTCCCAGGAGAGCCTTCAAACATTTCCAATCACAGGCTCTCGGGCCCGTACATTTACCAAATGAAGCATAAAAACGTTTATGACTTGATTCGGAGCCGTTGAAAAGAACGAATTTATTCTAATATGTATAAAACTCGCTTTCCATGTTTACGATATAACAAATGATGAATTCGGAAGCAGCCTGGATTCACCTTTACTTATTTAGATTGCTTTCAGTCGGCCTTGTTTGAGAATTCACGCGAGGTACAGAAATTGAAAATATTTTTGAGTAAAATCAGGCATCTGGCAGATTGTAGGTATGTATTTATAATGTATACTTACGTAGACGTACATATTGAACTTCTTAGCTCTTTCTTTTTGATCTTTTGAACACTGTTTTTCATACGTGCAAGAAAGGGTTCTTTGCAAAGCACCACACAACACAATCTACAAAATAAGAATCCCGCCAGTAAAATAGTCTATAGTTGATTATTATGCTAGGATACAACCAGTAATAACAGTATGGTAAATCAGGTTTATAATACAAATAATGCATCCTGAGTAGATACTATGTCTTAAGTAAGTGACGGCCTCTGTGGCGCAGTGGGCGAAGGTCCGCCTGAGACGCAGAAGGTTGCGGGTTCGATTCCCGCTGCGGGACAAATGTTTGCATGTTCTGTAGATATTTGTCTCGGGTCTGGGTGTTTTCTATGTATGATATGTATGTATTTACAAAAAAACTATATATGTAGTATATCAATCATGTGGTTCCCATAATAGAAGCTCTGCTTAGTTTGGGGCTGCATGATGCTGTGTGATTACGTCCCGCATTATTTATTATTTATTTATTATTTAAGTTCTAACATAATGTAGATGCTGAAGGTTATAAAAAAAACTTTATTATGTTAAAAAAAACTATAATAAAAAATCGTCGGACTGGCCGAGCTTGTATCGTGATTCGTGAGACTCATAATTTTTTTTTTACTTCTAACTTAAGTAGGTACTCTCAAAATGTTAGTAATTTCTATGGATAAACTTAATTTAGACGATTTTCTAGTTTGTACATAAAGTCATCTCAATTTTCAATATTTAAAGTTTGTATGTAAGTATGTCTGCTTTCACTCAACTCTGTAACGGCTAAACGAATTCGGATTAAACTTGGAATGTACATTCATTAGTTTAGAACCTGAATGACATAATAATACTACTTTTAAAATCAGCACCAAGCCAGCGGAGCCGGGGCGGAACCTCATCATTCAGCAATCAAAATTGCCGTTTCGATCCGATTTATTGTGAACTTGTTATAAACTCAAAAATATTATTTTACTTCTTATTCTTCTTCTTCAAGTGAGAGATAGTGGCTGATTCTGGCATTTATTAATTCATCATTATCAACCTATAGCTGTCCACTGCTGGACTTAGGTCTCTCCCAAGGTACGCCACTGAGCCCGATCCTCAGCTCTTGTCATCCACTGTCTGCCAGCTACCTACATTACGCCGATCGTCACTCCATCTGGCCAAGGGGCGGCTCACGCTACTCTTACCTAAACATGGTCTCCACTCTCTTACGTTTAGTCCAACGGTTGTCAGTTCTACGGCATATATGGCCGGCTCACTGGCACTTATTAATTAATTTACTGAGATGCTTACTTGATTAATATTACCGTTTTATAAATTCAGGTAACAACGTGAGCAAATTCAGGAGCGATAGTTTTAGATTAATTAAACTTATGTAGGTATTATGTCATAATTATATACAAAACAAACCAAAGAGGTTGGATTTTTTTTTTCTTTTTCAGACTAAATCTATGAAACAAACTAACTTGACACTAAAATGAATGCGTCGAGCTCAGGGCAGGGCGCAATGGCGCTCATTAGGGGAGGCCTATGGCCAGCAGTGGACTGATATAGGCTGATGATGATGATGATGATGATGATGTTGGCATTAGAACATCTAACAGAGATAGATAACGTGTTATGTACCTATGTATTATGGGCCTAGGTACTATTAATTTTAATTATGTACTGACCATAGATAATGTTTTATGATATCTTTTAAAATCTAATAAGATAAGGTCATCTGTATCAAGGAGAAGCTGCAATCTTAATCTTAAAGCACAACTTAAAAGTGTGGCTGGTCCGGCCAATATTCAATCATGTCAATAACAGTATTGGAACCCAAGCCAACCCCACCTGCACGTGGTGCACCCTGCTAAACAACGAACAGGGCTCTGGCGGCCGGCTGATTGCGGCACAGCACAGCCTACATTGGCACAGCTAAATCCCCTGGCCACCGACGGGCAGCAGCGTCGGTGGTGCGAGAAACTGTGCCCTGCGATCCCCAACCCGCATGCCCAGCGTTGGGATTATGGGCATATACCCCTTTATTAGGGGAGGCCTATGTCCAGCAGTGGACTGATATAGGCTGGAGTGGAGTGGTAAATAACTGTATTATTAGCGAATATTCTGTCTAATGAATCAAATATTATAATTATTTCAAGTCAAATCTCGAAGTGCGGCAGCGTTGCCAAGCGTATATTTTTTCACAGATGGCGCTATGAAAAAAAGCTTTCAATGAAAAACTTTATGTAAGCAGGTATTGACTAGGGTTTTGTATTCAGAATAGTTCAGTGCAGGTGTCGAGAGGCTCACGAACATCGGCAAACAGTACCGTTCGTGAGTTATTGGCGTGAGAACGAGACTTCAATATCAAAACGATTTCATTTATAGAGGATCTTCGCAGTCGATATTTAACAAGAAAACTTTATTGTAATAGTATTAGTTTGTCTTCATGATCAGACTATTAGCATTTTCTGCATAATATAAGTTTTAAGGACATAAGGAAGATGATATGTCTAAAATAGCTGGAAAAACCTGGACTAGACTGGCGCGGGAGAGAGAAGATTGGAAGGGGTTGGAGGAGGCCTTTGCCAAAGGGCACACGGAATAAAAATATCTATATATAAGAAAAAATAAATATATAAAACAAATTATGTAAACGTCTGAAAGAGGCTATATAAATAAATAAATAAATAAGTTTTAAGGAATTTTTGTAAAATTAGAATTATGTCCCACCACATTTTATGTAGTATTTAACTTATCGCTGACTGTGTTAATTACATTTTAAAGTGTCATCAGAGGTCAAATATGCATCATCATGAATTGGCGAATCCTAAATTTAAAAAAGAACTTCTAAATTCTTAGAAAAGGTTTCTGAACTTAGACTTATTATTCCGACTTGAAGATATTCTACAAGACAAAATATTTAGTACAAATTTCGCTAACTTTCTCTGACAAGTTCCACAAAATGCATACGCATGCACCGCCCTCCCGCCCGCAAATTCACATGCAAATCAGAGAAAGAACAAGCAAACATGCAATCATTAATAAATGCAACCGTCTACTTACTCTTCCACCAAATAAAAACAACACGTTAACCTGTAATTAGCTTGGAGAAACGACACACACATAAATACACAAGAAACTCAACAGAAATTCGACAATCTTTCGCCTTCCCCATAAAATTCGACAATGTTTCGCATTGTCGAATGCTGTCAGGATCTCAAACTTGTTCACGTTAACACGGGACTTCCAAAAAAACTAAAAAACCCTGGCCCTATAACCCGCACCGTCCACTGTTATCGTTTGACCAGCGGCGTCCTCGAAAAAAATGGCCCGATGACTCCTCCAGCGTGAACAGCGCACCATGTAGTCACTTTGAGCGGGTGTAATGGCTCTTCGTGCATCATTCGTCGATTTTCAGTGCCCCAGAAGCGATAGTTTTGCTTGTTCACGTACCCGCTGAGGTGGAAATGGCCGAAAAATCGTGCTCGAGATTGAGGATGTCTTGGGCGTAGGTTAGACGAGTTTGGCGGGCGACAGTGGCTTTTTCACTTGTATTGTACATCTGTCTAGTTTACAAATATCAAAACATATTTGACATTGGCTGCGATTTGCAAAAATAAGAGCATCTTCCAATACGGTGATTTCTTTTGACCCACCTTGTACAAAGAACAAATATATGTTTCAATATGCGACGACCTCTGTGGCGCAGTGGGTGAATGCCCACCTGCGACGCAGAAGGTTGCGGGTTCGATTCCCGCTGCGGGACAAATGTGTGTATGTTCTGCAGATATTTGTCTCGGGTCTGGGTGTTTTCTATGTATGATATGTATGTATTTACAAAAAAAAAGTATATTATGTAGTATATCAATCATGTGGTTCCCAAAATACAAGCTCTGCTTAGTTTGGGGCTGCATGATGCTGTGTGGTACGTCCAGCATTATTTATTTATTTATATTGAAAGTTTTTAATACTTTTTATCCCGACAATGTAGTCTACCCAGGAAATTAAAAGAGAATCTCAGATGAGATCGAGCTAGGAACGCTGCCCCGCTACTTTGCAAGAAAGCGCTTGAAGCGATGTAAATAACAGAAATAAATTAAAAATGTTCTGTCCGTAAACAACACTCGGAAGTGACTCTCTGAATTCATTTCAAAAGTTTTTGCAGCTAATGCACTCACCAATTTGCAATGTTAAAGAGGTTTTTGAGAACAATTTGGAAAGATATTCTGCCGGAAAACAGATTTGAAATACCACTTTTGTTTCGGTTCAAGTGTAATTTTACTGTTTTTAATTGGGTTTTGTATGTATACATTTTATTTCATGTTGATCTGAAATATAAATTGATTTACAGTGTAGTATTCCTATCGCTACTCAATGGCATCGCGGTTTTATTCAGAGTATCTTTAAAACAAAAAAGATTACTCGGATGATATTGTGTTCCGCATATGGCAACACCCCAAATGTCACTTTTCTTTCGCGCTCTGTACGGCATCGTGTGAATTTTTGCAAAATTGTTGCAAATACTCTAAAAACCTTTAATATTATACATTAAAAGTGATAATAGGTTGTCGGAAGAAATGCCCAGTGATTAAAATTGTGTAAAAGTGATGGGAAATATGAAATTCATAACATTGTTTTCGTTGGAGTTGGAGCTGGTCTTTACCGGCTCAAAGGAACCCTCGTAGTCGAAGCTGAAGCATAAGCCGCTTTAGATCACGTCTACGGCTCGATGCTTCCCCCTTTTCGGACCCACCTTCGGATGCTCCAGGTAAATTTCCAATTATAACATTAGGTACTTATCACGTGTGTTTTTCCGAACTTACCCATCAAATCCACTTACCCGTGCCGGTACGAGACCTTTTAGCACGAAGATCAGACTTGGTAAAGAGATACCATAGCTCTGATTCGGAACTAGATACCCAAAAATACACACACCTTTTAGCATGAAAATCAGACTTGATACGAGATACCACAGCTCGGATTAGACAAGAGATACCCAGAAATACTTCCATAAATAAATCCACTGCCCGTGCCGGTACGAGATACCTTTTAGCATGAAGATCAGACTTGGTATGAGATATCACCACAGCTCTGATTCGAAACGAGATACATTTTGGCATGAAGATTAGACCTGGTACGAGATACCACAGCTCCAATTCGGTACGAGATACCCAGAAATACTTCTACAAATAAATCCACTGCCCGTGCCGGTACGAGATACCTTTTAGCACGAAGATCAGACATGGTACGAGATACCACAGCTCTGATTTGGAACGAGATACATTTTGGCATGAAGATTAGACCTGGTACGAGATACCACAGCTCAATTCGGTACGAAATACCCAGAAATACTTCTACAAATAAATCCACTGCCCGTGCCGGTACGAGATACCTTTTAGCACGAAGATCAGACTTGGTACGAGATACCACAGCTCTGATTCTGAACGAGATACATTTTGGCATGAAGATTAGACCTGGTACGAGATACCACAGCTCCAATTCGGTACGAGATACCCAGAAATACTTCTACAAATAAATCCACTGCCCGTGCCGGTACGAGATACCTTTTAGCACGAAGATCAGACTTGGTACGAGATACCACAGCTCTGATTTGGAACGAGATACATTTTGGCATGAAGATTAGACCTGGAACGAGATACCACAGCTCCAATTCGGTACGAGATACCCAGAAATAAATCCACTGCCTGTGCCGGTACGAGATACCTTTTTAGCATGAAGATCAGACTAGGTACGAGCTCTGTTTCGGAACGAGATACCCAAAAATACAAACACCTTTTTGCATGAAAATCAGACATGGAACGAGATACCACAGCTTTGATTTAGTATGAGATATCCAACAATACGCATACAAGATACGGTATTCATTATAAACCTACAAAATAGAATACGAGATGTTCTAACCGATCCGAACCAGTTCTAACCGATGTGATGTATAAAATAAACTAAAATTCAACCCATCTTAGAATGCGGTTGATACTTTCAGATGTGGATGAGGAAGAAGTAACTTAGCTGGACGCCGTGGTAATGGTAACAACCTGAAATACAAGGCTCTAAACAGGGGAGAAAACATATCTCAGACAGACAATCAAGACATAGTGGCTGCCTTCCAAAATGCTTTAGGTGGAATATGTAAACCACATTAAGCAAATAACAAAGTTTTGCAACCATAAATCTAAATGTATGGAATAAGTAGAAGACAGATATTGTATTATGGGGATATATTTATTGATACATAAGAAAAATCTCTTGAAGCAGTACAACTCTAGCTAGGGATGGCTGAAGGCAAATAATGACCTACTTAAATTAAGTGCAATGATGTTGACAAAGTGCAACTCGTAACAAAACTAACAGATGTTTTCTGAATGACATGAGCTTCCGAAAGGCTTCTGACCCCCACTTTAGACTAAAACTTCATCTCCTCAATTGGAAAAGCCAAACTAAATAAACATCTTTATGGCATTGACTTAAGCACAAAAATAAAGCAATAGAAGACCAATACGGTTTACCTCAAACACAAACCAGGCAGTACACCAGCGAGGTGGAATCACGAGGTGGATTCAGAACTTGTATCACACAGCCGCCGCCGCACCAGCGACGCACGCTAAAGCCACAAGCGCTCCGAGAGAGTTGCACAATGTGGATCACAGCATGAATAGCCAGGTACAAACAGTCAATATTGCTCTAGGCCTGTTGACACTGTGCCACAAAACTGGGTAATCATATCTGATACCTTAAAGTACCTGCCCAAAAAGTTTAGCCACATACCTGACATAGAGCTTGGTAATATGTGTCAGGCTATATCTAACTTATTAGAACTTAGCGCTGCACTGTTTGTACAGTCATTGTATTGATCATTAGATTACTCCAAGATATTTCTTAGATCAAAGCCTAATGGGAAGGTTAGATTTATACTTAATCTTAAACTCCATAAATTAGTGGCATTTTTAGATGAAAGATATTAGAACAGCTGTAAAATTTTATAATAAGATTTTATTTGCTCCATTCTTCTCAAAGGATTTTATTGTTTAGTTTCCATTGCCCAAAAACATAAGCTTTGATTTTGATAATCTGTATCAGTTCACCGACCTGGTCCATGAGCTATGGCACTTGGCACTTATGGCACCTAGAGTGCTTTCACAAAGTTATTAAAACCTGTGGTCAGCATACTCCGGAAACAAGATTTTCTATCAACAATCTATATTGATGATAAGTAATTATTGATTACTTATGTAGGCATAGACCTCATATATTATGATTATGCATAGCCAACTGGGATGCAACTCTCCATATATTTCAATGCCTGGGCTTGATTGTAAATTATGAAAAAAGTATTTAAATACAAAGTACTCATTGGAAGTTCCTTGGAATACAGTTGTACCTTATTCTATGATACACACTAATAAATGGAAAGTAAAAAATATTTGACTTTATTACATCACCAATAAAACTATGGAGCCACAATGGAATTGCGGGATCTTTTTTATTTTATTTTATATGGTGGTCTCATATAATTGATGACATATAAATATCATAGGTAGATAATTAAACCTACAAATATTTTTAGATGTGATATTGGTTGGCTGGGGGTACACTGCAATGGTCAGAGTGTTGGCGGCCTATGGTCACATTCGGAATAAGAACTGCATAATAAATAATAATTAAGCTGCTCTATTCGGATTAAAATACATTACAAAATCCATAGTCACTGCAACATCTTACTTAGAACTGACAAAACTACTGTCATTGAATGTAATATTAAAAGGATTCAATTCCCAGACTTAAATGTTGCGGACCAAATTTTATTTAAGAACACCTTGTACTGTACCACATGAAACAATAAAGAATATGATTATGATTATGATTAAATAATAATAGCCATTCTTGGTGTGAAAACTGAAAGATGCTTTATATACCCATAAAATTAAAAGATAATTTGTACGCAGATTTGGAATCTTGCAATACAATTATTGACACAGTGGGAACTAACAATGAGGTTTACCTTTTAGTTCAGGATTGACTTAGACCTCCAAGTATTAATCTATTTGCATCTAGAATCATCAAGAGTGACAACTATGTCTCATGGAAAAGAGTATAACTAATGTATATTACATAGAATGTTCTGACACTCAACTGGAGTAATCAAAAAGCTCATTTGGTATGCCTTTTCACCATGTTCTCTTATTTCAGAATGTATTATGAAAATAAAAACCAACAAAGCTAAAAACATCTTACCCTCTGTTCAGTCACCTTATCCTGAGAGCATCTCCTGCGGCAAGCATTCAGATGCTGAGGTTTGCTAGAAAGTTCACTGAATACATACATCATTCAATTTCTCACAGCGGAGAAGGTATTATCATGCCCTGCCTTCTCATAGATGAGAAAGAAGACACCTCAGAATTAAACAATTCATAAGAGGAGTGTTTAGACTTAAACCTGTTAAGCCCTATAACACTGAGCTTAGGATAGGAACCCATGTCTTGTATTGAATTATCTAGCCAAATTTACCAACCTGACTAGCCTTGGCGACTGCCCAGCGGGTACAAACCCTTACCTTTATTAAGTTTGATAACATAACAGTATCCAATTCTTTAAGATTTTTAAAATACTCAGCCAGCATACTTAAAGACTAAATCCATAACACATCTCCCATAAGAGATGTGGAATCATCAATCATAGAGGTGGTTAAAAAACACACTTATTAAGAGTTGAATTTATATTATACAAGTTTACAGAACATAATACTTGACACTCAGCTACCTATAATATAAATGAATTATGAATTATTATGAATTACCTCATCACCTCAGCAGTTAATATTAAAACAGAGTGTCTATGTATGGAAAACAGCTGGCTGGTCTGAGAGTTCTTTGACCTTGGCAAAGTTTTATAACTTACCTAACCAGGTCAATAATCATTGTACATTACTTTGTTCAGCTGTGTTAGTTTTAATTTGGGTGAATAACTATAAGATCAATTAATTAGTAATAAATAAGTATACATTAACTACCTTCACTATGGTCAAACTGTGATTAGGATACATTCCTACTTTCTCTAAGACATTGTATATTATTACATACTTATAAAATGAATAAGTACCTAACTACTCAGGTATTTTATGAATAGGTAGATCTCACCGGTATAATAATAAATACTAATTAAATTATAGTTACTATTCAATAATTGAATAGTTTGGTGGATTTAATATGTATGCAAATATAACTTACTTTCTAAACTTGAACATAGTTTGTTACAACCATTGTAGGTATTATGTTTGGGTTACCTTATTAAGATGAAATTAGCTAAAATCGCTCAAAACCTTATTACTTATTAATAAACGAATGTTTCGCCTTGTTATTAATAAATATAATAACTTGTTAGTAACCAACTCTGATGGAAAAACCCATTATGCAGTCTTGACTCTGAACAACTACACTGTAAATCAATTTATATTTCAGATCAACATGAAATAAAATTGAAAATTGGACTAACTTACCTAAGTGAAGTCCAATTGTAATTTTATGAATGTTGATCTGAAATATAAACACCCTCCCAACCCAGTATCAGCTGTAAGCCGATCCCAAGCATAATGGGTTAGTGCTCGTGAGCTGGTAGACCATCCGGGTTCAGCTCTAAATCAGTGACATTTGGGGTGTTGCCATATGCGGAACACAATATTATCATAGTAATCTTTTTTGTTTTAAAGATACTCTGAATAAAACCGCGATGCCATTGACTAGCGATAGGAATACTACACTGTAAATCAATTTATATTTCAGATCAACATTCATAAAATTACAATTGGACTTCACTTAGGTAAGTTAGTCTGTTGTGTATTTTACCTTCCCTGGTCTTCCTGGTATTCCGTTGTTGTGTTTGAAGTTTATTTCCAATTTTTACGAGATTAAATTATTATTATAAGATTAAAATTGAGGTGCAAAAAATGTCCGTTGCAATTTTTCTTAGAGGTCAAGTTCAAGGATGATTTGCTTGTTCCGGCCGGCTGTCAAACTCGAATTCTCAGATGACGTTGACATTACGCTGTCGCTGAGTGTTGCATGGCTTCTGGCCCAGACTGGCTAAATGGGCCGGAACATCTTCCCCCCTCTCGACGACCTTGGGTTTTCGAGGACATACTTTTCTAGCTGACTCTACATTGTAGAGTCACCCATAGGTAGAGGGCAAAGGTTGCTGATGGATCGGCGTACGACGCCTTTAGTGGTGAGGACATCCGCAACGCGCGAGACTCCGTCCGATCCTGGGTAAAGTTTGTGAATACGGCCCATTTTCCATTTGAGTGGCGGCAAGTTGGCTTCTTTGAGTATCACCAGATCTCCGTATTTGAGTTCTCCTTGCATGACACGCCACTTCGATCGCTGTTGCAGTTCGTTAAGGAACTCTTTGCGCCATCTTTCCCAGAAATGCTGTCGCATCTGCTCGATTTCCTGGTATCTCGATAAACGGCTTGTTTTGATGTCGAGCAGTGCAGGCGTAGGCAGTGATGTGAGGGGTCTACCGATCAGGAAATGCCCCGGTGTGAGGGGAAAGAGGTCGGTTGGATCGGACGATAGTGGAGTAAGGGGCCTCGAATTTAAAATTGATTCTATTTGCACAAATAGAGTTGAAAGTTCCTCATATGTGAGGTGATTATTGCCTAACATTCTGGTTAAATGGAATTTGGCGGATTTAACACCCGCTTCCCAAAGGCCTCCGAAGTGAGGCGTATACGCCGGCGAGAATTTAAAAGAGATGCCCTCGTCGGCGGCGAATGAAGAGATTGATTCATTGCATGTATTCAAAAAACGTATAAATTCACTGTTTGCACCTACGAAGTTGCGACCGTTATCGCAGTAAATTTCACTAGGTTTCCCTCTGCGAGCGATGAAACGTTTGAGACATAATATAAATACCTCGGAGCTCATGTCTGATGCAATCTCCAAATGTAGAGCGCGGGTTGAGAAGCAGACGAATAAGCAGAGGTAGCTCTTAATAATTTTGCATCCGCGTCCGATGCGATCACGGATAGGAAAAGGCCCTGCAAAGTCAACGCCTGAAACTTGAAAGGGTAAGTTGGGAGTCACTCTAGGTAGAGGTAAGTTGCCCATGATAGGACTTACAGTTTTGGCTTTTATGACTCTACATAATTTGCATGAATTGACTGTGCTTCTAGCTAGTCGTCTACCGGCTATTGGCCAGTAGATCTGCCTCACGTTTGTTAGAAGTGACTGCGGGCCACAATGTAAAAGTTTTCTGTGCTCATGATTGAATACTAACTTAGTGAAGTGGTGCTGTGAATTTAATAAAATAGGATGTTTTTTGCCATAAGATTCAGATGCTTGCTGAATACGGCCACCTACTCGTAGGATGCCGGTTTCATCTACGAAGGGTCTCAAAGAGAGAAGACCCGACTTGGCAGGTAAACACTTTTTGTTTAAAATTAAATTTATTTCAGATCCGAAGCATTCTGATTGATGTTGTTTGATTATCAAAACAAGAGAATTATTTAGCTCTTCAGTAGTTAAATGCCCAGTTAATTTGTCTGAATGTCGGACATTGTAGATAAATCTTAGAACGTAGGCTATGCTATTTTGTAATGTTACTAATTTAGAGTGTCTCTCAAAGTTCACTATGTCACCTGGGTGAGTGTGACCTTGATTTGTGGTGCACGTAGTAGCTTGAATGTATGAAGAGGTAGATGTAGAGTAATGTTTAGGACTTTTGTTATGTTTAATTTCTGGCAACTCTTTTGAATGCTTGATTTCATTTGGCCAATCTGACTCAGAATCGAGCAGAAACGACGGACCACGCCACCAGAAGGTAGCGTCTTTGATCAGCTTGGGGTCTAAGCCACGTGATGCTAGATCAGCAGGATTTTGAGTTCCGGGAACATGTCGCCAAGAACCTATAGATGTCAGCTGCTGAACTTCTGCGACCCGATTGGACACAAATGTTTTTAGGTCACGTGCATGTGATGACAACCAACCTAAGACGACAGTAGAGTCCGACCAGTAGTACACATTGTGTATGGAGAGTCTCAAAGCATTCAACACCTTGTGGGAAAGACGAGCCGCTAATACGGCTCCACATAACTCTAAGCGAGGAATGGTCTGTGGCTTTAAGGGCGCTACCTTAGTTTTAGCGCAAAGAAGATTAATTTCCACATGGCCTTGTTTGTCTATTGACCGAAGGTAGAGACATGCACCATAGGCTATTTCGGATGCATCACAAAAGGAGTGCATTTCGATGATCTCAGGTTCATTACTAAGAACATACCTGGGAATAAGTAGAGACGACAAATTAACTAAATTTTTCACAAAATCTAGCCAAGACCTTTCTATTTCATAAGATACAGGTTCATCCCAATCAAGATTTGAAGTCCACAATTTCTGAAGAAGAATTTTTGGTATGATTGTACATGGGCTCAATAAACCAAGAGGGTCGAATAGTTTAGCTGAATTCGACAAGATTGTTCGTTTCGTGGCTCTAGAAGGACTTTGGATGTTTGTAGGAAACATAAAGACGTCAGCGGCTGGATCCCATTTGAGGCCCAGTGCGCTAGATTGAGAATTCAAATCTAAACCCTTAGGATTTAAGGAATTTTGATTGTTAAGCACAATAGAAGGTGCGTTAGTGCGAAACTTACGTAAGGGTAAACCCGCAGATTCTAGGGTTCTAGTGACAGAGCTTATTATAGAGCTTAGCTCACTTTCCGAGTTACAGCCAGATAGAAAGTCATCTACGTAGAAGTCAGACTTGATTAGGGTAGCAATTTTTTCGTCAGGACATTCCTTGGCTAGTTGGAGAAGACATCGTGTACTGAGAAACGGCGCGGAAGCTGTTCCATAAGTCACAGTATTCAGTTCAAATGTTTTTATGGGAAGATCTTCTCTATCACGCCATAAAATCATCTGTAGAGAGCGCTGTTGCGGTTCAACTAATATCTGTCGATAAGCCTTTTCCACATCTGCTGAAACCACAAATCTATGTTGCCGAAACCTTAGTAAGATGGAAAACAAGTCATCCTGTACCCCTGGACCAACATATTGTATATCATTGAAAGAGACGCCGGATGTTGTAGCGGCGGACGCGTCAAAGACTACTCTCACCTTTGTAGTCTCACTACTCTCTCTTACGACGGCGTGGTGAGGTAGGTAACATCCCCTGGATGGCTTGTCGACTTCACTCATGTGTCCTAGGCTTTCATATTCATTCATGAATTTATTGTATTCTGACCGCAATGAAGGCGATTTTTTAAGTTTTCTCTCTACTTGAAGCAGTCGTTTCTCTGCAATATGATATGATTCACCTAAAACACTTGGTGAATCACGCAGAGGTATTTGCACACAAAATCTCCCATTGTTATCTCGATAAGTTGTTTTGCTAAATAGATTTTCACAATAATAATGCTCTTCTGATTTAGGAATATCAATAGGAATTTCCTCCAGCTCCCAAAATTTTGACAATTGCTTTTGAATGTCTTTACTAAAATTGCAAATAATGTGATTTGATTTGCTGCAAATTTTCCCCCCCATGGGGCCAGCCACTATCCATCCGAGTTGGGTTTCACGCAAGAATGGTTTGTTAGGACCTAATTTAATTTGAGAAGAACCTATAATATCCCAGAAGACATCGGCTCCTAGGAGCATATCAATGTCGGATGGGCAGAAGAAGGTTGGGTCTGCTAACTGAATATGGCTCGGAAGGCCTAACTCCTGCACTCGGATTTCAATTTGAGGCAACTTGTCCGTAATCAATGGAAGGACATAACAAGTGACAGATGCACTGAAGGAATTGTATGAAGAATTGATCACAAGATCGCAATGTTCTGTGATACTGATGACGGCATTACTTAGCCCTGAGACGCATCGTTTTTGTATTTTTGTTTGTTGAAAGCCGATTTTTGCTAATGCAGATTTGGTTATAAAAGAAGACTGGCTTCCACTGTCGAGTAGAGCCCTTAAACTGAAGACTTTGCCATTGTTTGTCACCTTGACCACAGCTGTAGAAAGAAGAGCCTGATCACAGGAGACAGCAGACATGCTGACTACACAAGAGGCATCCCCAGCCTCCTGGCGGCGGGGCACAAAAGAAGAAGAAGAAGCATGTTTCTCATTAGAAACTGTAGCCGTTGTAGTCAGTAGAGATGTAGCTTCATGACTTTCTTGTTGAGGAGGTGGTGGTGGCATGTTTGTTTGTAAAGATGATTGTCTATGTAATGTTGTGTTGTGTTTTTTGTGACAGATGCGGCAACCACCAAGCCTACACTGAGAAGATCTATGACCACCACGCAGACAATTGTTACATAGCTTCCATTCAAATACCTTAGATATACGATCATCAATCGGTAAAGATTTGAATTTTACACAATCATATAATTTGTGATTTTGTTTACAGGCCATACAATTGGTTTGATAAGTACCCTGAGAGCTGAGCGAAGTTTCAGGTGAAGACACAATGAAAGATTTTGATTTTATAAAATTATTTCTTTTATCATGTTTTGAATCAGGTTTTGATTTGGTTGCACGAACAGTTTCTAAAACAGTTGCTCTGTGACGAATAAACTCAAAAAATCCTTCTAATGAAACTGTTTCCATTTTGCTCCTATGTTCCTCCCAATCCCTAGCAGTTTCAGGATCTAACTTTTCAGTGGCCATGTAAATAATAATTGTATCCCAACTTGATGTTGGTTCACCTAATGAATTCAACGCACTTACATTTTTAGAGATTGAATCAACCATGTTCCGCAAGGCTTTATCCGATTCCTTGGTCATTGGCTCAAGGGAAAATAAGCATTTAATGTGTTCATTAATTAATACCCTCTTGTTGTCAAATCTATCGCACAAAAGAGACCAAGCAATGGGATAATTTATCGAAGTAACCGTGAGAGACGATACTACTGCCTTTGCAGTTCCTTCTAAATATGATTTTAAATAATGAAATTTGTTAACGTTGTCGATACTTTCATTATCATGAATAAGCGATGAATAAGTATCCCTAAACTCTAACCATTTTCCTGGTTCACCATCGAACGAAGGGACCTTGATAGTTGGCAGCTTTAGATGCTGATGATGATGATGAGAGCAGTGGGAAGCTTGTGAGGCTGATGATGATTCATTATTGATTTTAGAATCAAATGTTTGCAACATTTCTTGAGTGCGTGCAATGAGGCTATAAAACCTGTTTTCTACTTCTTCCCTCTCACTCATCTGATCATCATCAAGATCCAATGTTTCAATTTTAGATTGTAATTCATCAAAGCTATATGAAAGATCTTGTAGTTTACTAAGCCGCAACGTTAACTCATTATACTGACTTTTGCTCAATTTAACGTTCGACAAAGGCTTCACATACTTTTCAAATAACGTAATCCTTGTCTTTATACGCCCTCGCTGAGCGATAAGTTCCTTTAGATCGGTCATGGTAAGTGCAAACAATGAACTGGGAAATGAAAATTGTACACCAACAAGTAGATAACGGACAAATAAATTAGAGCAATGAATACAACCTCGTTCGCGCTGTACCACACAAACTCTTGGGCAGGAAGCGCGATTATATCGGCCGACGACTCGGAACACAGGTTAGCGGCACCGCTACCCGCAGTTGTCGGCACTCGTAAAGCTCGCAAACTCGCTTCTGAAATCGATCGTGTATGCTTTATTCAATGAAATAACTAGTAAGGGAAGGGTTTTCAATGAGGATAATTAAAGATAACTGAGCATAAAATGCTGAAAAGCAAAAAGTTTCAAATATTTTTTCAAGAAACGGTGGCGGGTAGGAATGCCACGCCACAAGATGCAAAGAAATCAAGGAAATTTGTGCAATAAATTGGGAAACGGAACGGGAATGGATGGGAATGGGGCTTACTTCCCTCGGATTCTTCTGTTTCTTCAACTGCAGAGTGATTTTCAGCCTCCCAGATGCCACTCGTTCGTTGTCCGTTTTCCGATCACGTCGGGGTCACCACTTTTTGTTGTGTATTTTACCTTCCCTGGTCTTCCTGGTATTCCGTTGTTGTGTTTGAAGTTTATTTCCAATTTTTACGAGATTAAATTATTATTATAAGATTAAAATTGAGGTGCAAAAAATGTCCGTTGCAATTTTTCTTAGAGGTCAAGTTCAAGGATGATTTGCTTGTTCCGGCCGGCTGTCAAACTCGAATTCTCAGATGACGTTGACATTACGCTGTCGCTGAGTGTTGCATGGCTTCTGGCCCAGACTGGCTAAATGGGCCGGAACATAGTCCAATTTTCAATTGTATTCAAAAAATTATACTTATATGGTTCCCTAAATATAATATTGTTTTGTGACTTTAAATTCGGATAGATATAAAATATAACTGAAAACTTTTAAATTACTTTTTTTTGGCAATAGAACGCAGTGTCCCTGTATTTAAACGCACTGATCGAGTGTGGTATAGTATACTGCGTTCAATCACTGGTATTGCCGATGTGGGCAGGAAATCAGCTCAGCTTTAAATGGACTGGGTGAGCCTTCGGACAGAAGGGCGAATGCCATAACTTCCTGGCAGACTGATGGTCGGCTAAGAAAGCGATGGCGGGACAAACTTAAAGCCTTCGAGAGTGTGGTGGGATATTTCAAAAGATAGAGATGGTTGGCGGAATTTAGGGAGACCTTTGCCCAGCGGTGGGACGATGCAGATTGACTAAGAAAATACTTTTTATGTACGGAATAAAACACCAACTTTAGTTGACGCGAAAATAAACTTTACAAAGTGTTCTTTAGTGATTCTTACAAAACAGTAGACTGGTAAAAAATGTGTAGAATATTCCGTGCAAAGGAAGCCGGTCTGAACATTACGAGGGCGCTATTTGCCGGCGAGCGCGACAAACGAGCTTACTGCCCACTTTGGAAATTTATCGTTTTCGGAAAACTGCATTCAAAACCTTTTTGCTATTTCAAGTAATTCAATTTTGTAAACACGGCAAATTGAACGCTCTATTTAGCTTTCAAATAAAACAAAAAACATCATATGGAATTTTTCCCTGTAGATAGTACCTAAACGGAATAAGGAACCGCACAAGTGCGAGTCAAACTCTATTGACTTGATTTTTTCCTTTACTTTTGTACTATATAATTTAAGGTGAACGGGGGTGTAGGGTACTACACATTTTGATTTCCTTGCGAGTGTCAAAATGTGGCATAAACGGCTGTTTATTTAATAAACAAGAATTTTTATTTTCAGAATTAGGTACCTGTTGATTATGAAATATTGATTATAGAGGGTCATAACATTAGGTATGATTACTTACAATTTAAATACTCATTTAGGCAACAGTACTCGTAGTAGCATTCCTCATTATTCCTAGTCGGACACTCTTGTCAGAGTGGTCGTGGTTATGAAGGTCGAGTCTGGACGGCGGCTGTTGCAATATTCCTCCATCGAGTTCTATTAGCAGCTTGACGAGAACATTCAGTCATAGAGGTTTGAGTGATAGATTTGATTAGATCTGACCATCGCGTGGGAGAGCGGCCTCGTGATTTTTTGCCCTCCATCTTGCCGTGCACTACCAGACGCTCCATTGAGTATTAGCAATCGCAATATCGTATATATTAAAACACAACTTCTCCCAAGGTCTGTGGAAACGAACGATACATCATCCCGTGGAACATTCCTTTTGAAGTAATCTCTAGCAGAAATTTAGTTTGTTCTGAGGCGCGAGCTTTCTCAATGTTATTCCGCTATTTACAAGGCAATCTACATAAATTTCTCAGTAACCCGCTCGGGAAACAACAGTGGTGGGAATTATAGCCGGACGTTGACTCTGGGTTTCACCAAACCATGTAAATATAACAGTAGAATATTCCCACGTAATAATATGTGTTGTACCAAGAGAGAACTGACCTTTTCGCGATAGTTACAGTACCAGAGTATCTACACCAAGATAAAGTAGTCTTTGGCCAACAAACTCTTTCCTTTTGCTAAATAGTTTAGTACCAAGCACTGCACTAGATATTTCATCACCATCATGAGGCTATAGCAGTCCACTGCTGGATATAGACCTCCCTTTATGAGCGTATTAGCACCCTGTCCTGAGCTCGACGCATCTAGCTTCGTTTCCAGCCAGCAGCCTTTTGCAAATTTTCTCTCCACCTGGCTGGAGAGACGTTTGCCGAGCCGCGGTCTCTAACATGCATATTATATTAAATAGATAAAGTAGAGCGTAAATGTAGATTTTTTTAACCCTTAGGGTACCTCACAAGTAGGTACATTGTCGGTACATATTATAAAATGAAATTGTACCCGTGCGACGCCGGCCGCCGCCGGGGCGAATCGCTAAATTTGAATATTTTTTATTTATTTGTTTTATTAAATAAAATACGATTCCGTAAAAGTAACGAAACATTCTGCCAAAGAACTACTTCCACCCGCTATGGGCAGCAAGTGCCCGGCTTTTGCCATTGTCAAGTAGCAACCCTAACTCGGAGGGGATGCTTGATAGCACCCACATTCATCTTTGGAAGACAGATGAGCTAATGCAGATCCCAAAAATACTTAATGTGTTTTTTATCGCCTCCCGTTCGAGGAGCTACTTGTTCTACTATTTTTTTGCAAGAAAACTGCCACCAGTGCTTTGATAATTTTATTATTGGATAACCAGCTAAATAAAATGTACATACTATTTTTTTTTCTTCTCCTCTGTCCAAATAAGTATTTGAGTACTGAGTTGCGTGAGTACCTACGTTTTATATTCGTTCAATTGGGAATCAGCTTGAATGAAAATTTAAATCACACAGTATTTAGCAAACTGCTGTAAGGCTATCTTAAAAAAATCTAACATATTCAATTCTCCATAGTACCTACAAAACTTTTCATATTCGCAAACGATAAAAATAAACATCGCGCTCTATTTGAACACGGGAAAGATGCGGAGAATAAGTTATTTTAAAGCCAGTAATAGGAACATTGGAGTGGCTCATGTACGGAACACTCGGTAAGAAATAGCAGACGATTGAGAGCGTTTATCCGTCGTCACCGGCTCATGGGGACGCTAGGGCTGTCACGACCTGTTTGATAGTTTTCTATTTTCAGATCAAATAGTGTAGTTTTGTGTGAAGTGTAAGGGGTTCCAACCCTTAAATTTGGAACCCAAGCCAACCTCACCTGCTCGGGTGCAATCTGCTAATTAACAAATGGGGCTCTGGCAACATAGTGCATAGTGACATAGCGCATAGCGATATAGCGCATAGCGACATAGCGCATAGCGACAGCGCATAGCGACATAGCGCAACCTAAAACCAGCACAGCTAAATCACGGGGGTAGAGAAGCTGTGCCCTGCGATCCCCAACCCGCATGCCCAGAGTGGGGCATATCCTCCCTTTATTAGGGGAGGTCTATGTCCAGTAGTGGACTGATATAGGCTGGTGGTGGTGTGGTTAAAATAACGTTGCCTAGAAAATAGCTTAAAAATAACAATAAAACCACCTACATTCATTTAATTAAACTAGCTAAACTATACGGGCTCAGCTTACTTTGCGATTAATAAGATTTTGTGTATTCACACAAAATAAACATAAATCCCGCACAAATTCATTTGTGGTATTTATTATTCAGGTGTATTTTTGTTTATTTAGTATGTATACAATATTATTTTACCTTCATTATTTGACCTGAAAATCATTACACGTAATAAGAACTACTACTTCAAAAAAAACGAGCAATTGTGTTTGGAGATTTCAATATCGATCTTCTTACAACAAATCGCAACACAAAACTATATAAAGATACGATCAGAGAATCGGGATATGAAATTATAAACAAAGTTAGCGAAAATTACTGCACACGCGAAAAAGCGACTACTAAGACAATTCTCGACCATGTATCTACAAACCTAAAGGATAAGAGTTTTCATATGGCTATTATGGATTCACCAATGTCCGACCACAAACAGATTTACGTAACAATGAAAAAATACAAACCTACACCTAAGAAACGAGTCCATTATGAATGCCTTGACTATGAAAAATTATACAATAACATTAAAAATGCGACCTACGACCTAACCAACCATGACTACAGTACCCTAGAGAACTTTATAAAACATGGGATTAACCAGAGCAAACTAATAAAAACTAAGATACAAAACTTGCCGAAGAATGACTGGATATGTAGGGATATAACTGACAAGATTAGAACCAGGAATGAAATTTGGTATAGACTAAAACAAAACCCAAACGATGAAAAGTTGAAGAATGAATACATATTGGAAAACAAAAGTACTGCAAACAAGATTCGGAACTCGAAGAACAAATTCTATTATGATGCATTTATAAAATACACAGACGATCCTAGAAAGATGTGGAATTTAATCAACACCCTATCTAATAACAAAATAAAAACGAGCTGTACTCTTCCAAAACTGATAACTGAACTTGGTCCTGTATGTGATGGAAACGACATATGTGAGACGTTCAATAAATACTTCTCTACGATAGGATTAACATTGGCTAAAAATATATCTGACAAACTCAAAATAAATTGTAATACACCCTCAAACACCCAACAAAACAATACTAATAATAAATTCAATTATTTTATACCTTGCACACAAGAAGAAATTTCGAAAATTATTTATTGTCTCGACCCAAACTGCAGTTCAGGATTAGATGGTATTACCACTAAAGCACTTAAGTGTATATGCAGCCTTATAATAGACCCTCTGACCAAATGCGTTAATAAATATCTAGCTGACGGAATTTTTCCCGATGCCTTAAAAATCGCGAAAGTCACCCCTATCTACAAAGCTGGTACCAAAACTGACCCCAGCAACTACCGGCCTATTTCAGTTCTGCCAGTAATCTCCAAAATCATAGAAACGGTAATTTTCTCACGTATTGATAAATATCTGACCTCCATTGATTTTCTATTCGAACGACAGTATGGCTTTCGATCACAATCGAACACTTTATCCGCTACAGCGGACCTCATCACTAAAATAAAGACCAAATTGACCAAAAAAACATAGCGATAGGGGTATTTATTGATTTAAAAAAAGCCTTTGATACGGTAAGCCACTCCATTTTACTCGAAAAACTTAACTTAATTGGGATTTCAGGAACTACATTAAAACTATTCGAATCCTACTTGACTAATAGAGTTCAGGTAGTTAAAATAGGAGAACATCTAAGTCAACAACACAGTATTGAAGTCGGGGTCCCTCAAGGATCCATACTTGGGCCGTTATTATTTCTTATCTACATAAACTCGATACACGAACTAAAGCTGAACGGTCACCTATCACTTTATGCAGACGACACATGCCTCTTCTACTTTGGGACTTCCATATCCGAGTTAATTGAGCAAGCTCAAGATGATCTTAATCAATTATCAGGCTGGTTTCAAAATAATCTTCTCACAATTAACACAACAAAGACCTGCTATGTCATCTTTAAATCTAAAAACAAAAAAATGCTTCCACATACTCCTCTTACAATTGACGGCCATATTATACTACAAAAAGAAGCAGAAAAATACTTAGGACTACGACTAGACAGCTCTTTAAATTGGAAAAAACAAATTGAACATACTAGATCAAAGCTTTCATCTTTATTAGGTTCACTACGTAATATAGTATATTGCCTTCCATACAGAGTCCGCCAAACAATATACAACTCCCTAGTAAAGCCGCATCTGCTTTACCTTATAGAGATCTGGGGTAGTGCACCCAAAACCACCATAAAAGACCTACAGACTGCACAAAACAAAGTTATTAAAATGTTATACAAATACAAGTATTTAACACCTACAATCAAAGTATACAGAGAAACACAAATCATGAATATAAAGCAACTTTACACATACTGCACTTGTATATTGATAAGAAAAATATTGAAGAAAAAAATACACTCGGACATAAAATTCATAAAAGTTCACCAGGTCCATAGTCGGAGTAGTCGTAGAAAGGATCACTTAATTCTTCCAAAAGTTAGAACTTCCCAAGGGAAGAGAACAATTGTTTTTGAAGGTGTACAGCTCTATAATAAATTGCCAAAAGAAGTGAAGAATGCAGAATCGTTTTGCATCTTTAAAAACAAACTAAAACTCATGTTCTAAATAGTCATGGTTTACTCAAATAATAACTAAGTACTTACGTACTTACCTAAAATACTGAATTGACTTACTCAAAATATTTACACTGTGGCATGCCAAGCGATCCAGCATTCTTTACTTGATAAATGTTGTTCTGCTAGAAAAGTGAACTATTTTGCGGGTAATCACAGACGAACCTCGTAACACATATTGTAAAACAACCCACATTTAGTATTTTAAAACTGTTCGAAGCACTAGACGTAACTTTAAATTAGTTTCTCATATTAAGTGAAATGTATATTTCTTTTTGAGAAAATAAACATCTTTAACCACAAGAACAAATTTTAGTGTTTTATGCGCCGCGTCGTCTATATAATTTTATGAGTGAGTGACGAATTGCGAAAGGCTGCTAGAGAAGAGGTAGAAGCTGGAAGCATCGAGCTCAGGACGCAATGGCGCTCATTAGAAGAGGCCTTTATTTTTATGGTATTTGACGATGGAACAAGCACATGGTCTACCTAACGTTAAGTGGTAACCATCACCTATCACAATGCATTGTGCTCTACGATACAACGCCCTGCGTCCATCAATTTGAGGCATTGAAGATGGTAAGCCTCTTGGGCCTGTAATTTCACCGGCACCCTTCAAAACGTAACACAGCACAGCTGCTTCATGGCAGAAATAGGCATGTCCAGTAGCTGGACTACTATATGCTGATGATGACGATTTTATTTGTTCATAATCACTACGCATCCAAGAGTGTTAGAACCGAGTTGCATTAACTACAAATACAATGTGTTGTGTCTTGGCACAGCCCTACTGTAGGTGAGAGAGGAAATTGTGCGGGTTCGATATATTGGCAGCGCGGCGTCACATCGCTAATGGCGTCACCGCGAGCTGGGACCGACTCGTGATCACTTGCAAGTGCCGAGTAATAATTCCACTGCTAAAACCAACTGATAACCCACATTGCAAAAGTTAACCGAAAACTAAGAACTAATCTTTACTGACTGGCTGAAAAACAAAGCACAGCCTAAACTATAAGCTTTGGAGACTACTAGTAATTTGGTGGGGTTTAGGGATACTGGGCAAGAATTAGCTGAAATTCAGCTCTTGAAGAAGTGCAGTTGGGAATAACTTATACGCAAACGAAGACACGAAGCACCCACTAATAGGCTACATATATTTTTCTGTAATTCTTCATAGTACCTACACAGAAAAAAATACAGAGTATGACAAACAATATGTGTAGAGGCGAGCTTCGTACGAGCCGATTCGGAGTTTTTAGGCCGCCCGAACAGACATGGCTTAACTACTGAAAAAGCCAGGACCAACATCATTATGTGCCTTCGGAAGTACGGAAGCATTCGAATATGAATGCGGCTAAACGGTCACCCATCCAAGTAGTGGCCGGGCGGAGTGATGCTTAACCAAGATGATCTGCACAGCTGCCTATTTTACAGGCTTTTTAGTCTAGTGTAGACAGCTGAAGCTTACATTATTTATTAAGGACCCATTACATGAAGACCCTATTGTAATTCTGAAACAATTTCCTGTTATGTTATTTTATCCCAATAAATTATGATTATGATTATGATCTGCTAAAAACACTCAAGAACGACACACCACGAGAGCTTCACTAAAAGCCCTATTACTCTGCCAAAGTATTAAGAGAAGCCTACTTTATTACCATAAGCCTCTGAGCTGTATAAGTATTACAACTTAACAAACTTTCAAATAGATAGTAAACTAAGTAATACCTTAATCGTTATGTAAATCTTTTTGGTGAATTTTGATGAAGTTAACTAAAGTTTTAGTCTGGGACGATTTTCAAGATTCAGTGCCTTCACAAAAATTGTTACTAAAATATTCGTCATTTAAAATAGTTGTAGCCGTGGGTTGTCTCAAGGTATTTTCATATGAGAATTACTAGAAAAATCCAATTATGTTTGGGATAGAAACGTGCATCACAATTTGAATTGTTGAGAGCTGTAAATATTTTTCAAATAAAACAAAACAAAGACATCATTAGTAGGTAAAAGATTTTAATTGAAATGCGAAGTAAAGCTAAAGAGAGAAATAGCACAAACTACAGCAGTTATCAGATTGTACAGCTTCTATTCATCGAATATAATTCAATATCTCTAGTCATTTGTATTCACTATCACGGAAAAGGATAACTGGAGCTGACAAGAAGTCGATAAAAAACTATCTGGCATTGTTACTGGCATAGTATAAAGTTATGAAATATTAGTATCGACTACACGGATTCTTCTAGAAACTTAACTTTGTACAAGTGGTAAAACATTATTTACTAAAATAGGTCATTATATATTAATATATATAATGACCCTGCTATGGCAGGATCTAGTGTTACTTTACTAAGCCACACCATCAATAAGCATTACCTAGATTCACAAGCAATAAAAAAAAAAAAAACCCATTACAATTTAAAATAATTTGGTAAAGGACAAAGAGGTTTTTATTTGGTATGTGAGTGAATCTGCGTTTGGAAAATAAGAATAAATTTTAGAATTAACTTAGAAATATAAATTGTTAAAGTTTAAAGTTGCGCTGCGGCATTTGTGTAGTCGATTAGGATGCAAACCGCAGGTGAAGGCCCGATAACCCCCACGTGGGTGGCGTACAAAGGGACCGGGCCGCGGGGGCCGTCGCTGCCACTGATGGCTGAGAGAGGATATCACGGCAGGGCCAACAGGACCCGTGCTTTTATTTGTTCCAATAACTAATTGAAAGAAAGTCGCAGATTGATTTTCATACTCGTATTTGCTGTTTTGTGATTACTATGAACACTGTTTAATTTAATAGCTTCCAAAATATCAGCATTTTGTATCGGCTCCACACGGTTTTGATGCGAAGTATCAATATAACATCATGATATACATTGCCTTGATTTGACACTCTTGAAAATAATAACAAGTAAAAAAAAGTAATATCGTTGCGAATGTGGTACAGGGTGCCTAGTGCGAGTTTTTTTACCAGCTCGATCGCGTTTGCGTTTACGCAAATTTGTATGGAAAGGAGTCAGTACCACGCGTCTCTCACTAGATGTCGCTACCACGATTCCATATAAATTTACGTAAACGTAAACTCGATCGAGCTGGTAAAAAATCGCACTAGGCACCTAGATCCTCATACTATGTGTGTGTCCTATCAGCTGTACTTTAAACGACCTGAAAACGCCATAGATGTGGCTAAATTCTGGGAACGTAAGCTATAACAGCCACCTCCCTAAGGAAAATATGTGAATGTATCATCGACACGTAAAAGAAGAAGACTCGAAAGTAAATCTTCTACCCATGCATAGCAAGTAATTCATAATTTTCCTTTAATTAATCAGTCAATTTAGTTCATTTAATCTTAGTCTGGCTTCAAGACAGAGAGAGTCTTGAGGAAGAAAGTCGAGGGACCATCATGGAATACAAATACACCCGTTTTTTAGCAGAAGTAGAATTCTTTGTGGAGGGCTCATCCGGGGGAGTACTGCCACCATGCCTGTTTCTCCCGTGAAGCAGCTGTGCTGTGTTTCGTTTTGAAGGGTGTCGACGGGATGTCGGTGAAATTACAGGCACACCTTCATGCCTCAAGTTGATGGACGTAGAGTGTTACATCGTAGGGTACGTTCGAAAGATCCGTGACCTACAAACCAATACTTTGTTACAGGTAATGGTTACCACTTTATTACAGGCCCCTGTGACCTGAAACATCACCTAGTAAAGTCAGGAGCCATGGACAGCGGCACCTGTCGCGGCTGCTTTCAAGCTGAAGAAACAGTGGAGCACGTCATCTTACACTGCACTGCCGCAAACGAAGCCACAACTAAATCCGGGTTACAAAAACTGCTTGATCAAGGCTCACAGACGCAGGCAGTATCGGGAATCCTAGAGCAATGTTGCCATCAACCCAGAGTCCTTCTCCGTTATTTTAAAGAGTTGGGCTGGCTGGGGTCAGGTTAGCAGGGGGGCAATGCACAATACACCCCAATACGGGACGTAAGTGCAGAACTTTTTCCCCCCACTACAAATTAGAATTAGAATTAGGTTACCACTTAACACGAGGTGGGTGTACTAGTTCTATCAATAGGTTTCATAAAAAAAAAAACATTGCAGATCATGCAAATATTCGTCTCGTAGCGGCAATCGATACTGTAATGTGATAGTCAAGCAATTTCTATGTTATACAACAAATTTCATTAAAATTGTATATTAACTAATGTTATAAATACAGTGAGGGTTTGTATGTCAGTAATTTTTATTCCCTTTCAACTCTGGAATCTGGAAATCTCCCTCTCAAGGTCTAGAACTACATAGAGGCTACTTTTTATCCTGGTACCACTCGAGTGAAACCGCAGGCGGAAGGCTAATACTTATATCAAGTGAAAATTGATCTTATTTATAGATATCTTATATATATATTAAGATATGTACTTCCAAGTGAAGGTCAGGTCGGCCGGTATCCACTAGGGCCTTTAAAGTAACTTTCCATGTTTCTTTGAGAACAAGCTTTCAATAAATATGCCATCAATCATGCCATCAGTCGAACTCCTCGCCGACACGAAACTCCACTTGACTTCATTTAGAGAACTTTGTTTTGGTAAATGTACCTGTTTGTAAGACAGGCTTGGATGCTGGCTGTAAGTACTGTAGGTTCCTTGCGCTGGTATCAGCACATTGAATCCATGCTCGACCACTCTATCACGGTATGTCAACATTACACACAACAAGTAAAGTTGTTGATTGTTGCGTGTATCGAATCAGGCTTGCTGAATGTCACGTGGAATGTGCATGCGTCTGTGCAACAACTTTGGAGTCCCTCCTACTAATATTACTAGCTTACCCCCGCGGTTTTGCTCACGTGGCAAGTTATACAAAGTAGCCTTTATGTTATTCCTGGTCAAAGACTCAGATATATGTACAAGTTTTCAGTTCAATCCGATCACTAGTTTTGACGTGAAAGAGATATTTCACATGTTCACATTTTACAAACTTTTGCCTTTTTATTATGATATACCAATAACGTGACGAAGCTGGTTGACTAAAAAAATACTCGTAGTGAGTAGGAGGATGTAAAAAAGATGTCACTGCATATTTTCAGAAAGAATTTGAACTGAATCATGAGTAACAGTAGGTACTGATCATAATGTGCTATTTTATTTCATGTTGATCTGAAATATAAATTGATTTACAGTGTAGTATTCCTATCGCTACTCAATGGCATCGCGGTTTTATTCAGAGTATCTTTAAAACAAAAAAGATTACTCGGATAATATTATGTTCCGCATATGGCAACACCCTAAATGTCACTTTTCTTTCGCGCTCTGTACGGCATCGTGTGAATTTTTGCAAAATTGTTGCAAATACTCTAAAAACCTTTAATATTATACATTAAAAGTGATAATAGGTTGTCGGAAGAAATGTCCAGTGATTAAAATTGTGTAAAAGTGATGGGAAATATGAAATTCATAACATTGTTTTCGTTGGAGTTGGAGCTGGTCTTTACCGGCTCAAAGGAACCCTCGTAGTCGAAGCTGAAGCATAAGCCGCTTTAGATCACGTCTACGGCTCGATGCTTCCCCCTTTTCGGACCCACCTTCGGATGCTCCAGGTAAATTTCCAATTATAACATTAGGTACTTATCACGTGTGTTTTTCCGAACTTACCCATCAAATCCACTTACCCGTGCCGGTACGAGACCTTTTAGCACGAAGATCAGACTTGGTAAAGAGATACCATAGCTCTGATTCGGAACTAGATACCCAAAAATACACACACCTTTTAGCATGAAAATCAGACTTGATACGAGATACCACAGCTCGGATTAGGCAAGAGATACCCAGAAATACTTACATAAATAAATCCACTGCCCGTGCTGGTACGAGATACCTTTTAGCATGAAGATCAGACTTGCTATGAGATATCACCACAGCTCTGATTCGGAACGAGATACATTTTGGCATGAAGATTAAACTTGGTACGAGATACCACAGCTCCAATTCGGAACGAGATACCCAGAAATACTTCTACAAATAAATCCACTGCCCGTGCCGGTACGAGATACCTTTTAGCACGAAGATCAGACTTGGTACGAGATACCACAGCTCTGATTCGGAACGAGATACATTTTGGCATGAAGATTAGACCTGGTACGAGATACCACAGCTCCAATTCGGTACGAGATACCCAGAAATACTTCTACAAATAAATCCACTGCCCGTGCCGGTACGAGATACCTTTTAGCACGAAGATCAGACTTGGTACGAGATACCACAGCTCTGATTTGGAACAAGATACATTTGGCATGAAGATTAGACCTGGTATGAGATACCACAGCTCCAATTCGGTACGAGATACCCAGAAATACTTCCACAAATAAATCCACTGCCTGTGCCGGTACGAGATACCTTTTTAGCACGAAGATCAGACTAGGTACGACCTCTGTTTCGGAACGAGATACCCAAAAATACAAACACCTTTTTGCATGAAAATCAGACATGGTACGAGATACCACAGCTTTGATTTAGTATGAGATATCCAACAATACGCATACAAGATACGATATTCATTATAAACCTACAAAATAGAATACGAGATGTTCTAACCGATCCGAACCTGTTCTAACCGATGTGATGTATAAAATAAACTAAAATTCAACCCGTCCTAGAATGCGGTTGATACTTTCAGATGTGGATAAGGAAGAAGTAACTAAGCTGGACGCCGTTGTAATGGTAACAACCTGAATACAAGGCTCTAAACAGGGGAGAAAACATATCTCAGGCAGACAATCAAGACATAGTGGCTGCCTTCCAAAATGCTTTAGGTGGAATATGTAAACCGCATTAAGCAAATAACAAAGTTTTGCAACCATAAATCTAAATGCATGGAATAAGTAGAAGACAGATATTGTATTATGGGGATATCAAAATATATTTATTGATACATAAGAAAAATCTCTTGAAGCAGTACAACTCTAGCTAGGGATGGCTGAAGGCAAATAATGACCTACTTAAATTAAGTGCAATGATGTTGACAAAGTGCAACTCGTAACAAAACTAACAGATGTTTTCTGAATGACATGAGCTTCCGAAAGGCTTCTGACCCCCACTTTAGACTAAAACTTCATCTCCTCAATTGGAAAAGCCAAACTAAATAAACATCTTTATGGCATTGACTTAAGCACAAAAATAAAGCAATAGAAGACCAATACGGTTTACCTCAAACACAAACCAGGCAGTACACCAGCGAGGTGGAATCACGAGGTGGATTCAGAACTTGTATCACACAGCCGCCGCCGCACCAGCGACGCACGCTACAGCCACAAGCGCTCCGAGAGAGTTGCACAATGTGGATCACAGCATGAATAGCCAGGTACAAACAGTCAATATTGCTCTAGGCCTGTTGACCCTGTGCCACAAAACTGGGTAAGCATATCCGATACCTTAAAGTACCTGCCCAAAAAGTTTAACCACATACCTGACATAGAGCTTGGTAATATGTGTCAGGCTATATCTAACTTATTAGAACTTAGCGCTGCACTGTTTGTGCTGTCATTGTATTGATCATTAGATTTCTCTAAGATATTTCTTAGATCAAAGCCTAATGGGAAGGTTAGATTTATACTTAATCTTAAACTCCATAAATTAGTGGCATTTTTAGATGAAAGATATTAGAACAGCTGTAAAATTTTATAATAAGATTTTATTTGCTCCATTCTTCTCAAAAGATTTTATTGTTTAGTTTCCATTGCCCAAAAACATAAGCTTTGATTTTGATAATCTGTATCAGTTCACAGACCTGGTCCATGACCTATGGCACTTGGCACTTATGGTACCTAGAGTGCTTTCACAAAGTTACTAAAACCTGTGGTCAGCATACTCCGGAAACAAGATTTTCTATCAACAATCTATATTGATGATAAGTAATTATTGGTAACTTATGTAGGCATAGACCTCATATATTATGATTATGCATAGCCAACTGGGATGCAACTCTCCATATATTTCAATGCTTGGGCTTGATTGTAAATTAAGAAAAAAGTATTTAAACACAAAGTACTCATTGGAAGTTCCTTGGAATTTTTATCAACTTTACCAAGAAAATCTGACTCCATCAAAGCCAAATAGTATAAATTTTTTATTTAATTTGTACACATTGTAAGTTAAAAGAATTTGCTAAATTACTTGGTAAGTTGGTACTTTAGTTGCTGTATACCCAGCTGTACCTTATTCTATGATACACACTAATAAATGGAAAGTAAAAAATATTTGACTTTATTACATCACCAATAAAACTATGGAGCCACAATGGAATTGCGGGATCTTTTTTATTTTATTTTATATGATGGTCTCATATAATTGATGACATATAAATATCATAGGTACATAATTAAACCTACAAATATTTTCAGATGTGATATTGGTTGGCTGGGGGTACACTGCAATGGTCAGAGTGTTGGCGGCCTATGGTCACATTCGGAATAAGAACTGCGTAATAAATAATAATTTAGCTGCTCTATTCGGATTAAAATACATTACAAAATCCATAGTCACTGCAACATCTTACTTAGAACTGACAGAACTACTGTCATTGGATGTAATATTAAAAGGATTCATTTCCCAGACGTAAATAATAATAGCCATTCTTGGTGTGAAAACTGAAAGATGCTTTATATACCCATAAAATTAAAAGATAATTTGTACGCAGATTTGGAATCTTGCAATACAATTATTGACATAGTGGGAAATAACAATGGGGTTTACCTTTTAGTTCAGGATTGACTTAGGCCTCCAAGTATTAATCTATTTGCATCTAGAATCATCAAGAGTGACAACTATGTCTCATGGAAAAGAGTATAACTAATGTATATTACATAGAATATTCTGACACTCAACTGGAGTAATCAAAAAGCTCATTTGGTATGCCTTTTCACCATGTTCTCTTATTTCAGAATGTATTATGAAAATAAAAACCAACAAAGCTAAAAACATCTTACCCTCTGTTCAGTCACCTTATCCTGAGAGCATCTCCTGCGGCAGGCATTCAGATGCTGAGGTTTGCTAGAAAGTTCACTGAATACATACATCATTCAATTTCTCACAGCGGAGAAGGTATTATCATACCCTGCCTTCTCATAGATGAGAAAGAAGACACAACAGAATTAAACAATTCATAAGAGGAGTGTTTAGACTTAAACCTGTTAAGCCCTATATCACTGAGCTTAGGATAGGAACCCATGTCTTGTATTGAATTATCTAGCCAAATTTACCAACCTGACTAGCCTTGGCGACTGCCCAGCGGGTACAAACCCTTACCTTTATTAAGCTTGATAACATAACAGTATCCAATTCTTTAAGATTCTTAAAATACTCAGCCAGCATACTTAAAGACTAAATCCATAACACATCTCCCATAAGAGATGTGGAATCATCAATCATAGAGGTGGTTAAAAAACACACTTATTAAGAGTTGAATTTATATTATACAAGTTTACAGAACATAATACTTGACACTCAGCTACCATAAATGAATTATGAATTATTATGAATTACCTCATCACCTCACCAGTTAATATTAAAACAGAGTGTCTATGTATGGAAAACAGCTGGCTGGTCTGAGAGTTCTTTGACCTTGGCAAAGTTTTATAACTTACCTAACCAGGTCAACAATCATTGTACATTACTTTGTTCAGCTTTGTTATTTTTAATTTGGGTGAATAACTATAAGATCAATTAATTAGTAATAAATAAGTATACCTTCACTATGGTCAAACTGTGATTAGGATACATTCCTACTTTCTCTAAGACATTGTATATTATTACATACTTATAAAATGAATAAGTACCTACCTACTTAGGTATTTTATGAAAAGGTAGATCTCACCGGTATAATAATAAATACTAATTAAATTATAGTTACTATTCAATAATTGAATAGTTTGGTGGATTTAATATTCATGCAAATATAACTTACTTTCTAAACTTGAACATAGTTTGTTACAACCATTGTAGGTATTATGTTTGGGTTACCTTATTAAGATGAAATTAGCTAAAATCACTCAAAACCTTATTACTTATTAATAAACGAATGTTTCACCTTGTTATTAATAAATATAATAACTTGTTAGTACCCAACTCTGATGGAAAAACCCATTATGCAGTCTTGACTCTGAACAACTACACTGTAAATCAATTTATATTTCAGATCAACATGAAATAAAATTGAAAATTGGACTAACTTACCTAAGTGAAGTCCAATTGTAATTTTATGAATGTTGATCTGAAATATAAACACCCTCCCAACCCAGTATCAGCTGTAAGCCGATCCCAAGCATAATGGGTTAGTGCTTGTGAGCAGGTAGACCATCCGGGTTCAGCTCTAAATCAGTGACATTTAGGGTGTTGCCATACGCGGAACACAATATTATCCGAGTAATCTTTTTTGTTTTAAAGATACTCTGAATAAAACCGCGATGCCATTGAGTAGCGATAGGAATACTACACTGTAAATCAATTTATATTTCAGATCAACATTCATAAAATTACAATTGGACTTCACTTAGGTAAGTTAGTCCAATTTTAAATTTTAACAAATACAAACTTAGGGCCTTACTTATAAAAATATGTCAAAAGATAAACGATGCTTAAACTATTGCCATCTCTTACCGTTGATAATTGACAAACAGTGACAGGGATAACTTTAAGCAATGGTTAAATTTAAGTAGCGTTCATAAGTAAGGGGGTTATTGTTTTGTTTGGGATTTAATTTTTAACTAGTCTTTTTCTTTAAAGTCGTCATGTGCGTCCGGTACTCAACAGACGTGCTGTCGATCCCATTAGAAAGTATCTAATATGTATTTAGTCCCACGGTTTTCCTCATTCACTATTCAATGAGCAAACTGTTTTTATTTTATTGTTGAGGCGCTTTGTTTTTTATGATTTACAATTTCTGCAAATTAGAACTTAAATCCGAGTCTTCGTGTTGGTTTTCCTCAGAAATGGGGAACGCAATCAACGATAGTGAAGGAGGCAAGACCGACTAATAATATCAAACGTCTTCTGTGGCTCTGTACGTGAGAAGCAAAAGGTTGTGGTTTCGATTCTCGCCACGAGACAAATATTTCTGAAAATATGTGTCTTGGTTCTGGGTATTATTTATGTTTAGTATGTAAGTAGGTAACCAAAGGACTGATACATTTGGTTCTAATAACACAAGCTCGAGCTAGAAGATGCTGTGCGTCCCACATTACTGTGATTGGCCAAAGGAGTTTTTATCAGTAATCTGTGCCTGATTATTTCAACTCAAATACAATTAATGATTAAAAGTGCGCATTCCCTTGTACGTCAGCATTATTAGTAATTCTATTAAACAACCATCGAGATATAGAAATAACGAACTTGTGAAGGAAGCAAGCCAGCCTAACAAAATACAAAAATACAAAATACAAAAAAGTTTACGTAAGACTTCTGCCTGTTGTGGTAGAGTGAGCTGTGTTACAGGATGACAGATTCTTCCCAAACTAGATACAAGGATGCTTACAAACAACTACTGAATAATTATAGACCAGTTACTCTTATACCAGTACTGTCTAAGATATTTGAAAAAATTATGTTGACAAGACTTCAAACATTTGTGACTAATCACAATATTTTGGTATCTGAACAATTCGGGTTTAGAAAAAATAGCACTACCTCATTGGCTTGTTTTAATGTAGTCAAACTGGTTATGGAAGCTTTAAATGATAAAGTTCCAGTAGTTGCACTCTTTCTAGACATGTCTAAAGCCTTCGACTTTGTTGACCATAAACTATTGCTGTATAAGCTTGACAAGTATGGTATTAGGGGTAACGCAAATGAATGGCTACAGAGCTATCTAAAAAATCGTCAACAATGCGTCGAGTTATCTAAAATCATGAATGGTAAAAAAACTACAGTGCGATCGGTCTTCAATTATAACAAATTTGGAGTACCACAAGGTAGTGTATTAGGCCCATTTTTATTTCTAATGTATATAAACGACTTACCAAACATTACTAGACATAAAACGATATTATTTGCTGACGATACCACCATCATTATAAGGGGAGAAAACAAAGTGACGTTCGAAAGAGAAATTAATGATACACTATACAATACAATAAAATGGTTAAATATTAATAATTTACAAATCAATTTAAATAAGACTAATATCATACAATTTAGATCGGATAAACATAAAAAAGCGAACATTGCTATTAAATATAATAATACTCCAATTGAAGAAGTTGAAACAGCTAAATTCTTAGGGATCTGGCTTGATCAGTACTTCGATTGGAAGACTCATGTAAAATTTATCTGTGATAAGCTAAATAGATTTGTGTACGCAATTAAAAGCCTTAGGCTTCGTGTATCTACCGAAGCTGCGCTCAAGGCATATCACGGATATGTATCGTCGGCATTAGCTTACGGACTTATACTATGGGGAAACTCAACCGATACAGAAAAAGCCTTCATAATACAGAAAAAATGCGTACGGGCTATCTGTGGTGCATGGACTATGGATTCCTGCAAACCGTTGTTTAAAAAGTATAAAATTCTTCCACTAGCTTGCATGTACATAAATGATTTATGCTTGTTTGTGAAACAGTATCCTCGGTATTTCAGTAAAAAGGCAGATGTGTTAAATAGGCAAACAAGGCACAAAGAGAAACTTTATATCCCTTGTTGCCGACTGAATATTGCAAAAAAAAGTGCCTATTATCACGCCATTACAATTTTTAATAAATTACCAGATGATTTAAAAAGCCTACCTGTAAATATTTTTAAATTGAGATTAAGAAAATGGTTATTAGATAAATGTTTTTATGAAATTAAGGAATATATGGATTACAAATTTTGACATTTTGACTATCTATCACATATAATTATTTTTGACATTCATTTATTTAAACTACTTATTTGACATTTGTTTATCTTTTTTGTATATTTGCATGCCTTAATGAGGCAAAATGTATAGGATACTTTACTTTTATTTGACATTATGCTAAGACCTATTGTACCTACATTTAAAGCAAATGAATAAATGAAATGAAATGAAACAAAAAATACTTACTATCAATAACAAATATGCATCACTGGTCTGCTCTTGTGACATTCAGTGGTCTAACAAATATTAAATGTACATATAGGTCCTTTCCCCATCACCCTTCACAGAGGGAGAGTCAGGTACCTTCAAAACATCCAAACATAACTGGGAGGCAACTGTAATGTTGTTTATTTTACGGCATTCGTAAAATACAGCAATGAATGTGCGCGTGATGGATAGCCAATAACTTATACTGTAAATAAGGAAACATTGCGGATTCGGCTCAATATTAGGGAACCGCATCAAATTATTTGAAAATGTAATTTGACTTCTGTCTACATCATAAGCACTCTGGTGACGTAGTGGTACTCTATTTAGTAGTAGTCTAGTAGTAGTAGAGTTCTTTGTGGAGGGAGGGCTCGTCCGGGTGCGTACTGCCACCATGCCTATTTCTGCCGTGCAGCTGTTCTGTGTTTCGGTTTGAAGGGTGTGGGTGCTGGCGAAATTACAGGCACAAAAAGCTTATCATCATCATGTCAAGTTTAAGGACACAGAACGTTGAATTTTGATGTAATGCTTTGTGATAGGTAATGGTTACCAATTGACATCTGGTGAGCCATGTGTTTGTTTCATATTATATTTTGACGACCTCTGTGGCGCAGTGGGCGAAGGTCCGCCTGTGACGCAGAAGGTTGCGGGTTCGATTTCCGCTACGGGACAAATGTTTGCATGTTCTGCAGATATTTGTCTGGGGTCTGGGTGTTTTCTATGTATGATATATGTCTGTATTTACAAAAAAATGTATATATGTAGTATATCAATCATGTTGTTCCCATAACACAAGCCCTGCTTAGTTTGGGGCTACATGAGGCTGTGTGATAACGGCCAGGATTATTTATTTTATTATATATTCAAGTAGCTTAAATAATTTACTAATTACACCATCGTTAGGGATAGATCCCGAATGTCCAAAATAATAGCAAAGTAGCAATCAAATATCTGCTCCATAATGTGGTCCTTCTGGTTTCTATAATTTATTAGATTACCAAGATTCAAGATTCAGGTATTCAAATGTTCATTTGTCTTATAGCTATGATAGTACATGTATTCAGCCTGCATGCAGGTATGCATCTCTAAGTAGATGCTCTGATCTCAGTTTTATTTTCGAAGTAAAAATATGCTTATCGCAACTGAGCTTAGCACGGTAGCACTATTGAAAACCGGCGTTGCAGTTGAGTCAGCTCTCAGCGAATGCTGCATGGACGCCACCTATGTAGGATGTCCCTGGTTCTCTTATTAGATTTAACCACTTACTTTTTGTTTATTTTTGAATAAATATAAATATATGATGTAAATGGAATAAGGAAAATACTTAAAATTAAGACGAAGTGTAGGGAGACACCTCAGATGGACCGACGATATCGTCAAGATTGCAGGTAATTGATGGATGGAGAAGGCTCAGGATCGTCCTTCGTGGAATTCCTTGAAAGAGAACTATGCTCAGCAGTGGACTTCTATAGGTATTTGTTGGTGATGATGATGATCATCATAAAATACTTAAAACCTAGGTAGGTAACTCCTTAGTATCGCTCATACGTGCCAGTCCCTAATAAGTTTTCACAAAATACGCCTCTATTATCAACGCGCCTCTAGTCGTCGATAAAAAACCGCTTTGTAGGCCTACTATAGAATTTTTATTTGATAACTAGCGGACCTGACAGACGTTGTCTTGTCTACTTGAGTTTATACAATCCAATACCATAAAAAAAAAAACCAATTTCTCGTTCCTTATAATTCGAACTAACATACTAACATTAAAAAATTCTATATCAACGAACATCATCTAATTTTTTAGTTAATATTAATAGGTTATGCAATATAAATATGTATTTCTATTTGTGTAATATTGCTCCGAAAGTTTTAATGATCACAACATTTACATACAGATTTTACCGAAGCACAGCAAATTAGATAAATAGTTTGCACCATTTGCAAATAGCTGAGCACTAAGCGGAGCGCGTTTTCCAACTCAAATGAGACTGTGCTTTAGACAATATCCAATTTTCGTTAGATTTTCTAGTCTCGAAATACCTGTACAAATGTTCAAAAACACTGCTGCTGGAATGTAAAACTCCTTGTTACAGTGGCTTAGAGTACGTTTTGCACTGCTCCAACATTGTTGCAGGTACAAGAGGATGGGTTTTTGCCTGCAGTTTGCAAACTCCGCGTGTTTCAAACATCGCTTTTAACTTTTTCAGACATTGTTTGAGTTCTATGAGATTGTTTGAGATCTCAAAGGTTTGCGTAGCATTGGAAAACGCTCTGTGTATTCAATTTTGTGTAAACCCACACCTAACGTTTTCTAGATGTGCTTATATCTCCAATTTAAAGCAAATCAAAGCTTATGTTACAAATTCCATTATGAAATAAAATACAGATTTTTTTGAATTCACCAGAGAAAGTCCGTTTAATTTACATAGATATTTTGTCTTGTAAAATATCTTGTAATAGTTTTCCGAAAAGTGACGCCTGAGTTTGAGTTAATTAAATAAAATAATGTTATTTTGAGAAACTTTTAAAATATTAAACCTTAGTTTAAATAGATTTATGATAAACACAATAAATAGAGCAAAATTAAATTTGAAAAGCATTTATCATTCAAACAAATCAAAGTAAGAGATTGATAAAGTTGCCGTCGTCTGCGAAAGCCTCTATAATGAAAAAGATCCAAACTCTTTGTAGTCCATAAAAGTTTATTTGCAATCTCCACTTTGAAATACGGCTTCTACAACTCGTAGTCGTATAGATAAGTATACAACCAGTAGGTCCCCGCTTAGATATAGTGGTCTTGGCCAAGAAGAACCGTAAATAAATTATTAAGTTCTAAACAGAGACAGATAATATTTTCTGTCCCTGGTTCTAAATTATTTTCTTATTTATTATTATTCATAAATTTCTTCAATAAAGTAGGAATGGCATTAACCTTGCACACTCAATACCAACAGAAGCTGTAAGTTACCATCCCCCAGCCAAGCTTGCTGAGCAAGGGATTATACTCAAAATAGGAAGATGTTTTCTTCATGCAATGTATAGTCCCTTGCATCGACTTTGATGACGGCGACATTACAAGTTATTTTTTACGTGGGCCCTAATATGACTGATTAGACCAAATTTGGTTTTAAATACCCTATCATATGAATTTTAATACAGTGGGCCTGCAGAATGGTTGGTTTATGAATGAATGAATGAATGATTAGAATTAATTAATGATTTAAATTGCCTTTAAGTGGTACATTTAGTACTTACAGCTAGCTTCACAATAGTATTAATACTCGTAATAAATACATGCAAAAATCGTACCTTTTGTAGACTCTGTCCCCAGCACTAGGTCAAAAATGCCTGTTTAGCGGGGTATATGTATAGGAGAGCTTAGGTGTGTCTTTAGGTGCTTGGCGTTTTGTGTCGAAATGACTATTTTTTTACGTTTGAACTTCTCATACAGTGTGGATACTTACTCATAATACGAACCAGGCTAAGAATGGAACAGGACTAAGAATTATGGCAAAACCGACAATTTTTTTTAGAGTTTAGTGTGGATAATTTGGGGGGTTGTTATCGTATTTACTGTGTATTATGCTACCGCTACTGTGCCAGTCGCTGAAGAGGCTGTCTAGACGAGGGAACAGTAAGGGCACAGATACAGGGGAGCCAAGTACACTTGCATAGTTATTTGTGTAAAAAGGTTTAGCTCCCCACCTAAGCTAAATACAAACATTCATAGGATGTATGGGGCGGGGCGCCTTTATGTGACTAATAATTTTAGAAAAGGTCTGGCAAAAAAAAACGTTTTAAAAACTCAGGATTAATTAAATAATTTCTAAATTTAAAAGCTTTGTCAGGTTTTGTATGAATCCAACTGGCCGTTATAATGTCAATCAATTTAATGGCAAATTCTGACCCACGACAAACATTTGCAGAAAACAAACATTTATCCCGCGGCGGGAATCGAACCCGCAACCTGCTGCATCTTCCTGTCAATAGCAAAATACTTGTTGCTGACCTTTTTTTGATTGGAAAATGCTACACACACTAAGTCTTTTTGTCAGAGGAGAACTGGCTCTATCAGGGTCACCACACATCTACCATTCGTCATGAGACGAATCGTTTGACAGCGCACTGGACTAGACAGTCACGGGTTCCCGGTTGGATAGTCCTACTATATCCATAACACAAATACTTATATTTTTATACAATTATATATTTCCAGTAAATGTTTATAAACTGTTAGTGTGTTAATATAAAAATAAAAATGGAAGGCAAATGTTTTTTTGAAATTCTCTCTGAGGTTCTGTCGTGGTTCTGTCGTGGTTCTGTCGTGCCTGCCTAAATTAAGCCTTCTGTTTCTCCTTTCAAGAGACGAAAGTTATCCTGGCATATTAAGAACGACCTCTGCTAACAGACAAATCCTGCTAGCCTCCTTCGAACAGAAAAATATGGTTGAATTGGCCTAGAGTATTTCCAAATTCCAATTCTAAAGCTAGGGATACACATGCCCGCAGCTTGCACAATACCATACCAGCTCCTGTCGTGCACGTGTCGTTGCACGTGCCAGCTACTGTCATGTGTATACGCTAACTGGCATGCATATAGCTTGCACAACATTTGATTTACTTGCATGCCCGTTGAGGGAGGGTTCGCGGGGGGTTGCCAAACTTGCACGTCTGAACAGACGCGACAGCTACGGGCATACCAGTAGCTGACTCGTTGTTGACATAGGTGCACGGTTTTTTTTTCGCGCAAGAATAGGTACGAGTGACTCTCACGAACCATCCTATGTATACGCGATGGCAAATACTGGCATGCAAGGGTACAACTTGCATGCCAGTATTACTTGTAAATGTATTCGCAGTGTACCAGTAACTCGTACATGCCCGTAACTTTTATGCCAGCTACTTTCCTGATTTACTGGCATGTGTATCCCCGGCTTAATTTCGACAACTCCCAAGGTTAACTGTAATTGATATTTGTTTTCTTTCCAGTCTAGGAATCCTTCGAGTATTTTGGAATGAATATTTAAAAATAGGAAAGAATTGTTACTTTTTGTGACCATTTCACATTTTTGTACAAAATTGTCTGCTATAGCGTGGGCAGATATTTATTTTTAAGGCATCGCCTTAGGTAAAGAGAAGTCTCTTTCACTTTGATCCGAGTCTCATTCCGCGCCAATTCACGTAAAAATAATTTATTTTTTTGTCTTTTTATTAAAATTTATAAGTGATATTGTTGAGCCAAGCATAACCAAAATATTGAGCTGTTTTGTTCCAAGATGTTATATCGTAGACTTGTATGAATTCATGAATTGTAAGTGTAGTAAATTGAAATTAAAATTTAAATGCACAATTTACCAATGCATATTTCTCGTACTTTCCTCGATTTTTGTTCAAATTACATTATGTTGTTATAAGACCGACATTGAATGAATTGTAAATACCCGTTGTTAGAATAAAGGGCAATAATAGTTATTTGTCATACAAGAGTGCAAAGTTGCTTTTTAACTGCGTGCTCAATTTGGGTGACCGAGCAAGCGAAGGATTCTAAAATCGTTAGCGAGGCAATCAAAATAGCACGAGGTGAAAAATCTTTGCACTCGAGTGCAACACGTAACTTTTCATCCCACCTCAGCAAGGAAATGACTAAATGCAAAAAAATATATTTACAATAATAAGATACTTTTATTGGCTCCTTTAGCAAGTCACCACGTGTTAAGCATATTGTACTGTTTCAAATACTACTCGCGTGATTGTTGAGGGAGAAAGCTCATTTTAAGTTTATCACTTGTTTTCAAGTTTCTTGTTTTTAACCTAAGGTTTTAACAATAAGACGTGTAAATAAATATTTTGTAAACACCTGTAATGTCACACTGTCTAATAATATTTGTTATAGATTTTACTGTTCTGTAATGTGTATTTTCGTTGGTGTTTCTACAATAGATCAATAAATAAAAGAAAATGACGCGCAGAAAGCAATTTAAAAAAATTACACCCTAAAGTTTCTGACTCGGAGTTTTAAACAAATTAAAAACGTTGTATGATAAATTCGGTACCGTGGAGGTAGAAGTAAATAGGTTTAATGATGTTTTGAATTCACAAACTTAATGCACACGATGTTCTAAATTCAAGTTACCTTATCATCTAGCGAATAAAAACGGCTTTTGCACTCAGATATCGAAGAGCAAAAATACTCTTTCCAAGATGGAGGGATGAAAAATAAAATAATAAATACTTTTTATTATTTTATTTATAGTTATAGGTTTAAAAAAGAACTATGGCCATGTTCCCCACTTGTTCCCTGTAACAATAGTCTATGAGAGCAGATTTATTTTCAGCCTTTAATTTGAAAATTTTGTGGAACACTAAAGGGGAAACAAGACACAATACCTATTTGTATAAACATAAGGTACAGATTTTGTAGCGAGCACTCCATTAGCACTCCTTGGTAAAAGCTACTTGACTTAGACACAATCGTTCTTGAATACGGGTCACCAAAGAGAAATGTGTCAAATGGCCATTAGATTTCTAGAATTAGGTAACAATTTCCCATAGATTTATCATCTCTCAATCTCCCCTTAGTTGTCTACACAAAAATCTATAAAAGTAGATAACTATTCTAAGCAATTTATCTCAAAGATTTCTGATAAGGTTTGCTGATAAACAAAACGATACAATCTTCAAAACCTCATAACAAGCGTCGTCCGTAATAGGGTGTCCAACATGAGGTCTTTTGCGAGACGAAGATAAAATAAAGTAGTTTAGCACAGAGTACGACCGGGGAAATGGCGGGAAACTCAGTTGCCGGCGTGAAGGCGGTCAGCGGGTTACACGGTTGCACACGGCCAGGCACGGCCGGTGACTTTTGTTGACATTTTAGGAAAAATAGTTTAAACGCCGCGCCGGATATTGTGGGGAGAACCTCTGAATTTCAGTTCATTCCGAATCACAACCCTCATCAATTTTTGACTTATTGAATCGAAAATGTGTGTGATTTGAAGAAATAAGTTATTCCTTTTCTGAATATGAGGAATACGAGGATGAGAATGTAGAAGTAATAAACTCAGTATACTCTATAGAGTGGGACGTTTTCAAAGTCAAAACTATGTTATATTAATTTCGTGGAAAATATTAAATTTTGTTATACTTTAAAATAAAGTCTATAGCCATACTACAGAATAATACAGATACAAAATTTCTTTGATGTTGTTTTCAGCGCATGCTTTTTATCCATTAATTTAATTAAAGGTTTCAGTTCAAGTAGGTTCTCTGTAAACTGTAAATGAAACTAAATAACTTCAAAAGCAGAGGTCAGACAATACCGCTAACGACAGCTTTATCTTACGAGACCCAAATATAAAGTATTCCATTTCAAAGACTATTTTATTTTAATACGTTAAAGAAAAAAAGGTTTACCAAATTACTCTTTGAGGTAGGGTGGCTGCACATTTACTTTTAATGTCATGCACCAGACGCTGTCATTGTGATGTTACAAATACTGGGGTATTTATTCAGAAAGGGGTGTAAGTCTCCGTCTTTCGTCTCCTCATCTCGACTCAAATCAACAGGGTATCACCCTAGTAACAAACGGTGCTCTGGTGGCTGGCTGATTGCAGCATAGCAGCCTGCGGGTCCTGTTAAATTCCTTAACTGCTTTCGGGCAGCAGCATTAATGGTTAAAGGTTTGCCCTGAGATCTCAACCCTCAAGCTCAGCGGTGGGAGTATTGGCATAACTCACTTCTTATTAGGGGAGGTCTATTTCCAACAGGGAACAGATATAAATGAGGCTGGTGCTGTTTTTGTATCTTCTTCATCTAATAGCTAATAGCTAATTGAAGCATACTGAAGGCTTAAACAGAAATATTTAAAAGTTTTTTTTTTTGGTCAAATCAAAAGGAATTTTGAAATATTAAAGATAGTAAATTAAAATTCAACGTAAACTTTTCGTGTAATAGTTAGATGGATGGTTATTTTTATTCCCCTTTTGCGAATACTATGAAAGATTAAAATTCAACGTAAACTTTTCGTGTAATAGTTAGATGGATGGTTATTTTTATTCCCCTTTTGCGAATACTATGAAAGCTGTTATCGCGTTCACACCAACAATAGTGTTTTGTCCGCGGCCTAATCAGCCGCGACCATCGGCATCTCGGGACTTTACTTACTTCGAGTTGGAAACCCTCGCGGCCAGCGTCTGTGTCGCCTCTAATAATTGGGATCCAAGGTAATTTGAACTTTAATATATCGAACTTAGAATACAATTATTAACAAAAATCTATGGTAACAATTTGTTTTTTATAAATTGTGAAAACCTTTATTTTTTATGTTATATCAAGTATCTTGAGAAATAATTGTACTATTTTTCGTAAGAGATGTGTATTAATAAGTTAAATAATAAATAATAAAACAGCTCAGGAGGACATCTCACATATTGTCAACTAATCCCAAACTAGACAGAGCCTGTGCAATGGGTACTAGAGACTGATGAAGATACATATACACATAAAAAAACACCCAGAAACAACTCCGTGTTAACTACACAAATGTTAGTCCTGAGCGGGAATTGAACCCGTAATCAGAAAGCAGAGCTACTATTAATCGAGCTGCATAGCACAGCCTCATGGCCTGTCAGTAGTTACTGGTATAAATCTTGTTACATGTTCGTGGACCCTAGATGGAGTTTGAACGTTATGTTTGTATTCATTCAATTAATTTTAGTTTCAAGAAGATAAAAATGTACGTTACAAGATCTAAACATTGTCTATGAGACGATGACGTCACCAGTGGAACTTCTGTTCGTTTGTATTGTTAATGTATCTGTGGTGGAGTACTTTGCCTTTGTGTGTGTATCTAAATAATTCAATGTCGCAGCTCTCATCTCTCGTCGCTTTGTGCTTTGCGGCCATTGAGACGATTGCGTCTTCAGTATTTTACAAGAGTTTCTGATCTGAGAAATGAAATTTTTTTTTTATTATTTTGCCATTATCTTGGTAAGATAAGATCCAATCCGAACGATGGAAATGACATCGTTATTGCTTTCGTCTCGAACGAAAGTCAATATGGATTCTAAATTGATTCTTGTGATATCAATAAAATCAGTTTTATAGAAATGTATTCAGTATTCAGAATGTAAATGTATTCAGTAGTAGAAGCCCAAAAAGTTTTGTTTTATACAACATTTTTGGAAAGATCTTAAACCAAAATGGACGAACACTCGCGGTCTGAAAATGTTTACCACCTTGTTTACCTCACGGTTGGTAATTGCATGCACAAATCTAAGCCACTAGGTCGATGATATTATGTGATTTGATTAGGCATAGAGCATAGAGCATTGATTAGGCATAGAGCATAGATGAATCAATAGAGATTCGCCCAAGCGAGATCGAACTTGTTACTAAAAATTTAAAAAGGAAGAAATAATCAAGTAGAAATCGTAAATAATTGTCTTTATTTTTTTAAGAAAACTTTAACATTGTTTTAATAACTAGTATAGCCTCCATCAGCAGCTATGACGGCACGAAGTCTATCTCGCATAGATGCGACAAGGCGAGCGCATAAATCAGTCCCCCTGATGTCATCCCAAACCCGTGCACAATGTGATCTAAGAGCTTCAGCGTTTCTTTCGTTCTGACAGTCCTAGCGTTGAACCATAATGCCCCACAGATTTTCAATCGGGTTCATATCTGCTGGCCGAGCAGGCCATTGAATGAGACAAATGTCACGGTGCAAGTTCAACCACGCCATAGTAGCCTGGGCCGTGTGTATAGGTGCATTATCCTGAACGTAATCAATTTGTGGGAATTCTGCTGCAGGATACACAACGCGCACAGTAGGCAGCATCACTTCTTCCAAAAGCGACACATAATTATTCGCAGTAGCTCTTTTTTCTAACGACGTCAGTTCTCCGACGTCGTCGTGGCTCATCTACCCCCATAAGTTAACTGTTATGCGACCAGATTCATTTTGAGGCACGATATGAGCTTCATCATACCGAGTTCGATTATAACACCATAAACTCAATCTTCCGATTTGACTGGATTTAAAAGTTATTTCGTCGGTAAATATAACATTCGACCAATCAAAATCAAGATATTCTCTCGCAAAATTTAGTCGGGCAATTTTCCTGGAAAATTAATATTTCAGCCCTTTGTTGCAAGGATAAACTTGCCATGATTTTTCAATCAATTTCTATTATTTCAATCCTAGTATTTTTGATAAATGTCACTGTAAAAAATGCAAATATGACCACTTTTAAATAAAGAAAAGAGTTTCATCATCAAAACGTCATTAATACTCTTTTTGTTAGAATCGATGCTACAACTATTAAAAAGTAATATGTACCTAGATATAGCATTTTAGACTTTACTGCGCACAGTGTGCTAAAGAACCTAATTTGAAAACTGATAAACATTTTCAGACCGCGAGTGAACATCAAATGTTTGACAAGTAGGTAGCGTAGCGTTTAATTTTTCCATGAAGTAGGTTACCAGTTACAGTTACAACATTGGAAAATAAAATAATGGTTTTTACTATTTTCCTCGCAATTTTTCTATATTTTCTCCCCTTTGAACCTTCCCTGGAGATTCACATATATTTCAAAACCAAAATTATCCAAATCAGTTCAGCTGTTCTCGAGTTTTAGCGAGACTAACGAACAGCAATTCATTTTTAACAATAGGGTATAACACCCAAAGTGTTTTCTATAAATCCTAGAGGGTTCAATTAAAAATTCATATTGCATTTTTACGAATAGAAATCAACATTTCTCGTTTATTTTTTTACAATATCTATCATTAATACGTACGTATATTTTATTTTGTTCTTACATGGTGTAAAATACCTTATTGTACTTGTTTTATGCTTTAACTTGTTTATGTTGGGGTCCTGAAACTAACAATCAATAGCACATTACCTATACCTACTGTAAATCAGTATTACAATTCAACAGTGTGGTAGCCCCCGGGGCTCATTATCGCGAGTCCACAATTAGCGGCTCACGGCTCACGCCCATTAGCCGTCCCATGAGCCCGCCATTACGCTGGACCTTAAACTTCCTCTGCTGGTCGGCTGTACTGCGCATGATGTTTTAAAATATAGTTATTGTTTGACAACGACCTTTGCTGAAAGTTTCGGCGAGATTTATTACTTTCACCATTTTTGATCAGTTAATTATTACACAGTCACGATACTTTGTCCTCCAAATTGGTAGTTTTTTTTACTTGTTGGTCAAATTGTGTGAAGTACTATTTTTAGTTGTTAGTGCTACTTTTAGGTTTATAAGGTTTATAATGCCAATTATTTACCCGATGAGTTAATCTTATCTGAAAAATGTCAATTTACCAAATACCTCGAAAAAAAGTGATTTTAAATGAAATGCTTCTTATCAATGATAGCTCAAACTTATTCGGCTCACAGGAGATCCAGATAATAGTCAAGTTTTATCGGAATCATCTCGAGAGTCCGTCTATTCTTCTTTTATCAAAAAATCTGCGCAAAATATAAAAACAGCAGTTTTACGAGCATCCCCTGAGGTGACGATAAAACATTAATTGCGCCTTTTGTACAGACTTTGGGGCCGTCGTAAAAATTTGTGGGACCTTTCGGTGCTTACCTCCGCCTCATAATAACCCATTCTTTGGAAAACGCCTTATAATGAAAGTTTACCTTGGAGAAGAGAGTCATTACTAAATATTCCTAAATAAATTTGACCATCCTCTCTGGAATTAGCTTTCAGCAGTCTATCCAATAGCAAAGCTAGTGCTTTGTGATTTACCAATTGACTGCGGGAAGATTATTATGATGATAATGAGACTGGTTTTAGAATTTAGAATGTTTAGAAGCTACTTATTCGTTATTCAACAAAATAACTCCATGATGTAACAAACATACTTTTTTATCCAGTCTTATTGAAACTGCCTCACCTAGACTGTGAATAAAATAGTGACAGGCAATTTTTCGGAAGAGTAATTTCAGTGAATAATTTTTTACGGCTCACTGATCGACTGCTCAAAAATAATCTGTCATGGAATTTATCATGAAAATAATTTACCGTCTATTGATGATTTCTTAATTCGTAGGTTTTCTCATGTGAAGGTAATTAATTAGAGTACTTAGTTGAACATAGAACAAGTACCACAAAAGTAAGTGTATATTTAGAGTTTCCACAAAATAAATTAATATAAGAATAAATTTTTCATAATTGACTCTACGCATAATCAGAACATTAGAATGCTTATCAAATTAATATAAAGTGCATTCCTACAATTAGTAAAAATATAAACCCCTATCAAAATAAAGTCACCGAAAACTATTAGTCGCAGTCGTCGAGCCATGTCGGAGGCCTTCGGGCGGCCTAAAAACGCCAACACTAGAGTTTGTCTCTAGTTCATACGAAAAAGAAAAAGAAGAAGAAGAAGACCCCATATTTTGAAAATACTTTATTTCTACGTATTTTATATTTGACTAAGTATACAAGACTCATTGAAATGCAACACACTGAGAGAAATCACGCGAAGAATGCCGCTCCCCTGCATTTTTTTAAGCCTTAAATAGCTGTACCAAATAGCAAACATTTCTGAGACTAACAAGCCACAGGATTCGCACTGATTTAAAAGCGGTGATGCAGTAGATGTAATTGCGACGGGAGCCATAGCTCGCTAACAGTTAGTAGGGTCCCTGCCAGGGATTACGCAATAGCGAGTAAGGAGCCTACCAGGGATTATGGAGTAGTCAGTAAGGAGAGTAGTCGTCTTGACTGCACGTCTTTGTGCCGCGAACAATGCGTCGCTGTAATCCGTGAAAGTCCTTCAGTAATGAAAACCCGCGGCGCCTGTACTATGGAATACAGAAGTACAGTTTCTATGTTTACTCTTTGATAGACTAGGAGCTGTTGCTTGGGATTGGAGACAGTAATAATGTAGATTTACGATGATGTCGATGCGCTTTTACTGTTTTCTCACTATTTGGTTTGATTCTGTTGCCTTTCCCTGGTTTTCTATGTATGAGTAGTATTATCCTACTTTTATATTATGATAGTTTGTTAGTATGGATGTATGGATGTTTGTTACTCTTTCACGCAAATACTACTGAAGGGATTTTGATGAAATTTGGAATATACATAGATTGTGACCTCAATTGACTACTTTTTATTTGGCTTACCACGTGAGCGAAGTCACCGGTGGAAGCTAGTGCGAATATAAGATAGGAAACAAAGTGGGTGTTTTTAGAATATCGTGCATTAAGAAGAAAATCTACCATGATTCTAATGGTGGTTGATAACATCATGCGTGAACCTCAATGCATCAAAACTATATTGAAATGTATGTCACATTTTTGTGAGGTGAGCGTTACATTCAGAAGGTTTAGAAAAAAATGTATGAATCATTACATCAAGTATCCTAGATGTAGACATATCAAAACTTCGCAATTTCAAGTAAATATTCTCAGATGGTACTGGTTCAGAGGGCTTACACAGGTTTTGATAGTTTTCGAAAACTTTATAAGTTTCGGTATCTTTCCATACATTTTCGTAGTTCATGCACGTTTCCCTAGAGGCGCTGTACTGAAAATGTATGGAAAGATACCGAAACTATTAAAGTTTTCGTAAACTATAAAACCTGTGGTAAGCCCTCTGGGCACGATTCTCAAACGCACGTTTCAGAATTTTAACATTTAAAATTTCAGTGCGTCAGCACGATGTTTCAGTAGTTTGTAATCAGACCATGTCGATTGTGAATGTGCGCGTCCGTGTATATTTTTCTGGACTTAAGTTTTATCAGATTCACAGTTTGAATGCCAACAAAGTAGCAACGAATTTGTTTTAAATTTCTGTCGCACTGCAGTCACTGTGCTTCTCCCACAGACAACAGACATCGAGGTCCGCTTTGATCAAATCAAACCAAGAAGAAAAATAACCGCGAAGATTATGTACAAAAAAACACAATACATAAAATAAGTGAGTTTTATGCTTTTGTATCATTCTGATTTTATCCCTAGAATAATTTTACCATCAAACTGAAAAAAATAAACATCATAAATCAAACATATAGGTATTAATAGGCCATTTCAAAATGATCTTTTTCTTCTTATGAGTAAGTGGCCAACTCTGGTGTCGGAGTTTTTAGGCCGCCCGAAGGCCTCCGACATGGCTTAGCGACTGAAAAAGCCAGAACCAACATTTTAACGTGCCTGCTGTAACACGGAAGCGCTCAGGAACCTGATTCTGACGATATTTGAGTCTATTAGATATATATCGCGAGAACTGTCAAATTTCATACAGTTTAGACAGTTAGGTACAGCAATATATATATAATAGAATCGTCAGAATACGGGCCCCAGATCTGAATGTCACTAAACGGTTACCTATCCAAGTAGTGACCGGACGAAGTGTTGCTTAACAAAGATGCTCTACTAACAACACCGAATAATGCCACGACACGAGTGTGTTAAATTATAAAAATAAGTGCTGTCAAAATATTACTGTAATAAATAAAATAAATTAATTAATTAACAAGACAGGGTGCAGGGGTTGCGGTCATCAGGGGAGGCCTATGTAGCAGTGGACTGCTATAGGCTGATTGATGACGATGATGATGATGATGATGATTATGATGATGAATAAATTGCACGTTGAATAGGGATGGCGACTGAGTTAAAAAATAATAATTATAATTAGTCAAATAGGTCAACAAAAAATATTGGACAAGTATTTTATAATTCATCAAATATATTCAAATGACGGAGATAAAGAGCGTCAAAGTTCGAGCGTGGAAACGTGACGTCACGGCTATGTAAAAAGTGTACTTAGCCGTGACGTCACGCGGAACTTCATCGCACATGTTATAATTGACAAAAGAAAAATTATCATCATCATCATCATCATCATCGGCCTATGTGTCTATTGCAGACGATCTAAGCAGTGTCCGTGGTTTCGGCAAACATTTTTTTTATGGCTATATAGCCCTATACGAGAGTGCACAGGACGGGCGTATTTAGTGCAGGTATATGCTGCGACGGACGGCGGGGGGCTCATTTCGTCTCGTTCTTTTGCGCTAACGAGGCAAACCAGCTCTGGTCGTGATGATTTTGACCGTCGCGCAAGCATTTTTTCCACAAAAGAAAAAATACGTGTCCAATATTTTTTGTTAATGTCAATGAAGGACTAATTAGAATTATTCAATCGCCATCCCAATTGTATTGCGATACTGCGTTGTACCTGCGTACTGTGTAGTCGTCACGGCGAAGCACGCTCTCCTCGCAGCCGGCAGTAATCTGCTAGTTGCAAATAACATACCTAGGTTCCTACAAACACTAAGATTCATTAAATTTTGATAGCCAAAAACTTAAGTGAAACATCATAGCCAAATCTTTCAACTATAAAATAAATAAATAATCATTTATTTTAGGCAATATGCAAAAACAAAAATATCATTACGGTACTCGTAAACACTTCACAAATGAGTTATAGAATGTTAAAAAAACTATATTTAAGTTTAAGTGAAATACTTACTTAGTTCTCTGTCTAAATATCGTAGTAACCATCAGACTCCTTAAAATTTACCTTTATATTATGTTACAACATGTATGCCTACTTAACTAAAAAAAAAAACATTTTGAGTTTTGATTACGAGTGTAATAATAATAGCAATATTTAGAAAAAAAATCTTAACAACACTAGACTTTTTAACTTACATTTTGGTTCGAACTCTACCCAACTGCGCATCACCCGCACCCGCAACACGTGGCATTAATGAATTCCTATTTGATTCCGATAATGGAAAAACGAACAAATAATTGAAAGGTGAAATTCCAACATGAAAAGTAACATTTGAAATCACATTCCAATTTCACCCGTATCCTGCAATAGATAAAGTCTATGCCAATGGAAGGTTGTTAAGTTTCTAGAAATTTTCTGAAACCTCCTTTGGGGACTATAGCGGATCTGTTTTTTATTAGATTCAATAGAACGTCTTTGTATCGCTGAAGAATAATGTTTCCTATAGACATGTATTTACTTTTTCAATATTTTACGTGAATAATTATGTGATTGTATTGTAAAGGACAATGCCGTCTGACGTATGGCACTCGGTACCAATGCTTAAGTGATTGCGTCAAAACGAAACCTAATTTTTTTGAAAGACATTATACTGTTATTCATGGAATACTAAGTATTTTTTAAGATAAACGTAAACAAATTGTTTTTATTTGATATTAGTTTTAGAGTTTGTTTTTGAAAAAGTGCTTTCCCGAGACCTTGTGTGTCCAGTTTTGTCTACATAATTATAAGTATTAAACTATAAACATTTAAATATGATACTATATCTATAAGAAAAGGTAATACCTCACACAGATAGGTAAAAGGGTGTTTTAACTTCTACTTCGTAGGTAGGACATTACTACTACATTACTACTGTGTTCTACTTTATATTATTTTCAAATGATGATAGTGACGAGAAAGTAGATAGGCATTTACATCATTATAATAGGTATTAGTACTTACTGGTGAAGGTGAAATCCAAGCTAAGATCCAAGATCTTAACACATTCATCACAACCAACTATGCTGGTTTCGCGTCACCGGTTATTAGCAAACAGTTGATGCCACGATTGTTTATCGTTCATTATTGTGATGATGTCTAATAAAATATCTATTTACAGAATAAACACTGCTACACAATGCCACAGAACACTCTAGTAATACATAAAGATAGGAGATAGTTTAGTAGTACCACAAAAAAGTTTCTGATCCAACCTCTTTGATTATACAAAGTGAAAAAACTCCAATGTTTTCAGTAAATTCTGCTGTCTAAAATTAAAAGTGAGGGTGGTTGCAATGTCGTGGCGCCGTGCGCCGGAAACCAAATAAACGATAGAATTTTTTACGTGATTATTAATTACTGCGGTCTGTAAGACTAAAAAAATGTTAATGTTATTCATAAAATATAGGCAATTTTATGGGATACGTTTGGTTTTGACGCAATTGGTACGGGATATCGGCATTCTCCTTTGTAATGTGTTACTTATTTTGTCTTTTTATATTTTATCTTGAGCTTGTCTGATCCCACTGCAGGGAAAAGGCTTCCCTTTCCTCTTTCTACACTTCCTGATCATGGGTATTTGCTTGTCAGGATACCGAAAAAACGTCCAGTTTATCACGCCACCTCCGTCCGGGACGCTTATGCACCCACGTCACACCAGTGGGACCCCCTCGGTGGCGATTTTGGGTCAAAACTGGTTCGGCATGTGGCAAACATGTCCGGCCCAGTTCCATTTAAGTTTGGCAGATTTTTGAGTTACACCGGCGATTTTTTTCCGTTTTTGATATATTTATCCAACTTCAAAGAGGAGGTTTACAATTCTGTTGTATTTTTTAAGGACCACAAACTATTTTGTTTTAAAAATTAACAACTGTTTTTAAATGTTTAGCTGAATATTTTGAGACATTAATAATACACTTGTGGTTCTTTATATTCTGCATCGACAATATTCTGCTACGCCGTGTGTTGGTGAAATGGAAATGTATCAAACCTCCAAGATCGAACCCATAATCTATCTCCCGCCGCGCAGCGACCGCGTCTGTTCCTCGCTTACCCTAATTGCAGGGATCAATCGTACACCCGCATTCCGGGGAGCGACACCCCTATTGTTCGAGGAGGATACAGGAGGCAAAATAGTGATGATACGTGTAATACACTCAAACAAACACGCACAATTTATTCAAATACTGTCATTAAAATAAAAATTTATAGTCATCATCTCATAGGAGGAGGAAGAGAAAAAGATTTAAGTCCTACTTATATTAAACACAAAATTTTGTGAAATGTCATTCTCACCAAAATTGCTGAACTTATGCTCAGGTAGTTCTAGAACTACTATAATACATTAAGTAACTTTTAATCTGGGTACGATGCGAGCGAAGCCACGGGCGGAAGCTACTAGCTTACTAACAATAACAAATCAATGATCTACGTAGTTTGTAGACCATTCGAATTATCTGTCTTGACGATTCTGAATTCGGCTAAGACGCAAGAGGTTGCGGGTTCGATTCACACTCGGGACAAATATTTGCATGATTTGCCGATATTTGTTACAGGTTTGGGTTTTATGTGCAATGGTGTTCATAGGTCCTGATATTCACTATGCATTGAGAATCCTAGCTTAGGGACCATAGCCATAACTTCTGAGTGCAAATCCAGGATTCAGAATTATATAGTTTTGTAGGTAGTCTATAAGTCAATAATAGCAGATCTTCTTGGTTAAGCAACACTCCACCCGGTCACTACTTGAATAGGTGGAATAGGTGACTGTTTAGTGACATTTTGATCTGAGCTCTTTCGTGCTTCAGATGGCACGTTAAGATATTGGTCCCGGCTTTTTCAGTCCATAAGCCATCCTTCCTTCGTATACCAACTCTGTTATCGGAGGTCTTTGGGAGGCTTAATATCTTTAACACCAGAGTTGGCCACTCGCTCATACAAAAAAGAAGAAAAGTATAAACCTGTAATATAAACGCTTAATATCGATATACTACTTCTTCTTTCAAAATACAAAGAATCAGTAAAATTTTCAGTTATAAACAGTAAAATAACAATATCAAACTAATACAAATCTAATTATAATTTCAATTGGAAAGCAATCAATTTAACCGACCAAGGCCCATGGAAGCAGTAATTCTCAAAGCAAATGAGCACGAGAGTAGGTTGATTGTCGGTTGGCGTGATGGAGGCGCATAACGCTGACACACGCCTGATGCAAACGCCATCATCACCAAACTGAGGAAGTGAACGTACACGAACTGCTCCTAGGATTTTGTTGAAAGAGTATTTAATTAGATTTGAATCCATGATCTACATCACGTAGATGAAGTATTAAAATTCACTATGTTCTAAATATCAACTTATACGGCTGATCTCTACTTTCTTATGTCCATATATATATAGCTAGAAAGTGATTGCTGTGACTTCGTACCAGGGCATTTCAATGAAACTGCATGGCATTATATTTGAGCGCCCTGGTACGATGTTCTTTTTAACTCATTTGAAGTCGCGTTAGTATTAAGTAGGCATCCCTTTCTAGCTAATGATATATGGACATAAGAAAGAAGAAATTAGACGTATGAGTTGATGTTCAGAGCATGAATGAATTTTAAGATTTCTTCTATGCTTTAGTCATAGAAGAAATATCATCAATCATATCTTTGTAAGTCACATTAGTTGATGTGTGCGTTGCCGGTCCGTAGCTAGCATGGATTTGAATCCCATACGTTTAAAATGTTTCTTTGGCGGTCTTCCACCATTCACTCTTAAATGCGTCCAGATCATCCCGCCAAAGTTTTGGCCGATCTGGAAGTCGCCGTCCGCGAGGTGTCCATGTTGTGGTGATGTTTGCCCACCTCTCTGGATAATATACTGTGTTTTCCGTTCAGTTCAGTTCAGTTCATTTATTCATAACATTAAATTACAAGTCATACATTAAACATAAATCATAAAAATGACTTTTAAAATTCCTCGACCTTATAATAAGATTGCTGAAATAGCCAGTTTTTTAGCTTTAACTTGAAGGATTATGTTGATTGTGTACTTTTGATGTTGTCTGGTAGGCGATCATAGACTGCGGGCCCTAGAACATGTACCAGCTTCGAGCTTTTCGTGAGACGCCTTGGCACAACACTCAGCTTTTGAGCGTTTCGTGTCATGTATATAATCTATGACAATCACCGAGTCTCGGGTATTCGCTCCCGCGCATAACTGGCTGCATTAAAGATTACTTAGGCAGGGACTATCATGATCCTCAAAAAACGAAAGATTGGACGTGCAGGAGTGTCCAACAATGGCGCGCACTGCTCTCTTCTGCATTCTGAACACTCGTTCCCAGTCAGCAGCTCTGCCCCAGAGCTCAACTCCGTACTGGAGTAGCGAGTGAACAGAAGCAAAGTAGCAGGTTCGGGTCATATTAGTTTCAAGCGTTGAGGATAAGCGCCACAAAGCGAATCATGAGCGTCCTATTCTTTCGCATAATTTGTTTTTAAGTGATTCCCATGTCAGCCGTTCATCAAGCTGAAAACCGAGGAAAGGTGTGGTCCTGATTTGGTTTATTACTTTCCCTCCCAAGGATACGTTTAGTGGCCTGAAATATTAAAGTGCATATAATTAGTTTTACTAACGTTTAATAGGAACCCATTATGGCGGAACCGTGCAGTGCAGTTTTAGTAACTATCCGATCTCTCTAGAGCAAAAGTTTATATATAGAATTATGTAAAAATGTATTATTATATTATCAATTGAACATAAAACAGAAAAATAAATAAAAGATAACAGTACACGCTTTGTTAAACAAGACCGGTTAAGTGCGAGTTGACTCGCCCACCGCGGGTCAATGGCGTGCGATACTAATTAGTAAGGTTTCTTTGTAATTAAAATGTATACGTCCTATAGAAAAATAAAAACCGGCTCTAGAATGGGCAAATTAGTGCCTTTCAGATAACACCGTATTTGACCCTGTAATTTGCTTTATGGCTTGACTACAGCTGTCATTACATTTATTTAGGTCAAAAACATATTAGCTGGAGACTTTGCTATAAATTTCCTGTAAAATATAAATATACTTCTATAACATTTATAAATTTATAAATTTCAGGTCTCTCACTTCGCAAACTTACCAAAAAAATAAAAACGGATTTATATTGTTCAAATCAAGCCTTGCAATTCGACCTCGCAATCCCCCCTTTATTTTTCAATCCGCCCATTTTGGAAGATTTCTCAAAAACTGTTTAAGGATGGGACTTCGCTATAATTTTCATGTAAAATATAGATATTCTTCTTTAACATATATTTCTGGCTTTGCAAACTTCGGAGAGTAGGGGGGGGGGGGTTATTTTTTTTTATGGACAATTTTGATCATAAAATGAAAACCAAGCATCGTATAAAAATTGCTTTAACCTGGGTTAATTGACCCCTTTCATATGGCACTCGACCTATTTGGCATCAGTTTGAAATTTCGACGGTTTCTTATTTTGGACCTTTTGGGGATGAAAATGAAAATAAATTTTTATTTTTTTACTGGCAATCTTATTCAGTCAGTTCATTTGAAATCTACACCAAATTTCAAGTCCGTAGTTTATGTAGCTCCTGACATAATCAGCTGTAACAGACGGACGGACGGACGGACAAAACGGCACCATAAAGATTCGTTTGACCGGTTCGTTAACATCACCCTAAAAAGGAACATAAATGAAACACGGGGAAGCCGCCGAAGGTGTCCACAGACTTCAAACAAAAAGTTGCTGTAACTATTTATAAAAAAAACATGCTTTGCTTGTATTAGTGTTTCTTTCTTGGTCAATCTTTGGTGTCAAAACTCATATCTGCAGGTCACCGATACTGAAAGCACAGAAAAAAGAAGAATACAAACACTGAAAATACAAAAAAAAAAAACCAAATCGTTTCATTACTGGCGGAGTTATGGGGTAACACACATAAAAAAAACATACAACCGAATTGAGAACCTCCTCCTTTTTTTAATTCGGTTAAAAATTACACACACATGCGTTTTTAAAACTCAATTTTTTGGGAAATAATTTGATTTATCAAAATACATATTTGACACAGTAAAGCGAGCTTACTCGGTACCTTTCTGTTGACTAACGCGTTAAACTACAAACAAACAAAACAAAGATATTTGATCAACAGCGTGTAAACATTAATCAGAAAGCCAAACCGCAATCTATTCTTATCATTATTTCCTCATAGGTAATTACTGACAGCAGATGGGGTTCGAACAACCAGACAAACAACACCTAGTTATTATATAGAGACGGCTTGGATAGAATGCGGCGAGACTTGCCCATCTCCCTTGCAAATATCCTTAACGCACATAACTTTTAGAACTAGAAAATGAACCGTACGTCCAAGGATATATGGTGCTGTTTATCTTGCTAAGGAGGGTTGATAGGATGTTAGACAGATAAGGGATGTTGTACGTGATAATAGCCTCATTAGAAGCAAATTTTGTCTTTTTTGTTTGCTCGTATGAAGCATCGCGTCGCTAAGCGCCGGGAATTATCTTTGTGCCGCAAAGCTTTTGTGAGTAAAGTAAAGACGTTTTCTGATCTAACCTCGTGACATAAACTATTTATTTTTTCTTTTAAAAGCCAACAGAACGTTTGTGAATCACAAGTTCGATCCACTGGCGGAAGTGGACTGCATGCAGCAGCCCTAAAATTATTGTTTTCTTAAACACAATTTGATGTTGTGTTAAGATTCCATTTTTTTGTTTAGACCTATTTTTAGACACTATTTTGAAGTAATTTTACAAAAATAAACAATTTTAATATTTACAAGACCTAATTTCGTCTTTTTGAAAAATATTAAATAATAAATTACTGCCGCTGGACGCGATAAATTAGTCATGTCACACAGCATCAAAATAGCCCCAAACTAAGCAGAGCTTGTATTGTGGGAACCACATGACTGAATATTCCTTATATACATTTTTTTGTAATTACATACATAGAAGCATAGAAAAACTCCCAGATCGAAAACATATATTTGCAGATCATACAAACATTTGTCTTGCAGCGGTAATTGAACCCACAACCTTCTGCGTCTCAGGCAGGCCCTAGCCCACAGCGACACAGAGGTCGTCTGGAAAACGTAGAGACTTCTAATAATTTAGACAAAAAAAGTGTAGTTTTCTATGAACTTAAAAAATAAAAAGCAGGTAATCGAGTGGTGCAGGTGTTGAGACGAGCCACTGAACTGCAATCGACACATGATCGAGTCCGCGCGTTGTTTGCTGAACGCCTCTGTAAGAGTTCTATCCAGTGAATTCCAACTACAAGTGCTGTAAGCATAGAGCTTAGAGTACAATGTAATTGATTCTAAAGGAATTGTGTTTAGTAATATATAATGACAGTGTTCTCTATAACATCGCTCAAATAGTTGCAATCAATTTTGGATACATTGTAATGTAAAAATTTAAAATCAAAATTAAACAATTTTGTAAACAAGAATTGAGTGTATCATATAATTATTTGTTTGTGGCATCATTATGCGAAGCATAAATGCAGAATAGTGAGCGCTCCGCGACTTTGTTTGCCTAGAGATTTTACCGATCTGGAACCCTTTCAAGGGCAGGATTTCAGGAAATCCTTTCATAATGCACCGCTACACTATGAAATAAATTCACCCTCACCAGTCTCCAGGATTTAACATAAAGTTAGTATAATACTAGCTTCCGCCCGCGGTTTCGCTCGCGTGGTACCCGGATAAAAAGTAGCCTAAGTGTTAATCCAGGTCATAAACTATGTGGGGCGTCGGCGGCGGGAACAGGAACATCCGTCGCTGAAAAATGATGTCCTGAGGTGGTGTACGCGTGCTTGTTACAATGTGAGTGTAAGAGAGTTATTTAACTATATTAACAAGGAGGAGAAGCTTCTTATTATGTGGGCTGATGCTGCTAAATCTGTGGCAGAGTCCTCAAGAGCACCCAAGGTTTTGGCATAAGGCACTAAGACGGAACATCGTGGTGGTTTTTGCCGGCAGGAGTCCGGCATAATCATTCTGTCACCCCGTAATGGAATGGTATCCATGAGGATTTCCCCACGTCAGAAAAAAAAAGGCCATAAACGATGTAAATTCCAAGTTTCACCCAAATCTGTTCAGTAGTTCAGTGAAAGAGTAACAAACATTCATTCATACATCCATACATACTCACAAACTTTCGCATTCATAATAATGGTGTGAGTGTGAAGTGGGATATGATGTGATACAGAAAAAAATACAAACTCTTGAGATTTACGGTTTTGGCCAGTGTTGGCAGTACTTTGATTGTCATTAGGTGAGTTAATAAATTATCATCGAAGTACTTATAATAATTCTGGTTACGCCAACATTATGTTTGCTTGTAACTTTTTTGTTATAAATTAATCACCGCTAGCAAGGCTCAATATCTATACTTAGGTAAGCTATGGGTTGATTTACTTTCATTGTAATTTCGCGTAATCTATCGGTTGGACTACGCGAAGTTCAAACTTTCGCGCGCTCCGCTGCAAACCTAAGCAGCGGGGGTTTTCACATTACGACGCCAGTGTATGAAGTCGTAGTAGTCGTTGACGGGCCGCCTTCGAGAGCCGATCTCATCCCGGCATTCGAGTCTTCTTCCTTCCGAATGTGACTGACTTCCACCCCGCGCGTCGAAGGGTCTTACTCCGCTGATCATATCAGAAGACCTTCGTACCAGTGCCTCCAGCAAAGTGTTTGTTGTGACGGCCGCGCACCGCATCGCTGGCCAGCGTACGCTCGGCTATTCCGAAAGGAAACCGCATCACCAAGACTGTTCACCAGTGTTTTGGATCGCAGTGATATACCATACAGAGCAGCCCCAGGACCAATCGAGATTGCTGGACTTGCAAGGTTCGTAAATCTGCCTTTTATCTAAGTGTTAGATAGACCTTGCAGGCGGTAGACACCGCAGCTCGCATTTTTTTGGGTTTCAACCAGCCCCCCAGTTTTGGGTTCGCATCCCGCGTCGTGTAATTCCTTCTAGCTTCATATTATTAATCATTTCTGGTCCACCAAGCTGAATTACCGACCAAATTCCATGATTATCATAGAGCAATTTCAATCAAAAATTATGTATTTTTAGTACATCCATTTCATGCAGTTCACTTAGTTATGATGTCGGTCCCGACTTTTTCAGTCGTTTCTCCATGTCGGAGGCTTTCGGGCAGCCTAATAACTCCAATACCAGAAATTGGCCACTAACTCATACGAAGAAGGAGAAGAACTCATAAAGTAATTAGTTACGATAGTAACAGTATTACGGCCTCTGTGGCGCAGTGGGCGAAGGTCCACCTGAGACGCAGAAGGTTGCGGGTTCGATTCCCGCTGCGGGACAAAGTTTGCATGTTCTGTAGATATTTGTCTCTGGTCTGGGTGTTTTCTATGTATGATATGTATATATTTACAAAATCTATATATATAAAAGAGAATTATACTCACTCACTCACTGACACACTCATCACGAAATCTCAGAAACTACAGGGTTTACAGATCTGAAATTTGGCACAAGTATTCTTTGTAGGGTGAAGGCGCTCACTAAGAAACGATTTTGGAAAATTCAACCCTTAAGAGGGTGAAAAGGAATAAAAATGTTTGTATGAAAAATCGAATTCCTTGAACTTAGAAACTTGAAACCTGGCACATGTATTATTCCATACAATCAATGAAGATTGGTGTCATTGAAAATTTGAAACAGTCCTCGAGGGGGTTGCAATGGGGTGGTAAAGTTTGTATGGGAAAATCTTAACGCGTGGTGTGATTTTCTTGAAACTTCGTCAGAACACTTTGAATATTAAATAATAAAAGACTGCATACCAGGTTTTTGAAAAAAATACCTTAACGGAGGGTAATCTATACTTATAAAATCCTTTGTCCTGAATGACTGACGGATCAACGCACAGCCTAAACTGCAGATCGTAGAGACCTGAAACTTGGAGGGCGTGTTCTTTGTATGACGTAGGCATCTGATAAGAAAGGATTTTCCGAGATTCTACCCCTAAAGGGGTGAAAAACGTGGGCAAAGTTTGTATGGAACAACGTGATTCCTTGGTCCAATCAACTTCAAATTTTGCATAAACATTCATTAACAAAATTGATGAAAGACGTGTTTCGTATATTATTGAAATTTATCGCCTAACGGGGTTAAAAAGGGGTAGAAAGTTATTTAAGGGGTGATTTGCATCGAAGTTGATATCAATACTCCTTAGTGACACATGTTATGCCATTTTATTTTGACACTGTCGTGTTTGAAAACTCATTCCAAATTTATTTAAAAAACGTTGTTCTCACATAAAGGCTCCTGCACACAGGTGCGTGGGCCTAGGTACGTTATTATCGGTGATAATATCAGACAATATAACAGAATATATCGCATGCGTAAATATAGAAAATGTTTAAGTTTTTCTGATCGAGTATAGTGCCCCGATTCATGAAATTCTGACATTTGCCTGTAGTTTCACAGATATGAGAGGGGTTGTTGTACATTTGCCACAAAGTAAATTCGTCACATGCATTAAAAAAACATGTGTAGGTGAATAAAGTGATCAGTTACAATTATGTCAATGTTTGCGTCTGCCGGAGGGCTTCAAAGTGCAATTTGAATTTCCAAAATTGGGTGGTAACTTTTTGAGATTTTCCAAAAGGAGAATGCCGAAAACCCGTAAATTGTTACGGGTTTTCGCGTCAAAACCGAACGTATCCCATAAAATGTATTATATTTTATAAATAACATTAACATTTTCTTTAGTTTTACACACCGACTCGATTAATAATCAAGTAAAAAAATATTTTGTGGATTTGGTTTCCGTTGCACGCCGCCATTAGACTACAAAAACCAATGATATATACGTTGCTATGGCAATAAACATTGATGTAAAGTGTTCTATGGCAATAACCCTCATTTTAATTATTTTGACAGTAGAATCGACTAAAAACTTACTGGATATTTTTTGACGCACTCACTTTAGTCTTGGTACCGAGCGCCATACATCAGACGGCATTCTCCTTAGTCAAAATTCAACAATTTTCTGGATCGAGAATTTTCCAATTACTTTTTTTGAGCTCGCTATTTAAGAAAGGGAATAAATGCTATCTCGAGATTGAATTAAGCTACAGCTTGAGCCATCTTAGGAGGCAGACGGACAAAAACTGTAGGCAGTAGAAGGGCCTTTACGCGCAAATCCACTCTGCGCTCCGTTCACTTTTTTGTCAGTACAATAAAGTCAAATTTTATAGTATGCTTTATTTCTAAATTACATTTTCAATGCCTTTGATAGTTGCGCGTAGTGTGAGATCTGTAGAATTTTAGTACATTATGTATTAGGACGGCTAAAAAGTTACATACTGCTGCGATAACGCAATTATGTGCAAGGAATTGGGACGCATTATTGCAATAACGCATGCGATATTATCGCCGATAATAACACACCTATGTGGGGGAGCCTTAAAAGCTTGGTGCAATGCGATACCCTTTAAAATTGGAATGTCAAATAAAAAATAATATTTAAATCGGATTACAATTCGAAATTTCAATTTCATTCATTTGTTCTTGGATATTTGAATACTACGGGGAGTTTTTTTTACATAAAGACTTGAGATTTTTCACGGAGACTATAACGAAAATAAATAAACACCTAAAGCGCTGAACCATGGGTGGGACCATGGAGAAGGACTTGCTGCTTTTTGTAGCGAAAATGAAACTTAGAGAGGGTGATTTATGTGATGAAAGTTTGCATGGGTAACCAATCATATCAAGAGTTAGGCATATAAAAATTCTTCATACCTATACCGGCTGTTAACTTGGCGACGGGTTGCCAACGGAAACAGGAACGCAAAAAGGAGTGAGAACGGGAACGGGAACATGTATCTACATATCACTACATTACGGGGTAGGTAATATAGTGATATGTAGGTACTTTTTATTCCATTCATATTTAGGGTTCCGTGTCAAATTACCGGGCTTGGGAAAAATTTCACATGAAAGGACATACGTAAAAAAATAGTATAAACGCAAACGAAGTTGCGAGCGGGTCAGCTAGTATATATATATGTGTAATATATCAATCATGTGGTTCCCATAATACAAGCTCTGCTTAGTGTGTGGGTCTACATGATGCTGTGTGATTACGTCCCGCATTATTTTATCAATGCATGTATCCATTATTATATTACCTAAGTTGACAAGTGAAGGTGCCTATATCAACATCTTATAGCTGTATACCTATACTTGTATATAGCTGTATACCTATTAATTTAATCCTTTTCTTTTGCATAACCTCTGGAAGAGACTAGCTACTTATAACACAGGGTATCTGTAAATACTTATATGTTGATAGTTAAGTAACATAAACAGTGTTCTTAAAGTTTACCTATTTATAATATTGTATTAGGTTACTAGTTTTTGTCAATAAACTTATTATGGACTTTGAATTCCATTGATATAGAATTGAAGGAACTCAGTGAATCAACTCATTCAAATAATTACGAATAAAAAGGTCGTTTCACCTTTTAAATACATTTTGTAGGTACATATTCATTTCATCGATGAAATATGAAACGAATGAAACAATTTTGAGCAAGGCCACAGATCCGGTGATTCGCCGCAAATTGAGTGAAATATTGCGTAGGCGGCATTGCTGCGGCTTTGGCGGCAATTTTGTGGTTTAAAGAGCAAGGTGATTTTACTATTTATAATGATTCAATTATCCACATACGCAGACCTTGCTTTAATTAAATTGCGCATTTTGTTAATATTTTTATAAGCAAGTAATTTTACTTTATTTTTGATTTTTTAGCTTCGTACTCGTCAACTATGTAGACCTGTCTCCCGTGATACAGGTATGCCTTGGGTGGGGCAAGCCTGTATTGCGGTAATTAACCTTCAATAACTCTTTTTGTATTCTATTTTTTTATTATAATCTAGTTGTATTGTATTTTGTATTGTACTAATAACTATTTTTGGCAGATTATTAAAAGTAACAATATTACTTTTATCCATCTTTAGTTTATCTGTAGAAGGACCTAGCTCCACTTCACGTCGTAGATGTGTAAGATAAGGCTCAATTAAGACTATGACTGACTGGCCTCATAACTCAGTTGGTAGTAACTCTGTCTTCTGAGCTGCAGGCCGCGGGTTCGATTTCCGTCCAGGACAAACATTTGTGTGATGAACAATGGATGTTGGTTTATAAGTATCTATGTATGTTTATCAGTCTCTGGTAGCCGGCTGGTTACAGGCTCTGCCTAGTTTGGGATCAGTTGACCGTGTGTTGATGATCAGAAATTTAAATCAAGTGATGTTTGTTTGTTGCCAGCTCCTGTGCTTGCCCAGAAATACTACACTATTGCTGTTGTTTGCTGGACGTGCGATAGACATAACCGAGGTTTATAATGCTGCCTAAAGCGGTTTCATAATGCAGAACATAAAGCGAAAATTGATTAGCATTAAAATAACATACTATTACCGTGCTATTACAATCATGTGCTGAAACGCGTTGCAGCTACAAGAAATAATCATATTCAACATATTCCTACCAGACCTAGTATTATAGACCGAACATAATTTATTTACAGCAAAATCAAATTAATTTTGTAATTAATACTCTCAACACCTTTTTTCATAACCTTTTTTATAAATTATGTCTTAAATTAAAAATTATGGTCGATATAACATTAAGCAGTTTATTATTTAAAATTGAAAAATAAAATAAAATTTTAAAATTAATGTTTTTAAAGTAATTAGCACAGTTCATAAGGTAATTCTGGTCGTTATTCTTAAATTCTATAAATAACTTGTTCTAAAAAAGTTGCTACAAATTTTTATGTTCCATGAAATAAAATAATAAGTTATTATACAAATAAATAAATGACTATTTCTTGCAGAAACAAAGATGGTACTTAGTTACTACTTATTTATTATACAGTTATGTATTACCCCATTCTCATAGAAATAAATTAATTCTACTTTTCCTCCGCTTCGCAATGTTCAGATATTATCGAAAAGAGTGGTCGGTAACATCGCCTTATCACAATCTCATTCATCATAACACTGCTCGATATCCATTATTGGAACCTAAGAGTTTAGAACAGAAAGTTTAGTATTCAACTTTAAAAATTCATTTCATAAGAACTTCACCACTTTCATTAATAAATTGACAAACAAAGCTACAAAAGTAGGTTATAACATATTATCATCCTCGTCATATCTGTATACATAATATCTTTACAAATCCATATCATAGTTTCGCACTGAATAATGTCTATATGATAATCAAAATAATAATTGAGCCCTAGAGAAATACAGTGCCACAAGTATAAGTAGGTGAGGCTGTGCGCCACTGTGCTTCAAACAAGACAGTGAATGTACTTCGATTACGGTTTCCCTTGAACCACTTATAATCACTTTCAGCATTTTTGTTAGAAATATTTTTATATGGTATCCCTTCTTTGTGATGTAACCTATATTATCTGTATTTACGTTGACGTTGTCTGTGACATAGACTTTAACTCTCTCTGTAAATTTGATTGCTCGGTCACGTCCGTATTTTAATGTCCGTCCGTGTTCTACAAATTAATCTAACCTAATCATAAAATATGTAAGTGTAATTGTACCTGGATATTTTTGAGGAATACACAGACAATTCAAGAAACTATCTCTGTTGTTTATTTGCTGAGCTCCTAGCTTCCCGGAGGCCATACGCCGCATACAATTCCACGCAGCGCAAACCTTGTCTCTCTACAGGTTAGTGGACCCAGAGATTGGACTCCGTGAGCTTATAGGATAAAGTTTCTTGAGATTGGACTGAGTGAGCTCAACAGGATAAAGGTCCTAGATATTGGACATTGTAAAAATCAGGCAAGTCTGGTTGTATTCTTTTTCAACGAAAAACATGGATGCCAGTGGTATGCACAATGCGCATATTGAAAGACTACAAGGGATACAAAATTACTTGAATTGGAAATTTTCAATTAAGATGTTACTTACGTTGGAAAATCTTTGGGATTGCGTGGAAGGTGAGGTTGCTGATGCTGCACGTGATAAGCGCGCGCTAGCTCGCATCTGCTTGTCCATTCAACCAAATTTATATCAATTCGTCCGCGACGCAACTACGTCTAAACAAGCTTGGAAACGCTTATCCGACACTTTCGAAGATAAAGGTTTATATCGAAAAGTTTTATTGTTGCGCCAACTTCATCGAACGGATTACAATAACTATCCAAACATGTCAGATTACATTGAAGGCGTGATGAGTTTGGTGGCGCAGCTTGCCGATATTGGTAAAACTATTGAAGATGGTGAGATAGCGGAAATCCTGCTCTCAGGACTGCCGGAGCAGTTTGATGTATTGGTGTCTGGTTTAGAAACTGCCAGTTTATCGAATGGTTTAACCAGTGAAGTCGTGCGGACTAGATTATTACAAGAGGATCATCGACGCAACAGTAACAATTTGGACAATGCGGCATATATTGTGGACAAGAGGAAACCTAGTAAGCTAACTTGCTCTTATTGTAAGAAGAATGGACACATAGCTAAACGCTGTTTTAAAAGGAAGCGCGAGGAGAAAGAGAAGAAGCTGGAACACACCGAGGAACGTACCATGTATGCTTCAGCCTACTCCGCCTGCAGTGCAGACGAGTTTATTGTGGACAGTAGTGCTACAGCCCATATGTGTTCGGACCCTAATCTTGTTATCCAAGCCACCCATAAAAAGTGTTCCATCTCTGTTGCTAATGGAGAACATTTAGTTAGTGAAAGTTTAGGTAAGGTTCCTCTTTTATCCAAAGTTAGCCTAGCAAATGTCCTGTATGTCCCTTCTCTTTCTAATAATTTAATATCTGTGAGTCAGATAACTGATAAAGGTTATGTTGTAGCTTTCCATAAGGATATTTGTAGGATTTATAGTGATTGTAAAATCACAGGCAACCAGGTTTTATCTGCAAATAAAAGTAATGGGCTTTATAAAATAAAAGTGCAAGGTCGGCCTGTCTCCCGAATAGGTCATTCCATTTCCCTTCAATCTAGGCAGGGAACAGAGAGTGCCAATGCTGCTGAGTCTGTGCCGATGAGTTTATGGCACAAGCGTCTCGGTCATCTCAATCAGAAAGGTATGTCTGTACTTGGTGGTGGAAATCAGTGTGTTGGTGTCGTTTTTAAGCATGAAAATGGCGTGCCAAGCAGTTGTGTCTCATGCCTTACTGGCAAGATGCACGAGTCATCTTTTCCCCAGACTGGTGGTAGACGTGCTGCAAATCCACTGGAACTTGTCCACTCTGATGTTTGTGGCCCGATGCAAGTGAGCAGCTGGGGCGGAGCACGATACTTGCTAACTTTTACCGATGATAAAACAAGGAAGACTTTTGGCTACCTTATGAAGAATAAATCGGAGGTGAGTTCCCATTTTATTACTTTTAAAAGTATGGTAGAGAAACAGACTGGTTTGAATATTAAAATCCTACGTACTGACAATGGTACCGAATATTGCAATAGCAATTTATCTAATTTCCTGAAGAAGGAAGGCATTATTCACCAAACTTCTGTGCCATATTGCCCACAACAGAATGGCGTCGCTGAGCGCGTCAATCGCACAATATTTGAAAAGGCCAGGGCCATGTTGCAGGAATCGTGTCTGTCTAAGCGTTTTTGGGGTGAAGCTGTTATGACAGCTATTTATCTAAAAAATCGATCCCCTACTAGTGCGTTGTCAGATAGAGTACCTGAGTGTGAATGGACTGGATCTAAAATTGATCTCAGTCATCTGCGCGTTTTTGGCTGTGAGGCTTACTCACATATCCCTGACCAGCGAAGACGTAAGCTTGATGTTAAGGCACGACAATATATTTTTGTTGGTTATGGTGAAACATGCAAAGGTTACCGTCTTGTCGATCCACTTGATCCTCTTAAAGTTATTTATTCAAGAACTGTTGTTTTTGATGAGGACAAGTTTATTGGAAAGGAGGACACATTGAGGACTGATATGAGCAAAAATAATTTTATTATATTTGACCAAAGAAATTTGAATTACAATAATAGTAATAATTTACAGAATAATAATGCCAATAATATTCTATTTAATGATAATAATGGATATAATAATCATAGTAATAATATTATAGATATTAAAAATAAGTCTAGTATAAATGAAACTGATAGGTCAGTTGATGTTTCTAACAGGAATCTCTCAATTTCAGGCGAGGCAGTAACGTCGCCAGCTTGTTCTCCACTGTCTGATCTATACCGTACGATCGAAGATGCATCTGATGATGACTGCGGTGATGAGGATGATGTCCCTCTGGGCGCTGTGTCTTCTCTGCCGGTCACATCGTCTTTAGGAGAAGGTGATGAAGATTATGTCCCTCCAGGCATTGGGTCTTCTCTGCCAGTCTCGTCATCTCGAGGAGGAGCGGTGATTACATTGGTGGGTGCTGACGAGTCTGCTACTCGCCCGGTACGTAGTACTCGAGGTAATGTTCCTGAGAAACTTAAAGACTATGATTTGTCATCGTTATTGGCAGCAGCGGGATCGTTAGACGAACCATCTACTTTTCATGATGCCATGAATTCACCTGAAAAGGATGAATGGCATGAGGCAATGAAACATGAGTACAGCTCCATGATTAAAAATAATGTATGGGAGCTGGTTGACCGACCTAAAAGTCAAAATGTTGTTAAAAATAAATGGGTCTTTAAGAAAAAGTTTGATGCAACGGGTCAATTTATTAAGTTTAAAGCTAGATTAGTTGCCTGTGGTTATAGCCAGAAGGAAGGCGTCGATTACGCTGATACTTTCTCACCTGTTGTAAGACATTCGACTCTTAGAATATTATTCAGCATTTCAAATCAGTTGGACTTATGTATGGATCACATTGATGTCACTACTGCCTTCTTGAATGGTGAATTAGATGAAGTGATCTATATGGAGCAGCCAACAGGTTTTAAATCTGACACTGACTTTAATAAAGTGTGTCTGCTTAAGAAAAGTATGTATGGCTTGAAACAAGCTAGTCGTATGTGGAATAATAAAATTCATGATAAGTTTTATCTGTTAACGGGTATATGCAAAGCAAATGTGAACCCTGTGTATACGTTAAGATGACCAAGGATGAATATATTATATTAGCTCTTTATGTAGACGATTTTTATGTGTTTCATAATGGATGTATAGGTAAACTTCTTTCATTACTGAAACAATATTTTGAAATTCGTCACCTAGGTAAATTGAAAAATTGTTTAAGTATAAATGTGACTAAGAAAGAGGGCTTAACTATACTTGATCAATCTGATTACATTAGGCGCTTGCTGGCTAAATATAATATGGCTGATTGCAAACCTGTTTCAACTCCATTACCAGCTAACTGTAAACTGGATAAGTCAAATGGAAATTGTTTAAATGATAACGTTTATCAATATAGACAATTGTTAGGATCACTTATGTACCTATCTGTTTGTACACGTCCAGATATATCTTATGCTTGTAGTCAGCTAAGTCAATACAGTACATGCTTTGATGTCAGTCATTGGCGCACTGCTAAGAGAGTTTTACGCTATTTAGCAGGTACAGCAAATTATGGCCTGCACTTTGTTAAGGACGCATATTATAATGTAAATGCCTATGCAGATGCAGACTGGGCCAATGATTTGTCAGACCGCAAATCATATACTGGGTTTGTTATAAAAATTGGTGAAAATGTTATCAATTGGGAGGCTAGAAAGCAACATTGCACAGCTTTATCTAGCACAGAAGCAGAGTATCTTGCTATTAGTGATGTATGCAAGGACATTTGTTTTGTTATGAATTTCTTGTCAGAAATAATTGACAAACATTTTGATGTCACTGTATATAATGACAATCAAAGTGCTTTTGGAGGATCTATAGTCCTACACCTCAGATCAGGCAGGGAACTGAACACGCAAACAAGAACTCTTCAAGAATGAAAACGTATAATGTACATGTAACAATGTCTTTACACTTATGTTAACACACCAGGACACAGTCTAAGATTCACAGATTCGCGGTATAGTATGGTAATCGAGAATGAAAGAGTTTGGCAGACTTTTAGAAACTCCGGAAAAAATCTCGCGAGCGCGTAAGAAAATATTCAGCTCCATCTGACAAGTCCCAACTTGAATCTGTCAAAAAACCCTTTTCCCGCGCAGCTCCGGTGTCGTTCGGAAACCGAACGCCACACTACCCCCCTACGTAGTCGAGAGAGACATAAAATAATGATAAAAGAAAAACAAAAAAAATTAAATCAAATTGTGGAAACTTAGGGATAACGATTATAAATCAAAAGGTTTCGAAAAATGAACTTTTCGACCAGACCGTGTGGTATATTCGGGTTCAGTTTGTGGCTTCGATTCTGGTTGCGCTGTAGTAGATTGAGCACCTGTACCTGGAGGGTTTTTTAAAAGACCGTTTGCGGGCGTTGCCGATATCTTGGGTGGGGAGTTATCAAAATATTCGATATGCGCTGGCTTAACCCGGTCAAGGCTAACTCCTACATTCTTTCCTCTGATGTTTAGTGTCATTGTCTTTTCCTTGCGGTTAATAACCTGGTATGGGCCTGTATAAGGAGGTTGCAAAGGTCTTCGCACTGTGTCGTCTCTGAGAAAAACGTGGGTTGCTGCAGCTAAATCTTTAAACATAAAAGTTTTGGGTTGGGTGACGTGATGAGAAGCCGGTATTGGTCGTAATTTGGCCAATTTTAAGCGTAGTTGGTGGACAAAGTCTGAGTAGTCCTCAGGGTGCTCGGCTGGAGGAGAGGCAACTAGTAGTTCACCTGGTAAGCGTAAAGGTTCTCCATATAATAATTCCGCTGAAGATGATTTCAAATCTTCTTTAAGAGCGGTCCGAATACCCAATAATACTAGAGGCAACGCCTTAACCCATGTGTCTGAGTGACACATTAGAGCAGCTTTGAGTTGACGGTGTAGTCTTTCAACCATACCGTTAGCGCAGGGGTGGTAGCTAGTGGTTCTGATTCTCGTTGTAGCACAGTGTTGAAGAAACCTCTGAAAAAGCTGGGACTCGAATTGGCGCCCTTGGTCGGTTGTTATAATGCTGGGGACGCCAAAACGGGAAATCCATCCACTAATAAAAGTTTCAGCGACTTCTTCTGCAGTTATACCAATCATAGGCCATACTTCCGGCCACCTGGTGAATCTATCTACGGCAGTGAGGCAGTACTGAAATCCTTTGCTCATTGGAAGAGGGCCTATGATGTCGATGTGGATGTGTTTTAGTCGACCAGTGGGATTGCTGAAATGGCCCAATGGGGTATTGATGTCTCTAGTTACTTTGCTGCGTTGGCATGGTATGCACGATTGCGTCCATAATCGGCAGTCTTTTCTCATTCCGGGCCATACGAAGCGTTCCGTAACGAGTTTTAAAGTGGCTCGTACACCAGGGTGACTAAGGTTATGGAGTTTATTAAAAATTAACCGTCGGAATGATGGTGTCAAATATGGGCGAGGCTTGCCAGTTGACGTGTCGCATATTAGGGTGGTTTGCGTACCCGGAATGATGATTTTATCTAAACTTAATGAACTTTCGTTAGACTCGAGCAATTTATTTAATTCATCATCCAATTTTTGGGAATGTGACAGGGCAGAATAATCTGATTCAACGCTGATGGCTTCTATACGAGACATAGTATCTGCAACTATGTTGTTTTCACCCTTGATATGCACAATATCAGTTGTAAATTGTGATATGAATGACAATTGATTGAGTTGTATTGGGGCCAGTTTCTCTCGACGCTGTTTAAAAGCGAAAACCAAAGGCTTGTGATCAGTATATACGGTAGTAAGTTGACCTTCGAGGATGTGCCTGAAGTGTTGGATACTTTCATAAACTGCAAGCAATTCACGATGATAAGCTGGCCATTCTTTCTGTTGAGCGTTGAGTTTTTTGCTGAAGAATGCGATAGGCTGCCACTTTTTATCGACCTGTTGTTGCAAACAGGCACCGATTTGAGTATTAGACGCATCTGTAAAAAGACCTAATGGAACGTTGCATATAGGATGTGCTAGCAATGTAGCGTTAGCTAGGCTGTTCTTCAGAGAATGAAATCGTTCCTCAAGATCTGCAGTCCATGGGACTGGTACGTTACCTTTTCCTTTTATAGCCGTGATCGCGTCGATTAACGGTGCTTGAAGTTCCGCTGTATGGGGCAAGAAGCGACGATAGTAGTTTATCATGCCTAGAAAACGGCGGAGGCCGCTAACTGTTTTCGGAAGAGTATATTCTCGTAGAGCCTTAACGCGTTCTATTGGAGGATGAGTACCTTGAGTATTTATACTGTATCCCAGAAAAGTCACTTCTTTGGCTCCCAGATTACATTTTGAGGGATTTATTACTACTCCATAGTCCTGTAACCGTTGGAAAAGAATGCGCAGGTGTTTAGCGTGATCCGTAGTATTGCGAGAGTATACCAAAATATCGTCAATGTACGCGAAGCAGAAATCTAGACCTTGAACAACTTCGTCAATAAATCTTTGGAAGGTTTGGCCTGCGTTCCTTAATCCGAAAGTCATGTACGGAAATTCGAAAAGACCAAAAGGTGTAATTATAGCAGTTTTGCACACGTCTTCTTCATGAACCGGAATTTGTTGATAGGCTTTAACTAAGTCTAGTGTGCTGAAAACCGTAGATCCTGCTAAGTTGTGACTGAAATCTCCTATACGTCTAACAGGGTATTTGTCAGGGATTGTTCTATTATTCAAGGCACGGTAATCGCCACATGGGCGCCAGGTGTTGTCCCGCTTTTGCGCCAAGTGTAAAGGGGAAGACCAGGGGCTTTTTGAGGGTCTAGCTGTTCCACATTGAATCATGTCGTCAAACTCTTTTTTAGCAATGACGAGTTTTTCTGGGCCGAGGCGGCGTGGGCGGCATGAAACGGGTTGCCCTTCAGTCGTTTTGATGTGGTGCACGGTGTTATGTTTCACCATTCTCGGAAGTCCAGGCGGTCGCGTGATGTTTGGAAAGTCTTTGAGTATGTTATCGAAAAGAGAGTTATTTGTGACTCCTACTGCTTTGATACTTATTTGTTCAATAGTTGCAATAGTGGCGGCGGTAGAGAGTCCCGTTTTTCCGTCGAGTAACCTTTTGTTTCTACAGTCGGGGAGAAGGTGATAATGAGCCAAGAAATCTGAGCCGATGATAGCGGTTTCCACGTCGGCTATAATAAATCGCCAGTTGAAGACGCGACGCAAGCCAAAGTTCAGCGACAATGTAGTACCTCCGTATGTTTTTATTACACTGCCATTTGCTGCGTTGAGACTGTAGTCGGCTATGCGAAGGCGGTTTTGAATGAGACGGCGAGGGTAGCAACAAACATCTGAACCAGTGTCAATAAGAAATTGACATTTAGACTCAACGTCTGTAACAAATAATCGGCGACTTGTGACAGGGCAGTCAGCTGTCGCCTCCGCTACTGACCGCCTTGAGAGTTTTCCGCTCTTGCTTCCCAATTACATGGTTTAATGCATTTTATCGCCTTGTTTCTGTGCACTCTATGATACCAACATAACTGGGATCCATTATTGCCTTGGGAGTCTCTTGATTGGGATCTAGATCTGCTTGGTCTGTTGAATCCTCTGCCTCTTTGAGTAAGGGCTATGAGATGGTTAGCTGCACTGGAACTGGTCGCTGGTTTAGAAGCTGGTCATGGCAGAACGAATTCCGTCCGGCGAGGTTGCTGACTGATGTATCTTTTCAATACTTGCACACTTGTTTTATCCGTGTTGAGCGTGTTGTACAGGGTCACCAATTTGGAGGATCTATAGTCCTACACCTCAGATCAGGCAGGGAACTGAACACGCAAACAAGAACTCTTCAAGAATGAAAACGTATAATGTACATGTAACAATGTCTTTACACTTATGTTAACACACCAGGACACAGTCTAAGATTCACAGATTCGCGGTATAGTATGGTAATCGAGAATGAAAGAGTTTGGCAGACTTTTAGAAACTCCGGAAAAAATCTCGCGAGCGCGTAAGAAAATATTCAGCTCCATCTGACAAGTCCCAACTTGAATCTGTCAAAAAACCCTTTTCCCGCGCGGCTCCGGTGTCGTTCGGAAACCGAACGCCACATGCTCAAAAGTTGTTACTTGTCAAGGAATATTCCCATAAAAGAACTAAACATATTGATTTGCGGTACCATTTTGTAAAAAGCTTAATACAGGAAAAACAAATCAATGTTAAGTACTTACCTACAGATAAAATGATTGCTGATGTATTGACAAAGCCGTTAGGTAAGCAGAAACATGATTGTTTTGTAAAAGATCTAAAATTAAGTTGTGTGGCATGAATGTTTGCATGTTAGTTTTAGAGTAAAAATAAGAATATAGAGTCACTGCTCATTTGTATAGAGTTACTTTATAACTACTTTCTATTAGCAATGTAGAGTCATTGTGTAGAGTCGCTTTAGAAATAATCTAGAGACGCTTAAAGATAAAGTAGAGTCATATAGGTAACTTGTTATCCAAAGTAAGGAATAAGGAGGAGTGTTAGAAATATTTTTATATGGTATCCCTTCTTTGTGATGTAACCTATATTATCTGTATTTACGTTGACGTTGTCTGTGACATAGACTTTAACTCTCTCTGTAAATTTGATTGCTCGGTCACGTCCGTATTTTAATGTCCGTCCGTGTTCTACAAATTAATCTAACCTAATCATAAAATATGTAAGTGTAATTGTACCTGGATATTTTTGAGGAATACACAGACAATTCAAGAAACTATCTCTGTTGTTTATTTGCTGAGCTCCTAGCTTCCCGGAGGCCATACGCCGCATACAATTCCACGCAGCGCAAACCTTGTCTCTCTACAATTTTAAAACCCAAATGATTCGCAGATTTATCACAATGTTGTTGTCCGTAAACTACCACGTGTCAAACACAAAGTTTCAGTTTTGGTTCCTAAAAAGCCAGAGACTTATACAAACTTATACTTGTGGCACTGTACAAGTATGTAGTTCAGTCAGCTGAGCTTGATTCCAATATTGCCGGAGCCTCGGCAAAGCACGGCAACATTCGTAACTTCGCCGGCCGCGACCGGCCGCTGCGCTTATTTACATGTTTGTAAGCTTTGACGTGAGCCGCTCATATTCAACTGCAGTTTGAACTGAAGCTATTTAACTCATGATAAAGTTTGAGAGAGCTTTATGAGTTGTGTGAGTGTTGTGTTACTGTGCCGTTTGACAAAATTAACCTAAAATGCCTAAAAAAACCAATTCTCGGTAAGCCAATTCGGCCAGACGGCGTAAAAACTCATTCAATGTTTGTAATTATGAATAAATATCTGTATCACTATATTATATAAAAACCAATTGCCTTTTTTTACTCTCCCAAGAACTCGAAAATGGCTCGATATATTTTGTTTTGTTTGCTTTCATACTGGGATGCTTATGGAAAAAGAAAATTTAAATACACGCAAGCCAACTTGCAAGCGGCTCATTTAGTTAATTTATAATAATACCATATTCTTGTTTAGTTTGTTTGTTTATTATTCTTGTTCTCCAACGATAGCTTCCAGAATGTTACGAAAATTATGTAAAGTTATGTTGAAGTGTGGTTTTCGCGCTCCTTCGGAAGTTTGACAAGTTCAAGTCCCATGACCCTTTTGAGCACTTGGTGCTCGGAACCCTTCCGCACTAACGTCCCATTGCTAGCTCTGATTATGTTTGGGTAAATAAGTTAAAATTGTGCAAAAGTAACTGCGTTCCATTAAAATATAATTTGCCTAGTTAATAATGGTTTCATAACTCATCTTGAAAAATACATTTTTGTTTGAACATCGCCTTCGTAATTTCAAAGTCAATAGACATTTTAATTATAATTCTGATTATAGAAACTGGAGCAGATAAAGGCCCGTTCAGATGTAAATAGCTTGCTCTTTCACAACTAATTGGAAACGCTTCATACGATTCGTGCGAGGCCGAGGCTTAATTTCCTTATTACACGGTTAGAGGGCTGGCCTGACAGAGAGCGGCTCTAGCAACTAGGTCTTTTTAGAGTAAACACAAGTTGAGCGGGCAACCTCCATTTTATTAGATGTGTTTGAAATCTTCAAAGCAGAAAGACAAATACAATTTACTTTAAAAAAGATGACTTTTGCAATGTAATAATTACAATACACAACACCAGCCTATTCAGTTACTGCTGGACATAGACTTCTAATATAAGAAGGGGGATACGCCCATAATCCCCACGCTGGGCATGCGGGTTGGGGATCGCAGGGCACAGCATCTCTTTCTCACCCATCGGTGGTCATGGGATTTAGCTATGCCAGATAAACAGTCAGCCACCAGAGCCCCGTTTGTTAGTCAACACGGTGCACCACGTGCATTTGTGGTTACCTTGGGATCCAGAGATGGGGGTTGGAACCCCTAACACCCTAAAAGGTATCGGTGACGTAATAATTATCAAAGAATAATAGGAATAAGAGGAGTGGAGATCGATGCTGAGATTTTTCTTCTATGCGAACATTGTCGCTTCCTAAAAGACCTAACCTTTATTCTAACTCGCCTTATTGCACAATGCTATCGAATGTATTACCGGGTAATAAGGTCTATTTTTATAGTGTTTTTTCACGTCAAGCACTCAGGGGTAATGTGAGCAGTTAGCCGTTGCCGTTAGGTAGCTAACTGGAGGATAATTGTGCCTTCGCGTCGATGGACACGACACCGCCTTGCACAGATAACGAAACAGAAACTGTTTACTTTTTCAGAAATGTCTCTATTTTGTATTTCAAAGGTTTCCATATCAGTCCCACAAATTGATTCTATCAATTATATTGGCTATTCAATAAATAGGGAAAAATTATTACATTGAGAACGATCCTTGTCGCATAACGGCTTTCTGAATAATATATTATTTATATCTAGATTATAAGTAACTGGTTTTTGCTCATACATATACCTATATACCTGTTTATATCGGTTACTTAACCTGTTTTATGAAGATACATGTAAGCAAAATAAATGAATATAAAGATGAATAAAATTTGATTTCTTTGATCAGAGGGCTGTAACATATTCTAGAGATAAATTACCATCATCAGTAAAGGGTAGGTGTACCTAATAAGTATCGTGATGTGGTTTAGTTATAAGAAGAACTTGAATTTTATTGTTGTAGTCAGTTATTTGTAGATTCTCCAAAAACAATCAAAATACCAAACGAAAATGTCACCGACACTTGATTCCGTTTGTTGAGGCAAGCCAACTTACTCACCCAAATGCCTCTTAAAAACATGAAACCACCGAACCGTTTTAAATACGCACTTGTTCAATCAAACCCTTTTCAGAAAGTCATCAAAAGGGCGCTGGAGGAGACCAGTAAAGCGTTTTATTGCCTGTCGTCCGTCAGTAAGTACGCTACAGAGTACAAATCTCGAATTTTGCTCTGACACATTGGTGCTTACAGATTGGCCGACACCGGATCCGTGGTACCAACATACCATATTAATAATAATAATACATAAATTACACAGGGATGACGACTGCGGAAAAAAAAATTCTTATTTGTCCGTCAGGTAGATCAACAAAAAAATATTGGACAAGTATTTTTTTATTTATCAAATACATAAAAATTGCTGGAGATAAAGAGCGTGTTCGGGAGTGGGGGCTCGTGACGTCACGGCTAGGTAAAAAGTGTACTAAGCCGTGACGTCACGCGGAACTTCAATGCACTATATCTTTGACATTTTTTGTTTAATTTACTAAAGAAAAAATACGTGTCCAATATATTTCGGTTATGTAAGTAACGGACTAATTAGATTTTTTTACTCGTCTAGCCTTTTGCGATTTTAACTAAGTTTTCGAATAATTTTACATTGAGGGTCAGCCATCGTAGTTTGTTTATTTGCTTGACAAACCTATTACCAGAGGCAGGAAGTAGATATTACGATTACAAGAAATATGTAGTGTCTTTTGCATGTTTTTCACAACGACCTAAGGGGTGGGGTAGAGCTTAAGATTTGAACAGTATAAGAAAGCGGTTGATGTCTTCTCACAAAATAAGAAAAAGGGTTTTTTTCTCGATTTCAGTCGAGGAATGCGGCTCATGGATCAATACCTCGATCATCAATCTACCTGTGGTTGTTGTGATTAGCAAACCTTACCGGTTCAGGGACGCCTATGACCTGCAGAGGTCTTCTTTAACCTAATGCTTCTGCTCCACCCGTGTCTTAATGCATAAATTAGCGCGCTAATTAAGGCATTACGTAGATGGGGCCAACATTTTGACGCGTATTTACTAACGGCATAAATAGTGACGTTAAACGTTAAGCGATAGCTCAGGTCTCAGTTTTTTGGACACATTAAATGGGATTTAGCGCGTAGTTTAGCGCGCTAATCGGTGGTGGCTACATTAACGCCGTCTGCAGCTGTTTGAAGCATCGACCTCATGCTATGTGATATCCTTTGCTATGTGATAGCACGTTTTTTCATTAGGAATTAACGATTAACGAGATTGTAACCTGAATGTAGCCAACGCGTATAATTAATGCCTTAATTAACGCGTAGTTGAACATTAACATCAACGTCAACGTTAACGCAGGTGTAGCACTAGCATAATTGGCGTACCAAAGAGTTTTATTTTGTTACGATGTGCCATACCAGCAGCCGAGATTTGAATGTGTATCCTCCGGGGAAGGTTAATGCCGCCTTTAGCGATTGCAGATTACTTCCCCAATTTATAAATAATCAGATAATTAATAAATCTTTGATTATAATCAAAGTGCGAAGGTAAATTACAAATTTAATTAGCCTATATCTAGTAATTTGCGAGACGCGAGAGATTTATAGGAATTAAAATCATGAATAGGCTAAAAAAAATTGTACTATTTTGTAATCCAAAATTTGTGTTTCGTACTTCAAAGGTTCAAAAGTTATAGCACATTTAAAGCAAACTTGAGGGACCCAGAAAATGCCTTGAGTGACTCCGAAACTTTTTTCACTTAAAAAACCTTGTAGCTGTATATGAAAACCTATCCACTTCAATCTACCGACAACATAATGTATCTATCCACGTATTCAGATAATCATCATCGATCATAAGGAAGTATTTTTCTACTTTTTCAATTAAATCGTTCGTCACCGTCTTAGGCTCCCCGCCCACGACCGACTATACGACCGATTTTTTGTAGGACAGATAGGGATGGGACGTCATGGACCGAGCGTATACAAATCAGGTTGGATTTAAGAAGGCCTTAAGAGCTAAATTGTAGGAATTAGATTGTACGTTTTGAAATAAGTATTTTATGTTCGCTAACATTCTTTCGTAAAGTTCATAGTTTTGGAGTTATGACACTTTAAAAAGAAATGTTCATACATATTTGAAAGTGCCGTAACTCCAAAACTATGAACTTTACGAAAAAAGTTATAGAACATAAATACTTATATCAATACGTACTCTACTTTAAGGAGTTGGGCTGGCTGGGGTTAGGTTAGCAGGGGGGCAATGTACAATACACCCCAATGCGGGACGTCGGTGCAGAACTTTTTCCCCCCACCTCAAATTAGATTAGAATTAGACGTACTCTACCTTACCAATTTTAAAACAGTTTCGCTTGCAAGCCGTTTAGCTAGCTGACCCCGCCTTTTTCTTTGTCCACTTATTTTGACTAATCGGAGATACAACATTTGTTTCTTTTTGAGAAAACCCTTTGTTTATAAGACGCTTCGAATTTAAGTATAAGCCTCTAGTTTAGTCAGTTTAATCAGTTCAGTTCAGTTACAAACAGACAGTGCTAGAATTAAAATATTTATTAGATTAATACCCATCGTCCATCATCCACCATATCAGCTATGAATGTATTCAGCCATTTGACGCAATTTCAACGCAGTCAAATTGTTACTTTGAGGAACTTGGAAAGAAACGTCTCCCAAATATCATTTTAAGTTTGGCAAGGCTATCAGCTAGTCGCTGCACAGAAAATGTACCCTTAAGATGGTAAGGTAGACTTGTAGCTGATATTACCATCCAATTCCAACCATTTTAGCTCTCAAGGCCTTACTTTGTGTGATACTATCGAGCACGACAATAAAAGCTTTTAGTAATTTCTTCGTGGTACAAATTCATAAAATAAAATGTACTATTAAAAAAACCTGTATCTGTATATGAAAACCTATCCACATCAATCTGCCGACAACCTTATGTATGTATCCACGTATTCATATAATGGTCATCGATTATAAGGAAGTATTTACCTACTTTTTCAATTAGATCGTTTGACACCGTCTTATCCGTAGTAGCGAGTTCAGCATCCACAGCAGCATGTGCACAGCAGCAAGAGGCAGGCGGCCTAGACCGGACCTTTTTTCTTTTTGTACCAAATTGTTAACTAACGTAGAAACTTTTTGAGTTTAACTTCAATATTGACGAAGACTTAAAATAATAAGATAAGTTACACATAATTATCTTCGATCTTATGAAAGTATTTACTTATTTTTCAATTAAATTACCACAATATTACCTACCTACGTATAATGCCGTCTTCTGTAATGCTATAACAAAACAGCCCTGAATTTCTAAATAATTTCAAGTTCTCAGCCAGTGCGCGAGAGCGAGAGATCCATAACTACGATTTACTACCTCGATTGCAATTACCTAGGTATTAACCAAATCTACGTACCTAGGTACCAGTGAGGATAGAAATATAATTGATCAAAAATTAACTTTCAATGTGGAAACTTTTAGAATGTTATAAAATACCTTCCCAGGCCTACTAATCTTCCTAGGTCACCCTAGTATGGAGGCTCACATTAAACTAGGTAGGTAACCTTTCTTCAAACTTTTGGTTTAGAAAATACCTATCAATTCCATTTCAGAATGCATGAGATAAATAGGTACCTAGAACGGGTAGGTAATATTAGTTATCCTAAATCGATTTTTGTACGATTCCTATAATACCGATACCGTAAACTATAACGCTTCGACTTTCCCTGATTTTTTGATCGTTAATTTCACAAGTAGGTACCTAACTTACCTACCTAGTTTTAATTTATAAATTGAAACTACAATAATGTTCGTACTATATATAAACTCGTGACGTAAAATATTAACACCAATAATTACAGGTATCTATTTATTAATGTTATAAAAAACCAACCTATGCCTGCTATGCAGTACCTACTAGTATGTTACTACTAGGGTTTGCAGAACCGGTTATGTTTTGGAAAAAACGGGATTCCCGGTTCTATTTGATGTCAGAACTGGGATTCCCAGGAAGTTCGGTACTTTTCGGTACCAAGATTATTTTTGATTCTACAGTCTTAAACGTAAAAGGCCTACTTATTATTAGGTACTTATTTCTTGAAATATAGCAAAAAAAAAAGGAGCTGAAATGCAAATAACGTAACGTTTTCGTTGTAGAAAAAAAAAATAGATTCTTCACAAAAGTTTGTCGTATAAAGGTTTGTTCACATATAATGAGAGTAGCGACCCTTATGAGAGCCTACGTGCGATCACTAATAGTAACCAACCATGCTCACTCGTACACTTGATTACTTTCAGCCTCTTGAACACGCTAGGTTCTGCAACCGTAGACCATAATATACACTTGAATTTATGTACATTCAGATTATACAGAAAACTGAGGAGTATACTAGGTCATTCATTATTCCTAGCGTTTGTGGACTGACTTTAGATTCAGTCGAGACCTAGGCAGTGCAGTGTGATTATTATAGCGGTGCCAGATCGACAACTGGGACAGAGTTGAAGTGCTTGTACAGCAAGGTTACAATAGCTACTCGTTTTGGGATCAGACAAGCCAAATCCTATCCATATCGATATTATGTATCATACAAAAAGGGTGTGACAAGGAGACATTATGCTTCCGAAATTGTTCAACTCTACATTGGAGGACTCTACTAGGACCTCTACTTGCCATTAAGGTTTTGTATAGGGATGGACAAGGTATCGATTTCAATGGAGAATAAATCTTCACCTTCGATTTGCTGATGATAAAGTACGGTAATTATAGTAGAAAATTGTTAGAAATTCTTTGAATGACCTTAGCACAATGCTTAGAGATCACAAAATGAACCTGGTCAAAAACCCATGTCGTGCCTAATCATTGAAATTATTGATTATCTTTCTTTACAAACAAATAAAAATACAACTCAACCGATATGTATGGACAGCGTCCGGGAAATTGTCTAATCACAAAGGCAAAGCCTCAAGAACTCGTACAACTGTGCGTGTTTCCAGTGATCACTTATGGTACTAAAACATGTTCTCATCATCTCATGCACAAACTTAGAGTAACACATCGGTCTATGGAGTGATATATTCCCGTATTTTTTTTCGTGATAAAAATTCGTAATGACGAAATCGGCAATAGTTACATTTACAATACTGCACAAATAAGCAACTAAAGTCATGAACAGTTTTTAGTACATATAGCTCATATTTTTGATTGAAATTGAAATAGTCATACGTAGGATCAGAGATCTTAACGAACGATCTAGTGACTATACATACATACTATATATACATACATACGACGACCTCTGTGGCGAAGGTCCGCCTGTGACGCAGAAGGTTGCGTGTTCGATTCCCGCTGCGGGACAAATGTTTGCATGTTCTGTAGATATTTGTCTCGGGTCTGGGTGTTTTCTATGTATGATATGTATGTATTAAAAAATATATATATGTGTAGTATATCAATCATGTGGTTCCCATAATACAAGCTCTGCTTAGTTTGGGCTACATGATGCTGTGTGATTACGTCCCGCATTATTTATTTATTTATACGTACAATCTAATTCCAACCATTTTACTTCCATAATTTACTTCCTCTGTAAATCCAACCTGGTTGGTATACGCTTTGTCCATGACGTCCCATACCTATCTGTCCTACAAAAAATCGGTCGTAAAGTCGGTCGTGGGCGGGGAGCCTAAGACGGTGACGAACGATTTAATTGAAAAAGTAGAAAAATACTTCCTTATGATCGATGATGATTATCTGAACACGTGGATAGATACATTAGGTTGTCGGTAGATTGAAGTGGATAGGTTTTCATATACAGCTACAAGTTTTTTTAAGTGAGAAAAGTTTCGGAGTCACTCAAGGCATTTTCTGGGTCCCTCAAGTTTGCATTAAATTGGCTATAACTTTTGAACCTTTGAAGTACGAAACACAAATTTTGGAGTACAAAATAGTAAAATTTTTTTTGAGCCTATTGATGATCTTAATTCCTATAAATCTCTCGTGGTAGTGCTGGGTAGTACCTTCCTGGCACGACCAAAGCCACTGCTGTATCTTCAAAACTATAAGAGTACAATTTTTTTCTTCCAGGGTACAAAATAGTACATATTATTTCATGAATTTGTACCACAAATAAATTACTAAAAGCTTCCATGGTCGTGCTGGGTAGTATCACATACTTTTTTAGGTACTAGAAATACGATAAGCCATTGTCACACTGATGAGTTCATAGCGAGGCGAGCACGTAGCGATGGATGCGCGTATTAAACAGTCTTTATTATATCCTGCTAATATTATAAATGCGAAAGTTTGTGAGTATGGACGTATGTAAGGATATATGGATGGATGAATGCATGAATGTTTGTTGCTCTTTCACGCAAAAACTACTGAACGGATTTCGATGAAACTTGGAATATACATAGTTTGTGACCTGGATTAACACATAGGCTACTTTTTATCTCGGTACCAAAAATATATTCTAACGAGAAAACACCGCTGTTAGCTTTGTTACTTCGAAGACGCAGAAAACAAAAACGAAAACAAATACGACGCATTTGGGAAGATATAGTATCAACTAATCCAGTGGAAGACAGCAAATACTATTTTGCCAATTTGCAAATGAATGCAAAATTCAAAAAAATCGTAGGTCATGCGAGAGAGATCGAGAGTAAACTATAAGTGCTAATACTGTATGTCTATAAATTAAAAAATATAAGAAGTTACATGTAATCATTGTATTGAAGCTTTTATAAAATTTTTGATGACAAAAAATCTTGGGATGAAACTGAACAATTATAAGAAAGACGTTTAAAAAATATAACCCATACAGAAATTCTTGCCAATTCTTCTCTGTTTGGTCTCGCTATGAATTGGTGTAAATTAAATAATTGACGATTTAAAGTGTTCCGTAGAATTCCAACTGAACAAATGAATTTTTACTTTGACTGTGAAACAAAATCATGTCCTATTTACTGCTAACACACACTAGTCTTCTGCACGCCCACCTCGCTGATCTCGCTCGGAAATCACCAGTCTTCTTTACAGTGTTTGCTTAGCATTTCGATGTTGTCTGAAGAGTCATGATTTTGTTTCGTACATTACATTCCAAATGTAGTGTGAACTAATAAAAAACCGTATAAAAACGGCACAGTGAGCCTTATCAGTGAAAATGCTCTTAAACAAGGAGCGTTTATTTGATTGAACACACAAGTCATTCGTTCTATATTTGATTTTGCTTGAGAAATTGCTGGTTTTTTTTTGTTGAATTCCCACCCGTTTATTGTTCTGATATGGGTATGTATCAATTTTGGAAATAGGAGATTTTGCCTTAAAGCCTTATCAGTTGAATTATGTAATTTTAAAATTTTCTTTCTATTTCTGTAAATAAAATATATATAAAAATAAAATAATACTGGACTATCACACAGCATCATGTAGCCCCAAACTAAGCAGAGCTTGTGTTATGGGAACCACATGATTGATAAATTACATACATGATTTTTGTTTGTAAATACATACATATTATACATAGAAAACACCCAGACCCGAGACAAATATCTACAGAACATGCAAAAATTTGTCCCGCGGCGGGAATCGAACCCGCAACCTTCTGCGTCCCAGGCGGGCCTTCGCCCACCGCACCACAGAAGTCGTCAAAGTGTCAAGGTGTAATTCAATGTTTATCAAAGAAAATGAACGCTTTTGTTGAAACTGAATGCGTTTGTTTTGCTCCCGATTTCCTAAAAGATTTTAACAGCAACATTTTCACTTTATTATTACCTTCTAACGTAAAGCGTACGCGAGCACATATGGTTACAGATTACAATATTACTTACAGTGTTGCGGCTTTACCAGGCTGTTGTAATAACTTCTAATCTAATTCCATTCACCCCCTACAATATATTCAACTTATTCAGGGGGTATTATGTACATAAAATATGTTATTATGCAAAGTGACATTATCATACTTTACTCGGTACCGGGATCCTGGCTTCAGGTACAGTCGTCGACACTAGCTACACTAGCTACACTAGCTTAGTCATTCAGACAAGCTGTGACGATTCAAAGTGTACTTTAAGTGCCTCACGTTAAGATGTTAAGATGTAGGTGTGTACGGGGTTCCAACCCCTATCTTCGGAACCCAAGCCAACCCCACCTGCACGTGGTGCACCCTGCTAAACAACAAACGGGGCAGCCGGCTGATTGCGGCATAGCACAGCCTACATTGGCACATCTAAATCCCCTGGCCACCGATGCGCAGCAGCGTCGGTGGTGCGAGAACCTGTGCCCTGCGATCCCCAACCCGCATGCCCAGCATGGGGATTATGGGTATATCTCCCTTTATTAGGGGAGGCCTATGTCCATCAGTGGACTGATATAGGCTGGTGTGGTGTGTGGTGGTGTGGGTAAGATGTTGATCCCTCTCACTATAAGATGTTGGTCCTGGCTTTTTTAGTCGTTTAGCCATGTCGGAGGCATTCGGGCGGATTAAAAATAAAATATTTATTTTTGCAAATTGTGGACATGAATACAATCATAGCAGTTATTTTGAGTGGCAAAGTAAAGTAAAGACCTCTGTAGCGCAGTGGGCGAAGGCCCGCCTGAGACGTAGAAAGTTGCGGGTTCGATTCACGCTGCTTGTTGGATGTTTTCTATGTATGATATTTATGTATGTTTTTAAAAAAAAAGTACAAGTGTAGTATATCAATCATGTGGTTCCCATAATACAAGCTCTGCTTAGTTTGGGGCAACTTGATACTGTTTGATAGTGTCCAGCAATAATAATAAAAATGAAAGTGGGGTGAACTTATGCAGAGAAACCAAATGTCTGACGATCCTCACACTAGATAAGGCCTGTATCGTGAGGACCAAGGTGATAGTGGTTATTTAGCTAGCTCTGAAAGCGACTGTACTATTGGTAGCTATTCTTTATTCCGTGGCTTTCCAAAGAAACGTATCCAAGTTTATGGCAAGCTTCGTTTCACATTTTCAATGTTATTAATTTCGTTATGGGGATTGAATAACTTGATTTTGGCAAAATTTCACGGTTTACGCGCCATTACACAATTTTATGTTTATGCTGATTTGTTGGAGTTGTTCGAATTTGTTGGAATTTTTGTTGGTACCTGTTTTTGTTTTTTTCAGAAAAGTTAAACTTTAAGTGTTATTTTTCTAGTTGTTACTTACAATTTTCATGTTTAGATTACACCCGCTTTGAGTTGCGTGAGCAGTTAGTTCAGTCGTTAAGTCAGGTCGCTCGGGCCTATTGGCTTTTTCATTATCTACCATATAATTTATAGGGACAACATTAGTTTAAGTTAAGCCTACTTTATAATATTTATTGTTATGGTAAACTGATTCTTATATTTCCCTTAGAATGTTAAAGCATGTACCCTGCCGTAACACAATTTAATCTACCACGGAGGGTAGGGTTTTGTAACATTCTATAGGTAAACTAACCAACTAACTTGTCCACTATGTATATAATAATGCATTTCTTTGTAACAATCATTAGTTGCAAGAAAGAATTAGTAATATTCAAATTGGAATAAATATCTTTATATTTTTTATATTAAATAGTTAAATGTGGTAAATATATAACAGTATTAATAAAGCGGATTAATTCCTTAGGATCTGTATATCGTATTCCTCTTGGCAGGCTTGTTTGTTCCCCGTTTCAAACTTATGTAATTTAACATAAGTATCCGTGGATTAGTGACGAGTTGGCACACAGCACAGAGATCTCATCAAATTGCATTTACTTTGGATGAAAGCTGATGGTGGAAGAGGCGAAGGGAGCTCCTTATTAATACTTCTTATTTGCAACTCAATACGTCAACATCAACGTCTATACGTCAAATTAAGGATAGAGCGCAATGGCGCTCATTAGGGGAGGCCTATGTCCAGCAGTGGACTGCTAGAGGCTGATGATGATGATGGTGTCAATATCAGAAATTAACTAGGGACCGTTTGTCTTAATATGGCAGGTATATATATATATATATATAAGTATAATCATCATCATCATCATCTCCCTGCCATTATCCCACGCCATGTGGGGTCATTACAATTTCATCATCAATCGGGATTAAATACTTATTTAATTTAATACTATTAGGATTATGTTTTGTAAGAATGTCAACTTACGATTGATTTACTATTCGGGATAAGAGTCGGCTAGTGTTGATTGCTTTAGCTTATTAAAAATCCCTATCATTACAAAAACAGTTTGCGTTTACTTCTGTATGATATCGGCTTGCAAATCTGCACAAAAAGAAACGAAAATCAGATCCAACATGTTTGCTGTGCATAGAGCTGGGCGCTGCGACAAATATAAACAGCTAGCTGTTTATATTTGTCGCATTATAAGCAGTGAACATTCGAGCAGATAGCGAAGTGGCGATACAGCGCCTGGCCCCGCGCCAGGAGTCGCAGCCAGCCCGCAGGGAAGGATATCCACTATCACAACATGCATCATAAATATTAAACTATATGAAATTCATATTGAATTACGCAAAACCTTGTCGTATGATAAAATGTATACGTTGATATTTTCTTACCATTACCAAATTCAAAAAACAACAATGCACTCTGAATACGCCTTGCGTACACATTGTATGTTTGTTACAAATCTCGTTTCGATTTTTCGTTAATATCGGCCAATCGACTATTGGAATGAAGCAAGCAATATTCGTATTCTAGCCAGAACTGGAACACAATCGAGGCATAATCATTGTGTCGTATTTCAACCGAATTGCGGTGCTATCCAATATGCTATGCAATGAAAAAAATTATTATGTCTAACTTCCTTCATTAATAGCAATTGCAAATGTTTTTTCGGCTTAATTTACATCATAACTAGTTTCCGCTTGCGGCTCTACTCGAGTTTTACAGGGATGAAAAGTAGCCCATGTGTTAATTCAGATCACAAACTGTGTATATTCAAAGTTTCATCTGAATCCGTTCAGTAGTTCGTGAAAGAGTAACAAAAATTCATCCATGCTAACATAGGATTTAAGGCACTATTAACTAAAAACATGTCATCTTTTTTGTCAATAAACGTTATCTATCTATCTATTTATCTATCTATCTATCTATCTATGCATCCATACATCCAGTAGGATAGGATAAGATACTTTGTAATCTTGTATGTTTATTGTAATATAAAACTTTCCTCTGCTCTTAAAACCTATTCTATGAATTCAAAGTAAATCGAGAATGCAATAGTAATGTTTATTTTGCTTTTGTGCCGTTTGAAAGAAACCGCAACTTGTAGCTTTTCAGTTTCCAGAACATTTTCCTATCAGATGGTTACCCCATTCCATAAAAGCCGAGATCCCTTTCATGAAACTCAATTGAAAACTCGGGGCAAGTACACAGATGTCTATCAAAGCGTCTATCGCAGTGCGAGTCTGCGGGCGAAGCCTGTTGACGGATCGAAAGAATAAGTGAGGTGAAACCTTCACAAAAGGTTTCGAGATATTGATAGCACGCAAATTGACGTTGAAGTGCTGTAATTGGGGATACAACCTTTTGCTTTTAGGGATGTATATCTTGCATAACGAAGCTTAGGTCAGGTAGCGGAGAAACGAAAAAGTAGAAGCTTCTTCTATGTATGAGTGGCCAACTCTAACAAAAGTTGAGCAGACTTGACACAATGACTAAATGTTGAGGCTACAATGATTTAAAATACAAATTGGTTCTGTTCAGAGAATTCTGGTGTCTTAACTGTGGCTCAGGTTGAACCAAATACGAGTTAAACTTTACACAACTTTGATGCCATTTCCAGTTTGACTTTACAACTTACTCTGACCCATTTCACAACTTAAACTGCCCAAACGTAATTATGTATCTTGTATGAAACTGATCTACTCAAGTAGTTAGTTTTAAGACACACGAGACGCAAATCCGTTGGTTATTGAGGTCATTTTTACATCAGAGCCTGATGTGTACAGCGCCCGGCGAGAAGTGAGCTTTGAGAATCTTTCTCGCCACGAAACAGTACAACTGAGCATTATCATCAAAGCAAGATCAGCCTTACGACATTGGACATAAACTTCGGATTGCTTTGGATGTTTTTTTGCAGATAAGGAAGTAGTCAGATGGATAATACCAAGGTATCACACCTTTGTGGAGTACGCCTCGGGGTTGCAATGTTAGGACACTGGTGATATTCATAGTTGTGAGAACGTGATTTGTTTTTGCACTTCCTGAAGTTTACATGTCCTGTACTTCACGCGCATCTAACTACAGCTATACGATAATACAGCCTGGAAATAATTTCCACGTAACATAAAATTAAAAAACTTACAAGCTATAAATTGCGATGAATAAATTATTAGGGTTTGCAGTAAGTCTCGTAGCAATATGCTACGTGGTTCGTAGTGGAGTGCCATTTCGTAGACGTGCTACGAACTCGCAAGATTAGCTGGCAGCTATTAGCTTACTTACCGCGGCGCGCTTTGAGCTCAGTGCGCTTTGATTCCAATGTAGCCGTTGGATAACACTATTATAAATATTTAACGGAGTACTTTGCATTAGGAGAGCGGGTTAAAAATAAACTAAATTACAGTTTAAAAGAAATACTACTCTTATACGTCTAACTAAATTTTACTCTTTTGTATATACTTCGATAATTACTTATTTTTTTCGCTATTTAGGCCCACGTCATGTTCGAGGCCTCTGTGGCGCAGTGGGTAAAGGTTCGCCTGAGACGCAGAAAGGTTGCGGGTTCGATTTCCGCCGCGGGTTAAATATTTGCATTATTTTCAGATGTTTGTCTCAGGTCTGGGTGTTTTCTATGTATAATATGTATGTATTTACAAAAAAAAGTAGTATATCAGCCTTGTAGTTCTCATAATACAAGCTCTGCTTAGTTTGGGGCTACATGATGCTGTGCCATAGTGTCCACCATTATTTATGTCTAACATTATTTAATCACCCGTTAGTTTGTCGGTGCACATCGGCTTTTCCATAATCGGATTATTCAAATAATCCCCACAAAGCCGCTTCACCGGTGGATATTTTTATTTTAATTACTGTAGTCTGCTACGACGTAGTAGTTAGTGGGGCTATTTGAAAAAAAACAATAATCCCAACCAATTCAAATGTCAACTTTTAATCACTCTTTTATTCCATTTCATAATTGTATTATTTTGTTCACATGATCCAGTAAATAGCTAATCCAGAAAGAAAATTATAAAAATATTTATTTATTTATTTACAAACATGTACATCTATCATTACGGGTTTACCCAATTCAATAGAGTACCTTAGTCGTACAGTAATATCTTAAGTCTATTAAAGTTATTATTAATATTATAAAAAAGCCACGAATTATATAAAATATAATTAACTACGCATTATATTTTCATATATATATCTATAACAGATAGTGGTAAATGACGGTTGACTGGTCTTAGCTTTAACAACGTTATTTAGATTATTATTTATAGTTCTCTAATATTTTTAACGTAAAGTATGTACCTACCTAGTTTAGTTAGCACACCAACCTTGCTTTTCTACCAGGAATGGTTGACCGGCAGAAAATGCTTTAGCATTAAGTCCTCCTTTTGTACAATTCTTTGTTTTTTGCAATAAAGTGTTCATTAAATATCTTAAAATCGGAGAGATGTTGAACTGTGTCCGCAGAATTCCGAAGAAGAGTAATTGTTTCATAGAACATTATGATTTAATTTCCGCGCATTGAGCTCGCAGCCAATATAGTAACGTTCAGAAAAGTTTAATATTACGATAAAGTGACGTAGAGGAAAGTTGAATAATAAAAAGTTTGAGTGCTCAGCTCGTTCGCCACTCGTGCCCGTGAGCTTATTGCGACCTCATGAGGACTAACCAAACTCTCACAATCTATTTATTGTTCAAGTTTTGTTGAACGCAACTTTTGTTGGAGTACAAAATATATATTGTGGAGTGGCATGAAATTACGTTTAGGCCCGTATTTATAAACGAAGATCAAGGGCCAATCTTGACTAACTCTGTGGCATAGTCGGCGGAGATCCGCCTAAGATTCAGAAGGGTTCGATTCCTGACGCGAGATAAATGTATGTATTCTGAAAACATTTGTCAAAAAGGAATTGAAAAAAGTATTTAAGAAGTTCTTTATGTGAATTTAATAACACATGTTTTGGTTAATATGGGGCCATATTGGTCATGCTGTGTGATGGTTATTATTTATTATTATTATTGATTATTTATTAATTTATACAAATACTATCTGAGTTGTCAATCGCATTGATTTTCTTCCCCTTTCCAAGCGACGTGAAATTGCAGATTTAACTTTTCTGTTGAAATCACCTCGAACAACATTAGTTGTCCCGATTTACTCCATAAAATAAATATTAATGTCCCTTTTAAAAACACCTGGTATAATCCCCCTATAGTCGGAACTAATTATAGGCAAAATTCATTTTTATGGCGAGTAAGCAACAATTTTAATAAGCTTTCCAAGCGCACGAATTTTGACTTGTTCACCACGAGCGTCAACTCCGCCAGAGAGCGGTTGAGTGCGAAGTTCTTTGCCAGTGATGTTGATTGTCTGATTTGATTTAACCTTACAAATGATGTTGATATTTCTTAATTATTATTGTTATTCAAGCTATTCACACTATTTGTTTCTAAGTAACTTCTACTCGTGAAAACCTGTAATTGGCTTTCTGTTTTTTATAAGTCTATACCATTGTGTTACTTTAGCTGTTGGTTTTCCTTTATAAATAAATTGAAAATTGAAAACCTGTGCTTTAGTCACGATCACATTTGAATTCAGTTCTTGAATACCTTAGCCAAAGTCTGCTACGCAACAAATTAATTTCACCTGAGTTGACTACTAGAATGACTAGTGAATAACTAATAATTAATAAATAATAACCGTAATAACAAAAATGTGTAAACGTACACATTTTTGCGGTCAAATTTTTGATGAATAGCGTCCAATTAACAATCACCATAGTTACGGATACACCTAAACCGTCATTGGGAAAAGTATGATCGAGCATCATCTGGCAATGTCCAATGACTCGTGAATCCGGACGGGTTTGGCCGAAGACGGATTGTTTATTCAAACGGTATGCCTCATAATTTACCGGTGAATTTCCTGATGACAGTCAACTTAAGATGACAACGAACAATACAATTAAATTATATGTAGGATCACTAAATCTTGAATAAGCATTTTCAATCATTAAGTCTGACAATAGCGTTTGCAATGTGGTGCTGGAGTAGGATGGAGAGGAATAGTTGAAGGGAGAAGACTACTATCGAGGTAATACAAAAACGTGAAGAGGAAATAAGAGTCTTGATAGAAATTGTAAAAAACATGACATGGCTTCAGAAATATAATTGAAGGAAAAGTAGAAGGAAAGTTAGATGTAAGACCAGGAAAAAGCTACGTAGCTTCTCTTAGTAAAAAAATTAAAATATTTTGTCTGTTATCAATATACCTACAGCAAAATTATTTGAGCCAGATAGAGTAAGACATGATATGTGTAAGGTATGTTCTTACACATGTCTTATGATCCAAAAGAATAATTACTAAGCGAGGGAAACAGACATTAGTTCTTGTTCTAGCAGCGCAGTGCTGCGATTTATGCCAAATAAATTGCTTGTCTATCTTGCAATTGACCTTGTTTTAGTTCAATGATTGCACATTCAATTTTATTTTTCTATTTATTTATTTTTACACACAACTGATCCCTTACTAGGCAGAACCTGTACTATGGGTATTAGGGACTGATAAACATACAAAGATACATATAAAACACCCAGGCAAAGAACAAACATCCATGTTCATCAAACAAATATTTGTTCTGGGTGGAAATCGAACCCGTGACCTAAAGCTCTGAAGGTAGAGTTACTACCAACTGAGCTATGAGGCCAGTCTAAGAAAAGTTTCGGCCGGCTAATTTATGAAAGATTTCGGCCTATTTCAGTAAAGGGGAAGCAACAGACAGAACCAACTGAAGAAAATTGCATCACGAAATTTTTACATTTCATTTGTTGAAATTCAAAGAACGTCAATTGACAAACTGTTAAAGTTTGTAAAAACAGGATCAGTTCTTAAAATTTTGGTTTGCAACCGAGTTAGCTGATCAGGCAGCTGATCTAAAGTCCATTGCAATAGACAAACAATTTATTCGGCATCAATCGAAGCACTGCTCTGCGTCTAGGACTAGAACTAATCTGTCTGTTTATCTCGCCTAGTCGATGGATCTGTGCGGTTGACACGCAATTACGAACATATTAAACGTCTGCTGCCATCAATCTGATGCTTAATTCTAGCTACGTAGGGTTAAATTTCAGCTGACAATGCAATATATCCCGACAATGCTGGTAAACGTTCTCGTTGTACCGTTTTGCCTGAGTGCTAAGGTTGAAAATGGGATGGTTCAAGGACAGGGGCTGGTGGTGGAGCGGAGATGTTTGTCGTAGATAGTGCAGCCGCTGGACTGACTCCTTATAAAATGAAGTAAAACTGTCTCTTAGTTAATTGTTGTTTTCCTATTGTTTGAGAAAGGCGTTCGTGAGCAGAAACGACTTTATTTCTAAAGAAAATAATCTTGGGAAAGCGATATAATTGTCTTGATTTTTTATTAGAAATTTCAACATTGACATTAACAAGAGAATAACATAACCTTTAACTCCATAAAAAATATTCATGGTTAAATTTTATAATCTTTACCAGAGCTAGTCCCTGCACTAGGCACTAAGTAATACTAATAAAGGTGGGGCAACCCATCTCAAGATAACATCACATTAGGGACATCACACGAAAAGCCTTATCAATCACCGATTCAGCCTTATTTCTTCACGCTAACAGCCCCTATAACACTCACCAGATCAAAACCAACCATAGCTAAACGGAATATAGCTCAATCTGAAACGGCGAGTTTGAAAGAAATATCTAATTTCGTACGCAAAAATAAACTCTCTCTAATGTATCTTATGGTTCTATTTGGCAAATACTCGTAGCTATTATGGATTTTTAACGCACTCGTAGGATTTCCAACGTTTGACGCGACAAATATACATTCATCGCGACGTTTATTACGTGACGTTGATTTATGAAGTGGCTATGGGATGGAGAATAGTTTTGCCGTTTTGCAAATTATCGCAATATTTTTTGTGCGATAAATAATGTTACTGTTAAGTCAGCTCTTTACTAGACTTATGAGGGTTATTTAGTATGTTATGACCCAGCTAGAATTATGTTCAAATTACCCTTTACACACCAAAGTCATCGACACCCGCGACACATCCACAACACGGTAGTCTCGAAGACGGGGTGAGTGACTTTGGTGTATAGACTCCTTTAAGTGGCTCGAGAAAACGTGGCGGAAATTGAACTCGCAACCGTCTGCGTCTCAGGTCAGGTCTCACTACGCCACTGAGGTCAGAAAGCATTTTTGGTACTTTTAATAAGTTTTTGGTAGAGCTCTTTGTGATATTTGTATGTGAGTAGGTATTTCTCCTCAGGCCCGTCCGAGGAAGAACTACTACCATGCTTATTTCTGCCGTGAACAGTGCTGTCCTTCGATTTGAAAGGTGTGTGGTGTAATTGCTTGCACATGAGGATCATCATCACCTTTATTCATCAAGTTGATGGCTTTGCATCGTAGAGCCTGTTCTAAATATGTGTCAACTACGATGTTGTAGGAGATGCCTATGTGCTTCTTCCATCTTCAAGTCAAATAAAAATAAGACCGGTTAGTGCGAGGTGACTCGCCCATCGCGGGTGACGTCAATGGCGTGCGATACCAATAAGTTTCTTCGTAATTAAAATGTGTACGTCCTATATAAAAATAAAAACCGTCTTTAGAATGGGCAAATTAGATCCTTTCATATAACACAATATTTGACCGTGTAACTTGCTTTATAGCTTGACCACAGCTGTCATTATATTTATTAAGGTTTCTATAAAACCATATTAGCTGGACACTTTGCTATAATTTTCCTGTAAAATATAGATATACTTCTATAATATGTATAAATTTCAGGTTTTTCACTTCGCAAACTTCGGAGTTAGGGTATGGTAATTTTTGGAATTTTTTCATCCTAAATAAAAAAATATGCATGATATCAAAAAATATAAAAACTGTTATATACTTTTCAAATTAAGCCTTTTCATTTGATACCCCACTCGACCTTTTACCCCACTTCCCCCCCCCCCCCCCCCCCCCCTTTATTTTTTATATCATGCACTGTTTTGGATTTATGATGTAAAACGTCCACTAAAACAACCATTCCTCCCCCCTTAACTCCGAAGTTTGCAAAGTGAGAAACCCAAAATTTATATCTATGAAAGAAAATTTAATAAATGTAAGGAAAACGGTGGTGGCTAAGCTCAGCTATGTGGAGAGTTACACGGGTGAATAGAATGTTATCTGAAAGGCCTTGATTTGCCTATTTTAAAACAGGATTTTATCTTTATTTAAGACGTACAGTTTTTTAATTACGAAAAAAATTACTAATAACATAAATACAACGGAATTGAGAACCTCCTCCTTTTTTAAGAAGGATAAAAAAACCTTCACTTACTGTTTCAAATTATGGTGGTCAGCCACGTGGGTGCAACTACCTACAAACCTACAAAAAAGTGAAGTATGAAGAGGGGTGGAAAAAGTCCTACCCTTCGTCTTCATACATGTGAGTGAGAAAAACTATATATTTCCCTCACTGTAACTCACTTTCTCAATCAATGATATACACGAATACCATGACAATACTGAATGTATGAATTAGACTTAATTGACCTTACCCGCGGTGGGCGAGTTAACTCGCACTTTATCGATCTTGTTTTATTTAGGTACGGAACCCCCTAGTCTCTCCTTAACCCTACGTTATATTCTCAATAGATGTCAATAGATGTGATCTCTGAATCAATGTTTCCACAAGTGCATTTATAGTCTATGATAAGGATAAATCGGAGTAAGGGGCAGCTTATGATGTAGTATGATTGCAACTTATAACAGCTTCTAATCCGTAGTACAGACCTAGAATATGTGAGTGTATGGTGGGTAAGTTCGGTTCAAATGATAACACGTCAAGGAATGAAGACAAGTTTACTCAAGTGGTTTGGTAGGTAAGAAACAAGATAGCTAATAGCTACGGCACTACGCAACGCGGACAGTTTAGAGACGTCTTCACTCCTTGGCGACCGGGCAGAAAGTGTTTGCTTCGTCGCGCCCGCACCCGAGCAGCGATGACGTCACGACTCTGTCAGAGCACGCGACAGAAGGCGCTCTTGCGTTCCGTTTAGAGCCGATATTCATGACCGAATGCGAGAAATTTTTATTTTTATTTATTGTATCTATTTACTTTAGCGATCCACAACTTGACTAAGAAATAACTATTATCATACAACCATAAGCACAGTTGTTTAGAATCCAAGGAGACAAAGTGACAATGTCCCGTGATAACTCTGCTATCACACGCCTGTGTAACTTAACAACCCGACCACTAGTTCACAAGTTCACAAGTTCACGAAATGATACAGTACGGTAACTACTTCCGCACCCCGTCCGAAGGTGGCACAGATATATAACAGTTAGTATCGCAGTCCCGGCACATTGGTTACATTGACTCTTAAACCGTCAAGGAAAATAATTAAAAAGATCTGAGAAAAATAAAAATTTCAAAGGCATTTCTAGCGATTATTTTTCGGTTTCTGGAGCAACTGGCAGAAAAACGGGTTCCAAAACAGTAGCAACACCATGGTCTTAGCTGGGAATGGAAATAGTTTAATGTTAGCATTACTTTAAAAGGTAAAACTAAATTGGTTGTATGGGTACAAATTGAACAGTCAGCATCAAAAGTAGATGACGAGTTTCAGAATGTCAATACAGCTGATATAAATTTGCGTCAGAATTAGATAGCAATAAAGTGTTCCATATATAGGTGATTGAAAAATATACCAACAATAAGCTGATGACACTAACCACCACATGTACCTGATGACTTTAAGGTTCAAAAGTATCTGATGTAAAATAATTTTATAAATATACTACATGCATCCCGCGGCTTCGCCTGCGTGGAAATGTATGTGTCAAAATGTGTTTCATTATTTACATAAAGGTTTATTTTTACCACGTTTTGCGCGGAATAAAAAGTACTAACATATTATTAATGCATAACCGTACACGTTCCGGTCTCGTTCCCACTCTCACTCCCTTTTTCGTTCCCGTTCCCGCTCCTGTTCAGGTGGATCACCAATTCAACAGCCGGTTAAGTATGATAAATTTTAAACCTAACTTGAGAAATGATTGGTTCCCCATACAAACTCTCATATATGATAGGGGTATAGATAGGGGTATCATACCCTGTTCAAGTTTTATTTTCTTAATGTGCTTTTTAGGAATCAATTTTAATCAAAGTTCTGTAATAAAATTTGATTACCTTTAACCGCCTTATGGGTCGAAGTGCGAAAAATCCTGAAACAGGTCATTTATTTCAAGAGGAGAGATTCTGTGCAATATTTCAAGACGATTGGTATTTTTTTGTTCCCCATACAAAGTTTGCCACCCCGTTTACAACTTTAGAGATTTTTTTTTCAAAATTAGATAAGCCTTTGTATTATTCACTAAGCTAAACTAACAAACATTCACACAAACTTTTGTTCCCCGTACAAACTTTGCCACTCCCGTTAATCGTCTTAGGGATTGAATTTCGAAAAATCCTGAAACGCGTATTCAGTTTATTTTTAGTAGACAGTCTCTTTGCAAAATTTCAAGTTGATTGGTAAAGATTTTTTTTGTTCCCCATACAAACTTTGCCATCCCCGTTTACCATTTTTGAGGCTGTTTTTTTTCAAAATTTGATTATCCTATATGTTATTCTGGCAACGAAACTATCTACGTACTAAATTTCATCTAAATGTGTTTAGTGGTTATGGAGATACGTGGTAACAAACAATAAAAAAAAAAAAAAAAAAAAAAAAAAAAAAAAAAAAAAAATAAAAAAAAAAAAAAATTAAAATAAAAATTAAAATAAAGAATTACTATCAACATTAAAAATAACTATCAACAATAACTATCAACAGAGCTAAAAGGCCACTTAAAATAGATAGTCAGTTATTTTTGCTATGATAGATAGTCAGTTATTTTTGAACCTCTAACTTTATTGCCAAAATATTGCAAAGTAACATAATTCATATAATTATAAAACTATTTTACATCAGATACTTTTGAACCATAAAGTCATCAGGTACATGTGGTGGTTAGTGTCATCAGCTTATTGATGGCATATTTTTCAATCACCTATTTATGGAACACTTTAGTGCTATCTAATTCTGACGCAAATTTTTATCAGCTGTATTGAAATTCTGAAACTCATCATCTACTTTTGATGCTGACTGAACAGTCAGCATCAAAAGTAGATGACGAGTTTCAGAATGTCAATACAGCTGATATAAATTTGCGTCAGAATTAGATAGCAATAAAGTGTTCCATATATAGGTGATTGAAAAATATACCAACAATAAGCTGATGACACTAACCACCACATGTACCTGATGACTTTAAGGTTCAAAAGTATCTGATGTAAAATAATTTTATAAATATACTACATGCATCCCGCGGCTTCGCCTGCGTGGAAATGTATGTGTCAAAATGTGTTTCATTATTTACATAAAGGTTTATTTTTACCACGTTTTGCGCGGAATAAAAAGTACTAACATATTATTAATGCATAACCGTACACGTTCCGGTCTCGTTCCCACTCTCACTCCCTTTTTCGTTCCCGTTCCCGCTCCTGTTCAGGTGGATCACCAATTCAACAGCCGGTTAAGTATGATAAATTTTAAACCTAACTTGAGAAATGATTGGTTCCCCATACAAACTCTCATATATGATAGGGGTATAGATAGGGGTATCATACCCTGTTCAAGTTTTATTTTCTTAATGTGCTTTTTAGGAATCAATTTTAATCAAAGTTCTGTAATAAAATTTGATTACCTTTAACCGCCTTATGGGTCGAAGTGCGAAAAATCCTGAAACAGGTCATTTATTTCAAGAGGAGAGATTCTGTGCAATATTTCAAGACGATTGGTATTTTTTTGTTCCCCATACAAAGTTTGCCACCCCGTTTACAACTTTAGAGATTTTTTTTTCAAAATTAGATAAGCCTTTGTATTATTCACTAAGCTAAACTAACAAACATTCACACAAACTTTTGTTCCCCGTACAAACTTTGCCACTCCCGTTAATCGTCTTAGGGATTGAATTTCGAAAAATCCTGAAACGCGTATTCAGTTTATTTTTAGTAGACAGTCTCTTTGCAAAATTTCAAGTTGATTGGTAAAGATTTTTTTTGTTCCCCATACAAACTTTGCCATCCCCGTTTACCATTTTTGAGGCTGTTTTTTTTCAAAATTTGATTATCCTATATGTTATTCTGGCAACGAAACTATCTACGTACTAAATTTCATCTAAATGTGTTTAGTGGTTATGGAGATACGTGGTAACAAACAATAAAAAAAAAAAAAAAAAAAAAAAAAAAAAAAAAAAAAAAATAAAAAAAAAAAAAAATTAAAATAAAAATTAAAATAAAGAATTACTATCAACATTAAAAATAACTATCAACAATAACTATCAACAGAGCTAAAAGGCCACTTAAAATAGATAGTCAGTTATTTTTGCTATGATAGATAGTCAGTTATTTTTGAACCTCTAACTTTATTGCCAAAATATTGCAAAGTAACATAATTCATATAATTATAAAACTATTTTACATCAGATACTTTTGAACCATAAAGTCATCAGGTACATGTGGTGGTTAGTGTCATCAGCTTATTGATGGCATATTTTTCAATCACCTATTTATGGAACACTTTAGTGCTATCTAATTCTGACGCAAATTTTTATCAGCTGTATTGAAATTCTGAAACTCATCATCTACTTTTGATGCTGACTGAACAAGTCAGCTCCGGGTTTTTGAGCGAACGCAATACGGCCATTCGAACGAGGCGATTCGACTCAGTTGCATTAGAAATATTTATCGGTTTAAAAATAAAAAATCTTAATATCCTGATATGTTTTACTGATTATGTGTATATTACGACTTTCTTAACATTACCAAAATATATTAGTAGTTTTTGAAATTTTATTGAATCTTTGTAAGGTTGTTGCTGAGTATCGCCACTAGTGGTACGGGAGCTAGCAACGTTTGAAAAGTAAGAATTTTAGGTCAGCTAATTTTGTGATATGTCGTCCTTCTTGCACTTTCGGTTAGAGTCTGGGCTATCTGGCTGGCGGTAGTGGTTGCGTTCATTAGTGCGCATCCTACCTGTCCAGGTAATAATCCTGGATTTTAAAAGCATTTTAGAAGGCGTAATTTTCAATTTTTTCTTTTTAAATAAGTCTACCTGACATAATTTTTTTATTGCCAGACATTTTTGACAATGCTAACTATGTGCCATACGCGATTTTTTATTTATTTTTTATAAAAATTTCAAAGTATTTTATAATGTCTGTAATTTTAATATTATGTTATTTAAAGATAAGAAAAACTTAAAATAAATTTGCCAGACATTAATTCGATTGTTAAGTCTTGAATTAAAATTAAAAAGTCATGAAAAGTATTGCAGTATAATGCTAGTAGTCCGAGAGAGACCGTTGCAGAATAAGTCGAGAATGATACAGAGAACCATTACGAAAGTAAATTACTTTTCACTGTGCATATAATAACAAAATAATAATAATATTAATAATAATAAATTTTAAATGCCAAGACCCTCCATAACCTCGAGGTGTGCAAGCTCAGAGAATACTTCCTCCATGCCGACAGTGAGATGCATCGTGATGTCGTAGCAGTTGACAAGAACCTTACCCCGCTCTCACTGGCTAAGGAGAACTGGCACAAACCTACGGTGCTGAGTGCCCTCGACCGCAAGGTTGTATGGGAGAGTAAGGAGCTGCACGGACGGTTCTACAAAGCCCTCACAGGGCCTGATGTAGACCTACTCGCATCCGTGAACTGGCTACGTTTTGGTGACCTCTTTGGGGAAACCGAAGGTTTTGTCTGTGCGGTTATGGATGAGGTAATAAAGACGAACAACTACCGAAAGTATATCATGAAGGATGGAACCGTTGACATTTGCAGAGCTTGTCATCGTCCCGGTGAATCCCTCAGACATATACTTTCGGGTTGTTCGCACCTCGCTAACACTGAATACTTGCGCAGACACAACCAAGTAGCAAAGATCATCCATCAGCAGCTTGCTCTCCAATACGACCTTGTCGGTCCAGAGGTTCCGTACTATAAGTACGCACCGGTACCGGTTCTCGAAAATGGTCGTGCTACGCTCTACTGGGACCGCTCTATCATCACGGACAGGAGTATTTTTGCGAATAAACCTGATGTCGTCCTGGTAGACCGGTCGGAACGCCGGGCGATACTTGTTGACATCACCATCCCACACGACGCTAATCTCATGAAGGCTGAGAAGGACAAGCCTTGTACCTTGACTTGGCCCACGAGATTACCGCTATGTGGGATGTCGACTCAACAATTATCGTTCCGAAAGTCTAATAATATAATATAGATAATATTAGGTTTATAGTAAAAAATGTATTTTAGACGAGTTTACAATTAAATAAAGTGTCATAATAATAATAAGTTTGAGCCTTGCCCCGCGGTCAGTGGTCCACCATTATTTTTTTGCGCGAATTGCCTGTCGCGCCACTGTCGTTGTCTATCTCTCTCGCACCTTCAGCTGTCTCTCTCGGACTACTAGCATCATACTGCAATACTTTACATGACTTTTTAATTTTAATTCAAGACTTAACAATCGAATGAATGTCTGGCAAATGTATTTTAAGTTTTTCTTATCTTTAAATAACATAATATTAAAATTACAGACATTATAAAATACTTTGAAATTTTTATAAAAAATAAATCAAAAATCGCGTATGGCACATAGTTAGCATTGTCAAAAATGTCTGGCAATAAAAAAAGTATGTCAGGTAGACTTATTTAAAAACAAAAAAATAAAAATTACGCCTTCTAAAATGCTTTTAAAATCCAGGATTATTACCTGGACAGGTAGGATGCGCACTAATGAACGCAACCGCTACCGCCAGCCAGATAGCCCAGACTCTAACCGAAAGTGCAAGAAGGACAACATATCACAAAATCAGCTGACCTAAAATTCTTTCTCGAAAACGTTGCTAGCTCCTATACTATACTATACTATACTATACCAGAGGCGTAGGTACTATAGTACCTACGCCTCTGTCAGAAGCGTACTCAACAAGAGTTGGTATTGTTCAATCAAATTGATCTCTCCGATATGACTGATTAGCTTCCACCCGCGACTTCGCTCGCGTGGTACCCAGATATATAGTAGCCAATGTGTTATTCTTGGTGTACAACTACATTACAATATTCCGTTAAATCCGTACAATAGTTTTGGCGTAAAGGAAGGACAAACATTTTACAATCTTTCTTTTTTATAATATAAGGATATGAAAAATCAACACACAACTTACTTAGCTCTTTGTTCACAAAGAGCTAAGTAAGACCTTCAGGGCTCGGCCGGGAAGTACTACCACCATGCCTATTTGTGCCGTGAAGCAGCATTGCTGTGTTTGGGTTTGAAGGGTGTGGGTGCCGGTTAAATTACAGGCACATGAGGCTTAACACCTTCATGCCTCATGCCTTGCTTCGTAGGGCACGTTCTAAACAAGCGTGACCTACGAAGCAATACTTTGTTATAAGTAATGGTCACTACTTAACATCTAGTGCGCCATGCTAGTTCCATCTTCAGGTATCATGAAAAAAAAACATGGGATGCCAACGTAATGTGGGCCGTTCCCAACCTGCCGCGACCTGTTCCAAGCCCAATTGCCACTTTTCCACCTCGAAATTCAGAACAAGTTTTGCACGTGAAAACAAAGGAAGTTCGTTTCCCTTCTTGCGAGAATACATAACACGGCTCGTTGGACGCAGCACCAGGACTGGCGCTTCACACGTCCCCGCGCCGAAGCCGCTTCCGGCACCGCGCGAGTTACGGGCCCACTCACTCACCCTTTATCTACCTGTTAGGTTCACCTCCATGTTCCCACCGAGCTTTATGTCTTTACGTTTTTTGTTGCCAGAACAGCTGAAGTCAGGTTTGTACGTAATCGTATCTAAAGGGTTACATCAAACATGTGATACGCTTTGTAGATTTGGGTAGAATAAAAAAGTGTTTACTCTCTTTTACGTATTCGTTTATTTGTGTTTCGTGATCTACTTATTGTTGGATGTCAGCATAAACTTATTGGGCAATATTTTTTTATGGTACTTGAAGATAGAACATGTACATGGCCCACTTGATATTGAGTTGTAACCATAACCTATTACAAGACATTGCATTGTAGATCACGTTTTTTTGGAACGTGCTCTACGATGCAACCCCCTGCGTCCATTTACTTAAGGCATGAAGATGAGAAGTCACTTGTGCCTTTAATTTCACCGGCACCCACACCCTTCAAACCAAATCACAGAACAGCTGCTTCACGCAGCAGAGGGCTGTTCGTGCAATTTATAATATGGGCCCCAAAGAATCACTTAGAACTAAGTTTAAAGAAATAAATATTATGACAGTTCCATGCCAAACAATATGAAAACTTTATGTATGTCCGAAAAAATATTAAATTTTTTAAGAAAAATAGTGACAATCATAATGTTAACACTAGAAATAAAGATAAACTAGCTGTTCCTACAGTAAGGCTCCATAAAGAAAAAAATAATCAATCTTTTAAAGGGCAATGTGTACGATTTATTAACAAAATCCCAAATAATATGCTTAATTTATCTGTAAATAGCTGTCTGTCTGTCTGTAAAAGCTTATTATAAAAAATCTGATTGTTTAGATGAAAAAAAAGCTTGGGATGAAACTGTCTCCAACTCCCTCAAAAACAATGTAATAGTGAATAATAAACTTTGTAAAAAACAAGACTTTAAAAAATATAAGTCAAGCAGAGTTTCTTACCAATTCGTCTCTGCTTGGTCGCGATACGAATTGGTGTAAATTTAAATTAAAAAAATGACGTTTCAATTTGTATGTATTTATTGATTAAACTTATTTTGATTTTGAAATAGGCATGGTCAGCTTCCACTTCCCAGGACGAGCCCTCCACAAAGAACTCAACTGCTATTAAAATAATAATAATAATAAGAAATAAAGCTGGACACTATCACACAGCATCATGTAGCCCCAAACTAAGCAGAGCTTATTATGGGAACCACATGACTGATAAATACAATATTCTGATGGCCTCCTAGCTCTGTTTGTTGTCCCATAGCCCTGTTTTCTGAGCTGGTGGTAGCGAGTTTGATTCCCGAGCAGGAAAAACCTTTGCGAGCTAAATATGGATGTTTATTAGTATCTAACGCTCATAGTACAACAACAACCTTGTTTGGAATCAGTGTACCGTGTGTGTGATGTCCCGCATATTTATATAATGATTGAAGTAGAATTTTATATGTTTATTAATTACTAGCAGCCCGTCCCGGTTAAGGATCCCTAATCTTTTGTAGCAATAAATATTTATAGCCTATGTCACTCAGGGTGAATGAAACTTTCCAATGAAAAAATAATTTTTGAAATCGGCACATTTATTTTTGAGTTTATTATGTTTATTACATAAACATACACAAACACAAAGATACAATTTTTTCCTCTTTATAATATTATATAGTGTAGATTATAACTCATTAATGCGTTTTCTATTCTTTTATAAATATAGTACTTGTAGAACAATTTATTTTAGCTAATTTAAATCTGTCCTCATATAACAGAGTCCATTAATATAAGAGAACCTAAATGAGCTGTCATTTACGTTCTCTATATTTAAAGTTACACTAGTTAACAATACAACGAAACCAGAGTAATTTAGTTTGAAAGTAATAAAACTCAGGAGAGTCATCCGTCCTCATCGTGGTGTTGGAAGTACGCCCGCGGCCGCGGCCGAGCTTCAGCAAAAACGAATCTCAGCCGCGTAATAGCTAAACTTGCCGCGTTTATCTTCGCGCAAAACATCTACGTGCAAAAACCTTAAGCAATTTTGGTGCAGTTACACACTTTATATAAAAAAAAAGGATTGTCTCGCACTTCACATTTCTCGCAGACCGTCACTCCACCTGGCCGGAGGGCATCCTACACTAACTACGTTTGCCGAGCCGTGGTCTTCACTAAAGAGTTAGTTTACCCCAACGGTTATCGGTTCATCGGCAGATACGGCCAGCCCACTGCCTCTTCACTGTTAATTATCTGAGTTATGTCGACAATTTTCGGCTGCTGGTAGAAGGTTGATGGGTTGAGCTCAGAACAGGACGCAATGGTGCTCATTGGGGAGGCCTATGTCCAGCAGTGGACTGCTACAGGCTGATGATGAAGATGATATTACTTCTACTCGTCGTGTTTAAATACGTTAAACTTACAATTCAACTCAAGTAGCCATAGTCAAGCGTTACCGCTTTCATGAATAACGACCAGCCATTAGTTTATTCACGTTCAAAGTAACGTAGTGTGTACGAGGCTGAGCCCCGTCGTTGTTTGTGACCGCGTTTATAGTTTCAAACTAAATGACACCAATTAAAATGTCACTTACCCCCTCGCGATAAGGTTGCGTTTGTGTTGACAGCTCATTTGTAACGCTTTCTCCCTGAGCACACTATTTAGCCTGTCGTCCGCGCGGAAAATTTTAATTTTGCTTGTTCGTGTTCCTAAAGTTTTGGGAAATTAAAATACTTGCACGCTTCAAAGTTACACTTTGGAGTAGCTTACCGAGTTCAAATTACTCTTTAGCACTTAAATAGTGGTGTTGTAGTTGGCTTTTGGTTACAAAAGACCGTTTTGTTTGACCTTTTTACATTCTGTTCAAGCGTCAAGTACTTCTACTGGTTAAGCACTGCCACAGAATAAGTAATAATTTGTGAAGTCACGAAATGTCTTTCGTACCTAAACAGTTTTGTTTCAGAATGTTTGGAAACTATCTATATTAAGGTCTAAGATAAAGAGATATGAGATAAAGAGAAACTCAAAACGTAACACAGTTATATTGTACCTTACTTATTACGGGTATATTTCACCGGGACACCATGGCGGTGCAACCATTCGCTGCTACCAAAAAAATTTATGGTGGTGGCACAACTAAACGGACACCAGGTTAGTAACATTGAAGAGCTGTATAGGTACTATGTAACTGTATTAAGATTTGAGTTTATCTTTATCTCTTAACTCTTTATCTTTATCATCGAACCGTACTGAGACACTTCGTAGTCAGGGTTAAAGTTGTAAAAAGAATGGCCTGCGAGCCCCACAACCAAGATGAACAACAGCACTAAATATACGAAGGACAAAGCACACGAACTGCACATGCAGACAATGCCCTCATTGTGCGCTCCGCCGCTCAACCCATTACTCACTTCCAGATGTTATTGCGACTCACATTATTTTCAACACTTAAAAGTAGATGTTATCAAATAATCTTGGTAGTGTAATTCTTTGTGAAGGGCTCGTCCGAGGAAGTACTGCCAGCATGACCATTTCTTTCTTGAAGCAGCTGCGCTGTGTTTTGATTTAAAGGGTGTGGGTGCCGGTGAAATTACAGGCAAGAAGCTTATCATATTCATGCCTCAAGTTGATGGACGCAGGGCGATGTATCGTAGAGCGCGTTCCAAAAAAATTTGAGCTACGATGCAATGCTTTGTTATAGGTAATGGCTACTTAGCATCAGGTGAGCCATGTGCTTGTTCTATCTTCAAGTACCATACAAAAAAATTACATACATGTTTTTATTCTCGATATACTTTTGTATCACAGGGTTTATAAAAAGTATAGAATACTTTTCGTACCTTCGTTAATCTTGGCGTTTTCTTCAGTCTATTTTCGATGAGCACCGAATAAGGCAGAGCATTAGATAATCCCCGCATTAACCTACAAACAAAGTAGAATCCTTTCCCAAACAAGGCTTCCTGAGAGCCGTTGTTCCGACAGCGGATAGGATTACTCTGCCGGCCGCCAGGGTCGTGCCCAGGGGCCTAAATAACTCATCACAATCAAAAGAACATTATGGATTTATCTCAATAACCTAAATATAGCTCACCTCTTTCCAATGCCAATAGTCGAAGTCACTGATAAAGCGATGTACCTACGTAGAAATAGCGAATAAGAATAAAATAACAATAACACACGTTTGGCATGGAAAACATCGCGCAAAGCTATGACAATATAATTCAATCTATTGAATTATACATAAACTTATACTGCGTATCAAAGTCAAGTCTGCAGCAGAAGGACAGATAAGCAAAATCCCGGAATTTCAAAATACATAAAGGCAGATCATTTACTGTCGTGCAAAAAATATACAAACCCGATTAAGTCACCTTATTTAAGATGTTAAACAAAGACTCAGCAGTGGGAACAGCTTCATTGTACCCTAGCTACGACCCTGTGTTGAACAAAGCAAAGTTTTTGATCCACTTTTAAACCTAGATATTTTCTCTCAATGTAATTCTAGTTCCAAAGATATTTTATGTGTCCAAGAAATAGACATGTGATTTTAACTTTGGCATGTTTGAATAGCTAAATTTTCAGCGGAAACTAACTTCTATTTTCGACCAGGATTTTAGGTTTGGAGAATCTTCAGTTTATTTGGGTCACCAAGAATTTTTATTCAATCTAAAACAAAGTTTCAAAGGAATCTAGAAATTCTTTGTTCAGTAAATCGGACTTACAGTCGATGGCATGAGTTTTGTAATACCTAACTTCTTGTGAATGTGGATAAATTAGGCCAGAGAATGATTGATGCAATCGCAAAGAATAGACGAATTAATACATTATGTATATTGAAAAATAGGCATTTTCACGTTCCATTACATCAGTGAAGGCATCTGGGTTCCCGTTTTTAACCCCAGACGCAAAAAGAGGGTTGTTATAAGTTTGACCGCTAAGTGTGCGTGTCCGTCTGTCTGTGCCACCATATCTCTTAAATGGGTGAACCGATTTGGTGCGGTTTTTTCATTTAAAAGCATGTTTTCTAACGGTTATTCTGAGACATGTTTTGTCAAAATCCGTTTTGTCAAAATGTCAAATCGGGGTAGGGTTCTTGCGACCTAAAATTAACACCTTTTTTGTATTAGGGGTGTTTTAAGATTTTAACAAATTTTTTTAAATATGGGTTTTTTCGCGTTAGTTCCTTAAGTAAAATAATGTATGATTTTTTTATTTTAAGTGTTTGCCCACACTTCAGGGAAAATCTAAGTTTTTATATATCCCAAAAACAACAAACAAAAAACAAAAAAACAGAAAAAAAAACGCAAACGGCGCTTAGTCGTGACTGCCCGAAAATTTCGACAAGGCGAGGAGTTGACTCGGTAGCGTACTGCGCTCGGTAAGCGCGTCCCGGTATTGATGGGAAGGTGGCGGGTTCAAATCCCGCCTGAGTCGAAATTTTTGGGATTTATAAAAATCTTAAAATTAAAATAATCTATATCTTAGATATTTCTACATCATCAACAGGCTCGCTCACTACTGATTAATAAATGCACACAACTAACGGTGTATGACTTAAAACGGACTCAATAGGTGATTATGTACACTTTCGCCCTTTGATGTAAGTAGGGCGATGTAAGCGGACACTGCGTCGGCAGTCCACTCAGCGGTGAGGGAGCGGAAGTATCAACTACAAGCGGTAACCCAAGTAATGGGGTGCACGAGTTTTTTTTTGTTAAAGTAAGTCAGTTATTTATAGTAAGCGTTGATATTCTCCATACGACCACATGGGGCTCAAACCAACCTCACCTGCACGTGGTGCATCCTGCTAACTAACAAACGACGCTCTGGCAGCCGGCTGATTGTGGCATAGCGCAGCCTAGCACCAGGACAACTAAATCCCCTGGCCGCCAACGGGCAGCAGCGTCGGCGGTGCATGAAGTTGTGCCCTACGATCCCCAACCCGCATGCCCAGCTTGGAGATTATGGGCATATCCCCCTTTATTAGTGGAGGCAGTGTTTAATTAATTTACGCAGTGTCCGCTTACATTAAAGGGTGAAAGTGTACATAGGTGGAGTCACCCACTGTGTCCGTGTCAAATCATTAACAGTTAGTTTGACCAGCAGTGGACTGATATATGCTGGTGTGGTGTGTGGTAGATCACATGGGTGCACTCATTAAACTAGCATACTACTTACATCAATCAACTAACTCCTCTTCTCATATCTCGGTCCGAATTCCATTAACGAACAATAACTTCAAGATTTACTTCGGTGGTTGCACGCCATGCTCAGTTATAGCATTATTATCTAATTAAACGAGCACTTTATACATTGTAATTTGGGAGGTATTTGTGTTTGCAGCTCGAATACACGTACAGTTTATGCCTTGCGCCGCTAGCGCCACCGCTGCTCCTCGCGTGTAGTTGACGTGGTCCGAGCAAATATTTGCGAAGGCAAGCTCCGGCGATATGACGTCGCTTCTTTCATCAACCTGATCAGCATAGTACTTCTTCTTCTTCGTATGAGCTAGTGGCCAAGTCTGGTGTTGGAGTTTTTAGGCCGTCGACATGGCTTAACGACTGTAAAAGCCGGGACCAACATACCAACAGCACAGTACTGAGAGAAAGTTAATTTTTTTTGACATAATTCGTTCGTAACCTGGCTCAAAAAACATTAAATTATAGTAACACTATTGCTTTAGCTAGCCACAGCTGTTTAAAAACAAAGATTTGCATTAAAGTGTTATACTAATGAGCATTTTACTGTAAAAATACAGTTAATTAATTAACCATGACAAATATATTACTTTTTCAAAATGTTTTTGTTTTGCGATAAATTACTGAATTCAACTTTGAAAGCGCACACTTTTACTTTTATGGCTCACTTCAGAATTAACGTTTTGAGTGCTAAAACACACTTGCCCTGGAGCAAGTACTCCCCTTACGCGTCAAGCACACGCTGCGAACGTGCTAGTTTATACGGCATTGAGTGCTGAAAATACCTACAGAGGCCTGAGATACACTCCTCCTCTGCAGTCAACGTGTTAAAATCTCCAAAAATAAAAAAATAACGTCTCAATATCGTTACCAATAGAATACTGATTTGATTGGCGTCGTTACGACAGAGCTAAAAGCAGTCTCTTTGACTAATAGTCCGGGAGCGCGGAACTAACTGTAAACAGTGTTGAGCCAAATAAATGTCAGCCGTTGATTTTAATAGACTCATTTGGAAGTCGAATGCCGTTGAATCGGTCCGTCCGTTGAATGAAATGCGGGGGCGAGAAGCAGCGCGGCAGGGCGGCGATAATAGTAAATGTGAGTACTTATTTATAACAGGCTTTAATATAAAACAGCGAGGGGGATGGTGTAGATAAGGAATTATATTAATGTTTAACTCACACGTGCGACTGCCATTCCACGACATTACGACATTAGAACCACAGAAATGTCGTTATAGCAAATTATTATGGAATCGCGTCATAACCCTTACCTCGTACGACGTGCCTATCGGCGGAAACACCTGCAAAATGCTTATGACTTTTTGTCGTCCTCGTTGTGTTGTGTTCTGTGCCTAAGCGTGTATATTGTCAATGTTATGAGTTGTTTTATTTTGTAAATAAATATCTGGCTCAAGCGAAAACTTATTCTCACTATCAAACACCAGTTCCAGCTACCTACCTCATAATTTCTAGGTCCACGTGAGGTCCACACGACAAGTGACTTAAAAAGAAGTGAAATTGATAGTGCCTATGTGTCGCTTTACATAGCGTAAGTGAACCTTTATTACGTGTTGATAAAAGAACAGCGCGAACGGTAATGGCCTCTCAAAACACCCTCGATAGCGTGATGCAATCTAAAAGATTTATTTTTATGTGCCGCCTGTTTTGTGTTACTCGACATTATCGCCGGCCACGGCCTAATATACCGCCGCCATCTTATATATAATCTGTGGCTGCAATAACTGTCACTCTGTCGATACATCATGGGATTTGTTCCGGGCTTCAACATGACACTATGTACGGGTATTGCTATGAATTAATTCACTAAGACATTATTTTTTTTTGTAAAATATTGTAACAGTTTTAAGTTGATTAGGTATTGAAGATTTTTGTTAGGGTGAGATAGATACTGTAAATTAGTTATCCTCTTCATCATCATCCACAACCCGACTTATCCCACTGCTGGGTATAGGCCTCCCTTTGTATGGACCAATCTCCACCGTTTTATGCATAACTGCTGGACCGACACGTGTCTGTACCCGTTTCTTGGACGCCATTCAGTTATCGCCTTAACTCCACCTGTCATCACCTCGCCTTTCAGTTTTCCTCTTACCTCATTTTAATTACTTCTCATCAGAAGTGGCGATGGCATTCAGGTGCTCGAAAGATTGGAACTAATAGCTCTAGAAAGGACACGGGGTTAACGTACTGAAAATGTAAACATTACGAACTCATCAGGTACCAACGAAGAACTTTTGAATTACCAATAACCCTACTCCGAGGTTGGAGCGCATTTATTGAACGATGATAAACGACCTTTAAATAAAGAAATACCTCGACGCTTTTATTGGGGACGATAAATTCGCCGCTAATGAAAACACCCCCTCACTCAAAGCGAACCAAACTCAATTTTGATAATTTTATAGAGCCGTCGACGGAGACATGACAGGGCTATCTCCGATCATTGTTTACCGGCTTTATCGCCGCGACAGGTGTTCTGTTGTACTACACAAACATGGCTGAAAAATCGTGGAAAATGGCAATTAATTTACATTTTTCGTATTCTTTTTCTGCACACTAAGGAAGAAACTTAGTGGAAAGTATAGTATACAGTTTACACTAACGCCTACTTCACCAAGTGGCTTCTGATTCTATTGTAAGCTGCAGGTACAAAATAACTTGAGTACGTTAATAAAGTTTAGTACACATTAAATACTATAAATAAAATAGTCTGTTATTCATCAGATACGTATAGGGCAAATAATGTCTGAATTGTATATTTTTCCTGTTTCTGTAGCATTATCACATGCATGCACGGAAATAAGTAAATACTAACCAGTTGATTAATCAGTGATAGGCCGGAGTGATGGGCTCAATACATGTTTGCGTGGGCCCGTATTTGATGGCCATCTGAGAGGCTGTGTGCCCACTGTATGTACCGTGCACTGTTGACTCACCCCGATAGTTGACCCTATTTGCGGGTGGAATTGGTTTATGTGCTTTTCATCTCATTCAAGAGGTAACCAATGCTAATATTGGTGTGCTTTAGTACTATTCACATAGAGGTCACATAGAGTTACACCAACATAAAACCGGTAAAAGATGTTTTTGAAAATAATAATAGAAATAGTAATCAATTTTATGAGCAAAAAGCAAAATAATTAAGTAATATCAGTGTAAGATCGTTTTCACAATTGAATGCTTGCTTTCCCACAACACTGTTTCTCGCTGATGGCTTAAATATATCGATCGTACTGTTCTGCGATCTTGATCAAGGACACTGGAAAATTAATTGGCTATGATTTCGATACCGTTTATAAGGCAACGCAGAAGTCACGTGCGCACACTGCGTGTGAACTGCTTATTGAACAAAGTACTGTTGTAGTGCTGCAAGTTCATTTAATCATTGAAAACAATGACAACACATTGCGCAATTCTCTTAGTTTTAAATGTCATACTACTAAGTAAGCAAACAGGCATACGGTCCTCCTGATGGTAAGCGGTTCCCGTAGCCTATCGACGCGCGTAACATCAAGAGGTATTATTACATGCGTGTGCTGACCCTGCTGATAATTGACGTATTTTGTAAGTTTTGCCAATTTATATTGGAAATATGATGACCCTAAGGTCATCATAATAAATTTTTGAAGTCCAGTGACCTCGTTCTAGACGATTATTATCCATTCGGTCGAAGTAAAATCCTTGACTGACATTAAAACTGGGTAATTATATTTGCTTTATAATCGAGTAAAATGCGATAAAATCATTTGTTTCGCTTAAAATAAAAAATATGCTTTAAAAACTTTTTATTTCGTTGTACAACCTTGTGGATAAAACAGAGAGAAGTAATCACTACATAGTATAAAGCAAAGTCGCCTCTCGCTGTCTGTCTGTCCCTGAGTAGCTTAGATCTTTAAAACTATGCAACTTACTTTGTTGCGGTTTTATAATAGATAGAGTTATTCAAGAGGAAGGTTTATAAGTGTAGCTTCATCATCATCACCATCAACCTATAGCAGTCCACTCCTGGACATAGACCTCCCCTAATGAGCGCCATTGCGCCCTGTTCAGAGCTCGAAGCATCCAGCTTCTACCAGCAGCCTTACGCAAATCGTCGCTCCACCTGGCTGGAGGGCGTCCTACACTACGTTTGCCGAGACACGGTCTCCACTCAAGAATTCGTTTACCCCATAGGTTGTCGGTTCTTCGTCAGATATGGCCAGCCCACTGCCACTTCAGCTTATAATTCTCTTAGCTATGTCGACAACTTTAGTTCTATGTCGGATAGTCTCGTTGTGGATTCCATCCTTTAGAGAAACTCCGAGCATAGCTCGTTCCATAGCTCACTGAGCGACTTTAAACTGGTGGACTAGCTGTACTGTGAGTGTCCACGCTTCGGCTCCGTATGTCATGACGGGTTGGACGCACTGAGGGCCTAGTGCGAGTTTTTCTACCAGCTCGATCGCGTTTGCGTTTACGCAAGTTTGTATGGAATCGAGTCAGCGCCATCTAGTAAGAGACGTGAGAAATATAATTTATGAGTGCGGGTTTGTTACGGCGTCGATAGCAACTACTCGATAGTCGATAGCGAGAGCGTTGGAGATCGTGATTGGTTGTTTCGATTATTTAGCGAGTGTGAGTTGTTATTATTGACAGTTCGAGTAGTAAAATTGAGAAAAATACGTAAACGCGATCGAGTAAGTTATCACTCACGATTTTTCAGTGAAAAGATTGTAAACGAAGATAGAAATACAATATTTGCCAATTTTAATATGGCGGGACGTTTTTATTTTGCTTGGAGATTGCTAGCGACAGCTATATCCCAAGATGACCGAAACTATAGTGCTAAACTGGGTGCCTAGTGCGAGTTTCTTTACCAGCTCGATCGCGTTTGCGTTTACGGAAATTTGTATGGAAAGGACTCAGTGCTACGCGTTTTTCACTAGATGGCGCAACCTCGATTCCATATAAATTTGCGTAAACGCAAACGCGATCGAGCTGGTAAAAAACTCGCACTAGGCACCCTGGAAGCAAAAGCCCGAGCGTCTATAGCTCCATTGTTGGACCTCACCGACCAACAGTTCAGGGATAGTTATCGCCTATCCAAAAAGGTCTTTAAGCTCCTGTGCAAAGATCTAAGGCGTTGGACTAGTCTAAGAGCGTCTCAGCGAGTTTCCTTAGAATTAAAAGTATGTTTTTTGAAACCTATCCCATTTTTTCGAGTGGTTACGTACGGTTGCATCTCACACTCGCTCGTTTGTGTTACTCGACGATTTTGTCGTTTACTCGTTAAACGCGGTGGTAAAGTAATTTGATTGATTTTGTGGATCTCGCACTAGGCACCCTGATCAAAAATTGGTTTTCAAACATTGCGTATGGGTGACGAAAAAACTCGACGTAGTTTTCCAAATTCTGCCTAATCCAGCTGAATTCTCCTCTTGGCCTCCTTCTCGAAGTTGTTTTACCCTTACTGCAATATCTGCCCAAGGTATGTATACTCCGAAAAAACTTCAAGAAGGTGTCCATTAACGACGACAGGACTCGGGTCAATTCGGTCATTGAGCATGACTTTGGTATTGTCCAAATTCATGTCAAGACCTAACTTTCGCGAGGCTGATGCTAGGCCGTGCAGCATCGGTTGCAGCTCCTCCAGCGACTCCGCCATTAGGACTATGTCATCAGCAAATTGCAAGTGTGAGATGTGCTTGCTGTTTATGTTTATACCCATACCTTTCCAGTCCAGCGTGTTAAACATATCTTCCAACGCGCTCGTGAACAGTTTCGGAGATATGACATCTCCCTGTCTCACTCCGCGGCGCAGTTGGATGGGTTTAGACTGCTAGTCCTGTACTCGGACACTCATAGTAACTCATAGTATAGTAGTACAAAGTATTACTTGCACCCGTGCAAATCCGGGGTGGATTCGCTAGTCGAATCGGAAATACAAGACATTGACGCGTGTCTCGTGATACAGCCTTACAACCGAACACGACTTTCTCATTCGGCATCGATGTAGCGCTTCCGATCCCGCCGAAATTATTTTCCATCCTTAAGGCAGCGGCACAGTAAGTTAATAATGGCAGTAGTTTGGTTGCAAAAAACAAAACTTTCAAGCCGAAACAATACTTATTGTATGTATGACGTACATAGAAACAAGTACATGCTCACTTTTTGTATTTTTTTTTCTTTTTATTCATACTTAATTATTTTATGTATAATCGTATCGCAGAAGATTGCTTTATTTATTTATTACTTAGTTCTATTTTTATTTAAATGTAATGCGTTTTAATAATTGCGCGCCTTAGTAGGGTAGAATAGATTGATATCATAATCAAGTTAAACATTTAAAAACTGCATGTATTTCAAACAATAAATAAACCTGTTTTTCACAAATGAATGATCTGATCCTGATTCCGATTCTGATACTTTGACTTTGACTTTGCAAGCAGTAGCATTCCACGTGACAGGTACCTATTTAGCTCATTCCTAACGAATTTTAGTTCTCAGGCATGCCATTTTCATCACCCTGTATTCCTGCACCGTTTGAGCACGTGGTGATGCACACTTCAATCTTTCGAAACGAAGAATCTATTGGTGCACGGGACTGGATCCCAAGACCTGCAGTTTGGAAGTCGATATACATCCACTAAGCCACCACAGCTCCTCACCACTAGGAATATATTATCATCATCAACGTATAGCATTCCACTGCTGGACGTTGGTGCCTCCCAAGGTTCGCCATTGAGCCCGATCCTCGGCTCTTCTCATACACTGTCTGTCAGCTACATTACCCAGATCGTCACTCTAACTAGCCAGGCGCATCTTACACTACGCTTACCTTAATGGGGTTTCAACTCCAATATCCGTTTGGTCCAACGGTTATCAGTTCTTCGGCGTACATGGCCGGCCCACTGCCACTACAGCCTGCTAATTCTCTGAGCTATGTCGGTCACTTTCGTTTTCTGCTGGAAAACCTCATTTCTTAATATATCTTTAAGATATTATAAATGAATATTTTGTACTAGCGGGCCCGCCCCAGCTTCGCGTGGGTAGTTAATCAAATTTTAAAAATCAAAAGTTTTAACACACTCACAGACCCTTATTTCTTGATAATATAGACTTCCCTTCCATACTGCTGCCTAGCTAGCCGAGTGGGGTAAGCGGTGACCACGTGACTTTTTCCAAATACTTACATTTTTGAACTCGTGATATTTTTTGAATTGAATGTCCAAATTGAATTATTCAAAAATTATATAAAGTTATTGAAACAGTCTTGAATATGAAGTAATTTATTTTGATTGGATACCAAGCGACAAATAAAGAGCTTTTTCTAGCGCCGGCATTTCAATTTTTTTTTTAAATGAAAGAACACTTATTGTGTCATAACTATAATAGCTAAACATATGCTGTCGCGACACTTTATTTAGGTATTGATGTGTTCTGCAAAGTCATTGCACAATATTTTGTTCCATGATCAATAGTTTTCGTAGCGCACGCGATGTTGTGAATTTTTTAGGTCAATTTTTTACACCTCTGGTTGCATTATTAGAGTTTTAGTAAGGATCCCTATTTTTTGAAAATATAATATAGCCTATAGCACTCGGGGATAGTGTAGCTGTCCAATGGTGAAAGAGTTTATTAATCAGATCAGTAGTTTTGGAAAATATTCAATACTAACAAACAAACAATCAAATCTTTCTTCTTTATAATATTAGTGTGTGAGATTAGTGTAGATGTAGATAAAATAAAAAAGTTTTCCCTGTATTTCTAATAAAATAATACTCACATGCTACAATCCATTTAGTATGTGAGTATCTCTACTGCTCACAGCTGTATATTTCTGATGGCCCAGGAGACTAAAGTCTCGCAGACTCTGTTTGATGTCACTCCCATTAGGGGCCCGCTTTTATATGTAAATGTTTAAACAGGTTTATTGACACATTCAGGCCTCACTATTATATCCACCGTGCCGTCGGGTGCTCGTGTTTTCTCAAACAAACGACAAACGACGTAGCGTTACTAATTTTGTTTTAGCAATAGCTTGTTTTTATACCGCTAACAAAAATATTGTGGAGTTAAAAGCCAATTTGGCCGACTTGAAAGCTTTCTACAACATTAAAAATTCGTTATTTTTGGCATAATGAAACCTCTTTACAAGAACACAACGCACTTTTTTGCTGATTTTAATTGCCACAGCCAATAGATTAAGTGAACCGGAGTGGCCTAGTTGGATGTCCCGCTACTTCCGCTGCGGAGGTCCAGCTTCCCGATCTGTGAGCAATAGTTAGTACTTGGCGCTGTATAAATCATTATACTAGGTGCAAAGGCCTTACGACGTAAGCAGGAAAAATCTGTATACGTAGGTAATGGGCCCTTCGGTTTATAATAGACTGCCCGAGGCGGTAAGAGATGCTACTTCCACCGCAATATATAAGAATTGTATCAGGACGTGGCTATTGGAGGGGATGTTTTACTGTATAGGTGAATTCTTAGAATTACCTAAACAGAATACCCTGTTCCTGCCTAGTTTGTAGAGTGATTATTACCCAAGTAATTATGTACTTGTTAAATATGTATATGTACTATATGATATATTGTGTAATTCATTATATAATGAGAATGACAGGTTAATACCCTCGAGAGCAATGAATCCGGGTCACTCAAAGAATCCAAAAAATCTCTGAAAGTAAGAATGCTAGGTTAATGCAATAAATTGTATTTAATAGACAAAATGTATGCTCTACAAGCACGATGGAAGACACAGAGTGTATAGAAGACCAGGGGAAAGATTCAAGCAAGCATGCATCGAAGAAAAAGTAGCCTACGGTGGTGGGTCTGTACTTGTGTGGGCCGGAATTTCCTCTGAAAGTCGCACAGAGCTGGTGATCATAGAAAACGGCTCTTTAACTAGCGTAAGATATGTGGAAGAAATCCTCAACGAACACGTTGGTCCATTTATGGTCAATTTGGGTGAGGATGCTATATTTATGCATGACAATGCCCGACCTCATACAGGTAGGATTGTGAATGACTACCTTCAAGAGATGAACATTACTTGTATGGAGTGGCCAGCGCGCAGCCCGGATATCAACCCGATCGAGCATGCTTGGGACGAGCTAGGGAGATGCGTAAAACAACGAAACCCTCCCCCAATCACGCTTCCTGAGCTCAAAATTGCTCTCACAGAGGAATGGGAGAATATTCCCTAAAATCGTATAAGGAACTTGGTGTACAGCATGCCAAACCGCGTAAACGCAGTAATGGAAGCACGAGGAGGTAATACGAAGTATTGAAATTCAAGAAAATCGTCATAAAGTTCAAAAATTTCATGGTTCCTATTTTTGTTTTAAGGAGAGATCAGCAGTTTTTCTTCTTTATGTAATTTTGTGTAAATAAAATGTATGGTGACTCATATTTTTTTAACTTTCATTTAAGGAGTATTAAATTGTCTATTAAATACAATTTATTGCATTAACCTAGCATTCTTACTTTCCGAGATTTTTTGGATTCTTTGAGTGACCCGGATTCATTGCTCTCGAGTGTATGTAACTATCTATATATATAAAAATGAAACCCGTTTTCCTTGGTCACGGCATCACGCGTGAATGGCTGGACCGATTTCACAAATTTTTTTTTGTTGTATTGGTTATTATTAGGAGAAGGTTCTTACGGAAAAAAATATTAAGAAAATCTCTCAGAAATATTGAAAAATATACATTTAATTTTGCTAAGGCGGTACGAAGTTCGCCGGGTCAGCTAGTAATAAATATATTATGGTTTCATGTACGTGAATGATTGATTGTACGCATTTGACAAATATGTAAACAATGTTTTTATCAATAAAACCTTGCATCTTGTATCTAAGTTGTTTTCTAATAAATTCATTACTCTATCTTAATTTTTTTATCTTGACTTTCCATAGTATAGTATGTTAAAACATTGGTGTCTGCATCCGCTAATCTGATTTATATAAACTGTACCTTGACCTACTCGGCTGATTCACAGGATAAAACAACCTCTATTGCCTCTAGGGAGGTACTGAGAGGGTAGCTAGTATTGTTTGGAGGGTGTATTGGGCGAGAGTGAGGGCCGGAGCAATGCAAATCCCGCGCAAATGAACTGTTCCATCCAATTAGAGATTCCTGCCTCCCGCCAGATAGCGGTGCAGAGAAGACCGGCCCAAACACAGTGTATCTCTACCAGTTAGCTATTTACATACGTTCAATATGCAAAGTATTACCAGGCTAAATAGTGACGAGAAACAGGATAAGCTGAACAATACGTGCAAACGGGATAAAAATATGGCAATATTTGAGTAAGCGACGCTATTAGGCGCTCATAGCGTGGCTTAGTTCCTCGTTCTTAGCAGACCATCATGGTTAAGCAATACTTCACCCGGTCACTACTTAAATGGTTACCCATCCACCATCCAAGCAGTGGGCGATTTAGTGGCATTTAGATCTGAGCGCTTAAGTGCTTTGTATTGGTCCCGGCTCTTCGGTCGTTCAGCCATGTTGGATGCTTTCAGCCGGCCTAAAACCTCCGACACCAGACTTGGCTACTAGCTCATACAAAGAAGAGAAGAAAGACGTTATAGTTGACTGCACTAGGCTGTTAAACATAACTTGCTAGCCAAGATTATTTGTCAGTAGGTACTACGATTTTACTTATGCAAATCACTTCACTTTACTACATAGTATAAAACAAAGTTGCTTTCCGCTGTCTGTCCCTATGTACGCTTTAAGATCTTTAATACTGCGCAACGGATTTTGATGCGGTTATTTTAATACATAAAGTGATTCAAGAGGAATGTTTATATGCATAACTTGCAACCGTGCTAAGCCGAGGCGGGCAAACGCAACATTACTATATAATGTAACTGTCATTCGTTTTGAATGCCACCGGAAGGTACCTACTTGAGCTAGCTGTAGGTAGTTTGGCCACTGCATGTGTAGCCGCGCTGTGGTGATGGGCCTGCGCCATTCAATTTGCGGTCACGGCCAACGAGCCGGCCAGTTACCGCCTGTTATTGAAGCGTTTTCACGTTATTATTACACTAAGGGACCCTAAAGGGCGTTTCGGTAAAGAGAATTTTGTTGCTGATGTAATTCCTAACTTCGAAGCATGAGGGTTCTCGCTATTTCGGGAGTTAATAAGGGCTGGATTATTGCGGGTGTGCTATCTTTTCAATTCTATTCAGGGTTTATTTTATGAATAGCTAAGGAAAGGTAAAAACGGATAGGTGCCATTAGTAGTTTATTTAATTTGTATCTCCGAAACATTATAAAAAAAAATTCAAGCTGGCTGACAATCCAAAAATGATATTTTTCAGGCATAGTATAGTGGAGGTGCAAAAAACCCTGCAATCCAGAAAATCTAGAAACACTCGTGGTCACAGGGAAAATTGAAGGACGTAGTCCCAAACCACCAACAACCAAATCCGCAATACTCTTGATACCCCTTCACAACTCGCCATTCCTGTCGCCGAAGATCGTCGTGAATGCAAAGAGACCATAAAAGTAAAGATCATGCGAAGAGATTACGACCCTCTGCCCTGAGGAAAAGATGCACAGAGAAAGAGAACCTTTATACGTGCGTGGGGGGGTTGGAAATTGAAACTACGTATATGTCGAGGACATGCTAGTCAAAAAGTGATTTACTTTAAGAACTTTAGCTTCATGTAATCACTTTGTCTGTATTTACAAAACCTGTTATTGTGTGAGTCACAATTTCTTTTCTGAGTATCATCATTATCATCGTCATTAAACTATAGCAGTCCACTGCTGGACGTAGGTGTCTCTCAAGGTGCACCGCTGAGCCCGATCCTCAGTTGTTACATCCACTATCTACCAGCTAAATTACACAGATTCTAAGTATACTCCGCGATAATAATATGCGCACTATTGATAATTTTATCCGCGATACTGTTATCTCCTCCTCCATTATTCACAGAATTTTCTAAAGACCAATTTATAAAGAACTTCGAGTTATTCCCCTGAACTGATAATTCACGAGTTAAATGTCCCGTCCCAGTGTCCACAATCTATTGCGCGTTTCCATCTTCATATTGTCTGTAATTCAGTCGTTGTTACTCGACCACGCGCCAATTTATAGTTCATCCAATATGGGCTGCCGCCTGCGGCTGCAAGAGTAAATAACTAACAGAGAGTAAAATATCTGAAGAATTGGGGCTAATGATGTTGCGTACTTAAGTTTGAAACACGATAGCTCAATATTCAATACCTCGATATATCTACCTCGACGGTACGTTTCGTCGATGGGTCGTTACCTCGAAAGATCAGTACCTCGAAGGGTTTCTACTTAGACGGGTCTTTACCTCGACGGTACACTTCATCGAAGGGTTATTACTTCGAAAAATCATATTCAGAAATATATTTTTACTTACATAGGTTTTTTAATATATTTAATTTCAAATAAATAATCACCATTTTCATTTCAATATATGAAAACATTAAGCGGGTTGTCAGAATCAGAAGTTAGCCCCTATTTAGACTTAACTTAAAAAAATGGTTTTAATTTTACCGCAGCTCTGCATTATTTATCGGTGGAGTTTATATGAAAAATCAGATCTTGTATACTACATGCAATAAAAGATTTCATATTTTACTCATGAAACTAACGTAAACTAACTCATTCTTATTGAAAAACGGGAACTTTTGCGTACCGTTACGTCAGTGAAGGCACCGACGGCGTTTCAATATGAAAAAGATTTCATTTCATTTCAAGAGATCGTTTACGTTCACACTCTTTAATGGAAATCTGGCAATAGCTCGTCAAAATGTTATAACTGATATCAAAATATTAATATGACCTTACCTACCCTACCAACTATAAAGCTTTTTTGTATTATAGTATCTCTATAAATAGAGCATTTTGCGTCGTTATGTCATAATTAAAAACAGCAACTAAACAATAACCCTTTAAATTAATTTACATTTCAAAGCACCCGTTTATCTAGGAAACAACTTATCTGTAGTAATTACTTTTTATAAATATCAGCTGTTCAAAATGACAATTAGTCAGAAAAGAAAGACCTAAGAGTTTCGTACCTGTTGCCGTGTAAAGTGATGAAAGCTTACACTCTATTCCCGTGTGTACCCGCGTGGCACCGACACCACGGGATAGGAACGGGCACGGGCATGGCCACGGGACCCATCTCAAACAAACTGCTTCAAATGCCCACTGACCATGAAAATAATAAAAAACAAGTGAAGCGTGAAACGGCCAACGTGACAAGGGTACCGTGTGTTTTAGACTTTCATAGCCATGAAACAAAAGTGCCTTGTCTGACTGAATTCGCTTCTTCAGTCGCGTCTGTCGGTCTGACAACTGACAAGTATTAGGATAAGTAACACTTTGTACGATGGCTGTTGTTTATTCAGACAGATCCGAATAAGAAATCGCTTGATTTTATTTGTTCCGAGATGATATTTCTCGCGAGAAAATGCGTGTTCATTTTGTATAAATATTAGAGCCAGTAGAACTTCGCAAGAAGTTATGCCAGCAGTCAACCGCACGTCTCAAAAGTTATATGAAAACGCTCACGTCTATTTATCTTTTTGAATGCCAGTTACTATGAAAATGTTATCTCATTTTCACTTTTCGTATCGTAAAAACAATAATGAGAGCATCTAGTACAAACAAATAAAACGCGTTCAACCAATAACCGCAGTGATAAATACGGAACCGAACCACAGCCAGCGGATCTGAAAAAAGCGAACAACGTTGACGTTCGAACAGGAACAAAACCACCGCCGCCGCACCGCCGCCGCACCGCCGCGCAACCGCGCCGCTATCACTGGCCGCAGAAAATCGAAGAGGCGCGCGCTAGAGCCCAGCTAGAGAAGGCTCTTTTGTACCAGAAAACGATTTTTTCCCTGATTGAAATTGGCTGTTTTATTTCTTGTCTGGGCAATATCATGGCTTGATCCATCTTTCACTGATAATTTCTAACAAGAGTTTATAAGTATCTATGCGAATCAGATATGTTTATAAGTCACTGCTACCCATAGTACAGGTTCTGCCTAGTTTGGGATCAGGTGATCATGTGTGAGATATCCCATATATTTATTAATGACGAAATTTTGGCTTCATCATCATCATCAGCCTATAGCAGTCCACTGCTGGACATAGGTCTCCTCTAATGAGCGCCATTGCGCCCTGTCCTGAGTTCTACGCATCCAGCTTCTAAAAGTCTTTCACAGATCGTCACCCCAACTGGCGTCACACAGGGCGTCCTACACTACGTTTGCCGTGCCGCGGTCTCCACTTTTGGCTTCTTTTGTGTGTCTTATTATTTTTCGATCATTTTTCATAAAGGAATAGTGTCAATTCAAATATACTTGTAGATAACCTCGCTTTGAAACAATTCTAGTTTATAGCCAAAGCTGATTTACCTCTGCTTTTGTTAAAAAAAAAACATTCTTGTTTTTATGTTCCGAAAAAAACTTATTCAGGCTAGTACGGACACTATAATATAATATAAATATAATATATAAGTTTAAGAATAAGTTTTTTTCGGAACATAAAAACAAGAAAATAAAACTTCTAGTACTTCTTTATGGGATTTATGGATAATTATATTTGGACCGGTCAACTGTCACAGTTGAGCCAACTAGCACAGCCAAATCGATCCATCTATCCGTGAATCGATGCGTTTATTATCGAACGCATTATTTAAAATAATGTATAGGTTGTTTAATACAAAATCTAGCTCTGTAACTAGGTAATCTTTGTTCGCGCCACGATTAAGTATCAGTTTTTTTGTGCAAAATCCCACGACACATACAAAAATATTTTGCTGAACTAAAATTGTAAGCTTTTTACCAGATTTGGGGCAAAACGGCTTTTATGTTAATCCGTGAGATTCTCTTTGTCGGGCCGCGCTGATACTGTGTCAGAAATTACCGATGGAATTTTGCAACGAGTCAGTTGTGTATTCAGATAACATTTTCATGGAAATGTGTTCTTATTTGTTTTATTTTGCCAGTCTGGTAGTGTATACCTGACTTTCAAAACATAAAAAGTTGTCAGAAAGATGGATTATCTATGTAAACTTCCTTCAGGTTATATTTTGTAATTTCAGAGAAGAGTGCGGGTCTCACCAACAACGGCGATGGTCAATAATAACATTATCGTTGTAATTGACGGGTTATTAAAACGAATGGCCCCAAAGGCCGCACTCATTAATTCTGCTCTCATAAATTGCACTTTATTTGTCCGAAACATACAAACACAATATTGTTTTTGTAAATCACTCAATTTTGAGCTCTGTGGTGGTGATGTAAAGTTTAAAGCTTTATGATGTATAATAACAAAATTATAAACTGTAGTTAAAAGTTTCGGGTTCGGACGTCCACCTAATTATCTTCTGACAAGCTTGTATACCATCCACACACCACACCAGCCTTTGTCAGTCCACTGCTGGATAAGGGGGAATATATATCCCCATAATCCCCACGCTCGGCATGCGGGTTAGGGATCGCAAGGCACAGCTTCTCGCACCACCAACGCTGCTGCCCGTCGGCGGTCAGGGGATTTAGCTGTGCCGATGTAGGCTGTAGGGTGTGATATGCCGCAATCAGCCGCCGCTAGAGCCCCGTTCGTTGTTTAGCAGGGTGCAGGTGAGGTTGGCTTGGGTTCCGAAGATGGGGGTTGAAAGCCGTACACCCCATACCATATCACAGTGTAAAGCACTGACATACTGGCCTAGTGTGAAGCAATAGCTTAGTACCGCAGTGAGTAGTGTGTCGCGAGTAGTAGGTAGGCATCGCTGGTGTGGTTGACGCGAAGTGTCTGTGGAGCGTCCATCAACGTCGGAGACACGTCGCCGCCGCCGTCAGCCCGCTCTATCTCGCTAACGTCCCACTGACAATGTTTATGGAAAATAATAATTCTGTATTAAGTAGTTTGGTAATTTTAATTAATAATATTTATTACTGATTGAAGTGGTTATTGTGGCTTATCAAATTTTATCACACTGGAAGGTACGCAGCACCTACGACACTAGTCTAACAACTTACTTTAGATACTATAAACCTATTTTATGGACAAGCCATTAATAATGTAACAATAATAAGTATTTATTGATAATATTATTTAATGTGTGCTTGGCAAATTTATAATGTCAAGTCTGATTATTAGTAAATTCATAGTTTTTACTTAAAAATTTGATTTGATCTTATCATTAACGCACACTGTTTGTTAAGTAACTGTCAGTAAATGATAACTTAAACTTCACGCATACAAAACTGATGATCAAACACCTTGGTACAGAGTTGCCTTGTTATAAATAAATAGTTACCAACTCTAATCACATGGTTTTCAAGCCTCCCGAAATGCCATAACAAAAAACTAAAAAACAGGACCAATACTGTGTCATCATTATCATCATCGAAAACCTTAAAGAAGTTCACTGCTGAACATGGGTCTCCCCCAAGGAACGTGTGTATATAACACAACATTGTATATTACGTGCATTTTGAAGCTCTATAAGGTATCACAATATTAAATATTATTTCCCATCGCCATTGCTGGCAATGATTCGTACTTGAACCTTTGAAACAATATGAAAACCACTCCTTCAACGACGGCCGCAATGCTTCACACAGTTTCAGCAACTCTATCATATTACACTGTTTCGGCGAAGCTTTGCCCAACTCCCAAATTAGAACTTGACTAGTCGAGTATCTGAGTATTATCAGAGCAGACTATAGTCAGCTACACGGCAGCCACTTTGTATGAACCTGGGCCCTGATTCTCAGAAATAGAGACGAATATTTTGCGAGAACTGTCAAAACTGTATGAAAAATTGACAGTTCTGACAAAATATATCTAACATGAACAGTTATCTCTCTTACTGAGAGTTAGGGCCCAGGTGCTTTCTTCTTTAGGTAGGAAGTATGACAACACTGAAAATTAACTTATGTTTTAAAGGCGAAAATTTGTAAGAGATATTATATGTTTATGTTCCTTTGTGCCGAACCTACTGAACGAATTGAACACATTTGTAAATTCTAGACCAGGAATGATATAGAACTTATTTTGTTCCGGTTGTCAAGCACAGCTAAGGACAGGAGCTAGTCAAAGGTAAAATGTATGCTCATTTTGTTCATTCTAAAGATCTAGAAAAAGAATGATGGTACTGCGGCATATTTATTGCACTTACCTAATATATTATTTGAAGTAGATTTGAAGTTGATTCTGATTTGTTGAAAATATTGCTTTTATCAAAAAGTTAACTGTAATATGTAGCTTCGGTATGAACCTATAACAAAGGCACATTATCTGTTTCCCTCGATGTTGCATAAAAGCGAACTTTGTCTGTTAATTTTCGAAGTATCGACCTGCCAGAGGAAACAGACTCAAAGGCAAAAAAAGCCTATTTTATGAATATTCAAAAACTTCAAAAGGCAGCTTTGATCCGCTTTAAATGATTAACGTCTATCCGAAGTGCAAACAGGGTAATTAGTAATTAGAAGTTGTGCGTTGCGTCACTGGCACGGAAACACTTCCAGTGCTCGCCTCGCGCTTCACTCGTGAGGGCTCATTCAACTTTTGGGATGTGGTGGAGCCTCGTTTGCACCACCTAAGTAGTTGGCCAATGAACTCGCATAACGAGCAACGATGTATGATCTCCATGTTAAAAGGAGGTAAACTACTGACTATCTGTTTGTTTAGTTGTTTATTTTACTGGGGAATAATGTACCTAATATAAAAGCGTGTTCACACTACCGCGCATGACCCGCACCGACCACGCACACACGCGTTGTGAACGCCTCAGAGTCAGCGTGTGCATCGCGCACGCCTCGCACCCGCCTTGCACCCGCCTCGCACCCGCTTGTCCTCTTGTACTATTAGTGATTAAACTACTTTGTTCGTGAGTGTGGAGTTGGCATGAGGCGGGTGCGAGGAAGACGCAAGACGTTTGTAGTTAGACTTCGATAAATGCAATTTGAGATCCATTGATGCGTCATAAGGCTCAAATTATATACAAAAAAAATCAAAGCTGGTTCTGCCGCGCGTGGCGTTCATTTGGCGGACGTGTGTTGCCTGAACGCAGCGTTAAGGATATAATTAACCGGTCTTTTATTTGAATGTTTAGTTAAACCTTCAGTCCTGTGCAAAGAAGGCACATAGCAGTCGAGCGAGAAGTCCCGTGACAAGAGAAACGATTCTCGGAACAATCTGTGTACAAGTAGACACGAGATGTTCCTACAAAACATAAAAAAAAACCAAACATCGGAAAATCTTTTTGCATTTGATTTTTCAAAGTCGAAAGTCATAATCCTTTAAAGTACACTTTAAATAGTAATTTACAACAATTCGTAACGCGACCAAACAGAGAAGAATTGGTAAGTAACTCAGTTTGGCTTATATTTTTTAACAAACATGATTGAAATTCAAATACTTAATATAATTTCATGCATAAGTAGCCATTGTTGTTATTTATATTATAATTTGTCTAAATAAACAACTCAAAATCAAAATTGAATCTAACAAAAATAATTCACTTTTAAAGCTATATAATTATTTCTTTCCTTGCAGAAAGAGGTCATGCGAGATGTATGACATCGTTTATCTCGCACACGACATACAAGCGTATAATAATTCGTCCGTGTACTCTCCAACAAAGCTATGTATGGCATGACCTGGACAGTAGCTCTTCATTAACTTAATATGAAGTATGATGCCCGAAACAATATGATGAAATTTATAGGCATATTTTTTTTTTCTCCCTTTTTTTCATCGTATTTTTAAACTGAAATTATTTTTATATTCACCTAATATGTCAAATGTGTGTAGGTCTTAGCCCGTGAAAGAAAGTTTACTCTACGGTAATATTATAAGTCATGATATAATACTTATAATATTGCAATAATAAAGTTTTTTTCTTATTTTAATACTTACTGGTACTAGAAACTGGATTACAAAAAAAAACATAATTATATACATAAGAATCAATTTGTAATCAAGAAATCAGCTGGAAATGTGTACTTTTGTAGGAGCGTGTAGTGCGTTCTAGACTTCGGTACCTCCTAAGAAAGACCAAGCGATCACGTTATAATCCCTTAAATCTAAGCCACGCCTGGCCACGAACGAACTACAAGAGATTTAACTCAAGTTTATTCGTATCAAGTACCTCTCATGTTTCTTAGAAAAGTTATAAACTTGAGATATTTCAAGTCTTTTCGAGAACTTATATTCATCAAAATAATTCAGCTACCAGACGTAGGCATTCACTCGAAGCCTTTCGGGATATTGCTGTTCCTTACTTATCGCAAAACTCATTTACTTTTTATGATGTTTGATCGGTCACGTGACTCCTATAAAATGTTAGTATTTTACTTATTTTGGTTTATTTTACTGAAGTTCTTCAAAATATTGTGTTTGCATCAGAATATGGTTTATCAGTTCAATAAATATTTTATGAATTTATTTTTAATTTTATTTCAACATTTAACATCCACAACAACAACAATAACAACCTAGAATAAGATTGAGCTATACTCATATTTACCAACGTGGACTGACACAGGGTTCAATCGTGAAGAGTAAGGGCTTGTCCCTGCAGTGGGAAAATAATAATTGATAATTTATTTCAACGTCATTGTTATTTTTTGTTGTTCCAAGTTAATTTATATATTTTTACTTTATTGGATCTTTTTCACTAAGCAAATATGCCACTCATAAATTTATAATTTGATGAGTCTAATTAAAATATAAAATATCAGATTGCTCCGTGCTCAGTAAATGGTAAAACAATGTCGATATTAATTATACTCTATGTAAAATTATGCCGATCAATGTAGTTGTTAAACAAGCATTTTCATAATTGAAATACTTTTTTAAGGTTTCACTTCTGAAAAACCTTTTCATTATTATATTCACCAACATCAAAATAAATTCTGGTTTCTTTAACTGTGGTAGCTTGATTTTTTTTTATCCTTAATTTTTGTATTGAAAATACAATTTTACAGTTTTTTAGTGTTGTAATATAAACCAACTGGTGAACTGAACCCTCATGGTGCCAAAAGTTGCTCCAGAGGTATTTCCGTCTGTCATCTAGTTATTTTATTATTTTATTTAATCATACTTTATCATTATCAGTATAAAAGGTAAATAAATCAAATGGGTTTATAATTTTCTTTGCCAAATACAAAACTACTTCATAATTCATTTACTTACTTGACGACCTCTGTGGCGCAGTGGGCGAAGGCCCGCCTGAGACGCAGAAGGTTGCGGGTTCGATTACCGCCGCGGGACAAATGTTTGCATGTTCGGCAGATATTCGTCTCGGATCTGCGTGTGTTCATATGTATGATATGTATGTATTTACAAAATATATATATATATATATATATGTAGTAAATCAATCATGTGGTTCCCATAATACAAGCTCTGCTTAGTTTGGAGCTACATGATGCTGTGTGATAGTGTCCAGCATTATTATTATTATTACTAATATTACTGCCCCCGATTACTGCCCCATTCTCCTACTGAATGGTGGACGAGTTAACTCCCACTTTACCGGTCTTATTTTCTTTAAACTTACACTAAAACATATTTCCCGAATGAATTTATAAATCTGCAGATATAAAGTTCCTACGCGGATAGCTACGAAATAGCTACGCCCCTCTACGGCGTAGCTAATTTGCTACGAATGTGCGGTATGCGGCTATTATGTAAATTCGTGAAGGAGCTACACTCACTTCCGTTAATCGAAAAACTGTATCTATAGAGCTGAAACTGTAAGTTAAGTTCAATTATGATTTTATTATATTTACTTTCTTACAATAATTTTAGAAACAAAGCTAAATAAATGCAATTTAAAAACCCAAAATGCATCATTAAATGTAGAGACAATCTAAGTATAAAAACGTTTATAATTTTGTTTCTATAATTGGGATTTTGTACATTGAAAGCTCATATAATTATGTTAATTTAAGAATAAAACCTGAATCCTCTTCTCCGCCTAGTTGACCTTACCCACAGGAAAAACATAGCCAGTGTGGGGCTGCATAGATTTCCTCACAATGTTTTCCCTCACCGTTTTGAACTCTAAATAAATATTTCGTAATTAAAAATATGATTCGAGCACAAATGAGATTCGAACCCCTGATCTTTGGCTTGGAAGTTGGCTACACCCCACTGGTTCACCAAGGCACTCATTGTATATTAAGTTAAATCTGTATATTCTGTGATAGAAAAATTATTCTGTAAGGTATATATTCTAGTTGCCGTAGAATAAGTTATAAGATCTATAGGTTTTTTTTATTGCCTGAATTAAAGTTAGTTTCATAAATTGTATCAGAGTTTCAGATCTATAGGAGTACGTGTGCGTATGGTGAGTTATTAGCACAGTTCGTCTTGGTTGCGTTTAATATTGGAGCGAGTTAGGGCGGGCAGACTCTGGGCGGAATCAATTAACGGATTACGTAGACCTTGATTCCCTATTCATGCCCGACTTATGTCGGCGAAGTGGTGCTGGATATCCACGACTCTCCCCTATCAGTATCAGTATCATAGATAACCTCTACCTTACCACTTATCAGAAACATATCAGATATACGACTCTGACGCCCGATTTTTAATTTAATATATTTGTATCCGTAAATCTTGTTTCTTTTCTTCCCACTTTACCACTTCAGGTAGCTAAGAAGATAGGAAAGGATTTCACGGCACACTAAGGTGTCATGGTGTCGTGTTTATGTGAATAGAGTCCCCAATTATAAGTTTTCCAGATTAATATTAGTGTGTGATGTATCCGCTGTTGTACTCATTAGTTCTGATCATGGTGCACTTAGTTCATGATACCCACGATGCAGGATATATTCCTAGTGTGTATATTACCTATTGTTGGATATTAATAGTGTTATCCCCCTCCGGATAGATGGAGTGACGATCTGCGTAAAGCTGCTGGTAGATGCTGGATGCGTCGAGTTCAGGGCAGGGTGCAATGGCGCTCATTAGGGGAGGCCTATGTCCAGCAGCGGACTTCTATAGGCTGATAATGGTAATGATGATGATGGGGTTATGGTTTTAGTAAAGCTAAGGTGCTGCTGAACGATATTTGGAAGTATATGGACTAGGATAAGCGGCACCCATCGAAATAGGGGCATTGTCAGCTGAGTACTTACATGTCCGCACGTTGACACGTTAACTGCGGGTCATGGAGCAGCACGTGTCCGTGAGAAAGTGTGTTTTGAGCACTCAAAGTGTTAAGATATCGTCACTCCCAGATTTTACATATTATAAATAGATAGATAAATCATTTATTTGTTACTACAGGCACACAATTTACATTAATAACAAAATATATGCACAAACAAAATAACAATAATCGCAGACATTTCCAAAGTCCATAGGAATTATGAACTTATAAGTAAGTTTTTGTGTGCTTTAGCAAGACAAAAAGGCCTTGCCTCAGTGAAATTTTTGCATTAAAGGAAAAATACTGATTTTCAGTCAAGACCTGATCGAGAGCGAGCAGAACGAGCCGGAAAATACTGTGTACGTACCTAGCTATGAAGTATTATCACATCACATCACATAAATTATATGACAAATAGACAATAGACAAACATTTATTTACCACTTGGCATACAATACATAAAACAACAGAATTATTTAATGTATCTAAAGTAAATAGTTAAATAGTAGTAAGTAAACAGTGTCGTCCCGGCATGTAGTTGTGTGCCACACCAGCAAAAAGGCCTCGACTCAGCATTAATGCCGCGCCACGGTGAAATAGTTAGGCGCTGGTATTCTGCCGAAACCTTTCTACAGTCATTAAAAACACAAATATAAGAAATGCGAAAGTATTGGTGTAGTGTGTTTGTTCTCATTCAACTCCATAACGGCGAAACGGATTTGGATGTAACTTGGAATATACACGCGATGTAAGCCGTGAGTGAAACGTTAGTATTTCATAAAAGCAGAATGAACAATTTCAATTACCTCGACTCCTAAGATACTAGCTTTTGCCCGCGGTTTTGTTCTTCTTAAAGAAGATTTTGTCAATCCGCTTATAATATACTTGTCTAGCCCTCGGGAAAGTTATTTTCTTCTGGACAAAAATTATCATTGTCCTCGTTTTTAATCCCTTACCTCTATGCAAAATTTATTGATGATAGGTTGAGTAGATAAGGCTTGAAAAACGTAATAAATAAACAAACAAACTCACAGCTAGGTATGTTATGGATACTAACAAACACATGATGGTGTTTATCTGAGGGTGAGTGGGTTTGTCACAATGATTTATCTCTGCTTGTCCAGCTGTCTGCAATCTGCTCCACTGATTTATGTCACAAATAACGAGACAAGTGTTTTGATGACTCTATACCGACCTCTAATAATAACAACGTAGTAACTACTAGATCATTTATATATTTATTTCTAAAGACAACCAACAGAGGTAAACACCACACACACAAAATCACAGGCAAAAAGTTAAAAAGCTTCCGTAATCACAATGAATATTGAAATTGTGTAGTAGATAAAAAAATATTGTTCAATATAGTATTAGTGGGCTAGTTACATCGAAATTCTCTGCGCAGTTAGAGATGCGACAACATAAGCGACATTCGAAGTAGTTTATGTCTGTTATATAGACTGTAGAACCAATGTTATTGGAATTAATTGTCTATTGGCGCAGCAATGTATTCACTAATTAATTGTATAGTCCTGAATATGTAAATTGGACAACGTTAATAGTATGTCAGACTTGCTCTATTAATAACAAAACTAGCGAAAACCAATCTCTTTTAAAAAATCGCTCATAACATAGAGCCCTTGTAGACTTTTCTGAGCAATCGATGGTACGATGATGGTATCAGCTATTAGCGACCTTTACATTTCACAAGATTAGTTCAAAAGAGAAATAACATCTCACATAACTTCAAGTTAAAGCTGAAAGGTAATCAGCCTTGTAGCAATAACTAACTAAACAGAAACACAAACAGGTACAACACCTTGAGCAACTCCGAAGATCAGTCCTCTCCCTCACTCGCTGCCGTTCGAGAGGGACGGCAAGATGTACCGTCCAAGTGAACTGCTAATTAGGTACACAGCTCATTTATATTTATGTGCTCGTTCCTGGAACATTCTGGAACACGACAAAGTTGGGATAACATTGTTCTTGGAGAGGTGTTTATTGTAAGTTCATTGTCTAACTCAAGGACATCGTGTTCCGACATTCGGGAGTTATGATTCACTCGCTCCTGCCCATGGTTTCATTTGCATTGCAGCTACCAGCATAAAATGTACCAAATGTTGAGAGCATCACCGGACTATGGTTTAGGCAATGTCGGCACACAAATGAATTTATGTATTTGTTCAGTAGTGCAGTGGTACAAACAGACAAGAGACATTTTGTTCATAGTTTGCAACTAGGAATCATAATTATTGGTTTCTGTCTGAATAGTAACTTGCTGTACTATACTCATTACCTACTCAATCACTCATTGCATTCTATAATGTAAATATGCTTAGTTGATTATTATTATTATTTATTATTATTTTTACATTCCGTAGTTGAGGGCGGGTACGTAGCACGCCCTCCGGCCAGGAGAAGTGACGATCTGTGAAAGGCTGCTGATGCGTCGAACTGAGGACAGGGCGCAATGGCACTCATAAAGAGAGGCCTATGTCCATCAGTGGACTCCTATAGACTAATAATAATTAGAAAAAGAAAAAAAAAAAAAGTTTATTGCCTCAAAACAACTATTGCATATAACAACATAAACTTAACATAAACTAAAAGTAGGTCGCAACAGAACCTTCGAGTAAGGCAATGGGCGTAAATTCAGCTTTTGCTGCATGTTGTGCATACAGCGCTGATTTTCAATTTACCCCTCTCGGATAGATCTTCACCGAGGACTAGGGAACAAGCGGGATATAAATTTTGAATTGACAGTTATAATTCTTAATGTTAAGTTGCATAGAAAGAAAAATACTTATAATCTTTTGCCGTAAGAGTGTACGAGTTGATCCTGTGTGTGTAAGTGAGTGTCTGTGAATAATTGATCCTGACTAGATAGCAGTCTTTTATCAATAACTTTGTTTTTGTTTTAATACTTTTTGACCCAAGCAGTTTATCCTCTAGCTACCCTTACCACTACTTTACCGTATTTATTTGAAATGTAGTGTATCTAACTTAGAATTAGAATAATATCTAGCTATCTTTAGCTTGTAAAAAAAACCGCAACCATATTATTTGATTGTTTGAGCTTAATTTTTTTTTTTTACAATGACTGTACCGAACAATTACTGCAACAGTGCCAAACACAAATAAACAAAGAGGTTCATATCCAAACAGTCACATTGATTTCAGTAGTTTAGTCGGATTTAAGTTAAAACAAAACAGCTGGGGGCTACAAAATTCGTATTTTTACATATCATTTAATTAACGGTAATTTTGATTCATTCCTGTGTAAAAAAATACAACTTTGATGATAAAAACATGTTTAAAAGTAAATGTCTCTGTAAATCCTTTTGTAAATAAAAATATAGCAAATTTGGCACGTAAAAGGCGTTTGCTGACGTCAGCGAGTTTTCGAACGAACCGCTTATCCACACCATCACAGTCAACACATGCAACTTTCTAGCATTGGAATATTACCATCTTTGTTACTATTTTCACAAGGCTGTAAATCGTATAAAGACCTTCAGGTCTCAACGAATTTTACACTGAAATGAACCTTGAATATAATTTCATCGATAATTTGACATGAATTGGCCGCGCGAGGCGCTTTCCGCCCTTCGAGCTTTAAGAATGCGAGCTCCTCGCGTATGGTCGACGATCTTCTGCACGATTACCACTATTTATGTGCTTTTTGGGTCGTAACTAATGTTTTATGGAAGAAAACATTTATGCAAAATAAATACAAGTCTTTACGTTTCTTGAGACTAATTGATATTAATTTCAATTGGAGTTTCTCAACGCTCAGTGGGGTGATCGGTTAACTCTGTTGCAAACAAAAATGATTGACAACGATCCCATTTTAAAAATTGTGACAGTTTTTCAATTGACGTTTGTTGAATTTTGATGGTGAAATGACAAAGTTTGTAAAAACAGGATCGGTGTCAATCATTTCTGTTTGCAACAGAGTTAGCCGATCACCGCGCTGGACGCGTCTAAGGCTGGCTTTCCACTAAGGGCTATATGAAAGTGACGTGGTGACGAGGAGGAAACTACCAATAGCATCATTTCAGTCTCGTAAAATCAAGAAATCTTATTTGTGAATTTTTCTCACGCTCACCTGTCTGCTTCATCGCTCGGCTATAATGGAATGTTGCCCTTACTGCCACAATATGTAAATACGACTTTACAATTGGAAACGTGATTATTATTATGATAACGTCGCAGGCAAAAGTTCACTTTAAAACAAAAATAAAGTTGTTTTTTGAGATATTTTTATATGGAATGGCAAACGTGTTATTGATGCTCTGTGGTGGAAAAACCAGAGCGGATCGAAAACGTGTACTTATTGGATGTTTTCTTTGGAAATTGGTTTGATGGTGTTGGGAGCCTCGATGAAAATGAACCATTGTAAAGTTTTTTGATTTTTTGTATTTTTTTGGGATACTTATAAAAATCTTACATTCTAAAGTTGATGTAAATTCGCTTCCAGTAGATATAAAACATCTTTAGATAATTTTTCACACCTTTTGTCATAATGCTTGCAACAGCGAGTTGTTACTTCGTAGTACGCATCTATTACCGTACATTTAACTTTATAACTTAATGCAACAAGATCATCTATCACCCCGTCACACATTTTCACCTCCGTATGTTCACTAGCGTCATAACGTAAATCCATACACGCCATAAAATATCTCAGTAAAAGTGCTCAATAAGAAGCCCCACAGTCTACGGAGTAGTGTTTTAAAATTCAATTTCTATATCAATTTATAGCTCCAACAATAGCCGTGAACGGTTATCCCATCTCAATCCAAGTTAGACTTTATGTGCCGCATACGAAGGCTTAAATCACTTTGTACAGGTAGTAAGCGAGGTGTATGCAGGTCACAGCCGATATATCAATGGCGGTACAGCCTAGGGGCGGGAAATGGTCACTCGATCCCTAGTCTACAGTTATTGGTCACTAAGCATCGTTTTTAGGTCACTGTAGCTTTAGACACGGACCACTTCAGATGTACTTTTACTTTTCAGAACATCTTCAAAACGCATGATCGGCAATTACGAGTAGAGTCATCATCATCATCATCATCATAAGTCTATTTCTCTGAGCTATGTCGACAACTTTAGTTTCATGTCTCATTGCGGATTATATCCTTCACAGAAACGATAGCTCGTTCCTTAGCTCGTTGAATGACTGATAGGCTAGTCGTGTGCCTGTGAGCTTGCGAGCCTTGTAAGTTTCCAGGTTTCGGCTCCGTATGCCATGATGGGAAGGACGCACACATCTTCACCAATGAGCCTCTTAGAAAAAACAGTCCAGCCGCCTATCACTGAGTCTAGTTTTTTTCTGTTTTGAAAAGTTCTATTGTAACAATTTGTCTATTGTAGCTAATTTTGAATCTAGCGACACACAATAAACAGCAAATGCTTTTGACGCTAAACATAAAACTGCTCGTAGCATTACAAAAGTTCCTAGCAAATCATCCCCGCCAGGTCACCATTTGTATGGTTGAAAGTTTTGTGGTTTTTGGATCCAAGCGCTTCCATGCTTCGGCTTTTCGAAGATGATTCGATAAGATGTTAAACCATACTAGAGGTGAAGTAGGCGCCCAAAGAGGCGCCCTAACTCCGACGAGTCAGCCACTAGCCCACACGAAGAAGCTGAATGCGACGCAAATGAAGAGATAGTTCGCAGTAGTTTCTGTTCAACGATAGAAAATGTAAAAGATTAGGCGCTGAGCGGAGTAACATACCGCGTCGCTATAACTTGTACGAAAACAGCTGAGTACAACTCAATTATTCATCGGAACCGGAAACAGACACGGCTTTGATACAAAGATTTAAAATACACAAAAAATCTTCTTAAAATACTCGTTCGGGGATTAACGGGGCCATTTGAGATTCAATTTAGGATACTGAAAAGCGGATTAGATAAAAATTTCAAAGACTGCAATTACATTATATGGACGGTTTGCTGCCTGCCCTCGCTTTATTTGAAGTTGCAGCTCCAACTCGAAAGAACTATCGATTTCTTTTCAAGTCTAAGTTAGTACATAGTACATAACTCAGAGAATAAGCAAGTTGAAGTGGCAGTGGGCTGGCCATATCTGCCAAAGAATCGATAACCATTGGGGTAAACGAGTTCTTGAGTGGAGACCGCGGCTCGGCAAACGTAGTGTAAGACGCTCTCCAGCCAGTTGGAGTGACGATTTGCGGAGGGCTGCTGGTAAAAGCTGGATGCATCGAGTTCAGAACAGCGTGCAATGGTGCGCATTAGGGGAGGCCTATGTCCAGCAGTGGACTGATATAGGCTGGTGATGATGATGATGATGATGATGATGATGATGACATCTGCAAGCGACCGGCAACTGGCAACTTTACCCTTCATCAGGGGTGCTCCGTTATCATAATATACGATTTGTTTGTACAATTATTTCAATTTTACCGAAAAAAAAACGAATAATATTTTTTCACTGCGACAAAAAGCTTAAAAGCAATCCCTGAGCTTTTACCAAAAAATATCACCAGTGTTCATGTATTTACCGAGACGCGTTACATCATTCGGAAATAAAATCCTGCGATCAATTTAATTGAGGAAAAGCTGTAAGTCGATACTTTAAGCTTGAATTGAATTGGATATAGATATGAATTGCAATTCTACAGTATTTGAGAGTTACTTGAATGGATAATAGCCTATTTATTTTATGTTACAGGGAAATTGCTTATTGGTTAGCATTATCGATTTCACTGGTTTGTCTCATTGCAAGTTTTAGTAGATGGTCACGATTGTTTGAACACCTGTCGACCTTTATCAACAAAGTGCGGCACCCCGAGTCTCTAAGAGTCAATATGAGCTATTCACACTCGATTTGAATCTTCAAAACATATACCTCATTACATCAAATACGAATTTAATTGAAAAAATCTCGTGTATTTGTCCAATTTTGAATTTATACGTATACTAAGGTTATTTCATTTCATTGAAACTATAGGAACATACAAAAACACAGTACTAGTTAGATCCCTGATGTTTTAGTCAGGTGCCTTATTACATAAACAGCTGCAAGAAATAAATACAATAAATAGATTCACAAAATAAGATATATAATTTTATGAAGTAATTATATTGTTGATGATGCAAACATAGAACCTGTTTAACTTTGTAATAAATATTGAAATGTATCAAACATACATACGACACACCAAGACCCTCACATCCAAACAAAATTTCACGTATATGTCGGAGTGTCAGGATTTTGGTCCATTTTAAACAAGGTATTGTTGAGAATCACAGTGTATTTTTCCACATTAATTAATTTAACAAGGTAGGCAGGGTACAACTATTATAACACGGACGGGGTGACAGTTTCGTGTCTGTCTCCGCCGAGCGCCGGGCTTAGAATGACTGTCCGCGCTCGGTAGCGACCGCTCGTCGATCGGTTCGGTGACTGACGACACGACTCTGTCAGACGCGCGCGCTGTCAAGCTACCTGTGCAACGCCTCCGTTCGTGTTGGATGCGACACGGCCATCCTTACGCTGACACACGTCCTCGTGTGTTAATCTGTAACAAGAGAGCAACCAGCACAATTTCCGTTCGGCCAACCCTGTGTACCAGGGCTTTATTCTACGTCATTTGAATAAAGAAACTATTTTACCAAAGTGATTTTTATTCAAACATACTTTAGATTAACTCAACATTAAGGCAAAATAAATCAAAATTATGCTATGTGGACTTAACTACTAAAATGCTAGAAGAACCCTGAGATCGAGCGCCATTGACAAATTGTAAACATAAACGGAACAAAAATCATTACAAGTTTTAATTTCCATCAATCAAATTGCAGGTGTCAATATCGTGGTCTCCGACTAAACCTTAGTCTCAGCAAATAGTATTGCTCTATAAAGTCGAGTTGTCCCATAACTCTATGGTCTTCGCTACAAGGCAAGACCCAACTGCACCACCCAGAGCTACCGCTTACTGCTTACTCACGGACTACCCAGGGATAGACGCCGATTTCTAACGAGCTACAGCTACGATACTCTGGTACAGTCTCCGAACCATTCAATTTTTAACCTGTCTTCGCAACTTACTCAATGTCTGAGTCACTCAAAATCTTGTCTATGTCAATAGGCACTTGACCCTCAGGAATCTTCCTTACACGGTCATGAGCATACTTATAGGTACGCTTGCTAGTTAATGATTTCAACAAGTAACGGTCCCCATCTAAGACATCAACAATTTGAAATGGTCCTTTAAACTTAGGGTCTAATTTCGTTTGATTGCGTTCTTCATTTTCAATAAGAACGAATTCCCCGATTGAAAATTTAGAAACGTTTGCTTTGTTTTTATCAAAACGCTCTTTGTCATAACGTGCGGATGTCTCTATACCGTCAGTCGCCAATTGTCTAACCGCCTCGAGAGATAAGGGTTCGTCGTTGTCGTCAGCTACCAAGTCCAAGGGTCGCGCGACTTTGCCTATCAGGAGCTCTAACGGACTGGCCTTCGTAACTCGATTGACTGTACAATTCAACGCGAGTTGTACCTCACCTAGTGAATCTTGCCACGACCTATCTTTGTCAGACTCTACTACAGTTAACATTGACTTTAACACGCTCATTATCCTTTCTACCTGCCCGTTAGCACGACATGACCCTGTAGCAATAAGGTGAAGTCTAATGGTTTTATTATCGCAAAAATCCTTAAACTCTTTACTAGCGAAGCAACGACCCTGATCTGCAATGATTCGAGCAGGTGCTCCAAACAGAGTCGAACTGTCTCTTACCGCTTTGATGCTACTCTTGCTGTCGATATTTTTTGTATGGTAAAGTAAAACGTACTTGGTAAATGAGTCAATCACCACAAAGACATACTCCTTCTTGTCACTCTTGCCTGTCAACTTACCTGTTGCATCTATATGCACTGTGTGCCAAGGAATTGCTACCTTTGGTATTGGGTGAAGTTCTGCTTGTACTCTACCTGAGTGTGGTTTACTAACTTTGCAGGTGACACAGCTCTCCACAAACTTCCGTACGTACTTACTCATACCTTCGAACCAATAATGATTGTAAATTTTCTCCAAGGTCTTCTCCCATCCAAGGTGCATGATGGACTCATGGATATTATTAATAACAGACCAACGCATTGCTCGAGGAACAATCGGCAAACATCTGGGTCGATTGTTTCGCTGTACCTTGCGAAAGAGGACACCTGATCTTACCTCATATGTTTTGGCCACGTCATCATTGAGCTGTCCTGAGTTTAGGTCCGTAATTACCTTTTTAATTTCATCATCACGCTGCTGCTCTGCAAGTAACCAGTTTTCTGCAAGCTCTGTGACGTTGACCCGCTTCTGTTCTACTTTTTGTACCTGCTGTTGTAGCTTGGTTGATAGGGGATTTCGTGAAAAGAAATCTGCGTGCGCCATCTGCTTACCTACTCTATATTTGACATCAAAATCAAACGACTGCAAGAATGCCCACCATCTATGTACTCTAGGTGTAAGGTCAATTTTATTTCGTGAAGACTTCAGCGAGTTACAGTCCGTAACTACTGTGAACTTTCGGCCATGCAAGAACTGCCTAAAGTGCTTTACAGCATTGACTACAGCGAGTGTTTCCAGCTCATACGAGTGATAACGCGACTCAGCAGAAGTTGTACGTTTGCTGTAATACGCAACAGGCCTTTGCTTACCTTCCTCAGATTGTAATAATATTGCACCATAACCTTCTGCGCTAGCGTCGGTATGAAGCTCTATTGGGTGCTGAGGATCAAAAATCATAAGGACAGGTTCTTTAGTTAAAATTTCAATTACCTTTTGACGCACCTCTTCACAACTTGGCTTCCATTCGAACGGACACTTACTGGATGTAAGTCGGTAGAGCGGGGATACCAGCCGTGAAAAGTTTGACACGAACTGCCGAAAGTAAGATGCCATTCCTAAGAATTGTCTTACCTGTGTAGCTGTTTGAGGTTCTGGTAATGATGACAGGGCCTCAATCTTGCGCTTGTTAGGTTTGATCTCACCTGCCTCTACCTCATAACCTAGAAACTCTACCTTTGTTTTCAAGAAAGAACATTTTTTTAGGTTAAGAGAAAACCCGTAGTTTAAAATTTCACGACCTAACTTTTTGTCACTACGTAGGTATACGTCTGGGAGAACGTGAAATAAAATTTCAACCGTGAACTCGTTAATTACCACCTTGCTTAGCAACTGAATAGTGCTTTGTACTTTTTTTATTGCCAATACCTACAAGAGACTCTACGTTGACAATTCGTTTACCGCTAAGTTTACTAGCTGCTTTCTCTTTGATCAAAGAGCATTCAGCACCTGAATCATAATCAAATCTAAAACACCTACCAGATTGTGATAGTGTTCCTGACGGGGGCTCAACCACGCACTGGTCGACGCGTCGCTCTGCCGGTGCTGTCGAGGCGCTGGTCTCCACCGACGTGCAGCGACTCGCTATGTGGCCCGTCGCGCCGCATCTGTAGCATTTAATTGAGCTGCTGCCGCCGTTGGTGTGTTGCCGCTGTCCGGAAGTTGGTGTAGATGGTTTCGTTAAAGTATTCTTTGCGTCCGCTATCTTTTTACGACAGTCCATCTGTTTATGCCCAATTTTTCCACAGTAATGGCATTTGATCGGCGACGGTGTAAGCCTCTGTCGTTTTTCTTTGCCTGCATCGTTTCCAGAGTCCGTTGTAAGCTTTCGCTTCAAGTACGTGAAGGCTTGAAGCTCTTGTTGCAGCTGCTGACGTGTAGTAACCTCCGTTGTAAAAGCTAGACGTTGTAGGCGAGTGTCGATTTGAGACAATTGAGCAATTACCGTCGAAATGGCTATTTGCTCCACGCTTAAATCCTTCCATTTGTTCAATAATGACGTAACAGTACGGCTAGCATACGCGGCATACGACTCGTTTTCTTTTGGTTTGTCACTATTGAGGTTTATGAGGGTAGCGGCAGAAGTTTCCGCACAGACAAATCGAGCCGTAAATAATTGTTTAAATTCTATCCACGTCATACCTGGATAGGTTATTTGCGACAACCACGTTGTAGCTGATCCTCTTAATGCCTTACTAATCGTCATGATGAGTTGACTTCCTTCGACATTTCTTCCTTCGAAGCATAAATCTGCGGTACCACACCAAGATTGAGCGTCCACATCGCAATTATCTGGGTTGAATTCCGGCAAAATGACGTCACGCTTTTCTGTAGGCTTGTTCAGTGCTTGAATAAGGGCCTGGATTTGTTGATTTTGCATCTCGAAAAGTACTCGCCATTGTGACTCGTTCCCGCTGCCAGTGCACGTAGACTTCGATCCCACTTCTGATGTCGGAGTGTCAGGATTTTGGTCCATTTTAAACAAGGTATTGTTGAGAATCACAGTGTATTTTTCCACATTAATTAATTTAACAAGGTAGGCAGGGTACAACTATTATAACACGGACGGGGTGACAGTTTCGTGTCTGTCTCCGCCGAGCGCCGGGCTTAGAATGACTGTCCGCGCTCGGTAGCGACCGCTCGTCGATCGGTTCGGTGACTGACGACACGACTCTGTCAGACGCGCGCGCTGTCAAGCTACCTGTGCAACGCCTCCGTTCGTGTTGGATGCGACATATACAAAAGTAGTATGGTTTAATATCAATGATTTCAAGAAGATTATCATTATCGCATTAAACTTCAATCAAATATTTCAACAGCTAAATACTCACAACACCTTGTGGCGCCACTACTCCCTTCTCGTGAAATACAAAGCAGCCTCCTGTTACGCGACATCACTGACACTCGATTCCTGGATTGTTTTGCAAAAGAGATATCTACTTACCCATTTATTGGTAATATAGTATTCGACCACAATACACTATTTTGTCACTCTTTAATAAAAATCTGTTATATCTACTCCCGGCAGTGTAAAATAATAAGGCCGCCTCGGAGCTTTACGCAGCTTTCTTCGAGAGCTTTCAGGATAGATGAAAAATGCACACAAAGCGGTTTGAAGCTGAGGCGTCGCGATTGCGAGCACGCAGCCTACAGCAACTTGGTGACATAACATATTAGTGGCAGCTGCAGTGGCAGCTGCAGCAGTGCATGAAGCACTGGATAATGTGATGTGGTATATCTGGAGCAAGTATAGTCGAGACGCGCGGCCTTTCAATGATTCAAAATTCAGATCAAAATCTCGGTATGAAAGTGCTATATTCACAACTCAAATCCTTGCGAAAGTTACTAAAGTGACTCAAAAGTGCTTCAAATTAATTTTGTAAATGTTCCAAGTGAACATAAAGTTGGTGCACACCGTGCAGGCTGGGCCGAGCTCCGGCACGACACGGAGTCTGGCAATTACCGGGAGTGCATACTTGTCTACGTACACAGTTGCCAGCGCCGTCGGAGATCGCGGGAGGCACACGGCAACTGCGACTTACGATGTGAGTTTGCTTGTTCTCGTTACAAAATTAATTTAATTATAATTTAAATCTAGTTCTGTGTAATCATTCATTCATCAGATGTTTGTTTGTTTGTTTTGTTAATGTATTCAAAAAAACAAAACAATCAAACAAACATCTTCACGACTTTTTTCCCCATTATGGATATCTTCAGATATTGACCAGTACGCAAATCTATTGAGGATACCTTAACGGGAGTAGTCAGAGGCAAGTCCAAACATTACGTTTGATACATGCTCACTTTTTGCAATCAGCTAATATTCCACGTGACAGGTTGCAAGTCCATCGCCGCTTTTTATTGGAATTGAAATTAAATTAAATTAAATTAAATATGTACAATATGGTCTTATAAGCCGGGTGGAACAACAGTTTGTCTATTAATTACAGACATACAACGTTTAACTTATTATCTAGGAAATTTACTAATTATAAAATTCTTTAATGTCATAAAAACATTTTTCTATGAGCCACTTACGGAGTTTTGTCTAAAATTTACCAGAGGACAGTTCTCTTATGTCTCTAGAAAGTCACAGTTTTGTGTAGGGGCAATATAAGTCTAGTGGGATCTCTATATTTTAAAACAGAATTATTTTTATCTTTATACAGGTTCAAAAATGAAGCATGGTCTTTTACAAAACAGTCAATTTGGAATATGTACAAACAAGTTAACGTCAGGAGTATGTGTTTCTTAAAGAGAAGCCTGCATGACTCTAATGGGCCTATTCCAAAGACAGCTCTGACACACTTTTTATGAATAATGAAAGCTCTTTTGATGTGCGTTGAGTTACCGAGAAGCAGAGACCATACCCTAGTACTGAGGTGACGTAGCCAAAATATGCGGTTAATGCAGTTTGTTGGCAAGATGTTTTCCTTAATCTTTTCAGATCAAAAACGAAACGATTAAGTTTTTTGCCCATTTGCTCTATATGCGATTTCCAATTGATATGTTTGTCCAATGTTATACCAAGGAATCATATTTCGTCAGTCTTTTCTATTATTTCATTTCTACATGTCAGAGTTCTATTATATATATATATTATTATTATTAGAATTAATGTTATTATTATAATTTTGAAAATGTACACTTTTAGTTTTTAAAAAATATTAGCTAGTAAATTATTACACTCCAGCCGATTTAACAGTGACTCAGCCTCTGAGATAAGACAGTCAATTAGAGTTCCATGCTTCTTCTCATCGGCAACCACAATCAAGACATCGTCAGAAAAAAGAACACATTGATTATTTGTGATATTCGGCAAATCATTGATATGAACTAGGAATAGCAACGGTCCCAGAATGCGGCCCTGTGGCACACCAAAATTATTTAGTCTAGCGTTAGATTTAAAGATAGTCGATAGCTTTTTATTCATGGTTTTAACTTCTACGTATTGTTTGCGTCCAGTCAGGTAGCTTTTTAGCCAATCTAAAGCAAGGCCTCTTATTCCGTACATTTCCCATTTTTTCAGCAGTATGTTATGGTCTACAAAGTCAACACTAACCTAGCACATAGCTTTCGAACTTTTTAGTTCTAGGGTATGCCGGTTCCCTCACGATGTTTTCCTTCACCGTTTCGAGCTTGTGGTAAAATTTAAATAATAAGTAAATAAATAAATAAAAATAAATATTTTATTTATTTTTAACCATCGATCGGTTACCATCGATTTTAAAAAATTCAGAGTCAAAAACTGGTTGAAAATAATAAAATATATAAATAAATATACATAAACTCCTAATTATTCTCACAACAAAAGCACCAACACTAGCCTATATCAGTCTACTGCTGTACATTGGCCTCACCTAATAAAAAAGGGGATATGCCCATAATCCCCACGCTGGGCATGCGGGTTGGAGATAGGACACAGCTTCTCACATCGCCGATGCTGCTGCCCGTCAGCGGTCAGGGAATTTAGCTGTGTCAGCCACCAGAACCCGTTTGTTTTGTTATTAGGGAGCATCGTGGGTAGGTGAGGTTGATGGTTTGTGTTCTGAAGGTGGCTGTTGGAAACCCTTAATTATTCTTACACTCATCCTTATTTAAAATCAATATTGATAGCATTCGCTTCATTGAATACCTTTGTGGTTGTGTTGTTAGCTAAACGGGCTTTAAACGGCAGTAAAGTGCTAAGCTGAATGCGCAGTGCTCACTACACATTGTACAGTGCACAGTGCAAATCACAATTGGCCCACAAAGCAATCCGCTCGGGCCCGCGGAGGCTTCACAAGGCTTTAAACTGAACTGTGTCTGTCAGCGCTCAATCAACGTGCACGAGACAAGGAGCTTTTGCCGATGACTGGAGGGAATTCAAACATATCACTTCTGATTGCAATTTCATCTTGATTTTATTGATCGATGTCTTTCTTTCTGTTGGTCGTTTGCGCGAGGCACCTGGAAAAAAAGCCATTTTAACTATTTCAGTGCAAATAAGTTTAAATTCAAAATTTTAAAAGACCCGGCATAAGAGCCTCCTTTCACTTTCATACTTCTCATTCGAACTTATTCATCGAATCCATTCCAATGACCCTCAGTTTGTGAGGAGTTGGGTATCCTCCAGATCCTAGGTAATGCTGCAGCATCAAGTCAAGATCATCATAATTCTTGCAATATAATTGATGTAAGAGAATACCAAATTTCGGATCGAACACCAACCTCTAGAAGTTGGTTGTTGGTCTAGAAGGGATCTTCATAAAAAAAAAATAGCTGATAATCTTCAAATGAAGACAACCTCTGAGGCGCAGTGGACGTAGAAGGTTGCGGATTCGATTTCCGCCAAATGTTTAGACATAGACATAGACATATCATTTATTCAGTAAACGTAGGTTACATAGTTTGGTTAACCGTGCTTTAAAGCCTATGTTAGGTTTAACTAAGCACTAAGTTCTCACCTATTTAACATAAACTGATTAAACTGTAGTTAACACAATTAAACCTGCACTAATATAGATACTTAGGCTAGTCAGAAACCGAGATGGTTTCTAACTAGCCCAAACATCAATATAATACGAAATCCTAAACATACCATCCAAGTTTGTACGTTCGCAGATATTTTTGTCGGGTCTGGGTGTATATTTCAGTTATATGGTGCCCATAATACAAGTTCTGCTTAGTATGGGGCTATGTCATGGTGTGTGATAGTGTCCAGCTAAAAAAAATGGCTAAACATATTTTCTTAAATCATGGAATAATCTCGAGCAAGTCACTATTCAAAGAAATAAAAACTGTAAAAAATAGATTCATCCGTTTTCGAGCTACGATGCCACATGCAGGCACAGATACACACATACACAAATAGACTGCAATGCGTTGCTCTGTTTCAAAATTCAAATACTTACAAACACCACCCAAACACAAAACTTTTACCTACTTAAAAAAACCATGGTTAGTTATTTGTAAGGCAACCGGTAACTAGGTATTCGGGAGGGTTAGTTATAATCCGCGTTTAAGATTACAGATAATAAATATTTAATTACTCTCAAAAAAAAAACTGGATAAGCGAATCTGTGAGTTTTTCGGTGCACATGGGTTTATGTATTATTTAATTGAACTAATCACCGCAACTAATTGCCATGCAGAATGTGATATGTTACGTGTTGCGGACAAGTAATCACTGAATATAGAGTGAGCATATTGAGACAATATCCATCAAGTGCGGGCGACAGATGTGTGTTTGTGGTTGCACATCCATACTGTAGCTATACATATAGTACCTAGAGGAGGCAGCCGAGCAAACAGCCAGGTGAATTAGATCTGCGGCGGCGAGCTAACTCGGTGATGGCGCTAATTAAGGTGGGTTGTGCTCCCTCGATGGGATCCTGCGTTTGCCTTGAAAACTGAACCTTCCTTTACCTGAGAGTTCTTGCTTTGTGTCTATTTGCTCATCTTAATCAAACAACTTGTAAGTATTTGTAATGTAAAGCAGATTATTTATTCAATAAAACGTAAGTCAACGTTCTAGAGCGGGGTGTAGGCTTGTTCCCGCTAACTCCAAGAATGCTTCCCACCAACTCCAAAAAAATGTTATTTAAAAATATTATATATTTTATTCACTAAAAACTTCCCGCTAGCTCCAAAGAGTATAATATTGCTGGAATTATGTGGATAGAAGTAAAATGTTTACTTTCTATTTTATTTTATGGTAATAAATCGAAGTATGCCTTGCGTTTGCTATACAGAAAATGTTAAATAAATCAGTTTGCCAGTTTCTTTAATTTGTCAGGTACCTACGTGTCCGCGCTGTTATAGATAGCGATCTCTCAGAACTCCGCGTTAGAAAAAAAGTATTTTTATTCCCAAAAAGACAAAAGTAAGAACATGAGAAAAGATTTCACAAAAAAGTAGGTACATTTTTTTACTCATTTAACTCATTTCGTTTCCCAAGGAGAGAAAAATCTTGAAAATATGTTTAGCAACTAGTTAAATGGCAAAGCTTTGTAATTGCACTGAAGCTGCACAAATCTGCCGGCGTAAATTGGCGTGAACCACCACATAGACGCGCGGACGAGCTACCATTGGACTCAGTGCTAAAATTTAATGCTAATGAAAAATAATATAAAAAAAGCTTAAATCTAATAGCAACAAACATTGTTATTATGGCTATAATACTATAATCTATCTTCACACTATATAATATTATAAATGCGAAAGTTTGTGTGTATGTGAGTATGTTTGTGTGTATGTGAGTATGTTTGTGGTCGCTTAAATCCGTAACGGCTGAACGGATTTAGTTGAAACTTGGGATATAAACAGTTAAAGATCTGGATTCAAAGAAGGGCTACGGCTTTTTATCCCGGTATCACGCGAGCGAAGCCGCGGGTGGAAGCTTAATAAAACAAACACGTTGGCTATTCAGTGCAGAGTGACATTTATTAATCGACCACAGTATCACTACAACTTTAGTTTACATACTATAACCTAGATGGAGTGTGGATATATTTTGATACAAATTATTACAACACCCCCACTTATCAAAATAAAGTAAACATACAATAGAGTATACATTTTAGTTACATCACAATTTTAAAATACCTAATGTTTCCATAAACTTGTAGTGTTTAACTGTACCTAGACCTTTAGTCAACAAATCTGCTGGCATTTCATTTGTAGACAAATAATTGACCTCTACTTTTCCACTTTTTATAGTTTCTCTTACAAAATGATGTTTAACATCAATATGCTTTGACCGATTGTGACACTGATGGTTTGTGTTCATTTTTAATGCACTTTGGTTGTCACAATTTAACCTAATTGTTAATAAAGATCCAGTTAGCTCATACAATAGTTCTCTTAGATATAATGCTTCTCTACAAGCTTCAGCGAGCGCAACATACTCAGCCTCAGTGCTCGATAGAGCAGTAACTCTCTGTTTTCTGCTTTGCCATGAAACAGCTGTACCTGACATGACAAAACAAAATCCAGTGTAAGATTTTCTGTCAAAGCTATCACTTGCCCAGTCAGCATCAACAAAACCTTGTAAGCTTTCCCCTTGACTACTAAACTTTAAACAATACATTTTGGTTTTCTTTAAATATTTAAGAACCCTTTTAGCATAGTTCCAATGTTCAACACTGTAGCAAGTATTAAATTGGCTTAAGTAACTAACCGAGTAGGTAATATCAGGTCTTGTCATGACTGCTAGGTACATAAGACATCCTATGAGTTTTTGATAGCTAATTCCTGCTGTACATTTTTTTGCTTTTGTTACATTCAATTTATTCTCTATAGGTGTATCAGCTGTTCTACAGTCAGTCATATTAAATTTAAGTAATAATTCTTCTATGTACTGTTGTTGATCTACAGTAATCTCATAGTTATTACAATCTTTGTGAACATTAATATTCATACCTAGATAATGCTTAACTTCACCTAAGTCTTTGATTTCAAATTCCGAATTTAGAATACATTTTAATTTCTCACTCTCATTCTTACTATTAGAAAAAATTAAGAAATCATCAACATACAGTGCTATAATAATTTTTACATCTTTACACATCTTTGTAAATAGACATGGCTCTTGTGTACAGTTTTTAAAATTATTTTTACATAATACATCCCTAACTCTTTCATACCAAATTAAGGCCGATTGTTTTAATCCGTACACAGCCTTCTTTAGTTTGAGAACTTTCCCTGCCATTTCAGGTACAAAACCTTCAGGAGCACACATATAAATATCCTCTTTTAAATAACCATTTAGATATGCAGTTTTAACATCTAACTGAGTAATGTCCAGTCCTAGTTTTACACTTAGTGCAAATAATAATCTCAAAGTAGAGTGCCGCACAACTGGTGAAAAGGTTTCATCGTAGTCCAGTCCATGTTTTTGGGTAAAACCCTTAGCTACTAATCGCGCACGATATTGCACTTCACTATCACTTTTGATCTTTTTCTTTAGCACCCAACGACACTTCACAATTGTAGCACCTTTTGGAGCATCGACAAGCTCAAATACTTCATTCTTTCGGAATGACTCCAACTCCTCATCCATTGCCTTCCGCCATTGCACATTTTCAGGGCTGCCTAAGGCTTCCGTCACTGTCAGTTCAGTATCTGCAGTAGCCAACAAGCCTGTCTGATTGTACCTTTCAGGCTTTCGTATCTCCCTCTTTGCTCTGTTCAAGACGATGTTGTAGTCTGGTTCTGGTGACTCAATTGGACTACTGCTTGTTGATGGAGATGTAGGAACATAGCTCTCATCTGCATCAGCCTCATAGAATGTTAGCTGTGATGATTCACTGTCAGAGCTTTCCCGAGGATTTAGTTCTGATCGTTCTTGACGGCCACATTCCCCCACTGAACGATCATTTCCTATAGGAACAGGCAATCCTTCTTCCACACACCACGTTGCCTCAGTAGTAACAGACATTCCTTCGGACATTGCTGTCTCCATCACCACTACATCTCTGCTGGTAGTAACCTGGTTCTTGACAGGATCATATACTTTGTAGCCCTTTACATGTTCTGAGTAACCAATAAGAATATGCTGCCGAGCTTTCTTATCCCATTTGGTCCTCCTCTCCTTGGGAACGTGTACCATTACTGGACTGCCGAAGATTCGTACGTGGCTCAAAATGGGTTTCTTTTCATGCCACATCTCATATGGTGTTTTGTCAATGAGGCCTGATGCTATAGATCGATTTTTCAGGTACACTGCTGTGGATACCGCTTCTGCCCAAAATCTTTTATCTAACTTAGCATCGAACAACAAGCATCTAGCTTTCTCAACAATTGTTCTGTTGTTTCGCTCTGACATCCCATTTTGTTCTGGCGAATAGGGGTTTGTTTTTTGGTGTACAATGCCAAATGATTTCAAATAATCTTCCATCACTTTGGAGCAAAACTCTCCACCATTATCTGTTCGTAAGATTTTAATATTAGCATTTTTCTGTTTTTCCACCATAGCCTTGAAATCCCTGAAGTATTTAAACACTTCATTTTTTTCTTTCATAAAGTAGACAAATGACATACGACTAAAGTCATCTACAAAAAGAAGAAAGTATCTTGATAATCCAATAGATTTGGTTTCCATTGGCCCGCATACATCAGTGTGCACAATTTCCAGCACTTTAGTACCTCTAGTGCCTGTGGGGAAAGGCAGTCGTGCTTGTTTGCCCTCACAACAAACCACACAGTTAGATTTAGTCACTTCAGAATTGTCTTTATAGCTCACACCTTCCACGGCGCCATTCTTCATTTTATTCAAGTCGTTAGCGTTTATGTGTCCTAGCCGCCTGTGCCATAACAAAGCACTATCTCTGGCAAGTAAACATTTAGTCACTGGTGTAGTACGTAAATCCAACTTGTACACTCCATCAATTAGGTTAGCAACAGCCACCAATTCTTTCTTTGCATTGTATATCAAACACTGGCTGTCTGAGAAAGAAACACTGTTGTTGTTTTTTATCAATTGACTTATTGACAATAAGTTTGTTGTCAGGCTTGGCACACACAACACATCCTTGATTGTTATATCATAGCCTTGCTGCGTTGATATCATAACATTTCCTTTGCACGAAACTTGAAGTTTTTCATGATTTGCTATCATAATTTCGGGGCATGTCTGTGGACTCGAAACTTCTTGCAACCAACTTGCGACCGCCGTCATGTGAGCGCTGGCTCCCGAATCCACGTACCACTCGTCTTTGCCATATTTAGTACTCAATAAAGCAGCACTAAATGCATTTGACGACTTATTTTTGCTTGATTTTTCTAACATTGGACATTGATTACGATAGTGCCCCGGAGTTTTGCATTTGTAGCAGGTTACGTTTTTATTTCCTGTCACTTTGTCATTTGACGTTGACTTCCCGCCATTTCTGGTCTGATTGGTGTTGCCAGGTCTGGGTTTTGGTTTCGTCCATTTTGACGCAAACGCTGCTTCAGTATTCTGAGTTTCGTTCGATGTTGTTCCCATCAATTCTAACGGCTCCGAATCAAGCAGCTTTGTTTTTATGACATCAGCCGTAATTGCAATACCGGAATGCTCGATGGCCATAATCATTGGTGAAAATTTTTCCGGTAATCCTGCGAGCAACAATGAACCAATCCACTGATCAGTTATTTCAAAACCAGTTCCACTCAACCTTTGTGAAGTTTCCACAATTTGAGTCACATAGGTAGTCATATCTTCGCAATTTTCTCGCCGTATTGATATCAAGTGACGCAATAACGAAATCTTCCTCGAAAAACCTGAGTCGTCAAACAGAGATTTTAGCTTATCCCACAACTCTTTCGAAGTCTTCGTCGTCTTGATATGCACGTACAAAGCCGGGTCGATGGTTAGGCATAATTTGGCCCGCGTCTTCGCATCGTCTTCGGGTTTCATGTCTTTTCCTACCACTGGCTGTACACAATGTAACGTACCTTCCAATACGAGCACGTTTTCAACCGCGAATGTCCACTCATCATAGTTCTCTCTGCCTTTTAGTTTAAGCACACTGGCTAAATAGTTTGTTGACATCTTGCACAACACAACTGTGTCCGAAAAATATAAGTTTATCACTCAATATACTTGAAAAAACTCGATTGGCGTGATAGCCCATAATCTAATAAAACAAACACGGTGGCTATTCAGTACAGAGTGACATTTATTAATCGACCACAGTATCACTACAACTTTAGTTTACATACTATAACCTAGATGGCGTGTGGATATATTTTGATACAAATTATTACAACAAAGCTAGTATAATATAAACATCTGTTGCCATGAAAATGACGCAACCCAATTGAATTCTTTTTTTTTATTCGCCTCAATACTTGGAAGGTTTAGGAAAAAGAAATTTGTATAGTAAAAATACAAAGGAACGGCTGAAAAAATCGAAAGAACAGAAATCGATTGTTTAAATATACAAACGCAAAGTTGCATGCTGGTCATTATCATCATCAGCCTAAAGCATCAGCAGTCCACTACACAGGCCTCCCCTAAATTAATGAGCGCCATTGCGCCATGTCCTGAACTTGGCTCGACGAATCCAGCTTTTACCAGCAGCCGTTCGCAAATCGTCCCTCTACCTGGCCGGAGGGCGTCTTACACTACGTTTACCGAGCCGCAATCTCCACCTAATTGCATGCTGGTCAGCTAATTCTTAATAATTTAAAGATATAAATCTAATCGGATGCAGTCCGGGGAGTATAAGTCCACGCGCGCCGCTAGTATGCGCGTCTGCTACTGAGGGCACTCAACAAGTTCGATTTTATAACGTTTATTTATATTACGGTTGGTAAGTTGTGTAGTTCGATCACTCTGACTAAAGGATATAGTACTGTAATAAATTGCTCACAGTACTCGATACTTAATTGTGAATGTAACTAATGCATTATCTAACAAAATTGATTTATGTGACACAAAATCTAAAAAGGAATCTCGTCTAATAGGTATATATATTTTTTCTCTATCTCATTCAATATTATTAGCTATGTTATAATTTTCTACAATTTCATTAATAAAATTTGCAGCACTGCCAATCTATCTCCACACTAAGCAAAGGTTATCTGGAAGAAAATGCTATTTAGCATTAAGTTCGCCTGTGTCCTGTGTGTCGCCTTATATTTTATCTTGTGCAATAAGGAATTTTCTATCTATCTATCTATCTATACTCAATGACCAGGACATAGACTACTACTCTACTAGTGTATGTGTGTGTGTGTGTAGTGGGTCTGGGTGTTTTCTATGTATGATATGTATGTATTTACAAAAAAAGTATTTATGCTTTGTTTTGGGCTACATGATGCTGTGTGATAATGTCTAGCATTATTTATTTATTTATTTAAGCGTAGTGCGACTAGTCTGAGACATGGTTAGATTGAGTAAATGTGCCCAGCACCTGAAGCTATCCTATCAGCCTAGTCGGCCCTACCCACAGGCAAGACAAGGTGATGAATACATGTGGAAAGTCGCAGGTTCTTCACCATGTTTCACCGTTTTAAAATGGTATGGCAAACTCAAATTTTTTGCACCTAAAAAATTCGAACCCACTGCCTTCGGATCGGAAGTCAGAGTACATTCTATTAAATCTCTCAGGCTCCAACAACCTGGAGATAAAAACCAAAGCTATAAATCATATCTCAAAACAAAAAACTTTACAATACCTCAACAATACCAATCATTGATTTCAATCGGTGAAGCCATTCAAGCTCTAATCAATCACAACAAACCCCTACTTCATTAGCCGTATCCTAGCTAAACGAACAATAGCCTCGCGAGGCTGCATTTAAAATGCGAGCAGCCTCGCAATGTCAGCACACGGCTAATTGTTGGTGTTTTTGTTATATTCCGAGTTACTGGTGCAGCCCCGCCGCGCCCCGCCGCGCTAGTCTAATCTAACTTCACAGGTGCGGTCAGCTTGAATCAATAAAAATTATAATATTCTACGTTAAAATTCATGTGTTTGCGCTATGTGTGCTAAGGGTATCAGGTAAAATGAATAGCTGCCATCAACATTAATATCTACTAAACGGTGGCTTACTTCCAGTCATTTGAAAAATGACTTCCACGTCAATTATGAACAAAAGAATAAATTATTTTTCTTCTCCATGTATATTTTATGTATACGTGTAGGAAACTGATACTTTTCTAATCTGTTTCCATCACCATATATATTTTTTTGCTTATGTCGTGGGCCTATGGGTATTAATCGAGCAGAAAATTGTACGAAATTGACCTGCTGACTGCTGGTCCAAAGATTTATTTAGTCGATAGGTCAGGGCAGAGGGCACGTCCGGCCCCGGCCACTTCACTGCTCAACTGGTGATTGCTATCTGAGCTTGTTCCGACTGCAATTATTTAGACCTAAACGATTTACCAGTTAGTATTGCGTTACACGTCGCAAACTATACATGTCACACTCAGATAAAAAGTAGCCTAATATAGGCTACTTTCATCTTTCCATCTTTCATCTTTCGTCATTCACACATCACACACGATGTATATTACAATTTTCACCCAAATCCCTTCAATCCAAGCCGTTACGGAGTTGTGTGGCGACCAACCAGTGTTAAAGTACTTAGTAGGTCTCAGTATAATATTATTTCTTTAAAAATATGTTCGCATGTTATTAAAAATGGTTACATGTTCCTATTTTTAACTCTTTGTAAAAAAAACCAGCCAAACAAACACAACACATCATATCGTATCACCGCGGGCGACGCGCGCCCCTAAAAACTCAAAGGCAGAAAATTAACCTGCATAAAACGATTTCGGTTGATACAAACATCGTGTAGGCTGGCAAAGTGGATAATGTACCGTCCCCGCCCCGCGTCGGATGCGGGGGGAGTCAATACTCCTCGTACGAACAACAGCGCAAATTAATATAAAATGTTTGTTGAGCGAGCTGAGGTCAAACACAGGTCAATCAGCTGATGGCGAGGAATGCCGCTAATTGACGGATAGCCAGCAGACCGCTCCGGCGCTCCTGCGCGGGTCAACACCGGCCGCGATCGATCTTCTCGATACTAAATTAATTTGGGTATTTGTCGAGTCAGCTGCTATGATCGATGGCGGGCGGCTCAATTTATTATCGCCTACATTTCTTACGGATATAGGTCGGGCAGGATGTAGTTTATTACTTTCTTGTGTTAGATTAGTTAAACAAAACGTTTCTCAGTGTTGATCTTGAGAAATGACTTTTCGCTAGCTAACCCACTCAACGTCCCGAGTCCCACTTGAACCCGATACCTCTTAATACCGCAAGCCGAAATCCGTAGTTGGAGTATTAATCCAATTATTGTAGTTTGTAAGTCGGCCGGGGCGGCCGGCGCCGGCGTAACTTGCCTCATTATCCGACAACTTCAAGATACAATTAAACAATGAAAACTTGGAGCGATTATGCGGATTTTGATAATACTGATTGATCAACAGCTTCAGTTGATGAGCCAATCAACTTTAGTCGTTTGCAACTTGTGAATGATAGCCGAGTAATATACGTAGCAACAATTCATGTTTGTTATTTTCTTTAGTCAGTTATTTACTGTTATTGATTAGGAACGCGTGATTCCTTTCGTTTTCAGAAAATAGGACAAAAATAAAAAAAACTATATTATTCATCGGTTTCAAAAGTTAACGTGTGTCGATGTTTCGCTAATATTCCGGCACGTGAATGAATTATCCCGGTAAGTGTTATTTAAACATGCGTTAATTATTGCCAGAGCTGAGTTGGTAGGTTTTATTCAACAAAATAACTGCGTACTACTAACTGAATGAGCATTAGCAAACATTGTTAAGACTAAGCAAATAAATCTTAGTAATCACTCCGGCTCGCTTCCAGAGGAGCGTCCCGGAGTCCCTTCGAATAGAAGCCGTAATGGCTTGGACAAGTCTCGCGTGTCATCCGTGATTGATACCCGGAGCAGCCTCCTAATTGCGCGGGATTACGGCTCGGGACAACTACCTCGCCGCGCCTACTGAGGGGATAGTGCACGACAGTTTACGGATAATAGAGGAAATTGATGAGTGTGACACAGTTTCAATCTGTTTCCAATAGGGCAATCGGGGCATATTGGGTGAGGAACGATATAGTTACAAGGAACCGGCTAAGTATGAGCTGGACTCGCGCATCGAGGTTCCCGTACAAACTTGTAGGTATACAATCGCTTTTTCTGTTTCAACCGGTTTTCCAGATTTTTCCTTTTTTGTGCTTTATAAAACATTGTTTCTTACCTTTGAGTTAGGTCAATGCAATCAAAAATACGGCTGTATATGCCACTTCCCTATACATAAAGTACATTGGGTTTGATTTCCTTGAGAGTAATTAAATAATTATGTAACAAGCACACCACACACCACACTATATCAGTCCATTGCCAGACATAGGCCTCCCCTAATAAAGGGGTATATGCCCATAATCCCCACGCTGGGCATGCGGGTTGGGGATCGCAGGGCACAGCTTCTCGCACCACCGAAACTGCTGCGAGATATTGATTTCAACTTGATACTTTCACGTGTTTTTGGGAAAAGGGTCTTGACAGGCAGACTGACAGACGCCCAACGAAATGGGTTCCTTTTTTCCTGTAGAGGCACGGAATCCTAAAAATAATGTTAATACAAAACAGAATTATTTTTTATCAACATTTTCATTACATCCTTGTTTAGCTTTGCAGTGATTAAATATCCAACATTGGTCTAATACCTATTCGTTATATAATATTAGAAACATCATACATTGTAAGTCTACTCTCGTGAAAATACCTGCAGCCAAGTGGAATTCATAGGGCTTACCACAGGTTTTTATAGTATACGAAAACTTTATAAGTTTCGGTATCTTTCCATACATTTTCAGTACAGCGCCTCTAGGGAAACGTGCATGAACTACGAAAATGTATGGAAAGATACCGAAACATATAAAGTTTTCATAAACTATAAAAACCTGTGGTAAACCCTCATATCGCCCTGTAAGAAGAAATTCAGAAGATATAACACACTGGAAAGTCCGGCTATGAATGAATGTAGCTACTGAATAATGCATCTCTTTCATATCGTCAATTAGGTCGCGCTACGTGCGGCCGACTCGCCCGCACAATGTGCCGCGCGCCGCCCGCCGCGCGCTGAGCCGGAGAACCTACCTGGAAACTAGATAAACTTTTTTTTACTTTTTACAAATGATTTAGCTGTTTTCTATTGATATTTGGGGGGGCACGGAGCACCAAAATACATCTTCGGTACCCAAGCCAACCTCACCTGCACGTGGTGTACCCTGCTAAACAACGAACGAGGCACTGGCACCCGGCTGCTTGCGGCTTAGCGCAGCCTACAACGGTTAGTACAGGGGAGCTAAGTCCCCTGGCCACTGACGGGCAGTGTCTGTTGTGCAAGAAACTGTACCCTGCGATCCCCATCCCGCCTGCCCAGCGTGAGGGTTATGGGTATATCTCATCTTATAGGGGAGCCATGTGTCCAGCAGTGGACTGAAAAGGCTGGTCTTATTGTATTGATATTTTAGACACGATCGTGGCGTGGCCAGCTTCTGTGTAGTTTCTTCTTTGTAGATCAACTTAGTTAAGCAATGCTCCACTCGGTCACTAATCGTATGGGTGACCGTTTAGTGTTAGATAGTAGTTAGATAGAAGTCATGTTTATATGGTTGGTCCTGGCTGTTTAGTTGGATTCCGTGGGGCAGCCTGAGAAGTCCACACACCAAAAAGCAATATGCATAGTTCAATCCAATAGTTACTAGTATAGTGAAGTAGTTATTACTTAATGCAAAAACTAGTTTGTTTGTTAGTTTATTATGCTTTCACGCCTTAACTACACAACCGATCATCATGAAATATACACGTTGCTAAAAAAAGGGATTTCATCCAGATAAAAATAGCTGTTCCAAAAAAATATAACTTAAAAATACTGAGAGTAAAGAAAATACTGAATAAGCAGAACAGAGTGAGCATCCTTCTTATCCTATACTACCCTACTTCCTACTTATGTATGAATATATAGATGAATGGATGAATTTTTGTTACTCTTTCGCGCAAGAACTACTGGACGGATTTGGATGGAAACTTAGAATATACAGAGTTTGTGACCTGGATTAACACATAGGCTTTTATTCCGGTACCACGCGAGCGAAGCCGCGGGTGGAAGCTAGTAAGTTCTATTTTGAACCCCTCCTACCTCTGACATTACCTACTCTAAGCTTCCGCTTCAACTACTCTTCATCAATGTGATTTTAAGAAATTCAAAGCACAAAAGGAGAGTTGCCTCTTAATAATAAAGCATCAAACTAACTTAAGTAAACAAAAGGTTATTCCTAAGTTTACACCAGAAGGTAACTGTTGGTAGGTGAATACAATATGAAGTACCTAGCGAAGTTTAGGAGTAGACCCCGAGTGCCGATATTGGACCGAGACGCGCCTGTTGAATTTTCCATTACATTGATATTAAAACTCATCAGCGGCCTTGCCAGCGGATACTGTTCCTTCGTGCGGCTTCGTAAGTACACAAGGTTTTAATAAGTGTACAGCAAGTATATATTTTTGTAAATACAATCGAGTCAATATTATTGAAGTACCTAGATTCAGAGCAGAAATTAAAATACTCATAAAGGGCTCCAATATTATAAATGACGAGTCATAGTAAATAAACAATTTATTCATGCCAATGACTGCAAATATAACAGCGATTTATATAGGCTCTTATTCTCTATGACACAAAAGATTCCTTGCCGATAACGTGTGACGTCATACCATGCTTTAAACACAAACGCGTTTCCAAAACACGCCATGGCGTCACGTTAAGAAATTTGACATGGGCATAGTGAATACGATTACACGTAGATTCCATAACGTAACGAGGCGCGTTACGTTTGCGTTTGGTTATAGGGCCCAAGTAAACCAACTTTTTCACGCGAAATTCGAAACCTCGATCGTACCGTCCGCGGTACAGAGCTCGTGTAGCCGACTTTCGGGGAACTAGCCCCGCCCTTTAAATAAAACGTTCTATTTTCGGGGTACACTCCAAACATTATTTTACTTGAAGTAGTAAGTTCTAAGAATGGACTGACTTACTAATTAGGAGAAGATTAATCTTGCGACTAACGTACAATACTCACCCGTTTGAGACGCCGCTATCCTTCAGATACCTTCGGATACCACTCAGGAAACACTCTTGAAATTAAATGTACTTACGGGGAAACTACTACCAACCAACTGATTAAGAAAATAATTCTCGTTGAAAATATATTTTTCTTTATAATTAAAATGACCAAAACTAAAATTAAGAGCATCACTAGGATAGCATTCCCAGAAAGCCGGTCGCATTGTCACGTTACCATGGCAATGGCAAGGCTGATCCGTTGGCCGAAAGAGATACCATTCACGTAGTTCATAGTCTAATTACAGTCAATGCACATTCATCAAAATGTTAGATTTGAGATTGATAATAATATTTTTTTACCAGTAATTCTACATACTTACATTATTGTCAGGTGTAAGTGAGTACATGAACTATGCAGCGATTTGCACCCGATCCTTGGCCATCGAGCGGCGCAGATGCCGAGCGCTGTAAAATCAAAGCCCACACTCTGATAAATACTTAGACTGGGGTTAAGCCACGGACAGGGTTTCCGTGATCATCGGCTATCATTACAGATTCAAATTCAGATTTTCTTTATTTGCGAAACATGGGTATATAACAATAGGTGAACGGTACTTAATTATGAACAGCCATGATCGGCATAAAAGCATGCAAAATTAAATTTTAAACAAAAAAGACGTGTGGCACTCGGGGACTGCCGCGGTAAAGCTATTGCATAGCATTTTGTATCAACTTATGCAATTATAATTATTTATTTATTTTATTTATGCAGTTTTTCTTTTTCTTTGATATTAATTCAAGTTACACTTTTTGAGCGTGGTGACCGATAAGAAAACAATTTTTTTTCTTTTATTAAATAAACGAGCTTCGTAGAGTCGTACAATACGTCTAGTTGCACGCACACAAACACCGTATCGAAGACTGCCGAAAAGAAACGACGTTAGACAATGCACGGCCTTCAAGCCACACCTCCGTGCCCGTCGGAGTGGGGAGCGTGAGGTTTTTTTTCGTTACGGAATTTCTGGATTCGGTCCCCGCGCTCAAGGCCCTCGATAGAAGCTATACAATAGCTTAATTTAAAAAAATTGAAACAAAAAAATTATTACAAATCAAAAGAAATTAAATAAATTAGTCAAACTAATATAAATGACAGATACAATAAAAAGGATTAAAATACGTGAAACTTATATAAATGCCACATTAAAAAAGATGAAATTAAATACAAATAAAAAAAGTCAAACAATAATCAATAATAAGACTTGCCCAAACAATACTTATTAATACACATTTAGGTCCTTTACAAAATTCAATTATAAATTATAAAATTTGTCAATTAAATATTCATTTACATTATAATAAGCTTTCTGTATAAGTAGTTTTTTAAGTTTCTTTTTAAAAATATTAATTTGGTCAGCTTCTAAAATACACATTCCCAAAAAACACAAGTTTGATTAGGGCGTATTGCCAGTCTTTTTATGCGTGCAGTCTATGGATCAACTATACACACACACAAACACACACACACACACCATCCTATATCAGTCCACTGCTGGACATAGGCCTTCCCTAATAAAGGGGGCCCGTAATCCCCACGCTGGGCATGTGTGTTGGGGATCGCAGGGCACAGCTTCTCGCACCACCACCACCACCACCGCACCACCGACGCTGCTGCCCATCAGTGGCCAGGGGATTTAGCCGTGCCGATGTAGGCTGTGCTATTCCGCAATTAGCCGGCCGTCAGAGCCTCGTTCGTTGTTTAACAGGATGCACCACGTGCAGGTGAGGTTGGCTTGGGTTCCGAAGATGGGAGTTGGAACCCCGTGGATCAACTACACACAACAAAAACTAGACTACTAGGAAACATTTATTGAATGGTCCATTACATATAGCTATTAGTACTGCATATAGCAATGAATTACCTCGCAACGAAGTCATAAAAACAAAGCAGATGGCTGATGATACACAAAAGTTATGATTTCGTTGGAACTCAATAACGGCAGCAAGTTTCTCTCACACTTCAGAGTATCGGGAATCGCTAAAAGGATTAAACACTTTGGCGAACGGCGCCCGTGTCTCCACTCGATACTGAAATTTATTATTCATTGGTTTTGTCTTTGTATTGTTTTGAGATTGGAATGAAAATAGACATAGACATATATTTATTTGCAACTGAACACACAACACAACAAAAATAAAAACGTAACAAACAATATAGAGAAACAGTGAACATAAAACAAAATGGACTTTTCTACTCTTAGATGACCTTTTGTCCATTCACTCAAGATGACAAAAGTTATGATGTAACAAATTATTTCATGAAATACGTTTTTTACATTGGATGGACCTTGGTTTGGTCAAAAACTCACCCGATGTTAAGTAACAGACATATGAAAAAAATGCTGGTAAAATTCTATTCACTTGGTTTTTCAAAGACGATTTATTTTTATTTCACTTTATTTGTAGCTATTTGTAGCAAGTACATAATCTCAAATGGTCCTTGCATGTAAACTCGCGCCGCAGCTATAAATCCCGAGTCTGAGGTTGCTAAAAGAAGATATTTCGCGCAGATAGCCGACGCGATTTTTTGCCTCGTCGTATTTATGAGGTGCCGAGACCGCTATTACCAGATAGAGCTAAAAATTTCATTCCAAACACTGAACTAAGATAAGTTTCGCCAGCGAACAATTTGCTTTGAAATCATTTTAGAGACCACGTAAAACTGACTTCTTTTTACTACAGCTTCAGATAATCTAAAGCTCTTTTAACGAGTGACGGAGAGTAAAGGGTGGTCGGATTCCCGCCCATGTCTTTTCGAAGACATAATTATCTCCGTAAAACTTTGTATTCATTATTTAAGCCACAGACTTTACACACATAATATTTATAAAGTTCATACAACTCTAATCGTAGTAATTTTATACACCTGCTGTTATCTCATTATTTATGAGTTCACCTAAAAATCTATTGTAACAGATATAAATAATGATAACTGGGCAATAGTTTATCCGATATAGAACTAAAGTTGTTGACATAGAATTAGCAAGCTGAACAGTAGGCTGGCCATATCTGCCGAAGAACCGATAACCACTGGGGTCAACGAGTTCTTGAGTGGAGACCGCGGCTCGGCAAACGTAGTGTAGGACGCCCTCCGGCCAGGTGGGGTGACGATCTGCGAAAGACTGCTGGTAGAAGTTTGATGCGTCGAGCTCAGGACAGGGCGCAATGGTGCTCATTAGGGGAGGCCTATGTCCAGCAGTAGACTGCTATAGGCTGAGGGACTGGGCAATAAGTTTTTTATAATTCTTATATACTAAGTATTATTTTATTTGTTGTTAATAATTGGTAAAAATTAACTGGTTATTGGTTCTGTATTGTATTTTAAGATTGCATGCCATAATTGGTAGAAATAGTATGGTCAAATAGAACTTCTCTTCAATATAATCCCTATCTGAAGCAAAGAAATAGTTTAATTTCATTGATTTATTTTTACAGTGTTGCAAGAATATATATGGTAGGATTTACCATGCCTAGACTAGATAACTAATTAATTTTTGCTATAGTTAACTTCCCCCTCCCGAACCCCCTACTGAGTAACTCCAGTTTATCTGTGTTTGGTGGGACAACTACGAGTAACTGTACACTAGAGCTTCGCGAATGACTTTACTGCCTCCCACTGTCCCGTTGTTTGCGAAGCCACTCGCTCCGCTAATTGAACGTCTTTGTTTAGATGTGACGAGTCGCTTTTGTTGCGTCTCATGCTGTTTATCTGCTTTCTTTGGAGAAGCCATGTCAAGAGAAAGCTTTCATTATATAGGCATCAGCTATCCTTCCAAGTGACACTGTAGATACGGAAATTTATGAAATGTGAAAATATGAAGATGTGCGTTTGTTGCTCCTTCACGCCAAAACTACTGAACGGATTGAGAAAACATTTTGCACTTAAAATTTGTTCTGAACAGAAGTTACATATCCAGGTACAAGATTTAGATTTATTGAGAGCCTATAAAGACAATTAATTTAAAGCGATCCTAGTATAATATTCGTTACTGAACTACGCCAAGCCGCGGGTGGAATCTAAAGCAACAAACCGATCGATTTCAACGAATCCACCGGCAGTGTGTAATAAATAATGAAAAGAAATGAAGATAATGAGAAACATTCAAAATCTATTTTGGGTTCTCCATTACAAAAATCGAAGTACCCCAGGGTAGTTAATCCAAGAAAAGTAAGAACAGAAGTTAGGTTCTCGAACACCACTTCAAAACAAACTTATTCTGCAATTTCTTGTAAAGTTTCAGCGTACTATGTATTTTCAATACTTGAAGCATTTATATTTAACTAGCGACCCACCCGGCTTTGCACGTGTGCAAGTTAGATGTATACACCTTCCTCTTGAATTACTCTATCTATGAAAAAACCGCAGCAAAATCCGTTGCGTAGTTTTAAAGATCTAAGCATACATAGGGACAGACAGACAGCGGGAAGCGACTTTGTTTTATACTATGCAGTGATAGTGATAGTGAAGTTGTCGACATATAGAGATATCAATAGGATTTTATTAGGCATCTAGAATACAAAACCGATAGTTGCTTGCAAATTGAGAACTTATATTTTTAGCATTTAGAACAGTGTGGAATTACAGTAAAAGTGCTCTGGAAAATCCTAATCTATAAACTAATGGTTTGTTATTCAGTTTAAATAGTTATATTTCCCTTTCGTTCCAAATTCATAATAAAAAGCCAATCCAGCTATTTTAACGACAGCTTTGATAAATGAGCTCGAACTCGAACGCACTCCTCGACAACACTCGAAAGACAGCGAATGGGCTATTGAAGCCAACGCAGGGCCCGTTCATTAGCGCGGACCTTTGTTCCGGCTGCGAGACGAGAAAACAAATACCTACCAAATACAAGCTACTTTAGACCCTGAGAAGAACTCGTAACGTTTATTATTCAGAAATGGTTTGTTTTGCTTTGAGAATTGAATGTAATAGCTATAATTGGCCACATAATAACAAGCAGTCGACGAGTAAGATCTGTTGATTTAACTAGTTAATAGAATCGGTTTGTTGAGCGGAAGTGAAAGGTGCGATAATTATCAGTACGGATTTACTTTAGCTTATACGTCTGTAGGTATGTTAGTTAGCGCTATTTTAGAAATTAGATTGCACACCATTTGAATCACGGGAATCATCCCAAATCTACAGTAATACGGGTCGTTAGATGAATTTACTTAGCATTCGTTTGTGATATTAGTCGTTTATGATATTATTCTATTTTAGAAAAGAAGACACTAAGTAAACTAGTAGAAACAGTAATACTTAACTAACAAATAACTAAACTAAATCTTGAAGAAAGCACCTAACCTACTCGCACTTGCGATTGACATTAAAACAGTTCGTTGTTGGATGTTCGCACTCGCGGGTACTCGTATGTCTAGAGACGGCACGGGGCATGTGGCTGCCAGCGCCTACTGAATACAGAGTGCCTAGTGCGAGTTTTTTTTACCATCTCGATCGCGTTTGCGTTTACGGAAATTTGTAAAACTCGCACTAGGCACCCAGTTGTCCTGCCGGTCGGTGCGAACAATCGTGTTAGGCGTTACAATGTCGAATGATTACTAAAATGTTTATGTGACTCGTATGTATCACAACAAACGACGATGCATGTTATCTATGATATCAGCTACTGATAATGACTTGTATATCTTACAATCCCTCAGTCCCTCAAGGATCACATCTGGGTCCCTTGTTTTTCGTTATATTTGTTAACGATCTGGCAGAACGTATAAACTGTCCATGTCTTTTTTACGCAGATGACTTAAAAGTTTTTTTTAAAATCGACAGTATAATTGATTGTATAAAACTACAAAAAGATCTAGATATAATATTCCAGTGGTGTACGTACAACCGTATGTCACTAAATGTTGAAAAGTGTTTTGTCATCTCATTTACGAAAAAACACCACAGAATTCTTTATGATTACACTATCTCAAATAAAACACTACATCGAAATTCAGTGGCTAAGGACTTGGGGATCTACTTTGATGAACAGCTTTCATTTATAAATCATTATGATCATGTTATAGCTAAAAGTAATCGTTTGCTGGGATTCATCACGAGAATCACGAAAGAATTAAAAAAACCCAACAGTTTGATTTTCCTTTTTAACAGTTTAATTAGAACAATCCTTGAGTACGGTTGTATTATCTGGTCACCCCATTACCAAAACCACACAGCTAGGATAAAGAGTGTGCAAAACAAATGCCTCAAGATTCTTTCCTATAGACATAACTTTGGCCGCTCACTCTCTGGATATGTAAATAGATTACGTAAATTTAAGGTTACTGCTCTGTCTGAGCGTAGAAAATATTTTGATTTAATATATCTTCACAAAATTCTTCACTCTGCCATCGATTGTCCCAATCTATTGCCGACCCTCAACATCAATACATATTACAGATGTCGTAACCCAGCAATATTTTCGGTGAATATACTTAGAAATAACACTTCCTTTAATTCCCCTCTCTATAGAGCGTGTCGTCTATATAACGAACTGGCTTCCAATGATGCTGAGTTAGATATTTTCGACCCAAATATGATTCTATTTAAGAGATGCGTTATCAGGTTGCTTTATTGCGAATCATAGTAGTTTTATTGTGTAACATAGTAGTTTTATTGTGTAATAAATAGGTACATTTCTTTTTCCTGTTTTAGGTTAATCATAATTTCGAGCTAGCAACATTTTTTTTTTTCTGCTCATTCTTGTCATGTTTACATATTTGAGTAAAGTTTAGGTCAAAACAAACTTGTTATGTTATGTTAGCTTTTAATGGATTTTACTCTGTTTTGTGAACTTTTTATAATAAAATAAAATAAAAATAAAATCAGACCATCATAAAAAAACAACCAAAAACCAATAATATTAAAAAATAACAATCAATATTTTAAAAGCAAAAATAGTCGTGAGCTTGTGAGCCGTTCATGTTGTTAGTAAGCGGTACAAAACATACATTTTTATTTATTTATTTATTTATTTATTGTGTAGCCTTGACCCCACACGATGTAGGTGTCAATTGATTTGTATTTAAATTAAATAGGTTTTATGTTGGTAGGTATGATGGGTTGCGTCACGTAAAAAGAACACTGGCGGTAAGCTGCGCAATAGGCTATTTATCGGAATTTAACCGCGTTCTTCGTCCACCTTCGTCTTGGTCTTCGTCTACCCACTTCGTCCAGCGTTCTTTTTACATGACGCGTACTATACCTAAGTCTGTATACTTAAGTAGGTACTCACAATATAACAAAAAATGATTTTACTACCTGGGCTTTGTCAACGACGACCTCGTTGGTACAATGGGTTAATTACCGGCTGACAACCAAGAAGTATTGGTTTCATTCCCGTTGCGGGACAAATTTCTGTATGTTCTCTAAGTCCAGACTCCGTACTGTAGGCACTCATAGTTTCTGATACACACGACACAAGTGAGAATCCAGCCTTTTATTGTCAGAAAGTGCAAAAAATTGGGTATTACCGTCGGGAATAAAGCTGTCTTCGTTTTGAGCGAGCCTTGAATCGCTGAACTCAGGATTCTAGTTCATAATATAAAAGCTCTTGATGCCTTCCTTGCACTCGGGATTTAATATGATACCTGTGTCGTAAGATAGTGTTTTATCCCTATGAGTAATCATATAATTTTCAAATTTATTGTCCAAACCAGTATTTTTTTTATAAAGCCCCGCAGAAGCTCTACTCAAAGAGAAAAAAATATCTGTGTAATTGTGTGCTGTGTTGTTTTGCTTTTATATTGACGAGCCCATTTGTAGCTCCTGGTCGACGATCCCGTCAGAAACTCAAATCCACATTGCTGAGCTAACTTTACATTATTTTCTCATGCGATAACATTCGCACTGTTAACTTCAACGTTGAATAATATAATATCCATCCTCAAGAAATCTAGAAATATTCAAATTTCTCAACATTTCCCTAACAGAATCTAAAGAATTCAAGAAAAGTTTAAACTTTTCAACGAAAAGCTCAGACAAACTAAAAGTTGGACAGAAATTGTGGAACATTCTGCGGCTTTGCAATGTTAGCGGTGATTCAATAGACTAGGCACTGACAGACTGGTTACCCAGTCATGCAAAGAAAATTATGTTTCCTAAATTAGTAGAATTGAATTTGGCACAGTGGCTGGCCTAAGATGAACAAAGTTTGCATGTTTTTTGAAAAATTTTTTGGTACTTGAAGATGGAACATGCACATGGCCCACCTGATGGTAAGTCGTTACTTTACCTATCACAAAGCATTGCCTCGTAGATCACGTTTTTTGGAACGTTTTCTATGATGCAACGCCCTGCGTCCATCAACTTGAGGCATGAAGATGATAAGCCTCATGTGCCTGTAATTTCACTGGCACCCATACCCTTCAAACCGAAACACAGCACACTGCTGCACGCACTTCTGCTTCACGTACTTCCCACACGAGCCTTTCACAAGGAGTGCTACTACTACTAAAACGCTTAAACACTTATCATTGCATCGTTTGGACATAGATTTTCTACAACCTCTCTATAACCAACAACATCGGAACTCGGAACTAAAAAAAATAGTAGAGCAACGAAGTAGGGAATTAAATAAATTATGCTATTATAGGTTCATAATTATATGGCCAAGGATAATAAGGAACTGTTTTTACTTTAGGTTCCTCAAATAAAAAGTGTTCTATGTGTGAAGTTTGCTGAGTCGGAGCTCCAGTCGTCTTACGCAACGCTCGACTTGACCTTTTCAATCTTCAACCGTTGGAGGTTCCGTAATCATTAATTAACAGTGCCCTGCCGCAAACAGTTAATTTCTCTGAAAAGGTAACAAAGCAGCCGCATTGTTGAGCTAAATGACCTTTATGACATCGGTGCGGCTTCAATCCGCGTAATCGACGAACTCAATCAACAGCTTTTAACAGAATATCGATAATTATCCACTCGGCTCTGAAACAATCAGTACTCAAGAAAAGGGTAGCTCCTTACCTACCACCGTACACCGAGTGTTAAAGTAACTAAACTGTTTTAAGTTGCAGAATAAATGCATGTTGAAAAAAACTTTACTTGCGTTACATTCACGCGTATTTGAAGATAGATGCTCGTCGTCGTCGTGTTTGATATTCCATGCCTTGCACACACGGCAAGGGGTGAGCCTTCAACCGAAATCATTGTTTATTAGTAACTGTATTGAACAGAATATCCAATGGCGCCTTTTTTGTTATAAATAACATTACAACAAAATTTCTGAAGCTGATAAAAGTGCGAATTCGGTACCGTAGTAGGTATAAGTCTTCCAAATCTTTCTTTTCTTATTCTTACGATGGTTGCTTAGAAGAGATCGGTCTCAGCGATAAGGCCGCCAATAGTTATGATATTGCTTAGATTAAGTTCCTTTTTTTATTTCTTCTATATGATTTTGGTGATCAATAACGTGCTATCTATCTACCTATCTATCTCTAGGTAGGTATACATAGTAAGATTTAAAACATTCATTGGTATCCAAGGGAAAATATAACCTTATCAAAAAACATCCAAAGGATTTTATAAAACAAAAGAATGGTTATTTATTCACAACTTTACATTTCTAATTCATACTTTATTCATGCTTCTCGTATTTTGCCTGAAGTATTTGCGCTCTCAAAACCAAATCTGTCTGCATTGTACTTTATGTATGTCTTCATAGGGAAGTTTATTATATGAATGTGAGTAAATAGTCGACTGTCAACGAATCAACCGCCCGTTATCATAATAATAATAATAATAGTATAATCCTCGTTCCCAGCTTATTTATTGAAGGCAAAATGACTGCTCTTTACTATGAATAGTTTTCAGAGATACAACAAGCCTAAGGGTCTGAATACACTTCGAACATCTAAGAAACTTTTGTAGGTCTACGTGGACTTGACTAATCAAGTAACCCTATAAATATTGCCTGCTGTAAGATAACGTGACAGTTTTTGTTAGGGCAAATAGTTGGATGTAGTCATTCGAGAAGTATTTGAACCGAGGCAAGACTGATTTATTATCACCATGCGATTCGTAATTAGTAGTGATGAGTCAAAACCCGATAGCAAATGATCGGGGGCTTGAAAACTCATAGCAATGCAAGCTTAACTGTAAACATTTATTTATTTAAAAAAGTCATCGACTTTAATATTATGCACCGTAAAAAGAAAAACACCACAGATTCAAGGACATATAAAGTATTATTACGATTATAGATGATACACATCATAACTAAATGTTTCCTACTCCTAGTATGTTACTGTTACTTGAAGAAATATTAGACAACATCGCACCGCGAGCCATTACAGCTGTATTGTTCATCAAGTCCCGCGCCAAGCATCGTTATCTCGGTCCACGCGCCCGTTACCGCTGACACACACTGTTTATAGTTATATAACGCAATATAGTTTATACTTTAATCGCTCTTGCGTAATGAACCGTCGTGTCGCTCTAACTAAAATGTTTTCGCATTTCAACATTACGTAAGTGTATAAGGTAATATAATAATAACTATTTAATCGACGCGTGATCGGAAAGCTGGATTCTGTTTCGGCCAATGGATCAACCTTGCCATCCTATGCGGCCAGCCAGCTAGCATTCTGAAGGGTACCTTGCAGTGACAGTCTTACTTTTTGTAGGCTCTGTAGGTTTAGTACAAAGGTATTGAGTTGAATATATTTGTAAATAGCATAATTATTATCTAAATATTAAATAAGTTTTAACTCTAACGTCATTAATAAAATATGTAAGCTCTCAAAGCTACTTAAAGCTTTACACACGGGATGCGAGATACAACACAGATACAATGTGGAACCACGCAGGAGGCGCCTCTAATCGCATTTGAATAAATAATATGAAGCAATCTAGAATGAGGCACCTCACAAACTTCACAAGTGTTCAGTCAACGGCTTTGCCTCTCGAGAACAACACAGCCTAACTCCAATGTATATCGTGACGTGACTATTTAATTATATTTAAAAAGCTGATTCTTATTGCTTGGGCGTAAGGTCGATAATCAGTTAATAGGTGCTGCTCGAAACTGTATAATGGGGGTAGTCACGCAACGCCAGAGGCAGCTTGTAATTGTTCGGTTTTGATAGATTTTGTAAGTGGGTTACCGGCTGATACTGCTGTCGATTATATGCCGACCTGGCTCGTCGCTTATAGGTACCTGTACCCTATCATCATCATCATCCTATAGCAGTCCATTCCTCATACATAGGCCTCCCCTAATGAGCACCATTGACATCAACCCCATGCAGCAGTGAATACATTAGTGAACAAAAACAGCTGTCTAATTTAAAAACAGCATCATAGATTTTCATAAAATATTGCCTGCTTGAAAAATTAGATGCCAGTCGTCAAACAAATGTATAAAATCGAAATAATCACTCTACAAAGAGATTTTCATATTCTACACAAATTGTAAAACCCATCATCTGATGATATCATCAAGAGGTAAGTACGAGTAAGTACTACCCATCAGTTTTACCGATAACTAGGTCTATTTTCAGAGCGAACTGTTTACGTTCCCGCAGCGCGATGGGAACACTAGTTAATACATTTATCGACGCTGCTTGTTTACTCGTTCACGGTTGCTTGCTGAATCTAAATGCGGGGAACAGTAGCTGCCGCGCAATTGAAGAACTTATTCAAATATAAAATAAAAAGCAAGAAATTCACCTTGCTGAAGGCAGTATGTATTTTGTTCTCTCTATGTACGTGTTTCGAAATAATGTACGGTTTAGGTACGGTTGATGAGATAATATTTTTGCAAACATTCTTGTGCCCATTATCAACGATTACTGGGCACACGAATGTTTGCAAAAATATTATCTCATCAACCGTACCTAAACCGTACATTATTTCGAAACACGTACATAGAGAGAACAACCTAAGCCGTAAATTATTTCGATTATGGGTAGTTGCGCAACTACGCTAGCGTCTATTAGACTACATTACATTACTTATATTACACATTCTTTGTTATTACACCTGAACAAATGCTTTGTTTTATTATAACCATGCCTGGATTTAGTATCTGATGTACCTGGATGATATCCCACCTTTTCGTACCAAACGATTCGCTTCCACGTTTAATGTTAGTACTAGTAAGGAATGGAACTTGTTTCCGGCGTTGGTTTTCCCGGACCAGTACAATCTCGGAGTCTTCAAATCCAGAGTGAATCGGTTCCTTCTAGGCAAGCGTGTTCCATCTTAGACTACATCTTCACCTGTCTCAGGTGTGATAGTGGTCAAACGCTTGAATATTTTATGTAAAATAAAAATGAAAAACACGGTCTACTGATTCCAAATTAGTCAAAGCCTGTACTATGGGTACCAGAGACTGATAAACATACATAGATAGACATAATCTTATAAAACAGCCAGACCGAACAAACATCCATGTTCACCACACAAATGTTTATCCTGTTCGGAAATCACACCCGGGACCTGCTGCTTAGAAGGCCGATCGACTACCAACAGGGCTACTAAGCTATAAAAAAATATATCAGTGTTAAGTTTCAGTAATAGTTAAGTTTTACCTATTAGTCTGCAATAAATACAAAGAGCCATTTACGCGAGCTACAACTTAGTCTATAAGCTTACCAACTGTATTATTACCTTATCTGTGGTGAATATACACTATTATACTATAAAATAAATAAATTGTTCTTCAAGAAGTTTATGATTGTGAGATTCATAATTTATGTACTGGAATTAAAATCATTCCGGTCGGAATATCAAGTGCTATTTATTTGAAAACGCAGGAAGCGTGTGAAAGCATTATTCACTGTCGCAGCTCCCACTTCCCAGTACCTTGTGCTCCGGGGACATGCGCGCATCGTTAGCACTCGTGTTCTAAACAACTGAGCTTCCACGAATCTGATACATCGTAATGTCAAAAAAAACATTCTCCTTTTTTATAATTGAAGGAGTCTTCGCCGGGAAACCGGTCTTATTTCCAAAATGATTAATTCTGTAAGACATCAAAGGTGACATCGCATAAGCACTGGCTCACTGTGGCTCATTTGCATCCTTATTAGCTCTTCATCTTATTAACGAGCCTAGTTTATTGACAGCATATTGACCTAAGATAACTTATTTTCTTCTTTTACTATTAAAGGAAAAATATAAAAATAAAATGTCCGAAATAAGGACCAACAGTACGGCTAAGCTAAGCTCATTGATGATACTCTGAATAATATAGAATAGCTGCGGAAGCAGGATAATGTCGTCATCTAGATTATCAACAGCCTTCGTATTCAGCTTAGCAATTTCACGTTTAAATAAAACCTGTGCGTTAATGAAGTAATTCCTAAAAAGCCCCACAAGTAAATGCTTACCTAAGTAAATGGAGTCTTATGTAAATGGCACGTTTTATTTTAGCCAATTACGTCACGTCTGTAAAATCCTCGAGATTCGGACAAAAATATTCAGCTGAAATGAGAACACGAAATAGGGTTTTGGTTTTTCTTATAGAAGCCAAATATTTTGTGGGCGTAAAATAAATTATATCCAATGGAAAGATATTTAGTTACTGATTGTGATACTGATACTTTCTGGATAATTATTCTATTAACGATATTGTTATTCATTATTTATTTATTTTCTATGATATAATATAGTAAGAAACATGGTCTAAGTAATCAAACTTTGAACTCACTTATTAATATCCTCGTCACGTATGTTCTAAGCGGATGTTTTCTCGAAGGCTGTGCTGCGGTTGAACCACTCAACGTTGTGTATATTGCAAATGCGAAAAACCGCTAATTTCCTTTTTTTATGCGGAGCATTATTATGTATAGAGAGTAATATTAATCTTTTCAGTATGAAGGGTTTTAAGATTGGCTACAAACGTGTACTTGTAACATTTATTATTTTTATCTTCATCGCAAATGGCTGGCTCTGCGATTCACGATTTCTTTCAACGAAAGTATCAGACCAATTATGAGCTCAAATTTTCTCTGAAAATAAAACCTTTTACGTACTACTAAGAGCATTATATACAAGCATTATAAAAATTTAATGTAAACTTATAATATGTATATTAATACATTGTTATGCTAAGAGCTCTTTATAAACCCGTTCGCAACGACAAACTAACGGAAGGATTTTTTTAAGTCATCGCGAGCTATGGTTACCATTATCAGTTTGTTCATTTCTTTTATTTGTACCGTTGCGCGATTCGACTCGCAACCTCTACGTTCCAGCCGACTATTCGGCCATAGCGCTGAAATCGCAAACTATTCGCTACAAGGGTCCTCAGTCTGATGTCACACGTCACGTCACATTCGCTGACTGTGCTCTATCCCCCAGGGCGCAGGACGCTGCAGGCAGCCGATCCGAGGGAGCCAAGTCGAGCCAAGTCGAGCGTGCAATATCAATACCTAAACCTGCACCGTTGTTCAAACACGACGCCGCTAAATGCATTAAAAGCATTAAACTGATTGATATCAGGAAGAAGTTTGTTTTGCAAAGTAAGGTCTATGAAGCACCCCATGCTCTATTTAATGGATTTTGATAGCAGCATGCTTCAAAGGCACCCATTATGCATTTTGCTAAAGTATAATATTGGCTTGATAAATGTGGTGTAGGATACCCTCCAGCCAGGTCTAGGGGCGATCTGTGAAAGGTTGCTGGTAGCAGCTGGATGCTCGAGCTGAGGACAGTGAGCAGTTTTTTCGTATCTAATAATTAAACTATGCGCTTTATATGAAAATAGAACTTGTAATAAAAAAAAAGATTTTATTTACATTACAGTACACTTTGAATCGTATTTTTTTTATTTACAACAATAGAACAAGCAAATGAGACATTTATAGGCCTTGTGCCCCTCTTCATAGTTTCACCATCACCATCCACACATTTTATTAAGATTACTCAAAAATCATGTTATTTATAAACTTCGCTATATTTTATGATTTTTAAGCTATTGCATAGCTTCTATCGAGGGCCTTGAGCGCGGGGACCGAATCCAGAAATTCCGTAACGAAAAAAAACCTCACGCTCCCCACTTTTACTTAATTTTATAATCTGTTGCTTGGAAATAGAGTTCATATTCAAACTTTTGTATTCTATTAGTTCTTCGTCGCAACGTCGCACATCCATGATTGGCCTCTGACACGAACTGACGTCTGACGTTTTTCACCTGAATCTAATTTCAGATTTGTTTTGAAATTTCTGTCATCACAATCTTTTCTTTGGAATTTTTATTGCTTTTAGATGTTTATGTGTTTCAATTATAAGTGAAATCGTATAAAAATAAATAAATAATTATAATTGCATAAGTTGATACAAAATGCTATGCAATAGCTTTACCGCGGCAGTCCCCGAGTGCCACACGTCTTTTTTTTTTTCAATTTAATTATAAAACTATGTAACATATTTTGACCAGTCTCTTAGCTCAGTCGGTAGTCTGCGTTCTGAGCTGTAGGTCGCGGGTTCCATTCCCGCCCAGGACAAAGATTTGTGTGATGAACATGGATGTTTGTTCTGTGTCTGGGTGTTTTATAAGTAGTAGCCGTGACAGACAGACTTGCACCATAAGGATTCGTTTAACCAGTTTGGAAACGAGACCCTAAAAAATCAAAAAAAGAATTTGTCATCAAACAATTTATTAATTTAACCTGGTAGCGTGTAGCAAGTTCGTAGCAGATCCGTGCTACGGGCCAGCTACGAGGCTGCTACGTGGATCTACGGACCTCTCTAACATCCGCCTCGACGTCCGGCCGGTCGAACGTTATTTATGTTACGGCCGGGCGACACAGAAACTACCGTGGATCATCCACCCTACAAGACTACAACATCAGTCGACGAACCAGGCTGCTCCATGGAATTCGCACAAAATAAGTAATAGTTACTTTAGTTTCAGCACACAATAGATAATAGTTACTTTGAATTTCATCATCATCATCATCTACATAAAGCAGTCCACTGCTGGACATAGGCCTCCCCTAATGAGCGCCATTGCGCTCTGTCCTGAGCTCGCCGCATCCAGCTTCTACCGGCAGCCTTTCGCAGATCGTCACCCCACCTGGCCGGAGGGCGTCCTACACTACGTTTGCCGAGCCACGGTCTCCACTCAAGAACTCGTTTACCCCAACGGTTATCGGTTCTTCGACAGAACAGATACGGCCAGCCCACTGCCACTTCAGCTTGCTAATTCTCTGAGCTATGTCGACAACTTTAATTCTATGTCGGATAAACTCGTTACGGATTTTATCCTTTCAGAACTTTGAATTTACCTAAGAGAAATTCATATGCACATATAGTCTGAGCCTTACGTACTGTTCTGTAGAAGCTACGATAAATATATATAAAATATATAACCCTATGGTATTTGTGATATGGAATTTGTCGTTTTGAATTTACCTACTGTGTAACAATTGAACTGTGTCCGTAGCCATCTAAACGCTCCATTCCGATCGGACATTAATCACGACGGTGCTTAGATGCCAGCGACTGCTCGCAGCACGCTGACTCTGCATTTAAACTACGCGTTTTGTCCTATATTTTGCGAGCGCAGTCTGAAATTATGCTCTACCTCAAAAATGACAGTATATGAAAAACGTCATTTGAATTTTAATTGGCATTTTTCAGGTATGAGTTTTGCTTTAAAAATATAAACTGTACATTTTGCTTTTGAAATCGGGCACCGTAACTCATGCATAATCCCTAATCTTTTGCTCCAAATGCAACGTGCAATCTTTGAGTGGGTAACCGGCACGCTATCGCCATTGCATCGCCGTGCGCCCCGGCCGCGGTGACTTCCTGGAATTTTAGCGGAGTCATTTACATATCTTTGAGGCGGAGAACGCGCGACGCGCGACGGCTGAGCGATCGCGAAATTGAACCGGATGATTTACAGAATACGGCTGCACTGCACATGAATTCAAATGAAGCTTTGCCGTTTGCTCTACGTATTTGAATGAGGCTGCATTTACGTAACGGGAAAAGAATAACGTTTGCAAAAATAAATGGTAACTCGTAAATGCTTCGAGAATTTAACAGTTAACGTGGATTTACAACAATAGAATAGTTGTGTGACATAGTTGTCGTGCAACGTCGCAGTAGGTAGGTGCCGGCCGTTGTCGAGTGGCGCGCTCCCAGCGACTCGCGACCGAGCAAGTCACCATCGCACGCTCAATGCAGAGCCATGTTCTGTAATATAAATAGGTTTATGATGATAACAATTCAGGGAAATTGATTATCCAATAATATTTTGGGTGTGCAAAACTGTAGTTATTAAATTAATTAAAACAGGGGCAAGATAAAACTAACAATCAGGGTTAGGGACAACACGGAATGCAAGTTTTTTTTTTACAAAATGTAGACATGAAAACAACGTTTTTTCTTAATTATTCTTGATACAAAATTTCATACCGCAAGATAAGGTGTACAGTTTTTCATATAAGTAGTGTAGGCCGCCCTCCAAGCAGGTGGAGTGACGATATGCGATAGGCTGTATCAAGATGCGTCAAGCTCAGGACAGGGCGCAATGGCGCTCATTAGAGGAGGCCTATGTCAAGCAGTGGACTGCTATAGGCCGATGATGATTATATACGTAGTTAAAAATGAACCTAGCTGTTTTAGGTACGCTGCACGCTGCGGTCACCCGGACACAATGTTGCAACTTGTTAGTGAAACTTTGGGACCGACAAAAACTAAAAGTAATGGCATACAATGTTTTGTTACAGAAAAACCAATCACTAGCAAATACAACATCGCCTACATAATAATGTTGCTACAGTTGTAACCAGCAGGTTTTCTGTGCCGTGCTCACAAGCAATTTAACTAATTCACATTGTAACATTAAAGTTGATAATCTGTGGGAAAAGTTCGTAAATAAACTTTTACCGATTTAGAAATAAAATCCAAATACGTAAACTGATATTAATAACAGTTCAATTCAATACAAACGTACGTTGAGAAACGAACAGTCGATGTTGTGTTTCCGTCGGATTGCGAGTGCCGCAAGCAAACAGTGCGCCAGTGCGCCCCGTCCCACCCCCTAGTGTACCCATACCCACCCAGAACCACTATGTCAATACCACCGTTACATCTCTTCAAAGGTCTCGTTTAGGCAAATAACAAAAGCATGTATAGAGATAAGGCTTCCAAGAGTATGCACGCAGCCAGTCCGGAGGACAGCGAACACTAACACTCTCCCCTCCCGTATGAAATTGTCTGAAGAATGTCTTCATAAGGAAGAACGTCTATTTATTATTTATTTTATGTTACTATACATTTGACATTAATTATAATATTATAATTTTACATTTTAAATATAAATTCTATTTTATTGTATAATTTTGGATGCCAAATATTTGGTGAAATATGTGAAACTATTTCTATGTATTTTACCAACTGTACCTGCACCATATTTCCTACAAATAAATGAAATGAAATACGTAATGTTTCACATTATCAGTAGTTGATTCAATGTTTTATGCTTACAGTGGCGACATTATGGACTAAAAGATTGTGTACTTTGTAGTGGGCACAAAGCCTTCTGAGCGCGGCGCCTTTGCCGATGCAATTTATAGAGATCAGCCTCCACCCAGTTGTTTTGAGTCACTGTTGTGAATGCTTAGGATTTTCCAAATAAAATACGTTATGGTTCGTGTTTTTCATTAAGTCAATAGAAAGTTGGTGAGAACTGATTACATCAAAATCTCATTGAAAGACTGTAAAGTAAAAATAGTGAGTTAGTAGTAGTCAACAATTGGTGGAGTTTATTTACGCAGGTGGAGGGACATTTTCGCCATATTTTTGAATAGATTGTAATTAAATCCAGACAAGAGATCATCGAAAACAAAATATATCTATTTGTTCGTTTAGTATCGTAAACCTGTGCACAAGGAAATGGTAGAAAAGTTGAAATGGAAGGCACACGCCTGCCCCCATTCCTCGGCATCCACAATAAGGCCCCGTATTGCATTAAGGCATTATGCGGCTGGCACGCGCCTCGCGCCGTCGCGTCGAGGTGTAGCTATTGTTGCCTTCACCAGCCGTCGCTCGCGAACATATTATGTCACGCGTTATTTCTTAACCCAGATTTGATAAATAAAGTTTGTTTTATTTCTTTATATCAACATCATTCAGAAATCCACATCAAATAATGTGTATTATTTCTACTATAATACCATAAACGCGAAAGTTTGTAAAATGTTAACATGTGAAATGTATTTATAATATTTATATAATATCTTGTACACGATCGTTATACTTTTTCGTTATCATTAAAATTATTAGAGCTGTCTCAAAATACAGCAGGACTTTGCTAAAGGAGAATGCCGATAACCCGTACCAAGTGCGTCAAAACCAAACGTAGCCCATAAAATTGGCTATATTTTATAAATAACATTAACATTTTTTTTAGTCTTATAGACCGACTCTATTAATAATCACGTAAAAAAATCTTTCGTTTATTTGGTTTCCGGCGCACGGCGCCATGACATTGCAACCACCCTCACTTTTAATTTTAGACAGTAGAATTTAATGAAAACATTGGAGGTTTTTTCACTTTGTATAATCAAAGAGGTTGGATCAGAAACTTTTTTGTGGTACTACTAAACTATCTCCTATTTTTATGTATTACTAGAGTGTTCTGTGGCATTGTGAAGCAGTGTTTATTCTGAAAATAGATATTTTATTAGACACAATCACAATAATGAACGATAAACAATCGAGGCATCCATGGCCTTTTCGTCGTTGTGACTAATGTGTTAAGATCTTGGATCTTAGCTTGGATTTCACCTTCACCAGTAAGTACTAATACCTATTATAATTATGTAAATGCCTATCTACTTTCTCGTCACTATCATTATTTGAAAATAATATAAAGTAGAACACAGTAGTAATGTATGTAATGTCCTACCTACGAAGTAGAAGTTAAAACACCCTTTTACCTATCTTTGTGAGGTATATAAACCTTTTCTTATAGATATTATCATATTTAAATGTTTATAGTGTAATATTTATAATTATTTAGACAAAACTGAACACACAAGGTCTCGGGAAAGCATTTTTTCAAAAACAAACTCTAAAACTAATATCAAATAAAAACAATTTGTTTACGTTTATCTTAAAAAATACTTAGTATTCCATGAATAACAGTATAATATCTTTCAAAAAAATTAGGTTTCGTTTTGACGCAATCACTTTAGCATTGGTACCGAGCGCCATACATCAGACGGCATTCTCCTTTACAAGCTTCACCACCCACACCCTCCCATCATTCAAACAGTTAATGAAGCAACTCTCACTCACTCGCTCGAATCGAACAAAATTATCGGAAATATATCGCGTACGATTCGCGAGCGATTTATGATGAACGCAAATAACAAATGTGCACAATGTGTCATTGTGACGCACATCGCGATCGACGGAGCCGGCGTGTGGCCGCACTGCCGGCGGGCGACAACGGGTAGCAACAAGCTAGGGCAGCCCGCGCGAATAGGCCTCCCATCCAAACTAACAAAACAACGAACTTTAAATACCAAACATTACCTTTAAAATAATGGTTCGCAAATTGGAATAAAAGAATACAATCTCGCTCGCGCACAAAGGGTTCCGTACCGTTGTATTGGAGCCCTACTTATTTTTTTTTATTCTGTTTTTAGTATTTGTTATTATAGCGGCTACATAAATTTATCATCTGTGAAAATTTCATCTGTCTAGCTATCACGGTTCATGAGATACAGCCTGGTGACAGACAGACAGACGGAGAGACATAGGGTACCGTTTACTAACGCTTTCTTTAATAATTAATGGACAAAAAATTAAAGCTGGTTTTCTTATCAGTTACTTTTAAATTTAAAGATGCTGTTCTATCTCTAGCAGTGAGACCACATATTTCATTCGTGTGTATAGGATACAGAACCCGCCGTAAATAGGCAGCCCACAGCAGGTGCGTGTTGATCCCTCTTGTCATATTGAGAGATCTACTTTATTTTAGAACTAGTGGTTGCCCTACTAGTTTGTTTAGGTAGAGGTTTTTTTAAACTTAAGCTCCGTTCCACTCTTGGCTATATTCAGATTTTTTCTGATCACCATGCAAGAAATATACTCCTGATGAATGTTTCTAGGAGTTACGGTTTAGGTTCTGCGTTGATTTTCACTAATGAAACTAAAAAAAATTGGCACCTCTTTCAATGGGCCGAGTCTGAAAAGCCTTAAAATATCAATTAATTAACACCTTGCAATTAATTGCAGCCCACCTTTTTTGAACTTGGGGGTAGTTTAAAAAAAAACCTTATAATGAGAGAAGACCTAATATTACAAATTGTTTCATTTAAACGTTATAATATTTTTCTCAACGATAATTTTACCTTTGTGTTCAAGTGCAAAGTGAAGGTGCACGAGAAGTAGCCTTGCAGTGCGCGTAGTGCGTCCCTCGAGCTTTCACGTCGAACATTTAATTTCTCGTACACCGAGCTCCTCTACTCGTACAGACAAGGCTTCATAGAAAGTACTCGTGCAAAATAAATGAGCAATTTTACTGAAAGGGGTCAGTTTCGTGCATCGAGACAACGGAAAAAGTTTGAAGCACATTTTTCCTTTACTCTGAGGTGTCGGAAATAACAGAGACGACGTCGTTCTAGTGGTAATTTTAGCCCAGGTAGAGTAGTTTGTTATAATTTGAAGCGAAAATCGACGGCAATTTCAAACGTAAAATTGATACAGCTAACTAGTGTCCGCTCGCGTGGTAACTTTCGGATAAAAACTAGACTATAGTATGTACTCCCGCAATGGGCAGTAATAGGCTGATGTTATTGTATGTAGTTGTTGTGTTTTAAGTAAAATTTATATCAGATTCAATACAGCTATTATTATTATTTTACAGGAAAAATCTGATATCAATTTACTTAAAACACAACAACTACATACAATAACATCAGCCTATTACTGCACATTGCGGGAGATAGGCCTCCCCTTATAGAAAGGGGGATATGCCCATAATCACCACATGGGCATGCGGGTTGGGGACCGCAGGACACAGGTTCTTGCACCGCCAGGGCTGCTGGCCATCGGCGGTCAGGGAATTTTGCTATGCTGGTGTTAGGCTGCGCTATGCCACAATCAGCTGGCCACCAGAGCCTCGTTTTTAATTTAGCAGGGTGCACCATGAGCAAGTGAGGTTGGCTTGAGTTTCGAAGGTGGCGGTTAGAATCCCTTACACCCCGTACGTATTGTGTAGTAATTCAGTAGTTGTGGCGTAAAGGGAAAATAAATTTCTTCGCATTTCACATCATTTCAATCAACTTTCATCTGAATAGTCGATAGTCGGTTACAATCGTTATAGGTTGTCGGGATCAACGAACTCGGCAGGACTGAAAGCTGAGTTTCACCTGAGTTTGGCGAAACTTTGGCAGAGCATAGTCTCACAACACAGGTAATGTAACTACTATGTTTTCACTGCTGCAAACACAAAGCAACTTGACTCCACACTCTACTCGAATTGATTAATCTTTGAAAGTTTTGTTCAGAGAGAGCTTCCACGAGTGTTGGGAGAGCGATGTTGAAATGATGATGTTGATTCCACTGATGTTAAAATGTCTCCCATTTTCAATTCAAAACCATTTTAAAGACTCAGTAATTATTATTTCTTTGTTTTGTATATACCTATCTAGTTTCTGTAAGTTCAGCTTGCGATTTATTGAAATATTTAACGTAAGCTTGACGATTTTGATTCAAGTAAACTCGACACAAAAGCTTTTTACGCGCTAACAAGCTCCCATTACCAAAATACTAAGAAGATTTGTCTATAAGGGAATATTATTTCACTAAAAAACCCTAATAACCCTATTAATATAATATTATTATGTCCCTATTATAACGGCCAAATTTTGTTAAAATGTATGTTCATTTCTCCATCACGTCAAAACAAAGTACTAAACGGGTTTAGCTGAAATTTTAGCACATATTTAGTTCGGACAGGACGATACGAAAACTATTTGCTCATCGAAGTTCTCATTTTTATTTAGTTCAGTATTAAACATTTGTCAACAAAACTACGATAGAATGATGAAGACGACCACTGTTTCGCAGCGGGCAAGGGTCTGCCTTAGATGCAGAAGGTTGCAGGCTCCATTCCCGCCGCATTATCAATCATGTAGTTCCCTTAAACGTGTTAATAATAGCAGGCAAAACCTGGAGTGGAGCTGCTAGAGATAGAGGAAAATGGAGAGAGCTGGAACAGGCTTTTACCGCAGAAAGCGGTCCTCACTCAAATAGTGATTAATAAAAATAAAAATAAAAATAAATTGATATACATACTGAAATAAGTGTTTACAGTTAAGGTTTTATAAATATGTTAGTTTTTTTCTTTTATATGTATGTACTAATTTAGAATGTGTGTGAGGAAAAATAAAGCTTATATATAGCTCCCATAATACAAGCTCTGCTTAGTTTGGGGGCTACTTGATGCTATGTGATAATTTCCAGCATTATATATTTATGGATTATAAAAGGCAAAAATGCTCTATTTCCTCTCCAGCAGCGCAGCCGTATCCCGATAGCCGGGAGCGACGGGAGCGGCAAGAGCGGCGCCGCCACAGGAAGACAACGCGCTTCCGACGCCGACGCGTCGCCCGCGCCGCGCCATCCGCTGCCGAGCAGGCGCTCGCTAGATAATGAGTGTCTACCGCATGAGGCTGCATTGTCACATCAAAAGACGGAAACCACGGTCCTTTTGCAGCTCCTTTATGAAGATTTTTGATTTACCAGAATATTATTATAACTTATTTACTTTATTCACGTGGTGCGGGCGAAGCCGATAGCGAAGCTGTGTTTTATATGTTTTTTCCCACTCAACTTCATAACGGCCTAACGGATTTGGATAAAACTTGGAATATATATAGTTTATAACCTGGATTATCACATAGGCTACAAAGTAAGGAGTATCTGGGTATCAAGCGAGCGAAGTCGCGGGCGGTTGTTTATTTTAAAAAATACGAAAAAAACATAGAATTGATGCAGTAGAAATATGGGATGGGCAAATCACGACCCACGCAATTCCGAAGGAAGAGTGTAGAACCCCAAAAGAGAGAGAAAAGAGTTCATAACATGGCTAGTTTGGCAAAGTACTTACAAACGCTAATAAGGTGGGTGTAAGTTAGGTATAATGCAGACTGATTAATTAGATTAGAAGCCTCGTGGCTTACGCGCGGCTGGCGCTGCGGCGCGGCCACAGTGCGCGTTACTGGATTACACGGTGAACTAGCCGCGACTCGAATGAGCTAATTATAAGTTACAGTCCACCGGCCGGGGGTACCTACCGCACTGAACATGAACCCATAAACTACAAGCTTACAGCAACAACGAACGTCCATTCGAGGAAGAACGAAATAATTATTATGACGGCGTTTAAAGGTGGGTGGGAAATTGTGACAGTTAACCAAACATTGTCTCGTGACCGTATCATAAACACGTGTCAGTACCCATAATGTGGACGTCTTTTGTTACGCAAATATTTATTCGCTTTTTATTGAGCTGGTATTGGAGCTGGTAAAACTTTACTACTTACAACAGAGAGAGCTCAAAGAGCAATTCTCAAAGTGGCCACTTGCCGTCCCTTCATGTTTCCAACTAGTCTTTTATATGAATCCTGTGGAGTGTTAACAGTTAGGCAGCTATTCATAATGAGTATAGTACTAAAACAGCACGCAGCCCTTCCCTACAGCACTGAGCTTACTAATAAAAGACGGAAAGATATAGTTTGCCCCAAACAATCAGGATCATACTCGTTTACATCCAAATTTTATATGTTCCTTGGTCCGCTCCTGTATAATAGACTGAATGCTTTAGCTAATATATATCCCCTTAATTACTACAATTGCAAGAAAATCCTTAAGGATGTACTGCAAAAAATGTCCTACGATGATACAGAGAAATTATTAACTGTGCTAAAATAAGTTATAACGTTTAATCTGTTTAGTATTATTTTAAGTTAAGTTTAAGTTAAATAAGATTGCTCAAATACGTCATTAGAGACTGTTATTTTGATTTAGTTTTAATTCACTATATTATATAATGTACATACCTATTAAATTTTTAGTCGTACACAAAATGCAGTAGCTTATATTATTTTGTTTTATATTATTTTATTTTAATCACATATTTTATTTCCTATGTTCTATTTTCTAGCTCTCTTCGCCTGAAACACAGGATTACCTAGTTCAGGCTCTTGTTTTTATTATACCTATGTTTAATTAAGATTTCTGTACCCTTTAATATTTTTATGTTACCAATTTTGAATATTTTTTTTTTTATTTTTTTTTATTGAGATATTTGTCACAAGCTGCAGTTACGACGATTCAATCCATTCCAAACTCTGAAAGCACAGAATATACGACAGGCTAATGATGTACGGAGTTACGATCTACTAGCCGGGTCCAGTGTGGATGCTAGTCTGTGAACTGTCACAAATATAAGTTACTTGTTACGAGCCGATCCATCTAAAGTCATTTTTTTTTTCAAAAGATGTTCGCTATTGTCCGCGAGACCAGGAGACGTCCACATTTGCGTTTATGACACGCGTCTTAGTACCACCGATCGATATCTGTGACGATGCCATGCCACGCAGTTCTAGTTCGACATCATACGTCTACACTTGTACCATTTAAAAGTACATGGTTTGTGACAACCCTAAACCGTCCACATTTAGCGTAACATGTCCTGTAGCGATGCCACGTAGTCCGGTCCGTTGTCATGTCACAAGTGTGGACCCACCTTTAGAACGATCTTCTCATCAATATATTGTTTTATTCGCTCGCATTCCGAAACGCTCGCGTTCGCATGGGTCATTGTCGCAAGGGCCATTGTATGTACGAGTACGCAGATTATGTGTACACTATAAGGGGGTGAGGGAGTGACTACGTGCCTATGTAGATGTATATTTACGTAAATACATTCTTAGGGATGAGATCCTACTCGCTCGGATATGTCTTATCTACCTTTCTGTTTACTAGATTTAAATTGAAGCTTATAAAAAATCAGTTACATGTAATAATTCTGATTGTTGAACAACCAATAACAACACGCTACATTAATCATAATGCGCTCGTTCGGTTTTAAATTTAATATTTTTATTAAGTGAATTTCAATGATTTAAAAAAGCATCGTCTCTTGCATTGAAGAGTGTGAGCAATTATCGTAATGCTTAAAGTGAATTAATACTTATTATTATTTTTATTAATATTTTTTGTCTGCCAAATATGACCAATTGAACAGTCTCCTTGAGAGCAAGACTAAAATCATCAATGATCTTCAGACTGAAAATGAAGACTTACGCTTCAAGATAAGCGACTTGAGTTCCCGTCTGAGCCAAATAGAACAGCAATCACGTGACCACAACATTGAGGTTCAATGCGTGCCTGAGAGCAAATCAGAGAACTTAAAGACCATTATTCAGCACCTCACTAGCACAATCGGATGCAAGCTAGCTGATCACGAGCTAGTCAACTATCACCGTGTGGCCAAAATCAACCAGGATTCTAAGAGGCCCCGTTCTATTATCGTCAAGTTGCCCAGCCCGATTGTACGTGACAGAATCATAGCCGGCGTAAAAGCATTTAATAAAGTTCACCAAAATGACAAGCTCAATTCTACCCATCTCGGCATTTCTGGTGACAAGATGCAGGTGTACGTGTGCGAGCACCTGTCCCCGGCAAATAAACAGCTCCATGGGGCTGCAAGGAGGTTTGCCAGAGAGAGGATGTACGAGTTCGTCTGGGTGAGAAATGGCCGAATCTACATCAGAAAGGATGTGAACTCCAGAAGCTTCGTCGTCAGAGACGAAGATTTCTTAAAGACACTTAACTAATGTTAACGCCACTATCAAGGTTTTTATGTCTAGAAAGGCTTAATTTTTTTTTTAAAAATCTTGTACCAAAATGTTAGAGGTCTTAGGACCAAAACTTACTCTGCTTTGACCAATGCACTAAAAAGTGATTACGACATAATCTTGCTAACAGAGACATGGTTGAACGAGTCTGTCTACGATCACGAAGTCTTAGACAAAAGATACGTTATTTTCAGACGAGACCGCAATAGTACCAGGAATATCAAGAGTGATGGTGGAGGTGTACTAATAGCTGTTCATAAAAAATATGAACCCGTTCGGAGAGTTAAATGGGAATCACTTGATGAGGACCTTTGGGTTGTTATCAAATTAAAAAACAATAATTCTTCGGTTCATCTCTATATATGTAATCTATACCTTCCACCACCAATCAATTACGACTGTCTCGATCATATGCTTTCAAATATAACTTTAAATATTCAGAGAAAGCAATCTAAAAAATCGTTATTCCTAATAGCTGGCGACTTTAATCTTCCAAGCATTGAGTGGGCCTACAATCATGATCTAAACACACTTGTTCCTGTAAATACAGTGAACCCAGTCAGTAGCTTGCTAACTGATTGTATCTCCTTCAATGATCTACATCAAATCAATACTATCAGGAACAAGAATGGTAAAACTCTTTACCTTATTCTTACGAACTCACATAACTCATTTCTCGTTTCCGAAAGTCCATCTCCATTAGTCGATATCGACTGCCATCATCCTGCTCTGACCATCTCAATGAAGTTTAAAATGAATCAAATCCCAAAACATAAGTCATTAACTTATCTAAATTTTTTCAAGTCTAACTATACTATCATCAAAAACGAACTAAACCTAATTGACTGGTCAAAAAACCTAGAATCCTATAGCAATGTTGACGAGATGGTTGATGAGTTCTTTGATATTTTATCGCCAATAATCAAGAACAACACCCCGCTCTCAAAGAAAGGCAATACCAACTACCCTATCTGGTTTAGTCGCTCCCTACTTGCAGCCCTCAAGGAAAAAGCCAAATTTCACCGCAGATTTAAAATGTTCTCTAACCCAAGGGATTATCTCACTTATCAAGTGCTCCGCGAGCGATGTGATAAAATGCTCGTCGACTGTTTCTCAGAATTTAAAAAAGAAGCTAAGCTTCATATTAAATACAATCCAAAGCACTTCTGGAAATTTATAAAATCTGTCAGATCAACCAGCAGCGAAATTCCTGACGAAATGTTCTTAGACCGGAATCATGTTCAGGGCGGACAAAATATAAGCGAGACTTTCTCTAATCATTTCCATTCCATTTATAAAAGTATCACGTCTCACTCACGTCTATATAATCTGCCATTCTCTAATCTACCATCTTTGAATACAATTGAGTTCACTGAATCCCATATCCTCAAATCCCTATATCATATCAATACTAGCAAAGGGCCTGGGCCAGATTGCATTCATCCCTTATTTTTGAAAAATTGCGCATCTTACTTAGCAAAGCCACTACATATTATTTTCAACAAATCCCTTTCGACCGGCGTGTTCCCTGTAAAATGGAAATTAGCACATATCACGCCATTCCACAAAAAAGGCGATCAGGCTAACATTGCGAATTACAGGCCAATTTCTATCCTTTCCGCTATTGGAAAGCTTTTCGAGTCTTTAGTCTATGAAAAACTTTGCTTTCACCTAAAGCCATTCTTCAATCCTCAACAATATGGTTTCCTACCAGGAAAATCAACAACATCAAATCTTGTCAGCTACGTAAGTGACATAATTGAAGCATTTGAAAATAAGCTTGAAGTACATGCTATCTATACAGACTTTTCAAAAGCTTTCGATGTGGTGGATCACGGAATTCTCATTCAAAAACTTGACCATGCAGGTATTTGTGGCTCACTCTTGAGATGGTGTGAATCATACCTCCGCAACCGATCCCAAATTGTTATGATCCGTGGGTTTAAGTCAGCACCGAGACATGTTCCATCTGGTGTGCCACAGGGTTCTCACCTGGGGCCCCTATTCTTTCTAGTCTTTATCAATGATCTTTGCGATGGTATTACATCTAAATACAAACTATTCGCAGATGATTTAAAGTTATATAGGGTCATTCGTTCAGAGCACGACATTATTGTGCTTCAGAATGAACTTAACACTATAATTAAATGGTGCAACCTTAACAGAATGACTCTCAATGCATCTAAATGCTTACATTTGAAATTTAGCAGAAAAAGAATCCCGACTTCTGCTGAATACTCCATTGATGGATTCACTATTGAAGAAGTCTCTAGCATTCGCGACTTGGGTGTCATAATGGACCATAAGCTTGATTTCCGCGAACATATCAATAATATAACTCTTAGGGGATCTCGATTATCTGGCTTTATTATCCGACAAACCAAAATGTTCAAAGATCCTGATATATCCTTGCTTTTATTTAACTGTTATGTCCGGTCTCTACTTGAATATTGTAGCTCAGTCTGGAGTCCTTCGTATGCTGTTCATATTAACCGGATAGAAAGTCTGCAAAAAAAGTTTCTGTACCACCTCACCTACTCTAACAACAAATGTCGAACTTTAACCTCATATGACTTACGTCTCGAGTATTACAAGGTCACTCCACTATGTGTGAGAAGAGAAGTAGCGGATGCCATATTTTTGCTTAAAATTGTTCAAAATTTAATTGATTGTCCGGACTTACTTCATCGACTTGACTTTACTGTACCGCGTTGCAATAGCCGTGTTGAGAACAGGAAAACTTTCTGCAATCACGCCTGTCGCACAAACTACGGACATCATTCACCAATGCGCCGTTTGTGTTTATACTACAATAACCATCGTAATATATTCGATGTTTTTGGTGCATCGGTTAATTCAGTTAAAAAGGCTTTGCTCCTAAAATGAGTACTTAAATTTTACGTATGCCAACTGTTTTAACATCAAACCTTCTTATTGTATAGCTGCCAAAAGTTTTTGTAATGTTTCTTTTTTTTTCTATTATTTACTTACCTACCTATCCATTCTCATTTCGCATGTTGTGTTTACCTCTAGAAGGTCGTACACCTGTACTTTGTTTGTATTAGGCTTTATTTTCTAATAGTGATTATTTGTGTAACGTCCAGTTTGGTAGACCTAATAAAAAAAAAAAAAAAAAATACAGTAATGTACTTAATCAGAAACCGCGACTGTTAATTAAAATATGACCACTGAGGTAGATAGTCGAACAAACGAAAGTACCTAGGCACTTAATAATTTCACCTTATTTTCCAAGAGTATCCTGTCTAGTATGATGATGATATTAAGCTATGACAAAAACACTTTACAGTTACATTATATTTTATAGCTTTGTCGTCATGCGCTCTCCTACGTCACGGATATCATGAACAAGGGAGAATGGAACCACAGCACTCATAGCCAGTACAAATCTGCCGGACATGCAAACATTTATCTCGCAGCAAGAACCAAACCCACAACCTCTTTCGTCTCAGCCGACTACCCCCATTGAGCCAACGAGGTCTTCTCGTCTATTGTTCCCGCGCCAGCTCCTCGGCGGCTCGTCTCCGCTCGTGGTGCTGCGCCGATAGTGTGCACCAACAGTTAAGAATGTCTTCATACATCTTAACTTTTTATTAATATATATAAAGATATATTTTTCTTGTATGTAATAATGCTACATAAAGTATTTATTTTTGTATAGATTACCTCATTCTCAAAACTTTGACTATGTTGTATTTATTTATGATATTATTAGATAAAATATATATTAGCACAGAAAAAGGTATTAGTCTATTGTTATTATTATTTGTGTATTGGTATTGATTTAAATTGGCTTACTGTATTAATTTTTTGTAGGCATGTATTAGTTTGTTTTTGAACTGTGCTGCCATCTGTTCTGCTATTTTTTAAAGGTTTTATCTTTTCCATCCAAAGGATGCCTGGAAAAAATCATTTTTAGCGATAAGGCCGCCCATTGTAGCATTTTTAGATGTCATTGTGTTTTTGTTATGTGTTTCATGCAATAAATTGTTCATTCATTCATTCATTCATTCCTGTCTTGATGAAAATACTCGCTGATATTTACGAAGCAAATTAGAAAGCTATTTATGTCCTACAGTTAACGCTACAGCTATTTATCGCCGAAATTAAACTTAATATCTAATAATTGTTGTAAGTTGGTGCTGCGCCAAACTGTTATTGTGTTATGTAACATTTTGAAACACAGTAACAGTTAATAAGTACTAACCTACTTGAGTAATAAAGATACTTCGTTTGGAACGAAACTGATGCATAAAACAGGTATTATAATGTAAATAAACTTCGTGAGAAGTATCATTTAATATAATAATATTGGGGAAGTAGCGGTTGTTTCAAGTATATAAGTATCATGTAATGGAAAAATTATAATCCATGCCCAGAAGAGCACCAAATGGAGGATTGGCTACCTGTTTGAAACAAATAAACGTTCTGCAATATAAAACCCACCCTTAGAAACAATACAAAGAATATTTTGTTTGTTATAAAGCAGGAAATAAAAACGGAGCAACCACGTCGCCCCTCGCCGCGCCACCCGCGCTGTGCCGCCTGGATCATTGAGATTAGGATCGCGATCGCAACTTATATCCGATAATTCATCGAATCACTCGCAACAAGATTAGTTCTCCGATTTATTAACCTCCTCCCACCCCTCGCTCCGAAGGGGAACACGGAAAACTGATATCGCTTCATTGACAAGCAAAGAAATAGGGCAAGGTTATAAAAGTAAACGAGCGAGTGGTGGGGCTCATCTTCACGCAGCCTGTCTCGAAACTTTTCTGATAATACATACATACTTGTTACTGTTATATTTATTTATGGATACCTACAGTAACTTATGTTATTATCGTATTGTCTGAAGCATCAATAACACTATCTAATCTGGTGTAAAATTAGCTCGACCACACACACAGGTAAAATAAAGATGAAAGTTGTTTCGGTATCAAAAACACGTGACTTACCTACTCGAGTTGGTTATTGACTTCGGTCTTTTAGAATATTCCATTAAGTATTTATAACATCAACATTACAATGTTGTCTTTAACTAACTAATTATTATGAATCGGTCAATTTGACGACAAAATATCAGTTTTAATTCGTTAACAAATCCGTTGGCCCAGAGTTTCACTCAGGATCAGGAGGGATGTTGTATTCGAAGGCTAAATCACGTCATTTGTCTTCGGCGTCTCGCGGACCTTTCCCACTAATGGTTCGGACAAACTTGATAAAATACTCTACGGCCAATTGCTATACTTGGCACTTGAACAATTACCTGTGTCAAGGTAAAAATCACAGATGTAAAAAACTGTGTGGAGTATTATTACTCCCTCCCTACTTTATTTTCGAATGACTCTAAGTTTCCTACATTAACAAAGTCGTTCGTTAACCTAGTTTTTTTTTCTCGTGTATACGTGGCACTTTTGTGTTTTTGGCCTCAAAAGCTTTGTTGTTGGGATCAATAAGAAATTTTATTGAGTTTTACGAAAAAATCTTTTCGTACATTTCTATTATTTAGTAAGTTTAAACAGATGGATCGACTCTTAGTTTAAAATGAACAAAAAGGCAGATAATATTGTGCTCCTAGATAGATAATTAATTAACATTCATTCCCGGTCTTCTAGTGTCGCACGTTATACAATCGCTCTATAATAGGCAGGTATATACTTTGACTGAGGGCGAAAATACCGCCACTTAATTGCTTCTTTCAGTCACATTCACATTTCAGTCAACATGACTATGTCGGTTGATTTGACAGACCTTTGACATTTTAATAAGCTTTTTTGGTATAATACTAGCGGACGCCCCGCGACTTCGTCTGCGAAAGAGGTTTATTTCTTATACCGCGGCCCCCTGGAAAGTTTCCTCCCGTTCCGAGATTATGTTAAGGCAAGTTGCCTCATTTTCTGATCTTATCGAAAAAGTGTCATACTACATTTGAGGTTCTGCCGCGAGCTCTGGCAGTTGGTACGTTGTTTGTTTAAAACTCTGATAGTCCTCTGGAGAAATTACTGGTGTGTGCCATCATGTCCGTGAATTAATAAACCATACCGGTGCGAGTTCTTTCTCTTTTTATAAAGCTCAAAACACATTGAATATTATCGTTGTTTAGGTTTGAGGTGAATTGCTAGTGATAAAAGATTATAGAAAAACCATATTCAGTAATGATGATAATTTTCCGGTAGAATATCCGACCTTTGATGAAAAAGCCGTGACTAATTTTATCAGGGGCCTTACTGAAGGCAGTGTTTAATGGGTCTACAAAATTCATGGTTAACTTCCTCAGCAATATCCTCGACAAAAAACATCAAATTAATAGCTGTGGACCAGTAGACCTACACGTTATAAAGCCAATATGAAAGATTACTAGAAATGCCGAATGAATTTGAATGAATGAAATAATGAATGAATGAATGAACACTTTGAATGAAACAATGAAATTTAAAAACGGTGCAATTGGCGACCTTATCGGTGAAAGCGATTTGTTTCAGGCAACCAAGACAAGGTAATAAATAAATAATGCTGGACGCTATCACATAACATCATGTGGCCCCAAACTAAGCAGAGCTTGTTATGGGAAAGATTCATCGGTTAAGACAGAGTTATGTGATCCCCTTCATTTGCATCAAACAGTTTTTCATTTGACGACCTCTGTGGCGCAGTGGGCGAAGGTCCACCTGGGACGCAGAAGATTGCGGGTTCGATTCCCGCCACGAGACAAATTGTATTTGTATTTTTTTTTTATTTATTTATTATCCACAAAAGTATAGTAACATTTATTTATAAAAAACACTATAAAACCTGTAAGAGGTTTGTCTAAGTGCTTCTATACACTCACTCAAGCTAAATTACACTAGAAACAATGCAAATTTATGCGTATCTACATTTAAATAGTACCTATATTACTTACAAAACTTACGTAAACAAACACAACTTAAAGAAATAAAACCGGTTTTGCACTCGACCGCGCGTCGTGCCAAAATAGCTATTAGCTATACTACAAAATAGCTATTAGCGAGTGGTCGTTGCGTTGACAAATTACAATGATACAGGGTGGTCATTACAACGGCGGAAATTAATTACATCAGGGAATCTAAAAGATATTTTTTATATTTGTATTTATAGTTTTTTGGGTTAATCTGTTTATTAATATCAGTTGAAATATCGTTTATGATTGTGGGAATCAGGTAATGGGTAGTTTGTTTTCCATAATAATTATTCATTTTAGGTATTGTGAGTTTGCAATGTTTTATTTTCCTTGTTATAGTTTTATGTGAAATTGGTATTTTTATGTCAATATTATCAAACTGCTCGATTAGCAAATTCAATTTTACTTTATCGTGTACTGGAAGTATTCCACAGAATTTAAACAGACCTAGGATGTTATCTTTATATACGTGTTTTTTTGCTCTAGGTACAATAGCTTTCAAAAGTCTCATCTGTAAATTGAAGATTTTATCCAGGTAGGTTTTAAATGTACGTCCATAGCTAGTTATACCATATAGTATAATTGATTCCGCTAGCGCTGTATATAAATTGAGAAGGATTTTGTAGGGAATTTTATATTTTAGGATATGAAATTTGGCTAGTATTGCCCGCAATTTATCACAGACACTTTCTACATGCTGTCTCCAACTAAACCTTTCGTCGACCAGTACCCCCAGGTACCTGTACGACGGTACAATTTCTATGTTTGCGCAGTTACAACCTCGGCTAGATATGGGAGATTTGTGTAGGCATTCATGATCATGTGCAGTAACGCTAAACGTATCATTACACTTTATGTGGCTAGAATGTATGTGTATTATTTTAGTTTTACTAGAGTTCAACACAAGTCCTACATCATGAGCCCATTTACTTACATTTGTGAAGTCATCTTGAATGTACTGAGCAGCTATTGTAAGGTCTTTATGGGCTGCTAACAAACACGTGTCGTCCGCGTACTGGAAAATAGAACATTTTTTGATTACGTTTACCATGTCATTTACGTATGCTAAATAAATGTTTGCATGTTCTGCTGATATTTGTCTCAGGTCTGTCTTCTATGTATAAAATAATAAGTATGTATTAAAAAAATATATACTAGTAGTTTATCAATCATGGAGTTCCCATAATACTAGCTCTGCTTAGTTTAGGGCTACATGATGCTGTGTGATAACGACCAGCATTATTTATTTATTTATACAAATATTCGTGACGATAATTTGTACGCACCTAATAATAATAGCAAGATATAAATTCCAAAGCTCAGGCGACCGACAACTGAGCATCAAAGAGGATGCCCCTTGATGAATAGCTGTCGGTCTCTGAGCTATAAAATTTAATCATGTTTGTTTCCATAATTACGGTGGTTTTAAAATCCACTGCCCTGCAGCTCTCCACTGGAGCTCTATGCATAAACAAACATACCAACTGTTCACTTTTAATAAAACGTTGCGATGTTCTGCCGTGGACATTGCTAGGACAGTTTCATCAGGCAACAGGTCTAATTAATATTGTATCTTCATAAATAAATTATACCAAACCTGTTTTTAAATACCCACCAAAGTCCTTTCTTGTGCTGTGTAAGAAGCTTCCGCTTGCGGTGAGAAGCACTCAAACAGTCACGCAACAATACCGAACTTCCGCTGCACGAAGGAAAACCACAGTAATAAATCCGCGGCCTCACAACGCGTACTTACAACCGGTCGCAGCTCGTACATTGCGCGTGGTGTAGGGCTGAGCGTGGCGGTGCGCGACCGCGCCCGGCGACCTGAAGAGAACTCGGCGGAGGGCTCGCTCGCGCCCACTCGCTAGAAACCGATACAAAAGTTTCGCATTATTCCCTGAAGCGTGTTTCAACGACTATTATCGCTTACAGTTTGCAAGAATAAGAAATGCTTTGGATCGTCAAATGAATCAAAAGGTTTATACGAATACGCTTCTTATGATTGCCAACAACAACATCAACAGTCTGAATCAGTCCACTGCTGGGATGGATATGGGTCACCGCTAATAAGAAGGATATGCCCATAATGGGCTGGGCATACTGGTTGGGAATTGCAGGGCACAGTTTCTCGAAGTTCAGAAGCTGTGCCAGGTTAAAGCGATCAGTTGATTTAGCTGTGCTACGCTATGCTATAATCAGACGACCTGTTTGTTCGTTATCGTAATATCTATGACTAGTTCAATAGCAGGGTGCACCACGTGCCAGTAGGATAGCTTTGGTTCCAAAGATGTAGGTTCGTACCTCTTACACCCCTTCTTAGCTAACTGCGAGCCCCTCACATGTGCTAAGAGGGAGACGTGCCGCTGGAGCATAATGTTTTAAAGCGTTCAAAAATCAGGATATCACTGAGCGCAACGCGAGCCAACCTCACTGGCGCCCCAAGTACTACGATAAGGTGATGTCAGTTCACGAACGAGGCACTGGTGTCCCAACATACAAACCACATTTTTTACCAGCGTTGAAGCTCAGAGTGTGGCGGTCCAACTAACTTATATTGGTGAATTGCGGTGTCTATGAGACGAGTCATTAAGATTACCTCAGATGTTTCCCTTTGAGTGAAACCAGCTGAAAAACCTCATTAGATCAATTTTACTGAGTTTGTGCAGAATCCCACCGAGCAAGCTTAAAATAAGCTTATCCAGAGATGAGGCAGCCAGATTTCTGCACAAAATCTGTTTCATCCAGAGTGAAGGATTTATAACGAGATTGTCAGCATGGCTTTCGAGTATTGTTTGTATCTGATAAAAAGAATTGGTTTCGTAATAGCTAATCTTACGAAAATTGGATTGCTTGATAAATGATCTAGATTTTCTTATTCATTTTTTTACCCGATTTCAAAAAAAGGAGGAGGTTCTCAATTTGAGGTTGTATGTTTTTTTATGATTGTTAAGTCATAACTCCGTCATTTATGACCCGATTTGGAAAATTCTTTTGTCGTTGTATAGATTACAGGTGGAGTGACGATCTGCGAAAGGCTGCTGGTAGAAGCTGGATGAATCGAGCTCAGGATAGGGCGCAGTAGCGCTCATTAGGGGAGACCTATGTCCAGCAGTGGACTGCTGTAGGCTGATGATGATGATGATGATGATGATGATGATGTATAGATTAGAATGTCTTTATATACATTTTTTTATGTACTTTCTAGTTGATCCCATATACATTTTTAATAAAAATACCAACTGTAAGGGTGGGAAAACCGATGGGCTCGAATTTTATTCATTTCTTATGTTTGTTACCTAATTACTCCGTCATTTATAAACCGATTTGAAAAATTATTTTTTCATTGTGTAAGGTATACTTTTTTATTTGTCCCATACAAATTTGACGAAAAAATACCAACCCTAAAGATGAGACAACCGGGATGAAGATTTTATAGGCTCGAATTTTATTCATATTTTATGTTTGGTACCTCACAACTCGGTCATTTATAAACCAATTTGGTTTTTTTTTATATTTTAGTAATCTTTTAAAAGTCAGATTGACTAAAAATTCGGAAATGAACAATAATTAAAAAAAAAACAACTTCAAAAACAAAAACTGCAAAACTAAAAAGTAAAAAATAATTGCATATTTTTTTGTTCATACAACCTACAATCCATCTTCTTTTCTATGAATGTATCCCGTAAGATCTATGCGTTTACCACATAGGTAGATCTAGATACCTTTATTTTGAAAATTTCAACTAAAATTCAAATCCAAGGGTTTTTTATAGGACTAGTTTCCGACCGCGTCTTCGCTCGCGTGGTACCCATATTAAACGTTGCCTATGTGTTAATCCAAGTCATACACTACATATACTCCAAATTTAATTCAAATCCAATTAGTAGTTTTAGCGTAAAAGAGTAACAAAAATCGATACATCCATACATCCTCACATACTTTCAGGTTTATAATATTATATATTAGGATTGGCTAACAACAAACGGCATTCTAATCACTTCAACACTTAATCATTAAGCTTATAGTCCAGCAAAACGCTCTATCTATTTTTTTATTATTATTAATTTCTATACTCTGGTGACAATTTTACTCTAGTGACCATTTGAAAACTTTTTACTCAATATATCGTTACTTAGCTGTTCCTTTTATATATAAGTAAATAACAGGGACGAAATGTTTTTTTTATTTATTTTAAGGAAAGATAACAGAAACATGACTAAGTAATGATTTTTAGGGAAAGTTGAGTGTTACACAGAAACGCTGCCTCTACCTAAATTTATTTAAAAAGGGTCCTGCTGTAAGCGCTCTAGTCTGTGGCAATTTAGTGAAGTCAGCATGAAACAGCTTAACTGCCGGCGCACAATGAGAGTATTGTGTAATTTGTGCCACCTTTCACAAATATAAAATTATCGCGCCCGGCCACCGCCAGCCACCGGCACCGGCGCGCCGACGCCATAGCGCCTCTACAATCATCCTCCGCACTCTGTTTATTAAATTTCACTCCCACAATTTCCACGGCTTATATAATATTCCGTAAAGCTCCTTAGAATTATGATAGATATTCCGCTTTAATTTATAACTATTTTATCGGTTTTGAATAAAATCACTCCAAGACTTGCTCGATGTTAGATTTGTTCAATTAATAATGTACCAACCTATTTCCTTAAACGACACTTTACTTAATTTTTTTGAATTTGTAAGAATTCTTAATTAAATTTAAACCTGGTTGCTTGTTTATATTTTTTATAGCTTCCGTGGCGGCTTCGCTCGCGTGGTATTGGGATAAAAGCCTATGTGTTAATGATTCAGGTCAAAAAAATATTCCAAGTTTCATCCAAATCGCTTCTATAGTTTTTGCGTAAAAGAGTAAGAGTAATAAACATTCATCCACACACAAACTTCCGCATTTATAATAATAATTGGATTTTATTAGGTAATTTTGATAGACATTGCGTTCTATTTTTTCACGCTAAAATAGTAATAACACTCTTGAATGAAGTACGTAACTATGGTCTAGCTGTACTTGCCTCGCGTCGCTCTCTGGTAGAGTACATAACGTATACCCACCGACATGGAATGGGATGTCTTGCGGCGTTTTAGCGCATTCCCATTAAAACACTGTACAAAAGGATCCACACTTTGATGCACACACATTAATTTCTGAATGTTTTATAATATAACTACACCCAGCCTACCTCACATAAAGAGTTTTCAGATGTTTTCTTCCAAGGTAGTCATTCATTCAATAAAAAATTGTTCACTCAACAATTTTACTTATTGTGACATGGGTGGGGCCGAGTTCGGCCTGCACGTGTAACTCGGCGATGGTTATGTGTTCCACCTGGGCCCTTTGTGCAGGATTCTTACGAGAAATTACAAAAGAAAATTGTGTCCTTTCTAATGTCGCAGACACTCGCTAGTACTCAATTAAGGTTTTAATCAAACTGCAATGCTTCCGTGTCGACTTTACGTTTTTATTTTTTATCTCATTGATTACGTTTTTAGGTATGGCTTTTGATAAATTATAAAATGAAATATTCAGTTTTTTTTTTCATTTAAATATATTTTATTTTATTATATATTTATTTCTTAGGATCATAAAAAAACATCTTTTACATATTGTCCAAAAAGTTAGTGTTGTAAAATATCTGAATATTTCATTGTATAATTTATCACAAGCCATACCCAAAAACGTAATCAATGAGATAAAAAATATTTCTGAAGTAGTTAGGTGTATGCAAGATGGTTAATGTTTCATTCGATGTTCAATAATAGAGCATCTCGTGTGCGATGCACTCCGGCGCGGCGTGCCGGGCGTGCCGGCGAAAGCTCGGGAGCAGTCATAGCGAGCGAGTAGGCAAGAATAGGAGTACCTATACAAATGCAGACACTGATAAAGTGATTGCGGTTCAACGTGCAAAGTTCAATGAAACTCCAAGCTACCGTTATGTAGAACAAGAAATAAGGGACCTATTTCAACAGAAATAATTTGAACCAAGAGCTGACCGACATCTCGTCATTCGCCGCGAGTAATTATAGTTTCAATCGACAGAGTTATTTAATCTCGTGCCGGTGTTAATTAGTTGAAACATCCGGCGTCCCCGCCGCTAGCTCTGTGGCCGCAATGACGGCTGCCACAGGACCAGGAGCCACAGGTCTGTAGTTTGACGTTTGTTGTTTCTAGTTCAATCGGCTCATTGTGTCGAATAAAGCTATTCTGCGTGGAATCACCACAAGCGAGAAACAAGTGCTTCTATAGGGTACGTTTTTCTTGGGCTGGTTCTATCTCTTCTTCGGTTGGTTTGGAACCAGCCATGGAGCTCTGATAATGTTGTTCGTTGTGTTTATTGTTATTTAACGTTCACATCGATAGTGAACTTAAACAGGACTCGACCATGCGGTTACACCATTATCACTGTCTTACCATCCAGTGTTAATACAGGTACGAAACCTCTCCAATCAACTAAATTGTAAAATAGTAAATATTTCAATTAGCTTTGTTTAGAGGACGCGCGGGAGCCAGATTGTGATCTAATCGAATGCGATAGGAATGCTTCAATTGAAACAAAGCTGCAATTTCAAACCCAGTGCTGGGTACAATTAGCATTCCCAGTCTAATTGAATTGAATAATGAATTCATTGAGGTTTATGATTATGAACAGAAGGATGCTGTCGGAATTGAAACTATTTGTGAACAAGACAACCAACTATTGTTAGTTCTGGGTCGTATTGATTAGAAAAAACATGGCTGTAGGTAAAGCTAGTTAAGGATAGTCAAGATTTTTAGAGAAATATAATATACGCAAGACACCATTTTCCTGAGTGTTAGCTTATTTTAGTAAAAATATGAGTCTAACCTGACACAAAAACACACACACACAGACAAGTTAACAGAATACTCCAAATAATTATTATTGCTATTTTAAACGTTATCACGAGGAGGATGAATTATTCTTATTCATAATCATAACGAATTTAAATGTGCGTAACGAAGAGCGGCCTATTTCTGAGTTATCGCTCGCAGAATAACAAGTTACTTCTCACGTAATGAATTCCACGATTCTTGAAATTACAAGGTCGGCTTCAGAAATATTATTCAGCTGCGACTTTTAAATACTGGAGTTTCAAAGTCGTTCATTGTAAGTTTGGGATTGGCCGATGGAAATATGCCTTTAACTTTTTCGTTGGGCTTGGCACATTCCGCCCGTTCCGCCGCGACCGTGCAGAGCGACTCCAGTGCCACAACTACACGCAAGCCGCCGTGACCTTTGTTTTTGCTTTGATTCACTTGTTTACTGAAAATGTTGTCTTCAATTTATTTTAGAATAATATGCGAGTAGCTACTCTGAAAGTGTCGACTACATAGGGCACGTTCTCTGCGCAGTTGAGCAGCTGGTGTTTCCTTCACTCGGTAGTCCTCGTCTTGGGCCGCGCTCGACTCCGTTATTGCCAAACTTTCCGCCGAAGTGCTGAATATTATCATAACCAACATTGACACACACGGAGCTAATATTGAAGTCGATACTTGAACATACCTAAGTACTTATAAACGCATTTTAGGTAAAAGTTTCGAAAATATTTAAGCGTTGTTCTGAAGTAGGTATGGTTTAGTTTCGCAGCAAGTCGGTCAAGTGCGCGGTTTGTATAGGACGTGACGTGGACGTCCCACATTTTGCTAAGCGTTACATCTGCGCACCGCTTCACTTGTGTGAACGGTTTTGTTATGGTTTCAGTAAAAATCTACTATAAAATATCTTCCATTTTACGCTATTATTATTATCTATCTGAGACTGAAAAAATTACCAGTTAACTAATTAATTATATATTGTAATCAATTAGAATAATATAGGTAGGAATATGAAATAATTTTAATCTGTATTAGATACTAAAGATCTATAAGACGGCCTCTGTGGCGCAGTGGGCGAAGGTCCGCCTGAGACGCAGAAGGTTGCGGGTTCGATTCCCGCTGTGGGACAAATGTTTGCATGTTTTGTAGATATTTGTCTCTGGTCTGGGTGTTTCTATGTATAATATGTATTTATTTACAAAAAAAAAATATATGTGTAGTATATCAATCATGTGGTTCCCATAATACAAGCTCTGCTTAGTTTGGGGCTACATGATGCTGTGTGATTACGTCCCGCATTATTTATTTATTTATTATTTATTTATTTATACAGAGAAATTTCTATGATTTGAATATTTTCTGTCGGTAGAGGAGGTAATATAAAATAGTGTTTAATGATCACCTCATCTCATTGATTGGCCATAGATAGATATTGGCGAGAGGTATTTATTGGCATAGGTAGGTATTTCAAAAGTTGCCTACTGGAAAATAGTGAGACATTTTTTGACTACGACGCATTAGGTACCAAAGGGAAGTGAATGACTCCGTAATAAAAACCGAAGTAAGAGAAGAATTTATTTTTAAAATATGTTACTATTGATGTTGCCTGTACACGCCCAGCCTACGCCCGCTGTAGGCAACTAATCCGCTCGTAAAAGCGCGTTATGAAAGCAATCCGTTATTTATTTAAAAGTCGTACTAAATTCGGCTCTGTGTTATTGTAATAACGCTACCGCCACACGGTAGGTGGGTACACGATACAAAATCAATCAATCAATCGACGATCCGCGCAAACGAATATCGAGTTGAATGCGTCTATTTTTTTACTGAACGCGAAGCAAATCCATTTATTCATGTTAGATGATTTGTGTTTTATCGAATTGGTATCGCGATCTCAATTATTTACGGAACGGAGCAGCGCCGGGAGCGCGCTGAGTCGACGGTCGCCGCCGGCCTCCACGGCCGTCACGGCCGTCACGGGGGGCTGCGGTCAGACCCCGTCGAACTAAAGCAATAATGCCGTTTGATGCGACATCCGTGACATTGAAGCGGTCATCCTTCGCTCCGAGGGCGCAGATAACAACCGGAGCGATCCATCGTTTCGGGAACGTGACGCGCCTTAACTGGGCTCATTGTCCACGTCCCTCGGTGTCCCCACCCCGCCCCGACCCTGCCGTCCCCGCTTATACTTATAACAAGGCCTCTCAATATTCAACTCTTCGACAATTTCTGCGGAAACAATATGAGACTCAACTAGCAGCAGAAGCAAAGTTTTTACCTGCGCCAGCTTTTACAAATCCTTTGCTATACATAGTGTACATAAGTATAAACTTGTTCTCCACTTCTTGTAAGAAAGTACGAATCTGATTCTGATCGTCTGTCTTTGTAATCGTAAACATTTTATGTGGAGGTTGGTATTTAATAATAAAATTTGCACAACGCTCGAGTAACTCCGAGCGGCGGCTCGGAAAGGCAATATTCTTTTAGTGCCTTTCAATTTACTTAAGAACAGAATTTCACTATAAAATAAAAAGTAAACACTGATTAGTGATTACTTACATATGAAGTTACTAGCTTCCGCCCGCGGTTTCGCTCGCCCGCGAGTTTCATCCAGATCCGTTCAGTAGTTTTTGAATGAATGAGTAGCAAAGATCCATCCATACATCCATACAAACTTTCGCATTTATATTTATAATATTAAGCAGGATTAAGAATTTTTAATTATACGTTATCATAGAAAGAACAATTAAGATTACTGTTTTTAAAATATTAGATTCAGGTAAAAGTATTTTCAGTCATATAAGTATTTCAGGACCTTATCAGAGTTATCTGCTCCAAAACTCAGGAGTTATAAAATTTCTGAATATTTTTACTCGTATTTAGTTTTTATATCAGCTATCATTTAAAAAAAGTATAATTTTACCAAGTTTTAAAAAAATATATGTGGTTCAAAGAGCGTTATCTCGATAGGATAACAATCCGTCAAGATGAAAGTGAGATTAGAGGCATGTTGTAAAACTGTATGTTTACGATGGATGTCATTCATGAGTTCCCGCGCAACGACGGAAATAGTGGCGAGAGGTCGACGACTCACGCCTGCGCCCGCGCCGCCTAAACACACTGAAGCAGCTTAAAAATCAGACCAGTGCATCAACATGCACCATGATCACAATGTAATCTAATGAAACTTCGGGCAACAGCACTAAACTAAAGCAAGGCTTTGGCACACGATCCACCACTCACTCTGTGGACCAACGGATTTTAGTCCGACGGAGCTATATGGTCTAGGAATATTGTAAATATTTAGATTTCATAAAAGTTAAAGCTAGAATTGGGCACTAATGAATGAACTTAAAATTTTAAAGATTAGCTATTTTATGTAAAGTAGGTTTAACTACACATCTTGCTAGCTCGATCTTATGGTGCCACATTCACAACACAGTGTGTGTGTTCCTATAGAACGTGCGTGAGTCGACATAGTTAACGTGTATATCTGTAAGTAGGTAATGTTACAGTGTCACGCCAGCAGCTGCGGGCCGGGGCGCGGGGCGGGGCGGGGCGGGACGTGTGTGACACGAGCGGGAGTGCAGCTCTAGTTTTATTGCTCTCGGAGGCGTTAGTCAGCCGATTGACGGTCTGATTGCCGATTGCCTACTCAAATGAGCTAATTAATCTGAATAATCACATTACACTTTTATTTCTCTTGAAACTTAGTCACATGCCTATTCATCTACAAATATGTAGGTATTTGGCTATTTAGTTCGGTAGGTACTTGGCTATCTAGTTACCTACCCATATACAGCTTACGTTAGCTACGTATGTACACCTCATCAGTGTCAATACACTGGTACTAGAATATACAGTATACGCATATATCACGGAGCACAGCCGTGTAACTTGAGCAGGACCTTCTGCTCTAATCACAGGCACAGGAATCTCAAGTCTCTAGTCAAGAACATCATTGACAGAGTTTGAAGTATTATTTCATCAACTTTAATGTTATTGAGAATAGTTCTAGCTGAGTTATTGTTTGCTCTAAACTTTTTCCGATACACGCTGCAAGTAGCAGTTATACCGACACGAGCAGGAAGAACAATGTTCATTATGAGTGGTGAACATGAATTGACATTGTTCTGTATCTCTGTGCGTGTGTTTCTGTGTCTGTGTTTCATGAGTTATCTATGAAGTATCAGTCTGTAATGCCCATATGCGCATAGTACAGGCTCTGCCTAGTTTGGGATCACTTGACTCTTCGTGAGATGTCCCGTATACAATCATTATGAAAAGTAGCAAAAAATAGAAAAGGAAAGGAAGTTGTACTGCGTTCAGTCAGACGTAGCTTCAGTGAAAGTTACTTGCAAGAAAGATAAAAAGATACTTTCCTTAGAAACCTCCCTTAGCACAATGTAGAGTAGAGTAGAGTAGAGATACATTTATTCACCAAAAAAAATAGTAAAATTGAAATAAACAACGATTCTTAACAGCTATGGTACTTATTACGAGATTACGAGAACTTAAAAGTAAAAAAAAGTATTATGAGGCATGAGGTGTGGATCGAATAAATAATAAATAAAAATAAGAAGTCAGTAGTTTACAAATTCGCCCGTATATTTTGCTCAGGAAATACAATGACGAATTTCTTTGTAACAATTAATTAAAATTCAAATTAGTTATCAAAAATAGACACTGTTTTCAGGTTGCCATAGAGAACGCATAAATAAAAAAACGGCAAAAAGTTCACAGATGACAGCGAGAGATAGATATACATGCACAGATAACAAACACTGTACTCTATCATTCATATCGGGATACTAGGCTATATTAAACAAAAAGGACCCCAGCTCAGCATAGTGATGTTACCAACATGCTCACAATAATGACTAATTTTATTGAGAAACTCCGATGGTTCCGAGCACGCCTCCTCAGATTACAAAAAACGAAAATTCCGCCGGGTCAATTGTGAAATCTAGTGTTCTATATTCCTTGTTGTGTGGTCCTGTTTTACAAAGTGTAATGTTAATGAAGTTATCTTCGCACGTTGCTATTTCTGCAGAATGAACTATACACGATGAAATATTCCATCGAATTGTGGCGCACATTATTTGTACAAACAGGTGCGTGCTAGAGCAAACTGCTCCCACAGAGTACATCATAGGCAGGTACTGCGATAACCGCAGATTGATATTAAACTACGGGTATGAATATATTTAATGGCTTCGCGAATTGATTGTCTAACACGCTGAGTTTAAATATAACTAATTAAGTTTAGCTCAGCTTTTCACGCTATTTTCGTCCTCGTTGACACTTTAAATATTATTGTGGTGCCTTGGATAAATAAAAGTACATGAGCACCGCCAAACCAGCAGGCGGTTCAATGGGGTTTTTTTTAATAAAATAAAAGTGACAGCGAGACTCATCTGATAAGTTATGACGTGACCAGCATGATGAACATTAGCTGTTAACTTAAATTACAGATTATGGAAGCCTAACCGACGGTAACAATAGGTAAATTACCCGTCTGATTGTGTGCAAGAAAAAAGCAAAATGTCGACCTAAAATGTTTTGTGTAGGGAAGCGAGATAGTCGCGCCGTCGAAATCGTCTGAAGTTAGTATTGTAGTTCCTCACATGCGAAATCATTATTTACAATTTGGAATGGTGCTCGTTTGAAACCCACTTCGTGAAGTGTTACTTCTCAGGAGATCAGTTGGTCAATTAGTTGTTGTAGACCAACTACGCGGCTGGGAAATGTATCTGAGCAGCTCATAAATAAAACAAAGAGGTTTCTAGAGCTTTACGTTTTTGTAAATTCTGTTATTAATCAATAGAACAAATCTGGAATAGAACTACCTATCCCAGGTCTTAGCCTTTAGGGGTTCCAGTAAGTGCAGTAATTGTATAATAATGTCATTGAAAGCACCACCGAATATTAGTACGTTGCTTGTATTTAGCGTTCCAATACTTGGTGGTGCTGGGCGGGCCTCGCGTGCGCGTCACTCAGCCTTCAATGGACGCGTGGACCTGCAAATTGATACGAGAAAAGTGGAAGTTAATCGCTTCTTGAAGCTCAACCGATTAAAGCGTAGATAACTTGATAAATCAACCTTGCAACCAAACTGCAAAATATTTTTTTCTTGTTTGCTGTAGGGAAAACACTATTAATTCTCTGAAATATCTAGCTGTTTTAACTTTATTCACTAAAAAATTAAATACAACAAAAAGGTAGCGCTGAATTATAAAACTTTTTGTAATCTCGTAAAAAAATTTTTATTATCTTTCCGTACACTGAGAGCTTCACACATTCGTGAACTAGATTAGAAGATTAGAATTGGATTTCTCAATCAATGTGTCATTTTGTGTGGGGTGTAAGTGGTTCCATCCTCCATCTAAGCGGAACCCAAGCCAACCTCACCTGCACCATTCTGCTAACTAACAAACGAGGCTCTGGCGGCCGGCTGATTGCGGCATAGCGCAGCCTAAAACACCGGCACAGCTACATTCCCTGGCTGCCGATGGGCAGCAGCGTCGGCGGTGCTAGAAGCTGTGCCCTGCGATCCCCAACCCGCATGCCCAGCGTGGGGATTATGGGCATATCCCCCTTCTTATTAGGGGAGGCCTATGTCCAGCAGTGGACTGATATAGATTGTTTTTTTGATGTTGATGTTGTGTCATTTTGTACTTGAAACCACAATGAGTCATACTGTTGCTCTTATGACACAACCATATTTACACCTAGTCTGAGACCATAATATTACATCTCATTCGTCATCTCGAACGAACATCGCACACATTCGATTTTCTGCTGATTCAATATAATTACAAAACCTGGCGTGCATTAAATGTATTTTTAATAGCGACTAAATGCGTTCCGTTTGGAATTTTTAAAACATAATAAGGTAAACCATAGAAAAGGAATGTATGTTGTGAATTTCTTGTAGGTATTCGATTAGTAGCTATTTTTCGGTCCGTAATTACAAATCCAAGGGCTATCATTTGAAGCAGTTATTTATTTTGGGACACCATTGACTAAATTTGACCTTTGAATTTGGTTTCATGATAACCTTGTGAAAAAGCACAATAAATTATTTATTACAAAATGTGTATGGTTATGAAGTACCATGACTTCTTTCGTTGATTTATGAAATCACTCACAAACATTGTCAACAACCGACGGGCGTTGTTTTCCCTTCGATTACTTTATAAAACAAAGGAAGGATTTCAGTAAATCCATAAAAACATGAGATAATTCTGGATTCCTCTAAACAAAACATCTTTTTAGTGCTGCTCTCCATAAGCCCCCGCCACATCAAACTGAGGTAAAAAGTTATTTATCCTTCTCCGTCCATTACCGGGGCGCGGCTCGCTGCTCGCGGGTCGAGCCGTGCCCGAAACACGGGGAACTTACATTCTGTAATGAGGATATTATGTAAAAAAGATTTATACGTTTGCCAACAAGTTAACTCAATTTAAAAATTCAAAGAATTTTCTATGATGAAAAATTCGTACAAATTTAACCTACAACTTCCGCCACGGCGAGATAAAAGTGTAGTTAATTTAAGCAGGTCACAAACTATGTACATTAAAATTTTACATCCAAATCAATTCAGCCATTGCGGAGGTGGGAACAAACATACTAACAACGTGCTATCACACCAACTTTCGCATTTTCAATAATGGTGTGATCTAATACATATAATAATGTGATTAAAAGTGGATACTTATCCAAATCCTCTCTCAATAAATTGGTGCTGAAAAGGGAATACTCCGTTCGTTGGCCAAGTCGGGTAAGTTGACGCATGTAATGGGCCGGACAGTGTACAACAGACTACTCAACAGTGTAACAGAGGCAACTAGCTTGAACTTATTCAAACATAAATTAAAACACTGGCTTGTGAGTAACGCATTTTATAGTTATGAGGAGTTCATTTATCAAACGCTACTCAATAATGATTTATAAATTTATAAATTATATATATACCTAACCTACCTACCTAATTATAGGTACTTAGTTAATGTTAGATTGACGTGTAAATATTCTTTACCTAAGTGAAAGTGAAAGTGAAAGTGAAAGTGAAAGTGAAAGTGAAAGTGAAAGTGAAAGTGAAAGTGAAAGTGAAAGTGAAAATTTCTTTATTCAGTACGCACATTACAGTACACTTTGAATCGTAATTTTTTTTAATTTACACCATCCGTAACGTGACCAAACAGAGAAACTATTACATTGGTTTTGAGGGAGTTGGAGACAGTTTCATCCCAAGCTTTTTTATCTAATCTAAATAATCAGAAATTTTATAATAAGCTTAATCACAGAGATTACGTTTAACAACATTTTTGAATTTAATTACAGATAAATGAATCACGTCATTTGGGATTTTGTTAAAGAAACGTACACTTTGCTCTTTAAATGATTGACTAACTTTATGGAGCCTTACAGTAGGAACAGCTAGTTTATCTTTATTTCTAGTATTAACATTGTTGCTCTCTTTTTTGAACAAATTAAAATGTTTTCGGACATACATTAAGTTTTCATATATATATTGGCACGGAACTGACATAACATTTATTTCTTTAAACTTAGTTCTAAGTGATTCTCTGGGGCCCATATTATAAATTGCACGAACAGCCCTCTTCTGCAGCACAAATATACAAATACAAATATTTTATTTCATTAACTTAAACAGTACATAGAGAGACAGTTGAATGTGTTTGAAGTCTCCTTTTAAGTATGAAATACTTGTGTTAGGAGACCTCGCTCTTCCTTAACAGAGTAATAAGTATGTAGTATTAATAATATAATAAAGTTACTTAACTAGAAACAAATATGGTGTTGATATCTGCAGCATTTCTCCACAACAAAATTCCGTACGACATAATGCTGTGGATTCAATAAATGGTTATTGATTATTATTGATTATTAGAGCGTGCTTCTCATAAATGTCAAGCCAAGTACGTGTAATCCCCGTTTAAAATGCCAACTTCAAAAATCTGAATTTTGTGAAGAGTTCCAGAAATGTCGACATGTTCTTCCGCCCTCGCGGGCTCTCGTTCCTTGCCGCCGTTAACGGCTAAACTTCGCTTGTTTAAGATACGAATTGCTTTGGGCTTCAGTATTGAATCTTATGAATAAGCCTTTGCATGGAATGAGGACGAACGAAATTTGGGCCAAACAAAGTGGGCATCCAGTGCCCATAGGTCCTCCCGTGCGTTATTACTGGACTGTATGATGGAACGAATGAATGAGTTTATATTTCCCATTTCCACCTTAATTCAGGAGGCGCGTGATAAGGTCACTTTGATTTTCATATATCGTGACGCGACGAGACTATAGTCACGCCACTGAACCAATACTGACTACTGCGTATGTGAACATAATCTGTGTCACTACTCGGGGCCACACTCGCATTCCTAGGGGAGATGTTTAAATTGAACGAATTAATGCCAATTCTACGAACGACATTCATTCCGTGTCAATTATTATCTTGCCTTTATTTGCCTACCTATATAAGCACTGACGCTAAATTACAAACAGACGTGCTTCTGAGAGAAGTGCATAATCAGCTCGTAATCTGAAACATTGATTGAAAACATAATAGACTTTGATCAGCTTGCCTCAAAGAATATTTTCTGCCGCGTAAGTTAGTATTTATATCTCATTGAATTATCAACATATAAGGTTCTCAACACGTGTTCACTTTACTAGTTTCTACTGGTACACCTGTACGTACATTATATTGAATACGCAGTAAATAGCGATAAGACCGCCCATTGTACTATAATCATTGTTATTGCCCGCTTTGTACTGTATGTCGATGTTGGTTGGAGTACATAAAGAACTTTCTACCTAACTAACTATCGCCAACGGTCTTAAATCAAGAAACTGAAAGCTTTTACCAAACATAAAGTCAAATGGAGGAAGAACAAGAAGTCTCAGTATTAATATAAAAATAAGAATCAATTGAATGAAATGTGTATCCGATCCTAAATCAAAGAGTTCGATGGGTGGATTTTTCAACTTTTAACCAACTATGTATTTCTAAAATAGAGCAGTGGAGTTTCATTATTCATGGGAGGAAGGACGAGCCAGCAAAACTGATATTCTCAGATGAATACCACACACTATCTACATTTGACTCCATGTTGTAGACTACATCAAATAAAACCACAAAACTACGATGTTGCTTTACGTACATTGTTATGAAGATCTCATTTTAGCTATGAACGCAAAGTACGCCTACTGACTGACACTCGGCGCTTGCTTAGGCAATTATTATCGTGGTCACTTGACTGACTGTTACCTAATGTTACGACTTTCGCCGCCTCTTATAAGCCCTTGCTTATGTTATATACACGTGAAACCCTTTGACTTTGGTGCGTGTCATAATCATAAGTGCGGTGCGTGATGTGGATGTGAGGAGCCACCGAGCTCTGCGGATTTGCATGTCAAAGCCGGCTGCTATATAATGTACCTACTACCTGACCACCGAGCAGGAACTACGGATCATGATCTCGCGGAGCAGCGACTCCTTAATAGGGATTTCTTGTGTAAGTATTCCATGCATGGCTCATCATAAGGTATAAACCTTGCAGGTCGAGGCAGGTATACCATCTCCAATTCATAAGTACTTTCAATACCTATATATCGACCGGCGGCAAATCTATTATCAGGTCATTAATTTGCAATTACTTGAATTAAAACAGACAAGAAATACGAGCAAGACATACGAAATTTCTTGGTTATTGCCAAAACGTGGTTTCGAGTAAGTTTAGAAAACACAAGAACTATTCATTGTCATAATAGTTATGAAGCCAAAGCAAAAAAAAACAGTTTTTTAAGATCTGAAAGTATTGAAACTTCCGTCGGTAATCTTACCTCACGGCTGAGCCTTGAGACATTCTATAATGAAAATGCGTTGCCTCGTTATGTTTATTTTACTTTTCCCTTCAAAAGAAATCTCAAAAGATCCGCAACATCTTTCATCCGTAAATCCCTACTTAATTTATTATCGGGACAAATCAGCGTCCGTCTCGGCCGTTGTTTCCTCTTTACAAGGAAGTGCTTCAAAATTTTCACATTTTGCTTGTCTGACTTCATTAATGAATGACATTAAAATAACGAATATAAGAATTTCAGATAAGTTCCTGTTTATCTCTGTTTCCTACTCTATTTATATAATACCTAATTGGTACGGTAGGTAGGTACTTGGTGCATCAAACACAATGTGTGTAACCTTGTCATTATTCGGAGGTTGAAGCACGTTGAATTAGACTGAGTCGACCGTAGCGGATGAGAGTCCGGCAGCGGCGGCCGAGGGGCTCCGCGCGTCGTATCGCGGTCCCCTCTCGGCCGTGTTTAACTCGTGGTTATTGCTCCTCCGATAGATAGCTCACAGGGATTTTCAATAGGGTGGTGGAGGCTAACTTAAGCCTTTATGTCTGTTTTATTTTACTTGTGGGTTGATTTTTAAATATAAATATCTTGATTTAGGATGCATTTAATTTACGAGAAACATTTTATTTAGTGATCATCAAATCAATTCAATTCAATATATTTATTGCAAGTAGAAGAGATTTACAGTTTACAAGAGATTTTTGTAGAGATTTACAAGAGATTTTTAAAATTTCAAGCAAATGCACATTTTTACTAAGTCACTAAATTAATTTGGTACATAATCCCATGTATCCCTACACACTCATGTGCCGAGCTCCCAGGCTCTTTTGTCATCAAGATAATCATTTACATCATAATACGCCTTGTTTAATAAGATAATCCCTGGTATTTTCTACTACCTATTTATAAAATTATGCCATGTTCTATAATCATGAATGTGCTTCTACCAAATCGGCTAGCCAAACAAGTTGGACTCAATACCGCGCGACGCAACGGCACGGGGCGCGGCGCTTACCAGCTTGAATGTGATGCCGACAAAGGTTACAATTTCCCGCTATTATATTTGGTTGTCTACTTACTTCTTTAGCAAGCTGTAATCGAGCTACACAAGTAGACTGTAAACATGAGTAGTAAAACGGCGCCGGCGCCGAGCGGCGTCACCGCCGCGAGACCTCGTGATCTGACCATTTACGGCTGAATCAATTTAGGTTCATCAACACCGAATGGCAAAGAACTTGATGACTAATCTGCTACTTGAATTGAATGTGAACTTCTGTTCTCTTTTTATCTACGGTGTATTAAGAAAATAAAAAAATTATGAATGCTAGGGATTTCCCTTAGCAGCAGGCGATAGTAACATTCATCTCGATAAACTTAATTTCGAGTTCTAGTGTGGTTCTAGTAGCTTTTTAGTACTAGCAGGGGTATTTTTTTCTTCTTAAAAACAAAAATAGAAACTAGGTTTTTTACAATGAAATAAAAGATAACTACTGCCTGTCCTTGCCCTGAATTAGAATATTAGGTGCAATGTGGATGGCGTGCTCAATGGGAAGCATGGAACGGCTGCAATCATTTCGTCTGCCAGCACACACCACTCAGAAACGAACTCTTTGAGCCACGGAACAGTAAACTTGCTTTATAACAACCTACTGAGTAGGCAACTGTTCAGTGCTTTGAGCTTCCTGTGCAGCGGTGAGCCAAACCGGTGGAAAATAAATAGGTTCATGGCAAATACAAAACAAAGTTTGCAGTCAAAGAATTTGGAAGGGATATTTTACATTGCAGGTCTGGTTTAGCTATAAAAAAAACTATAAGTCCATAATAAGAATGCAATATTTTTATTTATTGTTGGCTCTGAAAAGTGTGTGGGGCGGGGCGGGCTGCCAACCGTAATAAGTAAGTAAAGCGAGTTCACAGCGGGCGCGAGCGCGCGGGTTCGCAGCCCGGGGCCGCGCTCGGGCAGCTCGGGTTTAAGCCTGATTCGATTATAAAATCCGCTGCGCGATGAAAAATCGCAGATAACGCGATGGCGCCGTGAGAATTTCAATAGAAGGCGTTCGTGCTCGGCTGACTTCATGAGCTACCGTACCCAATGCCGGCAAAGCTGACTACGGCAGCCGATTAATAAAATGTTAACATTGCAGAAACATGTTCTGACTTTATTATACTTTTAACGGTTCGGCAATATCTCTGATGGTTCGGTATTCCGTACCTTCAGAAGTACGCGATAGTATGTCCTACAGCCGACTACGACTCTTTAATAAAAAGTGGTCCTGGTGGACCAGGAGGAAACGTACCCAAAAATTATTGTAGATAGGGAATTCACTCAAAGGAGCGTATAATTTATGTTTGATTTCAAGAAGAAAATCTTTCAAATTCTCACATCATTTTCAAATTTAATTTGCCTGAACAATCAATCACAAATCAGTTAATTGCCGCCAATCATAAGAATTGAATCCTTTTCATGAACTTTGTATCTAAAATAAAATGAATTTGATTAAAATTCTTCCAAAACTGAGAAATAGATTCGTACAATGTAAGTTTTATTTACCTCATCCAAGTTGTACCTTCGAACCGTGCTCTACCCAGCTCAATCTCCTGGGTAAAGGAAACTTGCGACTCGCGGTCCCACGGACACGCTGACAACAACTACATTCCGCCGCCTCGACTTCATCCTTGGAGTTATTCTTCCCGCTTGTAAAACTTAACATTCCACTAAACCCCGCTCTCCGCAAGCTTAGAAAGTTTGCTTGAACCGAATTTACACACCGAAAACTATACAACGAAGGTATACATAGGTAGGGTGAACTGTTCTGCAATAAACCACCTAAATTTCAAATCACCACAGCTTGTATGAAATCATGAAAATACTTCTATCTGAAATAATGGAAAAGCTCATAGTTTGTATTTAGTTACATGTTTGCATGAGGAACATCTATTACCTATCTATAAAGGTATTCTAGGAAAAAGTATGTATTAAAAATTACATTGGAAAAAATGACATGGAGTGACTGCTGTGAGTGACAAAACCGCACTAAGCTGAGGTAGTATTGAACTCCCACCTAACTTTGAGGACAATAACACTCAAATATGAGTGGGGTATTTTGCCTAATAATACAGATTTTTCCAAAATAGAAACGCAGAGAAAGTTTCAAGAATGAATTAACACAAAAGATGAAATACATCAATATCATAAAAAGCGGTAAGAAAAATATTCCGTTTCAAGTATATCGAATGGAAAGAAAGACTTGAGCACCCATAATGAGAAAAGTAAATCGTCAACAGAACGTAATAGTAAATAAAACTTATTGGCTCACAACAAAATAAATTTTGCTAGAGAAAGAAGCGACGTATTTCATATTCTCAAGAGCTCAATATTGAAAAGAAGTTGAAGGGGAATTAATTGGTGATATCCGAAAATGACTCTTCTCCTCTGTAGCCAAAGTATAAAGAAATACCCCAAGCAAAACTAAACGATTTAAAGTCTTTGTTCGACCTAATTAATACCTATAGACTGCCTGGGATTTTATAAATTTCTAAGGAAGAATGCCAGCCTCACTGTTGATATAAATGGATATGGAGGACTACCTGATGTAATAGTTGAAACCCAAGAAGATGATCAGGCTGTAAATTACACAGTGATAGATCACATTTATATTAATGTGATGATAATTATTAGGTTTTTTATGCATTGCTTTGCAAATCGAATTTGTGAAATAACAGAAACTAAAGAGTACCTAACAGTTTTAGTTAGCAGAACCGATCGATTACTTGATTGTGCCTATTAGTTAATCTTATGTCCGGCTACGCTTATTATGCTATGTACAAACCTATAGCGATTATTTTATCTTTCTTATCAATGAATTGAAGGAGAAACGGGTGACAGTACAAAGAAACCCACACAACAAGAGAATCACTTGTTCCAGAGAGCTCCATGGAAAATCGTTCGCTCTGACAAAAGCCAGTTACATAATGGACGATGTGCCTGTTGTGTTCTATTCTCGCGTCCCTGTGAGGGCCCTCTGCGGCCCTCAGGGGCCCTCTCCGCGAGGGCAAATACCATTAGGTAGAGCCATGACCTTACAACGTTATTTTAACTTCCTTTATATTTAGGATCAGATATTCTGTTTGACAAGCTCTTTAACGTTACATAATATAGACGACAGGGCTTTTCGGAGGAAAATATGATAAGGTCCAGCATTTACGAAATTTAATTGTGGTCAAATTCAAATAAATGAAACCCTTTTGAGCCAAATGTTGAGTGAGTCGACTTCCCACTGGAGTGAGAGGGAGTTGTTCATTTGTGATTCGATTATTTCAATGTATAGTTTCTTACAACACACAAGCAATTCACAGGTACTGGGTTTATTTGCCACAAATCAACGCAAAACGCAGCTTAAAAATGGTGAAGACGGGGTTAATTCAGAACTTCTGAAGGCTGGAGGAGCTCCTGTTGTTCAGGTGCTGCAGAACAACTTTAACTCCGTCCTTCACTGTGGGAGAACTCCTAAGGCGTGGAACGAGAGCTTGGAGGTTCTAATTTATAAGAAGGGAGATAAAACCCTTTTAAAAACTACAGACCTATCTCGCTCTTGAACCACATCTATAAGCTGTTCTCAAGGGTTATTACGAATCGTCTCGCCAGAAGACTCGACGTGTTCCAGACATCGGAGCAGGCCGGGTTTTACGGAGGATATGGCACTATAGACCACATTCACACAGTGAGGCAGATTGTACAGAAGTCCAAAGAGTATAATCAGCCCCTGTGTATGTATTTTGTGGACTATGAGAAGGCCTTTGCTCTGTTGAAACCTGGGCTGTCCTGGAATTCTTGCAGCGGTGCCAAGTGGACTATTGTTATATCAGTATCTTAAACATATGTTTAAGATACTGGACTGAAAAGGTCCAGATTGGTTTATATAAGGTATGGGCATAAACATAAACGGTTAGCACATCTCACACTGGCGATTTGCTGATGACATAGTCCTAATGGTGGAGTCACTGGTGGAGCTGCAACAGATGCTTGACGGCCTAGCATCAGCCTCGCGAAAGATAGGTCTTGGCATGGATTTGGACAAGACCAAAGTTATGGTCAATGACCGAATTGATTCGAGACCTGTCGTCGTTAATGGACACCTTCTCGAAATTGTTTCGGAGTATACATACCTCGGGCAGATATTGCAGTTGAGTTGAAACAACTTCGAGAAGGAGGCCAAGAGTAGAATTCAGCTGGGTTGGTCAGCATTTAGAAAACTACGTCGAGTTTTCTCGTCACCCATACCGCAATGTTTGAAAACGAAAGTTTTCAATCAGTGCGTACTACCCGTCATGACATACGGAGCCGAAACGAGGACACTCACAGTACGGCTACCCCACCAGTTTAAAGTCGCTCAGTGAGCTATGAAACTAGCCATGCGTGGAGTGTCTCTGAAAGATAGAATCCGCAACGAGACTATCCGACATATATCTAAAGTAGTCGACATTGCTCAGAGAATTAGCAAAATGAAATGGCAGTGGGCTGGCCATATCTGCCGAAGAACCGATAACCGTTGAGGTAAACGAGTTCTTGAGTAGAGACCGCGGCTCGGCAAACGTAGTGTAGGACTCCCACCGGCCAGGTGGAGTGACGATTTGCGAAAGGCTGCTGGCAGAAGCTGGATGCGTCAAGCTCAGAACAGGGCGCAATGGCGCTCATTAGGGGAGGCTTTTGTCCAGCAGTGGACTGATGATGATGATGATGAAATCAACGCAAATCTCTTAAAGTGAGATTAGGTTTACTTGATGAACTTGAGCACACTACTGAGTACTGCGGCATGTCCTCGGAGGACAACAGCTATACACGCCGCTCAATGTGGCTGAATCAAGCCTTTAATCAACACCCTAGGTAATTGATCTCAGTTCCTCAGTCTGTTTATAATCGCTTCTTAAAGATTGGAACAAGTAAATAATAAGGGCAAAAGCGAGTGTAGTATTTTGTTTTGTAAAAAGTCATCGAGCAAAAGTTATCGTTTATAATGTCAGTCATACATTCTGCAAGGTTGTGTTTTACCAATAACCATAACCAGAGTTGGTCACTAGCTCATACGAAGAAGAAAAAGAAGACCAATAACCATGTATATACACGCCAGCGTTATATCTCAGCGTTAGAGTACTCATTTAATGAGAAAAGCCAGATCGCTATTCGGCTTAGCTCCGCCAACTGCCAACAATTGTCGTGCACTTTTCTCGGAATTCGCTTTCTCAGGTTGTATAGTTATTCCTGAAGGTTTTTAAAATATTAATTTTATCATCATGCTCTAGTTAGGTTTCAACTGTGGCCCTTAGAGTCCTAGTTATAACTGTCCCTCAGTTACTTAAACACTGTGTGCGATATTCTTTAGTTAGTTCATAACTACGTAATTGTACTCTACACTCCCACCACGCATACAGTAAGATCCAACACGTCGCATTTTAATTGCTAGTCACCTTTTTGTGAATTCAATTCGTTTTGAACACGGATCTAAATTGGTATTCGAATGCATCGGAGCATTTCGAACGTATAGTGACCCGATGACGACACCGCTCGTTGTGTACATAGGTGCGCGCACAGCGTCACCATGGTGATGCAACATTCAACCATATTTACATATTTTACTGGCAATTCCCTTTTAAAAACTTTTTGACTTCCTTCCTTTTTCGTTTGAGCTAGTGGCGTACCTACTCTGGTGTTGAATTATTAGGCCGCCTACAGTTCTTTGACATGGCCTGAAGACTGAAAAAGCCAGGACCGATGCCTTCCAAAGCACGGATGCACTCCGCTCCAAATGCCGGTCACCCATCCAAGTAGTGACGGGCGATTGTTGCTTAACCGAGATTCAGTTTTTGACTGGCCTCATAGCTCAGTTGTTAATAGCTCTGCCTACTGAGCTGCAGGGCGCTGGTTCGATTCCCGCCCAGGACAACAATTTGTGTGGTGAACACAAGTGTTGGTTCTATGGTATATTTTGTATCTATGTATATTTATGTTATGTCTCTGGTACCCGTAGTAGGCTTTGTCTAGTTTGGAATAACTGTAGAAAGTGTGTAAGATAAGGGATATCTCACATTTAAAAAGAATCTTCTGATCTGACGTAGTCGATCTGGAACTGGATGTACCTCGTGTAAATAATTCAAACCATTCTGGCCTGAGTGCTGCTAGCTAAAAAGTGCTAACTGACCGATAGTGGCAAGTGGATCGGCAAACTCACCCCCTCTCGCCCCCTGCACTCGCTCGGTTTGCGCCACACGCACACGAATTCCCCGTGAAAAGACCGCGCGGACAAAATTGTTGGATAGAATCCAATGAATCTGATATTGTTGCCGTCTCTTCCGCCCCAGGTGAGACTAATACTGCAGATGATGCAGCAGTGACGCCCATGTTAAATACCTACGGTCCATTGATTATTGAAGTCTGTCCAAGCACGTCCCGTTTCCACACAACCTATATCAGTTTACTGCTGGACATAGGCCTCCCCTAATAAAGGGGGATATACCCATAATCCCCACGCTGGGCATGCGGGTTGGGGATCGCAGGGCACAGCTTCTCGCACCACCGACGCTGCCCGTCGGTGGCCAGGGGATTTAGCAGTCTCGATGTAGGCTGTGCTATGCCGCAATCAGCCGGCCGCCTGAGCCTCGTTCGTTGCTTAGCAGGGTGCAGGGGTTGGAACCCTGTACACCCCATTTTAGCCATGTCACCCAACGTCTCGTTTATTTAGACGTAAAGTGAGGAATTGCAAACGCGACGCCGACGAGTCTTGTAAGCAGACTTGTAATAGACCGAGTTATTAACTGTGAAGCTGGAAATCATCGCTTAAACGGCTTGCAAATCGGACGTGCCACATTTGCTTGTTCGCCCAATGCAAGCGTGTGGCGACATCGGCAGCTACATGCATGCACACTGCATGCACACTGCATGCACACTGCACGCACACTGCATGCACACTGCACACACACGGAGCATCCAAAATTGAAATTGAGAATTGACCGATGGCTCTACTATTCTATTTTTACCCGTTGAAGTTTAGCAAAGTTGACAAGCTTAGTTCTTAGAATTTTCAACGCACAAGGTCAGTTTTCAGCCACAAAGTCCAAGATTAGGTCTCGTTTTATTGAAGTCCGCGTGTCTACCTACTTACTTCCTAAAACTTAATATTACCACTACTCTAGTATTCAGTTGCGTCATTAAAAAATATACCTAACGAGTCCTTGTCAGTTTATTCACTCAGGCGAGACTTTGCCGACATCCATAAGAGGGAATCTTTGTTATTGAGTTGCTGGTATTTGGATTGTTGCTAAAACTATGTGTTACAATAGTGCAGTGTTAAGTAGACTAGGTGTAGGTACCTACCTGGTCACTCGCACTCGTGTGGTGTATGAGGCGCGCGGCGAGCGAGCCACGACTGTGCGACTCCAGCTTTCCTAAATGAGTTATTCGTGACGGACGAGCGACACCTGTTCATCTGATTTGTCGCTTTTCTTGGGAACTTCTCAATTTTATAAGCAACGAAAACAAATATTATTGTGTATGTTACTCTTTTATCTATTCTTAATTAATGTTCACTTTATATAATTTTTTTTGTAAAATTTGAATATCAGGGAATTTATCAAAAGATTTTAAAAATATTACCTATTTTATTTTTATGTTTTTAATTTTTATTTCAATAGGTGCTGAATAAATGTTTCTTCGATTTAGTTCATTTAGTGTCTCGGCCCTCGACACAATTCAAGATCTTGACTTGGGTGGAATACCCATTTTTTTAGTCTTCTGCTGGTCGACCGACGTTTCTGTATTCGGTTCTTGGACACCATTCAGCTATCGCCTTACTCCACCTGTCATCACTTCGCCTTGCCAGGTGTCCTACCCAACTCCATTTTAGTTTAATCATCGGTTAAAAATTTATTTGACCTTTGTTTAGCTTCAGACCTCGACGTTAGGAATACGGTCTATAAGCTTGATATAGTACGCATAGCCGAGCATAGTACGCTTCATGGCTCTCTGCGCAACTCTCATCTGGTACACAGCCTCCTTTCGGCCTTACTTAAAAAAATCTGTCAAAAGATAAACGATGTTTTAGAACAAAGAACTATGACTAAATTTTAAACCATTGCTATTTCTTACTGTTATTGACAACTATTGTCAGAACTAACTTTAAGTAATGGTTAACTTCGCTATAACGGTTTATGTTTCTTCATCTACTTCTAAACTATATTATAAAGAGGTAAAATTGTTCGAGAAAAAATAAATTGAAATATAGTTCGGGTCGAAAGCGATTCGCAAGTAACAAGCCTATCTGGAATCCTTGGCTACGGAAAAGGGATCCACAAATTTTCCCGACTGTTTTTCCCAAATAAAATCTTGTACGTAATATCTATTCTAGTACCTACCCTGTATACATAAACAGATATAAACAGATATAAAGATTTTATTCATAATTATTTACAATTATAGGTCATCAGTTCAATGTACAATAAAATTAAAATTCATACAATAAAATAAAACTTAACATGTACATTACGTACATGTATAATAATATCATTAATAAAAATCATAATATAATTTCAATTATTAATGAGTTTGCCACTCGGGTCACCACTATTTTCAACCTTCTCATTAATAAATTCCTCATAACTGTAGAACGCCTTTTCTACGAGCCATTTTTTTAATTTCAATTTGAAGTTATCGAAACTCGGTGCGTCTTTAAAGCCTGGAATACACTACCTGGCTACTAAAAAAGCACGCTTGCTTGCTACTAGATAGTATGATCATTTATAGCATGCTCTCCTAATGTGTACATTTGCTCATGAAAGCACAGACCTCGGAAGCATACTTATTACGAGCATACTTCTTTCTAGCATGTCTGAGATACACATGCTCAATAAAATGGAGGTTTCTCTGCGGAAACGTGTGCGGAATGAATTAAATTCAGTGATATTGTCACTTAATAAAGAAATTTATAATAAAAAGAAACAATAGACGAAAGAAAATAATTTGGCTGCGGAACTAGATTAGCAGAAGACAAGGTCTGGGGGCAAGTGATTGTTTACTAAATGAAATGAGGGTTGAAGATATTGGTGGTTTCAGGACCCATTTACAAATGCAACAAAACATTGCCCCATCAAGTCACAGTGAACTACGTAAACAAATCAAGTAGCAAAACCTAAGACGATCTAGAGCAAAACAAATCAAAATAGCATGCTCGCATAGAAAACGTTCACACATGCTTTGGAGCTACCCCCCTCTCACCCTCACCTTACACTGTGTGCTAATTAGCACAAAAAATAGACCGGCTTGCGATTAAGTAGCGTGCTTATTCACAAGCATGCTCTTTCGTATACACGTGCTAATTGTATGCTACTAAGTAGCATCTGCTCGATACTAGCATGCTTATGTGCAGTAGCACACGTAGTAACGTAGCATGTGTATTCCAGCCTTAATGTACGTAGGTAGTTTGTTGTATACCGCACTACCCATTATGTGCGACAGCTTGTCAGACTACGCTAGTCTCCTTGTTGCCGTCGCGCGCCAGAAGCTCGCGGCTCTGCGTGTATTGCACCCGTGTGCCTCTGCTTGCTTGGGAAAGGTCTCTAAGTTTTGGTGAACATGGGTTGCTACCTGGAATATGGCAATGGATGGAAAAGTCATTATGTTTAGTTTTTTAAAATAAGGTTTCGCAGATGTTACTCGCGATACCCGTACAATTGCGCGTACGGCCCTATTTTACATGCATTGAACGCGCTCCCTTTCGGCGGCACGGCTAAACAGCTCGGTGCCGTACTGCAGTAGTGAGTGTACGGTCGCGAAGTAACACACGCCGACCACCTCAGTAGGCACGATACGTGCTAGCCTACCCAATGCATAGCATGCACTACCCAGCCTGGCGCATAGCTTGTCGACGTGAGGTCCCAGGTCAGTCCACGGTCAATCTGGAATCCGAGAAAGGAAGTAGTTTGTACTTCCTGTATCGGGAGTCCGTTTGCACTCACCAACAGGCTTCTAGACGTTCGACCCGCCATTGAGAAATGGATAAAATGCGTATTGCTGGTATACCAAAACTCAAGGCCATTGTTTTGGAACCAGATCGCTAGTTCTTCTGCTGCATCATTCAATCTCTGCTCCAGGCAATCCACATTCTCGGCGGTGACGATCGCTGCTACGTCATCAGCATACATAAATATGTCACTCCAGCATACAGAGTCTGGCAGATCATTTAGAAGAAGAGAAAACAGGATGTTTGAAACCGACGACCCTTGAGCCACGCCCATCACGGTCGTCAGTGGGTCTGACTTCGTCTCTCCTCCATCTGAGACTACGACCTGTGACCTGTATCGCAGTAGGTCAGTCAGGAGTTCATGTACAGGTCCGTTAATTCCGTTATGTCGGAGCTTAGCAGTGAGTACGCCGTGATCTGCGACGTCAAAGGTCACAGCATAAGACGGCGACTCGCTGCCGACGTTCACAGGCTTCGACTATACGGCGGATCACTTCACGTGTTAGGGACTTGGTGGAGCGGCCGGTGCGGTAGGCATATTGGCGAGCTGATAAAGCATCAGTATCAGTGAGGAAATAGGTTAATCGAGTACTTAAGCCTTTCTCGAAAACTTTAGCCACCGCTGGAATTATCATTGGCCTATACCCGTCTATGTTTTCTCGCTTTTCTTTTCCCTTGAATAATGGCGATATTTTACTCATTTCGAACACTGATGGGTAAGTTCGGCATCAATGCAGAGATTAAATAATGTCGCCAGACAGGGAGCAAGAGCAACCGCCGCTGTACGTAACATAGTCATTGATATATTGTAGATGTATTTTGTTGGCTTTCAAGGAATGCGTGTCATAATGATTTGATACACCTCAGTGGGTGAGAAGCGCTGTAGGTACATGGAGCGGTCGGCCCTAGGGCGGGGGGACGCAAGAGTGGTGGTGACTGCATGTACTTCGGCTTGTGGCGCGCCGCAAGCGACGGCTGCATCCACGAATCTCTCGTGCATGGCATTCGCTGCTTCTTTTTTAGTGTCGAATGATATGCCTGTTGTAGGATTCTTAACGACATCCGTAAAGATAACAGAAGATGCTGCTCTTCCTCTTTCCAAGTTCACTACTTTCCAAATTGATTTTTGAGTGTTTGAATTTCTAGAAATAATATTTGTATAGTGGCGAGATTAGCATTTAGTCGTCAATTCGTCATATTCACTAGTCAACCTACTTATTATATGTTCTAAGTCAGTATTACCAGGAAACTTCTCATACGTACTAATAATATCAAAGAGTAAGGCTTTTAAGTTCTTTATTTCGTCGCTAATCCTTGGATTTTTTCTTATATTTATTCGCTTGATGGGAAAACAAATCTAAATCATACTCGCAATAATATTAATTACGGACGTCGCAAACGCATTCGCTGGACTTTTTTTAGCTTGTTGTTCAAACCAGTCTATGCTTGAGATTGCCGCACAGAAGTTAATTCGACTCACCTCGGAGTAATCCCTGATGAGTCAAGTTCGTGGAGCGCTAACTCGGCTGGCAACCGTGATGACGGCGCGTACGGCGCGATGGTCACTTACCGACGAATCCTATATTATACCGTAACCGATAACGTTTCGTTTTCCTTTGAAAAACTGTCAAAAATTAACAACAAGGCGTCGTAAATTTGACAGATTTTCAAGGGAAAACGAAGCGTCATGGGTAACGGTATAATATAGGAACCGGCCGTTAGATGGGTGGCGGCGCTGTGGCCACCGTCCCTCGGTCCAGGTTGCAGTAAACATGATCCAGGCATTATATTACAAGGGCTTACATTGAAACGACCTTCCTGATCTTGGCCTGAGTTTATTTCATTTAAACTTCTTAAATAAATAAATAAACTTACTTTGGAAAGAGATTCCAGATAATTTAGATTCTTGTTTTAGATGATCCGAGAAGCGAACACCGAAACATTTTGCTGAACTGTTCGAATGGTAATCTCTGTGATATATTCACTAGTGCACACAGCACTTAAATTGAAACTAAAAGTAATGTAAATTTATTGTGAAACGTGTTGTGTTTAGTATGTTGTACTGAGAGTATTTTTTTCACTTTTTATTTTATTACTATTTAAGTATTATCTCATTCGTATTCAATTGTCTTAGATTTTCTTTTTTTTTCTTGTAGCCGAATTGTGTACATGCTCTTTTTCTTATTCTCGGTTAAAAACTTTAATAAAAATGAATTTGTTGTGAAATCGCGACAATCAGATTTATTCAAAACCGAAATTAAAATGAAATTTTAAACTGAAAGTTACTCCGTAAATCTGATAATGTTGTTTGCAATGCAGCAATATCTTCTGTTATTCATGCGTACGTGAGATTGTGTAGAGCTAGAGCGGTATCCTATAACTGAACAAGGCACTGTAGGCAGTGTCTGCTACAGTGGAGCTGGTCCTGCTTGCACGTGGCTCGGGCGCGGATCAAATATGCATGGCGCCGAAGTGAGGCCTCCGCAAGACGCGCCGCTACTTTCCTTCCACTACTTACAAATTCATGGAGATTATTAACAAACCGAGTCCAACGCAGAACAGCTCGCCTATTATATCTACGACACATTATCTAAAAGTAAGCATATTATTTAGTGAGTTATATGTTTTCCAGTTTTCAAATAACAATGATAGTTAATTGACTCAGACCTGATTTGCAGAAACCCATTACAAATCTATGACATATAAAAAAATATAAATCAAATAAATAAAATAAAATATAAATCTATGACATACGTAGTAATTAATCGTCAATCATCATCACCAGATTAAATTAATGCTACAATGACAGAGTTATTAGCGATAGCAAGTATACCTTCAGACTGTGCCTTCAGACCTCCAAACGGTGACAGTTTTGTCAATTGACGTTCATTGAATTTCAAGGGATGAAATGACAAAGTTCGTAAAAACAGGATCGATGCCAATCATTTCTGTTTGCAACAGAGTTAGCCGATCACCCCGCAGAGCATATGCGATAGCAAGGCAACATTCTACATCCCCCTTCCGCAACCATCGCCAGACTGCTGGCTACTAGTCAGGTTGCTTGCACGAGTAGCGCGACCCACTGACCCGTTTCTCACAATTACCATGGCGGTATCTTATCTGGATCTTAGCGGCAACCATTCGCCTACAAAATGTAGCGATGCATAAATCATGAGGGGCACAGGTTCGCCGCTGTCGCAACTAGGAAGGTACTAGGTACGAGTACCTCTGGCTCCGCCCGTAGCTTATACACTCAGTCATTTGTATGCAAACGTCTGGAAGTAGCTACGTATACCAACGTATACCAACCCGCCGCACGCGGCTTCTGTTTACATGATTGTTGACTTTGTGCATTACGGACTTCGGAGCTCTGTGATTATCGTGTAGATGAAATTTTTTTTAGACTTCTTTATTATTTAGCTATTCCAATTATTTATTAATTTAAAACTCAGACAATATTTATACTCTGGTGAGAACTAAGTCAAAGTCAAAGTCAAGTCAAAGTCAAAATTCATTTATTCAGTAGGAACTGTATAGTACACTTTGAAACGTCATTTTTTTTAAATTTACCTTTTATTCGTAACGCAACCAAACAGAGAAGAATTGGCAAGAAACTCTGCTTGGCTTATATTTTCTTAACGTCATTGTTCTTAATAACTATTACATTGTTTTTGATGGAGTTGGAGGCAGTTTCATCCCTAGCTTTTTTGTCATCTAAATAATCAGATATTTTATTATAAGCTTTATCACAGAGATTACGTTTAACAACATTTTTGAATTTATTTACAGATAGATTAATCACGTCATTTGGGATTTTGTAAAAAAATCGTACACACATCCCTTTAAAAGATTGACTAACTTTATGGAGCCCTACAGTAGGAACAGCTAGTATATTTTATTTAACTTTATTTCTAGTGTTAACATTATGATAGTCGCAATTTTTTTTTAACAAGTTTATATGTTTTCGGACATACATTAAGTTTTCATATATATATTGGCTGACAGTGCCAACATTTATTTCTTTAAACTTAGTTCTAAGTGATTCTCTGGGGCCCATATTATAAATTGCACGAACAGCCCTCTTCTGCAACACAAATATGGTGTTGATATCTAAGGTCATGTTTAGGCGATACAGTCGATGAAAACTTAACATTCGAACGTTGTCTTGATGCATTGCCCCACCTGGCATGTAGGGAATGAAACGTTTCGCATCCTTAGAGCAGCTAAAGAATAAGGAATGGAATACTCCTCCGCGTCTCTTGACCTTTTTTTAACCTTTTAACCTTTTTTTGAATAGTTTCTATGATGACATATTAAATTACAATTATTTATTACATGTTATTTTGACCTTTTCGTTTAAATTATAATAATAATAAATATGTAATTTAAACACCAAAAGTTGTTAATTAAAACTTAACTTTAACTGATAAAAATATCAGCATTATTCAAAATTTTACATATAAACGGCAAAATTTGTATGGGGGACAAAAAAAATATTTACCTATTACCTATAAATTAATAAACACATATTTCAGCACTTATCGTAAATTAACCCCTGAGGGGTTCTAGGGCGGTGGCAAAGTTTGTATGGAGAACAAAAAAAAAATCACGTGTCGACTTGAAATTTTGCACAGAGACTCAATAATAAACCTATATTACAAAATTTTACAATTAATCTAAGGGGTAAAACGGGAGAGGCAAAGTTTGTATGGGGGACGAAAAAATCTTTACTTGAACTTTTTGAACTTGAACTTATGCACAGACACTCTGTAATAAAAATAAATAAAACCTATTTTAACATTTTCTGCAATTCATCCCTAAGAGGGTAAATGGGGGTGGCAAAGTTTGTATAGGGAACAAAAACAATTTTCACCGGACTTGAAATGATGCTCAGAGATTCTCTAAAAATATAATTAAACACCTATTTCAGTAGTTTTTGCAATACAACATCGAATGGAGTTAACTGGGATTGCAAAGTTTGTATAGGGCACAATACGGGTTTCAGTATTTATTCAAATATTTTATTTCACTTCCACGCCTCTCTGGCTTTGTTTACGTCATAGGCCCCGTTATAAGGAGCAAATTATGTGTAAATTAACAACATAATATTTAAAACCGGCTGAGTAAAATTACTACTTACCCCTGTTACAACTAGCCCCCCGCTCCCTGTGATTAGGTACACACAGTTTTACCCAAATAAAACTTTGATCACTAAGTGAACGTCTGCGCTAGACAAATAGCAAGTAGCATAGCAAGACGTTCGATCAGAGTCGTTTGTCTAGGTATTTCATTGAATAGCTACTTTAATTTTTAATTTTGTTGCCTTCTGTTTTTCCGTTGATTGTATTAGAGGCATCGAGGTTAAATGAAATGAAATGAAATGAAATGAAATGAAATGAAATGAAATGAAATGAAATGAAATGAAATGAAATGAAATGAAATGAAATGATGAAATGAAATGATAGTATTTATTTGCATAAATATAGGTTCACAGTGATAGTTTTATAATTAAGTATCACTATATTTGACTACATAGTCGTGCAAATCTTTAGTGAGTAGGCAATTATACATTCTCGTAAAGTAGTTTAAGATTCAAAATAGGCTTTATCAAAATCATGACAACAAAACAAATTAAGAACATTCATAAAATTAAAACTGTCAAAAATAATTTATGTCAGAGAAATTAGAAATTATGTACATGTCAAAACTTAATATTTAGTGAATTTAAATGTCAAATAATCAGATATAGTATAAAAACAGTTATCACAGAGCCAATTAAATAATTTGCGATTAAATTCATTATCTGTCAGTTCTCTCATGTCAGGTGGAAGTTTGTTATATATCTGTATTGCCATTGCGTAACAGTTCTTTTTACATAGTTCTAGTCTAAATTGAGGCACCTTAAGTGGTTTTTGAACTACTTTTCTTTTGTATTTAGAGTTTTCATCCCTATCAAATAATGTTATATTATTTCTGACAAATTTAAGCATCTCAAAGATATAAAGTGATGGAAAAGTTAACAATTTATGCTTGATAAATAAAGGTCTACAAGAGTCTCTCCGCTTGATGCCAAATATGGCCCGAATACATTTTTTTTGCACAACAAAAACTCTGTGAGCATCCGTTGATCGTTTGTCGTTACGATAGTAACTGAGTATATCGATGACTGTAGGTATATACAGATTGGTATTGTGTTTGTTTCCAACCCAAATGAACACTAGCCTTTTCAGGCCACCTGGGGAATATGCCCATAAACCCCACACTTGGCATTCGGGTTGGGGATCACATAGAACAGCACAACCGACGCTGCTGCCTGCCCGTGGGTCTTATTCGGGAAATATTTTACTAAACATGAAAGAAAATTCAATACGCAAACGAAATTGCAAGCGGGTCAGCTAGTATATTATTATTACAACTAATTATCTGTGTTGCAGGTAAAATTTTAAATATTGCAAAGATGTAAATTATGGATAAATAAATAATCCTGGACGTTATCACACAGCATCATGTAGCCCCAAACTAAGCAGAGCTTGTATTATGGGAACCACATGATTGATATACTACATAGATACATTTTTTTTTTTTGTAAATACATACATATCATACATAGAAAACACCCAGACCCGAGACAAATATCTGCAGAACATGCAAACATTTGTTCCGCAGCGGGAATCGAACCCGCAGCCTTCTGCGTCACAGGCAGACCTTCGCCCACTGCGCCACAGAGGCCGTCAAATAATAAGTCGTTTTGATAATAAGCTATTACAATATTATCATTATCATAATCATAATCTTTATCATTTCATGTGGTACATTTTGATCTTAAAATAAATGTGGCTCTCAACATGAGCGTTACTTTACTTAATTATGTACTTAAGTAGGTGAAGGTAGGTACTATTATCAATTAAGGGCCTTACTTATAAAAATCTGTCAAAAGATAAGCGATGCTTAAACTATTGCCATCTCTTACCGTTGGATATTGACAAACAGTGACAGGGATAACTTTAAGCAATGGTTAAATTTAAGTAGCGTTTATAAGTAAGGGGGTCAGTCTTCACATCAGGTATCACATATTTTAGGCTTTAATGATTACTCGATTTTCAATTTCACCTGTAATTTAAGAGCGGTGCAGTGATACAATTCTCTCCATTTTGCTGTTTTCATTGCTGTCTCTTTCATTTCCTTATACGACATGACAGCGACTTTCTCTTTTGTCTCGCTCATGTATCTTATTATTGGTTTTTCTCTTCCACGCTTTCCTTCCACCTTTCCCTCGGAGATGTTTCTCATGAAGTTGTCATGTCGTATAATGATTGCCAATAATTTGTTTGTTTTCTGTTTTGTATGGTTTCTATCAAGACCCTTTTCTGATCCACTCATTTCAGAACTTCCTAATTAGTTGTCTTCTCAGTCCAACTGATCCTCTCTATCCTCCTCCAGTACCATATTTCAAACGCTTCCAATTTTTATGTTTGTCTCTTTTGTGCAATGAAAACTCTTTGCATATCTATCGAGTTGCCCCAGACAATAAGACCGTATTTTAAAACTGATGGTATGTATCCAAGATAAGCAGGCAGAATGGTGTTATGGTTTTCAGTTTAAACGAAGTAAGTAAATACGGAACATAAATATAAACTTATTTAATTTCATTGAAACCTGAAAGGTATATAGGTAATACATTATTATACCCCGGTCGCAGAGTGATATGCACCGTCGCGCGTGCTATTGGCAGTTCCGTTATAAATTCTCATTGTAAAATTATAAATAAGTGGACGCCGAAATGGATACACGTTCATTATATTTTGTATTGTATATTGTTTTAAATAATGTTTTAGCAGATGGCCCAGTTGTAGAAACGAAACTCGGTAAAATAAGGGGGGTGAGATCTTCAGATGGGGACATCAATATGTACATTGGGATACCTTATGCCAGTGTCAACCAGTATAATCCTTTTGGGGTAAGATAAATATTTAGAGCAAGAAGACATAGGGGACCAATTGTAAAATTTGTTATGCGTATTCTATTTTAATATTTTAATCCGTATGTTAATTTTAGCACTAAGAAAATGAATGAAGATATTTATTTATTTATTATAGGTCGCTGATTCTGATCGTAAAAGCAATGTTTTGAAGGTGTAGTAGTGAAGTAGTGCTGCTACGCAGTTTTACAATTTTTGTAGTGTTAGGGTGTCCACTGTCTGTATGCTAAATAAATATTTACTATTATATACTATTATGATTTCAGGCATCAGCCCCACATGGTCGCTTCGACACCGTATTTGAAGCCAACAACGACTCTTCAATATGCCCTCAGTTCGAAGAGTTCAATCACACTTTCGTCGGCCACCTAAATTGCTTACGCCTCAACATTTACACACCAAACTCAGTCAATTCCAGCAGCTGGCTTCCAGTCTTTGTCTGGATCTACGGAGGACAATTTCGAACTGGATTACATGGAAAATTACTGTACGGGCCAAAATTTCTCGTCAGGCACGACATAATCCTTGTAACCATTAACTACCGCCTTGGACCTTACGGATTCCTGTGCCTTGACATACCTGAAGTTCCAGGGAACCAGGGACTCAAAGATACACTTCAAGCTCTACGATGGATACAAGAGCATATCGGTTCATTTGGAGGGGATCGTACACTAGTTACAATAGGAGGCAACAGTGGCGGCGCAATGATTGTCGATTACCATATGTTAAGGAAGTTAAAGATCGGCGAAACTCTGTTTCATAACGCTATCCTTCAGAGTGGGACGTCGCTGTCACCGATGACAACTGAACCCAAAAAAGATGACGCGTTAAAATTGGCCAGTCAACTTGGATTTTCTACTGAGGATAATTATGAAGCTATCAAGTTTCTTGCGACTGTGTCTCCTCCCACCGTGATTGAGTTAGCATTCAGTCTAGGAATGAATCCCGGTCCTTGTGTAGAGAAAGATTTTGAAGGTGTTGAAGCTTTTTTAACTGAAAGCGTGGTCACAGCGAAGCATCACGTTAAAGAAGTTTCAGTGATGATCGGAATAGCAGATGACGAAGGTTACTTACTAAACAGGGCAAGTATCAATCACCCCAACATAACAAATACCATTTTGAGCTTGTTGTTTAACACTCTAAGTGAGAACTTCATTGGTGCCAGTGAAGTTCAAAGCTTTTATTTTGGAGATCAAGATTTCGGTGAAGACACTTTACGTGGAGCAGTTAATTTGGTTTCTGATTTTATGTTCATTTACCCACCTTATCAGAGTATTAAAAAGTTTCTAGAGGCTGAAGTGAAAAGTCTTTACTTTTATATGTTTGCTCACAATGGCAGCAGGAATTTTGTGAAATATAGAGAGAATATAGTTGATGGAGGAGCAGTGCACGGTGATGAGCTGGGCTACTTGTTCGACTTCGATTTCATGAAAGAAGAGCCGTCGTACGAGGACCAACGTGTCATCGACAAGATGACGACAATGTGGACAAATTTCGTAAAATACGGGTATGTACCAGGCTTTATACGTATTTCAACCCAATTTAAAAACAAGACCGGTAAAGTACGAGTTAACTCGTCCACCGCGGGTGACGTCAATAACGTCTAATTCATACATTCAGTATTGTAATCTTGTCGATATCATGAGTAGTATAGTAGTGAGTTCTAGTGAGGGAAATATAAAGTTTCTCTCACTCACACTCGATGTATGAAGAGGGGTAAAACTTTTTCTACCCCTCCCTTTATTTCCCTTTATTGGAAGTTGCATCCACGTGGCTGACCACTATAATTTGTAACAGTTAATGAAGGAATTATCTAGTAGTATTTAACCCACTTCAAAAAAAGGAGGAGGTTCTCAATTCCGTTGTATTCTTGTTATTAGTAAGTTTTGTAAGTAATTTAAAAAAACTGTACGTCTTATATAATAATAATATAATAATAAAAACCTGTGATAGAATAGGCAAATCGAGGCCTTTCAGATAACACCCTATTAACCGTGTAACTCAGGAGAGTTACACGGTTAATAGGGATAATTCCTTCATTAAAACTCCTAAAGAATTTATTCATTTATTTATTTCTACATTTATTATTTTTTCTACAAAACCATTCTAAATAGAGACTTCACTACAATTTTCCTGTAAAATAAAATATACAATCGTTCTATAAAATATACAAACATCAGGTTTCTCACTTTGCAAACTTTGGGGATAAGGGGGGAAACGGTAATTTTTTGGATGTTTTTCATCATAAAACCTAAAAAGTGCATGATAAAAAAAAATTGTTTGAAGCTGTTGAAATCAAGCCTTTTCATATAATACCCCACTCAACCTAGCCAACCCCCGTTTTATTTTTCATAACCCCCCATTTAAGATGATTTCGAAAAAACTGTTAAGTCAAAGTCAAAGTTTATTTATTGCTTGAAATACATGTAAGAGGTTGTTATTTATTATAATATGGAAACAATGTATTCTGCTTTATAAAATGACACGCAATATTTTTAATTTTACAATGTAAGCTTAATAATATAAAAACTAATATATAAATAACCAATTTCAATTATGGAAAAAAAACAGATAGAATATAATTAATTATAATATTAAATTGGTAGCTGTCGTCAAATCAATTAATAACTTTGCTTACTTGTGTTTAAATAGATTTTCTACAGTTTTCTTCAGGTCGCTATCGGTTAAAAATTCACTTATTGTATACAAACATTTAACAGCCAACAAAGTTCTCAAACTATTCTGAAACACTGAATAAGGCAAGTCTCTCAACTGTAGACTTAGTAATTAAAAGGCAATAATTACTAATTACTAAGCGACATGTAGGCAACTTTACACTAGAGCACTTTAAAGTTTCATTTTTCGAAAAAAAAATCGCCAAAAATCGCCTATTAGCCATAGCTATTTGATTTTACCGAATTTTAAAAACAGTTTAAAAGCTTTATATTCTGGCATTTAAAAATTATGAATTTTCTCAGTACTTTATGAAATAGTGTCGGTTAGTAAAATTTTAATCAAAATCACAAACAGGTAAAAAGTACTTACCGACTACAATTTTTTATTATAAAACTTTTAAAATTAACTAAACCCTAGTATTTTATGATCGTGTTTTAGGCAAAATGATGCATCCAGAAGTAACAGATTTTTGACACATAGGTAAAATGATCGAAATAAAAAGCAAATAGACTTTTCTGCCAAGCAATTTCGACCATAGTACAAATTAAATAAGGTAAGTGTAAGACATTTTTGTAAGAAGAAAGAATATAGGATTTAGTACCCAAAATTAAAGATTTTCGATGGATATCGTCATCATCAACATCAAAACAGCTCTTGTGGTATCTAAAATCACTAACTACCGAGTAAAGGCCTCCATCAGACGAGGGATGAATTAGAGCACGCTGCTATAGTGCAGCTTGGTAAGTTTTAGGTCTGTAACTACCCCTTTGTTAAAGATGTCTATATAAGCCTCTAACATACGAATATTGTAGTCAAATCTTTCGCAAAGTCGATAGCTGATATTATAAATAACATGAGCATGTAAGGCGTTTTATTTCTATACAATTAGTATTTATTAGAAATTTCAAAATCAGTACCTACAGGTGAAACACAATTTAAACGATGAAGAATGTAGCTTTTACAAAACTACTGTAACAAAAAATTGGAATGGGTTTCTGGTACTACTAATTACTTAATTAAACTAAATTTAAATCAACCAGATCAAGTATTTAAGTTTCAGATCAGCCTTTTTCAGCAGTCTTACACTATTATCACTTAGGTATTCAAGTAGTACTACTTACAATGCTATAGGTAACAATTATTCAGAAATTCTTTTCAAGGAACATTAAATAAATCACAAACAAATACTAACAAATTTGAGATACAATACGGATCCTAGAAAACAACTTAATTATAGACGTGGCTTAGGAGCGAGATAGGTCCGTAGTTTTGAGGAAGAGTCATATCATTCTTCTTAAAAAACAGAACCACCAAGCTCGTTCCACGCCTTTGAAGTTCTTCCAAAGTGAAGGACGGAGTTGAAGAGGTTCTGTAGTTCCTGCATAACAGGAACTCTTTCTGCCTTCAAAAGTTCTGCAGTGACTCCTGGTGAAGAAGCAGGTGCTTTTCTATTTTTAAGCAGTCTCAGGGCCAACACGATCTCTTCTTCGCTGATTTCCGGCAGGTCGTCGGTGTAGTGGCGGGTGAGGGTGGCTCTAGAATCCTGGTTGTTACGTTGGGGGCAAGAAGCATGTGCCGTGTATAGTCGGCCATAGAAGTCTTCGATCTCTGATAATATCTCCAGCTTTGACAATACGGTTTGGCCATCGTGTGTTGTTAAATTCATCAGGTGACTCCTGCCAAGCTGCTGTGTGAATACTTTGGACCCTCGGTTTCGCTCTATTGCTTTTTCAATGAGACGTGAGTTGGAGCTCCGAAGGTCGCGCCGTCTCATCTTCGCAATTCATTTGTTCAGGTCTGACCTTTTTGTTATAAGCCGAAGAGTTTGGACTTCTTGCCTTTAGGCTGCATTTGGCAGACTTTGATGCCCTCATCCCTTAACACTCCAACCGCTTCCGCAGCAACGAATCTATCATTAAGAACCTTTAAATCTTCTCGGTGCCCGCAAAGATCTGGAGTAGATTGGGTCGGAGCGTGGACTTCATCAGACGGTTGTTTTTAAGCATATGATTGATATTCAGAGAGCCTCGGACAAGTCTGTGATCAGATCCGGTATTGAACTTGTTGATCACGGAGATGTCTCTGAATATGTGCCTTTTATCTGTCATGATGAAGTTGATCTCATTTTTGGTCACAGCTTCTGTGCTTCGCCACGTCCACTTTCTGGGCTTCTTCTTAAAGAACAAATTCATCAAAAAGAGCCCCTCCTTCTTTTGGAAGTTGACCAGCATTTGCCACCTGTGATTTTGTGCAAGACTTTGGATATGTCCTGGTACATATCCTCCACTTCATCATCCAAGTGTGCCGAGGTCGGCTCGTAAACCTGAAAGATCTTCATACTATACCTCTTGGATAGTCGAAAGATCAGGTACGCTACCCTGGTCGGCACATTGGACATTTCTAGAACGTTGTTAGAGAGGGCCTTATTGACAAGAAACCCTACGCCACCCGGGGATGTTTGATCACCCTTGCGGAAGTACAGAAGGTTGCCCGAGTCTAGAGTTCTAGTGTCCTCACCCTCTCTACGCCTTCACACAACGACAGAACATGCCACCTAATGTTCTCCAGCTCCACTTCCAACTGCGCTAGATGATCATCAAGCTTCAGAGTTCGTCCGTTGAAAGTTGCGGTAGCCCGGGAATTCTTAGCAACTCCTGCCCGGCGTTACTATGGTCGCTACCATGGCGACCGGGCAAAACCACCTTCATGATACATATATGTGTACATCAAGAAAGTGGTTTTGCCTATAATCCCCACGCTGGGCAAGCGGGTTGGGGATCGCCAGGGCACAGTTTCTTGCACCGCCGATGCTGCTGCCCGTTATTGGTCAGGGGATTTAGCTGAGCCTATGTAGGCTGCGCTATGCCGCCATCAGCCGGCCGCCAGAGCCTCGTTCCTTGGCAGGGTGCACCACGTGCAGGTGAAGTTGGTTTGGGTACCAAAGATGGATGGATTTGGAACCCCGTACACTCACATAAAATCGTAATATTGCACTTACCCAGTACACATCACGCTATGCAATGGAGCACTTTGTGAGATGCGCGCGAGCACTCAGGTTACCTATGCGACAATCCGGCTAAGTCTTTAATTTGTTTCCAACCGTCGCTCAAAATCTGCTTTACAGTACGGATAAGCGACAAAACAAAATACAATCATAAGGGATTAGCTCACTTTTATACAAATTTTATATCAGAGATAGTTAACTAAGTATAAAAACTACAAAAAAAATGCAGGTAAAAAATTACCAAACGACAAAAATTATCCATTTTAGGTAGGTAATTATTACTACTTTACGTTTTTAAGTTCATTGCATTTAGGTTAAAAGTACTAAATGAAAATGAATTCTTAATTAAGGTGTGTTGAAAAGTCTTAAATTATGAGAAGGAATAAAATTGCACCAGGTAACATTTCTTAAGCGATGTTCATACCCTAGGCACCGCATGGCACAAAATACTTTATGTTTAAACGCATTATTTCGAGTCTTGGCAAAAAGTACTAAGTGTAAAGAGTAAAAATCGAATACATACTAAGAGACAGTTATTCATAAATCGAACCAAGCGACAACAAACTTCGTCTAAGCGACATGAGAGTAGGACCAATCGACGCGTTTTTTTCTGATTTCAATATATATATAACTCAATATTGCCCAAAATGTTGGTTGGTAATTATTGCCTTTCAAGCGTCGATATATAAAAAAAACAGTTTTATCTCTTCGCAAACTTCTAAAAAGTTTAGGGGGGGGGGGAATGGTAATTTTTTTGACGTTTTTATCATTAATTAAAAACTGTGCATGATATAAATAAATAAAAAACTGTTTCGAGCAGTACAAATTAAGCCCTTTGATATGATATCCCATTCGATCTGTTGGTCTCAGTTTGAATTTTTTTCATTTTTTATTTTGGACCATTTTGGGTAGAAAACATTTTTTGTTAATGGCTATCTTATTCAGTTAGTGCATTTTAAATCTGTACCAAATTTCAAGTTGATAGCATACGTAGTTCCTGAAATAATCAGGTGTGACAGACGGACGGACGGACAAAGCGGCACCATAAAGTTTCGTTTCACCGTCTCGGTAACGGCCCCCTAAAAAGAAGAGGTTCTCAATTGGTAGGTTTTTTACATGTATAGTTGTACGTATCAATAACTCTACACTGAAAGTGGAAACTTACTTGGAAAAAGCCAATGGTTGAAGCCGATAAGTGATAACCCACCCGTAGATAATCAACCTGGCCATACCACAAACCAGGGCGGTAAAAATAATTGTCGGTAAAGTTCAACATTTTTGTTTGTCGCTTAGGTGGTACCTTTTGAGTCCACAGACCTGTTATTGATTCAATGTTTTTATTTTTACTTTTCCAGGAATCCAACACCGGAAACTACTGAGCTGCTAGACGTGGAGTGGGAACCAGTCACAAAAACTTCTCCATGGCATTGCATGCTGATAACCCATTACTCTGAAATTCTAAGTAAAAAACCCTTCCACGACAGACTAGCGTTCATAGACCTCTTTTATCAAATCAATAGGGATAATTTGGTGGAGCAGCAAAATGCTTTTGTGCCCTTTTGATAGTGTGTAGTAATGATAAATATAGGATTGGTTATAATTTCGAAAATAATAATCGTTCTAGAAAATATAAAATCGTAAGATATATCTAACTTATTTGCATTGTTGAAATTTTTGTGCATTTTCCTTGAGATTTGCATGGAGTCATTAAAAGTACATGACCAATTAATTATAACATCATTTCTATCTTAAAAAATTATTCAATCGAGATAATCGAGGTAATACTATTTTTTTTATATTATAAAAGCGAAAGTGAGTTCATTAATAATAATATTTTTTAATAATGAATAATTTGTTTGTCTATATATGCTTTCCCTCCCGATCACCATTAAACGCAAAGGTAGGTACAGTTGGTAGATAGATAGTTAGATCTTTTCATGACAATGTAGTTACATGAGATACAGAAAGGACATAAATTAATATAGTCCCAAGCAAAGCAGATCTTGTGTTATGGGAACCACATGACTGATATAGTACTTAAATACATCCTAGGTACATCCAAAAAATCCTAATACTAATATAATAAATGTGAAAGTGTGTGTGAATGTTTGTTACCACATATCCATTAAGATGTTTTTATTTATTTGGTATACTTAGTTTAGGTTATAAGTCTAATATAATTTTGAAAAAATATCCTCTGAAGGGTAAACGGGGCTGGCAAAGTTAGTATGGGGAACAAAAAAGTATTTGAAAAAAGACTTGAAATTTGACTAAAACAAATAAATAAACACCTGTTTCAGCATTTTTCGCAATTGAATGCATAAGGGCGTAAACGGGGGTGACAAAGTTTGTATGGGGAACAAAAAAATCTTCACCTAGACCTAGACTTGAAATGCACAGAGCCAATGTAAAACATTCAACACCACGCACGAAGACTTTGTAGGCAGAGAAGGCAAGAAGTGAAGTGACTTTAGTCGTATTTTAGTAGGCATGGAAGATATAGTGAGGCATCTTTACCACGGAGATGAGTCGATCCTGGTGGAGGACAACGCACAGCTAACAGTTGATATTAGTTCAGACATGTTTATTCATCTACTTGTCATCGGGAGCTTGAAAAGATTTGTGGAGAATAACGCTGAGGCATATCTGTATATAATTTCTTATAATGGTGAAAGAAATTTCGTGCAGCACAAAAGGAATGTCAGTGCTGGTGAGGCCTAGTACGGTGATGACCGTGACTTCATCAGAAGTCAGCATCTATTTGTTGTCTCGTACATGGGCGAGCCGACTCCTGAAGATCAGCGCATCATAAATTGGATGACCTTAATGTGGGCGAACTTTGTGAAGACAGGGTTTATTATTGTGGGTGAACTTAGTCGGTAATTGACAACAATTCACAACTCAGGTACTGTTAACTATACATAGTAGAATAGTAGCTACAGACTGGATCATCATCATCGTAAATGTACGTGTTTGATTGAAGAAACAAATAAATTATGTTTTATCTATATATCGTCTAACTAGAGGTTGGGTGGTGCGCGAGCTGCACGCAGCTCGCGGTTTATGTTTTAATTCGTAAAGCTATCACAGAGGGTTTCGAAAAGGAAGAAGCAATCAATAGGATATCGAAGTAGGAGAAGCAATCGATGAGGATTTTGAAGTTGAAAAACAATCAAAGAGGATATCGAAGTTGAAGAAGCAATCCAAAAGTTATCTGATGTGGAAGAAACAATCAAAGAGGATATCCAAGAGGATGATGCTTTAACAGAGGATATTGATGTAAGAGAAGCAATCAAGGTCGAAATCGAAATCGAAATCGAAATCGAAATCGAAATCGAAATCGAAATCGAAATCGAAATCGAAATCGAAATCGAAATCGAAATCGAAATCGAAATCGAAATCGAAAAGAAAACGCTACAACTACCCTACACCTACCCTACACCTACCCTACAACTACCCTACAACTACCCAAACCCTACCCCTACCCCTACACCTACACTTCACTAAATATCTATACGATTCCATCTGGAAGAACAACCGTGTGATTGAAGAAAAGAAAAAAAAAAGTTTTGTATGAAGGGGTGAAAATTTTGTATGGGATTTTTTTTTTTTTATGGAACCCTATTTTTTTTTCGGATCCTTATATTAAAATAAATCCTGAGCAACATTAGTTTGAGCGCAAACCCTCTACGACCTATAGTTTCCGAGATACATGGGGGGCGGGGGTGAAAGAGGGTGAAAAGGGGAAATGTCAGATTTTTCCTGAAGTCACCCCCACTCCCTCTATACGAATCCACCAAAAATTTCAACCCTACAAGGTGGCATCTGGGAGAACAATCATGTCAATGAGTCAGTGAGTGAGTGAGTGAGTGGTAATCGAGCTATATCTATATATCATCTAATATTGTCGATATGTTTATCTAGACCTTTAATTATTAATTTAAGAAATTATCTTAAAATTTTTATTTAAATAAATAATAATTTGAAATTAATCGTAACTTTTAAAATTAGAGTAACAACGAAATAAGTACCTAAAAGTTGTATTATTGAAGCACGTGGTGCGTGCGCGCGTGGCGGTCGGCTTCGGCGGTCGATTATGTTTCAGTCGTCAATTTACCGGACCGGTGTCGATATTAATCGTGCCTTCACCTTTGCGATTGTGCGCTATCATATTGCTATCATGGTATTTTCTAATATATTTACATTGAGCTACTATACACTTAATATTTATGTAAGATTACGCGTTCTATTTCCAAATTCTCGGACAGATAATGTTAACTGTCAATTTCATGCAAGACAAATCGACGGCCTCTGTGGCATAATGGGTCTTCACTCATCCCCTATTCCCCAACGCCTATTCGGACGAAGGTCCGCCTGAGAATAGGGGTCTTTCAAAAACCGGTATTTTCGGTATCGATGTTTTGTCAAAACCGGAATACCGGGATATTCGATATTTTCGAGAGTTACGCAAACTTAAAACGTTCGTTTATGAAATCGAAAGATGTATACAAGAAACTAATTTATAAGGAGATAATAACATATAATCATATTCATTTTGAAAACTAAAACTGTACATTTCTGACTAAACTAAAAAGTATTTTGTTATTAAAGTTATAGAAGTAGAAATCATAGGGGGCAAATGCTCGTCAACTTCCTAGAGAAGGAGGGGCTCTTGTTAAACTCATTCTTTAAGAAGAAGCCCCAGAAAGTGGACGCGTTGCAGATATTTGTCTCAATCTGACATTTCCCCTTCTCATCCCCCTTCCACCTCCATACACCGAGATACATGGGGGATGTATCTCGGAAACGTGGAGTATTATTAACTCCACTTAAATGTATTATTAACATTATTACAAAAATATCTGATTATTAGTGATAAATTATAATGAGCGCATCAATGACGCGCCGCGGCCGAGTCGGTTCGGCTGCGGACTCCAGCAGCAGCTGCAGCGCTGCTTATTGCTCCCCCCCCCCACCACCCCTTAAAGTAAGTGACTTACATACCCAACAGATTGATGATAGTACAAAATTGTGTTTAATCTGACGACGGGAACCGAAAACTAGTACCTAATTTTGGGACGTCTTTTGCTAGTTTCAATAATATTACTGGTTTACTTTGCTAGTTTGGAAAACTTAGTTAATATACAGCTGCGATGTGGTAGTTAGCTTTGGCTCGGATTATATGACAAGAAACCATAGAGATATTATATGTATACTACTACTAACTACTATGGAATCACAGTCTTGATGTGGAAACTGTCAAAACTCGTCCTAGCTACTTACTGATTTTGTTGCACTATTGCATCTGAGCGTCGTATTGTACTCCCGCCGTGAGAGGTTCGTCATTTCCATTTAATTTCCTTCGCCAGAGTGCAAAGGAGTATTACTGCAGGCGCCGGAATATGATGACTTCTATTGCAGCTCTTCTTTTCATTATTTTTATTTTTAATTTACACGACTCTTTCCTACATAAATCAAAGAAAATCAAAATATATTAGTTCCCACTTTTGAAAATAGTAAATGGTCCTCTAATTATGCCTTTGCCTAGTTTTTGGCATGGAGAATAGAGCTACGTTATGCAAAAAATCTACTCTCTTAACTGAAACAAGCGGGCGGCCCGCGGGGGCGGATCTGTCCAGGACACGTAGATAGAGGTAGGGCAGGCATTTAAGTAGGGTAGTTAGAACTAGCCGCGTCCTTGTTCAGGTCGCTACCAGTATTGAAGTTGCTGTCGGTTCACGTGGCAAGCGCAACCCGAGGCATTCCATGCAAAGTTGGTAGGTAGTATTGGTAGAATGTACACACAGCCGCATCCAGATAAAGGTTAGGTTTAACCGACAACCTTGAGATTTTCTGTCTGAAAATAAGGATTTTTAAATATAACCCTAAATCGTTGCGTTGGTACGGTGGTGTCAAAGCTAGGGATTAATGGGTAAGCAATGAGATGAATTACTAGAAAATTCGTGGCATACCTTTGAAAAGCGTCATACTATTCGGATCGGAATAAAAGTTTTGCATCTCAAAATCTCCCATCAATCCATTGATAGTCAGCGTTTTACCGCTTGCTCTTCTACATACTGCACATTGTCTGGACGAAGTACGCGCTAGGTCTCTACCAGCTATGGGCCAAACGTATTCCCTCACAGAAGATATAAGTAGTTGAGGACCAGCGTGAAATAGGTGTGACACTTACTATACTGATACCCCCAACCCCCACACCTTAACCAGAAGGTAATTAATATTGAAAGGCATTGAACGAGTGTTTAGTAAGTAAGTAAGCATTATTGCAGTTTAAGTAGGTACTTAGATAATCTGGCGACGTTCTGGTAGGACTGCAGACGCAGCAGCGTCTGCGGCGCTTGCAACGTCAGATGTAATTATTCTATTGACCCGAAACATGCGACGCTTACGTGTTACTTTATCCTACCTCTCGCATAACTTTTTACAGAGTAGTCCGATTGTAATCGGTTTTTTTTATTGCATGTTGTATCTTCCGATGGTGAATTTTCGTTAAATATATCTCTATGGCTGCTTTTAGGTCTTCAATGGTGTCACGAAAATTCACCATCTGAAGATACAAAATTCAATAGTTAGATCGTTACCTAAACGGGTTGAATATTGTATTAAAAATGTGGTAGTAATTTCGAACACCTACTAAAATAAATTAAAGGATATTGTTTTACAAAGCTTGTTTCCCAAACTGACCGTTCTAAATGTTACACCCTGTATAACTTCACATTTAATATCAGTTACCAGGTCAGGCAGTCTTGTGACATAGGCCTCCTCAAGTTCCCTCCACCTTTGCCTGTCCATTGCTGTCCTTCTCCAACCTTTGGGCAGATCGTCTTCCCCATCTTTGTTTCTGCCTTCCTTACGTCTTTTTCCGTCCCGCGGATACCATTCTGTCACTTTTTGGTTCACATTCCTGTTGTTCATCTCATCATGTGAAGAGTCCATTTCCATTTCAAGGTTCGTGTTTTTACTTTAACATCTATCTCCCTTATTCATAAACAAATTATATTGTATAACGATCGATAAAGTAAGCTTGTCTCAGTCATTTAAATGTAAATAAAATGAGTTGACATGGTATTAACGCCATTTTAGCTACCTGAAGTCTATAAAACTGTCAAGAATAGGACGGTTAGTGTTACAAATCTCTACCAAAACCAACTGTTTCATTGGCTTGATGATGGGATGACGTGACCTAAGTGCACTGTCACCGCCTCTACTCACCATTTGCAGTCTCTTCATAATCACATGGAATATAAACGCTGCCACTGCAAGCTGTTATTGTTCATTTTTATTTTTGAATTTTTGATTGTATGTTTTTTACTTAAACTGCAATAAAGTTTGGACTTGGGTGGGTACACCTTACATAACTGTGCTATAATAGTGCACAGTTATAAGACAGGACTAGGCACTAGGCAGATAACCAGCAATATGTCGGCCTAGATCAGACATAAGCAGAGGCGTTGTAGCGTGACGTGAGGCGATGTCAAGCGGCGCGGGACGCAGCAGCTCATACAAATTATTGTAATAAATAAATGATTGGGCTTCACTTATCTGATGGAAGCTTCGTATCGGACACGACAAGTTGCACGATATCAAATCAAATAAGTAGCTACCTATTAATTAAAAAAATAGACCTTCGCATTGACTCTGTGATGCAGAGCGCGTTGGGTGAAAACCAGCTTCAAACGCAGAAGGCTACGGGTTCGATTTTTGCCGCGAGACAAATGTTTATATCATCCGCAATTATTTGTGTCGCTTTTTAAATTTTGCTTTGTATCTACAAAATGTTCCATAACAGTTCATGTGGTTGGTTCCCTATCCATGATACAAGCTCTGCTTACTTTAGAGCGTTATGATGCTGTATGATAAGGCCCGGCATTATAGAGGTGTCTGTTGGGGTTATTGTGTGTTATATGGAGTAGGCTTGTCCAGGGCCAGCCCTTACACTCCCTCTTAGCCTAGCCAGCCCTACTTACCCACACACTAAAAGATATGGTCGTTAGTCAAGAACACGTGTGGAGCTAATTGCTGCGTATTTCCTCACGATGTTTTTATCCAACATAACTACAATTAGTTTAAAAGAACAGTCGCTTCCCGCTGTCTGTTTGTCCCTATGTATGCTTAGATCTTTAAAACTACGCAATGGATTTTGATGCGGCTTTTAAATAAATAGAGTAATTTAAGAGGAAGTAGGTACGTATAGCACATCTATACTTATAAAATCCTTTGTCCTGAATGACTGACAGATCAACGCACAAACGAAACCGCTGGTTGTAGAGACCTGGAACTTGGAGGGTGTGTCCTTTGTATGACGTAGACATCTCATAAGAAAGGATTTTCCGAAATTCTACCCCTATGGGGGTGAAAAACGGGGGCAAAGTTTGTATGGGACACATTGATTCCTTGGTCCAATCTACTTCAAATTTTGCATAAATATTCTTTAACAGAATTGATGGAAGAAACTCATCGCCTAACGGGGTTAAAAAAGGGTAAAAAGTTATTTTGGGGGTAATTTGCCTTCAAAACTATATACTATAAACTATAAGTTGATATCTATACTATACTCCTTAGTGCTTTTGATTTAAATAAAATTATATTTGAGACGTTTGTAAACTCAATCCGATCTCTTGTCAAGTCTCTACCACAAGCGCGGAAAAAAGCATCTGCAGCAAAACTTGGCGACCGTTGTCGATTGCGCAGACATTGAATACTTTTAAAGCGACATGAGGTCTAATTTAGTGCAAATTTGGCATTTTTAAGTATATATATATTATCAAATACGCTTGGACGATTTTTAACAGTTTTCACTTGAAGACTGTGTCTCTATAGAGTACTTTCTTAACTCGATGTGTCAATTACAAAATAATTTAAATCAAAAGCACTAAGGAGTCCCATTTGTTAGAGTATCGTTGATATCGTAGTTCAGTGGTATTTGTTGTAAGTTCGTATCGTATGTATGTTTCGAGCGTAACTGTCAAACCGTTGATCCAATCTGCATACAATTTGGTTGTATTTGTTTTTGTTTTAAAACATTAACCATAAGTAAATATATTGAGTGAGGTGTCATATGAATGCGTTTTGTTTGTTCATCCCAAAGTAGTTTTAATTTTAATTCTAGAATATATAGATCAATAGATTGGTAGTAGTCAGAAGCAAGTACAAATATTGTTTGGCACACATGCCTGCTCACTAAGTGCACAGTGCTCACAGTCAGAACACATAAAAAACAATTCGCTCCCTAGAACAAGTGTGTTTTCAGCACTCATAAACTAGACACTAGCATATTGACTGCGGGCCTCGCAGTAGAAGGACGAGTAGCTCGTGCCTAGAGCAAGTGAGTTTTCAGCACTTAAGGTATTAGGTTCTGAATTTTAGCACAATAACTTTATGCTATATGGGAAGGCCAGATAGGAGATGAAAGTTTGCATGGAGGGGAACCAATCATTTCTCAATTTACGAGAAGGTTTTTATTAAATTATAATACCTATACTTTTCAACTGGTTGTTGAATTGGCGAAGGGTCGCCAAAGAAAAAGGGAGCAAGAACACGCTCGGAAAAGTTAGCGGAAGTGGGAGTGGGAACGAGAATGGGAACGCACCCGGGTACTGACCCGGACCTAACCTGGTAATGCAGTCAATGTAGGTTGGTACTTTTTATTCCATACACAGTTAGGGTTACTCGTAAATAAAAAAGCGTATTTACGCAAACGAAGTTACGGGAGGGTCAGTATATATTAATATGTATAACTTGCACCCGTGAAAAGCCGGGGCGGGTCGCTAGTTTATAATAGCTGCCGCTCGCGTGGTACCTATGTGTTTATCCAAGTCTTGAACTATGTATTATCCGAGTTTCATCCAATTGAATTTTTTTTATTTTATTTTATTTAATGTCTACAAGCCTAGGCTGTCTGACAGCCCACAGCACTCGGGGTTACCATCCCCGAGCGTGTAGCAGCACAGCACGTGTTTAAGTAGCATTTTGTCGATAACATTATTTTAAAAAGAGTTCAGTAGCCTAGTTAAAATGAAATTGAAAATGAAAAGAATATTTATTTGCAGTAAAAACGAAAAATAACAGCCTTAAAATTTAGGTACATACTATTAATAATGAGCACAGACAACACATATAACATAATACAAACAGAGTTAGTGGCTACTATGTGCTTAACATTACTTATCATATCAGGAGCGAGTTTGAGGAGCGCGGTGGTATCCTACTGCTGATAACACTTAGGTACTCCTAATAAAATATTGTTTAAGGTTTCTTCTTTTGTGTTCTGTTTTGTATATCATAGCGCCTTGGTATTATACTGTAATGCTGTGGTATCATTGTATGAATAAATATCTAAATATCTAAATTGCGACGGCCTTTACACGAATTATTCCGGAAATCCCCACCAAGCCGCCCCACTGGTGGGGATTATTGGATTTTTTTTCCAATAATCCCCACCAGCTACGCCGTAGTCAGCTACGACGTAGTGGTGGGGATTTCCGGAAAAAAAATGAGGTGGGGATTTCCTAGGTAGGTACTAGCCCACCACTACGTCGTAGCTGACTACGGCGTAGCTGGTGGGGATTACGGGAAAAAAAATTCCAATAATCCCCACCAGTGGGGCGGCTTGGTGGGGATTTCCGGAATAATTCCTTTACGAATTAGTGTTTTATAAAGGGACACCTACGAACAGAGAAACCACCATTTATTCGAGACTGTTTTTTTATTGTAGTACCCACAATTGCTTATGATAAGGAAGGTAAGAATAATTAAATTCAACTGGTACCTACATAAACATATACATAACTAGCGGTCCGCCCCGGCTTCGCACGGGTAGTTAATAAAAAAAAACAAAAATTATAACTTATTACACACACAAATACACCCTTTATTTCTTGATATTAAATATAGTATTGACTTCCCTTCCATACCCCGTAACGCTTATTTCATCGCTTTGCTGCCTAGCTAGCCGAGCGGGGTAAGTGGTAACATGGTCACGCAACTTTTTTCAAATTTTCAAATTTCAGAGAACATTTATTCCCCAACGATTATCGGTTCTACGAGCTATAACGCCTGCCCTGCTGATTCTGAGAGCTATGTCTGTTACCCTGGCTCTCTTACGGATCTCCTTATTTCGAATTCTATCACGCAGAGAGACTCCGAGCATAGCTCTCTCCATAGCTCGTTGTGCGACTTTGAGTTTGTGTATGAGGCCATTAGTTAGCGACCAAGTTTCAGTACCATAAGTCATCACTGGCAACACGCACTGATTGAAGACTTTTGTCTTGAGGCTTTGTGGTATCTGTGACGAGAATATATGCCGCAATTTCCCGAACGCTGCCCATCCGAGTTGGATTCGTCGGTTGACCTCTTGTTTTGCTCAAGTTGGGCCTACCTAGTTCAAAATCAAAATCAAAACAAGTTTATTCAATAAGCACATTCAGTACACTTTGAAACGTCATTTTTTTAAATTTGAATTTAAAAAATTGACCATTTCGTAATGTGATCAAACAGAGAAAAATTGGCAAGAAACTCTGCTTGGCTTATATTTTGTTAAAGTCTTGTTTTTTACAAAGTTTATTATCAACTATTACATTGTTTTGCCAGGTTTTGTTATTTAGGTGGAGCCAGTTTCATCCCAAGCTTATTTATCATCTAAATAATCAGAAATTTTATAATAAGCTTTATTACAGAGGTTATATTTAACGACATTTTTGAATGTATTTACAAATAATGATGACTTTGTTAAAAAACTGTACCTTTTGCCCTTTAAATGATTGACTAACTTTATGGAGCCTTACAGTAGGAACAGCTAGTTTATCTTTATTTCTAGTGTTAACATTATGATTGTCGCTATTTTTATCAAGCAATTTGATATTATTTCGGACATACATTAAGTTTTTTTTATATATATTGGCACGGCACAGTCATAATATTTATATATTTAAACTTAGTTCTAATTGATTCTCTGGGGCCCATATTATAAATTGCACGAACAGCCCTCTTCTGCAGCACAAATATAGTGTTGAATTATCTGCAGCATTCCCCAACAGTAAAATGACGTACGACATAATGCTGTGGAACTAGCTGAAATAAACCAGTCTAGCCGTTTTTACGTCAGTAAGTTGACGGATTCTTTTGACTGCGTATGCTGCAGAACTGAGTCTTTTCGACAATCCATCTATGTGAGCGCCCCATTGAAGCGTATATCTAAGGTTATGCCTAAAAATACAGTAGTATCCACAAGATTTAAATCTTCATCTTTTATTTTAATGTTAGGTTTAACATGTTTAACATTTGGTAAAATAAATCTTATACATTTTGTTTTATTTCCGTTCAGTAATAAGTTGTTTACATCGAACCAGTTAACAATTTTCACTATTGCATTGTGTACGTCGTCAAAATTGGTCTGGCTTCGCTTTAGTTTAAATAAAAGAGACGTGTCATCTGCATACAATACAATTTCGTGGTTGTCCTTCACAAGTTGAGGTAGGTCGTTGATGTAAACTAAAAACAGGAATGGGCCAAGTATTGACCCTTGAGGTACACCCATCTTTACCACAGATCCCACAGAGCATTTTCTATTTACGTCGACTTTCTGTATTCTGTCAGATAGGTACGAAGTAAGAAGGGCTAAAGCCATACCCCTGACACCGTAATGATCTAGTTTCCTGATTAATGTTTAATGGTATACGCAGTCAAATGCCTTAGACAAATCACAAAAGATGCCTTAAGCATCATGTGAGTCCTCCCAGGCATCGTAAATAATGTGATAATAATTCAACACCGGCATCAGTTGTTGATCTGCCCCGCGTAAATCCGAATTGTTTGCCATTAAGTAAGTTGTTAAAGTTAAAATGGCGTTGAAGCTGACTAAGAATTAGTTTTTCAAAAATTTTACTAAATGTTGGCAGTACTGATATCGATCTAAAGTTAGTAAGGTCAGAACTACTACCAGATTTGAATAGAGGCGTTATTGAATTTTTGAATTGTCTGACCAAGATAGACATAGTGGTCAACAGCTTCGATGATATCGTTCCCAACATAGACTGGTTTAGGTACGACATGAGCGTTTGACATGATCTGTGTCTTACTCATGTTCATTTTGAGACCCACCTGTTGGGAAACAATATTGAGGTCTTTGAGCATTGTTCCAAGGTCATCCAGCGATTCTGCTATGATAACTATGTCATCGGCAAATCGAAGGTGAGTGATGTATTCGCCGTTAATATTGATGCATTGTCCGTCCCAGTGCAAAAGCTTAATTCTTAACCTCAGTGTCCCTCCCGTGAGAAGTGACGTGCACGGATATTCACAACAGCCTGTTTTTTTTTTCATATCGGAAAACTGACCGTGAATATCAGTAAATAATGATTAATTTTATGAATCAGTTAATTCACGTTAGTTTCATGAGTAAATTAATGATTTGTTTAATTAAATTTATTTAAAGTTTAGAGAGGGTATACTATGTGAGATTCCGTTTAGGGTATTCATGTTTAATAATAAACTAGACTATCACACAGTATCATGTAGCCCCAAACCAAGCAGAGCTTATGTTACCACACACAACCATATGATTAATATTTATTTCATCAGCGGGAATCGAACCCGCAAAATTCTGCATCTAAGGTGGACCTTAGCCCACTGCGCCACAGAGGTTGTCAGAGGTCGTTTGGCTTTATATTTCCATTTATTTTTTGTTGTTTTTTTTCTCTGCGAGTACCTTGTTGCTACCAGGGGACCACTGAGTGATTCCACCATTGGACTGGGCCATGGGTCAAACAGTCTCTTTCCAGGCAGGTTAGGAGATATGAGTTTCTCCACGCACCGATTACGCATGGAAGAGCTAGTTGGCCAATAAAGATAAACCGTCCGGAATACCATACTGCGCGCCCAAACTTAAAACTAAGCTTAACTCATATAGAACTGGGTCGGACATAGTTGCCGCATGCCGGACCAGTTGTTGGCCAAGATCGACACTGAGTGGGTTCCGCAGGGCATACTGCCATACGCGGCCGCATGGTTCATGGCCCTCCCAGGCGTAGGTGTGACGAACTAGACGATTTTTTGGTATCCTGGCAAGCCGAGTCCCAAGTTCGGTGAGGGAGGCCTTAGCCATGCAGAGGGCTTACCACAGGTTTTGATAGTTTTCGAAAACTTTATAAGTTACGGTATCTTTCCATACATTTTAGTACAGCGCCTCTAGGGAAACGTGCATGAACTACGAAAATGTATGGAAAAATACCGAAACTTATAAAGTTTTCGAAAACTATCAAAACCTGTGGTAAGCCCTCAGTAGGATCAGACAGGTTCATATGATAAGAAGATCATTCAGTTTAAAAATATTGAGACAAAAATTAAGCTAAAGAAAGAGAAAATATCATAATAAAATAAAAATAATATTAAAATAAAAACAATTAAATCGTGCCAGTAAAATCAAAATACCGCTTAACTTCCGAATTATTCACGTTCACACTTATTATCAGAGGTAGATAAGTACGAGTATGTCAATGCCCCAGATATCACTTCGAACTAAGTTTAAAGAAATAAATATGATTGATATGGAAATAAAGAAATATTATGACAGTTCCGTGCCAATACATAATTTTGTATAAGTATGTCCGAAAACATATTAATTTGTTTAAGAAAAATAGCGACAATCATAACAAAGATAAACTGGCCGTTCCCACTGTAAGGTTACATAGGGTTAGTCCTACTTGTAATGGGCAACGTGTAATTTTTTTAATAATATTCCAAATAACGTGACTAATCTATCTGTAAATAAATTTAAATATGTTGTAAAGCGTAATCTCTGTAATAAAGTTTATTAAAAGAAGGTCGGTTATTAGCATTATTATTATTTTTGACTCAATTTGTATTATAATTTTTTATTTTTTCTCCTATGTAATTATTTTTATCAATTGACATTCTGTAATTATGTTAGATTTTTATTAATTTGACTCAAAATTTGCACGCCTAATCGAGGTAGAATATAAATGGACATACTAGATTATAAGAACTTTTGTACATATATTCATGCAAATAAATAAATGAAATGAAATAAATGAAATGAAATAAAATTTCGCCAGAAGACTCGACGAGTTCCAGCCGCCGGAGCAGGCCGGGTTTCGCAGAGGATATTGCACCATATACCACATTCATACAGTGAGGCAGATTATACAGAAATCCTTAGAGAATCAGCCCCAGTATTCATATTCTTTATTGCACAAATTATTATAGTAAAAAAAGTAAAAAAAGTAAAGTATGGTGTTAGAAAAGTTAAGTTAATACCTAAATAATCACCCAATTTGGGCGTGTCTTGCGTGGGCAGCTTTTAAGGGCAATTGAGAAGGCCTTGGACTCTGTCGAAACCTGGGCTGTCCTGGAATCCTTGCAGCGATGCCAAGTGGATTATTGTTATATCGAAGTGTTACTGTTACTATCCTGGCTTTTACAGACGGGAAAGGAACCCCACAAACGGTGTTTGAGCGCAGGTTGGTTAGTATTTGCATAAGTAGGTATATGTATGTATTTCTCTATATCCTCATAAGTCATAACTATGACTAAGCTGAATTCTTCCACTAAGTAGTAACAGATAGATCTAAATAGAATACCTGTTATTATAGAGTACCGGGGATACTCAATCCATGGGGAAAATCCTAGAGGTGCCTGTTGAGTTTTGAGGGAGTCCGCGGACCAGGACAGGGTGACAAGGAGAGGTGCGGTGTCCAGCAGTTGGCCGGTGCAGCCCCCGTCCGTCGCGGAGAGCTCACGGAATCGGACTTATACCGGATTCATCGGGGGTAATAAATTAAATGAGCAATGTGCTGGAAGAGGCCTCAAATCAAGGTAATATGTCGGGCGCGAAGAATAGGGTATGGAGGGAGGGGGAGTGCATGTCCCAACGACACGGAGCGGGTGCCCGTGCCGTGCCCCTGTCGCGGGACACTTGTCGGGCTTCCCGCTACAACCGATATGACGTGTGTGACACCGACATCCGTGTCGCGACTGTCATGAGTGCTGGGAGCCGTATGCCGTATGTAAGCTCGAAGGCGTTACATGTTTATACGGCAAACAAAACAACAAAATCAAAGTCTGACAAGCTGTCGCAATAATGGGTAATGCGGTGTTTACAACAGACTCCCTAGGTATATTAAAAACGCAACGAGTATCGTTTACTTTAAAAATTGGCGTTCTACAGCTATGAAGAATTTATTCATGTTGATTATGATAATTAAGGTTGAAAATAGTTGTGTCCCAAGTGACCAATTCAATATTATTACTAAGGATTTTCGTAATGTACCTACTTAATTGGAATGGAGGAGCTGCAACAAATGCTGGACGGCCTAGCATCAGCCTCCCGAAAGATGGGTCTCGGCATGAATTTGGACAAGACCAAAGTGAGCGAATTGATCCGAGTCCTTACGTCGTTAATGGTCACCTTCTTAAAGTTGTTTCGGAGTATCCATATCTAGGGCAGATATTGCAGTTAGGTCCTAGAAAAAACTTCGAGAAGGAGGCAAAGAGGATTCAGCTAGGTTGGGCAGCATTTGCAAAACTACGTCGAGTTTTCCCGTCACCCATACCGCAATGTTTTGAAAACGAAAGTTTTCAATCATGACATACGGAGCCGAAACGTGGACATTCACCGTACGACTAGTCCACCAGTTTAAGGTCGCTCAGAGAGCTATGGCACGAGCTTTGCTCGGAGTTTCTCTGAAGAATAAAATCCGACATTGAACTAAAGTTGTTGACATAGCTCAGATAATTAGCAAGCTGAAGTGGCAGTGGGCTGGCCATGTCTGCCGAAGAACCGATAACCGTTGGGGTAAACGAGTTCTTGAGTGGAGACCGCGGCTCGGCAAACGTAGTGTAGGACGCCCTCTATCCAGGTGGAGTGACGATCTGCGAAAGGCTGCTGGTAGAAGCTGGATGCGTCGAGCTACTGCATAGACATAGGACAGGGCGCATTGCGCCCTGTCCTGAGCATTAGGGGAGGCCTATGTCCAGGGCGAGGCAGTGGACTGCTTTAGGCTGATGATGATGATGATGATGATGATGTATGAATTTTAAATTTAAGCAGGTACCTAATTACCTATAATATCTTTAAGTGTAAAAAGTAGGTACTTAACAATATTAGGTAGTTATTTAATTTAGTAAATAAATTTATGTACGTGAAATTAATTTCAAATAAAAGTTATTATTTTTATACATAATTAATGTTGCAACAGCTCATTAATACATGAAACACACCACCACTACCACATTCATAATTTTGGGTGTGAATCATAAATGGGCACTGCGATCTCTCACACCGCACACGGCACTCGGCATGTACCTACCTATGCAGTAGCAGATGCATCATTTTCATTTAAATTACAAATAACAGAATACGTACCTAAATGCAATCCTAATTCCAATATGTAACCTATATATACTACACACTCTACTTGAACTTAAATAAACTATATCCGTAATTTTGGGTGTCAAAATGTGAAATAATACAAATATAAAATGACGATTGCGATCTCTCACACGGCACACGGCGCGTATTATAATGCAGTTGCAGATGCATTATTTTTTTATTAAAATTACAAATTTATGTTGTAGAACATACTTGTTTAAAGGTACATAATATGCAAACCAAAGTTATATATCTAACCTAAAATATGTACTAAGAATTATGTAGGTAATCTAATCAATAAAAATTGTTGACTTCCGGTATTTTTTCTACAACGCGCTACCTCTGAAAGTTATGTCCCGAGCTGTATACATTTCGAATATAATTGTAACTCGAGAGCGACCTTTCCGCGTCTCGCCCCCCACACCCCGCAACCCGCACGATTGCCCTGTTTAGACGCCTTTGTCGAATTACTGTATGGATTTATAGACTGTGGTATTATCTATCATAACCATCATTAACGTCACCCGCAGTAGGCGAGTCAACTCGCACTTAACCAGTCTTGTTTTTATTTACGCCTATTCGTAACACGGCCAGAGCAGAAACTCTGTGTTATTCATAAGTCTACGTAATACACTGTTTTTGAGGGAGGTGGAGACAGTTTCATTCCAAGCTTTTTTGTAATCTAATTCTCATTAGAGAGATACTAAGATATTTATGGGTATACTATAAAAAACAGACTATCATATAGAAGTGTTGAAATGTCTGTACGAAGCCGCCACTTTAAGTGTCTGCCAGCCAAGTGGACCAGCCGTCTAAACCTATCCAACTGCGCCTAGTTAAGTAAAGTAAAAAAATCTCTCTATTCATTTAGCACACTACACACACACTACGGTACACTTTGAACCGATTTTTTTTTTCAAATTTACAAGTTGTGAGACAAGGAGATTTTATATCTCCGAAACTGTTCACAAGCATGTTGGAGGATATGTTTAAGACGCTAGACTGGAAAGGTAGGGCATAAACATAAACGGCGGGCACTTCTCACACTTACGATTCGCTGATGCCATAGTCCTACTGGTCACTGGAGGAGCTGCAACAGATGCTGGATGGCCTAGCATTAGCCTCGCAAAAGTAAGGTCTCAGTATGAATTTGGATAAATAAATAAAAAATAAAAAAATAAATAAAATAATTTTATTTCGGACAACAGATTCCATATTTTTCTTAACACTACTTAATAACACAAAAGAAAACACACGAAAAAACGGGACACGGGAAAACTACATCGAGTTTTCTCGTCACCCATACCAAAATGTTTGAAAACGAAAGTTTTTAATCAGTGCGTCCTACCCGTCATGACATACGGAGCTGAAACGTGGACATTTACAGTACTGCTAGTCCACCAGTTTAAAGTCGCTCAGCCAGTTATGGAACGAACTATGCTCGAAGTTTTTTTGAAGGATAAAATCCACAACGAGACTATCTGACGTAGAATTTGTCGACATAGCTCAGAGAATTAGCAAACTGAAATGGCAATAGGCTGGCCATATCTGCCGAAAAACTGATAACCTTTGGAGTAAACGAGTTCTTGAGTGGAGACCGCGGCTCGGCAAACGTAGTGTAGGACGCCCTCCAGCTAGAGTGATAGTTTGTGAAAGACTGCTGGTAGAAGCTACATGCATCGAGCTCAGGACAGGGTGAAATGGCGCTCATTGGGGGAGGACTCTGTCCAACAATGGACTGCTATAGGCTGATGATGATGATTTTGATGATGATGATAATAATAAAAAGTTAGCTAGTGAAATGATTGAGACCACCTTGTTTCTTTGACAAATATAATTTTCTAGGCTGACTGTACATTATTTCATTAATCTTAAATACGGTTGTTTTTTTTCTTCAAAATATACCTAATGGGCAGTTGTCACCTTTTAAGATGGAACTAGCATGTTCTAGTTACGTCTCATAAAAAAATATATTTATATAATATAATGTAATGGGTCATGTAGCCCACCTGATGTTATGTGGTAAAAATACTACCACATAACATCAGGTGGTACTAATAGTTATATCAAAGTATTGCTTCGTATCGTAGGTCACGCATTTTGCAACGCTCTGCGTCCATAAACTGACTAGATATCACACTAATATTGAAGATGCGAATGATGTTTGGTGTGTGGATGTGTGTCTCCAGTTAACACCGTAAAGTGTGACTGAAGTGTGGATTTGAATAATACTTGGAATATACATAGTTTAACTTTAATATACTACTTTTTATACCGGTACGGTACCACGCAAGCCTTTATCCGCCGTAACCGTGGGCGGAAGCTAGTAGTACATAATCTTAACAATATTGACCTTGGTTTGAGTGAAATGCGACGATCGAGGGCGAGTGTGCTGTGGACTTTAGTGGGTGAAAAGTACAGTAAACTGGGTGATTTTTGTCATGTTGGGCCGGCCAGCAGCATTGTATCGGCCTGAGGGACGACCGTCCGCCGCGCCCGTGGCGGCCGGCATCGGCGAGCGCTGCTGTAGCGCGTAGTGAGCGGAATGCATGCTAGCGCCAGCCAGCCAAGCCGTCCCGGCGGGGAGCCCCCCGCCCGCCTGGCCGCCCCGCGCCGCGATCAGTCAGCTTGCAACCACGGTCTGTGTCGTATGTCGCTTATTGCGAACTCCTATCCCCGCACCACACTTCGAATGTTGCGCGATCCTTTTCTCATGTGTGAGTGATACTAGCATTCGATCTCTATTCAAACTTCTACGAAAATATTTGAGTGTTGTGCAGTGTTTTAAGTGAATTTATACTCCAAATAAATAAGTGCATTTATAAGCCGGTTTACCTCGTGTCATTCAACGGGCTGGCCGGTTCCGTGGGCCGTGGATTGAGGCAATGTGCCTTCGGCTCGCTAGTGCTTTCTAAACGAGTCTCGCTCCCGACCGAGAGAGCACTGAGTATTTCCCTGAATAGCATGAATCATTAAGAAGAATTACTGCGACAGGTAAAATTATTTTTAAGCTAAACTTAAGATCATTACGATTACAATTTTCGTTAATCCTTACACTAAAACAGGTGACTTATATCATTAAAAAAGTATTGTTTATATATTAAGTAGGTAGGATTAAATCTACTAAACATACCTACCTTCTTTACTTAATTATCTTTCTTCACACTTAACTTCCCAGTTTAGAAAGGTATGGTAATAGGTAGGTACCTACATAATGTCCTACTATCTTATATAATTGTATCGAAGGAATGAAACCTAATTCCAATAGGTAGGTTATGATGTTACGTACCTAACTGAAACTTAATCTAACTGAAAGGTTAGTTAGACTAGTTGGGTTACATATCCACTAATCTAACTACATAGTACCTAGGATACAGAGGAGGTCACCATCCTCGCGAATCACTCAGGCACAGACACAGCACAGCCAGGTACCTAGTACCTACTTTAACGTTATTTGCATTTTGCTGTCAGCACACTAGGTACCTATAAAGACCAGTAGGTATTTTTTTTTTTAGGAAAGTATCCCTGCAGTAGTACCTAGTAGTGGTGAATGCCGACAAGACTGTCGCGAAAGTGTAGTAAGGCAAGGGTTGTCACAAGTAAGTAGTAGGTAGGTTCCTCTTCTTTTGTGGGTCAAATAAATACATAGTTGTTTTGGTTCTTGTTGTTATTTGTTCTCCTTATTTGATCCTAAGATCAACATAGTCATCAAAAGTTTTGTAGGAAATAAATACCTATTACCTATACCTATATTAATAATATTATAGGTAGGTAGGTAGAGTATCTTTCTAAAGAATAGGATGAGAAAATGTAAAATCATACTAACATTGAACAGTAATAAAAGTCTAGAAAAAGGTATTCAAAGAAATTGATGAAAATGTAGATCTCTGTTTTATTATGGGAGAGCGAGATAGACCACTGCGACCTCTCACAGCACACAGCGTATACAGATTCACAATTTTCATTTAAATTACTAATTAAAAATAAATTAATAACTAAATGCAAACCAAAGATCATAACACTTTATTGATCACCACATTAAAAGTTAGAGAAGGTAACTTAGTGTAAGCATTACGAAGGTAACACAATTGTCGGTCTTAACCGACAACGAACCGACCTTCGCTGAAAACGATCTTTTCCAAGCAACCACAGTACAGATAGGAAGAGCAAAGCTTTTGAGTGTACCATACTTCATCAATTAGAATAGTTTTATTTAAAAAAGTAAACATTTTTTAGTCCGTTATTTTTCGACATGCGCTAGCCCTGAAAGTTATATGCGTACACGTACATTTTGAATGTATGCAATTCAGGATCAGCCTTCTCGCCCGCATATCGCTCTGACCTTGACGCGCGACCGGCGACACGTCCAGTCTTCGTCGGACCACTGTAGGGAAGGACTAACAGCACAGTATAAAGACCTACTATCATACAGCTGTCCAATGCCTTTGATCTTGCGGTAAATGCCGACAAGTGTCGCGAAAGTGAAGGAAAGCAATATATGGGAAAGAGTTGTCACAAGTTGACAACTTTTGTGTATGTACCTACCTTCCTAAAAAACCTTTACAATAGGTAGATGTTATATATTTCATAATTTACAATAGGTAATAAAAAGGTAAGATAGGTAAGTGAAATTAATTTCAAATAAAAATTAATATTTTGATACTATAATGTTGCAACAGCTCTTTAATTTAACTACCACATTCTTAATTTTGGGTGTCAAAATGTAAAATCATACAAATAATACAAAATGGCGACTGTGATCTCTCACACGGAACATGGGACACGGCACACGGCGCGTATGCAGTTGCAGATGCACCATTTTCATTAAAATTACAAATTAACAGAATAAGTACCTACCTAAATGTAACCCAAATTTCAATGTGTAACCTATTTAGAATATCCATTCTACTCCATAAAAACCTTTGACTTCCGGAATCTCTTCTATAAACTCCACTAATCATTAACTATATCCGTAATTTTAGGTGTTAAAATGGAAAAGCATACATAATGGCGACTGCGATCTCTCACACGGCACACGGCGCTTACCTAACTAGGGAGTTGCAGATGCAGCATTTACATTAAAATCACAAATTAAAAGGATAATATAATAACTGAATATAATAACTGAATGCAAACCCAATTTCAATATGTAACCTACTAAAAATTTTCATTGTAGGTAATCAATAAAAAGTTTTGATTTCGGGTTAGTATGTATTAAATACACACTCGACTTAAAATTAAATAATTAATTATGTAAGGAATTATTTTTTTATTTTAAAGTTATGATTTCAGTTAAAATACATTTCAAATAGTTAGATTATAAAATGCTAACTTTTTACCTAGCAATTGTGAATTAGTGACAATCATTGAATTGATTTTGATTGAAGACGTCAGTGACGTCATCCGTGGTGGGCGAGCAAGTTAACTCTCACTTTACCGGTCTTGTTTTGTAACATTATGATAAACGAGCCCTAAACTATGTTTGCTAGTACTTGCTTACTTGAGTGTGGTTATTTTACGCGGAACCCTAAGTATATCTATGTACGAAAACAGTCTACACAGGTCATTTTATGCTAGAATACAAAATAACAATTTTACTAACTCCTGTTTATTATACAAAAACTTAAGTAAGCGTTATCTTTGGTCCTCACACTAGCCGAGCCGATATCGTAACAAAATATAAAATAAAGAGTCATCTATTTGTCTAATCTAGTTAACGATAGATTTATTTAAGCAAAGACACAAGTTTACATTACACTATAATTTAATGATTATAGTTATAAGAACTGAAAAAATATGTACATTTTTACACTCTTGGAGGACATATTGTGAAAGAATGGTTATAAGAGTTGGTGCCCTAAGCGTTGGTATATTGTTTGCGTGACAAGTAAGTCTACCTAACAGATGGCGGAATTGCTTATTGCGATTTCCCTAATCCCAAACGTAGGGACGAATGAATTAGGGATGCATTGAATAGTATAACCATGCGTAGGGTGAGAGAGACCTCAGACTGGCAACTTCCGATGCGCTCCAGTCAATGGCTCCAGTGGCATACCTACTCAATTATAGACTCCATCCGTATACGTTTACTTTTCCACAAAAATAAAACTGCAATGGATCCTCCACATATTGGAATATCGGGAAATGAAGAGGTAGATAGTCTAGCAAAAGAAGCACTAATACTATATGAGAGTTTACTATATTTTTGGAGCTTTGATATGAATGTAAGAAAAAGTGTAGTAAACTTTGGAAGGAACATTTCGATAAGAGGTCGCTAATGAAAGGCATTTGGTGCAAAACTGTACAACCTTGCTTGGCGCGTTCACCATGGTTTGTTGGAAGTGTCTTTAACAGAAATTATAGGTTATATCTTCGTTCAGGACACGTCCCATTAAATAGTTTAGCTTCCTTAACTCATCGGAAAATCATCATCGCCAAATTGTACAGGATGTAATACCTAATAAAGAAGATGTGAATCATATCATAATGGAATGTGTCCGGAACGAACCGGAGATATATATATATATATTTATATAATTTAAACAATCACCTCTGCCCCAATGAAATAAATAGGTAGGTAATCTTTAACACTATTTTACCAAATCTTGATTCTGAAGTTGCTAGAAGTTATATAAAATAGTTAAGTTAGCAATTAAATGTAAATGATTAAGTAGCATAATTCTAGAGGGTAGCATGTTCAAATTGTGATAAACCCTCTGTATATAAATAAAGTTAAAAATATAGGGAGAGAGGAGAGACGCGTGGCCTGCGTGAGGGGGGAAGACGTTCGTGTTCTCTAACTTTCTTCCTCTGACTTCGCCACACATCGACTTTTGTAATCCTGCCCATTGTACATCACCAAAACTGGTAAGGAGTAGGCACCTAAGTAGGTACCTACCTAACCTACATTTTGTTCAACTGCCAAAATAAATACTTTTGCTGTCGTCACAAAAACAACCCTCATTCTTACCGTCCTACTCACAATAGTACTATAAACCTCAGATAGCTGAAATGGCGTTGAAATATCATGACCAATTTTTTATTTACATTTAATCGAGCGTTATCAAATAACATTTGGATATGAATAAGGGGGTTAGTAGTGTACCTAGACCTAAACCTAGTAGAGTTGTTAGCCCAATTCAAGACAATCAATGCAAGAGACAACAACAACAAAGGCAAGAGAAGCTTACTTCGAATTATTTTTGCAGTACTTCTTGATGTGTATTTAAAAGATAGTGTAGGACAAGCTCCGAATATCTTTTATCAATAAGCTCGTGAATCATAACTTCATATATAGTAATACATGTTCATAGTTACTCATGCTTACAAATGCTACAGTGAGATTGTCTCGAACGTACGGCCGTAGATAGGAAAGGCACGTAACAAAATACAATACCAAAAAAGTAATCAATAAATAATCAAGCAGTAACCAAACAAATACGGCGAACGGAGAGAACCGCGACATTTTATATCACAGCAACTGTTCTGTTTTTCTTGCCATTTATTGAATACACATAAATTAATTTTGCTTTAAATTCATTCATTATTATGTCCTTATATGTCCTATAAGGTATATTTATGGTATGTATAAAATATATTATAGTAGGTATATTGTTTTCGCTAAAATATTGAGACATCGAACGAGGTCACAAGACTTGCTGATACTCAGTTGGCTCACATCACACCCACAACTGCCATAGGGCTTTACCTGATCGTATTTTTTTAGTATCTTAACATTCAGTGTCCATAAATTACATATACGGATTTACAAAAAAATGCTATAATTTCGACTACTATTTATATTTATAAATTATAAACTAATACAAATGAAAAAATGACCCATTATACCCATATCACATTAAGTTTTTTTTTTAATGTCCGCTGCGTTGGTAAAATAGTTGATTGATCCACTTATTACGCTGACATAGTACTGCTACAGCATTGTATTTATTACTTTGTACCTATTACTAACGTACTATTAAAATCGAGTCAACGGAATAACACAAAGGTTTGTCGTCGGTACGGTACTTATTATCCAGGTAGAATGCGCGGTTCTGTGGCAAGTGGCAAGGGATCGACAGGGAAGCAGGTACCTACCTGTCGTCCTCGACCTAGCAACAACCACCTTTTATTTTTCATCCCCCCCAGTCGTCACGACGTTCGACGGAGAGCAGAGACGGTGGTGCAAGAAGCTGTGCCCTGCGATCCCCAACCCGTATGCACAGCGTGGGGATCATGGCCATGTTCCCCTTCATAATAGAGGAGGTTTATCTCCAGCAGTGGATTGATATGCTAGCGTAGTACAGTGCAGTATTTTTGTTAAGCTTATGTTGTTAGTCATACTTTTACTATGATCTCTCTGTGTGTGCAACTTACCAAACATAACACACATAATATAGCTAACCGGATCATTTCATTTGACTTTGAATGGCAATAAGCAACAATTAGCGGTGGGCGCCAGCCTTGGGCTAGTAAGCGGCTAAAGACGCGGGAGGGAAGTGCATGTTAGATTGCCTGCGGGACAAATGTCTGCAAAATGTTACTAATATTGAGTCATAGACCTGACTCCCTCTGAGCTCTAGCGAGCGTGCTTTGCTTGGAGCAAAGGAGGCCCTACGCCAAAACCCACATGTAGTAATCGCAGGTAACTAATTATCGATTTGATTTGACGCAATGTAAGCCGCATGGCGTCACCGCGATTGAATAAAACATTTGTAAACTCTCATCTCATACCAATTTCCCTATACTCTTCAATCTAGTACAGCGTAGGTTCACTGGCTATCATGAACTCCAGCTGATAAAAGTTAAAAAAATACGAACACAAAACCAACAAGACCACAGTGGTAAATACGAAAACCAAATAAATAAAAAAACAGAATAAATATTACTTTTACACAGGGTTGATATAATTAAATCACGATTAAAAACAAATGATTTTTTTTATAAAAATCAATTATTTAAATCAATACTTTTTACCCGACTGCGTAAGAAGGAGGGTAATGTTTTTCGAGCGTATGTATGTATGTCAATTTCTTTGGCACGCCCTACAGCCCAAACGGCTGTACGAATTTTAGCTTACTTACGAGGTGTCGTAAAATTTATATTGATTGTGAGAATGACACTGTGTACATTGATATTATAATAGCAGCCAGGTTTTTAAAATTTTGAAATAATCCACTTGTTACTGCGATAAAATCAGCCAAAATGTGTCAAGGGACTTCCCCCGACATAAACTATGGCACGCACACATGTGTCCATATATAACTGGCTTCCAGTTTAAAAAAGATCAGAATGTAAAAAAGACCGATTTAAATCAAATAAATCCGATTTAAATCATTTTTTTTAATGATTGTTTTTATCAACCCTGCTTTTTCATTATTGAAAAAAGTCACACAATTGATTTAAATTTGCAAGATCCTCCATTGTATAGTTTTATAAACCCATAATTTTAAGTTTTCCCCTAAATATAATAAAACTGCAAAAATTGACGAAACACCACAACATAAAACCTGATACCAACTAGAAATTAAGTAGATTTTTCAAGGTGGAGGCGCATTTTTTTGAACATTCTCGGATACATAAACTTACATTATTTGGTTTACAAATATTGAGGCACTAGCTTCCGCCCGCGGCTTCGCTCTCGTGGAACCGGAATAAAAAGTAGGCCTTGTTGTAAATCCAGGTCACAATCTGTGTATACTTATTCCTAGTTTCATCCAAATCCCTTCAGTATTTTTTGCGTGGAAGAGTATAGAACATCCATGCATACATACTGATTACTGACTAACTTTCGCATTTATAATATTGAGTAGGATAGTAGGATGTGGCGGAGCATTGTCTGTCTCCTATGTGGACACATTTTGCTAAATGTGTTGCACCAGTCTGTGATTATGATTCCTGATGATGATGATATGTAGATATAATATAATTTCGTGTTATATAGTTTTAATGTAATGAAATCTAAATTTGTAATCTAATTAATCCTATCTAATATATTATCATTTTAAAGGAATTTAATTTAATTGTGTACTTATGTGTGATATGAATATTATTATCTGAAATAAATAAAATACAATACAATACAATATTACGTTTACGCTTAAACTTGCTAATAATAAAAAAAAAACTCGGCGTAGTTTCTTAAAGCAGTGAACACTGCATGCTTAATCGAAACATGTAACATACCTACATTATAAATTAAAAATATATCTAAAGCTCAGTCAGCATACAAAATCTTGTAAGCTGTGTGGATAAGGGCGGGGAGAGGCTGCTCTCACATGCAAAGAGGCCGTCACACACACACACGGGCGCGCCCAAGTCCGTCACGAGACGAGAGTCACGGCTCGCGAGTGAGGAGACGCGCACGGACGCGGGCCGGTTACTGTTGGTAAACACGGCCACGTGTGTGCGTGCGCGCAGCTGCCGCCGCGAGCCCCGCGCCCGCGCCCCGCCATCGCCACTGCGCTATACGTATTTTATTTTGGTATTTCGTACCCGCCCGACCGAACATCGAGGCAACCATCTGTCATACTCATACACGCTGGCACTGACCGAATTTGAATCAAGCGCATGTTTCTACCACTTGGGCTCAGGTCATCGAACAATGCTGAGCGCAAGCCCACTCCTGATAATGAACGCCTGTCTGTACGTAAAATGTGTCTTGTCTACCCTGAGGTAATATTAAAGATCCCGGCACAGATCTAAAGGCAAGCTAAATAGTGTGGATAGTGCATAGACACACCAAACAGACCCTAAATATGGGTTTGTGCGTAGATTAAATCCGTGCCGGCACGTGCGCTTATAGCGATCCCGCGTCCGCAAAACAGGGAACATAAAGTTATTTAACGAAATTACCACGCGGGCGAAGCCAGGCTGAAATTATTTTAAAATGAAGAATTTTGCAATAGCTTCTATCGTTTAGGCAAAGAATGGTATGATTAGGATTAGTAGAACTCCCAGGAGTTTGAAGTTTGACAGCTGACATCAAATCTGAAGGTCAGAACAAGCTGCCATTGAAGCAATTAAAGGCAGGATTAGCGAGTCAATTCCGAGATATTTATGGCTGCTGGAAATGAAGATCTCGTGAAATTAATATTTTAACGATTGCTCCAATTTCAAAAAGGAACAGCAAAACAACGATCAGACTACGAGATATGGTAAGGTATCTTAATTTTTCGGTTATTCAGTCCGTGTTTTACCGTAAAATGGTAAAAACTCTTACGTTTTGGCCTCTTATTTATTTATTTTATATTATTTGGCCTCTAGCTGTTAGTTTGTGAGCATTTTTATAGATAAATAAATCTAGTAAACTAGAAAATATAGGCAGCAAATAGTTTTTAGGGTAGATAGGTACCTTACCTACGTATATATACCTACCTGATAGTTTATACCTTGGTAGATGTTTTATAATATGTACCTAGGTATTTATTGAAAGAAACGCACAGTTACTTACGTTATCGCGATAACCACGTACTTACTACCTACTTATCTATCTACAACATAATGTTATGAGTCAATAATAAATCGGTCATTGCTACGAAATAATATTATTCATCCTAGATCGCTTACGTACCTCTAACTCACTACATAATTAATAGATAACTCGTATCTCACTAACATGAATATTTAGAGCGAGCGGACAAAGATGGCGATTCTGTTGTTCAGTCATCATCAAACATCACGTCATGCTAAAACTAAACTGACGAACTGAACTACAAGATCACCCTGAACCTCTTCCTTATTCTGTGCTCGAGCCACAAAATAAGGGACATGAACTGATATTTTGTGCGCGATTACCACCATCCGCCAGTTTTGCATTCGCGTTCTGAGGTGTTTCATACAAACTTGAACCACATAACACAGCACAGCAGATAATGGAGGGTTCTCTTATTCAGCACTCAAAGGCGTTAAAGGTACATTCGTTAGGTCCTATTATCAAGTCTAATAGTAGGGAGTCCGGGCTAAATTTGCAGTTACTAAAGCGTCATGGGGTGAAAAGCAAAAATGTTATTCGAGCGTGTCAGATAATCAAAGTTAATGTTATGTGAACTAAAAAAAGTGTCCTATTTCAATGACTGTCGATTTGGACGTGACCAAAAGTCATGACTGGTTTTTGAAAATTTAAAAATAAATGTAAGCTTGAGATACAGAATACAGAGAGTAGACGTAAATGGAAAGTGTTCTCCAGGGTATGTACCAAAGATGGGTGTACCGCAAGGGTCAATACTTGGACATGTTCTGCAGAACTGAGTCAAGCTACTTCCGCAGCATTATGTCGTACCGCATTTTGTTGTGGGAGAATGCTGCAGATATCAACATCATATTTATGTTGCAGAAGAGGGCTGTTCGTGCAGTTTATAATATGGGCCCCAGAGAATCACTCAGAACTTAGTTTAAAGAAACAAATGTTATGACAGTGCTGTGTCAATCGACCTATATTATAAAAGTACGTTCGAAAACATATTAATTTGTTAAAAAAAATAGCGACAATCATAATGTTGACACTAAAAATAAAGATAAACTTGCTGTTCCTACTGCAAGGCTCCATAAAGTTAGTCAATAATTTAAAAGGCAAAACGTACGTTTTTTAACAATATCCCAAATGTCGTGTTTAATTTATCTGTAAATAAATTCAATAATGTCAGAATTTTATGTTTTTCGTAATTAGAATTTCATTCAAAATAAAAAAAAATCTAAAATGCTCGAGTATTTTGAATTGACGTTTTTTTTCAAAACTTTGTGACTCGTCTATTTCCCTATGTCATGCTCAAATTGTATGATTATTGAAATATACACTTTTCTGGATGTACTTATCTTACCTTGTCTTAATCTGACGCGCTCGAGTTTTTCTGAGGATTGAGTTTTTTACTAATCTGTCGCCCTCAACGCACCCCATTTTATTAAGGGTTCAATATGATAGGGGTACATTACAAGGTGCAAGGTTTCTCCCCATATAATATTCTCACGTGCTCGAGTTACACACAAAATCCCCACTTGGGCTTTCCTACTATAGTGGTTCATCTTATAAAAGTAAATGAATATCGTGATAACTTTATAAATGCAAGACTTATTGTCGACTCTAACATGTTAAACGGCTTTATTAAGAATGGCCAGTTTGTTTTTTTTTTGGTCAAATATTGTTTGGTGAAATGTTACCCTTTCCTGTTGACAGATTGATTTGATATTTGGTGCATATTTCTGATGACAATACGATTGAATACCTATTCGGAATCATTGTTAAACTAAGATGGCCCCCACCATATACATAAGGACTATATATATTCTTTCACAACCCCCTCAATATGGGTGGTAAGTATTATGATACTTACCACCCATATGATAGGGCTTCAAACTGAAATCTAGTCATATAATTAAAACAAAGAACTTCGTCAACATATAACCGGGATTCAAGAATGGTTGGCAAAACGAATCCGCGGATTTTTTCTTCATTTGGCAATTTATTATAGAGCTGCACTGTACTGTACACCTTCAAAAACCATTTTGTACCTTCTAATAGTTGTAGTCCATTCCATATTTCCTTTTGTTCAAGCTCTAGGCTTCTTTCAACTCTTCTTCTTTACCTTTTTCCATATTAATTAGAAGTAATAGAGTTCTTTCGTCCATTCCATATTAATAAGTAGAAGGAGAGTTCTTTGCTGAGGGCTCATCGGGGTAGTACTGCCTCCATTTCTGCCGTGAAGGGTGTAGGTACTCATGAAATTACAGACACAAAAGGCTTCTCATATTCATGCCTCAAGTTGATGGACGCAGGGCGTTGCATCGTAGAGCACATTCCAAAAAACGTGATCTACGATGCAATGCTTTGTTATAGGTAATGATTACCACTTAACATCAGGTAGGCCATGTGCTTGTTCCATATTCAAATAACATAAAAAAGAGCTATAATATGAGATCAGAAGGCATCTTTGAAATTCGATCAATACTACGATGGGTAATTTATTCGATAGATAGATATTCATAAACAGGTAGCATTTTTAGTTACTAGGTAGATCGCACGTATGAGATTTTGAAAATCGATAAGACTATCTATTTGGCTTGAATGAAAACTTGGTATTTTTAGTCAAAGTCAAAGTTTATTTATTGCTTGAAATACATGTAAAAGGTTGTTATTTATTATAATATGGATCAATGTATTCTGCCTTACAAAATGACATGCAATATTTTTAAATAAAATAATATTAATTAAAATGTATAGGTACTTAATAATATAATAACTAAAGATAAGGAGGGGATTAGATGGATGTGGTGAGTAGAGAGAGTGAACCTTTTGAAACCATGGGAGCTGTTGTGATTAGCCCCATATATGTTAGATTTGCAATCCGTTCGGCCTATAACTGGAAAAGTCCTGGACCGGACGGGTTGCATAACTTCTGGCTGAAGTAGTTCCGATGTTCACACTCTGTACTCGCCACACAATTTCAAGAAGCCCTCGAGCTTGGGTCTCTTGCAAGTTTCATGACGACAGGAGTCACCTTCCTGCTCCATAAATCTGTTAGTACCGTAGAAGCAAAGAACTACAGACCCATCACGTGCTTACCTACCATCTACAAGCTCTGACCGTAAAAAAACTTTTCGCGCCGAGAAAACCAGAGCTGCTGACTCTGTAGAATATCACACAGATATTCCGCAGTGCCATAAGCATGGAGTTCGGTGTCGAGAAGTGAGCGGTCATGCAGGTTCAGCGGGGGAAAGTTGTAAATACTACAAACTTACAGCTTTCCGATGCGATATCCCTCAGATCTCTTTCCGATATCGAAACCTACAAATATCTCGGTATGTCGAAGCTTTAGGTATAGTAGACAGAGACATAAAACAGTCGGTGAAAGAGCGATTCTTTTGCCGCCTGACTAAGGCGCAGGTCACACATATCGGGCAAGGACATGGCGCGGACATGGCGCGGACGTGGCACGAGCATGGCGCGGACATGGCACGGGCATGGCGCGGACATGGCTCGGACATGACGCAGAAATGACGTGACAGAGGCACAAGTGTAGTGCAGTCTGTTGTCCGGTATCGATGTGTCAGCATGTCATTCTCAGAAGACGAAGATGCTCTTGCTCTCGTGCATACAATTAATTAATATACAGGGCCAAGGATGATGATGAAAATAAACAATTCATCATCATCATCAGCGTATCGCAGTCCACTGCTGGACATAGGCCTAAAAGGAATGGTTTAACTCATCAAATAATAGTGTAACCCATACGGAGAGGGTTAACTAAGCTTTTGGAAAAACCCTGCCGAAAACCTCTTCATCGGGTTACCAAATCGGGCACTGATACAGATGAAGAAAATACGCGCAAACGAATTTGCACAAGGATCAGCTAGTATTACCATGGGTATTACATAAAAAAATCTTAATACCGGTTTAGTTTAATCTCTTTCCGATTTCCAGCCACAATTTATCTTGAACATTTCAGTTACAATAATCGGAACGACAATGATCATAAAGCGTTGCATATTTTACAATCAATTCACAAAATTCAATATTAAATTCGATATCGTCATTCGTCACGCATTTTTACATCACTAACAGATGTATGTCGCAAGCAAGTACATACTACGAACTGGCGGCCATCTGACGCCCATCTGGCGGCGATCGGGCGCGGGCGCCGGAATGGCGCGTCATACGTCCGAGCAACGGCATACTGTGTGCCCTAAATTGTGCTTTATTTCCATGCATTTTGTATGAAATTTGAATGGAATAGGAAACCGCCTATGCCATGTCCGTGCCCGATGAATGTGACCTAGCGTCGGGCGCAGACATGGCACTGGCGGTTTCTTATTCCATTCAAATTTCATACAAAATGCATGGAAATATAGTACAATTTAGGACACACGGTATGTCGTTGATCGGACGTGGTTATGACGCGAAGTCGTCCGAGCTAAATTGTGCTTTATTTCCGTGCATTTTGTATTAAACTTGCATGGAGTAGGAAAGCGCCCGCGCCATGCCCGCGCCAGGTCAGACAGGTGAGGCCTGCGCCTAAAGTATCCAATAGTCTTTTGTCGGGTGGTAACAAGGTTCGAGCCTTCAATGGCTGGGGTATGCCTCTGCTTATCTATACTCTTGGCATATTGAGATGGACTCAGACGAAACTTGACGCCCTTGACTGTAAGGTTTGTCAACTTACGACACACAGAATGCGAGATCCACGTTCATTGGTGATGAGGATGTACATCCCGCGGAAATGTGGGGGACGGAGCTTTTTAAATGCCAAGACCCTCCTTAACCGCGAGGTGTGCAACCTCAGAGAATACTTCCTCCATGCCGACAGTGAGATGCATCGTGATGTCGTAGCAGTTGACAAGAACTTTACCCTGCTCTCACTGGCTAAGGAGAACTGGCACAAACCTACGGTGCTGAGTGCCCTCGACCGCAAGGTCGTATGGGAGAGTAAGGAGCTGCACGGACGGTTCTACAAAGCCTTTACAGGGCCTGATGTAGACCTACTCGCAGCCGTGAACTGGCTACGTTTCGGGGATCTCTTTGGAGAAACCGAAGGTTTTGTCTGTGCGATTATGGATGAGGTAATAAAGACGAACAACTACCGAAAGTATATCATGAAGGATGGAAACGTTGACATATGCAGAGCTTGTCATCGTCCCGGCGAATCCCTGAGACATATATTTTCGGGCTGTTCGCGCATTGTTAACACTGAATACTTGTACAGACACAATCAAGTAGCCAAGATCATCCATCAACAGCTTGCTCTCCAATACGACCTTGTCGGTCCAGAGGTTCCGTAATATAAGTACGCACCGGTGCCAGTTCTCGAAAATGGTCGTGCTACGCTCTACTGGGACCGCTTTATCATCACGGACAGGACTATTCTTGCGAATAAACCTGATATCGTCCTGGTAGACCAGTCGGAACGCCGGGCGATACTTGTTGACATCACCATCCCACACGACGCTAATCTCGTGAAGGCTGAGAAGGACAAGCAAGTACCTTGACTTGGCCCACGAGATTACCGCTACGTGGGATGTCGACTAAACAATTATCGTTCCGATAGTTTCCGAGCGTGAAACGGTCTGATAGCGAAAAGCCTTGACCAATATCTTAAGAGGCTCTCGCTAGGCAGCTGGATAAAGGGTCAGATACAGAAGGCGGCTCTCCTGGACTCGGCACGCATTGTGCGGAGATTCCTTTCTCTGGAGCCCTAACCACCGACCGCTTGAGCCCTGCCCCGTGGACGATGGTCTCCCGTTTTGATACATTTTTTACTAAAATGTTTTTGATATTGATTTATGTACATAAGTAGTATTAAGTATAATTATAGTAAAACATGTGTTTTAGACGAGTTTACAATTAAATAAAGTGTCATAATAACTAAACTAAATAAAGAATGTTAATTATGGAAAAATCAAAATAGAATAGAATTATTTATAATATTAAATTGGTAGCTGTTGTCAAATCAATTAATAACTTAGCTTACTTGTGTTTAAATAGTCTACAGTTTTCTTAAGGTCGCTATCGGTTAAATATTCACATATTGTATGAAAATACAACATTAACCGCAACATACTAACATTTAACAACTAACAAAGTTCTCAAACTATTCTGAAACACTGAATATGGTAAGTCTCTTAGGTAATCTAGCAATTTGTTGTAAATGAAAGGAGCAGATCCAAAAACACTTTTGTGCACAGATTTTACTCTTATCACGTCTATTACGAACGACGACATCAGATAAACGACACAATGAATCTGGGTTGTTTCGTACATACAAAGCTGTTTCCAAAATATACATTGAAGGAAGGAATCGTTAAAATGTCATATTTTAAAAATGGTTTGCAAGAATCAGAGACTTTAAGAGTTTAAACATGGCTCTAATGCAACGTTTTTGATGTTTGAAGACTTTATCAACGTCAGAAGAATTTCCCCAAAATATAATTTCGTACCTCAAGTTAGAGGCAATTAGTATCAATAATAACATAGTTTATATTAGTAATGAGTAGTGTGGAAACATTGTGAATTAAATTGTGTTTTTAATTAGATCATTCATTCATTTTAATTTTATTCAAGTTAATTTTTAAATTATTATTATCTAGCCATTGTATTATTAAATTTAAAGTTAAGTTAAGGTCATCTTACGTATTAATATAGTACAAGTAAGTAATAAGTACTCTACAAGTTATAGTTACCGTACTCTGTACTATCGTCAGCAAAAAGTGACATAGGTTCTGTAGTCGCTTTTGGTAGGTCACTAATATTAATAATAAAAATAAATTAACAATGAATGCGAATCAGTTAAATAATTTTAATTGAACTAAATAGCAATAATGATGTAATTCATCATATTAACGTATGAAAAATGAATACTACACTGAAATTATTTTAAATCCTAATATCCTAATCATATTATAAACTAGTAATATTATAAATGTGAAAGTCTGTGTGAATATTTTTACCACGTATCTCTGTAACCACTGAACATATTTAGATGAAATTTAGTACTTCAATAGTTTAGGTACCAGAATAACACATAGGCTAAATTTTATTTTGAACAATACCGGTAAAGTGCGAGTTAACTCGCCCACCGCGGGTGACGTCAATTACGTCCAATTCATACATACAATACTGAATGAAACTCGTGGATATCACGAGTAGAATAGTAGTGAGTTCTAGTGAAGGAAATATATAGATAAGTAGTTGCATCCACGTGGCTGACCACTATAGATTGAAACAGTTAGTGAAGGAATTATCTAATAGTTTTTTAACCGACTTCAATAAAAGGAGGAGGTTCTCAATTCCGTTGTATTCTTGTTATTAGTAAGTTTTGTTAGTAGTTTAAAAAACTAATAAAACCTGTGATAGAATAGGAAAATCAAGACCTTTCAGATAACACTCTATTAACCGTGTAACTCTCCTTATAGCTTGACCACCGTTTTTCTTACATTTATATATTTTTCTACAAAACCGTTTTAAATAGAGACTACACTACAATTTTCCTGGAAAAGATATCTTTCTATAACATATACAAAAATCAGGTTTCTCACTTTGCAAACTTCGGAGATAAGGGGGGGAACGCTCATTTTTTGGATGTTTTTCATTATAAATCAAAAACTGTGCATGATATAAATAAATAAAAAACTGTTTCGAGCAGTACAAAAACATCTTCACCTATTGACTTGAAATTTTGCACAGAGAATGAAAATGAATAAATAGGTGTTTTAGTTAAAGCGCTGAATCAATTTTAATGAATTTTGCAGACGGGACCTTATAAAGAACATTAACTACTTTTTGTTGTGAAAATAAAACATGAAGAGGGATTAAAGTTTTAATGGGCAACCAATCATTTCTCAAGTTAGGTAGGTTTATAAAAAATCATCATACTTAACCGGCTGTTGAATTGGTGACCAACGCAAACAGGAGCAGGAACGGGAACGAAAAAGGAAGTGAGTGTGGGAAAGATAACCGGTACTGTTAGGCTAGCTAATGTAGTAATAATATGTTGGTACTTTTTATTCCGCTCAAAATATCGTAAAAAATTAAGCACGTTTTGACACATAAAATCCCACACGGGCGAAGCCGCGGTACGCAACTAGTAGTAAGAATAAAATGTAAGTGGATGTGGCAAGTTCCAAATTCCGAGAGATGAAATTGCAATACGTGCAAATCAGATTTTAAGCGGTAACGCATGGAAATTGTATACCATTCCAGCCAAAAATCGACGCCGTGGATGCCATGAATTTGATGTTTGTTGGCGCTGCTGCGTCATGCGGTGCGCCGAAGGACAACATCTCCAATGTTAAAGTATCGTTAAAATTTTCGATACCATCGGTGGATCGGGCGCTAAGACTGTCTCGATTCTCCTGAGAAAAACCATATCATCACAAAACGGAATCCACTCAAATTGTCAAAAGTTATATTCTATTCTACTAGCTGACCCGCTCGCAACTTCGTTTGCGTTTATACTCTTTTTTACGTATGTCCTTTCATGTGAAAACCCAAGCCTGGTAATTTGACACTAAACCCTAAATATGAATGGAATAAAAAGTACCTACATATAACTACATTACATACCCCGTAATGTAGGAATATGTAGGTACCTGTTCCCGTTCCCGCTCTCACTCCTTTTTTCGTTCCTGTTTCCGTTGGCAACCCGTCGCCAAGTTAACAGCCGGTATAGGTATGATGAATTTTTATATGCCTAACTTTTGATTACGATTGGTTACCCATGCAAACTTTCATCACATAAATCACCCTCTTTAAGTTTCATTTTCGCTACAAAAAGCAGCAAGACCTGGAGACCCTTCAGTGCTTTAGGTGTTTATTTATTTTCGTTATAGTTTCTGTGAAAAATCTCAAGTAATTTTGTAAAAAAAAAACCTTGTTATCCCCGTGGTATTCAAATATCCAATACAAATGAATGAAATCTAAATTTCGAAATCTAATCCGATTTAAATAATATTTTTTATTTGACATTCCAATTTTAAAGAGTATCGCATCGCATCAAGCTTTTAAGGCTCCCCCACACAGGTGTGCTATAATCGGCGATAATATTAGAGAAAATATTCGCAAGACTGCGCCTCTCAAGAGGCTGGCAGACAAGGAGGGCTTCATCAAAGTGGAAAGGAAGAAGAAGAAGAAGCCCTCCTGTCAGAATAAGTGCGGTACAGCACCGAACTGCCATAAGCTCCTGCTGCGCTCTGAGGTACCGACGACGCAGCTCTATGTGTCTCGCGTGCATTACTCCGTGAAGGCGGAGGATGTAGCGGAGTACTTGCGCGCAAAGACCAAGGACAACCTGAGGGTCGAGCGGTTGGAGTCCCGCCACAGAGTCAGCTTTAACTCCTTTGTGGTGCGGGTTCCGACCGAACATCTGTCGACCTACATGAAGGAGGAGCTTTGGCCGAAGGGTGTCGTGTTCCGACGATTCCGTGGACGAATATTGGACACCACGCGACCCACGTCATGTATATTACGTGGCAAATAATAATGATTTGTGTTTTAATTATAGTTTTATTAATATATATGTTAGTCTATAAGGTATATATTTATATGGGCCGTAGGATAAGTAAAACACCATCTGTATTTATTCTATTGTAGCCTGAAATAAAGTTTATATTATTATTATATTAATATTGCATGCGTCCAATTCCTTGCACATAATTGTGTTATCGAAGCAGTATGTAACTTTTTAGCCGTCCTAATACATAATGTACTAAAATTCTACAGATCTCACACAACGCGAAACTATCAAAGTCATTGAAAATGTAATTTAGAAATAAAGCACACGATAAAATTTGACTATAATGTACTGACGAAAAAGTGAACGGAGCGTAGAGTGGCTTTGCGCGTAAAGGCCCTTCTACTGCCTACAGTTTTTGTCCGTCTGCCTCATGGCACAAGTTGTAGCTTAATTCAACCTCGAGATATCATTTTTTTCCATTCCTTGAATAGCAAGCTCAAAAAAAGTAATTGGGAAATTCTCGATCCAGAAAATTGTTGAATTTTGACTTTTTGTTGAATTGTTGAAATTTGGGAAAATCTCAAAAAGTTACCATCTGATTTTGGAAATTCAAATTGCACTTTGAAGCCCTCCGGCAGACGCAAATATTGAGATAATTATGACTGATCACTTTATTCACCTACACATCTTAATGCATGTGATGAATTTACTTTCAATGTATGGAGTTTCAAAAATGTGACGAATTCACTTTGTGTAATGTACAACAACCCCTCTCATATCTGTGAAACTACAGGCAAATGTCAGAATTTCATGAATCGGGGCACTTAACTCGATCATAAAAACTTAAACATTTTCATTACTTATGCACTCGATATTGCGATTTATTCTGTTATATTGTCTGATATTATCGCCGATAATAACGTACCTAGGCCCACGCACCTATGTGTATGTGAGAACAACGTTTTTTGAATAAATTTGGAATGAGTTTTCAAACACGACAGTGTCAAAATAAAATGGCATAAAATGTGTCTAAGGAGTATTTATATCAACTTCGATGCAAATCACCCCTAAAATAACTTTATACCCCTTTTTAACCCTTAATAAATTTCAATAATATACGAAACACGTCTTTCATCGATTTTGTTAATGAACGTTTATGCAAAATAGTAGATTGGACCAAGGAATCACGTTGTTCCATACAAACTTTGCCCACGTTTTTCACCCCTTTAGGAGTAGAATCTCGGAAAATCCTTTCTTATCGGATGCCTACGTCATACAAAGAACACGCCCTCCAAGTTTCAGGTCTCTACGATCAGCAGTTTAGGCTGTGCGTTGATCCGTCAGTCATTCAGGACAAAGGATTTTATATTTATAGATTACCCTCCGTTAAGGTATTTTTTTCAAAAACCTGGTATACGGTCTTTTATTATTTAATATTCAAAGTGTTCTGACAAAGTTTCAAGAAAATCACACCACGCGTTAAGATTTTCCCATACAAACTTTACCACCCCATTGCAACCCCCTCGAGGACTATTTCAAATTTTCAATGACACCAATCTTCATTGATTTTATGGAATAATACATGTCCCAGGTTTCAAGTTTCTAAGTTCAAGGAATACGATTTTTCATACAAACATTTTTACCCCTTTTCACCCTCTTAGGGGTTGAATTTCCAAAAACCGTTTCTTAGTGAGCGCTCACACGCTTTAAAGACTACCTGTACCAAATTTCAAACCTCTAGGCTCTGTAGTTTCTGAGATTTCGTGATGAGTGTGTCAGTGAGTGAGTGAGGATAGTTCTCTTTTATATATATAGATTCTATTCGCATATCCATGAAACTTCTCAGAACAACAGCTGATCCTGTTGCTTCCATTCTTACCGATCTCTTCAATTTATGCTTGCAAAGTTGTACCTTCCCTACTTGTCTTAAGCTCAGTAAGGTATCACTATTATTCAAAGGAAAAGGAAAACGACCAGACATAAACTCATAGGCCTGTTACTATTATACCCACTATAGATAATATTCTGGAGAATGGTAGGTATATGTTCTCGGCTTACGTCATACCTGAATGTGACAAATGCGCTCTTGGATAGGCAGTATGCACATCGTGAAACGATCAACGATGTCACTTGCAAGCGAGTTGATACGTAGGGTTGTAGACGCTCAAGAGAAGAGCAGCAGGTCACTATTATCTGCTGTGACCTCTCTTTAGCAATCGATGTAGTTGACCATATAGACCATATGACAAAATGGAGGCACTATGGTTTAGAAAATGCTGCGTTGGACCTGCTTGCGAACGTGATGAAATCAAGGAATCAAGGTCCTCCAAGGCTGTAGTAGGAGAAGATGGTATGACACAATAATGGGATCGGCACAGAGAACTTCTGAGGTTCTTTTGCTTCTTCTGAATGCCCTCCCGAAAGCTTTTAACACCGCGAATGTAGATACTTAAGTTTGCTGATGATATAGCAGCAATTGTGTCCCCTACTACTCTGGAACAGAACCTGAACCAAACTGGCACTCAACTAGCAGCCTGGTTCAGGGACAACGGGTTAGGGCTTAACTTAAGGTCTTCACAGAATATTAAGTTGTATGATCACTTAAAAATAAATAATTAAATTAAAATAAAATAAATCAGGGGGCGCCCATACATGTATAGATAATGGTACGGAACCCTTCGGGCGCGATTTCGACTCACACTTGGCCGGTTTTTTAAATCTAATGCACTTGTAACACTAGGCAGGAATACTCTTTTGACAATAATTTTTAAATCCTTTACTGCGATCTCCAACAGTCCCACCATGCGAACATGAACGAAAGTGAGGAAATATTAGAGAATTTCGTGTCCATTGGACGTTTACGTGTGGTCGGTGATAAACTTAATCTGAATCCAATATGAATAGTAAAAAACTAATTAATTTTAATTAGAGGCATATTATAAAAATCAATCATTAAACTATTTTATATAGCAATTAACTACATCAATTTTTTTATATTATTATCTATCTTTATTATAAAAAATATCTTCCTAGTATAACCTAGTATAAATAAGGCAGGTAGAGCCTTATTTACATAATTTATTTTTTCTTATTACTACTATACTTAAATACTTGAATTTAAGTTTTTTTAATTATATGACATAGACAGACAGACAGACATTTATTTATACAAAACTGTACACAACAAAAATAAAAGTGGCCAAGTACCTATGCACATACACAGACATAAAAAAAAGAAAGACAAAATTATACAGGTATGCAAGACGTAGCTGCTATGTACAGATCAGTACGAGCCCTGAGCTCAGCATATGCTGCGAACGAATCCTCAGCGCTGGTTTTCAGCTCAAGGCTTTTTTGGTGACGCACGAACAAAGATTGTACTATAAAAAAAAAATACATAATTTACAAACTTAATCAACTACTACTTAGTACTTAAGCAATTGTAATTATCTTATATTCCAATTATTATTGTTTTTATTTCTCTACTTTCGTTCTTTTTTTTAATATTTTTACTTAAACACCTAGGTACTTGTCTTTCTATTGATTTTAATGTTCATCTATGAATTTGTGAATTTCATGTGTGTGTTAAAGCAACAAATAAATGCCTGTCTATGTCTATGTCTACTAAGAGAAAAACAAATACTAAGGCAGTACGGAAATGAAAAAAATTGTTACTCCAGAAAGAAAGGCAAATAATAAAATGATAATTACGAATAAATAAACAAACTACGTAGCTTTCAATTTAAACTAAAAATAAATAAGAGCATAAATATAAATTAATTATGAATTCATTATTAACCATTATTAATTACCTGTATGGTTAGTATATAAAGGCGCTCCTAGTACCAGACTATAAAATCATAACCAGTAGTTATTGTGCCACAGTGCAGTACCGTTGATTGAAGTGGTGGTTTGAATCAAAGCAAAAACAAGAAAACAGAAAGTCTAGTTCAGTGATATAGCTAATAACATCAACAACAGAAAAATCAATGATAAAAAGATTCGTGGTCACTGAGTAGACCTCTGCAGGTCCATTATTGCCCTGAGCTGACAATCCTCTCTTGCCTTTTGCTAACAACTCCCGATTTACTCTCGAAAGGCGTTCATTTACGTAGACGCGCACTGGTGTCCCCCCTACTCCGAGATCAGCTCAGGTTATACCGCGACGCACGCGAGCCGCGCGTAGGTAGTAGGTACTCATCGCGCGTTGATCGACGCGCGAAACGCACTACAATCTTTCGCGTCCTTCCGGAAGTGGCTGACGCCTCGCTTTGCTGAGGGCGGGGCACTGCTCCAACTCTTTCTGCAGACACTATGTCACGTTCATCGAGAGTTAAACCCATCGCTATGGCCAAAACAGAGGCTAGATGAGCTGGATTTTCGCCTCTTTCCTCAGCAAGACCGTGACTCAACGACGATTAATAGTTAATAAATAGTTTTAGGTATATGTATTATATATGTTAGTCTCTAAGGAATTTATATATATATGGGCCGTAGACTAAATAAATTAAGAGCCTGTACTTTTTCTTCGTTGCCTAAATTAAAATTTATTATTTTTAATCTTTTGACTAACTCTATTAAATTAATTGTTTAGTCGTAGTTCCTACCTGTTCTAATTCAATGAGATGTTTGTCTTTCATCTAAAATAAAATAAAATAAAATAAAATTTGCACTTCGTAAACGTGTGGGGTACTTTATATCCAATTGTGTTCTCCAGCGTCAACCTTACGCAACAAAATATTGTTTATGACTAAATAAAAAAGGTTCGCCATTTCTAGGAAGCTATTAAAAACATACATTTTAAATTCATGGTAAATTAAAATAAGAAAAGAGAAACGATCGAACGCTGAGGTACATATTTATTTTATGGATGGGGTGCGAAACATTTCACGCGAGTAATTAAGAGTTAAAAATAAAATTTATTTGTTTAAAAATATATTATGTACTTGGAGTTCATAAAATATAATCAGAACTGAATCTGTTCGACGACCCAACGTACCATTGAAGAATATTGTCTAGGAAAATTTAAATATTCATCTATTAATTCAAACATTGGGCTTAACTTGTTAAAAAGGAGACTTCAATCGTGTATTAAGTTTTTTTTAAATAGGTACATATTTTTTTTTATCTTGTATATCAAAAAACCATTCACATCGAACCACCTGCACAGTAACGTTGCAGGCATTTGGCATGCGGCTTATGACATAAGCAATTATTTCGATACCTATCCACACCACACACACCACACCAGCCTATATCAGTCCACTGCTGGACATAGGCCTCCCCTAATAAAGGGGATATACCCATAATCCCCACGCTGGGCATGCGGGTTGGGGATCGCAGGGCACAGCTTCTCTGCCCGTCGATACCTATGAATAGGTATATTTTTGAATGTATCCCATGATAATGATGTTCTTTTCACTTTTTCCCAGATGTTTACGAAAGAAAGCCGTTATATGAGAGGTCGGTGAGAGGAGCACACTGAATCTCTCCGAGTTTGCTACATGATGTAAGTTGGTATTTATTTGGGCCCAACCGGCCACCTATAGGTATCTACTCAGTCTGTGAGTCATAGGGTTATGTTGTAAGTATTACACAAGGACGTATATTCACCTCTAACGGCTGAACGGATTTGAACAAAAATATTTAATAATGTAAACTTACTTATGTATATTTATTTACCTTGAATTTAACTCATAGGCTTTTACCGGGTAAGTACATATATAAAATAAGCGCAAGCAGCACTAAAGCTGAGACAGAGGAGTTGTTTGGCGGCGCGGCGCGGCGGCGGCACGGAGTAGTGGTTTTGTTTAGTATAAGTCGTGACCGATGTATACTAGCTATTGTTCTATTTTTTGTATATCTACTACCTTCGTAAATGGCTTATTTTTAACAAACCTCAAAAAAGGAGGAGTTTTTCAATTCGGTTGTTGGTATTTTAATGTAATTTGTATCGTATTTTGTTTTGTTGCTTATTCTACATCAAATAAATAATTTTATAATCCTTTCTATTTCATCCTATGCTGGATATCATTACATAATTTAGTAAGTTTCAATAAATTCATTCAGGTGTATGCTGATACAATTCAGTTTACGCCGTAACATTTGCCTCAGTTTCCTGACCTGGCGCTTTATCTCGCAACGAGTTCCTAACATTTAGAGCAATAAATTTAATATATGCCCGGCCAAATATTGCATGGAAAACTTTTTTTTTTAATTTTTGCTAAATCTTACGATTCGATTTAGTAAATTACGTTGGAAAAAGTGTTCTTGTTGCGAAATAGAGTCGATTGAGACCAACTAGTTTTTTGGATAAATGTCATTTTCTAGGCTGACTAAATTTTTTTAAACTTTCCGTTTTTTTTTTTTTTTAAAATTAACCTATATTTACTTAATAACAAAACCTTCTAACTACAAAAGAAAAGGTGGCTGCCTTAAATTTTGCCCCACCCTGTATTGTTCTTCTTCGCTTTCCTCCATTCACAAAAACACGTACGATCTAAGAAAATCCGAATGAAATTGGCATCGGCAATCCAATTACTGGGACTTGCGTCGGCGATCTGATCGCTGTCGATGCAGTGCACGCAGTATGAAAACATAATACGGTTGATACGATGCGACCGATGCGTACGATACTGATCTTTGGACGCTAAGCCTTGATCCCCTCTAAAGTTTCGATGCAAGCTGAAGTAACACACGGGCTCTCCGTTCGCTGCAGATCTGTGGAGCGGCAATGTTCGGCGGCGGCGCGTGGCTCGTGCTGGCGGGCGTGGCGTGGTGCGCCCGCGCCGGGCCCGGCCCGCCCGCGCCCGGCGCGCCCGCGCCCGAGCTGCGCTTCACGCACGCGCTCTACAACGTGAGCGTGCCCGAGAACAGCGCGCCGCGCACCTACTGCCGCAGCGAGCCACCCGGCGCGCCGCCGCCCGCCGTGCGCCTGCCCGCGCCCGCCGCGCGCGTGCGCTTCCGCATCCGCCACGGCGACCGCGACAAGTTCTTCAAGGCGGAGGAGCGCCGCGTCGGCGACCTCTGCTTCCTGTTCCTGCGCACGCGCGCCGGCCACGATGTGCTCAACCGCGAGCGCAAGGAGGAGTACCGGCTCGAGGTGCGCGCCACCGCGCAGCTGCCGGACGGCGACGCGCTCGAGGCGGACGCCGTCGTGCGCGTGCTCGTCGCCGACGAGAACGACCTCAGCCCGCTCTTCTACCCGACCGAGTACGAGGCCACCGTGCCCGAGGACGCGCCGCTGCACGCGAGCGTGACGCGCGTGCGCGCCGAGGACGCCGACCTCGGCGTCAACGGCGAGATCTACTACTCGCTGGCGGAGCCGAGCGCGCTGTTCGCCGTGCATCCGAGCACGGGCGTGGTGACGCTCACGCGCCGCCTGGCCGCGGCCGAGAAAGCGCTGCACCAGCTCACGGTGCTGGCGCGCGACCGCGCCTCGCTGCGCGACCGCGGCGAGGCGGCGCCCGCGGCGCGCGCCGACGTCGTCGTGCACGTGGCGCGCGTCAACCTGCACGCGCCCGAGCTGAGCGCGCGCCGCCTGCCCGAGCTCGGCGCCGACGGCAGCGCCGCGGTGTACGCCATCGTGTCGGCCGCGGACCGCGACCCGGGCGCCGCCGGCCGCGTCGCCTCTCTCGAGATAGTGGACGGCGACCCGGACGGCCACTTCCGCGTGCACCCGTCGGCGCAGGCGGGCGAGTGGGACGTGGCGGCGCACGCGCTGCTGGAGCGGGGCCCGGCGCCGCGCCCCTACAACCTGACGCTGCGCGCCACTGACGCAGGCGAGCCGCCGCGCTCCGCGTACCTCACGCTGCCGGTGGTGATCGCGCCGGCGGCGACCGACGCGCCCGTGTTTGGCCGCGAGCTGTACGAGGCGGCCGTGCCGGAGACGGCGCCGCCCAACGCGCCCGTCATCAGGCTCAAGGTGGCGGAGCGCGAGGGGCTGCGCGACGCGCACCTGCACATGGAGATCGTGGGCGGCAACGAGGGCGGCGAGTTCCACTTGAACCCCGACACGGGCGTGCTCTACACGGCACTGCCGCTGGACGCGGAGCGCAAGGCGCTGTACCACCTCACCGTGTCCGCCATCGACCAGGGCGCAGGCGGCGGCGCCCGCAGGCAGGCCTCCGCCAAGGTGCAGGTGGCCGTGCTGGACGAGAACGACAACGACCCCGCCTTCGAGCGCGACGAGCTGCGCGTGGCGCTGCCGGAGAACGGGCCGGCGGGCGCCGTGGTGGCGCGCGTCACGGCGCGGGACGCCGACTCGGGCGACAACGCCTACGTGTCCTACAGCCTCGCCAACCTGCAGCCGGTGCCGTTCGACGTGGACCACTTCACGGGCGCCGTGCGCACCACGCGCCTTCTGGACTACGAGAGCATGCGGCGCCGCTGGCGGCTGCGCGTGCGCGCCGGCGACTGGGGCGCGCCCTACCGCCGCCAGGCGGAGATGCAGCTCGAGGTCACGCTCGAGGACGTCAACGACAACCGGCCGCAGTTCGAGCGAGTCGACTGCGCGGGCCACCTGCTGCGCCATCTGCCGCTGGGCGCCGAGATCGCGACGCTGTCGGCGATAGACTTCGACGCGGGCGACGTGGTCTCGTACCGCATCGACGGCGGCAACGAGGACGGCTGCTTCGCGCTCGATCCCGCCAGCGGCGTGCTGAGCGTGGCGTGCGAGCTGGCGGGCGTGCGCGCCGACACGCGCCGCCTCAACGTGACGGCGACGGACGGCACGCACTTCGCGGACGCGAACACCATCACGCTGCACCTGGCGGCGGGCGGCGGCGCGCTGGCGCTGCAGTGCCGCGAGACGGGCGCGGCGCGCCGGCTCGCCGACATGCTGGCGGCGGCCGAGCGCGCCAACGCGCCCGCGCCGCCCCACGACGACTTCCCCGCCGCGCCGGCGCGCCTCGCTGCCAACCTGCACGCGCCCGAGTTTATCGACTTCCCCGTCGAGGTCAAGGTGAGCTTCTTCACTGCGCGTGTTTGTGTGCCGAGCGTAATGATCATGACGTGTCTTCCATTCGCATGAGGGGAGGCTTCGCTCCAGCGGTGGGCAACGAGCGTTGCATGCCACCATCGCTGGATGTTCGATGTGATCGTTCAACAGGTGAACGAGTCCGTGGCGCTGGGCACGGTGCTGGTGAAGCTGCGCGCGCGCGACCGCGACCTCGGCTACAACGGGCTCGTGACGTACGTCATCTCCGGCGGCGACCCCGACTCCGCGTTCCGCGTGGACCCCGTCTCGGGCGAGCTGCAGGTGATCGGCTACCTGGACCGCGAGAGCGAGGCCGAGTACTTTCTGAACGTGAGCGCGTGGGACGGCGGCGAGCCGCGTCGCGCCGTGTCGCGCCTGCTTCCCGTCACCGTGCTCGACGTCAACGACAACGCGCCGCGCTTCCTGCGCGCGCTCGCCAGTTTCCGCGTCACCGAGAACGCGCTCAACGGCACCGTCGTGTTCCGCGCCGCCGCCGTCGACGCCGACGCCGGCCGCTTCGGCAGCGTCACCTACAGCCTGGCGGGCGCGCCCGACGCTGCATTCTGCATCGAGCCGGACACGGGCGCGCTGCGTGTGTGCGCGCCGCTCGACCGCGAGCGCACCGCGCTCTACGAGCTCACCGTGCGCGCCACCGACGGCGGCGGGCTGAGCGCCGAGGCGCGCGTGCGCGTCGCCGTGGATGACGTCAACGACAACCCACCGCGCTTCGGCCTCGCCTCGTACTCTGCGCGCGTGCGCGAGGACGTGCCCGTCGGCACGCTGGTGGCGGCACCCGAGGCTTTCGACCCCGACCTGGGCGCGGGCGGCCGCGTCTCCTACTCGCTGGCGGAGCCGGACGACGGCGCCTTCGAGGTGGACGAGGAGTCAGGCGCGGTGCGCACGCGGCGCGCGCTCGACTTCGAGGCGCGCCAGGTGCACGGCGTGACGGTGCGCGCCACGGACGGAGGCCGCCCGCCGCTGTGGGCGGAGGCCGCGCTCATCGTCGAAGTTGAGGACGTGGACGAGAACGCGCACGCTCCGCGCTTCGCGGCGCACGCCGTGCTGGAGGGCGCCGTGCGCGAGGACGCGGCGCCGGGCGCGCGCGTGCTGGACGCCGCCGCCGCCGACGCCGACCCGCCGGGCCGCGACTCGCGCCTCGCCTACTACATCGTCGCCGGCGACGGCCTGCCGCACTTCAGCGTCGACGACACCGGTGAGCCCCTCCTCCTCCCCCTCCCCCTGGCCCTGGCGCAGCATATCTCCCGGCGCTGACCTCGCCGCTCGGTCCGCAGGCGCGATCCGCACGCTGACGCGGCTGGACCGCGAGTCGAGGGACGGGTACTGGCTGACGCTGTGCGCGCAGGACCACGGGCTCGTGCCGAAGCAGGCGTGCGTGGAGGTGCACGTGTCGGTGCTGGACGTGAACGACGTGGCGCCGTGGCCGGAGCGCGCGGCGTACTCTGCGCGCGTGCGCGAGGGCGCAGGCGCAGGCGCGCGCGTGCTGCGCGTGCAGTGCGCGGACGGCGACCGCGCGCCGGACCCGCCGCCGCCGCTGCGCTACTCCATCGTCGCCGGCAACCCCGACGGACTCTTCTCCGTGCACGAAACGACAGGTTCGTCCCTGCATTTTTCATCGTCACCGTAGCACCCTGAGATCGCATCCTCCTTGAATCACGTGGAGATTGTTTGTTTCCAAAAATATTCACGTATATCTAAAGTACAAACTTCAGTAAGGCCTTTGAGCGAATAGAACGCGCCAACTCGCTGAGTGAGCACACACAGGCTGGAAACCGAGGTGACATATGGTGACCGCCTACGTCAGAGACCGATGTCGAACAGTCATCCTAACCTCATGGTTGTCTCCGATACCACAAGGAATGCAACGAGGTTCCATTCTGAGACCATTGCTGTTCGTCATCTTTATCAATGACATAGATCTACGTAAACTAAACTCTGTATCATTGCAAAAATTTTTGAAAAGATTGTTTATGTTCAAATATCTTCGGCCTAAAAAAAATCCTTCTGATCGATTCTACTGTTTCGAATCTTATTATCCTCAATGATTACATAACAGATGCCATGGACAACGGCCAACAGGTTGACCTTGTCTATACTGACTGTATTGTTAATAGGTCGCAGGCTGTTGTCCTGAACTACTATATATCTAGCTGGGTTGGTATCCCTAGCGGAGTTTCTCAAGGATCTCTTATTGGTCCTCTTATTTTCATCAACTATATTAACAACATAGAAACTTGTTTTTTAACCTCAGTGCTTAGTTTTGCTGATGATATGAAAATCTATTCTGCCATCTACATTCCTTAATATATGATTGCCGTTCAATCTGACCAGTGTCGCTTAGAAGACTACTTTCGAACCAACAAGCTTGACCTTAACCCGACCAAATGTTCTGATAATACCTTCACCAGAAAAACCTTCTTTGTACCAACTACTTATACCCTGCAGGGTCAGATTCTTCCTAAAAGTGACTCAATACAGGATCTGGGAATTCACCATGATTCTAAATTGCTATTCGACGTACATATTAATAACATTGTCATTAGGGCTTCCAGATCTCTTGATTTTATCATGCGGCTCTTCAAGAGCTTTAAAGAAGTTAAAACTATAAAAAAATTGTATTGTACAAACTTGCCCTCAACTTGCCCTCAACTTGCCCTTAATTTATTTACATAAAGGAAAACCAACAGCTTTATTATAAAAGACGAACCATCGTTTTTACAATAGAATGCCAGTAAAAGTTTGTGAAGTGTTTTATTTACTGAGTAAGGAGCATTACCTTGATTTCTTCAGCTGCAGTGCTTCTAGTTTTAAAACTAAGCTTAACAATACTTTTTTCAACCAGTTTATCATAGAGAACATTGATTTTGATCTTGATATTTACTTTTTGCCTAAATCAACTACATTAACGTAGCTATCATGAATGTCAATGATTAAAGTAAAAAGCATTTACATAACTAATAATGTTTTCTTCTCTTGAATTGTATCAATCGTTTCTATCAGTGGAGACCTTTAAATGGCCTTATCGACGCTATTTTATTAACTACACTCGAGAGCAATGAATCCGGGTCACTCAAAGAATCCAAAAAATCTCGGAAAGTAAGAATGCTAGGTTAATGCAATAAATTGTATTTAATAGACAATTTAATACTCCTTAAATGAAAGTTAAAAAAATATGAGTCACCAAACATTTTATTTACACAAAATTACATAAAGAAAAAAAACTGCTGATCTCTCCTTAAAACAAAAATAGGAAACATGAAATTTTTGAACTTTATGACGATTTTCTTGAATTTCAATACTTCGTATTACCTCCTCGTGCTTCCATTACTGCGTTTACGCGGTTTGGCATGCTGTACACCAAGTTCCTTATACGATTTTGGGGAATATTCTCCCATTCCTCTGTGAGAGCAATTTTGAGCTCAGGAAGCGTGATTGGGGGAGGGTTTCGTTGTTTTACGCATCTCCCTAGCTCGTCCCAAGCATGCTCGATCGGGTTGATATCCGGGCTGCGCGCTGGCCACTCCATACAAGTAATGTTCATCTCTTGAAGGTAGTCATTCACAATCCTACCTGTATGAGGTCGGGCATTGTCATGCATAAATATAGCATCCTCACCCAAAGACCATAAATGGACCAACGTGTTCGTTGAGGATTTCTTCCACATATCTTACGCTAGTTAAAGAGCCGTTTTCTATGATCACCAGCTCTGTGCGACTTTCAGAGGAAATTCCGGCCCACACAAGTACAGACCCACCACCGTAGGCTACTTTTTCTTCGATGCATGCTTGCTTGAATCTTTCCCCTGGTCTTCTATACACTCTGTGTCTTCCATCGTGCTTGTAGAGCATAAATTTTGTCTATTAAATACAATTTATTGCATTAACCTAGCATTCTTACTTTCCGAGATTTTTTGGATTCTTTGAGTGACCCGGATTCATTGCTCTCGAGGGTATTTTGTTACAGTATGCTGATGGCTTTCGTAATACAAAATCAATAAATAAAAGGTTCTCACGTATAGTTGTTATACACATGCATTTCGGCGAAAACTTATCTTCTATCTATCTTATGAGTTTTAAATTCTACTCGTATTATATTCTAACTAAGTTCAAAGTAGCCACTGTGGGAGGTAAACTATGTTCCCTTTCATAGGATTTTCAGAAATCTCAATATTTTTTGTTTTATTTTATTTTTATTTATTTGGGAAACCAAATGCTTAAACCACATAAACAGAAAATACAAAAAAACAACATTTAACATTTATTTTAAAATTTTTATTTAGTTTAAAATTTACAGTTTGGTTAAAAACATGAAAACATTGAATAATTTTGTGGTCACGAAATTTTGCGTGGACTGTTTCAGTTATGACCATTCGCAACACTGAGTTCCAAATATCAAATGTACAATATTTTTTATTTATTTAATTTTATTGTAGATGAAAAATCCTAATCTATATACCTTATTTATTACATTATTCATTTTCTTTTTTTTAATAAAAGACATAAACCATCTATGGAGATCTCCTCTTATTCCAGCCGCCATAAGCTTGTTGAGAAGTATAACGTGATTAGTATAAACATGTTAAAAAGCATGGGGCCGAGTATTGAGCCCTGTGGCACGCACGCCTGAAGGAATCAACGATGAGAACAATGTATACCCATTGAAGACTACAGTTCGGCAACGTCCCTTGGCATACGAAGCAATCTATCTTATTCCGGCACCATGTATTTTGTCGAGAAGAATACTATGATCAAAGCGATCAAAGGCCGTACTATAATCTGTACATAAAGATTTAATATAATTTATATGAGGTAAATGCAACTATAATCGCAGTCTGTTTACCATTTTTTTTGCTGAATCCTGTTAGGTCCCGACAAACAACGACCCCACTTAATAATTATTTCAAATCAAATCAAATCATACTTATTTGCGAATAATGTGGTTACAGGTTCGTCATAATTAAAATTAGATCGGTACATTACTATTCCTAGCATGTAAATATGTAAATTATTAGATAGTTTTTTCTTTTAATTATCTCTTTAAACACAACACAATTTACTAAGAATTATCAATTTAACATAAAATAAATACACAACCTTATTAAACATAATTATACCCACTTAAGATGTATGATTAATGACAGTCACATTATATGTCAAAAATAGTAAAAAAAAACAATAATACCTAATAATAATATGTAATGTCAAAATACCAAAGAATGTCAAGAATTTGGGTCAGTGCCCACTCGGCCCGCTTAGACTCCGAAGAATTGTACAGTCAAATACTAAAATGTCGATTTAGCGCTTGCACCACAGAGCGTGTAAAATATTGTTTGGATAAATATAGAAATGAGTAAAACAATTAAGTACTAATCATTTTTTATTTTAATATAGTATTATACGCTTTTTACTAGTAAAAATCACAGATGTTAAATTATCTATAAAGTATTTTTTTTTTTTATCTTTATTTAATTTAAAGGAGTTTTGTCACAATATAGTGACAATGCCACTCCCGTAAAGGATCAACATACACTTTAAACTATAATCTAAAACATAGGTATCTACACAACAACAATAACAATTTCTTACATAAATAGATAAACAAAATAATAAAAGATAATTACGTAACCCTTAGATAAAGCATAACAAGCATTTTGGCTTCATCGGACAATGGTGAAGCCAAAATGCTGTTACACATGCCTACATTATAATCAAACATAAATCTCATGTCCTGTCGTTGCATCTATAAAGATAAACATTTGTTATATTAAAGAATACAGATCAAAGTAGAAACAATTAAAAAATTGAAGTTGTTAGCAATACAAAATCAATAATATAAAATAAATAATCAACATTCAAGTAAGAACAAAAAAAATCAAAGATTACAGTTTTCAACAAAAAAAAATCTATAACTTATCTTCATGTTCTTTAGAACGAATGGATAACACTTTAGATATATTGACCAAAAAAATTCAAGAAAAAGTTATTTCCTTAAAGACTTTTTAGAAAAAACTGCTAGATTTTTGATTATTTCATAAAATATTCTTCTATTCTTCTAAAAAGCATTTCAAGAAAATAACTTTTTCTTGAAATTTTTTGGTCAATATATCTAAAGTGTTATCATTTTCAATACTTTTCGTCTTCCTTTGGCTGATTGATGTGTGATCGCGATGGAATCTAAAAAGAAAAATTATAACTAGTAGGTACATAACTTTTCAGTATCTAAATAATAATTAAGATGTTGTATAGAATATTTTACCTTAGTTGGGCTCTATCGTATGTAGAGATATCCATTTCAATAATTTGTATCAGAGATATCAAATTAGGATTGTTGCCCAAAAATTGCTGAAGCCGCTGATTCCTTGCCTCCACCAAGTTTGTTGTCATGTGATGCTCATTGTAACAGGACCATTTTTGTATCATGGCAGGATTTTCTAGCCAAAAGCTTCTTTTTTTCGCAGCATGGTTTCATAAGTACTCGTTTTCTTATTTTCAAGCAGTGCATAAAACATAGGGACAATATTTGTTTTTGTTGTATCACTCCCTATGTCGACGTGGATGGTGTATATTTGTAAAAAAGGCTTTGCACAGCAATCAAAGGTTCCATCGCAAATATAATGCTCCACGTTTTTTATGTGATTCTGGATTTGGTCTGAAGCAAAAATTATAATCGTATTGTCTTCTTTCTTAAGATGCACCAATCAGATCGATTTGAATTTGTCCGAAATTATGACGTCACTTGGCTTATTAAATCGAATTTTCGGCAGCCCAAGATTTCTTTTCGCGCACTATTTAGCCGATGTTTGACACTTTTATAGTTTATCAAGAATACCATGCTGTTCTTCCAGTTTCATTACATTTTTTTCATTGATCCATAATTTTCACAGACCTCATTTTTATGTTATCAAAAATTGTCAAAAAATCATTTTTGGATGTATCTGGTTTGCACTGTGCCGAATGTTCACTGTATATTTGTACACTATCAGAGTTAAAAAGTAATTTTACTTGACCACTGCACTTCAGACCCGTTTTTTTATTGACACAGGCCCAAACTGTGGATTCTTTATTTTTTCGGTGCAACCCGTATACATGACCAACGTGTAATAAGCTTTGGCCACGTTGATTTAAAATTAATTTATAATTTTTACGCACTCTACCCTGAGAAGGTCCTTCACTGACATTTTTCGTAGAATTGCCTGACGTTGGGACTGGCAAACTAAGATCCTTCATATTAGTTACGTCACAAGCAAAGAGTAAAGTAGGTAGGTAGTAATAGACCATAAAGGCCAGTAAAGTAGGTAACAGACAGTCGCAAGGAATTTTGGTTAGGTAGGTACTAAATATAGGTAGCTACATTTTTGAAAAGAAATCACTGACTGCCAGCATAAATTATCTATAACAAAATTTTTTTTTTTTAAATAAATTATTTAGAATTGAAGTTCACTGTGCCTGACTGTACAAATGCACTGAATTGATAGTAAAATATCTGGTATTATTCTTCGGGTCGAGTCTAAGCGGGCCGAGTGGGCACTGACCCAAGAATTTGACTCTGATCAAAAGCATTCGTATTCAAAAACATAGTTAAATATAATGATACTTAATTGTGAAAATAAGGTAAACTGGTCGACATCAGCGGGAAATATAAGTAATATATGAGGTGGTGGTGGTGTGCATTGATGCAGGCGAGATCACGACGACGGGGCGTGCGCTGGACCGCGAGGCGCGCGCCGCGCATGCGCTCGAGGTGCAGTGCTCCGACGGCGCGCTCAGCGGCGCCGCGCGCGTCCACGTCGCCGTCGACGACGTCAACGACCACGCGCCCGCCTTCACGCAGCGCTACTACGACCTGCGCGTGCCCGAGCCGCAGGTACCGTCTGCGCCCGACGACCGACGCCCGAGCGAGCGCCCTCTGCGTGTCGGACCGCGGCGTGACGATTCCTTCGCCCATCTGTTGCAGGAGCAGGGCGCGGGCCCGCCTGGCGCGGACGCGAATGCGGACTCGGACGTGGACGCGGAGGAGAGCAGCACCGAGTGGGAGAGCGAGGACGAGGAGGAGGGCGCGGGGCGCGCGCGCTGGGAGCACGACACGGAGTCGCGCACGGCCGGCCTGCACCTCGCCACGGTGAGTGGGGTGGGGGCGGTGCGGGGGATGGGGGGTGTGTGCGCGGGGGTGTCTGACGGTGCGGCGGCGCAGGTGCTGGCGCTGGACCCGGACGCGGGCGCCAACGGCACGGTGCGGTACTGGGCGCGGGCGCGCGGCGCAGCGCGGGGCGCAGTGCGCGTGGGCGCGCTGAGCGGGCGCGTGGTGGCGGCGCCGGGCGCGTGGCTGCGCGCGGGGCGCACGGTGGAGCTGGCTCTGCGCGCGTGCGACGGCGGCGCGCCGGCGCGGTGCGGCGTGGCGCGCGCGACACTACGCGTGGTGTCTCGCGGCGGCGGCGCGCCGCCTCGCCTGGCGCCGCCGCCGCCGCTGCAGGCCGCGGAGCTGGACGCGCCCGGGTTCCTGCTGGCCGTGCTGCAAGCCACCGACCCGGACGGCGACTCGCTCTACTATGACATTGTCGGTGAGTAATGGTTATATCTCTCCTGTGTCACCTATAGTATGTGCAGGTGAAATCTTGCAACTCAATATTGAAGCAAATTTCTTTAACAGTCGTTACTTTAAACTCTTGAATTCCTGAAATTCATCAACTACAAATCCAGGATCGTTAATTCCGACTACATTGATAGCTGCAGACAGCATCACTTTCTACCCCTTGAGTCGAGAAGAGAAGCCGCTGACCTGTCACTACTGCTTAACATTATCCTAAGCATTGTGGACTCACCCTCGCTCTTATCCAGAATAGGACTAACTGTTCAGCCCAGCCGGTCTTCGCGACGAAACTACCTTAAACTTCACGTCCCGTCTTGTGCCACTAGTTATCGTAAGAACTCGTTCCTACTTCGGACCATGCATGTCTTTAACAAACCTTTTTTTTTTATTTGATGTGGGCCAGTTTTTGACCTCGAGGCTTGCATAGGCAAGGGTGAGGTCGACGATGGGGCGAGCTTTCCCAGAAGATGCCTATTAACTCTCTTTTTGAAGCTGTTAGGGTCGTAGGTCAATGGAAAAACAGACGCTGGCAGCCGATTCCATATTTTAGCAGTGCGCATTATAAATGATGTTTGGAAGCGCTTAGTCCTGTTAAATGGAATATCAACTTGATGCGGGTGGTAGTTAGCAGTGCGTCTGAAGCTCCTATGGAAGAAAGGTGAAGGCGGAATAAGATCATGTAGCTCCTGCGCACACTTTCCGAAGTACAATCTATAAAATCTGTACAGAGTTGGATCAGTATAATTGGATTTTTTGTTATCGTCTCGGTCGTTGGACGAAGCAGTAGATTTGTTTAATAGTATATTACTTAACTTAAGAGACAAATATATACCATCTAAGAACATACGGCCTAGTGAGTACCCTACATGGTACTCACCAGCTTTAAAAAGAGTACTCAAAGAAAAAAATAAGCTACACAGTAAAATGAAAATTTATTCTAATAAGGCTGATATCAATTCTTATAATGTGCTCCGTCAGCGTGCCAAACGCGTGGAACAAGATTGTTATAAGAGCTATATAAATTGTATTGAGAATTCTATCTGTACTAATCCAAAGACATTTTGGTCTTTTATACAGGCTAATAAACAACTTAATTCATTTCCATCGTCTATGGCATTTAACAACAAAAATTTGTCAACGGGTGAAAGCATCTGCAATGCTTTTGCTGAATATTTTAATTCTACCTACTTACGCTATCTCAGCGTCGACTCCTGCTCCAACTTCCTCTGTCTCAGATGTAGCATCAACGCCCGTAAGTGCGTATATACAAACAATTGAAATTAGAAAAGAAGATGTTCATAAAATCCTTAAGACGCTTGACTGTAATAAGTCAGCTGGGCCTGATGGACTTCACCCAGTCCTGATTAAAGAATGTGCTAGCAGTCTGATTACTCCAATCTGCTTATTATTTAATCGTTCTGTTAACGAGGGTATTGTTCCCAGTGTTTGGAAAACAGCATCAGTAACTCCAGTTCACAAGAAAGGGTCCAAACGTGAGGTCACCAATTATAGGCCCATCTCCAAACTATGTGTTCTCGCGAAAGTGATTGAAAGGCTTGTTCATAATCAAATTTACTCTGCGCTAAAACACACCTTTCTTGCACAACAACATGGGTTTCTCCGGGGTAAGTCTACAGTCAGTAACTTATTAGCGTTCACAGATGATATAACTAGAGACATGGAGTCTGGTGGTCAAGTGGACGTAATTTATACGGATTATAGTAAGGCTTTCGACAGAATTGACCACGTCATCCTACTAGCTAAATTGCAATCTGCGGGAATTTCGGGTGATTTACTCAGATGGTTCAGTTCTTATGTTGATGGACGTTGCCAGACAGTTGTCCTTAACGGATTCTCCTCTCATTCAATACCTTCTATTATCCCATCTGGTGTTCCACAAGGATCCATTCTTGGACCACTACTTTTTATAATTTTTGTGAATGACATCGATTTACGCTTTCACAACTCAAATTTCTTTCTGTTTGCAGACGATATGAAAGTATATAAAAAAGTAAGCTCACTTAATGATTGCCTTTTACTGCAGCAGGATTTGAACCGGCTACAAAATTATTGTCATTTAAATAACTTGGACCTTAACGTGGCTAAGTGTAACTGCATTACCTTTACCCGATCTGTGTCTACTTTAGTATATGATTATAAAATTAACCAGCACCCATTAGAACGTGTGGAGTATGTAAAAGATCTTGGTGTTACTCTAGACTCCAAATTTATATTAGACAAACATGTTGACATTATAACCAGTAAAGCTTCGAAGATGCTTGGTTTTATCTTTAGAACAACAAAAGATTTTAAATCAGTTAAAGCGCTCAAGATACTATATTGCTCACTTGTTCGTAGTCAACTTGAATCGTAGTCATCTTGAGTTCGTATTGAACTAACTACAAGCATAAATTAAGATTCCCGGACTATATAGCTAGTTGTAAACACCACCATCTGCTTCCTTTAGAACATAGGTGAGAGGTAGCTGATCTCACATTTCTTCTTAACCTGGATAATAACAAAATCGACTGTAGTGACCTTCTGTTAAAGATCAAGTTTCAAGTTCCCCGCCGAGCTATCTTAAGGCGTAACTATCTTAAATTATGTACGGATGCAGGTGTGACCAATTATAGGGAAAATTCATATTTTAATCGTACGTGTAATGTATTTAATTCCATTCACTCGTCTACCATCGACTTATTTAATACGTCACCTAATTTCTTTAAACTAAAGACAAATGCATTTTTCGGCGATTAGAATTTAGGTAACTTTCGTTTCTTAACTGATTTCTTATATGCACAAGACTTGTTTTCACTTATTCTCATCTCAAGAATGAATTTACTTAAGTTGATATGGCTCATCATTACTAAATCTTCTTCTACTCCATACTTACTTCTTCTTAATTCTTACTCTTAACATACATAGATAGGTACATATAAATCCCTGATGGGATGCATTTTTTTGGTTTGTTTTTTCTTTGTAATACCGTTCTATATGTGAAAACTGTTTAAGGCTTTCTTGTTCTAGTAATACCCTTATCTATAATCTTATTGTTTAGCTGTTAGTTTTCCTAATTAAAAAAAAAAAAAAAAAAAAAAAAAAAAAACTGTCAAACACGCAACTTCGCGACGACCTGTTCAACATCCAGCAAAACACTAAATATTTATTTATTTATCTATTTATTTTTTTACTTCAAAGAAAACCAACAGCTTAATTATTTATTTATTTATTTTCGGAAAACAAACAGCTTTTTATTTATATGAACAGATAATAGAAAAAACTAGCCTTAAGAGTTTTCACATGTATAAACGAGAATATCTAAGGAAAAACTAAATTTAAAGAAAAATGGAAATACATTGTTTTAACATAAATGAAAGAAACCAAAAGTAAGATAAGAACGAGAGAAGATAAGAGGAGAAAAAGATCATATTATAAAACACTAACCATAGTTTATTCAATATAAAGCCAATAAAACTTTTAAAAAACTAATTGATTCCAGCTTCTTCAAATAACGGAATGTTGCTATTATTATAATTTGATTTTTTCAATAATTGTTAGGTCTTTATTATATTTAATAATCTGAGCAAGCGTTATGATTTAGACCTGTTCTGTAGCAGCGCCTTCTCAGCACGAGTGCAGCTGAGCAGATAATTTTTTAGAGCGATTAATCAATAATATCGAGCGATAATTTTTTAGTTAACGAATCGAATTTAAATTAAGTCTGTAAGTAGTTTGTAAGTATGCAATAATAATAATTAATTAACAACTCAAACACTGTTTCACTCGGTTTTCACTGAAATGCTATTTTATTATATTTTATATTATATTTAACTAGTACTTACAATAACTATACGCGAGAACCTTTTATTGGCTTTCTATTGTATTAACAATGGTTAGTCTTTTATAATAAAGCTATATATATATTTATGGATCCTAACTTCCTTTCTGTAGCTACACCTTTTACTTGATTGGGTACTATAACGATGGGTATATCGCTCTATCTTCTGTGTGTAAATTTAGTTAATATTGTTTATTACATTAGGCACTCTTAATTTGGTTCTTTATTATAATTGCACAGTGTCAGAGAGTCAACACTGGTTTAATTGAAACTGAAATAGGTATTGAACACTAGCCCAAAAAACAATATGGCATACATATTATCGTGACGAGGTGACGTTGGCGCAGGCGGCGACCCACGGCAGGAGTTCCACGTCGGCCGCGAGGACGGCGGCTTGCTGCTCGCCAAGCGCCTCGTCTGGGAGCGTCAGCCGCTCTACGCGCTCAACGTCTCCGTCAGCGACGGCGTCCACACCGTGCACACCACCGTGAGTACCCACGGCGGCACGCCTCGCCTCGCCTCACCTCGCGTGCCTCACCTCTCCCATCCCCTCCCCCAGGTCACGGTGAGCGTGGTCAACGACGGCGACGAAGGCGGCGTGGCCTTCTCGCAGGAGCAGTACGCGGTGCGCGCGGCCGAGGACGCGGCGCCGGGCGCGGAGCTGGCGCGGCTGAGCGCGCGCGCCGCCGCCGGCTCGCGCCTGCTGTACGGCGTGGCGGCCGCGCGCGTGCCCGCGCATCTGCCGCTGCTGCGCCTGCACGAGCTCACCGGCGCGCTCTCGCTGGCGCAGCCGCTGCACCAGCTGCCCGAGCGCGAGATCGAGCTCACGGTGTGGGCGCGCGACACGGCGCCGCGCGCCTCCCGCGCCTTCGCGCGCGTCCTCCTAACCGTGGTGCCGGCGGCGGCGCGCCCGCCCGTGTGGGGCCGCCGGCTGGCGGAGGCGCGCCTGGCGCGAGGCGCGGCGCGGGGCGCGCTGGTGGCGGCGCTGCGCGCGGGGCTGGCGGGCGGCGCGGCCGAGGTGCGCTACTCGCTGGCGGGCGGGGACGCGGGCGGGCCGTTCGAGGTGGACGCGCTGCTGGGCGACGTGCGGCTGGCGCGGGCGCTGCCGGCGCGCGGCCCGCGCGAGTACACGCTGACGGTGCGCGCGAGGGGCGCGCCGCCCGCCGCGCCCGCCGCCTCGCTGCCGCTGCACGTGCTCGTGGTGGAGCCGGACGACGCGCCGCCTCGGTTCGCCTCGAGCGAGGTGACGTGGGAGGTGGAGGAGAACGCGCCGGCGGGCACGGCGCTGGGCACGCTGGAGGCGCGCGGCGGCTCCTCGGCGTGGTACTCGCTGGAGGGCGGCGAGGGCCTGTTCCGCGTGAACCCGGCGGCCGGCCTGCTGGTGACGGCGGCGCCGCTGGACTACGAGCGGCGCGCGCTCTACAACATGACCGTCACCGCCGTCAACATGGTGAGCTTTCTTCTACTATCACTCCGATTTCTGCGGAACCCCTTCCCGCTTCTCCACACCACCGCCCACCTGATGGAAACTCTCGGAAGGCGCTCTCGGACCGGATCCCGGTGTGAACGGACGCAGCTCGTCAGACGTGTCTTGCTCAGAGTTCCCCGGTAGCTGTGACACTGTAAGAATCACCCAGTGACGTGAGAGAGATATACCTATATCTTGCTCTCGCCGCGATCAGACGTGATCAATAACTGTTAAAATTAATAAACAGATTTTAAATTTGACCTAGTCTAAGTGCATAGTAATGACAACAGTGCGTTTTTCAAGTGTGTTTTAACTATGTTTTAATATAAATTAATTTTATAAACTGCAAAATGGATAACCCATTTAGCTGGAGCAATAAAATGGCTCGCAGTCCATCGCCCACCCCCCAACCAGCACCGTCACCACCGCGACCGTCACCAAGGGATGAAATTACCTTTGAAACAGTCCATACCTCTGAAATTCAGACCTGGATGACCACCATCGAGTAGTGCCTCAGTGAAGTGTGTTCAATTGCAACTGAGGGCAAATTAAACTCGGACCATAAGGTTAGAATTTCGAATCTGTGCAGAAAGGTAAGTTCATGGCACATCACAAATGGCCGTGGAGTACCAAGATCTGAAGCAGAAGGCCCTCCAAGCTGAAATGTATATTAAAAGCCTGAAAGAAAAGCAAGACCTCTCCGAACGCCTAAAAGACCTGCAACAGAGCATCCAGGAGTCTTCTAAGCCAACAGGAACTTCTTTCGCAGAAATGGTCAAAAAGAGCACTTATTCTTTTATCCGTCCTGCTAATCTGAGCTCTGTAGCTATTTATCCCAAGGACAAACTAAAGAGCAGTGACGAAACAAAAATACTAGTGCAAAAAATTATCAGCCCTGAGTAGATGAAGCTGCATGTGCGAGGACTCCGAAAAACGAAACAAATGGGGGTGTCATCATCAGCACAGACACCAAAGGTGAAATTGAGAAGCTGAAAAACTCTGCCTAAAAAACCATACTGTCGACGAACCTCACAAGCGAAGACCTAGAATTGTAGTGATTGGAGTGCCCTCGAATATGCAAGAACAAGAGGTCTACAAATGCATATACGAGCAGAATCTCTGCGACAAATACGCTGGCATGACTAGACACAAGTTCTTGGCCTCTATCAAGCTTAGCCATAAATCAGGCTAAAAGAATGCTAATACATGCTACTACGTAATAGAGGTCACTGCCGCCATTCGCAAAGCCCTCATCACTCAAGACAGAGTCTTCGTAAATTGGTCATCGTGTCTTGTCAGAGACTTTACTTTCGTTACCAGGTGCTTCAAGTGCCAACAATTTGGATATGCCGCTAAATCGTGCAGAGCAGAGGCCTACACTTTCGGACATTGCGGCAATCTAGGTCACCAATCAAACGAGTGCCCTAAGAAAGCGGAACCAGCTAAATGTGCGACTTGCTTGCGCTACAAAAAATCCAGTGACCACAAAACAGGTGACTTAGAATGTCCTGCCAAAAAAATTGCCGAGCAAAGGTACATAACTCAATAGATTATGAAGGCGCCTAAGAGCGCCGCTTTATAGTTTTAAGTCTAGCCTTAACTTCTTTAATAAATAACTGACTGATAGCTTAATTCAAGACCTAGATAACTTCTCAGTTTCCGAGTCAAGGTCCTGTGATGTTGAAAACTGTAAACAACATATTTCTGCATACCATAACGCTTTAAAAATACTAAGTCAAAATATTCGCAGTATCTATAAAAATATTAACAATTTCAGCACTTTTATGCAAAGGCACAATGTAGACTGCGATGTCATCGTTTTAACGGAATGTTGGCTTGCTGGCCGTAATAACAATATGCCTATTATGCAAGGTTATACGTGTTATTATACAAAGACAAGTCACAATCAGAACGATGGCGTTGTCGTTTACGCTAGAAATTCTATAAATAATATATCAGTTGAAGAATTGAATATTCAAAACTGCAGGTGTTTGTTAGTAAAAATTGAAGCAAGTATTGCTATCTTAGTTGTTTATAGATCACCTTCATTTAATAACATAGACTCATTTCTTGATTCACTTCATTCCTATCTCCAAAAGCTATCGTCATTCAAAAATGTTGTGCTATTATGTGACATAAATATGTAACTACAGGCCAATTTCAAAATTATGTATAATTGCTAAAATCTTTGCGAAGATTGTACATGAACAACTCTACCCAGCACTTAAACATATCATAATTAAGCAGCAACATGGTTTTCTCAAAGGGAGATCCACTACAACAAATCTTATAAGCTTCATTGATACTGTAACTGACCAAATGGACCCAGGGAGTCAAGTCGATGTAATTTATACAGATTACAGTAATGCCTTCGATCGTATAGACCACTCTATTCTTCTTGCCAAACTTTATACTGCCGGCATCAGAGGAGATCTCCTAAGGTGGTTTACCTCTTATGTTCAGGGTCGTTGCCAAACTGTGGTTCTGAACGGTTTTGTATCTGGTGTATCGCTGATTCCCTCTGGCGTGCCCCAGGGGTCTATACTTGGCCCACTTCTCTTTACCATCTTTGTCAATGACATTGCCTCATGTTTTAACCACTCTGACTTTCTTCTCTTCGCTGACGATATGAAGATCTTTAAAAATATTAACTCTCGTGCTGATGTATTATTACTTCAGAGTGACTTGGACAACCTTCACTCCTACTGCAGATTAAACAAACTTGATCTCAATGTTGAGAAATGTTTCTGCATCACATTTAGTAGGTCACCTAACGCACTGTCAATCGGTTACAGTATCAACGGACAGACTCTTGTCAGAACTAACTCAATCGTGGATCTTGGAGTAACTTTGGACGCTAAGCTATTGTTTGATCAACACGTTGAAAAGGTCACTGCTAAGGCAATGAAGATGCTTGGCTTCCTTTAGGGTATCTAGAGATTTTACTTCTCTTATAACTTTAAAAATCCTTTACTGCTCACTCGTTCGGAGTCACCTAGAGTATGCTTCACTGGTTTGGAAACCTCAATATGATAAGTATGTCTCGTTACTCGAAAAACCCCAAAGAAAATTCTTAAAATTTATTAACTATAAGCATAAGATCTGCATCCCTGACTACATTGAAAGCTGTAGACATCACCACCTGCTGCCACTCGCGATGAGAAGAGAAGCCGCGGACCTTACCTTCTTGCACAATATTTTTCTGAATCTTTTCGATGCTCCCTCACTCCTATCCGAAATTAAATTAACAGTTCCATCAAGGAGAACCTCTTGCAGAAACTATCTAAAATTGCATATCCCCCGCTGTTCCACTAACTACCGCAAAAACTCATACCTGTTGAGGACTGCTCAAGTTTTCAATACTAACTATACTAAAAATGTTGACCTATTTAATGTAAGACAGAATGCATTTAAAACTTTAATAAGTAAAAACTTTTTTATTGAGTGATAATCCAGTATCTACTTATGAAATAACGACTCCCAGCCTTTTTTCTTCTTATGAGCTAATGACCAACTATGCTGTTGGAGTTTTTAGGCTACCTATTTGCCTATTCAGGCTAGGAACTTACAATTTTTTTTCTTATTTATAAGTATTATATTTCTATATGTTATCTTATTTTCTATTTATCTATGTATGACTTAATCAATTAATCAGACATGCAATCAATCTATTTTTTAATGTAGTACACTTTGTAGTTTCTCTTTGTTATTACTTCGTTAAACTAGTTTACTTAAAATCTAACTGTGAAAACTGCTTAAGGCTTTATTTATTCTATTTTGTGTAATTTTCCTATTTCTTAGTTAATTTGTAAGCTGTTTGTTTTCCATTTAAATAAAAAATAAAATAAAAATAAATATTAATATCCACCCAGGTAGCTGTGATGGGACGGCACATGAGTACTTAAACCGCTGCTCGTTGAACGGCTTAATTCCAGCACACACACTACCAACACATCAAAGTGGCTCTTGTTTAGATCACATTATGCTTAAATCTGTCTTGCCAGCAATCACCCTGGTGATAAATTCTTCAGTAACTGACCACAAAGCCGCTTTAATCGCACTGAGCCTAAAGTTACCTAAACCTAAGCATACTAACACCTCCAAATTAGATTATAATAGATTAGAAGACGATTTTCGTAATATTTGTATACAAAGTATACAAAACGTCTTACAAGACAATACTAAAAATGTTGTAATAAGTAGGAAAAATGTAAGCATTAAGCCCTGGATTACACCGGGGCTCATTCGCTGCATGAGACATCGGGATAAGCTTCATATGAATGCCAAATCTTGCCCAAATAATAGTATACTACAAAAAACATATAAGAAGTAACGTAATTACTGTAACAATATCCTAAAAAATGTTAAGACTAACTATGATAAAAGCTTATTAGAAAAGGCTGGTCAGGACAGCAAAAAAGTATGGAAAATAATAAAAGATGTCACTTTATTTATTTATTTATTTAATAGGAACGCCAACAGCTTAAATATCAATACATTGTAGAGTTACACTGACAAAGTTTTCATTCTGATACAGAAACCAATTACAGGCGGACACTTTCTCATCAAAACAACGTGAATCGTCTTTGAATTTATTAAAAGCACATTCCTCACCGCTTCTGGCTATTAATAGTACTAACGATTTTTTTGTAAACATAGGAAAAAACCTAGCAAAGAAGTTTCAATTATCCGTGCCTGATGACGACAATCATTATCGGTCTCAGTCAAATTCTTTTGTATTGTTGGATACCGACGTTTCGGAAGTTGAAAGAATTATAATGGCTTTAAAAGACGATTGTGCAACAGGCTGGGATAATATTCCAACCAAAATACTCAAGACGTACAAGAGTATCCTTGCCCCACCACTATCTTTTGCCTTCCAGAAATGTTAGCATGAGGCAATATTTCCCAAATGACTCAAAAAAGCTGTGGTTGTTCCCGCTCACAAGACAGGTAGCAAGTCAAAAGTAACGAATTACAGACCAATATCCTTACTTTCTTCAATTTCTAAAATATTTGAGAAAATAATAAACAATAGATTAGTCCATTATTTAGAAAATAAAGCGATCTTATCTGAAAATCAATTTGGCTTTAAGCCCAAGCTATCAACAGCTGCCGCTGTGCACCAGCTAACTCATTACATCGGTAAGGAACTTGACCAAAGTAATAAGACGACAGGAATTTTTATAGATCTCGCGAAAGCCTTCGATACCGTTTCTATTCCTATTTTAATTAACAAGTAACAAAACATTGGTATAAGGGGTAATCAACACGCACTACTTACCAGCTATCTTAGCGATCGGTCTCAATGCGTGAGAATAGACAATGTCATCAGCTCTGACTTGGAAACCACTTCCTTTGGGGTCCCACAAGGAAGTATATTAGGTCCAACTTTGTTTTTGATCTACATTAATGACCTAAGTGACCTTCAACTAGCTCATGGTAAAATAATATCATACGCTGATGACACTGCTCTACTTTTTTCAGCGGATACGGACGCGCAAGTATATGAATTTGCATAACGCGGTTTCGATATTGTAAATAATTGGCTTCAAGGTCATCTACTAACCCTAAACGCTGAGAAAACTAAATACCTAAAATTCACAATGCGGAAATCGCAATCATCACTTGCTCACCCACTTATTTATGCACATCAATGTAATAATAACCTTGCGAAGAATATCTCGTGTAACTGCACAGTCATCTCAATTACTAATAATATTAAGTACCTCGGCGTTATTAGATGAAACCCTATCGTTCAGCAATTATATTGAACTTTTAAGTAATAGAATACGAAAACTAATATTTGTATTTAAAAAAATATGCCATATTGCTGACATAAAGTTAGTTAAGCAAGTATATTTTGCTTTGTGCCAGTCCATCACCACTTACTGTAGTACATCATGGGGTGGAGCGTGTAAGACTTTTATATTAGCCGTAGAAAGAGCGCAGAGGGCAATTCTAAAGGTATCCACCTTTCGTCCCTTTCTCTATCCAACTAACTTATTGTATAAGTCCTGTAAAGTACTAACAGTTCGGCATCTATTTATACTAAACACTGTCTTAAGACAACACGAAACACTTCCCTATAGTGCTGATATCACTAATAAAAGACGTAAAGATATTGTTAGCATTAATAACACCGCAGTAAAACATGCTTTCGCTTGCAGATTTTTTATGTTCCTAGGGCCATAATACTTGTATAAAAGACGTAATCGTACGCTATGTATCTACGCAACGAATTACATAAACTGTAAAAAAACTCTTCTGACAGCCCTAGCTAATCTATCTTACGAGGAAACAGAGGAGTTTTTGACTGTAATGAAGTGATTCTATAAATATGTACCTACTTATTATTATAGATCTTAACATATTCATAAGCATTTAAAATTAAGATTATATTTAAAACAACAATTTATAAGTTAAATATTAGGTACCTACTAAAACTTTGTTTTTGATTTGTTTATTCATGTTTATTATTAGCTTTGTTTTACGCCTGAGACACAGGATTTATCCTAGTTCAGGCACAGTGTAAAATATTTACGTTTAATAATATATTCTGCGTCAATCTTAGCTTTAAGAAATTGAATAAAGATTTATTATTTATTATTTATCGCATGAACGATCGAAAGGTATGTCGATGCGTTCCAGGGCGGCGGCGTGGCGCGGGCGCGCGTGACCGTGCACGTGGTGGACCGCAACGAGCACGCGCCCTCGTTCGTGGCGCGGCGCTACGCCGGCCGCGTGTCGGAGGGGCTGGCGGCGGGCGCGCTGGTGTCGCGCGCCGACGCGCCGGGCGAGCCGCTCGTGCTGGCCACCGGCGACGAGGACTCGGAGGCGCACCGCCAGCGCCGGTTCGAGATCGCGGAGCCGGAGGCGGCGGCGCTGTTCGCGGTGGACGAGGCCACGGGTGCGCTGCGCACGGTGCGCGCGCTGGACCGCGAGCGCGCCGCGAGGCACGAGTTCACAGTGCGCGCGATGGACGCGGGCTCGCCGCGCCTGCCGGGGGAGTCGCGCGCGCGCGTCTCCGTCGAGGTGGAGGACGTCAACGACTGCCCGCCGCGCTTCGAGCGCGCCGCCTACTCGGCCACGGTGACGCTGCCCACGGCGCCGGGCGTGCTGGTGCTGGCGCTGACGGCGCGCGACCCCGACCCGCCGCCCGGCGGCGCGCTGCTCTACGACATCATCGAGGGCGACGAGGCGGGCGCGTTCGCGCTGTCGCCGCGCGGCGAGCTGGTCGTGGCGCGCGCGGAGCTGGCGGGCGCGTACCGGCTGCGCGTGCGCGCGTCGGACGGGCGCTGGGCCAGCACGGCGCGCGTGGACGTGCGCACGCGCGCGCCGGGCGCGGCGGGCTTGGCGTTCCGGCGCGCCGAGTACCGCGCCGCCGTGCTCGAGAACTCGACGCGTCCCGCCACGCTGGCCGTGCTGGACGTGCTGGGCGCCGCGCTCAACGAGCACGTCCGCTTCCGCATCCTCAACCCCACGGACGGCTTCGAGGTGAGAGACCCCATCTTGAGCCGAATGGCGATTCTACTCATTCGATGGAGATCTTATATTAATCTTACCATTTCAATTAGTAAAAAAAATCATGTAAGATGGTGAAAGTCGTACGACCGAAATCACTTGCAACTTAGTATGGTGCCTAGTTTTTAATCAACAGCAAAAGTAGTTCCCTCTAATATTCGCCAGAAGTCACATCTAGGGCCACTTGTATATAGAATCCAACGTGTGTGTGTTAGCAAGCCAGCAAGTGTTTAACCTTAAAAGTACTGATAAATTTGTTAATGTTCCAATTTCTGAAGTCACTACCATGCGTTGCCTTGGTGTCATATTACCTAAATAGGACTCGAAACTATTAAATACGTACTAAAATGTGTCGCATGACAGGTATCTACTGTATTATTAAATGAAGTGAAGTGAAGTGAAAATTCTTTATTCAGTACGCACAATAATTAGTTGTAAGTATTACAGTTCACTTTGAATCGTATTTTTTTTAATTTACACCAATTCTTAACGCGACCAAACAGAAAAGAATTGGGAAGAAACTCTGCTCGGCTTATATTTTTTTAAATGGTAGTTTTACAATATTTTTTCTTAACATTGGTTTTGAGGGGGTTGGAGACAGTTGCATCCCAAGCTTTTTTGTCATCTAAATAATCAGAAATTTATAATAAGCTTTATCACGGAGATTACGTTTAACAACATTTTTGAATTTATTTACAGATAAATTAATCACGTCATTTGAGATTTTGTTAAAGAAACGGACACTTAACTGCCCCATAAATGATTGACTAACTATACTACTCTTTTGGAGCCTTTTTTTAATTTTTATTTTTAGTTTTACTAAACTGGTTGTTACACAGAATAACACACATAATTATATTCTGAATGTAAAGCTAGATACGTGTAAAAGCTACTCGAAGTGAACACAGCATGCGTAATTATCAAACTCTCGTCTAATGGAAAAAAAAAATTAAGTTAAAGTAAAATACGATACTATTTAATATTTGGCAGTCTCTTGAGAGTAGAGACTGGGACATTGAAGATGTCAATATCTTGACAGATTTGGTTGTAGGATGAACACATGCGATAAATAGGCGAATGTTGGCCATAATTAGAATGGCAAAGAGGAAGGTTGAATGTTTTCCGGTTACAAAGACGGCTGGAAGAACGAGGAACTGCTAATTGAATTTTCTCTAATAATTGAGGATTGTCGATTTTGCCATTAATAATTTTATGTAGATACGTAATATCAGCAATGTATCTTCTATGTTCAAGAGTAGTCATACTGAAATGATTGAGCCTAGATGTGTAGGATTCTAGAAGACGACAGAGGTTGTTAGTTTATGACAGGTGATATAAAAATTGTTTTTGGAGTCTCTCTATACGTGTAGCGTGTACTGCGTAGGAACGATTCCATACAGGACTGCAGTACTCAAGCAGGCCACGAACATAGCAATTAAAAAGAATAATTGATATATCTGGGTCCCTAAAGAACAGCCTTACAGTAGGAACAGCTAGTTTATCTTTAATTTCTAGACCATCAATATACACGGTGGGGCAACATTTTATCTCATTGAGGGCGGCTCCCTTTTTTTGTCGTTAGAAGGTTTTATTCTGAAGAAACTATGGGTTAATTTTGAAGAAAAATCAATAACTTTTCGGACTTTTGCAAAATAGGTACACTCAGACCAAAAAAAATTAATTTGTAAAAGAAACAAGTTGTTCTCATCTGACTCTATTTCAAAACAGGAAAACTTTTCCCAAAGTAACTTACCAAATAAAATCGTAACATTTCGCAAGTTTAAAAAAAATAACATAAAATTTCTATGAAGTGCCATTGCACTGACTCTCCTACGGTAGTAGGTTCCAGGGAACGGAAAGTTAGAATTATTCGAGGCTTTGTCCGAAGGGATTCTTCAATAATATCACTTGCCTACAGCTCACTAAGTATTTGGAAGAAAATAGCATTCTACCACAGGCCCAATCTGGGTTTCGGAAGGGCCATAGCACTGCAACTGCCCTACTTGATGTAGTAGATAATTTACTTGGTGCGCAAGACCATGGTATGGCAAATATCTTAATACTGCTTGATTTTTCCCGCGCATTTGATTCCATAGATACTTCTCTTCTTTTATCCAAGCTCTCCTACTATGGTTTTGATGAACGAACAATCAAGTGGTTTAATAGCTACCTAAAAAGTAGACACCAGTTTGTTGAACTAACTAAGTCCAATGGATCTAAACTGCATTCCACTCTCCAGCCAGTTCCCAGGGGAGTCCCACAGGGATCGATATTAGGGCCAATCTTGTTTATCTTGTACAGCGCTGATATAATAAAGGCCATTACTCACTGTAAATATCATCTCTATGCCGATGATCTGCAGCTGTATTTCTCTTTTCTGCCCTCTGATCTTGCTGATGCTGTTGAAAAGGTAAATTGTGATCTATCACGGATATCCAGTTGGTCGAAAGATAACTCTCTAGTTATTAACCCCAAGAAATCGAAATTCTTGATTATAAGTACCAGGCATAAGATGTTAGAACTACAAAACCATCTTACAGGACATATTAAAGTTGATGGCGAAGTTGTTGAATATGCCTCGGAAGCGAAAAATCTTGGTTTAGTTATGGACAGTCAATTACATTTTGAAAAACACGTGGCTGACAGTGTTCGCAATTGCTTCTATCGTCTGAGGCTCCTCTATAAAATTCGACCATTTCTTAGTGAGGACGTAAGAATTAACCTATGTGAGTCGCTTATCCTCTCTAAACTTAATTATTGTGATGTTGTTTATGGGCCATGCCTATTGAGTAGAACTTCAAAGCTTATACAACGTGTCCAAAATTCGTGTGCCCGCTTTTGTTTTCATGTTCCTCCACGCTTTCATATAACACCTTTTCTAAACTCCTCTAATATGCTTAAAATGGAAGCACGTAGAAAGCTCCATCTTGCAGTACTCCTTTTTGGGGTGATAAACAAGAAATATCCGAAGTACTTGTACGATAAATTTATATGGGCGCGAACTAAATCCAGATACCCAAGCAGAGCATGTACCTTTATTTTTGAGACACCAAAGCACAAGTCCATGTCTTTCCGCGGTTCATTCAAATTTGCCGCCACTCGCTGCTGGAATGATCTGCCTCCACCTCTGCGTGCTCTGAAAACAGTTGGAACTTTTAGAAAAGCGCTCAGAACTTATCTCTTTAAAGATCAGTCTAGCTAGATAGGAATGCCCTGCATGCCTACATCATCACATCATGTAGGTATGTAGGTAATAAATCATGAATGTATTCAGGTTATAGCTTACCGTACGTTTATGCACTTCTTGCCTGGGAGAACATCTCTTTCCAACTTTCACCATGGTTTGCCTGGATCACTTTAAATCTAAAATTACGCTGCTCACTTCCCAAACACACTTAACACACTGGTTTTATACCCTAAGTATACTTTGTCCGTTGTTTGTGAGTAGTTTTTGCTCAAAATTTTAAATTTTTGTCTTGTGAAAACTATGCGTCCGATGGCAATTTGAGACGCCAACCCAAGCCACCAACAGCCAATCACAGTCGAGCAATCACCCCAGTCCACAGACCTATTCTTTATTTCACTTCACTACTTTAAATAATGGCTTCTGGGATAACTCTCCACAATTCCATAAACATCCTTTTCCTTCTTGTTTCTAAATTAAATAAATCAATACAGAAAATAAATAATACTTGACAATCCATTATACCTATATATAATATTAAATATTTGAATGTACCTTTTTATTTAAATTGTAATTAAATTTGAGATATAAGTATTGGTATCTATCTAATCCTATCTACGTAAAAATATGTAATATGTACCTAGCTATATAAATTAGTTCATGTAGTTTAGTTTCCACGTTCCCGATTTTCGTGTCTTCACACTTCGGCCTCGTCTGAAAACCAGCGCTGTGCCATTCCTGCCTTGGTATGGTGCAGCACATGCTGAGACGAGACCCATTCGACCCCACGCAATGCGAAATAATAGTGTTATTTTTTTATGTTTTTTTTTTTATAACTTTCAAGTGTGTTTTTTCTTTTTTTTCTTTTTGCTTGTTTTTTTTTCTTAATTTTATTTTTTTGTATTTTGTGTATTACCTACTTTGTACCTACCTACTTATTTTGTATGCATTGTGGGCCGAATAAATTGATTTTCTTTCTTCTTCTTCTTTCTTTCTTGTAGTACCGTCTAGTGGTACGCCGTTCACGCACTATATTTGAGGATAGGTACGTTAGGTCAAAAAATAAAAAAGAAATGCCATGTCGTTGGTAGGCGACCCTCTCGCGTTATTTGCATTTAAGTGCTCGTTGCGAACGCACGTTTCGTGTCTATTTGCTACTTGAAATAGTTTTAGAAAGTTTTTAAATCATGCCTAACTGTAAGGGTGAGGACGATTAGGGACATTTTACATAAAGTTTAGGAAGTTGGAGAAAAAACTGCATCATGGCGCCGCCGGCCGCGCCTGACGGCCTGGTCCCAGTCGCATTTGTTGTCGATCAGAAAAAAATTGCACCAAAATTGATCACATTGGTACAAGTTTGTTGGGAAGAAAATGTGATAGAATCAAAATGATGGCATGCCCTCACGTATGTGAGCCTCGGTTTCGCCTCGGCCCACATTTACACGTTCGTCTATCAATGCCTATTTTGGTGGCCTCTGCAGTAATGTACTATTACTGGCAATCTTATTCAGTTAGTGCATTTCAAATCTATACCAAATTTCGTAGTTCCTGAAATAATCAGCTGTGACAGACGGATGGACAAAGCGGCACCATAAGGGTTCGTTTGACCGGTTCAGTAACGTCACCCTAAAATTACAGCAACATCTTTTCTTTTTCATCATGAAATCATAAATCTAAAGTTGATGAATTTAAGTACTTAGTACTTACTAAGAAATACTAGAAAATTGGTAAATTATAATATTTGCATCTGGCGGCGCTGCGCAGGTCGGCGTGACGTCGGGCGCGGTGCGCAGCACGGGGCAGCCGCTGGACCGCGAGCGGCGCGACAACTACACGCTGCTGCTGGAGGCACGCTCGGGCGGCGACCGGCCCGACCAGCAGGGGGAGGAGGAGGACGAGCGCGTCGCGCGCGCCCTGCTGCACGTGGCGGTGACGGACGTGAACGACAACTGTCCCGAGTGGGTGGGGCGGCCGTACGCGGCGGGCGTGCGCGCCGGCGCCGAGCCGGGCGCGCCGCTGCTGCGAGTGCGCGCCGTCGACGCCGACGCCGGCGACAACGCCGAGGTGCGCTACGAGATGAAGCGCGGCCCCGGCGAGCTGTTCCGCGTGGACCGCCGCACCGGCGAGCTCACGCTGCGCCAGACGCTGGACGCGCACGACCGCCTCTACGAGCTGGTGGTGGCCGCCTTCGACGGGGGTGAGTGTCGGGGCGGGCGGGCGTCGTGCTCGCGGCGGCCGGCGTGCACTGACGGCTGACGCGCGTGTCGCAGGCGTGCCGGCGTGCGGCGCGGAGGCGGCGGTGAGCGTGCGCGTGTGGGGCGGCGGCGCGGCGCCGGCGTGGGAGCACGCACACTATTCGCTTGCGGCGCCGGAGGACGCGGCGCCGGGGACCGCGCTGGCGCCGCCGCTGCGCGCGCTGTCGCCGCTCAACCGGCAGCTGATGTACGAGCTGCTGGACGCGGAGACGTCGCCGCTGGAGGTGGACTTCGACACGGGTGAGTGCGGCGCGACGCCGGGCGCGCGCGGGGAGCCCTCACTAATCGGCCGTTTTGTCCCGCAGCGGGCGAGGGAGGCGACGCGCCGTGTGAGTACCTGAGCCGTGCTCGCGGATGGATGTGACGCATCTTTCGTTCACGGTGTAATGTTCCCCTGAACGTACCGGGTGATCGGTGATCGGACCCAGACGAGTCGAAAAGATCCAAAATTTTGCCTTAATCTCGACGATCAGCAATGTCCTTCGTCGATGAGATCATATTTGTTGTGAGTCACGCTAAGTATAAATATATGTAAGGACATACCTACCTGTACTCATTCAAGAACTAGGTCGAATTACCGATCACCCAATAAGTACAGGGTGATACAACCGATCCTCCCAAAAATCTGTGTTTTTATGTGCAGATGTATTTATTTGTGATGTAAAATATGCATTCACAGTTGTTTCGTTAGAACCTAATTAGCGCAAATAGTTCGGTTTAAAGTGGAACCCTCGACGAAGTACGTATGCACTGGCTTCGCATGTTATCGATGCACTCTCCCTCTGCTCCCGCTGCTCTCTATGCCACCCTCGTACACACCCGATGACACCACACGAGCTGATCCATTCCATGGCTACATCTCACCAAGGCCGACCCCTGACCCTCAATAACTTTACTACTGAAAATAACCATTTCAATTTAGATAAAGTCCTATTATTACCAAATATGACTATCCAACTTTAAAAAAAAAACCGTCAGCAGCTGTAGGTTACTAAAAAGCATAAAATAAACTCTGGTAGTAGGTACTAAGTCCAAGAAAGTTTAACGCTCAACTACACCTCAACTAGGATGTAGCGGTGCACAGGTTTCCATCGATCACTACCTAGCAGGAAAAGCACTCGTCTACCATCGACTTATTTAATACGTCACCTAATTTCTTTGAACTGCAAATGCATTTTTCGGCGATTAGAATTTAGGTAGCTTTCGTTTTCTTAACTGATTTCTTATATGCACAAGACTTGTTTTCACTTATTCTCATCTCAAGAATGAATTTACTTATGTTCTAAGTTGATATGGCTCATCATTACTAAATCTTCTTCTACTCCATACTTACTTCTTCTTAATTCTTACTCTTAAGATAGATAGATAGATACATATAAATCCCTGCTGGGATGCATTATTTTGGTTTGTTTTTTTCTTTGTAATACCATTCTATATGTGAAAACTGTTTAAGGCTTTCTTGTTCTAGTAATACCTTTATCTATAATCTTATTGTTTAGCTGTTAGTTTTCCTAATTAAATAAATAAAAGAGCTGATTCCACTGTAGAAATCTAAAAGTAAGCAATTAAATGCATTATTATCAACTATTCTGGTCATCGCGCCGTATCAGACCGGCACAGAAATATTATGAAACAAACTTAAACTACCTTTCAAATAAAAACTGGTGCGAGTCGGAGTCGCGCACGATGGGTTCCGCACCATTATCTATGTATGAGAACCCCTCCAAACTTATTTTATAACAGGTACACCTGTTGCCGTTATTAATATCGAGCAAATGGACAAAATTATGACGTTTGTTGTATGGGGCCCCCTTAGGATATTTATTTTATTTTAATTTAATTATTTATTTTTAAAGTTAATATACAAACATTCTATCATTCCTACCAAAAGTATAGGTCTAGTCTCAAATCCATTCGTGACCATAAAATCGCCCGATATTATTTTTGAGTCTGTTCAATGCCCTAGAAAGATGAGGAAAGTAGTTTGATGAATTTCACCTAGGACCAACCTCATAACTTTTTAGTTTTTACATTATTTATTTATGAATACTAACAGCTAAACAATAAGATTATAGATAAAAGTAGAACAAGAAAGCCTTAAACAGTTTTTCACTTAAAGAATGGTATTAAAAAGATAAACGTCACCCTAAAAATAACTAATATAATACATCCTATATAGCAGGGATTAATATCTATCTATCTATCTATCTATGTTAGGAGTTGACAATATCCACATCATCTACATAATCAGTAGGTATCGTTCTTTTCAATGAAACCGTTTAGAAGAAAATGTAATAGAAAAAAACTAATTTTGTACCTATTTTATTTACTGGGACATTTTGAAGAAATCTGAAAATATTAATGTAGGAAACTGTCTTAGAAACCATGGATTATGGTATGGTAAAATTTTTGGTGAAGTGCGAGTATTTCCTCATTTTTGTAAAAGAATGTATGTCGTTGTAATTTCCTCGTCGTTGTAGAATGCATGTTTTACTTAATCGCTTATCACACGACTCGAAGTATGCGGCGTGAGGTACACCTCCCGGGACGCGCGAAATTATATACAAGCGGCGCATGCGCATGCGCAGGCGTGCTGGCGGCGCGCGCGGCGCTGGACTACGAGACGGCGCGCGAGGTGCGCGGCGTGCTGCGCGCCACCGACGGCGTGTCCGGCGCCTGGGCCGACGCCGCCTTCACGCTCAGCCTCACCGACGTCAACGACAACGCGCCCGAGTTCTCGCACGACGAGTACCGCGCCGCCGTGTCCGAGAGTGCCGCGCCCGGCGCGCCCGTGCTCACGCTCGCCGCGCGCGACGCCGACTCGGGCGCGGCGGGCGCCGTCACCTACTCGCTGAGCGCGTTGGACGGCGGCGCGGCGCCGCACTTCACCATCGACGCCGAGAGCGGCGCCGTGCGCGTGGCGGCGCCGCCGGACGCGGAGACTTGCGCGCTCCACCACCTGCGCGTAACGGCCGCCGACGCCGGCCGCCCGCCGAGAAACTCCACGGCGCATCTCTTCATCGCAGGTGAGCATGTTCGCGAGTGCGATCCGGCGCCACGGCGCGCCGTTTCGTCCTTCTGGGCGTCAACTCTCTTTCTCCGAAACGAATTTTCGCAAACGAACGAATTTTAAACGAAACTTCGGTACTGAACTTACTCTTATTCATTTTCGGATGCGCACACGTAGTTCGTATTCATAGACAATTTTCGTGAATATAGTTGGAACGAATGATATGTGTAGGTCTTTTAACAGGTCAATTACAAATTATTATTTAATGTAAAATAAACCAAATATTTCGCTTTGTTTTTAAATTTTACATCTATTCTGTAGTTTATTAACTATCTTCTATCTAAGCAACTAAAGTAGTTAAACAACTACAATTTGACCAACTTTTACTTTTGACGAAATTCATCCGAGGCACTATACTGCCGTCAATAGCATAGTTACAGTAAGTCGCATTTTTGTCAATACTGAGTTAGATATACAGCCGTGATCACGACAGCGAGATCTACATTTTTATCTTATCCATTCATTTGTATCGTCTTTTAATCCAAATTTAACAATAAAAAATTTGCAGTAAGTCGAGCATTTTTTTTACATCACCAGGCATGATTACAGTAGGTACACTTACTGCAAAAGTTATTATTCAGAGTCACTCGGCCAGACTACAGTATGACATCTATACCACTAATATGTTAAGTCATTTACTGTATAAAAACTGGATCTGAGCCGAGCAAATAAACACCAAGAAGATATACTGTTTTGATCCTAAGCAGTTTCCCAATATGTACTAAATGATTTAATAACAGTATGCTGGGATGCTGTACCTTTGTATGGTACATGACCTAATAATTGCCTTTATGTTACATAATAATACAGTACAGTACAGTAACGATTGAACATCGCCAACGCTATAGAGACAGCAGGAAAGCGTACAAATTGGACAAAAAGAACGTAGAAGACCATAAAGATGATGACACCGTTTACGTATGTGTAGATCTTTAAAAGGTGGTAATGCTGCCTCGCATGGACTGCTACAAAGTAGCAATATTCTGTCCTCGAATAATTGCTTTTAACGAGACTTTTGCTCCTGTAGGTAAATCTACTAAAGAAAATAATCCTAACGCTGTCTTATGGCACGAAGCCATTTCAGGCCGAAATGTTCATGATATTGTTTCAACATTCAGAGCTTTTTTTTTACACCACCGGAACAAAAATGATTTGGTGATTTGGGCAGATAATTGTTCGTCACAAAACAAGAACTGGACACTCTTTTCGTTTCTTGTCAATATTGTCAACAGTGATATAATTGAAGCACACTCCATTACTATGAAGTATCTAGAACCAGGTCATACATTCAATTCAGCTGACAGCTTCCACAACCAAGTGGAGCAGTCTCTTAAAAAAATGAAAAATGTTTTTGAGTTTAATGACTATGTAGCAGCCGTTCGAACTTCAGGATTAAATTTCCCAAAGGTAATGAACATCTGTGATTTCTACAATTATTGTGACTTTCATTCTGAACAGAAAATGCGTGCGTTGAAAGACCGGGTATACGTTAAAGATTTAACTGTGGTCAAAGTTGTCCGTGGAGAATATAATTTGTTTTACAAAAAATCTCATGCTGATGAGGAATTCAGGACCTTAAACTTTTTACAAGCTAAAATACAAAAAACCAAACAATTTCCTTGTGCTGAACAGAGATGTTCACCGAGGGGTATCGCCTCTTCACGAAAAGAGAAAATTATTAAAGATCTCGTTCCCTTGATGTTACCCAGCCGAAGGCAATTCTGGTTAGACTTGCCAGTTGACGATGCATCCTTAAATCTGGAAGATTAATTCTCGCATTATTGTTTTCATAGGAGTTGATTCCTATTTAATTGATTCATTTAATATTTTAATTCTGTTACATTGTTAAAGAAGAATTTTTCATGTTTTTTCCTAAATGGTTTTACTTTTATTATTTACGACTTAAGTATCTATAAGATCCTTGTGTTGTTCTATAGATCAATAAGTGTTGATTTGATACCGAAGAAAGGATAATAATTTAAGTTTGTTTGAAATGTAAAGCTACCTTAGATTATTCACTTTGCCATAAATTAGCATCTGTGATTCCAGAATAAACGAAGACTGATAAATACTTATTAAGTTAACTTGAGTTTATTGATTCATGTAAGAAAACTAAATTCTTAGTTGTGCTAATTTTAACTGGAAAGACTGATTCAAATTGATAAATTAAGAAACGTAATTTTGTTATTAATTATGTGATCATGGGCGGCTTAATTGTAATAAAGAAATTTTATTTGAACTAAATGTTAATTAATTTCTCGATCAATATTATTACTAGATTATTTTCAGCATCAGTAAGGTAGTACTTATAAGAATATTTGAAACGGATTATAATTTTTTTCAAATATATTTATAAAACCAAAAGCTAATAGTGTGTAATAAACCATTGAAATGTATATGGTTACTTAGCATAAATAGAGTAAAACACACACTTACTATGTTTATGCTAAGTGTTCCCAATTAGAGAGTTTTTAAGAGATACTTAGTTTAAGAAAAATTATGAATGTATTTTTTCTTTCGATTGCTCAGTATTGATTTCCAAATAAGTAATACATAGGTGCAAAGGTCTTCTTTCATTTAAGATATCAACCATTGCAATCTGATTACAAAAAAAGGATTTATGGAAGATTTTCGTACCAACACTTTTACCGCGTTTTTCTCGCAAACATCGAGAGCGCACTTACTGTATCTATGCTTTTGACGGCAGTATAAAGCACCCATTAATATTCGACTAATTCTTAGAGTACAATTCATACATCCAATTGGGTAGTAAAATAAGGCAATCAAAATTATCCGTATAAATTCTTATTATCCGACTAATTGTATGAGAACAATTCATACATTTCATTGGGTAGTAACTTACAGCAATCAAAAATATCCGTATAATTACATATTGTTGTGGTTGTGGCCCGTTTAAATCAACATTTTTGTTTGCATTCTTTGTTTCGATAAAAACACATAGTTTATTTTTAATAAATTATGTTTCTCAAGTGTTGTGTTACCAAAGGTGCTTTGGTGCTTTTTTTATCGCAAAAGCGATAGGTACACATTCCATAGGAAAGTTTCAAGTTACAGTCTGCATTTTAGTTCTCGACAAGTTGTTTGTTTTGGATTTTAAAACTTTGTAAGTAGGTATCTAATTATGCGTTTTAAAATTGTAATAATTTATTATATAATTATTATTTAATTATGCGTTTTAATTGTAATAATAATTCCCGACTCTGTAATCTGTAATTCCCGTCAAACTCGTAAGTCTGAATAATTATGATAGAAATTGTGTTGATTATTGCTGGGTGACGGTTTCTTCTACGCTCAAAATGTTCATCAAGAAAAGCGGCCTCAATTAAAAGCAATCTTACATCCATTTCAGGTCAATTTTCTTTATAAAATCACAAAAACGAAAATCAAAAGGTAACACTTTTGGTTTCGTTGATTTGAGGTTAAAACTCCGAAGAAAGATCCGTCAAATTCAAATGTTCGTTCCAAAGTTTGGTGAACTAGAGTAGGTTTAGAAATTTTAAATGTCAAACTATTTAAGTTCGTACGAAGTTTCGTTACGAAATTAAACCGGAGTAGTAATTACGCGAACTTTCGATTGAATTTTCGTTTTTCGTTGAAAGAGAGTAGATCTCCTGTACCGAAACGACTTTCTCGTTCGCTGCACCAGTGACGGACGTGAACGACAACGCGCCGCGTATGGAGCGCGCGCTCGTGAGCGTGGTGGTGTCGGCGGAGGCGGCGCCGGGGACGGCGCTGGCGCGCGTGGCGGCCTACGACGCGGATGCGCGCGACGCGACGCGTCTGCGCTACCGGCTGGAGGGCGCCGCGGCCGCGCGCGCCTGGCGCCTGGACGCCCGCACCGGCGTGCTGACGCTGGCGAGCGCCGCGCCGCGCCTGACGCTCGCGCGCACGCTGAACGTGTCCGTGTCGGACGGCGCGCACGCGGCCTTCGCGCGCATCAAGCTGACGCCGGCGCCGACCAACCTGGCGGCGCCGGCGTTCCCGCACGTGGTGCACGAGGCGCGCGTCGCCGAGAACCGGCCGGCGGGCGCGCTGCTGACGACGCTGGCGGCGCGCGACCCGGACGCGGGCGAGCACGGCGCGCTCACGTACTCGATCCCGTCGGCTCTGCTGCGCGACACGTTCGCGGTGGACGCGCGCACGGGCGCGCTGACGACGCGCGTGCCGCTGGACCGCGAGGCGCGCGCCGCCTGGGAGGTGCCGGTCACGGCGTCCGACGGCGGCGGGCTGCTGGCGCACACCACGGTGCGCGTGCTGGTGGAGGACGTGAACGACAACGCGCCCGAGTTCCCGCTGCGCGAGTACCGCGCGTGCGTGCCGGCCGAGCGCGCGCCGCGCCTGCCCTTCCTGACGCTGGCGGCGCGTGACGCGGACGACGAGCGCGCGCGGCTCTCCTACGAGCTGCACGAGGGCGACGCGCCGCTCGACCTGTTCCACGTGGACGCCGCCACGGGCGCGCTGTCGTTCGCGCGCGACCCCGCCGCCTACGGTGAGCGTCTCGCCGGTGGAGAGGGAGCGGCGGGCGGGCGGGGTGGCAGGCGGAGTGACGCTCGGCGTGTTGCAGCGGGCGGCGCGGTGCAGGTGTGGGTGCGCGCGCGGGACGGCGGCGGGCGCGCGGGCGAGGCGGCGGTGCGCGTGCACGTGCTGCGCGCGGGGCAGGCGGCGCCCGGCCTGCGCGCGCCGCCGCCCGCGCTGGCGCTGCAGGAGGACGCGGCGCCGGGCACGGTGCTGACGGCGCTGGCGCCGGCGCCGGGCGTGCGGCTGCGTCTGGCCGCGCCCACCTCCGACCTGTTCGCGCTGGACGCGGCCGGCCGCCTGCTGCTGGTGGCGCCGCTGGACCGCGAGCGCTGCGCTGAACACGTCATAGGTGAGCGGAGGGACGCGATGGGAGCGCGCGGGTCTGAGACGGTTGGGGCCTTCACGACCGCGCACACCAACGTGGGAATAAAACGCCATTTAGATGAAGATTTTTTTATCTTTATTTATTACTAGTGGACGCCCCGCGACCTCGTCTGCCAAAGAGGTTTTTTCCTTATCATATCACTACCCCCTGGAAAGTTTCCCCCGTTCAGGAATTATTAAAAAAACCTCAAAAGGCTCCAATTATATTTTCGAAAAAATAGAAGCTTTACACAGAAGTTATCCCCTCGTTTTCAATCATCAAACCAATCTCACGACGCGTATAAAGTTCCCAAATAAATATTAATACCCCATTGCACCCCGTTTAATAGGGTAGACCGTAACCATTTGTAGTGAAGAAAAAACGTTACGTATGTTAAAAACTTCCTATACAAACTTTAACAAACCATGGCACTCTCTTGATGGGGTATTTTCATATCGCCTTAATATAAAGGTATTTTTCATATCGCCTTAATACAAATATCTGCGGCTCATTCTACCAAGCCAGCCTGTGACAGGCGGTAGTTTTTGAGATTTAAAACGCTGATAGCCCAGAAACTCTCACCAGTGGCTCCCAGTAGATGTCTGCACGCATCGGCCACCTCCCGGTAACCACGTCGGCTCGTGGGCTTAACCTGGTGAGGAGGGGCCTCACTGCTTCGGCACTGAAGCCTTAGCGGTTGAGCCACGCTTAGTGCACTAACCTCGGCCTTTGGCAATCCACCTATGGTGGCGAGGCAAGTCGGCAATAGGGGTATTATGACTATCGTCTGCAACCACAAGAACAAATATTCCCAAAGAGGATTGACCGCAGGCAAGCCGGTCATAAAAAAAAAGATTAGATGCTTAAAAGATGATAAAGGAAAAGTTGACGAATGATGAAGAAATAAAAGAGCGTTGGAAAGGATATTTTGAAAATTGAATGAATGAAGAGAATGACTGGAGTGAAGAACTGGAAAACATACCAGTTAACTTGGGTCTAGTAGAGCAGATGAGTATAGATGAAGTAAGAATGGCACTACAAAGTATGAAAAACGGTAGAGCGGTTGGCCCAGACAGCATACCAGCTGAAGTATGGAAATTTTTGAAAGCGGATGGATGGAAATTGCTGGCTTTGTTCTTCAATAAGTTGTTGCATGAGCAGTCGATCCCAGATGAATGAATGGTGCAGTAGTTCACTGGTGCAAATATTTAAAAACAAGGGTGATGTACAGGAATGCAGTAACTATCGAAGAATAAAGCTCATGTCACACACTATTAAAGTATCGGAGAAAGTAATAGCAAAGAGAATGAGAGACAAATGTGAGATTACCCAGAACCAGTTTGGTTTTATGCCAGGACTGGGAACAACTGATGCAATATTTTCCCTACGCCAGCCACCTCGCACATAAAACCCTTCACATGGTCTTTATTGATCTTGAGAAGGTTTATAACCGTGTACCCCGTGAGGTTCTGTGTTGGTCTTTGAAAGAGAAAAGAGTGCCTGCGAAGTATGTGAGACTTGTGAATGTAATGTATGCTGGAACGCGAACGAATGTCAGGTCCGAAGCTGGTATCACCGATGAGTTCAATGTGGCAGTAGGTTTGCACCAAGGATCGGCCTTGAGCCCCTTTTTGTTCCTCCTGGTAATGGATGCTCTGACATCAGACATACAGGAGGAAGCACCTCGGTGCATGCTGTTCGCCGACGACATTGTTCTTGTCGGAAAAGATCAAAAATCAAAATTAAAATAAGTTACCACTACACTTTGAAACGTCAATTTTTTAAATTTGAATTTACACCAATTCGTAACGTGACCAAACAGAGAAGAATTGGCAAGAAACTCTGCTTGGATTATATTTTTTTAAAGTCTTGTTTTTTTACATTGTTTTTGAGGGAGTTGGAGACAGTTTCATGCCAAGCTTTTTTATCTAAATAATCAGAAATTTTATAATAATCTTTATTACAGAGGTTACGTTTAACAACATATTTGAATTTATTTACAAATAAATTAAGCATATCATTTGGGATTTTGTTAAAAAACCGTACGTTTTGCCCTTTACATGATTGACTAACTTTATGGAGCCTTACAGAAGGAACAGCTAGTTTATCTTCATTTCTAGTATTAACATTATGATTGTCGCTATTTTTCTTAAACAATTTGATATTTTTTCGGACATACATTCAGTTTTCATATATATATATATTGGCACTGCAGTCATAACATTTATTTCTTTAAACTTAGTTCTAAGTGATTCTCTGGGGCCCATATTATAAATTGCACGAACAGCCCTCTTCTGCAGCACAAATATGGTGTTGATATCTGCAGCATTCCCTCACAGTAAAATGCCGTACGACATAATGCTGTGGAAGTAGATGCAGCAAAGGTACAGAGCAAACTGGTAAAATGGCAGGAGAAATTAGAGAAAGTCGGTCTATAAATCTGCCGGACCAAGACTGAACACCTTTTCTGTGACTTTGGTGGTTCCTCCAATTTCTCCCCGATTGCTTTAGATGGTGTAACCCTACCAGTCTGCTCCGATTTTAAATACCTTGGTTCGCTCTTCCAAAATGACGGCAATATTGACTGGGACGTGAAAATAGAATGAATGCGGGATGGATGAAATGGCGACAGGTCTCAAGAACAACTTGCGATCCTCAAAAAAGACGAACGAAAGAAGAGTTTATGCTACCTAGATGTGAATATTAAGATGGATGTGTGGTGTGACAAGGATGGACAAAATAAGGAACGAGTAAAATAATAATAATAAATCTTTATTCAATTTCTTAAAGATCGACAAATACGGAATTCAATATATTATTATATGTAAATATTATTCACTGTGCCTGAACTAGGATAAATCCTGTGTCTCAGGCGTAAAACAAAGCTAATAATAAACATGAATAAACAAATAAAAAAACTTAAGTTTTAGTAGGTAGGTAACATTTAACTTTAAAGTTGTTGTTTTTTAAATAATAATCTTAATTTTAAATGCTTAGGAATATGTTAAGATCTAAAATAATAGGTAGGTACATATTTATGGAATCACTTCATTACAGTCAAAAACTCCTGTTTCCTCGTAAGATAGATTTGCTAGGGCTGTCAGAAGAGTTTTTTTACAGTTTATGTAATTCGTTGCGTAGATACATAGCGTACGATTAAGTCTTTTATACAAGTATTATGGCCCTAGGAATATAAAAAATCTGCAAGCGAAAGCATGTTTCATTGCGGTGTCATTAGTGCTAACAATATCTTTACGTTTTTTATTAGTGATATCAACACTATAGGGAAGTATTTTGTGTTGTCTTAAGACTGTGTTTAGTATAAATAGCTGCCGAACTGTTAGTACTTTACAGGACTTATACAATAAGTAAGTATATAAGCGAGTATATCAGGGGAAGCTGGAAAGTAGCACCTGCGGCAGATATGGTGAGGTGTGGAAGACTAGCATGGTATGGCCATGTGATGAGGAGGGATGGAAACCATGTGACTAAAAGAGTGATGAGTATGAATGTAACTGGATGTACGAGTAGAGGAAGGCTGAAGAAGAGATGGATGGATTGTGTGAAAGAGGATATGAGAGTGAAAGAAGTGAGTAAAGAGTTGACAGCCGATAGGAGTGAATGGAGAAAGAAAACATGTTGTGCCGACCGCACCTAGAGTGGAATAAGGGCAGGGAAATGATAAAGGTACCTACTTGCATTATAGAATATTTAAAAAAATAAAAATAATAATGCTGAACGTAACACACAGCATCATGTAGCCCCATTATATATTTTTTGTAAATACATACATAGAAAACACCCAGACCCGAGACAAATATCTACAGAACATGCAAACTTTGTCCCGCAGCGGGAATCGAACCCGCAACCTTCTGCGTCTTAGGCGGACCTTCGCCCACTGCACCACAGAGGTCGTCAATTTATGCCAACATTTAAGTTTCGAACTTTACGGAATATGATTTTCTTACAAAAGTTTTTACCCCGTTTCACCCCCTAGGTTGATTTTTGGAATTTTCAAAAGTATTATAATTATTATTATTTAGAAAAAAGGCATTTTTTCTAAGTTTTTACGTACATCTGCCAACTGTAAATAAATCAATACAATAAGTTATAATTGATTTGCACAGTGCAAAGTAACCTTGTTTAATTATTTTCAGATCCGTAATATAACGTAACTTCTGGAACACAAATACTTACGAATTCTATCTATTAAAAGCCCCCAAGTATTTTATTTTATTTTACCTTTTAATGACTGGACACTTAAATTGGTATCATACATCTCTTAGCTCTTGTCATCTCTCTGAGCACGATGTTTTACATTCATTAAAACACCTCGATCCAAATAAGGGCCCGGGTCCAAATTCTATTCTCCCGGTGTTCTTGAAAACTTGCGCATCAAAACTTGCAAAACCACTACAATTATTATTTAACCACTCACTTACACGAGGATATTTCCCTTAGAAACGGAAAGTCGCTCACATTACGCCAATACATAAAATCAATCCAATGTACATAATTATAGATCCATATCAATTCTATCGGCATTTGGTAAACTATTTGAGTCAATTATTCAAAAACGAATCTTTCACCTTAAACACTTACTTATACCTTACTTATAACTCAACAACGCTGTTTTATTCCAGGTAGGTCAACCACGTCTAACCTTCTTGCCTACGTAAGTGATATTGCGGAAGAGCTCGAAAACTGGTGTGGAGTTCACACAATTTACACCGACTTCTCTAAAGTGTTTGACGTAGTTTATCATAAACTTCTTATTCAAATAAAGCTCGGTCATTCAGGGATTTACTCTTCTGAGGTGGTGTGAATCGTACGTTCAAAATCACTCGCGACTTATCATGGTACGTGGTTTTAAATCAGCACCAAAAATTGTTCCCTCCGGTGTTCCCCAAGGCTCACATCCACTTTTCTTCATAATATTTATCAATGATTTATGCGCCACCTTAAAATCGAGCTATCAGATATATGCAGACCAATTAAAGCTTTATAAACAAATTCGTTCAATAGAGGACACTTGACTACTGCAAGAGGATATTAACTCTATAAACAAGTGGTGTTCCCTAAACAAGATGGTTCTTAATCCAGCTAAGTGTTTTCACCTTAAATTCAGGAGAAAACCATACCCTTCTACCGTTACCTATTGTATTGATAATGTTCCTATTACTGAAGTCACTACGATGCGTGATTTTGGCGTTATAGTTGAATCTAAACTAAATTTTCGGGATACATCACTAAAAAGGGAGCTCGCATAGCAGGTTTTGTTATACGACAAAGAGAATTATTCAAAGACTTTGAAATGCCAATCATACTTTTCAATTGCTACGTTCGAAGCCTACTGGAATACTGTGGCCCTGTATGGAGTCCATTTTATGATATACATATTAAACGACTAGAGAGACTGCAAAACACTTTTGTCTATCATCTTGCGTACGCAAATAATCTTTGTCGTAGTCTGGATTCTTATAATTCCAGGCTCCTTCATTATCACACGGACACACTCGGACACAGACGTTACCTACCTAGCCGATATTGTGTTTCTGCAAAAAAATATCCATGGCAAAATTGATTGCTCAAGTCTACTCACAAAAATTAACTTTGCAATCCCTCGCTCTTCCAGCCGTCCCCATAAACAGAAAAACTTTCGTTCTTCCTTTCAGCCGCACAAACTATTATAAACACTCACCGCTGAACAGAATATGTTGCTCCTACAATGGTATTTGTAATGATATATCTTTAATAATTCAGTTTCTTCTTTAAAGAGACTAAATCAGCATAATTGCAAAAATATTATTATAAACCAATATTTTATTTATATATATCTATAACTAATTATTTAGAGAGTAAGTATTCCATAGTTCTATTTGTAGTGCATGTTGTGTTCTCTTCTAGAAGGTCATACACTTGTGTTTGTTTTATTTATAACCAGTTTTTAGTTTGTCTGTAATTTAGTGTAAAGTCCAGTTTAGAGAACCTTAGTAAAAAAAAATAGGATATGATAATGCCATGTCCTAGGGATATATTACAGAGTTCATTTATATAAGAATAAAGTCGGTCCTAATAAACTTCCTTGTGAAACTCCAAAAGTTGAGTCATTTCATCCTACATAAAAACCTAAGCATATGATATTTAAAACCTTTGACGACCTCTGTGGCGCAGTGGGCGAAGGTCTGCCTGTGACGCAGAAGGTTGCGTGTTCGATTCCCGCTGCGGGACAAATGTTTGCATGTTCTGCAGATATTTGTCTCGGGTCTGGGTGTTTTCTATGTATGATATGTATATATTTAAAAAAAAAAAGTATCTATGTAGTATATAAATCATGTGGTTCCCATAATACAAGCTCTGCTTAGTTTGGGGCTACATGATGCTGTGTGATAACGCCCCGGATTATTTATTTATTTATTTAAAAAAACGGTTTTATATCGAATTGTTCAAATCCTATAAGTGTATAGTGTAGGTCCTCTCGTTAGTATATGGTCGGTTTATGGATTCGGCTTAACCTGTCGTACTGAACCAGCGATCTCTTCCTTTCCTCTCCTTCACTCGGTGGTCCTTTCGCCGTATCTACCACTGGAAGAAGTGAACGTTGCATAGTCTCCGTACATGACTGCGCACCAATGCCGGCACCACGTTCTCGGTAGGTAGTTCGTAACTTTCACGCACGTATGTAAAGATCCGTCGAACGCGCGGGCGAGGCCGCGAGGGAGAGGAAGAGGAAAGACCGACGAGAGCGGTTCCGGTACAAACGTCACGCGTCGCGCGTCCATCGAGCGGAAGGATCACTGTTCCGTGTGTCGCAGGAGTGGTCGCGGAGGGCGCCGGCTCGCCCGCGCCCGCCGTCACGGTGCTGACGCGCCTGCGCGTGCTCGACGTCAACGACAACGCGCCCGCCTTCCACTCGCAGCCCTACGTGGTGCATCTCGCCGAGAACGCGCCGCCGCACTCCACCGTGCTGCGAGGTGAGTGCACGGGCCTCTTCCCGCTCCGCCCCGTCCCGCCCCGCCCCGCGCTGACGTCCGCTCGCTTGCAGTGATGGCGGAGGACGCGGACGCGGGCGTCAACGGCGAGGTGCGCTACTCGCTGATGCCGGCGGAGGGCGAGGGCGCGGAGGAGCCCGCCTTCGCCGTGGACGCACACACGGGCTGGGTGACGAGCACGCGTGCGCTGGACCGCGAGGCGCGCGCCGAGCACCGCCTGGCGCTGCTGGCGGCGGACGGCGGCACGCCGCGGCGCGAGACGCGCGGCTCGCTGCTCGTGCGGCTCGTGGACCACAACGACTGCCCGCCCGCCTTCGAGCGCGCCGAGTACTCGGCGTCGGTGGCGGAGGACGCGGCGCCCGGCACGGTGGCGGCGCGGCTCGCGCTCGAGGACAAGGACGCCGCGCAGGCGCCGCTCTCCTTCTTCATCGCGGACGGCGACCCGCGCGCGCGCTTCCAGCTGCGCGCCTCGGGCGAGCTGGTGGTCGCGCGCGCGCTCGACCGCGAGACGGAGCCCGCGCACGATCTGACCGTGGCCGCGACCGACGGCAAGTTCACCGCGTACGCGCGCGTCAAGGTCGCCGTGCTGGACGTGAACGACAACTCGCCGTGGTGCGCGCGCGCGCGGTACCGCGTGCGACTGCGCGAGGACGCGGCCGCGGGCGCGGGTGTGGCGCGGCTGGAGACGCGCGACGCGGACTCGGCGGAGCACGCGCGGCTGCACTACGCGCTGACGGGCGCGCACGCGCACCACTTCGCGGTGGACGGCGCGGGCGCGGTGTCGGTGGCGGCGCCGCTGGACCGCGAGGCCGTGCCGCAGTACCGGCTGGCGATGCACGCGCGGGACGCGGCGCGCGCCGACTGGGGCTGCGCCTCCGAGCTGGAGGTGGAGCTGGAGGACGTCAACGACAACGCGCCGCGCTTCACGCACGCCGTCTACAGCGTCACGCTTCCCGAGGACGCCGAGCTGGGCACGCTCGTCGCCAAGGTGAACGTTCTTAATAGTTCGTTTCAACAGGTATTGGCAGCCCCGACGGATTTGTTATCATGCCATCAGGTCGAGGATCTGACGAATAGGTAGTGAACCGATCGAAAGCAACACCCCAAATATCTATGCACTCAAGAATAACATGTGATTCTTGTTCTTGTTCTTGAAGAATAATATATTTATATTACTCACGAAAGGAAGGTACACAATGCTTGCATACTTGTGACAACCCTTGCCTTATTTTACGTTCCTACATTTTCGCGTCACATGTTGGCATTTAACACGAGATCAAAGGCGCCAGACTACTTTATGGAAGTACAGGTCTTTGTAACTGTACTTTTGTAACTTTTACCTTTTCTAAAAGCTTTGAGAAGACTGGAAGAAGGGATATTTTATTTTAATTATTGTTTTTTTTTATTTTAGATGGAAAACAACAGCTTATTGATCTAGATATAGTAGGAACTTAAATGTGGAAAACGTAAGCTTTAACAGTTTTTGCATATAGAACGAGAAAGTAAATAAAAAAGTTTAATACATGTTTGCCTGTCAGCATATTCAGTATCAGTGAGCCATATGAATCAAAACCCTAAATACTTACTACTAAATATTAATAAGAGAAAATAAATAGGTAAGTTAATACGGTAGGCAGGATAGACTAGGAAGGTAATTGATAAGTATAGGATAAAAAAATTGAAGTAGATAATTGTTAGAAAAGATTGTGTTCATTAATGATTTGCCTCGAAGAGTATTTAGTAAAGCATAAAAAAACTAAAACCGACAAAAATTTTTGGATCGTAGACTTTATCTTCATGTTTGGCGCGAAAAATGCTGAACGGATTTTGATGAACTTTAAAAAATTTGAAAGCTTATTATCCGACTTAACTAAATAGGCTACATTTTATTTCTCTATAACGTCTGAAAGCAGAATTTTAAACGAAAAACTAATCGTTCGCCTACCCTTCATACCATAACAGTATATACAATGCTTCATATATTCATATGGCGGACCTCCTTACCATACGAAAATTTTAACATTTTAAAACTCTTGAAGACTGTATATTGCAATAAATCACCGCCGGTTCTGATGGTCTCCATCCTATGTTATTTAAACGCTGCGCTAAGTCATTATGTTATCCCATCTGTTTACTCTTCTGCAGATCAATATCAGAAGGTACGGTCCATCTATTTGGAAACCAACGTCTATTATGCCTATTCACAAAAAAGGACCTAAACGTGATATTTGTAACTACAGACCTATCTCAAAACTGTGTGTCCTAGCTAAAATTCTTGAGAAAATTGTTCATGAACAGCTTTACTTAATTTTAAAGCATTCTTTCCTACACCAACAACATGGTTTTCTTAGAGGTAGGTCGACTACCGCCGACGACATGAAGATCTTCACCAAAATTGAGGGTCCATCTGACGTTTTGCTTCTACAAAGTGACCTAGACCGCCTTCATGGGTACTGCAAAGTCAACAAGCTCAACCTTAATATTAAAAGGTGCTTTTGCATCTCCTTCACTAGGTCACCCAACGTCTTAACTTACAGCTATAGCATAAACGAGCAAAATATCGTAAGGACTGACTTCATAGTTGATCTCTGAGTTACCTTAGACTCAAAATTACTATATGACAAACATTTAGAAAAAATTACCTCTAAGGCAATGAAGATGCTAGGATTTCTGTTCCGGGTGACTAAGGACTTCAGTTCTCTTAAAACGATTAAAATTCTCTAATGCTCACTGGTCCGTAGTCGAATATGCTTCGCAGGTCTGGAATCCCCATTACAATAAGTATGTAGCTTTGCTCGAAAAACTGCAGTGGAAATTCCTGATATTCATCAACTACAAACACAGGATCGTTAATTCCGACTACATTGATAGCTGCAGACAGCATCATTTTCTACCCCTTGAGTCGAGAAGAGAAGCGGCTGACCTGTCACTACTGCTTAACATTATCCTAAGCATTGTGGACTCTCCCTCGCTCTTATCCAGAATAGGACTACCTGTTCAGCCCAGTTCCTACAGGTAACTACCTTAAACTTCACGTCCCGTCTTGTGCCACTAGTTATCGTAAGAACTCGTTCCTACTTCGGACCATGCATTTCTTTAACACAATTTATTCTAAAAATGTTGACTTGTTCAACACCAAGCAAAATACTTTTAAAAAACTAGCTTCCAGCTTCAAATGAGGGATAATTATTATTATTATGACACTTTATTTAATTGTAAACTCGTTAAAAAACATTATTCACTATAAACCTAATATTATCTACTTTATATATAAATAACATCAAAAACAATATAGTAAAAATGTATAAAAACGGGAGACCACCGACCGCGGGGCAAGGCTCAAACGGTCAGTGGCTAGGGCTGCAGAGAGAGGAACCTCCGCACAATGCGTGCCGAGTCCAGGAGAGCCGCCGCGTGTATCTGACCCTTGATCCAGCTGCCTAGCGAGAGCCTCTTAAGGTATTGGTCAAGGCTCTTCGCTATCAGACCGTTCACTGAAACGACTATCGAAAAGATAATTGTCGAGTCGACATCCCTCATAGCGGTAATTTCGTGTGCCAAGTCCAAGGTACTTGCTAAGCTTGTCCTTCTCGGCCTTCACGAGATTAGCGTCGTGTGGGATGGTAATGTCAACAAGTACCGCCCGGCATTCCGACCGGTCTACCAGGACGATATCAGGTTTATTCGCTAGAATAGTCCTGTCCGTGATGATAGAGCGGTCCCAGTAGAGCGTAGCACGACCATTTTCGCCGGTACCGGTGCGTACTTATATTACGGAACCTCTGGACCGACAAGGTCGTATTTGAGAGCAAGCTGCTGATGGATGATCTTGGCTACTTGATTGTGTCTATGCAACTATTCAGTGTTAACAATGCGCGAACAGCCCGAAAGTATATGTCTGAGGGATTCGTCGGGACGATGACAAGCTCTGCAAATGTCAACGGTTCCATCCTTCATGATATACCTTCGGTAGTTGTTCGTCTTTATTACCACATCCATAATCGCACAGACAAACCCTTCGGTTTCCTCAAAGAGGTCACCGAAACGTAGCCAGTTCACGGATGCGAGTTGGTCTACATCAGGTCCTGTAAGGGCTTTGTAGAACCATCCGTGCAGCTCCTTACTCTCCCATACGACCTTGCGGTCGAGGGCACTCAGCACCGTAGGTTTATGTCAGTTCTCCTTAGCCAGTGAGAGCGGGGTAAGGTTCTTGTCAACTGCTACGACATCACGATGCATCTCACTGTCGGCATGGAGGAAGTATTCTCTGAGGTTGCACACCTCGCGGTTATGGAGGGTCTTGGCATTTAAAAAGCCGCGGCCCCCATACATCCTCATTACTGACGAGCGTGGATGTCGCAATCTGTGTGTCGTAAGAAGTTGACAAACCTTACAGTCAAGGGCGTCAAGTTCAGTCTGAGCCAATCTCAATATGCTAAAGGTAAAGATGAGCAGAGGCATAACCCAGCCGTTGAAGGCTCGAACCTTGTTACCACCCGACAAAAGACTATTGAGTACTTTAGTCAGGCGGCAAAAGAATCGCTCCTTCACCGACTGTTTTATGTCTCTGTCTACTATACCTAACGCTTCTGACATACCGAGATATTTGTAGGTTTCGATATCGGAAAGAGATCTGAGGGATATCGTATCGGAAAGCTGTAAGTTTATAGTATATACAAATTTCCCCCGCTGTACTTGCATGATCGACACCAAACTCCATGCTGATGGCACTGCTGAATATCTGTGTGATATACAACAGAGTCAGCAGCTCTGATTTTCTCGGTGCGAAAAGTTTGAGGTTATCCATGTACAACAGGTGAGAAACGATACCACCCTCTCTCCGAAGTCGATAATACCTAGCCCTGAATCCTTTAGCAGAGTACTAAGAGGATTCAGTGCCAGGCAGAACCATAGGGGACTCAGACTGTCACCCTGGAAAATACCCCGCTCTATGCGAATCAGATCTTGCGGAGCAGAGGGATCCCGTCCGCTACCTGGATGACGAAGAACTGTGATCCACTGTCTCATGCATGTACCTAAGAAGGATCTCAAAGTTACATCAGTTTTATACAACTCTAATATCCTCTCCAGCCATGTATGAGGCACCGAATCATAGGACTTCTTGTAGTCTATCCATGCAGCGGAGAGGTGCCCCTTGCTGCGCCTGATCTGCTGGCTAATGGTCATGTCAATGAGGAGGAGCTCCTTAGTACCACGGGACCCAACCCTACATCCATTCTGAGCAGGAGCCAAAATATTATTTGCAACTATGTGCGAATTAATTTTTACGGTCAGAATGGACGTAAGGAGCTTGTAGATGGTAGGTAAGCACGTTATGGGTCTGTAGTTCTTTGCTTCCGCGGTACTACCAGATGTATAGAGCAGAAAGGTGACTCCAGTCGTCATGAAACTTGGGAAAGACCCAAGATCAAGGGCTTCTTGAAATTATGTGGCGAGTACAGAGTGTGAACACCGAAACCACTTCAGCCAGAAGTTATGCAACCCGTCCGGTCCTGGACTTTTCCAGTTATGGGCCGAACGGATTGCAAATCTGACATCTATGGGGTTAATCTCTACAGGTCCCATGGTTTCGATAGATTCACACTCTCTACTCACCACATCCATTATTATTATGACACTTTATTAAACTTTAAAACTCGTTAAAAATCATTTTTTACTATAAACCTAATATTATCTACTTTATACATAAATAACATCAAAAAAATATAGTAAAAAATTTATAAAAACGGGAGACCACCGACCGCAGGGCAAGGCTCAAACGGTCAGTGGCTAGGGCTGCAGAGAGAGGAACCTCCGCACAATGCGTGCCGAGTCCAGGAGAGCCGCCGCGTGTATCTGACCCTTGATCCAGCTGCCTAGCGAGAGCCTCTTAAGGTATTGGTCAAGGCTCTTCGCTATCAGACCGTTCACTGAAACGACTACCGGAACGATAATTGTTGAGTCGACATCCCACATAGCGGTAATCTCTTTTAATCTTATTATTATTATTATTCAAATTTAATTTTATTTAATAATTGTCATGTATTCATTATATTATGTATTTATGTATCCTACCTTCCCTTCTTTAGTTACACCTTCTACTTGATTCGGTACTATGACGATAGGCATATCGCTCAGTCTTCTGGTTTGAAAATCTAGTTATTATTATTTATTAATATAACATGGCTCTTTTCCAAAATTGTTTAATTAGTTTTGCATTATACTTACTATGTATTCTATAAGTGGAAACTGTTCTAACTTTATTTGTACCATGTTCATGTATCCTTTTGTATAAGTTTTTTAAACTTTTTGTTTCATAAAATAAATAAAAATAAAATAAAATAAATACTTTCAAAACTCTTTTTTATGACGTGACAGGTTGCGCAGTTGGATAATTTTTGCATGTCACTTTTGTCACTTTTGCTTCTGCCAGATTCTGTTATCTACATTACTTTTTAACGGACTTCAAAAAGGAGGAGATACTCAATTCGTCGGAACCTTTTTTTTCGACTTTTTTTAATGTATGTTCACCGATAACTCCGTCAATTGTAAACCGATTTTCAAAATTCTTTTTTTGTTTAAGAGAGTATACTTCACAGGTGATCTCATATAAATTTTATTCTTAAGGGATTGGTGCTTTTCCCGGAAAACTCAAAAAACCTCATACTCACTTGTAATTTTCGCCCTATGATCACCAATATCTCCGTCCGATTTTCATAATTCTTTAGAACATGAAGTAAGAAGTGATTTATTCGTAGTCGATTTATATTTTTTTTAAAGTCCTACTTGTACATGGGAAATTTATGTTATTCTTATAATGTAGGTACAACAACAACAACATCAGCCTTAATCAGTCTACTGCATCAACACCAACAACAACACCAGTCTATATTACTCCAGACAAAAATTCTAAAATTCATTGTTTTGGGTCCTATTTGCGTTGGTGAAGGTCCCAATAATATTTTTTCTCATATACCCTCGAGAGCAACCGGGTCACTCAAAGAATCCAAAAAATCTCGGAAAGTAAGAATGCTAGGTTAATGCAATAAATTGTATTTAATAGACAATTTAATACTCCTTAAATGAAAGTTAAAAAAATATGAGTCACCATACATTTTATTTACACAAAATTACATAAAGAAAAAAAACTGCTGATCTCTCCTTAAAACAAAAATAGGAAACATGAAATTTTTGAACTTTATGACGATTTTCTTGAATTTCAATACTTCGTATTACCTGATAGTGCTCAATATTCATTATTCAAGCTGAAATCATGTCGCTTACACTTGAAGAATGCACCAGAATACTTACATTGGTGAAAACCGGCCGGAGTCAGTGCGATACAGCCAGGACTGTCGGTGTGTCGCTGTCAACAGTGCAAAGAGTTCTCCGACGTTACGAAGAAACTGGTTCTAACCTACGCAGACCAGGAACGGGCAGAACTAGGTGTACCACAGCACGAGAAGACCGATACTTGGTGAACACCATGCTTCGAAATCGCTTTCTCACAGGAACTGAACTCACAAATCAGTTTCGACGCCTCGGAGGAAGTAACCCAAGTGCATGGACAGTAAGACGTCGGCTTGCTGAATCTAACTTAAAACCCCTTAGACCTGCAAACGGCCCTAAACTGGAGCGTGGCCATCGTATTTCAAGACTAAGATATGCCCAGAACCACGTAAATTGGAGTATTGAAGATTGGTCGAAAGTTATGTTCTCCGACGAATCAAAATTTATGCTCTACAAGCACGATGGAAGACACAGAGTGTATAGAAGACCAGGGGAAAGATTCAAGCAAGCATGCATCGAAGAAAAAGTAGCCTACGGTGGTGGGTCTGTACTTGTGTGGGCCGGAATTTCCTCTGAAAGTCGCACAGAGCTGGTGATCATAGAAAACGGCTCTTTAACTAGCGTAAGATATGTGGAAGAAATCCTCAACGAACACGTTGGTCCATTTATGGTCAATTTGGGTGAGGATGCTATATTTATGCATGACAATGCCCGACCTCATACAGGTAGGATTGTGAATGACTACCTTCAAGAGATGAACATTACTTGTATGGAGTGGCCAGCGCGCAGCCCGGATATCAACCCGATCGAGCATGCTTGGGACGAGCTAGGGAGATGCGTAAAACAACGAAACCCTCCCCCAATCACGCTTCCTGAGCTCAAAATTGCTCTCACAGAGGAATGGGAGAATATTCCCCAAAATCGTATAAGGAACTTGGTGTACAGCATGCCAAACCGCGTAAACGCAGTAATGGAAGCACGAGGAGGTAATACGAAGTATTGAAATTCAAGAAAATCGTCATAAAGTTCAAAAATTTCATGTTTCCTATTTTTGTTTTAAGGAGAGATCAGCAGTTTTTTTTCTTTATGTAATTTTGTGTAAATAAAATGTATGGTGACTCATATTTTTTTAACATTCATTTAAGGAGTATTAAATTGTCTATTAAATACAATTTATTGCATTAACCTAGCATTCTTACTTTCCGAGATTTTTTGGATTCTTTGAGTGACCCGGATTCATTGCTCTCGAGTGTATCTTCCATTTACAGATGGCGATAGGTTACATTTTTATTTTATTTATATGTATATAGATAATTTGTAATACTTATTTAGTTTAATTAAGAACATATATTCTTTAAGCGAAAACTGTTAAGGTTTAAGTTGCTTAAGCTCTGGTTTTAAGTTCCTGCCTTTTTTAATTCAATTAGCTGTTTGTTTTCCAAGTAAAATTAAATAAAAAAATGTTTAAAAATCAATAAATTGTAAAAAAATGATGACATCATCCACTCCCATGGTGTCACCACCATGGGAGTGGATGCGGTCGAGCGTTGCCGGACCGAGGTCTGCGCGAGCGCTCGGCTGAGCTGGAGCGTTCTGCAGGTGCACGCCACCGACCTGGACCTGGGCGAGAACCGCAGCGTGGTGTACTCGTGGGCGGAGGGCGAGGGCGCCGAGCTGGCCGTGTTCCGGCTGGCGGCGCACAGCGGCGTCGTCACGCTGCGCGCGCCGCTCGACCGCGAGCTGCGCGCCGAGCACCGCGCCGTGCTGCGCGCAGCCGACGGCGGCCGTCCGCCGCGCGTCGCCAGCGCGCTGCTGCGCCTCACCGTGGCCGACGTGAACGACAACCCGCCCGAGTTCGAGCTGCGCGCGTACAGCGCCGCCGTGTCCGAGCTGGCCGCGCCCGGCGCCGAGGTGCTGCGCGTGCGCGCGCTCTCGCCCGACGCCGGCGTCAACGCGGCCGTCACGTACGCGCTCGTCGGCGGCGACGACCGCGCCGACTTCGCGCTCGACCCCGCCTCGGGCGCGCTGAGCGTGGCGCGCCCGCTCGACCGCGAGCGCCGCGCCGGCTACCTGCTGACCGTGCAGGCGGTGGACGGCGGGGAGCCGCCGCTCAGCGACCTCGCCTCGGTGAACGTGACCGTGCTGGACGCGAACGACAACGCGCCCGTGTTCGCGCGCGACGCGTGGGAGGTGGGCGTGCGAGAGGACGCGGCGCCGGGCGCGCTGGTGGCGCAGCTCTCGGCCACGGACGCGGACTCGGGCGCGGGCGGGCGCGTGCGGTACGCGATCGCGCGCGGCGACCCCTCGGGCCGGTTCGCGATCGACGCGGACACGGGGCAGGTGCGCGTGGCGGCGCCGCTGGACCGCGAGGCGATGGCGCGCTACGAGCTGGAGGTGCGCGCGCGGGACGGCGGCGCGCCGGCGCTGGAGGCGGCGGCGACGCTGCGCGTGAGCGTCACGGACGCCAACGACAACGCGCCGCGACTGACGCGCGCCGAAGTGGACGCGGCCGTGCGCGAGGACTGCCCGCTCGGACACGCCATACTCACGCTGGAAGTCTCCGACGCGGACGCGCCGCCTAACGGGGCGCCCTTCACCTTCGACATACAGGTCCGTTTGTTTTTACCATATTTTGAGCGGAATAAAAAGTACTAATATTTACGACATTATATATACTTTTTGCATGGTATACTTTTTAGCCTAAATGAACTACATTAACGTAGCTATCATGAATATGAATGATTAATGTGAAAAGCATTAACATAGCCAATAATGTTTTCTTCTCTTGAATTGTATCAAGCTTACAGTTAAATAGTATGTTTCTATCAGTGGAGACCTTTAAATGACCTTATCAATGCTATTTTATTTATTTTTATTTATTTATTTTGTATTAGGGAAACCATCGGCACAATGTAATAAAGTAGTTAATAAAATAGCATTGATAAGGCCATTTAAAGGTCTTCACTGATAGAAACATACTGTTTAACTGTTAGTTCATCAAGATCAAAATCAATCTTCGACAGGTTATACGGGTTGAAAAAAAAGTTGTTAAGCTTAGTTTTAAAAGTAGAAGCACTGCATCTGAAGAAATCAAGGTCATGCTCCTTACTCAGTAAATTAAACATTCTAGTCGCGCGATAAACAAAGGCATTTTGACTATAGTTAGTGGATACTGAGGGCAGGTAAAATAGAGTATTGTTTCTGAATATTCGTGTTGGGACATAAAAATTAACCTTATTTAGAAGTGGTGGACAATCTACAAGAGAATTAACAATTCGTGACAGATAATAAATATCTGAAAATTTTCGTCTAAGATAAAGGGGTAGAAGATGTTGTTTGGCACAATTGAAGATTTAGTCCGAATATTAGGTCTTCATTTTAAAATTTAGAAACCGTAACAATTTTAATTGGATTGTATGATGTAGATTTCATAAGCAGGATTCCACACTTGCGACGCGTACTCTAAGTGGCACCGCACATAAGTACTATAAAGGATTTTTATGGTTTTAACGTTTTTAAATTCCTTTGATGATCGCATTACGAATCCTAAAGCTTTGGAAGCCTTCTTTACAATCGATGACACATGAGCATCAAATAGTAATTTTGAGTCATCGACTACACCAAGATCCTTTACTTCATTGATCCATCGAAGTACTCATGGCCTTTTAACGAGTAATTAAAGTTGATTAAGTTTTTTTCCTGGTAAAGGTAATAATAATGTTACATTTTTTAGCATTTGGGTCAGGTTTATTTTCGAGGCAGTAAGAATCGAGACGTGCAAGATCTTCTTGAAGAAGTACAGCATCCGCATGAAAAGTAATAGGTCTCAATATCTCAATATCTCCTTATCAATATCCTGGCAATAAAAATTAGAAATAATAGGGGTCCCAGTAATGAACATTGTGGTACACCAATTGGGACTTCCATCCACTTCGAAGTGTAATTCCGTAACACTATCACTTGTGATCTGTTGCTAACATATGACGTAAACCACCTAAGAAGATCACCCCTGATTCCTGCTCTTGATAGCTTGAAGATCAAACGGCTGTGGTCCATGCGATCAATTGCTTTGCTGTAATCTGTATAGACCACATCCGTTTGATAACCGTTATCCATGGTATCAGTAAGAGTTTTATTGAGTAATATTAGAGACGGTAGAACCCATGTTGTGTGGATGGGAGTGAGTTTTTAAGTGACCCATAAAGTTGTTCGTAAACCAGTTTTTCAATTACCTTTGCTATGATACAGAGTTTAGATGTCGGACGGTAATTGTTTACTCTATCCTTTGGCCCCTTTTTTGTGAACAAGGGATATAAAAGCCAACTTCCAAATGGAAGGGACATACCCTTCATTCAGGGATCTACGAAAGAGAATAAATAGGGGTATGGATAAGGACTCAGCACACTGAATCAATATTAAAGGAGGAATTGAATCAGGACCGGCAGATTTAGCCTTATCAAGTTTAGAAAGCTTGTTAGTAATTAAAGGTAATGATAGTTCAATATTCGATAAATTACAGTCCATTTTATGTGAGTGTTGTATGTGAACACAGCATGCAATAAAAAGATATTACTGGCTCTCAAAATTATTACAGTGATTTAACACAAAAATAAAAATTAACCTAATTGAGTTGTAGTACCAGTCTCTTTAAAGATGAGACTGATGAGGAGAAAATATCTATGTTGTGACAGTCTTTGTTGTAAAAAGAACACATTCTGTTAATAGGAGAGTGCTGACTATAGTTAGTGTGACAGTGAGGAAGATTGAAAGTTTTTCTGTTGAGGAGACGGCTAGACGGACGGGGAACAGAAAATTGAATTTTTCCCAGTATGTATGTTTAAAATAGTCAATGGTAATTTTATCAGCTATCATTCCACAACGCTTAAATTTTTTATAGCATTTGAATTTTTCCATAAGTACTTTTTTGAGGCTAGGCGAATACCAAGGCGGAAATGCATTCTGGCGTACAGGTTGAGTAGGTACATACTTATCACGCAAATTAAAAAGTTCTGTAAAAATATTCGACGGCCTCCTCTAATGTGTTGTTATTCCGACAATTATCCCAGTTGATGAATAGCAAGTCCTCATTAAAAACTTCATAGTTACCTTTAATATAACAGTATTTCATTCTTGGGGCTGGTTTTAAATATTTTTCCATATAGATGCTTACTGAAATGATCATAGCACCGTGGTGTTGAGCGTCCAGTGGTACCAGGGGACTACTACAGCTAGACACTGTTAGATCGAGATTTGACAGGAATAGATCCAAGATAACACCACTCTGGTTTTGAATATGGTTGAATTGATAAAGGTCAACGACGTCTAGCTTATCTAAATTAAAATTCTAGCGCCCATTTTACTGAGGGTACCCCCAGGCTTAAGATAGCTAAAACCATCAACTGGACTCCATTGAATAGACCTCATGTTAAAGTCGCCAATGATTACAAACTTGTCCAAGGGATTTGCAGTCATAATATCTCTTAAACCATTCATAAAATTAGCTAATTGTTGGGACATAGTCCAGCTGGATTTTTGAGGACATAAATATGTGACACAAACATGTACATCATTTACGACCTGACCATTATCATTAAATTTTTTTGGTTATCCATAAATCTTCTGCAGTAGAATGCCATTCAGGTCGTGAAATAACGTGGTAGTCCTTAAGAACGGCAAGCAGTACCCCCCACCTCTCCCCTGGCATGTGAGATCATCCTGCGATCGCGTCGCCACATCGAATATCTATCGTCGAACAATTCTGCGTCTGATATCGAGTCCAATAGCCATGTCTCAGTTATAGCTAAAACATCATAGTTATTTAATTGTAGGTTACGGCAAAATTTAGCTACCTTGGTACGAAGACCACGAACATTTTGGCAATAGCATTCAAGTTTTTTATCATTATCATCCATTGTCATAGGGATGACAAAATCAAAATAGGTAACTCAACGACAAATATCACCAAGAAAGCGCAATAATATGTCAAACAATTAGATTTAATGTATAACATAGGTAGGTAGATAATCAATGAGTTTATGCGATTGTTGATACGAGTGTAATAATTATGCATGCGAGCGAGCGAGTACAATAAATATTGACCAATATATACAGCTTGAACTTGATATTCCTCAGACATGCAATGATTAATTTTTCACTTCTCTTGCTCAAATAGTGTATCATAAATAGTGTAGCTTAGCGGGCCTAAAACTCGAGTTTAATACCTCGGGCTAAAAAGTATTTTTTCTTTTTAATTTTTGTCTAAAATCATCAGCCCGTACAAAGCATTCGTTTTCTTACATAAAAACTCAACTTCTTTGTGCTCCGTCAATCTTTTTTTTTGAAAATAGAACCGTCTTAGTGATGTTTTATGAAGGTTGATTAATTTTTAATAAAATTTCTGAAAATTGTCTAATTTTGAATTGTTTTATTTTCTCGCAATCGAAGTGAAAAGTAGAGTGTTTTACTCGGGCCAAAACCACCCATTATAACTCGGTCTTGTCATCCTCCCTCGCTACGCTCGGGAGTATAACAACCTCGTATATAATGGGATGGTTTAGTCCCTTGTAAAACAATCTACTATTAGGTACAACTGAGTTTATGCGTTTAGCGCGGGTAGTAAAAAAATATGGTACCGTTATTTAGCAGGATCATAAATGTGAACGTTAAAAAAAAATCTAAAAGAATGGTTGATAATAGAGTTGCAAAACACTTTTTCAATTTGTTATTATAAAGTAAAGTTAGAACATACAAAGGTAGAACGTCCAAGCGTTGGCACAAGTACTGTAAGCACAGTACGAAAAATAGATAGTTTGGCTTGAGTGAGTATCTTTTTGTAGCCCGGAGACAGGTGATCATTCACGTAAATCCTTCGTTCTGTCATTTGCAAACCCGATATCCGCTGGAGATAGTAGTTTATTCGAGCGTGCCGAGGCGACGAAATCTTCTTTCACATAGTGGTTCAAAAAACTTACTACGATTTATTTGTCTTGGCTATTATAAGTAGGAATTCGGCGTGGTGGCGCGGCCCGGACTGATTTATTAACTACTTTTTTACATTGTACCGATGGTTTTCCTAATACAAAATGATTTTTAAAAAAAATTATCTACCTGTACTCGTTCCCGTTCCCGCTCTCACTCCGTTTCCGTTCCCGTTCCCGTTGGTCACCATTTCAACAGCCGGTTAAGGCGACTATACAGGTCAAACCTCCCTCTCGCTCGCACTTTTCAACATTTTTGAAGATATAGTTGCAAAATGGCAAACCTTTACGGCCTAGAAAATAACAATACAAAGGTTCAGCAATGATATCATTTTGATTCTATCACGTTTTCTTACCAAAGAACTTGCACCAATGTGATAAATTTTGGTGAAATTTTTTTGGTAGGTAAACGTGTTGGGTTCGACATGATATACTTGCTGAACCTTTAAATTGTTATTTTCTAGGCCGTGAAGTTTTGCTATTTTGCATAACGACATTCAGTGATTTTATATCTTCAAAAATGTAGAATGAGCGAGAGGGAGGTTTGACCCTTATAGTCGCCTTAAGTATGATGAAATTTTATAAATATACTTAACCTGAGAAATGATCGGTTCCCCATGCGAAATTTCATCCCCTATCTTTTCTATCCTCTTCAAGTTTTATTTTCGCTACAAAAAATAGCAAATTTCCTTTTCCAAGGTTTCCCCGTGTTCAAAATTCTTTAAAATTGGCTTTAGGCGTGAAAAAACACCTATTTATTTATTTTCATCACTCTTTGTGAAAAATTTCAAGTCAATAAGTAAGTAAGTAAATAAATAAAGATTTCTGCACAATGTGCAGAGCGGCAACGAGGCGGGCGCGTTCCGGCTGGAGGGCGATGGCGTGCTGCGCGCGGCGCGGCGCTTCAACCGGCGCATCAAGGAGCGCTACGAGCTGCGCGTGCGCGTGTTCGACAACGGCACGCCGCCGCTCTACGCCGACGCCGCCGTGCGCGTGCGCGTGCTCGAGCAGTCGCGCTACCCGCCCGCGCCCAGCGCGCTCGACGTGCTCGTCGTCTCCTACCTGGACGAGTTCCCGGGCGGCGTCGTGGGCCGCGTGCACGCCAGCGACCGCGACGCCGACGACACGCTGCACTTCGCGCTGCGCGAGCCGCACGCGCTGTTCGACATCGACGCCGCCTCCGGCGAGCTGCGCGCCGCGCCCGCGCTCGACGTCGGCGAGTACCGGCTGAACGTGACCGTCGGCGACGGCCGCTTCGTCGCCGTCGCGCCCGTGCGCGTCTCCGTCGCGCTCGTCACGGACGAGACGCTGCGCGGCGCGGTCGCGGTGCGCTTCCGCGCGGTCTCCGCGGAGGACTTCGTGCTGCGGCACCGGCGCGGCTTCGTGCGCGCCGTCGCCGAGGCGACCGACGCCTCCGTCGCCGACGTGCTCATCCTGAGCGTGCAGCCGAGCGGCGCGGCGGACGCGGACGCGGAGGCGGAGGCGCGCGCGCGGCGGCAGGTGGCGCGCGACCTGGACGTGGCGCTGGCCGTGCGCGCGGCGGACGGCGCCTGGCTGCCGGCGGACGCGCTGCGCCGGCGCCTGCACGCGCACCTGGAGCGCGTGGAGGAGCGCGCGCAGCTCGTGGTGGAGGAGCTGCTGCGCGCCGCGTGCGCGGGCTGCGCTCGCGGCGCGTGCGCGGAGCGCGTGGAGCTGGTGGGCGGCGGCGTGCGCGCCGTGCTGACGGAGACGGCGGCGCTGGCGGCGCCGCGGCACGCGCTGCGCGGCTGGTGCGCGGACGCGGCGGAGTGCGCGTCGTGCTCGGCGGCGCGCGTGCTGCGGCTGGCGGGCGACGGGTTCCTGGAGTACCGCGTGGAGCGCGGCGCGGTGCAGGGCTCGCGCGTGCCGGAGGACGAGCTGGTGGCCTCGCTGCGGTTCCGGACGCGACGCGAGCGCGGCGTGCTGCTGGCGTGCGCGGGCCGCGTGGACTACGCCGTGCTGGAGCTGCAGGAGGGGTACCTGCAGTTCCGCATGGAGCTGGGCGGCGGGGAGGCCGTGGTGCGCGCCGCCGCGCCGGCCGCCGACGGGCGCTGGCACGAGGCGCGGCTGGAGCGGCGCGGCGCCAGCGCGCGACTGACGCTGGACCGGCGCAGTGCGCAGGCGCAGGCGCCGGGCACGCCGGCCGTGCTGGACGTGCGCCCGGCGCGCCGGCTGCTGGTGGGCGCGCAGCTGGCGCGGTTCGACCACGCCGCCGCCGAGGAGCAGGTACGCCGCCGCGTCTCGGCCTCGGTTCTCTGCACTTTTTGTATTTTATTTTATTTTGCATGGAAAACAAACAGCTTATTGAACTAGAAAAGGTGGGAACTTAAGGCGACGATACATGTAAAACCTCCCTCTCGCTCGCACTATTCAACATTTTCGAAGATATCAAATCACTGAATGTAGTTATACAAATTAGCAAACCTTCACGGCCTAGAAAACAACAATACAAAGGTTCAGCAAGAATATCATGTTGAACCCAATACGTTTTCCACCAAAAAAATAGCACCAAAATTGATCACAATGGTACAAGATTTTTGATAAGAAAACGTGATAGAATCAAAATGATATTATTGCTAAACCTTTGTTTTGTTATATTCTAGGCCGTAAAGGTTTGCTGTTTTGCATACCTGCATTCAGTGATTTTGTATCTTCAAAAATGTTGAACAGTGAGAGCGAGAGGGTGGTTTTACATGTATTAAAGGTAGAAAAACTTATTTATTTTTTATTTATTTACTGCACGGAAAACCAACAACTTTATTATAAAAGACTAACGATAGTTTATACAATAGAAAGCCAATAAAAGGTCCTCACGTATAGTTGTTATGCTAAGTAGATAGCATAGTAGATAACTTAGAATGTTTGAGTTATTAATTAATTATAAGTAGGTGACACTCAACTTATTGCATACTTATAAACTACTTACAAAATTGTCTTAAATTCGTTAACTAACCTCTAAGCTCTGAAAAATTGTCAGACAGAACTACATCATAACGCTTGCTCAGATTATTAAAGTTGTCACATGCTCGCCAAAGATATATAGTTTCAACAAATTATCGAAAAAACTCATAGTTTTTTCGATAATTTGTTCAAACTATAGGAATGTGCAGCGGTGCATTAAATCTTTTTAATTTAGAAGGAATATTCAGGTTTATTTTATAAATAAGTTCAGGGCAATTAATGTCGTTGTTTGATATTTTCAAAAGGAAAAAAAGGTCTACAATGAAAATACATTTTAACAAACTTTTATCTTTATAATGAAGAATAAGGGTTTTTAGTGAAATAATATTTGTTTATAACAAATATTTTGGTAATGGGAGCTTGTTAGCTTGTGAGTTTACATGAATTGAAGAGACGTCATATTTCAATAAATTGCAAGCTGAACTTACAAACACTAGATAGCTATATACAACACTCTGGTTAAATAACAATAACTGTGTGTTTAGAGACACTTTAACATCAGTGGAAGCAACTTTAACATCAGTGGAAGCAACTTCATCATTCCAACATCGCTCTCCCAACATTCGTGGAAGCTCTCTCTGAACAAAACTCTCAATGATTAATAAATTCGAGTAGAGTGTGGAGTCGAGTTGCTTTGTGTTTTGCAGCACTGAAAACATAAAAGTTACATTACCTGTGTTGCGAGACTCGTCATCATGATCAGCCTATAGCAGTCCACTGCTGGACATAGGCCTCCCCTAATGAGCGCCATTGCGGCCTGTCCTGAGATCGAAGCATCCAACTTCTACCAGCAGCCTTTCGCAGATCCTCACCCCACCTGGCCAAAGGGCGTCCTACACTATGTTTGCTGAGCCGCGGTCTCCACTCAAGAACTCGTTTCCCCCAACGGTTATCGGTTCTTCGGCAGATATGGCCAGCCCACTGCCACTTCAGCTGCGCTATGTCGACAACTTAGTTCTATGTCGGATATGCTCGTTACGGATTTTATCCTTCAGATAAACTCCGAGCTGACCATATCTGGCGAAGAACACCAATAACCATTAGGATAAATGAGTTATTGAGTGGAGATAGCGGCTAAAATTCAAAATCAAATTCAAAATCATTTATTCCATTTGATACACTTAGTAACACTAGGTTAATTCATAGTGAGTACCTACAGACTAACAGAACATTCAAAATTTAAAAATATTAATACAGCAGATACAGAAATTCAAAAATACTTAGTTAACTATAAACTTAAATCATCCGCCATAGCTTCGTTACTATCATAGACTAATTTAAACAGTTAGAAAATTCTGATCCTTAAACTAAATTCTTTAAAATTCAAATTCTTAATGTCTAAAGATAATATATTAAATAATTTTATACATATACGTAAAAAACTTTGGTTTACTTATGCTAATCTACATAATGGAACAACTTTATTATGTTAATTGCATGTATTATAGTCTTCTTCTTCTTCGTATGAGCTAGTGACAAACTCTGGTGTCGGAGTTTTTAGGCCGCCCGAAGACCTCCGACATGGCTTAACGACTGAATAGCCGGGACCAACATCTTAACGTGCCTTCCGAAGCACGGAAGCGCTCAAATCTAAATTTCACTTAACGGTCACCCATCCAATTAGTGACCGGTTGAAACGTTGCTTAACTAGGTGATCTGTTAAGAACACAGAAGCTAACCACGCCACAAGCGCCTATATTATATAACCTATAGCTATAGTTGTGCACTACTTTTATTGATTTAAAATTACCTATTTGTAATTTTGCATAAATTAGATTTTGAAAAATGTATTCGCTACTTAATTTCGTTATACTTAGCTCCCTGAATTTATTTCTACGCGTATCCAAACTTTTCATTTGTAAAATAAACCGTATTGTCCTCTTCTGCAATACGAAAACTCAATTGAAATTTGACTATGATGCGTTTCCCCAGGCTAGTACACCATACTTCCATAAAAAAACTAATTAATAAAAACAATAATTAAAAATAAAAAAACCGACTTAAAACAAAAACAGCAAAACTAAAAGATAAAAAATTATTGCTTATTTTTTTGTTCATACAACTAACCAATCAGCCTTTTGTCTATCAATGTATCCCGTACAATCTATGCGTTTACCACATGGGTAGATCTAGATACCTACCTGATAATTTTGGAGTCGTCCTGTTATGGATTGGAACTTTTTTATTTATTTATATAAATAATGATAATAAATAATAAATAATCATTATTAATTTTTTAGTGCACAAATTAACATACGGATTAAAATATTAAAATAGAGGTAATAATTTTACAATATGCCCGAACTAGGAAGACCTGTATCTCGGGCGAAAAATAATGCTAAAAATTAAACTTATGTAAATGAATAAATCAAATCAATAAACTTAATAAACTAATACTAATTATAAAAATAATCTTAATGCTATTTAGGGATAACTTTTGACATGCTTATTTATAAGTTTAAATGAAGGTAACCTTAATAACATAATCTATAACCTTGACTAGAAGGCAAATTGTTATTGTAAAATGCAAGACAGCATTCAAGTCAAAATTTACAAACACAAACAAAACAAGAATTCTTCATTGAGCCTTTGCTTGGAATTAAAGACATGATTAATAATTGCGAAAACTTAGAATTGTTGCGAATAAATTGGGTCAGTATTCTTAAAGCGGCATGGTAAGCAGAAATATTTTGTTTAGAGTTTACAACATGACAAAACCTTGACACGGAAACTGTAAAGTTAGGTATCTAGATCGTTGATTAAGTCATATTTTTTGAATAATAATAGTTTATCAGAGTTAAGACTAAACATAAAAATATAACAAGACAATGGCGCTTTTAGGCGCCTTCATTATCTATAGAGTTAATATACCTTTGCTCGGCTATCTTTTTGGCAGGGCATTCTAATTCACCTGTCAGCCTGTTTGCAGTGTTTTTTGTAGCGCAGGCAGGTCGCACATTTTGCGGGCTCTTCTTTCTTAGGGCACTCGTTTGTTTGGTGGCCTAGGTTACCGCAATGTCCGAAAGTATAATATGCCTCTGCTCTGCACGTTTTAGTTGCATGACCAAATTGTTGGCACTTGAAACACCTGGTAACCAAAGTGAAATCTCTCACAGGACACGAAGACCAATTCACAAAGACTCTGTCTTGAGTTATGAGGGCTTTACGAATTGCGGCAGAGACCTCTATAATATAGTTACAGGTATCACCATTTTTCTTTCCAGATTTATGGCTAAGCTTGATGGAAGCCATGAATTTATCTCTAGTCAGGTCCGTGAGTTTATCGCTTAGATTCTGCTCGTACATACATTTATAGACCTCTTGCTCCTGCATATTTGTGGGCACTCCAATCACCACTATTCTTGGTCTGCGCTTGGGCGACTCATCGAGAGTGAGGTCCGATGTGGTCAGATGTACAGAATTTTTCAGCTTCTCAATGTCGCCTTTGGTGTCTGTGCTGATGATGACACCCCCATTTTCTTGGTCTTGCGTAGTCCTTTTACATGCAACTTTATTTCCTCGGGACTGATATTTTTTTGTACCTACCAATGTTTTTGTGTCTTTACTGCTTTTAAGTTTATCCTTGGGATATATAGCAAATGCGCTCAGATTAGCAGGCCGGATATAGGAATTGGTGCTCTTTTTTTACCATGTCTGCGAATGAGGTACCTGTTGGTGACTTCCAGGAGTCTTACTTTGTTGCAGGTCTTGTAGGCGCTCCGCGAGTTCTTGTTTTTCTTTCAGGTCTTTAATATACATTTGTGCTTGGATGGTCTTCTGCTTAAGAGCTTGGTACTCAACAGCCATTTGGGATGTGCCATGAACGACTTTTCTGAACAGATTCGCTATTTTAAGTTTGTGGTCCGTATTTAGTTGCCCTCGGTAGAAATCGAGCACACTTCACTAAGGTACTGCTCTATGGTGGTCATCCAGTTCTGAATCTCCAAGGTATGCACTGTTTCAATGGAAATTTCTTGCCTTGGCGGAAGTCGCGTTGGTGGCGGTCGCGGTGGTGACTGTCGCGGTGGTGACGACGGCCCAGGTTGGGGGGTGGGCGGTGGACTGCGAGCCATTTCGTTACTACGGCTGAATGGGCTGTCCATGTTGTGGTTTATTTTTGTAATTTAACTCAAAACATAGTCAAACACACTTTAAAATTCACTATAGTCATAATTTACCACTTCTGCCGACTCAAGGCTGGGTCACATTTTTCAAGTCTGTTTATTGATTTGAGCAATTATTGAACACGTCCGATAGCAACGAGAGCATATGCCTATGGGACCAAACTAAAAGTATATCCTCAACAACGGAAAAAGTAGTTCCAAATCGGTTCATAAATGACGGAGTTATGAGCTAACAAACATAAAAAAACATATAACCGAATTGAGAACCTTCTCCTTTTCTTGAAGTCGATTTAAAATAAGCGTGTTATACAGCTCTGGCAGCGCGTTCATCGCTTAATAATTGTCGTATGATTTTTACTGTATACCCAGGCCAATTAATTTTTCCTGGAAGAGAGCCAATAAGGTTATTTCATGTCAACTTACTGTCTATTAGATTCCTAAGAATTTAACTTCACTCACTGAATTAATTTAACCTCACTCATTGAATTAATTTAACTTCACTCATTAAATTAATTTTACTTCACTCATTGAATTCATTGCACATTTATCTATTGTACTTTGTGCCGGGTCAGTACTTGGAATATTACCTAGAAAAATCTCAAAATATTAGTTTTATCAACGTTTAAATGTAGATTATTGGCCTTACACCATTAATTAATGTTTAAATAAATTTATTTAGTTTCCTACCTACGTCTGCTAAATCAAAGAGAACCATATCTGTCTTCCTTTCAACGCGTGTTACTATATCGTTAATGCCAACGTAGTGTAGAACGTCCTCCGGCTAGGTAGAGTGGCTGCTGGTAGAAGCTGCATGCGTTGAGCTCAAGATAGGGTGCAATGGCGCTCATCAGGGGAGGCCTTTAGAGTGAAAAATTTTCTTTGCGATCTTTACGATGTGACCTTCGCCGAAGCCCGATAGCGAAAACGGCCCGCGAAGGGATAAAAGATCTCCGAGTAGACCGTGTCGTTCGGGCCGCAGGTGACGTACGGGTTCGAGGGCTGCATCTCGGAGCTGCGGCTCGGCGGCGAGCTGCTGCCGCTGGAGGCGGGCGGGTCGGCGCGCGGCGGCGGCGTGCAGCTGGCGCGGCGCGTGCGCGTGCGCGCGGCCGCCGCCTGCGCCGCGCTGCCGCCGCCCACCGCCTGCGCCGCGCACCCCTGCCAGCACGGCGGCACCTGTCGCGCGCACGCCGCCGGCTACGAGTGCGCCTGTCTGCCGCGCTACGCCGGCGCGCGCTGCGAGCACGACGAGGCGCCGTGCGCGTCGCAGCCGTGTCTGCACGGCGGCGCCTGCGAGCCCGACGCGGCGGGCGGCTACCTGTGCGCCTGCCCGCCGCCGCTGCACGGCGCGCGCTGCGAGCGCGGCCGCCACTGCGCCGCCGGCGTCTGCCAGCACGGCGGCCTGTGCGAGGAGGGCGACGCGGGCCCCTCGTGCCGCTGCCGCGGGTACTACGGCCCGCGCTGCGAGACCGACGTGGACGAGTGCGCCGGCGAGCCCTGCCTCAACGGCGCCACCTGCCTCAACGAGCCCGGCTCCTTCCGCTGCCTGTGCCCGCCGGACCGCACGGGCATGAACTGCGGCAACCCGCTGCACTCGGACGCCGTCACCGCCGGCGGCGGCGCGTCCGGAGCGCGCGCGCTGGCCGAGCTGTGGAGCTGGGCGCTCGCGGCGCGCTGGCCGCTGGCGGCGGGCGCGGCCGCGCTGGCGCTGCTGGCGGCGCTGGGCGCGGTGCCGCTGTGCGCGCGAGGCCGCCGGGGCGCGCCGCCCTCGCCCCCACCCCTCGGCAAGCCGCCCGGCCCCAAGATGTCCAACCTGGAGGCTGTCGGGCGGCGCGAGCGGCCCGCCTCATGTGCGGAGCCGCCCCCTGCGCCCCTCAATAACGCCGACACGCTGCGCAGCTACGGCTCCGCCGGCGACGAGCTGGAGGGCATCCCGCCCGACTACCGGCGCAATCTCAACATCGACGCGGACCGCAAGCCCTGGTCCGAGCAGATGCATCTGCACACCTTCGTCGACAACAAGATCTATAACGGTAGGCGGGCCCTCCCCCTGCCCCTGCCCCTGCCCCTCCCCCGCCCACGACGTCTCACGCCCCGTCCCGTTTCAGACCTGAAGGGCACGCGCGGCGCGCGCTCGCCGCCAGCGCCGCGCGCGTGCCCGGGGCCGGTGGAGCCGCACCTGGTGGGCGGGTACCACTGGGACTGCTCGGACTGGTGCGGCGGCGGCGGCGCGCTGCCCGGCATCAGCGAGGTGGCGGGGTCGGAGCGGCCCGACTCGTCGTCTCCGTCGCCGCCGCCGCGCTCGCCGGACGCGCGCCTCTCGGACGGTAGGTGCTCGCCCCGCCCCCGCGCCCCGCGCCCCGCGGCCCGCCCCCGCCCCGCTGACCGCTCGTCGTCCGTTGCAGCGTCGTCGTGCCTGCTGGCGCCGCGCGCTCGCTCGGCGGACGTGATCACGCTGCTGGAGGAGCGCACGTCGCTGCTCGGCGGGTCGGAGTCGGCCAGCTCGCTGTCAGCTCGTCTGTGCGACATCGAGGACTCGGACTCGGAGTCCGACGCGCGACACACGGCCGTGTGACGTCGGCCGCGCGCGCGCCCCGCCCGCGCCGCGCCGCCGGTCTCCCCTCGAGGGCCCGCGTGAATACTTTTATCGAACTGGTGCTCCGATTCTAGTTTCATATCATACTTCGACCTGTGCATTTATATCGACGAGACCTTCTAGGCTAGCTGACTTAGATTAAGGATATATATTTTTATATGTATGAAATATTGTGCTCGGCGGCGCGGTCCCGGTGGGCCCGGCTGAGAGCGAGCGCCCCTGTGACGTGCGGTGCGGTGCGGTGCGGTGCGGTGCGGTACGGTGCGATGCGGCGTGCGGTGTCATCGCACTCATCCTGTTGCAGAGATTTTGATATTTGAGTGGAGTGACTTTCGGTGAAGGGGCGTTCGGTTTCGTATTAGACGGACTCTACGTCGCTTATGACTGAGTATTTTTTAATTAAATAATATTAAGTATGGATTGTTTCGACCCATAGGTAGCCATGATGACGGTGACGACGTATCTATCCGGTCGATCACACGATCACGAGCGCTGAAGACACTGAAATTCTAAATGAAAATGTTCATAAGTTTAGAATCAAACTTTAAAAAATCTTACTCGGTAGCCAGAAAATGCAAGAAAATCAAAGTCTATCCAACAAGTGTAATCATAGCAAAGATGAATGATGAACAAACCATATTTTTGTTCATATCACGCTGGCACTCGATGTGCTGTCTGATCAACATTCCGATTTGTCTGTTTTAAAAATGAATGAATTTTACTGGTTCCTCCGGGAGTTTTCTCGTGGTCCCATGATTTTGATCATGATTGAGGACCACGAAAGAGAGTCGTTTATTTTAAATTTTCAATCATGTATATAATAAAGAGGAAGAGACCTTTGTACCGTACAAGTACTCAGGTAAATGTTTGTTTGTTATTGCATAGTGAAGTAGTCGTGCGAGAGCGCTGGCCGACAGCACACCTGACTCATGTCGTCGTTGGACCACGAGCAAATACACAATTTTCATACGTTTTCTCTAGATCTAAATCTAGATGATCACAAAACGTTCCAAGCACCGGCGTGGTTTACTTCTGTGATCTTAGCTGATCATATGAGTTAAACAACAGTCAGCCCGGCTCCCCCTTCTTGGATGGGTGGATGTTTAGCATTCAGATCTGAACACGATAAGATGTTGCTCCGGGCTTGTAAATGTTAAAAACAAATAAGTACCTACATATTTATAAAGTTACGATTGTTACTGTATGAATATCATACAGAAATAAACTATTTTTGTAAAATGTAGATCTTACCTACATGAACATTTAGAAGAACATTTAGAATGGTTATTTTTCATCATGCCTATACTGGTATATAAGTTGTGTTGTACTGTTTTTCAGAATTAACTGTGTACAAGATACAGATACACATGCTCATCATAAATGTCCTTGATGAACGCGTAGGGCTTGCGTGTTTACGTGTGAGTCTGAGCCATAGGCTCACACTTGACGCAATGAGCAGCCGCCGTATTCTGCACGTGCCACTGCCGAATGGAGAAATGTCGCATCCATGTGACCTTGTTACTACTGATCGTAACATCTCAATGTGGTCTCTCCACGAGGCACAGCGCCGGCGCATCCTTGTGACGCTGTTACTACTGATCGTAACATCTCAATGTGGTCTCTCCACGAGGCACAGCGCCGGCGCATCCATGTGACGCTGTTACTACTGATCGTAACATCTCAATGTGGTCTCTCCACGAGGCACAGCGCCGGCGCATCCATGTGACGCTGTTACTACTGATCGTAACATCTCAATGTGGTCTCTCCACGAGGCACAGCGCCGGCGCATCCATGTGACGCTGTTACTACTGATCGTAACATCTCAATGTGGTCTCTCCACGAGGCACAGCGCCGGCGCATCCATGTGACGCTGTTACTACTGATCGTAACATCTCAATGTGGTCTCTCCACGAGGCACAGCGCCGGCGCATCCATGTGACGCTGTTACTACTGATCGTAACATCTCAATGTGGTCTCTCCACGAGGCACAGCGCCGGCGCATCCATGTGACGCTGTTACTACTGATCGTAACATCTCAATGTGGTCTCTCCACGAGGCACAGCGCCGGCGCATCCATGTGACGCTGTTACTACTGATCGTAACATCTCAATGTGGCCTCGTGGCACGAGCATGCCGTGTAGCATGCTATTGAACTGGGCCCGTGTATCAGTAATTTTATTTTATTTTATAGTAATGTTTTGATACCTAGCTACTTAATTTTAATCTTTCAATTGTTAAAAATCAAGTATGTATAAGCACAGTATACCTACGTATGTATGTAGTAAAAGGACTTTAACTGGTCATCCTTACATATACATATATACTGTGCTCATACCTACCTACTTACTAATTTATTTTGAGTTAAATTGTACGATGTGTAACGAAGTACTTTACAGTTGTTTTTTTTTTTTTTTAAATCAGAGAATCCAGAAAATAGTTTATAAATTATCAAATTCAAATGTATGAAACTGCGCATTATATTTGCAAATTTATCTAATGGATAGTGGGAATCACAGTGAAAACTATAGGTGTCGAAAAATCTGGCCTTAAAAAAATAAAACGCAATATAACTTTTCAGGAAACCTGAAAAATCATAATCTATTATAAATGTTAAATACCTACTACATGTTTATTGTGATTATAAGACAAAATACGTGGAAATGTATGGCATAATCAGTTATTTGTAAAAATCTTATACTGTGACGCAAAAATGCCTATTTAGGCAATAAAGTTACTGTAACCAAATATGTAATTTAAAAAATCATGAAATAATCCAAGAACCAAAGGAGAATGCCGAGAACCCGTACCAATTGCGTCAAAACCGAACGTATCCCATAAAATTTATTATATTTTATAAATGACATTAACATTTTCTTTAGTTTTACACACCGACTCGATTAATAATCAAGTAAAAAAATATTTTGTTGATTTGGTTTCCATTGCACGCCGCCATTAGACTGCAACAACCAATGATATATACGTTGCTATGGCTATAAACATTGATGTAAAGTGTTACTATGGCAATAACCCTCATTTTTAATTATTTTGACAGTATAATCGACTAAAAACTTATTGGATATTTTTTTGACGCACTCACTTTAGTCTTGGTACCGAGCGCCATACATCAGACGGCATTCTCCTTTGGTTGTCTAAAAACCAAAATTGTTTTGATATTATGAGTGTGAACCCTACTTATACTAATTATAAAGGCAAAAGTTACAAAGTTGAAAAAATAAATAAAAAATGTGAACATGTGCATTAAATTTAACGGATTGAGATGAAATTTCTCACTTATATCGTTCTAGACATATAATCTAAATATATCTAATTTACTTATTATCCGTGTACTGCGCCAGCTAAGTCATCGGCGGAAGCTAGTTTAATATGATAAACTTATTTTCCGTTGAACAGTCGCTCTTGTACAGTCGCCTGCAATATACATACAGCTTAGTTTAAAAAATGTTGTGAGGGTTCATTTAGTATCGCAGTTACCCACGGAAATTTTTGCAAACTGGCACATTTCATTCATTATTTTTTTATTCAATGACATCGTTCCACAATGTGTTATCACATAAACAGGGTGTAATCCTTAAGTGTGTTCACGCGATTATTCCGTAACTATTCATCAAAAAATTTAAACTGTTATCGAAAGTATACGTTACCTAATCAGTAAAATGACATCAATAACTTTTTGAAACTCAAACGAGAAGTATCCTAAATTTTAACATTAAACTCTTATTATGAGTACATTTAGTATGAGATTAGTAGAAAGGTTTGGTTTTCTTATTTTAAGTGGCCTACTCATTTCACCTTAATCTCATTTTATGATTACTTATGATTATGTTTAATGATTTTCAAGTAAGTAGATGCACGTGTAGAATCATATATAATATCTTACTACTTCAAATTAGTATTATAGGTATGTACCTTGTTTCAATATCGCATTAAATTTGAACTGGCTGAATTAACAAAAAAAGATCTCTTTGGTTTTCGTTCTAAATTCAAAAGCTATAAGCGCGGGTTGTCATTCCCGCCACTTGTATATTGTATTGTATTGTTGAATATTTCGTGATTGTTTCATTTATTGATTCGAACATCTGCTTTGCATACAAAATTTTGTACTTACTTAGAATTCAATATCATTTAATTAAAAGACAGTTTCCGTTACTTTGTTGAGTTAATAAACAGTTTCCTTTAATATCAATACTAAGCTAAAATAACCGTTAAGGAAAGTAAAACCTTTCTACTAATCTCAGACTAAATGTATGGGAGTGATTCATGTAAAAATTTTGGATACTTCTCGTTTGATTTTCAAGAAGTTATTGATGGCATTTTACTGATTAGGAAACGTTCTTTCGATGTCAGTATTTTTTTTTATGTCTATAATGGTTACGGAATAATAGCCTGGACAAACTTAACGATTACACCCTGTGTATAATAATAATAATGAAGCATTCTTGTACGGTGTAAACATCCGGTCGTCCAGTCTTCAGTCAGGTTCTATTCTGTAAGACTTAGCAATGGTGATTGTAAAAAAAGATGAGCGAACAAGAGAATTCCAGTACTAATTTACTTTTATTTAATTTCATTACACTTGTTATTTCTAACAACCCACGTTAAAAAATATTTTAAAATTATTTAAAACAAAAATGACACAATCGTCATTCAAGATAAAGTAAAATCCCTTTCGGAATTCATCAATCGCGATTCAAATGACGTCAATGGAAAAACTAATAAAGTTTTTAAAAACAGGTCCGGTGCAAATCATATCAATGGGCAACTGCGATACTAAATAGTCCGTCTGTTACTTTAGAGTTCATTTGTCCGAGGCACGCGATCTTTAGCATAACATGCATACTTATAGTGTAATGTAGGTACCTACATGTTAGCACGTGTGCGATTCCACCGGGACTACGTCTTTGCTGTGATTGTGAATTTGTAAAATAAAATATTTATTTAAAAAAACGAATGCCTATTGACACTGAAAACTAATAAAGATGGTCAAAACATCATGAATTATTTTATTTTGAGCACCTATTTGGCGGTCCCCTGCGACAACTAATTTACATTTTAAATGTGTTGGAATGAAACGCGAGACTTTTGAATAATATAATGCACAAGTGTAGCGCGAGACATTTTGTCTGCCATCTTTCCCCGCGTGCGCCGCTGTTGTTGCTATGGACACATCGTGCGCATAGCAACGGCAGGCGATTCCCCCGCGCCGCCCGCGCCCCGCGCGACGAAACTCGTCGATCGATTCGATCGACCGGCCGGCAGTCGGCCCGGAGTGCGTCCGAGGGGCGCGCGCGTCGCGTGCCTCCGTATTTCCCCCCTCCTCCGCGGCCGGGCTCCGCCACCCTTGTTATAATACCTTTGAGTAACTTTAACCGCCACGGACGTTGTCAAGCCCCATGCTCGAAGTGTTACCTTGTATTGCTTGTTTGTGTTGTAGGTACTTTGGAAATAATCATGTACATCTGTTTTATCTGGGTACTTTTGTAACCAACATCTATTTCCACACCACCACCACCACACCAGCCTATCTACAACCAACATCTATTTGTTTACTTCAAATCCTAGCACCTTACAATTCCGCAAGGCACCAGAGTAAACAGACTTCGGGCGGGCGCGGGAGCTCCGATAAACCACTCACAGACTACAAATAATGCATAGCTTTAATTTCTCCATGCAAATAATCAAAGATAATGCATTAATTCACTCATGTGCGCGTCGGTCGCCATAGTGGTGCCGAGTGGCGCAGAGTAAAGAGTTATTTGTAAATAGTACTCTGTGCAATTATACGAAGGCGCAGAGTTGCGTGCGCACGTCAATGCAGCGTGGATAGTAGACTAGTGAAGTGATTGCACTCTGCACCGATTGATTCGTAGTGCATGCAGTGCGTGACAGAAGCGCGTCGCTTGTCAGGAAACCTGTGACCAGCTATGAATAACTTAGTTGCCCTTTGTTCTTTGTTGTTATCATGTAGTGAAGTGTAAATGTAATATAATTATGTTTATTTATTTATGGTAATGTGTGTATGTGCAAGTATATAAATTAATAAATAAATAAATAATGCGGGACGTAATCACACAGCATCATATAGCCCCAAACTAAGCAGAGCTTGTATTATGGGAACCACATGATTGATATACTACACATATAATATTTTTTTTGTAAATACATACATATCATACATAGAAAACACCCAGACCCGAGACGAATATCTACAGAACATGCAAACATTTGTCCCGCAGCGGGAATCGCCACTGCGCCACAGAGGCCGTCACTGCGCCACAGAGGCCGTATAAATATCCTCTTATATTCCTCTTTTTTAGGTAATTTATTGTTTTTATACCCCCTGTTATACTTACGGTTTATTTAGTTATCTGTCCACTGGACACCACTCTATCTGCGGTACCTACTAAGGTAGGTGCCTACCTACCTACCTACCTGCCTTTTTGGATTGCCTAGGTGTCGGAGTTGAACGGCCTATGGGTGCCTACCCACCTACTTACGAGGTTAGTTTAAATATGCAGGAACCGGCTCGAAGGTTTAGGTGAGTGGGTACCTAGGCACATATTTATCCTCTTGGTGGGTGCTCATCACCCACTTGGGGCTATACTATCATAATCTAAATGTTGCGTTGCAAAAGTTTGCTGTCACGCCGCTTTGGCCCTGTCTGAAAATCAGCGCTGCCTCACAAGCAGCATTAAAGCTGAGACAGGACCAGTTTGGCGACGCCCAGCACGGCGACCTAGGTACATACTATACCTACTTATTTGTCTTTTTGTGTTTAGATCACTGTACCTAGTACCTAATATATGTGTTGAATCTTTTGTATGTTATTTTATACCTGTCTTCTACTGTCTTCTTATTCTAATGTATTATTTATATCTTATATTTTGCTCTGTTGCTGTGTGTTTGTCAAATAAATGATTTCTATTCCTATTTCTATATTAAGAAGAAATCGGAATTTCGAAAAGCCAAATACACCGTGTACTAAAAAAATACAAATTCAAAAGTTACATTGAAGGGCGATTAGTACAAAAATTACTGCCCGGTGATGCTGAAAGACGACTTATTTTCTGCCATGAAATCGAGAGGCTCATCCTAGAGGATCAGTATTTTCTAAATAATATCATCTGGTCAGACGAGACAAACTTCAGCAATAATGGTATGTACAACCGACAAAATAATCGCATTTGGTTCAAGGAGAATCCCGTATCCGCGAGATTAATACTCAAGTGCGTTTTTCGTTCAACTGTTGGTGTGGGATTGTAAAAAAACGGGTCCTCTTAGTTCATTTTTACGAAGGGCATTTGAATACGGAAAGGTATTTAGAAATACTTGAGACTTTTAGAAATGAGATAAATAATCTTCCGGTTGCAGAACGACAAAACCTTACTTTTCAGCAAGATGGGGCTCCGGCTCACAACAGTCACATAACAAGGGACTATCTCGATGAACACTTTCATCCCTGGATCGGTACAAACGGACAAATAAGATGGCCGCCGAGGTCCCCAGATCTAACTCCGTTAGATTTTTTTTTTAAATAATCCTTATGATGAAGCCTTTCGATCGGTATGATAAAGCTACAGGATAATTATTTTTTTCGTGTAACGGGATCGATTCCCAGTTCAACCATGCAATTATTTAAATATCTATGAATGCAGTTTAAATTGTTTTTAAAATTCAAATAATGTCTTCTTTCAGTAAAATGTTCCATCTACAATATTCAAGGTACTTCCCCTCCATGTGGCATGTCCGTGGGACGCCCTGTATATATGAAAACTTAATGTATGTCCGAAAACATATTAACTTGTTCAAAAAAAATAGCGACTATCATAATGTTAACACTATAAATAAAGATAAACTAGCTGTTCCCACTGTAAGGCTCCATAAAGTTAGTCAATCTTTTAAAGGGATGTGTGTACGACTTTTTAACAAAATTCCAAATGACGTGATTAATTTATCTGTAAATAAATTTAAAAATGTTGTTAATTGTAATCTCTGTAATAAAGCTTATTATAAAATATCTAATTATTTAGATGACAAAAGAGCTTGGGATGAAACTGCCTCCAAATCCATCAAAAACAATGTAATAGTTATTAAGAACAATGACGTTAAAAAAGTATAAGCCAAGCAGAGTTTCTTGCCAATTCTTCTCTGTTTGGTCGCGACGTTTCAGTGTCACAAAGTGACACTTCCTACTGAATAAATAGATTTTGAGTTTGAGTATCCTTCAGAGAAACTGATCCAAGTATCGCTCGTTCCAGTTTCTGTCAGCTGGTAGAAAATGCTGCAACAAAAATTAATGAATATTTAGAGGAGAAGGTGGTAACGTGGCCCCTGGCCTATATTGGACCCCCCTTGACATTTCATGAATAGAAAAACACTATCTCGCGAAACTTTGTGGTAAAAGGCAGCACGAGTGACCTGTTGTTGAATCTTTTGTTTTTCGAACAAGACGTAAACACGACATATATAGCTTTGGCCATCTACACGTTGTGTTTGATATACATTTTCCCACAGGATTTTAAAGGTAAATTGATAAAATATAACTTTATCAATTTACCTTTAATATATAAGCTTGGGTTGTTTTTAGATTGTGTAATTTGGCCCCCTCACAGTGCTTCAATTATGGCCCCGGGGGCCATATAACATGTATAAGTATATTTCTTGACTAAAATATTGTTTCTCTGTTCACCTGCGACGAAAAGGAAACTAATGGATGAACAAATGAGAAAAACTGTTGAAGCCGTGAGATCTTAAAAGGCAGTAAAAACATTTTCTGAGCCTAGAACTAAACTAAATGGGTTCATCAAGGTCTTTCAAGAATCCATTGATCTACTTGTAAATAAGCGGCTTACTAGAAAACCGATACTTCCACCTGACTTGGAAAATAAGTTATTTGAAGGAATTTTCAGAACAGCTCAGATACCACCTGATTCCTCAGACACGCCCTGCATATTTTCGCGCGACGCGAATTATTCTAGTGATGAACGTGAAGAAGAGTGGATTCAGTGCCTGAGCTGCAATTTATGGGCCCACACCGACTGTGCAGATCCTGAAGGCCAATATTACATCTGCGATTTCTTTCGATAAGTTCCATACGTTTAAAGTGGACCCCTGATTAATTGGATTTCTCATGCAAGTATTATTTATATAAGGGGTCAAAAACCACTCGTCGTATGGTAGAGTTTTACAACGATAGTTTGATTGAGATTGATATTCTTGCTACTAGTATAGGGCAACTTAAATTTGCTGTTTTGAGTGTGCTCTCGTCCTAATTGCTCTTCAGCTTATCTTTTCTTTTATCTTTGCTTTTTACTCATGGTTTATAATACGTACCTAAATACTTACTTACTTTATTTATTATTATTATTATATTACCGTACTCAATAAGTGCATAATAATCAGATTAGGAAATAAGGACTTGTTTATTTAATGGCTCTGTTTTGTTTAGGTCAGCAACCTCATATGGTTGTTTTTGTAAATTATTAGAAAGTAATCTGTGAATAACGCCGTGGGCTACATTATTACACAACATTGTCTTGTTATACCTACTTATTGTATATTTATAATGTAGCTGTTTGTTGTTCCAATAAATAATAAAATAAAACAAAGTGGGGGGCCATGTTACCACCTTTTCCTCTAAATCATAATGCTCACAAAGAAAAACTCAAACTTAATTGGTAAATATTTGTGAAAACATGAATTTTGTCTACATAAGTGGTAAAGAACACTTTTTTTATAATAAAAGAAAAATAATAAATGATACTGTATGGGACATCAATGAAATGCTAGTTTAATACGACTCACGATTTATTGCATAACAAAAATACTAAATTGATGGAAATATGTTAATGAGCCGCGAGGACAATGTGGACTGACTCGCGTTGCCGCGAGTCACGCGGATCCCACGACAGTAGGTGCGTGGGAATGCAAAGTTTGCATTATTGTACGCTTTTACCGTACATGTTCCGGGGCGCGAGATGCGAGTGCGTGAAATGAGATGATTTTGTTAGTAAGCGAGTATGCACGTGATATAAGGTGATGGAACAATGTATTGTTAGTAGACACAGTATGATACCGACATCAATCACGATTCGCTAATGAAACTTATTTTGCTAAAAGTGGGCGTTGTAGAATTGTCACACTTCACTTTATATTTTGTTTTATGCTAGGCCTAAACGTATTTTCACTGTCATCGCACACACTAACCTTAACCTAGCCTAACCTAGATCACTACATCCATCACAAACACTGACGCCAGATGCCGCTGCAGCACGGGCCGAGGGCACGGGCTGTGTGCCCGCTGTGGGCGGGGGCCCGGGCGGCCCGCTCGTGGGCCGCGCCGTGCTGCTGCCCGCCGCGGCGGAGGCGCGGCGCGCTCGCCACCAGGCAAGCACGCCGCACTAACGCTGCTGCTGCTACCGCGTATATAGCGACGTAGTGATGTACGTCATGAGAGGACATCTCATCCTCCCGCTCGTGATGATCTGCTGCTGCTTTCATCTCTGTTATGCGTTTGTGGATACGCTCGATCGATCCCATGAAGCTGCTGTTACTCTCGTCGATATGGCTGATCGGTATTGTAAAATTTATGATGCTGTTGACGGGTGCGATCTCTATCGGAAGTAGGTCTGGCTCTATATTAAGCTGATTCGAGTTTTGTTTGTGTGACATAATAGTGAATGACTCGCCCTTGATGACGCAGTCGTTTCTAAGTGCGATAATGTTTACATCTGTTAATTGTTTCTGTGTAACTTGATACCCACAGATAAATCTTATGGTACAGACAGCGTCAGAGTCTGGTAACCCCCCTAGTTAATGTTAGTAGGTTCAAACCGTCGCGGCGTCATTCGTGGATCTCAACTTTTTGCACAAATGTGTTTTATAAAACTTCTCCTCCTTGCCTACAAATATTTAATTTCAATCGTATTACTATACGACACAATGGAGTGGCGGTTACAACACTCGACATCAATCGAAACGTTACAAGAGTACTGGGTTCAAATCCCTCATTACCAATATGTTTTTTTTTTTTAATTTTTGTTACTAAGAGCAATAGCGCACTAGCGACCAGGCCGCAGCGGCCAGTACGCGTGGCCTGGCCGCAGGGGTTACGATTTGCAACGCGGCCAAAACCGCGGCTACGATCGTCAGTTGCACATACAGCGCGCTTCAATATGGACGGCCGCCGCGGCTAGTGCGCGCACACTGGTGATTAAACTACAATGCAATTGATCTCAGTGGCCGCAGCGGCCAGCGACTGAACACGGGCCGCAAATGCGTCGCTTCGATCTCGGTGGTCGCTGCGGCTTGGTGTGGCCGCTGGCCGCGTGTGGCCAGGTGCGCGTGCTCTATGGCGATTTCATACTAATGTATCTATCTCGATGGCCGCCGCGACCTGGCCGCTGCGGCCTGGTCGCTAGTGCGCTATTGCTCTAACACAATGGATTACGTTACGCGGTAAGTGTAGTAAGTAAGTTACCTAATTATTTAAATTAAGCTTAAAAAATAAAAAATATGTTCAAAAGTTATAACAAATTTATTAAAACACCACATTTAACGTAATAGAATATAGATAGTAACTTATTTTTTTGAATTTTCAATAATGTTTTAAATGATAGATTAATACTTATTTACCCATATAAGATTAACGAGTGAACAAACATGTTAACATTGGAACAGGTTATACTTGCCGTATAAAAATCCAATAAACAATTTAGATCACTCGCAAATACTTACTCTGGTATTTAATCTATAATTGAAAACATTTTATAGTATTTAAATATTTTTTAATACCGAATGGGATGGATGTCCAAAACTTTAAATTATTTGTTGAAGCCTTCTTTTCACTTGGGTAATCAAAGTCCAACCAAAACCACTACGACGCATCAGTTCCTAGGTTCTCATGACCTCCTGTTACAGGTGCACAACACTTCACTCGTGTCCCAGTTAGGACAATGTGACCCCACATATGCTCACACATTCTCCACATATTTAAATCGTGACTTTTAGATGACCATGATATGGTGATAATGCCCGTCTGAGAAGCGAGCAAATTGGTCAGAATTCGCGAACGATGAACCGCGCAGTTATCATAAACTAAATACACCGTTCCTTCTGGATAAGCAACTTGCACTGTTGACTGCATTATTTCTTGCAAAACTTTGCTCATTGATGACATCCATCGCTAATAACCTGAAAATAAAAACATAATATTATAAATTTATAAGCATAAGATGTGTTTATATAATATAAAATGGAATAGGTCTACTAAGAACATTGTTTATGATAATCCTACTAATAATTCTCATACCACTTACCTAATGTTATTCTGCCATTTCCAATTCCATACATTGATTAACATTGACATTGATTATTTGATGGGTTTAAAAGTTCCAAAAGTTTTATTTTGCAAAACGCACTCTTTAGCTCAATTTTTCGGACTGGCTTTTTTATATGCAACATTTTTCATATACAAATTCAATGACACACGACACACACCCAAGACGAAACAAGTAACCTTTTGTTCTGAACTGTCATTTAATACACAACTACCCTCAATAGTCCAGTGCTGCACGAAATAATTTTAAGTAGTTGCGCACTACCGTGTTAAACAAATGAAGAAGTTACTAGCTGACGCATCCATGAATACCTAGACAAAATAATAAACGTATATTGTAACTTATAATTTCGTCATTATCGCCAACCGCTACGATAGCTCAGTTGGTTAGAGCGTCTGATTCATAAACTGGTGTGAATGAGTTACTGGTTCGATCCCCCAGCCAAGTATAAATATTTTTGTATAAGATTTTGGCCATTTGAATATGGTAGCCTCCACGGCAGCAGTTTAAATTTATACTTGAAAGGGGTATACCAGATCGTGACGCTGTGTGTACATTGACGGCAACAGGTGAGCATGAATGTGTTTACATTGATAAGCTCCGTCCAAGTAGATTGGCACGTGCTGATTGTTGTTTTACATTGATCTTTTTGGTGATCCTTGACACAAATATTGTTTCCAGATGCTTTCTGGTCCACCAGCTTCTATAGCTTACATAGACGCTGGTTTTCTTCGACACTTGTGCATTTTTGATGTAGTTCACTCTCCGAAATCAGTAGATAGGTATCCTTTTGTAGGTTGATGGCTAAATAAGGTGATTTTGCTGTTATGCTCACGCTTGTATTTCTTACTTGTCGAAGTACTGAGTCGGTTTTGTAGAGTTCGTAACTATCTATGTTTACTAGCCGGGTTTGTATCTCGAAGATGAAATATTGAGAAGTCATGTGAGCTTTAACTCTAAGTATTCTGTAGACATTAAATTTGATAGGTCTGCCTGGATGTTATTGGTGGGCAGCGATAAGTCATTGGACAACTGACCCGAATTGATGCTGAATTCTTCGTGAGCTGAGTTGGTGTAAGAAGATAGACGTTGAGTTCATGAGAATTTGTTATGGTGTCCAGCAAGGCGTCTTGAATGTTTTTGAGACTCAAGAAAATATTGTTGGCTATGATACTGGACATTATGAATTCGTTGATCGTATCTATCTTTACAATCTGGTCGTTTAGTTTGACTGCTGCGTGTTCAAGTTCATTAAGATGTTTAGCGATTACCTCATGCTGCTTTTAAATTGAGGACTCAATTCTTTTCAGCAGGTTGTTTTCAGCTTCTAATTGTTTTGCGAAGCGGCTGTCTAAAACACCAAACAATCTGTTTGCGATGTTTCCCTCGCCGTCTATAAGACCTCGTCTCGTGCGCGAGCGCTTATCGCTATGTTGTAGTACGTGGTTGTTGTGCTCTAATTCTGAGAAGCCGTGACGTAGCTGGAGCATTATGATGTCACAATGGGATTTTCGTTCTTGGAACTTTGTGCATAATCCGTTTAAGTGTTTATAGTAGGCTGATAGTAATGTTGTGCCTCTCCAGTACGGCTCCATGTTGTAGTAAGCTATAAGTTTCCACTCGTCTTGAATGATCCGCATGTCCGAAACTTTGTCAAAGAGTTACTTTGGATTGCGGTGATATTATAAGTGCAGTTGACAGTAGCCGTGGCTTACAAAATTATTATGAAGAATGTCATAAAGTTGATGCATGACGTTACGAGGCTGACTTTTCTTCTAACCTTTTTTATTGGCTCTGATGCTGAGCTGATCCTTCCCTTATCCGTTTGACCAGAAAATGTCTGGCTGATGTTTTCGTCATTCATGGGTAGGATTAAGACTTTGGTTTGAGGGGGCCTCCACTCTTCGTCTGGATACTTATAACGCGGACGTGATTGTCTTTGCCGGCCCGAAGGTCGATTACTCAACTACACGATATCGGATAGGTTATACTCGGATTTTGTAATTCTGACACAAAATGTAAACAAATTGTGTTATAGAATTAATTTGATGAATAATGGGTCAGGGTTTCGTTTTAGATGCAGTCTAGATACCTTTATTATTCGTAGTAGCGGAAGACGTATCATGTATTTTGATCCTACAATGTTTATCACCCACTTCACTTCACTTCTTTATTAAATGGCTTCTGGGATAGTTATCCACAATTGCGCCAGTATCAAGTATAATAATTGTTCATAATAATATGAGGCAACGTAGTACGGTTTATAAGTCCAGTCGTCCAGTCTTCGGTCAGGTCCACCCACCACCACTACTGCCCACTACTAATAGTTTTGACATTGACATATTTGACATCTGTTTGTTTACATTTTGTGCCAAAATTAGGGACTCCATTTTTTTCATCTTGAACGACGGTTGTCATTTTTATTTAATTTTATTTTCTAGTGTTTTTCTAATGTATGTCGTTTAATATTCATGGTATTTTAACCGATAAATGTTAGATAATAGTTTCATGCGAGTGGATATAAGGAAATATCCACGCGCATGAAACTGCTACGCTTGTAGATTAATTGTTTAACATGTTGGTACTTGTTTTATTTTTTGTGTTGTGTTGACTGATTGTTTTGTGTTTTAGTTTAATTTTTGTTTGTTTTTATTGAAGGTGATTTTGCCTTGAAATCTTGCAATCCAGACTGGGCACAATTCACCGAAATACTGAAAGTCCCGACTTCGGAGGCTCAAAGGACCATTTGATGTATGTGACATCAATGAAATGCTAGTTTAACATGACACACGATTTATTGCATACAAAAATACTAAATTGATGGAAAGATGTTAATGAGCCGCGTGGACAATGTGGACTGACTCGCGTTGCCGCGAGTCACCCGGGTCCCACGACATTAGGTGCGTGGGAATGCAAAGTTTGCATTATTGTACGCTTGTACCGTACAGATACAATATGTATATGCATAAAACGGTTTTGTTTTGCACCCTTTAAAATAAAGGGTTCATTGAAGAAGCCTCCAAGCAAGCTATGGACAAGAAACATAAAAATATTAAAACATGTTTGTAACATTTGTTTTATTTATGTGAATTATGAATATATACTTATATTACATATATGTAGGTAGCATTATTATACAATTTTAGGCAGGTTTAGGTGTTATTGTAGGTATAGGAGGTACCTATAGGTAGAACCCATTTCAAAAGTCCCGCGCTACTGATTAGTTCCGTTGCTCGAAAACTGGAGCTAGTGGGCGCCGGCGCCGTGTAAGCATTTCCAATGTATGCATTTTTAGTTCTTCTCGTTAGAGTATATTGTTCTGCGCACTAGACGCATTCGTCGAACGACTGTATGGACGTATAGGCTATGGTTTTATAAAGAAAAGCCTCCTGATCAGCTATGTTCTCCTGGTAGGTATTTGATGGGAACGCGCACAAAAAGACAGCGTGGAAACAATCAAATCACCGAGAGCGCGCCTCTCGCTCTACAATGAATACGTACCTATTACCTGCGCCATTCAATACATATTATACACTTTCTTGATTTAAAAAAATTATACATTTTTTTTTTTTTGATAGATAGATAGAATATTCTTTATTGCACAGAAATAAATGTACATAGGCGAACTTAATGCTAGGAAGCATTCTCTACCAGCTAACCTTTGTGTAGTGTGGATTTAAAATAAGTATGTGGTGGCAATAAATACATCAAAGAAATTTTAAAATACCTCAAGATCACAGAATTTTAGTTTTAACATATTATACTAAAACTATATAAAAATATTAATAATGAATATAAACATAAAAATATATATATATACATACATACAACATGTATATTATATATGTATATATATTATATGGTAGATGTATACATATATACCTATTTATAAATATATAAAACAAAATAAATAGTCACATAGAGAATTAACGTTTTAAGATACCGCTCATTTCATAAGAGTTGATCATAAGAGTTAAATAGTGATTATACACTCTAGATCTGAAAGCACCAATGGAGGATACATTCCGAACATTATCGGGGATGCTATTCCAAAGACGAATCGCAGTAACCGTGAACGAGTCTGAGTAACTGGCCGTATTGTGTTGTGGGGTTTTTAATTTAGTTGCTGTGAAGAGCGAACGGGACGATCCGCACCATAAAGAGGACAGAAACGTTCTTTAAGGTAGTTGGGTGAAAGAGGATCATGAAGAATATTGAAAAGGAGACATAGCATGTGGATATTCCGACGCTCTCTGATCTCCAGCCACTTCAGCTGAGCGCGAAAAGTTGATACATGGTCATACTTTCGTAGACCATGTATGAAGCGTAAGCATAGATTTTGCAGCCTTTCTAATTTATTCAGTTGCTCTTCAGTAGCATCCGGGAAAGCGACATCAGCATAGTCGAGAAGAGGAAGAAGCAACGCGTTCACCAACGTTATTCTAGCAGACAAAGGAAGGATATTTTTAATAATGACTTGTCATTATATTTTGTTATTTTTGTTTTTTTGTATACAAGTTTTATTTTTTAGAAGTTTTACTTGTTTTATTGTTGTTTTTCTAATTGTTTTTCAAAAAGTGCAGTAAGTATCTATCTTTAAAATTTACACCAACATAAGTCTCCCGTAATGAAGGGCCAATAATCCTCACGCTGGGCATGCGGGCTGGTGATGGCAGGGCACAGCTGGGCATGCGGGCTGGTGATGGCAGGGCACAGCTGGGCATGCGGGCTGGTGATGGCAGGGCACAGCTGGGCATGCGGGCTGGTGCTGCAGGGCACAGCCGCTCGCGCCGTCGACGTCGGCCAGAGACTGCAGGCTGTGCTATGCAGGCTGTGCTATGCAGCCGTGAGCCGTGAGCCTCAGCCGTCAGCCGTCAGCCGTCAGCCGTCAGCCGTCAGCCGTCAGCCGTCAGCCGTCAGCCGTCAGCCGTCGCCAGAGCCCCGTTCGTTCACTTGTCCAGCTGCGATGGGAAGGTCCGCGATCGTTGGAACATTCCTAGTTTAACACGCACACGCGGAATATTCTCAGAATGAAGTTCATTTTATGGATGTGAGTGTAACGCGGCGGCTCCCTGGCTCCTGTTCACCCCGATAGATAAGCCTGTATATTCATTTATCTTATATTGTTTCCAGATGCCGAAAGTCATCACCACTGTCTGTAATAACTGTGGAATAGTATGTATCTTATTTATCCATACATATGCAAATTTTCGAAAAATTTATTCGTCTGTCGTGATGACGATGACTCGATTATAAACATAGTTTTTTTGTTAAGCCATTGTTATTTGCTGTTTTAGATTAAACGATAAGTTGGTAGTTATTGTGCACGCTGGAGCAGGTCTACGAGTGTTAACGAGTAGACCTGGTTACTACCTGGTAGTGCCTGGTTACTATTTGCTCTCCAACTATTGATCACTTTAAATAACTTGCACCAAACTCAAAGATTTGAGTAGATTCAATCACGTTTAGAAAGTAAACTTGAATTTCATAGATGGAGTTTGGAACCCCTTACACCCCATTATTCATGAATTTGCACTAATCGGAAGTAATCTATATCCATACAATACCGACTTTACTTTTGATAAAAAGGTACTTTTGTAATTTTGATAAAAGATACCCAACATTTAAAATACGAGGGGCCCGACCGCGCTATTTTCAAAAAACAACGGTGCGTTTTTAGAAACGCTGACGCTACGAGTCAGTAACGACTGTGTTCCAAGTTTTCGAAATTTGGTACCGGGCTAATGTATAAACGCCAATGTAGCATCAACCAAAACCGAGTCGTAGCGTGAACGATCGTCGTAATGGATTTTATTTTAGTCTGTGTAAAAACGAGTTATTCCCGGTTCGACCCGCGAAATCCATGGCTCGACCAAGCAGGATTTACAAAATAAATGCGATTTTGAATTCCGATTCGGCCTACTTCTTTATTTTTGAACACAGAACTTGATTCAGTACAGTCTTAAGCAAATATTTTATTGCGAATATGTCTAGAATCAAATGGCGACTTTTTCAGTTCAGTTACAAAATTATTATTGTTGGCGCTTTTCATTTGAGCCAACTATCCTACGATTTTCCTGAATACTACTTGGGACTTGGGATAATAATAATGCAGTACTTACTGATATAATTCTTGTAATGATTTCACCGATACACAATTTTACCTTACACAAGACAACCTTCTTCTTTGAAAAGCGAGTGACGACTGCCAGAGCGGGGCTGGCTCGACCTTGCAAGAAACCCCCACTACTCAAAGTTGCCCTCTCCATAAATATCGCTGATTGGTCGCCAGAGTCGCCCCGCTATGACAGCTAGCACTCGCAAATCAAGACAACTACTAATATTTCAAATAGCATCTTTTAATTATAAGTAATTAATTACACATAACTATAAATAATATCGCGAATTATGGTACTATTCAATCACTATTCAGTGATTAGGACATAATGTTGCTGACAGTCGGCCATCCTAAGTGTCGTACGACCTCGGACGACTGTTACCAAATCATTATAACACCAATACTTTGCATAGATTATGTATATTCAATAACATAACTCAATAATAATCATTCGTCTGATTAGACCCACGAAAGGGCAGTAAATTAATTTTATCTTTTACTGAGGACCAGGGAAGTCGCATACATTATCTTCTTATTGGACTAGGAATTTTACAATTAAAATTAAATATAGCTTACAAATATAATGGACCATCAATGGGTTATCCAATGTAGCACAGGACAAGGGTTGTCTATACTTTTCTATAATTCTAGGACCAGGGTTGTCCAAGGTGGTAACAGGACCAGGGTTGTCCATAAACTTATCTATAATTTTAGGACGAGGGTTGTCCAAGGCAGTAACAGGACCAGGGTTGTCCATATACTTAACTATTATTCTAGGACCAGGGTTGTCCAAGATAGTAATAGGACCAGGGTTGTCCATATACTTATCTGTAATTCTAGGACCAGGGTTGTCCATATACTTATCTGTAATTCTAGGACCAGGGTTGTCCATTTACTTATCTATAATTCTAGGACCAGGGTTGTCCCAAACTCATATCTATACATAGAACCTGGGATGTCCCGTAAAAATCTTTGCACAAGACTTTACAAATACATTTATTAATAAAAACACACTTTCTTATTTATTCACTAGCAAAATATTAATTCTCTTTCTACTAAAGAAAACTAAATAACGCATCTTTTTCTGAGAAGTCACTGGAAGATAATGTACAGTGTGACTGGAAAAGGTAAACATAATAACAAGGAGTTGCCTTCGCATTGGAATCTTAATTTACAGACATTTCAGTCTACCACAAGATCCTTGAACTCTTCTCCTCTATGTATTCACTCACATTACTCAAAATTACTATGACATTAACAAAAAACATTAAAACTGATGTGGTAAAATACTGCCTGCGGATTTCTGGGCCAAATCTGTTAGCGTTATCTGTAACTGACACTATCGCATCAGAACTAGCGTTTATATTAAACTAATATATTAACTGTGAGTACCATGATCTAATGAAACATTGTAAAATGACACCTCTATTAAAATTCCGCCGTAGTTGTTACCCTAATATCTTCAGACCGATATCTATTATATTAAATGTCTATATCAGGACATGGAGGACCACGAGATCAGGCAGTTTGCGGATGACACGGCTCTATTATTTAAATTAAAGTGAACATATTTTGACAACGTGGACAATTCAAAAATTGTTGACAAGTTTAATGTAAATAAATTTCTGAATATGGCTAAACCGAATTTTATTAGGTTCATATTACCAAATGTTAAACAAGTAAAACTTAACGTTTATATAAAAGATGAAGATTCATATCTTGCGGACACTATACCGTATCCGTACAGGTACATACAGCATCACGATCTGGTATACCCCTTTCAAGTATAAATTTAAACTGCTGCCGTGGACGCTACCATATTCAAATGGCCAAAATCTTTTACAAAATTATTTATACTTGGCTGGGGGATCGAACCAGCAATTTATTCACACTAGTTTATGAATTAGACGCTCTAACCAACTGAACTATCGTAGCGGTTGACGAAATTTTAAGTTACAGTATACGTTTATTATTTTGTCTAGGTATGAATGGATGCGTCAGCTAATAACTTTTTCATTTGTTTATCACGGTAGTGCGCAACTAATTAAAATTATTCTGTGCAGCACTGGACTATTGAGGGTAGTCGTGTATTAAATGATAGTTCAGAACAAAAGGTTACTTGTTTCGTCTTGGGTGTGTGTCATTGATTTTGTTTATGAAAAATAATTGTGCATTTATAACAGCCGAAAATTGAGCTAAAGAGTGGGTTTTGCAAAATAACATTTCGGAACGCTACAACCCATCAAATGTAAGAGGAAATGGCAGAATAACATTAAGTAAGTGGTATGACAATTATAAGTAGGATTATCATAACAATTTGCTTAGTAAACCTATTCCCTTTTATATTATATAAACACGGTCATAAGTTTATAATATTGTTTTTATTTTCAGGTTATTGGTGATGGATGTCATCAATGGGACCAGGAGAAATTGTTGAAGTGAGCGGACGCATAATTGGCCAGTTTTGCAAGAAATAATGCTGTTAGTAGTGCAAGCAGTGGATAAGCCTCCAGAAGGAACAGTGTATTTAGTTCATGATAACTGCATGGTTCATCGTTCGCGAATTCTGACCAATTGGCTCGCTTCTGAGACGGGCATAATCACCACAGCATGGTCATCTAAAAGTCCAGATTTAAATGTGTGGAGAATGTGTGAGCATATGTGGGGTCAATTTGTCCTAATTGGGACAAGAGTGAAGTGTTGTCCACCTGCAACAGGAGGTCCTAAGAACCTGGGAACTGATGCGTCGTAGTGGTTTTGGGCGGAGTTTGGTTACCCAAATGAAAAGAAGACTTCAACAAATTATTTTAAGTGAAAGACATCCATCATATTCGGTATTAATAAATATTTAGATATATAATGTTTTCAATAATAGATAAAATACCAGACTAAGTATTTGTGAGTGATCTAAATTGCTTGTTGGATGTTATACGGCAAGTATAACCTGTTCCAATATTAACATGTTTGTTCACTCGTTATCTTTTATGGGTAAATTAAGTATTATTCTATAATTTAATACATTGAAAATTCTAAAACATAAGTAATAACTATCTATATTGTGTTATGTCAAATGATATTTTAATAAATTTGTTATAACTTTTGAAAATTGTTTTATTATTTTACCTGAATTTAAATAATTATGTAACTTACCTACTACACTTAAAACGTAGTCCATTGTGTTAGTAACGAAAATATAAAAAAAACAAAAACACATACAGGTAATGAGGGATTTGAACCCACTACTCTCATAACATATAGATTAATGTCGAGTGTTGTAACCGCCACTCCATCGTCTCATATACATATATGGGTGAATTAAATATGCCTAAGCAGGAGAAGGTTTATAAAACACACATTTGTGCAAAAAGTTCGAGATCCACGACCGACACCGCGACGGTTTTAACCTACTAACATTGACTAGGGGGGTGACCAGACTCTGACGCTTTCTGTACAACCCTAGACAATAAGCTTCAATGGGGCCATAGATGGCTTGTCAAACAGACTCAGATCTACAGCATACACAGTCAAAAGAATCCGTCAACTTACTGACGCAGAAATGGCTAGACTATTATACTTCAGCTACTTCCACAGCAGCATATTGAACGATATTTTTTTATGGGGGGGATATCAACACCATATAAGTGCTGCAAAAGTAGGCTGGCCAAAGAATCACCTCGAAATAAGTTTGTAGAAGCAAATATCATCAAAGTTCCTTGCCACTACATATTAGGTATATGAAAACAGGAATTAATGTTCAAAAGATTATCAATGTGTTCAAGAAAAATTGTAACAAATTTTAACACTAGATATAAAGATAAACTCATTGTTCCTACTATAAGGCTCCATAAAGTAAGTCAATACTCTAAAGAGCAACGTGTACATTTTTTTTTAACCCTAATTATTTAATTTATCTGTAAATAAATTCAAAAATGGCGTTGAACACAATCATCGCAATAAAGCTCATTGTGACATTTCTTATTTTTTGATGGTAAAAGCTTGGAATTAAACTGTTTCCTATTTCCGTCAAGAGCAATGTAATAGTTAATAATAATAATTGTAAGAGGGGCATTAAAACATACAGAGCAAGCAACTACTAGACAACAACTAGCAACAACTAGCGGCCCGTCCGGGCTTCGCACGGGTGGACATACACCTTGGGTTACGTTACTTAGGTTTTAGTAAGGATCCCTAATCTCTTCTAGCAATATATACAGCCTATGTTACTCAGGATGAATGTAGCTTTCCAATGGTGAAAGAATTTTTGAAATCGGCACAGTAGTTTGAGTTTATTCATTACAAACATACACACAGACACACTCACACACACACACACACACACAAAAAATACAAAGTTTTCCTCTTTATAATATTAGTGTAGATGAAAGTTTACTCTGTACGGGCAATATATCATCGTCTAACCGGTCAAAAGAGTAGGACTACTGTACCCTTAATTAGCCTGCACGACTTGTCTTCACTAGGGCGGTTTCTTTTCTTTCCGCACGCCCACGGGTAAAGACGGCCGCCCTTTTAGACGACCTTGTCTATAGGAACGCTAATGACCATTACCATGAAAATCTGAAGGCCTGCTCATGCAGCACTTGTGTACAGAAATGTATACACCATTGACGTATAATGAATATTATGAATAAATGACTATTATGACTATTACTGCCGAAATCAATAATAGATTCCAAGGGGATTTGGTTTTATTTATATATTTATTTAACCGGCTGCTATCGTTTGAAACTGACACTGAACCAACAGCTTTCTCAGAGGAAGAAGTTAGCTTCAAGTAGCACTGCACAGTGTCATGACCCAGTTTATTGCATTTCCTGCATTTCTTTACTGGGTTAGGACACTGAAGCAATGTGGCCTTCCAATTGGCTTACAGTTGAAGCAGCGCGAAATCCTAATGGTCGTTTGGGATTGTAGATCTTGTGGTTTGGAAGTAGTCTGTGCTTTATTTGGTTTGCGTACAGTTTGAGGTCGAACGCTTCAGGCATTTCTTAAGTATGCGAGGAGTTTGTCGGGATTGTCGTACTGAACAGCCTCCGCACCTAACCGTACAGAGCGATCATTTATGCCATGTGGAATGCATTCTACGGCTCACCTACCTATATATATATATATATATATAGGTAGGTGACCTATATATATATATATATATATACGACGCAAGCCCAATTTTAATTATAATTTTAATCATCTAAGATTATTAATTCAGGTTTATAATTAATAACTAATTACGATTTGAGTACTTCTAAGTTTTCAATGTAACATTTGATTATTTTAGACTAAAAAGATGAGTGACCGTTGGTGGATGTCCGCAAGCGCATTCGCACCATCAAGTTGTTATCTCATAAACAGTTTAAGATTATTTCAGGACTGTTGTGTTGTCGCTTAATTCATAACTTGATTTATTAAAAGCGATCGATGGGTTTCCGAGTGTTTGCTTTGAGTTTAAACTTAAGGCAAGCACTCGCACGAACATCGTTTTGCATAGTAGGAAACATCGGAGCATTAAAATAACGTTTAATGTTTTAAAATTGAGATAAAATTAAACTAAAAGTTAAAATAACTTCTAAAAATTATTTGAGGAATTTACAAACAAAATTATAGCGATAAAATCATTGAATTGAAATATTGTGAAAATAAATTATTGTAATGACGCTGCGCCGCCGGGCCGCCCGCCATCTTATCGTGTTGGACGGGGCGGTCTGGCGGGAGCGAGATTGCACGGTGAAACTTCGAGTGAAAATGGTGGTTAAAAATATTGTCTTGTGAGTACATTTAAATCTAGTTAAAATTAGTTAAGGCTTAAAGTTAATTTAGTGAAGTTTAAGAATAAACTTAGTAAAATAAAATTATAATTTTGGTTGAATTATCGTTGTTTGCAATGGATCCTTGTGATGAAGACGGTGACGCCAGTTCCGCTGGCGTCACTGTTTTAAAAAACCCCGTAGGCCAGGACACTCCGTTATATATATATACCACATCTATTTATGAGCGTTATTTTATCATAATAGTATATTTCCAGTGAGTCCCCAAATCGAGCACGTTTATCTAACGTGTCAGTCAGCATCTGCCCGTAATTCTCATCAGAAGGAAAAGCAGTTAACAATTTAGTTTGCCACTCCTTCCACGAGAAAAGAACAGACGATAGGCCCTCGTACTAACGCTGTGCCACACCACGTAATTTAGGTAAAGCAAAGTGAATAATAAGCTTTTCACCCCATCCATAAATTGAGGCACATTCATTAACCTTAGGAAGCCACATTGATACTGTTTGTTCTTTTCTCGCGGGGTCAAATTCAGGGACCGTATTCTGTAAATTTCCTAGTTAGCCAAAAGAATCAGAACGATTTGTGGAATTTAAGGCATCTAAAAGCTTAATAAAATCATTAGATATAGACTCAGCTTGTGTATCTTGGCTCTTACAAGCAGACCAGTCGTCTGCTTGTAAGAGCGGCGGCTGGCTCGACTGCACGAGCGGCGACTGGCCCGGCTGCGCGAGCTGAGGTTGGCCCGACTGCGCGAGCGGCGACTGGCCCGACGACAGCGCGAGCTGAGGTTGGCCCGACTGCGCGAGCGGCGACTGGCCCGACAGCGTGAGCGGCGACTAGCCCGGCTATGCGTGCGGCGACTGGCCTGGCTGCGCGAGCTGCGACTGGCAAGGCTGCGCGAGCGGCGACTGGTTCGGCTGAGCGAGCGGTGACTGGCCCGGCTGCGCGAGCGGCGACTGGCCCGACTGAGCGAGCGGCGATTTGTCCGGCTGCGCGAGCGGCGACTAGCCCGGCTGCGCGAGCGGTGACTAGCCCGGCTGCGCGAGCGGCGACTGGCCCGACTGTACGAGCGGCGATTGGCCCGACTGCGCCTACTAAGATCCAGCAGCATTTGTTCTTCTTAGCAGCAAAGTTTCGTCTCCGTAGGCCGAGAAGGAGAAAACGCCCCATGGTTTTGTTCGAGTTCATTCACTGTAAATATAGAAAGAAGAACAAGCACAGTAAACGCTCTATGATTTTGTCAGGCGCGAGTCGATTATAATTAGTTTTTATTAGGATTAATTGTAAACAAATAGCCAATGGCATAAGAAAATGTAAAATATTCAAGTGAATTAGTAGGTTAAGCAAGAAAGATAAAATAAAGAAAATATTGCATCATTATTTTCCTCTTCCACCACATTATTGCAATCTAGCACTACACAACAATATCGGACAACGCCCTCAAAGAGCCGATGCTAATAAGGAGTTGCCTTGACCACGCATCGAATCTATGAAGGAATTATCTAGCCAAAACGGTAGGTGAAACAAGGAAAAGAATATTCAATTTCGAGTATCAAATCATATGGCATAATTTAAAAAAAAATGAGAATAACCACTTTTGTGGGGCATGCGTCGCTAATCCCACTTCTGAAATTGTTGGCGCTTTTCATTTGAGCCAACTATCCTACGATTTTCCTGAATACTACTTGGGACTTGGGATAATAATAATGCAGTACTTACTGATATAATTCTTGTAATGATTTCACCGATACACAATTTTACCTTACACAAGACAACCTTCTTCTTTGAAAAGCGAGTGACGACTGCCAGAGCGGGGCTGGCTCGACCTTGAAAGAAACCCCCACTACTCAAAGTTGCCCTCTCCATAAATATCGCTGATTGGTCGCAAGAGTCGCCCCGCTATGACAGCTAGCACTCGCAAATCAAGACAACTACTAATATTTCAAATAGCATCTTTTAATTATAAGTAATTACACATAACTATAAATAATATCGCGAATTATGGTACTATTCAATCACTATTCAGTGATTAGGACATAATGTTGCTGACATTATTACGATTATTTTTAGGTATATTGCAATTGGGGGGTGAGGTATATGTAAACGGGTGTAGTAATGGTTTATTTTCTGCTAGTCCAGATGAGCGATTTACGCGCGAGTTGATTTATTTGAGAAAACTGGTGCTGCCATCTCTGATACGTGTTAGGTACTTTTTTAACTACGCGCCGACCAGACCGAGACAGTTTGATGGATTGACAGTGAATGAAACGTCATTAATTCATTCATTCTGGGAGTCAAAATGATTGAAGCAAAGGTACCAAGCTATGTGGTAAATCTGTTGAGATATTGGTACGGAAACCAAACTAACAATGTAAGATGGGGCGACACGACCTCTAGTGACTACAGGCTAGAGTGCGGAGTTCGTCAAGGAGGGCTGACCTCTCCCGACCTGTTTAACCTGTATATTAACAGCTTGATCGGAGAACTGCGGAGCACCAAGGTAGGCTGTTATCTGGGGGACGTTTGTGTCAATAACCTAAGCTATGCAGATGACATGGTGCTCCTCAGTCCTTCGATTAAGGGTTTAAAAAAGTTACTTTTAGTCTGTGAGCAATATGCTATTGCACACGGGCTAAAATATAATGTTAGTAAAACCGAACTATTGGTATTCAGGTCGGGGCGTGGTCCAGAACGGGTGCCCGAGGTGCATTTGAGCGGCCTGGCCATAAAAATGGTAAAGCAGTTCAGGTACCTGGGCCACTTATTGACAGAGAAGGTGAAAGACGATGATGACATCGAAAGGGAGCGAAGAATGCTCGCTGTTCGGAGCAACATGCTCGCTCGCCGCTTCACGAACTGCAGTCCTGATGTTAAAAAAACTTTATTCCGTGCATATTGTCTGGGTATGTACACATGTCAACTTTGGACGAACTTCACCAGAAAGGCCATCAACACCATAAGGGTCCAGTACAATGATGCTTACAGGATCCTCATGAGGTTGCCGAGATACTGCAGTGCGTCGAGCATGTTCTCCGAGGCGGGGGTCCCAGACTTCTTTGCCATCATCCGAACTCGCGTAGCGTCCTTCTGGAGTAGGTTGAGTCGCTCCAACAATATTATTCTGAGGGCTGTCTCTGACCAGGTTTATAGGAATCCGATCTTCCGCCATTGGATTTCCGTCCATTTGGACGGAAACAAGAAATGACTTCGCAGCTGCTTTTAGCTCTGTGCTATTTTCTTTTATAATTTTTAATTTTTAATTTCATTTAATTTTATATTATATATTATCATGTGATATGGGTCTATTTGTGTGCCTGCAATAAACGAAATTTATTTATTTTATTTATTAATGGCATCGCGTTTGGTTAAATTGTTATCCCGTTCAATCAATTTTCTTCTTGGAAAGAAATGTGATAATGTAAAAAATTAATATGTGTAAAGTTAAAAAAAGTTAGTAAAAATGTAAAAATATTTGAAAAATTATATTGTAAAAAAAATTTAAAAGAAGTCTTATTGTTAATATGTCATTGTAGTCATCGTAGGAACCCATTGCATTTGCCCCATCTGACCCTACTTAATCCTTAAAAATTTAAAATAACATATTCACAACTTCAAAAGTGATTATTATGTATATATTGCTATTTACAAAACGAAACTAAACTAAATGCTTACTTGTTAGCTAAGAAACTAAAATGTTGGTAAAAAAAAAGAAAGTTACAATTCAAACCTAACATTTTAGAAACATAGACCGTACCTATTTAATAGAAAAATTTGGATTTAAACGTAAAATCAGCGACATGATAAAATATTGTAAGAAATACCGTTCTTGGTTCAAATTATAGTTATTAACAAAATCTTTATTTTCGATGACAGCTTTCAAACTTTAAACTCCCATATCTCGGAAACTACTCATGCTAGACACGCCGTTCTTAGCTCAAATGATAGCTATTGACAAAATCTTAATTTTTGATGACAGCTGTCAAACTTTTAACTCCCATATATCGGAAACTACTTATGCTAGACACGCCGTTCTTAGCTCAAATGATAGCTATTGACAAAATCTTAATTTTCGATGACAGCTGTCAAACTTTAAACTCCCATATCTCGGAAACTACTCATGCTAGACACGCCGTTCTTAGCTCAAATGATAGCTATTGACAAAATCTTAATTTTTGATGACAGCTGTCAAACTTTTAACTCCCATATATCGGAAACTACTTATGCTAGACACGCCGTTCTTAGCTCAAATGATAGCTATTGACAAAATCTTAATTTTCGATGACAGCTGTCAAACTTTAAGCTACCATATCTCGGAAACTACTCATGCTAGACACGCCGTTCTTAGCTCAAATGATAGCAATTGACAAAATCTTAATTTTCGATGACAGCTGTCAAACTTTGAGCTCCCATATCTCGGAAACTACTCATGCTGTAAAAAGCTAGGCCTCTCTATGGTGGATTTCTAGCTTTTTAGCAAAATATATATTAGAATAAAAATCACTTATTAAATCAATTATTATAATAAAGTTCTACAATAGTTCATAAATGGTACACAAAATAGTCTATTTAAAACAATGTTTATGGTTGGTAAAATGGTAGTAATTGGTTAAATAATGGTGGTTGAGCACGCGAGTGTCTCAAATGGTTAGAGGTCGCAAACTGGTCAAATTAACGTAATCGCGTATGCAGTAAATGCATATCGATGCGAAAACGCACAAACGCTGATGTGTTCGGATTACTCCGAACATACTCCCGGCCGCGAGATGAAGAGATGAGATGATTTAGATGACGTAAATACCTAAATAACTTAAATAACTTAAAAAACATTAATTCTTAACAATAGGTATAAAATCAAAACATCAAAGCACTTAATTAGTTGGTAAACATAAAACAAAACATATTTAAAACCAAAAAATATATAAGCAAGTATGAATACAACAAAAATAATTCATTCATTAAATGGTTAAAATAACAACTATTAAAAACATTATAATTAAACTATAGTGTCTTCTTCCTTAGAATTGTTCTTTTTAATTGACGCGTATCGCACACTAGGCCACCGTTTGGCATAACTATCAACAATATCATTATCACTTATTTCACATAAATTGCTAGCACTCAACACTTCACTATGCACATTTGTTATTCTCGGCAGCGGCTGAGTCACCACGGACTTCAGCCGACGACGCCGAGATGGTCGCGGTGGCGGCGGCGCTCCCGCCGGCGACGGCGCACGCCGCTGGTGCTCGTTGTTGGTCTCCCACATTGCCCTTTCCTCCTCCACATCCAGATTGCCGCTCCACATAGCGCTGCTCCTATCAGCACGTAGCTGATAACGTAGTGGTGTATGTGGTGAGGTGATATCTCATTTATCTCACCGTCGTTGCTCGCTTTTAGCTTTTTTATTGCCTCTCCAAGGCTGGTGTGTCGATGTGTTTAGACTCAAGTCCTCTGTAGATTTTTCATCTGGTATTTTTATGTTGATTATGTTGGCTTCAATGAATCTTTAAAATTACTTATTATAATTATCGAATTATTTACAATTTTTTGAATAGGTTTCCGTTTGCTTTTATCTAATTATTTGTTAAAAATTGTTTTTATATTGACTTCCCGCGCGTCGATGGTGGATTGGTTTTAGAACGAAATATTACTGGCAGGAAGCGGCATTTCTGAGGAAAGCAAAAAATGGGGAATTGGCGGGCGGCGCAAAGCGCTGCCATTCTGGGTAAATTCTCGGTAGCGAAAGGTTGTCCACGGAAGCGCTGCTCCTAGACCAGTCAATTATACTTAAATCCATAGTCTAGACGCCATTATTACCGACGAAATATCTGCCTGAGTTTTGTACTGTATTTCAAAGCAAGGAAAATAAAGTTATAGTGCTGAAAGTTATGGTGTTTTACTTCAGATCAGAAGTGGGATGTACATGCCTTAATTAATTTGTGGTATATAGCAAGGTTAAATGTAACACGTGTTTGAGATTCTTTTGATTTTGGAGACAAATAGATAATCCATTATTTTCATTATCAAACCTACCCTCGAATACATTTTTTTTATTATTAGAACAAATTGTTTAAGAATTTGGTTTAAATGACACGTGCTTCTTGAGTTTAATGTACCTTACATAATTTCATATTGAGCTACGCCATTGGAGTATATTTTAGGCTGTTGTTACATTTGTTTTTTTTTTTTTTTTTTTAAATTATTACTCATGGTTTTGTTTCATCATCATCAGTCTGTAGCAGTCCACTGCTGGACATAGGCCTTACCTAATGAACGCCAATGCGCATACTTATACTAGTTACTCTAACACTAAAGTAAATTAATTGCTAAGTAATCAAAAATAATTTAATACTTCGATTTTTGTGTGGCGTTCAGTATACGTATGAGATTACAATTAGTATGTGATACATATTTTTTTTTTTAGAAATACCTGTAAAGTGAAATGTTTACAATGAAATTGCGGAAATGAATCAAAAATTATTTCATTATCATAGTTTTTATTGCAAACCTAACCTAAGCATAACCTAAATTATTCTTTTATGAGTCAAAGCTGTGAATATTTGAATAGCTATACAATTATTAGCAATAAAGTGTTATTTACAATATTTTATTTTTAATTAGTGATCGGGTACTAATTTACTTTTTTTTTCTTTCTGTTCGAGTGAACATAGATGGAGCCCAACAGCCGAGACCGGAGGCAACTGATTAGCCCCGGTCAAGAGACGTTACGACGCGTGGACCGAAGCCGCAGCCACACTCGTAGCCGCAGTCGCCTGGGCAACAGGTCTCGCCGGTCGAGCAGAAGCAGTGGACGTCAACGAGAGCGGGATCGTGAACTGGATGAGCTTCGGGAGCGCCTGCGCGTTCTTGAGGGCGCTGCACGTGATGAGCGAGGACGGTCCGGACGCAGCAGGAGCAGGAGTCGAGCGGGCCTTCATCACCGTCCCCGGTCACCTGCGGCACAGTTACCTGGAACAAGAAGCTGCAGCAAGGTCAGACCTGATAATGACATTAATGTTGTGCATGATAGGGTAGTTGTAAGATCAGACAGTCCAAAATATTCAAGTTGTGATATCGCTAAATTAATAAATAACCTGTCGTCACAACCGTCGACTAGTGGCCCTCTTCATAGTAAAAGCAGTGATGTTAAGAATATAATTCCAAATTTTGATCCTTCACAACAAAACCAACGTATTGATGTCTGGTTAAAGAAGGTTAATGAGTGTGCCACTGTCTACGGTTGGGACGATAAGTCAACCACGCATTTTGCGCTTCAAAAGCTTCAAGGATTGGCCAAGACGTGGTATGAGAGCTTAGATTCGATTCTGTTCTCCTGGACAGAATGGCAAGAACAACTTGTTAGTGCTTTTCCCTATGAACGAAACTATGGCCAATTGTTAGAAGACATGTTGAAGCGCAAAAGCAAATTTAACGAACCTATAGAAATATATTTTTACGAAAAATTGGCGCTCCTTAATCAATGTGAAATTACCGGTAAGCGTGCGGTAGACTGCATAATCCATGGTATCAATGACAAAACCACAAAATCCAGTGCTCTGGCTTTGCAATGCGATAGTCCTAACCGGCTGCTTAAGTTTTTAATGAGCAACAAGGAAGGGAGTTCAGGGCTTGCTGATAGGTCTCTACCTCATATTAGGAACAGAGTAGGCGAGTCTTTGCAGAATAACACATTTAAGCCCTTGAATAGAAATAGGGAAATTTATTGTTACAATTGCAAAGAAAAGGGGCACACTCACTCTGCGTGTACTAAACCATTGATCAAATGTACCAAATGCATGCGGTTTGGCCACAAGTTCGAATCTTGCTATTTCAGAACTAATAATACTCAAACCAAAACTGACTCCACTCCAAAAACGATGCGCATTTTGTCGTCTAGCTCTAGTTCAAAGTATTACAAAGACATCCAGATTAATGGTCACAATGCAAATGCTTTCATAGACTTTGGTAGCGATGTTACAGTCATAAAAGAATCCCTGGCTAGCAGTTTAAAATTAAAAACTGATAACAATTCCTTACCATTAAAAGGGTTTGGTAACGAGTTGGTTCAATCTTCAGGAAGCGTGACCGTTGAGATGCTTATCGACAATGTTGAAGCACAGGTTAAATGTAGGGTGGTTCCTGATAAATACCTAGACTCCCCGATATTAGTAGGACAAACTTTTACTGAACAACCGCACATTGAGGTTTATAAAAATTCTGAACAATTGCAATTCTTTAGCATCAAAAATGAAATGCCCTTTTCTGACACTCAAATTGATAACGTAGATGCTAGCTACGATGTTAAAGTTAAAGTAATGAACGATCTTCAGCTTTTTGGCAGAGCCTCTGTTAAGGTTTTTACTGAACCGAAACTAGACGGGTATATTCTAGTGGATCGTAAGGTAGTTGGCAAACCGTATCAGCAGGTCTTGGTAAATGGGGGTGTTTATCCAACCACAAATGGGTATGCTTTTATTTTCATGTCACCCACATACCCTGGAGTCAATCTCCAGGTAGGTACAACGATAGGTCGTGCGACTCGTGTAGAAGTTGTTAGAAGAATAGTTACAGAATCGAATTTAAATTCTCATGATCAGCTCTGTACAGACTTGGACTTAACTCGAGTCAAGGTAGGAGACAATGTTAGCGTAGACGTGAAGGATAGACTCATTAATTTACTTAAGAAAAATAGGCATTGCTTTGCATCATCGTTGAAGGAATTAGGCAGTACCGACAAAGCAGAAATGAACATTGAACTAAATAGTACTAAGCCCGTAGTCTATCGACCATACCGGTTAGCACATAGTGAACGAGAGACTGTAAGGGTAATGATCGATGAAATGTTAGATGCTAATATCATTAGAGAATCCGCCTCCGAGTATGCCAGTCCAATAATTGTAGTCCGCAAAAAAGATGGTAAGCCTAGATTGTGCATAGATTACCGGATGCTTAACTCTATAACGGTTAAAGAAAGATATCCGATGCCAATCATAGATGATGAAATAGCTCGGTTGTCTGGACAAGCTTGCTTCATCACATTGGATTTGGCATCCGGGTACTATCAGGTACCTATAGCGGAACAATCAAAACCGCTGACGTCATTCGTGACGCCGGATGGACAATATGAGTTCAATCGTATGCCTTTCGGCCTAGCAAATGCGCCAGCGGTGTTCCAGCGTATGATGAACAGGGTTCTAGGTTCCGCCCGATTCAGTAAAGCTACTGCGTACATGGATGACCTTTTGATTTTTGGCAAAAATGTTGATGATTGCATGGATAAATTGGAATACATCCTTAAGCTCTTATCGGCAGCAAATCTAAGATTAAACCTTGAAAAATGTCAATTTCTGTCTGATAAAATTGATTATCTGGGCTACGAAATCAGCGCATTGGGAATCCGACCTGGGGACAAAAAGATTAGATGCGTCCAAAATTTTCCTCGTCCGACCAACCAACACTGTAAGCGTCAGTTTTTAGGCCTCGCAAGCTATTTTAGAAAATTTATACAAAATTTTTCATTGGTAGCTCATCCCCTCACTTCGCTATTAAAAAAAGATGCAAATTTTATATGGTCCAACGAACAAGAAAAAGCGTTCGTCACTCTTAAAGATAGACTGATTAAGAGGCCGGTGTTGGCTGTCTTTGATCAACTAGCTGAAACTGAAGTACACACTGACGCTAGCAGAATAGGTATAGGTGGAATACTCTTACAGCGGCAAAATCCTAAAGAATCATTTCGCCCTGTCGCATACTACAGTCGCCAAACCTCCCCTGAAGAAAAAAACTTTCATTCATATGAATTAGAGACATTAGCGGTCGTATGTTCCCTGAAAAAGTTCAGAGTTTACTTATTAGGACGAGATTTTAAAATTATAACCGATTGTGCGGCCTTGCGTTCTACATTCGTTAAAAGAGATTTGATTCCTAGGATAGCACGATGGTGGCTCCTATTACAGGAATTTCGGTGTACAATAGAATACAGACCTGGTACTAAAATGACACATGTCGACGCCCTTTCCAGGAACCCGGTAGAGGTAGATCATCATAATTTCGAACATCACTTTTCAGTTATGTCCATTATTAGTAGTGAAGATTGGTTACAAACTCTGCAGCTAGGAGATTCGGAACTCCGTAGGATTAGGGACATTCTAACGACTGACATAGATACTGATAGTCTTAAGTACATTAAGGACAATTACACAATTAAAGATAATAAGCTTTATAAATGCATAGACGGTGATGTAAACAATTTAAAATGGGTCGTGCCCAAAGGTGCCAGGTGGCAATTGTGTCGAATTAACCATGATGACATAGGCCATCTCGGCGTTGATAAGACTTTGGATAGAATAAAACGTAATTACTATTTTCCAAAAATGGCAAAATTCGTAAAAAAGTATGTCTCTGCTTGTTTGGAATGCGCTTACGCAAAGAAAGCTGCATCCCATTCTGATGGACATTTACATCCAATAACCAAGATCGAGAACCCTTTTCATACAATACACATCGACCACTTGGGTCCCTTTGTTAGGTCTAAAAGAGGAAACTCTTATCTATTAGTGGCAGTTGACGCGTTCACAAAATTCGTTTTCATAAAACCAGTTAGGAATACGAAATCTAAAAGCACTATACTGGTACTAGAAGATATCTTCGACACGTTTAGAACCCCAGACCGACTTATTAGTGATCGAGGAACATGTTTCACTTCACACCTATTTAAGAAATTTTGCACGAATAGGAAAATTAAACATGTATTAAATTCTGTTGCTAGCCCTCAATCGAATGGTCAGGTTGAGAGGTACAACCGGACCATTTTGAGCTCCCTCACTGCACAAAATCTAATGTTTGATGAGAAAGACTGGGACGATAAAGTAGGCAAGGTTCAGTGGGGCTTAAATAATACTTCCCAGAAAACTACTGGACGGACCCCATCTGAAATCATGTTTGGCGTTAACATGAATACTGAAGTTAGTCCTATTCTAAACGAAGTTTTGCAGGGAACTGATAGTGTCGATGTTTCAGAAATTAGGCATGAAGTGAAAAATAGAATTGACTCTGAACAGCAAAAACAAAAGCAATATTTTGACAGGGACCGACGATCAGCTCGCCTTTATAGCGAAGGGGATCTGGTTAAAATTACAAGAACTTCATTTAATAATGATGGCAAAAGCAAAAAGCTTATCCCTCCATACATAGGTCCATATAGGGTAGTATCGGTATTGGGAAATGATAGGTACGAAGTCGCTGCAATTCCGGGTCTGACTGGTTCTAAAAATAAGAGAAAAACTACCGTTGCTGCAAATAGAATGATGCCATGGGTTCATGTTGCTGCGTTAGAAGTAGATGATAATATAAGCGAGGATGATAATAATGATTTATTGTGATGGATGATTTAATGATTAATAGTAATTATAGCGATGAGGAAAATTATGTAAGCGTTGGTCTGTTGGATAATGTAATAATACTTCATAATTTTGTTTATACTAATAGATTTAAATATTGTTACCAGTCATATACTTAAGATGTATTTTTGATTATGTAGAAGTAAAATAAATGATTGAGTAGTCTAAAAAAATAATAATGTTATTTTAATTGAGTACATGTTAGTAAAAAAAAATATGGCTATTGAGATGCCAAGGAAAAAAAATGTTATTTTGAATGATTATTACAAAAAAATATGGCTGTTGAGATGCCTAGGAAAAAAAAATGTTATTTTGAATGATTATTACAAAAAAATATGGCTGTTGAGATGCCTAGGAAAAAAATGTTATTTTGAATGATTATTACAAAAAAAAATATGGCTGTTGAGATGCCTAGGAAAAAAATGTTATTTTGAATGATTATTACAAAAAATATGGCTGTTGAGATGCCTAGGAAAAAAAAGTTATTTTGTATGAAAAAAAATATGTTTTACTTTACTTTTACTATGGTCTTCTTTTTGCCGATTTAAGGAAGGCTATCAGTAGAATAATAAAAAAAAATGAATGGAGTTTATTATCGTTATAATATTGTATTTTTCTTAGGCTAGGTATTTGTAGATGTATGAGGACATACATTATTGTCAGAATTGGCCGAATGTTGGCTTCAATGAATCTTTAAAATTACTTATTATAATTATCGAATTATTTACAATTTTTTGAATAGGTTTCCGTTTGCTTTTATCTAATTATTTGTTAAAAATTGTTTTTATATTGACTTCCCGCGCGTCGATGGTGGATTGGTTTTAGAACGAAATATTACTGGCAAGAAGCGGCATTTCTGAGGAAAGCAAAAAATGGGGAATTGGCGGGCGGCGCAAAGCGCTGCCATTCTGGGTAAATTCTCGGTAGCGAAAGGTTGTCCACGGAAGCGCTGCTCCTAGACCAGTCAATTATACTTAAATCCATAGTCTAGACGCCATTATTACCGACGAAATATCTGCCTGAGTTTTGTACTGTATTTCAAAGCAAGGAAAATAAAGTTATAGTGCTGAAAGTTATGGTGTTTTACTTCAATTATATGGTTTATCTGGTCGAATTCAGGTATATAAATCTCTGGTGCAAACTGTATTTGATTGGATTGGTGTTGTAATGAAAATAGTGAAAAGTCCTTTCCTTTTAATATACACTTTTGACTCATGCCGATGACCCCAGCACGGCTCAGCTGACGGATAGAAACTCGATCGTCACATATAATTTTGATTACATAATTATCGCAGCAGAAGTACAGGTACTGCGACGTCGAGTGTAATTGAATCCATCGATTGTCGCATTTGGACTTTGTTATTGTACATTTATTTGTTTTGATATCGATTTTACAAAAACTCTCGTCGTTTTTAATGTCTTGGATTGGTTTTAGGAACTGGCACATGTAGGTTTCTCCATGGTATAAACATGAGGTCAACTCGGTGTTGGTCAGACCGAAGTACGAGTCTTTTTTCAGATTGACTGCTACATATTTGGAAACTGGTATTATGTTGATCATGTTGGTTTTGGTTTGGTGGGGGATGGGCAACAACTTATATAGTTGGTAGCTTTCTCTGGATATAAGCGGAAATGTGACTTCGATCACGACGTACTTTTGGGTGGCTCTGGCCTTGACTTTTAAAAGCTTATAAATAAACTGGAGATCTGTATCGATGTTTTTGATAGGAAGAGTGAGTTCGCTGGGCATCTGGCCGTATATGGTTTGAAGCTCACTCTTGAGTTGTTTTGGTGTTAGCAGATGCATACTTATTTGACCATGGTAAATGTCGGTAATTGTATCGAGCAGTGTATCTTGTAACCTCTTTAATTCATGTAGTAAGGTGTTTCCCGCCATTGCAGATAAGGTGAATTCCTGTATGTAAGAGATATTTTGAAGTTCTCGCTGAAGAATACTCGAGTTCTCTTGAAGATCGTTTAACTTTTTGTTTACTAATTTATGTTGTCGATCGATGGTGATTTCCATTTTCTTCATGAGATTGAATTCAGATTCAATAACGGACGTTTGGTTCTTCCATAAGTTGGACAGGTGTTTCTCGTTTCGTTGTATTGTTTCTATGTCCTTTACATACTGTTCCGCGAAACGAGAGTCCAATACGCCGAATAAATCGTTTGCGAGGTAACCGACACCGTTGATAAGACCCCGGCGCCGGCGTTGTCTAGCGTAAACGTCGAAATGTTGGTTAAGCAAAAGTTCATTATAGTATTCGAGTTCCTGGTAATCGTGCCGAGCCTGTTGTGTTATTATGTTACAATGCGATTGTTTTTCAATTGTAGCGCATAGTCTATCTAAATAACTTGAGATTTTTTGGTATGTATCAATTCCAGCCCAATATGGTTTCATATCATGGTATACAATCAGCGTCCATTTATCTCGGATTAATTGTAATTTTGATATGGGATCGAAGTATAGAGTTTGGTTTTTTGGTAGAGCCTTTACGTCGTATAGTGCATGCGCGGGCGATAATAAAGTCATCAAACAAAACAGTGCAGTTGCTATCGTTGCAAAATTTGGTTTTATTCTTCTTCTTTTTTCCGGTATGGTATCTGGTTGTTTTACCGGTTTTTGGTCGTTATTCTGCATTCCTATTGGTAAAATAGAAAGTTTAACTGTTGGTCTTTTTAGGAATCCGTTCTTTGTTTTCAAAGTGACGGCTCGTACTAGACCGTCTTCTCCTGTGTGGGTGTTAGTAACGCGTCCCATTGCAGGATGTTTCATCTCAACATTTATCTGTGCATTTCTCAACCTTCCACCCACGCGTAATATTCCTTGTTTGTCAATAATAGGGTTTAGATTTAAAATTTAACTTTTAGTGTGAACTTTTCCATGTTTTTGTAGGTAATTTAGGTCGTCGGCGAATTCTGAGAGTTGAATGTTTTTAATAATAATCAGTTTTGCGCAACGTAGCTCTTTCAATTCTAGGTAAGGTTTGTGAACTCGTTTATTGTAATTGGGCAATCGTAATATCCATGTAAAAATGCGAATTATTTTTGTAATCGAGCTAAATTTGTGAAGCAAATGATTCACTATTCTGGTAATGATATTTTCGTCCTGTTTAAGGACAACTGCGTTGGTTTGTTTTGCGGTAGACTTCTTCATTTCTAGGTTGGTCTCATAAATGGTTTCATTGTTATTTTGGTATTTGTACGATGGTAGCCATGACGGACCCTGCCACCATAGATTGTGGTTTAGTAGCTGGTCAACTGATAAACCCTGACTTGCGCAGTCCGCTGGGTTTTCTGTGGTTTTGACGTGGTGCCATTGGTTAGCTGGTATAATGTTGGTAATTGTTTTTACACGATTCGAAACGAACGGTTTCCACCTTGACGGATTGCCTTGTATCCACCCTAACACTGCCGTAGAGTCTGTCCAGCAGTGTACCTCTGTTTGGTGTTCTTGCAAAAATTTTTGTAACTTTTTCATTAATTGTGATAACAGTAGCGCGCCCATTAGTTCTAATCTAGGAGTTGATAGGACTTTGTTCATGGGGCCCAGTCTTGCCTTTGCAGCTACTAACGTTATGGTCGTTTTTTCTTTGACAACTTTGCAGTAAATAACACACGCGTAGGCTTTATTTGATGCGTCACAAAACCCATGTAGCTGAATAAATGTTTTTAATTGTATTCCCAGCCATCTTTCTATTTTTATGGTATTGATCTTTGTCAACTCCATGCGTAAAGTATTCCATTCACTGGTTATTTCCTCTGGTAACTTTTCATCCCAATCTAATTTTGTCATCCAAACCTTTTGGAACATTTTATTTATTTATTTATTCGGGAAACAAACAGAACAATAAAACTTATAAACTAAAAGTATTATTAGGTCGATCTCAATCCAACAAAGTTTCCACTAATAAGTAAAACATACACGTGAAGAAAAGGTGGACAGTTATGTAAAAAGTTAACCATAATTAATAACAAAAAATAATTAAACAAAAGAATACCTATAAGAATACACTAAAGATAAAAACTAACTAATCAACGGAAAGCTTCCGTAGTTCTTCGCTGATAAGCAGCTTAAATTTAGGAAGAGAGAGGTCAAAAATATCAAATTTAGAAAATAATTTATTATTTGTATTTATGGAACGGTTGATGAAAGTATTTGATGCATAATTGGTACGAATTGTAAGAGGCTGAAATAATTGAGTCTTTCTCGAATTAATTCGTGGACATCTAAATCTAATTTTATTAAACAAGTAGGGACTATCGATATGGCTGTTAACTATTTTGTATAAAAATACCTGGTCACGTTCGATTCTCCTATGCATAAGTGATGACAATGGTGCAGGCATAGGCAATCCTTGTACTGATGATCTATAGGTCAAATGTTTACTGAACTTTCTTTGAATTTTCTCAATTAGATCTATATACACCTGATATTGAGGGTTCCAAACAACAGAAGCATATTCTAAAATAGATAAAACGAAAGAATTATATAAAATATTCAAAGTTGAGATGTGTTTAAAATCTTGACTAACTCTCAAAACAAAACCCAACATTCGATAAGCCTTCTTGACCATAGTTTCAATATGGTTTCATGATTTTCATGGTAGTAGAGATAGGTGTTAACCACCCTAACGGATCGAATAATTTAGAAATGTCGGAAAGGAGTGATCTTTTGGTAATATTTCCATGAGATGTCGACTCTATCTTCCAGGTGAAAAAGAACTTGTCTTCTTGAGGTTTCCAGCCTAGGCCCAATGTCTTGGTGGAGTCTGTGTGTTTGAACTCAAACGTTGGTTGACTGCGCTGATCTACCTCCAATCCTGACAAGAGCTCAGCTTTGTTCGATGTCCACTTTCTTAAATTGAATGCCGCTTCTTTTAATAACGCTATAAGGTTAGATTTTAATTGGTTTGCTTTGTCAATGGTGTAACTTCCTCCACAGTAGTCGTCCATGTAGAAGTTGTTCTCCAATTCTTTTGCAGCTTCTGGGAACTTAGACCTCTCGTCTGTAGCTAATTTTTTCAAACACATCATTGCTAGCCACCCTGCTGGTTTGGTTCCGTATGTAAGTGTCGTAAGCTTGTATGTTTGTATTTTTGCATCAGGTGAGTCTCTCCATACGATTTTTTGATAGGCTTGATCCTCATCGTGTATCATTATTTGTCGGTACATTTTCTCTATGTCCGCTGTATAAACATATTGGTACTGACGCCACCTCAATATAAGCTCCTGGAGGTCCTGTTGTAAGTTAGGACCTCTATACATGACGTCGTTAAGGCTGTATCCTGATGAAGATTTAGCTGATGCGTTGAAAACTACCCTTAACTTTGTGGTGGTTGATTCTGCTCGGCTGACGGCGTGGTGGGGCAAGTAGCACTTGGTGGTTTTGGTACTTGTATCTAACTTCATATGGTTCAGCTCTAAATATTCGGCCATAAACTTTTTATAATCGATTTGTAATTGGATGTTTTTACTAAGTTTCTTTTCTAAATGGTGGAATTGTGCTAATGCTTGTGGTTTTGTGGCACCTAATTGGTCTTTGAGTTCTGGTTTAAATGGTAAACGGACCTCAAATCTTCCGTTTTCCAACCTTTTTGTGGTCTCTGAAAAGAATTTCAAGCACTCATGGTCATCGCTCGACATATCTATCTGTTGGTTAATATCTTCGTTCTCCCAAAACTTCATTAGATCATCTGTATTGTGTAGAACGACGTTGCAGTTGTAATATGGTGTCATGGTTCCACAAAGCAGCCACCCAAATTGCGTTTGCTGAAAGAAGAAGAAGAAGAAAAAAAACATTTATTTGCAACAGACACAAGTAAATACATATCATGGTAGGATCATAGATATTAAAACAAAGGTTGTCTTTCGCTGCAAATCGGTCCCTGACTCAGCATGTGCTGATTGGAACAACCAGCGCTGGTCTTCCGTCAGAGCCGCTGGTGAGGTCATGGACCTCTTACACCTTATACAAATTAACGACACATACAACATAGATGTAACATACACATTAGACAACAAAATAATAGATAAATTAAAACAACAACAAATTAAGTAAGTAATACAAGTACACAAAGGCAAAAAAAAAAAAAAAAAAAGGAAAAAAGCACACACAATAAGGTAAGCATATAATTAAATATTAGTTATGCTTTATATTGGGATGTTGATCAGATAGCTTAAGTAGCAACTATCTACCCGCGTACAGGAGAAAGAATATTTATTTAATATTACCTAGTTACTTACATAATATGATTATATGGCACTTGTATCGAGTCTATGACCTTCCTGAATTTTTTGGCAATCAAGTAGAAATTTTTTAAGTTTTATTTTAAATCCATGAACGTTTTGCAGGTTCCTGATCGGCGGTGGAATATTATTCCAACATTTGGAAGCAGCATAGCGGAAGCTGCCTTTGAAAGATGCTGATCTGTGTGGTTGTATAGAGAGCTGTATCGAGCACTTACGGACTTTGCAAGATCTAGAGTTTGACACCCACGTCAGCTTCTTAAAAAGATAATAAGGTGCCTTGTGCTTTAATACACCAAAGAGGACACACGCTAAATGTAGCTTGCGACGGTGTTTCATTTTTAAAATTGAGCGTTCATTCAAATATGGTGTAACATGGCCTCTCAAGGGTATATCGAAGCAGAAACGGGCACAGGCGTTCTGAACTCGCTGGATGATTTTCTGCGTCCTACTCAAGAGACGGGGACCAAAGACAGCGTCCGTGTAGTTTAGTTTTGACAGTATAAGAGACTCGACCAGCTGAATACGTAAGTCGACTTTTATAAACGGCCTCATTCTATAAAGCACTTTCAGCCTATAAAAACAATTTCTAACAGAGTCAGCAATGTGTTTTTCGAACCGAAGGTCACAATCCATGTGTAGGCCCAGGTTACGTGCTTCGTACACACGCTGAATGGGTTCATCCATGAGCATGACTCTCGATGTGGGATTTAAATTTGCTAGCTGATACTTACTACCGTATATCATATATTTCGTTTTGCTGGGGTTAAGTAAAAGGCTGTTATTTTTTGACCATAATGCTATATTATTAAGATCATAGTTAAGCTTAGCTATAGTATCATTAACTTCAGAGGGCTTGCAGGAAATATATACCTGAATGTCGTCTGCATATATATGAAATTGGCAATATCTTATGTGGATCCCTACATCTGCCGAGTACAAAATAAAAAGTAGTGGTCCTAAAATTGACCCCTGTGGTACACCTCTATTGACCGACATTTTATCGGAATATAGCGTTGGTCCATTGTTACAAGTAAGCTTGGTATACTGATAACGCTTGCTGAGGTAGCTATGAAACCATTGTATAGTGTTGCAGTCAAAACCATAATAATGTATTTTGGACAAAAGAAGATTAATATTAATGGAGTCAAAGGCCCTTGAGAAATCCAGCAATACTAGTAGTGTACACATGCCCTTATCTTGTGCACAGATTATGTTATCGGTAACATCTAATAAGGCTGTTACCGTACTGCGTCCCCTTCGGAAACCAGATTGTGCATCAGGTAAAATGCAATTTTTTTCAAGGAAATCCGTTAACTGAATACTGACAGCTTTCTCAACGACCTTTGACAAACATGGTAAAATACTGATAGGCCTAAGGTCTTTTAGTTCTACTGGGTTTGAATTCTTTGGCAGCGGACGTACAATCGCTAGCTTCCAAGTTTCTGGGTAAGTAGATGTGCTTATTGATGTATTTACCATAGCCACTATTGTTTCTAAAGTCTCCGGTAACGTCATTAAAAGCATATTTAGAGTAATGTTATCACACCCTTCTGCATTAGATTTTAAGCTTTTTATTATTCTGAAGATTGTGTCTAGACTAACTGGGTTTAAGTGAAACACAGCATCACTAAATCTATTATATTCAAAGTAAGTAAGCTGTGATATAGAAATATCGAAAGCGCCGGGAATGTTTAAAAAATGGTTGATAATCATATTTGGTTCATCAAAGTGTGTAGGTAGGTCCGTATTTTTTTTAGGCAAGATCGTACTTTTTAAGTTTTTCCAGAGAAGTTTAGGGTCATTTATTTTATTATTAATGTTTTGTCCAAAATATGCAGTTTTTTCATGAAAAATGGCTTTATTTACGGTTGACTTCAAACTCTTATAATACTCTTTTTTACTTTCCAACTTTGTATTATGATAATCTGCCGATGCCTCATCGCGTAATTTCATCATTACTTTAATAGTGTCCGTGATCCAAGGGTAGCTGCGAGTTTTGATAATGATAGAAGTCATGGGCGCATGCAGGTCAAACAAAGCTAGGACATTGCTGTTAAAGACGTGAGTCATCTCATCAATGCTACTAAGCGTTGATATGAGGTCCCATCTTATTGCTCTTAAGTCATTGTTAAAATTATCGATGTTAATATGTTTAATCGGTCTATAGGTTATTGCATAAGGTTTGGGTTTATTCCGCTTGATATTAAATTCACAGATAACTAAACAATGACCATAAAGAGAACCTATCTGTTCCAGGGTAACATTTTTAGCGCGTAGATCAGTACAGACTACGTCTATGAGCGTCTGTGAAGTTACCGTAAAGTGAGTCGGTGATTTAACAAGTTGAGAGAGGTCTAAACATGATAAGAAGGTGTTAAATTTATTTGTTTTTATATCACTAACATCTAATAAATTTATATTAAAATCTCCTAATAAAATTAAACTATCATAATTTGTAATGGAATTAATTGAGTCAGTTATTGCGTCAAAAAATAAATCCGCATTCATCCACGGTGGTCGGTATGCCGTACCAATTGCTAGCTTCTTCCCGCTTATAGTCAGAGTAAGCCACATTTGTTCAACCGACTTATGAAGCGGGTCGACTGGGTGAGGCCAGGAGCGCGCGGTTATACCGCGCTTGATGTAAAACCCGACTCCACCTCCGCGCGAGCGCACTTCTTGTGGTCGAGGAATGTGCCGCAGTCGGTAGCCTGCTACGGCAGGAGCACGGCCGTCCTCACCCGCTCTGAGCCAGGTCTCGTTAATTGCTAAAATGTCTAAATCGTGCCGGATAACCGAGGCGATAAAGTTATCATGATTAGTTCCGAGGGAACCTGCGTTAAACAAACCTATTCTCAGTTTATTACTAAAAACTATAGTGTGAAGTCATAGAAGAAATACATGCGCCTTAAGTTAAAAGTTTGGTAGTAAACAGAAACACTGTGTTCAAAATTAATATTCAGATAATTTAATAGAAAAATAATATGAAATGATAATCTATTGAAAGAACGTAAATGTCGTGATAATAGGTTGTAAAGTAGTTTTGTACTTGTGTAATTTGAACATTTGATATTGTAAATATGGCGTGTGTAATTGCATAATAAATGTAAGTAGATAATGTAATGCTGTGTGCATAGTGCTAGGTTGATTATTAGATTTGAATTTCTGTAAATAGAACAAAATTCAGTATTGTAAATATGGTGTGTGTAGTTGATATTATTATATTTAAATACGGGTTGTAAACTGAAAAAAATATGCTGTGTTATTTTTTTTATATAATGAAATATATAAATATATATATAAGAAATGTAAATAAAGTCGTGTAAATAATATAATAAAATAAATGTTGTGTGTAACAAATGCATTTTCCTGTAGTATAAATATAAATAGCCACACCCTGGCCCTCCGATCAACACCCAAACAGGTTCAAACAAGTGAAATAACTTATGACACGGGCAAATAATACTAAAATGATACAAGAATGTATGATCATAGCTCGATCGTTCAAACAGTGCTAATCTCAAAAACACGCGCGAGATCCGCGTCCGTACGGATGGGGTACACCTGCTTGCCGTCAGCCTGTCGTACATATACGCGTCCTCTCTTCGTCCACGAGTATCGCCAGTGCTGTTTACGGCACTCCTCGCGGACCCGATGGAAAAGCCGGCTGTTAAAGCGGGTCAAACGTTCGTTTATGTACAAGCGTTGTGGCGGTCCTACTAGCCCGATATCGTTGCTGTTGATAGTACGACGAACTCTTGCTGCGCTCAGCAGGTCATCACGCAGGTGGCGGCGCGCCAATCGCACGATAACCCGGCGAGTGCGTCCCTCCGTTTTGGCGCCAGAATCCGCCCCATCAGAAACAGGACGATCGACCATTCCCACTCTTTCGGCAAAAACGATGTCTCGCTCTTCCAGGGTCACCCCCAGTTTTTTCGCCAGAACGAAAACGGAATGGATAACGTTTTCACCTTTCGATTCTGGCAAATTACCGATGTCTAGGTCCGACAACAGCGCCTCCTGGTCCCTGTCATTGAGTTCACTCTTAAGCTGGGCCACTGTCTGCTGCAGTTCCACCACCTCAACCGTTTCTGGTGCCGTTGGTTTCCTCTGTTCGACAGCATCCAATCGGCGCTCGAAGCCATCCAAACGCTCGTTGGTAACTGCAATGGTTGCACGAAAGTCTGCTAGCTCTTTCCTGTAGGCACGCAGCTCGGTCATGTACTCGGCGAGCTCACGGCGCATTTCCCGAATATCCAATGCGGGGGTGTCGGCATTTGGAAGCGCGACCTGGGATGTTTGGCTCTGCAGCTGCGTACCGACTGGTTTCGATGACACAGCGACCTCGTGGGTGAGTGGAGGTGGCAGGGCGGCAAGATTTCCACAGCTGTCCTTGACCGGTGTGCTACTATTGTCGCCTCTCCGTTGTTTTTTCTTACATTCCGGGCAAACCCAGTCCTTTGGTACAGGCGTAGACTCAGGAATTGTCACGCAACCCTTGTGAAAAACAGTTGGGCACGTTCGACAATTAGCGGCAATTGTTGTCGAAATAAATCTTCCGCAAGCTCCACACGCCTTAGCCATTTTCTAGTAAGCTTCCTAAGGTTTGCTAAGCTTCAAAGGTGGTATTGATCAACTTAGGGAGTGCAGCTACTCGACGCTAGATGGTGCTGTATGAATCGTTTTTGTCATTTAATATGACACTCCACAGCCCCGAGCTACCCACTTTTTACTAAAAACAATCTTTAATATGTTCACAAATCGTCAATATTTATCGTGTTATTACGTACTATCACAGTACTCACGCGCTTGCAAACACTCACACAGCCAGTTTAGGGGAACAGTCACAGTGTGTAAATACTTAGAACAAAAACTTTAACTGTTTACTAATTTTAAGGTTGAAAATTTGCGAGAACGTATACTAGTGTAAGATCGTCCGTGACGTCACTCCCTGGTGCTGGGCTATTGGTTGTTCGTTTGACTCTCCTCTTAATATACCTCCTAACGTGATTCTACTGTATACTTCTGCCCCCAGGAGCAAGTCTACAGGTCGACTAATGTTGAAATCAGGGTCAGCTAGGTTGATGTTTTTTATGTGGGGCCATGATGGTTTGACAATGGTTCTATTTGGTAGGGCCTTGATTAAATGGTTCATAATAATGGCATCTACTTCTAAGGTGAAATCATTATAAATTGATTGTATTTCTACTTTTATCGCCCCTTTCGCATGGTTTTCTCGTTCTCCTATGCCGAAAATTGTTCCCTTGCATTGAGTTCGCTTTGAACCTAATATCTGAGCTGCTTTTTCGTTAATTAGTGAAATTTGCGAGCCCTGGTCGACTAATGCTCTCATGACGTGCTTAGTACCGTCAGCTCTCGTAACTTTGATCAGTGTGGTAGCTAAGAGTATTTCTGACATGTCTTCCCTGGTCACATGTGATGATCTTGTCACGTTTTCGGTGTTAGTATGTTGGAAACTGGGTCTCGCTTGCGAAACAGTGTTTTGCTTTGTAAACGCGAAATGAAGTAAAGTGTTATGGCTACCTAAGCAGATTCTGCATTGCTTAATTGACGAGCATGGCACTTTGTTGTGGTTTATTAGGCAATTATTACAATAATTTAACTGGTTTATTTTTCGCAATCTTTGCTCGGGCTGCATTCTTATAAAATGTCTACATTGCCAAATGCCGTGGTCATTGTTACATATTCCACAGGTGATTGACCGCGACTCGCGGTATGTGTTCATGTTCACCCCTGGTTTTACAAAACTTGTATTGTATGATGGTCGAGAAAAAATATTTTGGTTGACATATTTTTGGTTTGTATGGCGGTAGGAATTTGATAAATGTTGGTTTGATTGGGGCGTGGTTTTTTGGTATATGGGTTCGATCTTGCGACGGGATGCTTCTAATGTGGTAAACTTAGATTCCAAAAAGTCCAGGAACTCCAGTAAAGAGGGTAGCTCTCTGGGCTTTTTGACCGACTCCATGTACTCGGTGAATGATGTATTATCTAGCTTTTGAGCAAGCAGGTGTACTAAAAGTGGATCCGATGTGTCTATGTCTACTCCTAGGTTTTGGATTGCATGTAGACATTCCTTGGTCGTGTCATGCAGCTTCTTGATCATCACAAGCGACTGCTGCGGCATGGTAGGCAATGAAAAAAGCGTGTTGGCGTGAGACGTAAAGATGAGTTTATTGTTTTCGTAGCGATGATTAAGAATTTCCCAACAAGCCTCATAATTTTCCGAGCTGATTTGTAAATGGTGAATCAGTCGTTCAGCTTCTCCTGTAACTTTTCCTTTTAAGAACTGCATTTTTTGCGCGCTTGACTTTGATGGGTTGTTGTGGATGGCTTCGGTGAAGAGATCTTTAAATGAAACCCAATCTTGGTATCTCCCGTTGAAGCAGGGAATTTCAATCCTTGGTGTGGATTTCTCCCTGTGGGACACCGACCACATTCTGGTATTAATTTCTTTCTTTAATTTATTGAAAATCTGCTCATGTTTGCTAAATTCGTCTTGGTAATGCGTATCCTCGCCGCCGTTCTCTCCTTCAATTTCCCAATGCTGTTTATCAATAATACTCCAACGAGATTCGAGAGACTTTAAAGCGTCCTCAAACTCCCATTTATTCTCTAGTTCGCCGCTTTGTATGCTATGTACTGTTCTCATAAAAGCCCTCATGTTGATGGTTTGCTTTTTAAAAAAATCTTCTAACTTGCTGTTGCTTGGAATAGTTGTCGGGATTATATTTCCGCAATTTTTGGGTGTGTCGGGCCGTGTTGATGGTCCAGGCTGAGCTGGTTCCATTGGTTCTGGTGCACGTAAACCGATTGGTTGTTTTATTTTTCCTAACTGCTCTACCGTTTTATTTAACGCCTCCTTTATGGTCACGTAAGCTGCTTCAGCCGTATCGTAGCACTGCTTTTTAAAATAAATATGGTCAAAAAAGGCTAATTCACACATTTTTTGGTGCTTTTTTTGGTATTCGTTCCAGTAATTTTCTAAAATCTCATTCTTTCGCTTGCAATAATCAAAAGTTTTTCTCTCCGCCCCATCTTTCTTAAAATTGGTCAGTAGCTTTGTTATAGCTTCATAAATCTCTGTCTGGTTGACGAAAAGATTCTCCATTTTTGAAGGTCTCATATAAATAGATAAAAAGTATGGTTGGATCTGACCTGGTTTTCTCCTTCCGATATCCGCTCAATCCAAATCACTGCAATCCTTTTTTAATTCGTGGCACTGTTTCACTTGGTTAGGCACTGGTTAATAGCTCTCGAAGGACCATGTAAAAAGCTAGGCCTCTCTATGGTGGATTTCTAGCTTTTTAGCAAAATATATATATAGTTAATTAGAATAAAAATCACTTATTAAATCAATTATTATAATAAAGTTCTACAATAGTTCATAAATGGTACACAAAATAGTCTATTTAAAACAATGTTTATGGTTGGTAAAATGGTAGTTATTGGTTAAATAATGGTGGTTGAGCACGCGAGTGTCTCAAATGGTTAGAGGTCGCGAACTGGTCAAATTAACGTAATCGCGTATGCAGTAAATGCATATCGATGCGAAAACGCACAAACGCTGATGTGTTCGGATTACTCCGAACACATGCTAGACACGCCGTTCTTAGCTTAAATGATAACTATTGACAAAATCTTAATTATTCAATGACAGCTGTCAAACTTTAAGCTGAAACGCTGTGATTGATACACGTGAAAGGCGGAAACAGACTACCAAATACCTGAATCTATTCAGCTTAAGAGAATATCGCAAAAAGTCTATAAAAAAGCAAAAGCAGAGAGTATTTCGTCAATCTACACGTACGAATATATGTTATTTAATCTGTTGAGGATCGGGATTTCTTCCAGGATATTGTAATGAAACTCCCGAGGTCCAATAGAAAGTTATAATGATACGTAAATGCTTTACAGTAGTTTAAATAAAATATACAAGATATATGCGTATGTGCGTCGTTTGCGTGGTTCGACGGCCAAGTGTTGGTCCGGTGCGCGGGCGCGGGGCGCGGGAGGGGCGCCAAACCGGTATTTGTTTATATGGAGTATAAACATATGTTATTTCGCTGCCTCCGGGGAATAAACGGATAACAGCCATTATCTTAGTGTTAGTGTTATGCCATATTTGGGTTCTCTGGGTGCTAATACATCTGCTGAATTTTTTTCGTAACATTCGTACAGTAATTCACGGAGATACAAAATATTACAATACTTTTCGATGTTTCTAGTCATGCCTAAACTTACAAGAATAAAGTTGAAAAATAACATTAACAAAATGTACCCACGCCTATTACTATGACAAAGAGTCATACAATTATGTTCGCGTAAAAAATATTCGTCTATAGAATGATAAACGCAGTTATCCTTTTATTCTCGTGAAAAAATGTCCATACTATTCGTATAAAATGCTATTAGTAAAAATAACTAACTCTTATGAAGCTGAACTTAAATCATATCGTCTTACTCTTCATTGGTATAGATTTGATGGCAATAAAGTGAAACAGCAGATACAATATCACTTAGGATTCCCGTGGTAGTGTTACAAAACATATCATTATACTCAGACGGTTGTTGTGGCTAGAATATATGTTAGCATGTAATATATGTTAGCAGCTACACCATGGATGAAATTGAAACTGCGAGATCCATAGCTTATAAGACGATGGCCCCTAGTAAGAGGATAACCAGAAGAAAAGAAGGAGCGGAACAGAAAAGTTTGCAAGATATTATTAAACTTATCAAGGAGTTTGAACCTGACAGCCTACCGAACTTCGTGGCAAAAAATTTAAATAAACTCCCACCTGTTTCCTTCGACTACATTGACATTACGTCGTTCCTAAAAGAAATGACGCGACTACGGACCGACGTGGCCTCCATTAAAGCTAATTCACCCAGTGGGAATGATAACACTGCTTTATTAGCAGATATTGAGTCAGTGAAACAGGAAATAATAAATGTTAAAGAAATGCTAGCGGAGCTGCGCGTGAGCAGTGACAATGAGCTACCCAGCAAACGAATAAACCCGTCTCAAGCGTCTCATCATGATGATAAGATAGCTGGAAACGTTTCGCTAAAAGAAATATCTACAGCAATTGCGGGTAGCTTGGACAATGGCACCTCGCTCTCACCCGGTCCGCAAGCTCCGTTTACTTCGAGTAATAATAACGCAAGGTGGGGGGCGCGAAGCGGAGGCGGTGGCGGTGGCAGCGCAGTTATCAAAAACTCAGCGCGCGCGCACGATGATGTGCCCGCTCGCGCGCCTACTTACACGCAAACGCACGAGTTCTGCGACGACAACACTACTTTGCAGACTCAAGGCTCGAGGACTGCTCATGTAACGAACAACGAGCTTCGAACACGGAAACTGACTGAAACTAATGACACTATCTCTGTATACAGCCCTACCTATAGGTATATGACCCGTACTTTAGGAAATAAGTTGGAAATTGACGATGGATTTACGATAGTAACTAGAAAAAAACAATCTTACAGGTACAGAAATACACGAGGGCCGTTACAAAGTAGTAGTAAGCTTCGGGCAGCGGAGTCTTTTGCCAGTATATATCTATCACGAACAAAAAAAGAAATTACCGAAAATGACATAAAAGAATACATTAAGGAAATGCAAGAAGAGTGTCATAGCGTTGAGTTGCTAAAGCAAAGCAAAGAAACTAACTTTAATTCGTTTAAAATAACAGTAGCACTGCCAAAACTGAATAAGTTTTTACAGAATGATTTCTGGCCTGTGGGCCTAGTATTCCGTCGTTATAGACAACCGCGTCCCTTGAGGGATAGTAATGTAGCCTCAAATAATTAAGTATGGGTGAACAAAACAAAGATAAAGTAACCTTAGTATCTTTTAACTGTAGGTCGGTTAAAAGATCTGTTGAACACGTAAGAGAATTATGTATAAACGCTGATGTAATAGCGCTCCAGGAGACTTGGTTGCTGCCCCATGACCTGGGTTTTATGGACGAAATTAACAGTGAATTTTCCTGTAGTGCTAAATCTTCAGTTGACACAAGTGCCGGTGTGCTGCGTGGCCGGCCCTATGGCGGGACGGCCCTAATGTGGAGATCGAGCTTGTTTACAAGTGCTAATATCATACAGTGTGCGAGTGATCGTCTGCAGGCAGTGCAGTTAGTGCTAGGTGACAAGAGTGTGCTCGTGTTCAATGTCTACATGCCTACCGATTGTGAGGATAATCTGCCAGAGTTTACCGAATGCCTTGCGCAAGTAAGTGCCATTATTGAAAGTTCAGATATAGAATGTGTAAAATAATGCTAGGCGACCTTAACGCGCACCCAGGTACTCTTTTTGGAAAAGAGCTGGTAGATTATTGTACCGAGCAATCATTACATTGCCTAGACTTAGAGCGGCTTGAATCTAGTACCTACACTTATGTAAGTGACGCGCACGGATTCTGTAGATGGCTTGACCATTGTATTACAACTGACGCGGCTTCTGCACTAGTTACAAACATGTATGTACGCTACGGTTCATACTGGTCGGATCACTTTCCTCTAGTCATCGAATGTAATTTTAACTATATTAGAACAAAGCAAAAACCCTGTGAGCATATTATGAATGGAAGTAAGTATATATGGGGTGTGAGAGATAGTGTGCAAATGGATTTATTCTGTAAACTTTGTACAGAACAGTTTTATAATTTATTATACAATTTTAAATGTAAAAATGACAACGTTAAATGCTTGGATATTTGTTTATGTAATGATACTATAGTTGTAAATAATTTAATTGATGATTTTTATTTAAATATTGTGCAAATAGTACAACGCGCGGCGGAACAGAGTTCGAGTACAAGTAAAAATAGAAAGAAATTGATTGGCTGGAATTTTCATGTCCGCGACCTACGTACGGAGGCTAGGCAGCAGTTTTTGCAATGGGTATCCTGTGGGAGGCCATGCTCGGGACCCTACTATGACTCAATGGCAGTTGCTCGTAGAAAATTTAAGGCAGCTGTTAAGTACGTACAGAATAATCAAGAAATGATAAAAATGGATATGCTTGCTCGACATCACAGTAAAGGAAATTTTGTGCAGTTTTGGAAAGAGACTAAAAAACTGGACAGTAAAAATAGTATACCGATTAGTATCGAGGGGGAAATGGATAAGAAAGTAATAGCAAATTTATTCAGAAAGCACTTTAATATAGATAACCCTAGTAATTTAATTATTTCTAACAATAGTAAATCTGACAAAAGTTCTGGTGACCTTGAGCCTTGCCAGGTAGTATTAACACCTAAAGACATTGAGCAGACCCTGAAGAGCATGAAGCGTGGCAAGTCTCCTGGTCACGATGGCTTAAGCCTGACACCTGTTGAATGCGGGCCAGCATATCTGTATAGTACTTGCAAAATTTTTCAATTTATGCGTACGGCATTGCTATATACCGGGGGACATGATACGTACACTTGTTGTACCTATCACCAAAAATAAGACTGGGGATGTCTCGAGTATGGCCAACTACAGGCCTATCTCACTTGCTACCGTTATGGCCAAGGTGCTTGAAAGGATCATTCATAGGAGATTATCTCCTGCATTAGTTATTGACGACGCTCAGTTTGGCTTTCGATCTCATGTGTCAACTGATATGGCGGTGTTTTCACTCAAACAGGTGGTTAAATATTACACACGTGGTGAGACCAGTGTTTATGCATGTTTCCTAGATTTGAGCCGAGCTTTTGACACTCTTAATCATGAGCTTTTGTGGAGGAAACTTCGCTGTACAAATGTCCCAGATGATGTTGTTGGCTTGCTCACTTATTGGTATCAAAACCAAATCAATAGCATCAGATGGGGCCAAGAGCTATCAGAGAGTTACGCACTATCTTGTGGTGTGAGGCAGGGGGGGGTCACTTCTCCAGACCTTTTTAACGCGTATGTCAATGACCTGATTGTGGAGCTGAGCAGCACTCCGATTGGGCTCAGATTGGACGATAGGTATGTCAACAACTTGAGCTACGCCGATGATATGGTGCTGCTCAGCCCTACAATCAAAGGTTTAAGAAAACTGATTGCGATCTGTGAGAAGTACGCTAAGGAGCACGACCTTATATATAATGTTAAAAAAACCGAAATGGTAATTTTTAGGTCCGGCCATGGACCCTCGAATGTCCCTCCTGTCTATCTCAATGGGCAACCTATTAAGAGTGTTGAGAGTTTCAAGTACCTTGGCCATATTGTTACATCGAACCTGAAAGATGACAAAGATGTGGAACGCCAGCGAAGAGCCCTTTATGTCGTGGGCAATATGATTATTAGAAAATTTATTAAGTCATCGGAAAATGTTAAAATATCTCTGTTCCGTGCGTACTGTCAGACATTCTACACGTGTCAACTCTGGACAAATTATACTAAGAAAGCCCACGATGGTATAAGGGTTGCCTATAATAACATCTTTAGGCAATTAATGGGTCTTAAACGCTTTTGTAGTGCATCCGGAATGTTTCTGGAGGCACGCGTTAATACCTTCAATGCCATTCAAAGAAACAGAATTGCTGGATTTATGTCTAAAGTTGGCACGTGTAGGAACACCATCATAAAAAGTCTGTCAGATAGAATATTCCTGACTGACACCTACAAACGATGGGTGCAAATAGCAACCTGATGACTGTACTTTTTTAGTACTAAATTTTATCTTTTGTTTGTACTCATATTAATTAATTTCAATTTTTGTGGTTTAGGCTTTTAGTATTTTATTTTTATTTTATACTGTTTTTTTGTGTATTGTTTATACTGTGGATCTCGTGTCTGAATAAACAAATTATTATTATTATTATTATTATTATTATTATATAAACAGATTTATATTTGCGCTCTATATGTTTGCGGCACAAATGCTTAAATTGAACATAACGCACATATTTTTTGAGACCGGCCATGGCCAGAGGAAAGGGGATACAATGCACTCAAATATAGAGCGTGCATTGAAACACAGAGTTGTTTATACTCCTGAGCAGATATACACAATAATTACGAACGCGAAGGTAAGTGGCGAAAAATATAACATTAAAGAAATGATGCAAACGGAGTTTTATAACCTAAAAAAGTTAATAAACAATAAAAATTGGGTCAAGAATGAGGAAGGCCAGAAAATATTGTGGACCCAAGTGATGGAAATAAGTGCCTCCCACTCACAACCATCAATATTAAAATACAAATATGACTTCGATGCTGAGTACGCTCAATTACACACAGAACCTGTCAGAAGAATAAGAAACACGCGGAGTACCAGTCAGTTAGCAAGCCCGGAGAGGAGATATTTCGAGCTTCTATCATGGATTTTACGAGTCCTTGACTCATGTCAGTACCTCTGAAAATAATGATGGTGACACAGAAGATGATGAAGACTAAGCACCTCCTTAACTGTATATTTGAATTTATATTATGAAGATAGATACTGTATTGTGATCATGACTGTTTTATAGTACGACTGTTTTTAAGTACTGATTATTAAAGCTAACTTGTAAGGTTTCAAAGAGACTGCGTTGCTAAGATACTACTAGGCTATTCAACCTCTTATAATAGATGTATATTTCAATATTATGGGGATAATACCTACTATTTGTGATTATCAGACTATTTTTTGAAGGTTTCTAAGAGACTGCTAGTCTAATCAAGACTAGCAACTCTTAGCAACCTAAAAAGTTATCTATTATACTGAGTTAATACTAAAAAACAGTACCCTTCTTTAATAGATGTATATTTCATGATTATGAAGTACTGTATTGTGATCATGAGACTGTTTTAGTATTAACTTATTGTAATCGGCGAACAGATTTTGGAATTTTATTGTATACTATTGGGGACATACAAAAAACACTATCACGCACCCATATGCTTTGTTCTACATGATACATTCCGTAGATTACCCTCGAGGCGGCTTCCGATTAGAAATCTTTCAAAAAGTTCAGGGTGACTTAACAAAAATAGCTACTTCATAAATGTATATTCCTGGGAGTGTAAGTAGTTTTAGTTCAGTAAAATGTTTTTTACAGGTGTCTCGTCTACGTAAACCACAAATTGCACGAATACATCGTTTTTTGTGCGTTAAATACTCTCAAATTATCAGTCGAGTTACCCCAGAATATAATTCCATAGCGCAAGATGGACGATACATTACCGTGATATGCAGTTATTAATGTTCGGATATTTGATACTTGTCTTAGTTTAAAAAGAGCATACGAAAATAGTCAGTCAGAGTTAGTCAGTCCGTAGTCGACGGACAACACGCACGTACACAGACTATTTTGTCGCTCGGACTAGTCACCGCAAGTGGTTCTCAATCTTTCTAGTGTTGTTTAATTGAATCAAGATCGCTGTCAACATGTTTCAATGTAAGCGTTGCAATATTGATTTTAACGACGGGGTCCAATGCACTTCATGCCACAACATGTATGACTTTCCCTGTGCTGGAATAACGGAGAATGGATACCGGAAGCTCGGCGACAGAAAGAACACCTGGAAGTGCCCAACATGCAAGAATTCTGGCACTGCTAGCCCTTCAACACAAAGTAGTAAGTCAAGCTCTCTGCTATCTCCCGTGCCAGCTGACATGGATGGAATCATGTTGGAGCTGAAACGGCTTACGGCGCAGACAGCCTCGATTCCTGTGCTCACTACTAGTATTGAAGCAATTAAGAGAGATCTTGCGGACCTAAAATCTCTGAAATCTGAATTGGTTGAGCTAAAAAGTTCTATGGATTTTGTGCATAGCTCCATCGAGACGCTAACAACTAAAATTACTACGATAGAATCTGAGGTCCAAAGTCTTCGGTCCAACCAAAGAGGATGTCCGTGCCCTGCAACAGCGAGTGGAGAGTCTGGAAAGCGCTATTCGTGAAAACGACCAGCGGTCACGATTGAATAATATTGAGATCAAGGGGGTGCCTAGTATGCCGTCAGAGAACTTGTATGCAGTTGTATCAAAGATAAACTACGTCGCAAGGGTACCTATGCGAAATGATAGTAATAAGAAATCTATCATTGTCTCAGTCCATAATAGATACTTAAAAGAAGATTTTGTGGCTGCAGCGAAGAAAAGGAACTTATTCCCACCTGACTTAAGCCTTCAAGGTGATAGTATAATCTTTGTGAACGACCACCTAACTTGGGAAAATAAGATGCTGTTGAATAAAGCCAAAGCCTTGGCAAAGGAGCGCAGCTTTGCTTATATCTGGGTGAAAGGGTGTAAAATCTTCATTCGTAAAACCCCAACATCGCACATTGTACCAATCAGGTCAGAAAAAGATTTAAAAAACTTAGTCGGTTAATACTAATATTGCTTATGCCATTTACTTGCCATCCTTATTTTATAGTATTCTTAATTTTTTTTCAGTTCATCTTATATATTATAGTATTGTTAATATGTTTTCACCCTACATTGTGTATTGCTTGCTACCACTGCTCAAAAAGTTTGAGAAACGAGTCCGTGCGCAAACCAGTTTGCCAGTACCCAGTGACCCGAGTCATGCAACTTATTCGCCTAACGCTTCTGAATGCCGGTAGTTATTATCATTGTGACTTATTTTTACGGAGTGATTTGCAACTTGCTAAATTGTTATGTGCCTTACTGCTATTAATAATAAGAAGTAATTTTCAATCTGCCTTACTTTTCTATAATCAACTAGACGTCTTATTCTTTCGCATATTTATTCTGATACATATTTATTTTAGGGTCTCAACTATTCATTACTTATTTTCTTTATTTAAAATTTAGTTCGCTTAATGTTTTCTACCAGAATTTACGGGGGCTACGCACAAAAACATCTGAGTTCTATAGAAACCTGTGCCGGTGTACATACGATGTGATTTGTCTTACGGAGACCTGGCTTCATGATGGATTTAAGGACAGCGAACTTTTTGATGCCCGTTACTTGGTATGGAGGCGGGACAGGGATTACGGAAAAACCAAGCAGGCATACGGTGGTGGTGTATTAATTGCAGTGCGCCGTGAACTTGCAGCCGAGAGCCGTACCGATTGGTGTTCTTCAGCTGAGGATCTGTGGGTTACATTGGTACTCCGTAATCGTAAACTCTGCGTCTCTTATAAAATACATTTAGCTGTTGTCTATATGACTAGTGAAAATACGGGTAACTCATTTATAACTCAGGTAAATAATTTTTCTGACAATTTATCAACTATTTTTATGGAAAATCCTTCTGATAAATTTATTGTTCTCGGCGATTTTAACCTATCCAATTTATCTTGGTTACTGTCAGATGACGGGGTTTCTTACAAGCCACAGAATATTCAAGGTACATACCAATTTGATTTCTTAGACAACTTAGCTACGTTAGCGTTGAACCAATATAACTTTCATCTTAATGACAATGGCCGCTTGTTGGATCTAGTATTCAGTAATGATGTTCTTTCAATTTCTCATAGTAAAAGCCCATTAGTTACCGAAGATACACATCATAGAGCCCTTCTTATTACAGCTGACTTTGTAGAATTACATAAGCTGCAGCCACGTCCATTTACCAAATACCTTTACAATTCTGGAAAATATGATAATATAATGTGTGAAATTAATCAAATAAACTGGCATTCTGAAATCAATAACAGATCTCTTGAAGATGCGGTCACTTATTTTTATGATCAGATTTAGCTGATTGCGAGACAGTTATATTCCGTCTAAAGTCATATATCCCACTTCTAAGTACCCAATTTGGTATAAATCTTCGTTAATAAAAATACTTAAAGAGAAAGCCAAGTATCATAATAAATTTAAAAAATATGGTAATCGTTCAGATTGGGATTCGTTTTCTACATTAAGAGAGCGGGCCAAAATATTAGACACCCTTATGTTTAGAACCTACATCAATGATATCGAAAACAAAATTAAAGTTAACCCCAAGGCATTTTGGTCTTTTGTTAAACTTAAGAGTACTAGCCACTCGTATCGATTTTCTGGCAACAACACTACCAGCCGCACTACCAGTAGTGTCGTTGCCAAATGAACGACACTACCGCGCCTATTTGGATCAAATTGTACAGTCAACAACGACACTATCAGCCGTACTACCAGGATTGGATTGAAGTTTAGTAATATTAAGTAAAGTAAGTAATTATACCTTACGCATAGAGATCTCATTATGTCTTTCGTTAGTACTGAGACCAAAGAGATTAACTCAAAGTTCTAACTTATGATCAACCTCTTTTCAGAATTTATTTTATTCTTACGAAACTAAAAATGACACAATGATCAAATGACATTTACAATAATTTGTTTTGATGATGAAACTACCATGCAAGCCGACTTTTTTCTCAACATTTTAAATTATTAAAATATTAAGTTTACAATTTACATATACCGGCAAACGACATTGTTTAAAATATAGCTATCCAGTATATACAGTCTGCTTGTATGTTAGTTACGCCACGTTACCTATCTTCTAACCAAATTAAGTATGAATTTTAAACTTTTCACGTCTTCAGGGCAACAGTATCCAAAAAAGAAAAGAGCATTCCTGCAATCCAGATATTTCGAAAAACTTAGTTTTAAGGGAAATTGTTGACTTAAAGGAGAGAACACGAAATACGGACATACCAGTTACTCAAATATACGACGACAAACTATCACAAGTTCAAAATAGCGGTGCTCATCCGTTTGTAATCAAGCTACCTCCGTTTCCTAGTGTTTCCCGTGTCCTTTATGGTGCCCGATACAAAGCAAATGATGTCCCTAGAAGCACATACACAGATGTAGAAAGCGTTGTAGTGCCATTGAAATTTCGTGAGTCAATCTTAGCTGACTACTATGATAACGGTAATCGAATCATAGTGTTTTGCTGGTTGGATGCGGATGCACGTAAGAAAATTGAAAATATAAAAGATATCTTTATGGATGGAACTTTTAGCAGCTGCCCGCATCCGTTTGTTCAGATTTACATAATTCACGGCGATGTTGGTAGCTCTATCAATTCAAACAAAGTGAGACCTTTATTTTTTGCTTTAATGACGGATAAAAAGACGTCTAGTTATTTAATTTTATTTAGCTTAATCAAATCACAGCTACCGGAGTTTACGCCCACAAAAGTGCATTGCGATTATGAAATAGCACCAATAAATGCTTTGACGGAAATTTACAAAGACATTCTAGTTAAAGGCCGTTTTTATCACTGGTCGAAAAGTGTCTGGAAGAGGGCAAAACTCTTGGGCTACACAAAATGTAAGGCAGAAAAAAGAATTATCTCGCTTACGGCTGCACTGCCATTGATTCCACAGCCACTTATTAAAGAAGGATGGGAGTACATTAAGTTGGAAAGTATCAATATGGATATGTCAAAATTCATAAATTATATTGAGAGGTTTTGGATGAAACCATATTTCAGTACCATGCTATGTGTATTTGGAGAACATCATCGTACTAACAACATCTCCGAAGGCTGGAATTCTAAATTGAATAAGTGTCTAAACAAAAATACTGTAAATCTGTTACGCTTACTTAACATTTTACAAAAGTTTCAGAAAACCACAGACATAAAACTTCAAAATAGTAAAACTAGAAGAACTAAAAGAGTTATCTCTAGCGACGATTTTATCTTACATGTGCAAATGCAACTGTTAAACAATGAGATAACCTTAGGCCATGCACTCGATAAACTCAGATAAGGAGATACAGTTACAGTCGGTCACTTATAATTTAAGGTAGTACATTTTTTTTTATCGAAGTATGATTTAATTTTTTTCCTCATTGTGGTTCGTCATAAGTTTGCTTTTATTTAGTTATAAAAATAAAGAGACATTTCTTAAGATAGCTGTTGCTATTTACTTGTGTTGACTGTACAATTTGATCCAAATAGGCGCGGTAGTGTCGTTCATTTGGCAACGACACTACTGGTAGTGCGGCTGGTAGTGTTGCCAGAAAATCCTCGTATCCCTCTGTTTTTAAATATGACCAACAGTCTACCGACAAGGGTGATGCTATATGTGATATGTTCAGCAAATATTTTCACTCTACCTTTTTAGCTAGAAATGAGTCAGCTACACAAACTTATTATAACTCTAATTATATTGAAAATGACATAACCTCGGATTTGGCTGAATTTGAAGTGAATGAGTCAAACGTCCTCAAATTACTAAAACATCTGGATGTCCGCAAATCAGCTGGCCCTGACAATATCTCCCCCTTTTTATTGTGGGTTGTCATAAAAGTCTAGTAGCTCCACTAACAATTCTTTTCAGAAGGTCGCTTTGCGAAGGAATTGTACCGAGAATCTGGAAAACTGCGTATATTACACCCGTCCACAAAAAAGGTCCGAAAAACATCGTTGAGAATTATAGACCTATTTCCAAACTTTGCATATTTTCAAAAGTACTAGAACGTATTGTATATGAGCAGTTATATGCTTCGGTCAGGCATTCCATTTCTCATCAGCAGCATGGATTTATTAAAGGTAGGTCAACTACATCTAATCTAATTCTATGTAGCGACTATCTGTCTCGACATATGTCAAAGCCAGGCCAGGTCGATGTCATTTATACAGATTATTCTAAGGCGTTTGACAGAATCGACCACTGCCTACTTCTCCATAAGTTACAAATATCAGGAATTCGAGGAAATCTTTTTAGATGGTTTTCCTCCTACGTAGAAAACCGCTCGCAGGCTGTTGTCCTTAACGGTTTCACATCTTCGCCTATGTTTATCCCTTCTGGTGTACCCCAAGGTTCCTTATTAGGGCCATTACTATTTAACATATTTATAAATGATATAGCTATTAATTTTCAAAAATCAAAGATACTGTTTTTACCTGTTCAAACTCAAGCGGATGCCATCCTTTTACAGAGCGACCTTGATAGATTTCAAGAATATTGTCATCGTAATAAATTAGACCTTAACGTATCTAAATGTTATGTCTGCTCGTACACTCGTAAATCAGTCCCTGTCGAATTTGACTATAAACTTAAAGATTCGACGTTGAGTAGAGTTGATAATATTAGGGATCTTGGCGTTGAATTTGACTCAAAATTATTATTTGATCAACATATTAATAATATAATAAACAAAGCTTCAAAAGCACTCGGTTTCGTCATAAGAATGTCCACAGATTTAGAATCGGTAAAAACTATTAAAATACTCTATTGTGCTTTTGTGTGTAGCCATTTGGAATACGTGTCACAGGTTTGGAATCCCAGATACAGCATATACATTGATAGAATTGAAAGCATACAAAAGCGTTTTCTAAGGTATTTGCAATACAGATCAAAAACCTATATTTCAAATTACTTTAATCGCTGTAAAAAGTTTCACATGTTACCTCTACACAAAAGAAGGCACATAGCAGATTTGTCATATCTTTCTACTATAGCGAATGGCGCAATTGACTGTTCAGAATTATTAGAGAAAATAAAGTTGCATATCCCCGGTCATACGTCGATCAGGAATCCTAAGCTCTTACATAATCCGGTAGCAAGTACAAACTACAGGCGGAACTCTTTCTTCCTCCGAGCGAGCAGTGGTTTCAATGCAATCTGTACAGACTTGGACATAGACTTGTTTAACACGTCCTCTCGTAAACTAAAAAATGAATTGGCAAAATCCTTTTTTCAAAATTAGTTTGTTTTATTAGTAAGTATAATCTTTCTCTGTTTATGTCTAGTGCATATGAATGTCTTGTGTTTGTTGTCCGTCTACTTACTTACTTACTACCATTGTATACATACTGTAACTATCTGTGGAAACTTTTAATTGGCCTTCTGTAATGTCTAATAGCTTTATTCTAAAAAAATGTACCTAGCTGTAAGTTTTCCAACAAAAATAAAATAAAATAAAATAAAATAAAATAAAATTGTTTCAGTCGTTTACAAATATTATCAATATGTCCTTTCCAGTTTAGTTTATTGTCAATAGTTATCCCCAGAAATTTGGTGTTGTCAACTTCATTAACTTTAGTGCCATGGTAGTTTATATTAATGTCAAGATTAGTATGATTGTTTTGCTTAAAATTAAATATAGATGTCTTTGTCAAATTAATATTCAAGTTATTTGATGATAGCCAATTAATAATAGATGTCAAAGAGGAATTAAATCATCAGCAAATAGAGTCATGTAATGATTGAGCACGTGAGGCATGTTATTTATATAAATTAAGAAAAGGAGTGGGCCTAGGACACTCCCTTGTGGAATACCACGGGAAATTACTCTGGCCGATGATTCATATGGTGTTTCAATATACGTTTCAAGACATATTTTACTAAGTTGGGTAATTTGATTTCTGTTAGTTAGATAGGATTTTATTAAATTATTTGCTATACCTCTGATACCGTAGATATCTAGCTTGTGTAGGAGTGTAGGAGTGTAGCATGATTTACATGGTCAAACGCCTGACTCATATCCATATAGTGTAATAACAGTTTTATTTATATCTCTATTAGTCATTACTTGGTAAAGAAAGTCATAAATTGCTTTACTAATGGAGCGTCCTTGTCTAAATCCATACTGCTGGTTGGTAAAAATGTTGTTCTCTTCGAAGTAGTTACAGAGTTTTACTTTTTCAATGATCTTAGAGAAAACTGGAATTAAAGCGATCGGTCTGCAGTTTCCTACTTCATCTCGAGTTCCTTTCTTGTATAAAGGCTTAATAATTGTTATTTTAAGAGAATTTGGAAAAATACCTTGTTCTAAGCAGTTATTTACTATATGGCACAATATGGGTGATATAAGCAAACCTGCATCTTATAATTTTGGTTGTGATACCGTCAAAACCAACACTATTCGTATTTTTTAGTGAACAAATTATGTCAAAAATCTCACAAGACGTCACAGGACTAAAAAACATCGAATTAGATTTGTGATAGTTTATTTTATATGAAGTGTCATTATGGTTAGTCTGTTTTCCTATGTCAATAAAATAATTATTGAATTCATTTGCCATGTCGATTAGATCAGTGATATAAATATCATTTTTCTTTAATTTGTTTATATTTTCTCGCGGTTGGTTGGTGTTGTATCTATTTATAATATTCCAAGTAGCTTTTGATTTGTTTGCCGCTCTAGTTAAAAAGTACTCGTTTTGTGCTTTCTGTGTAAGATTTATTACTTTTTTAAACCGTTTAATATATTCCATGAAGATTTTCTTATCGGAAGTGTTATGACTTAATCTGTATTTCCATAGCAAAGTTCGCTTTTTTTACTGCATAGTTTGATTCCTTTAGAGATCCATTTCGGTTTTTTGATGTCGGAATTTTTACCTTTACAACTGGAAAGCATAAATTGTAGAAGAGGACGAATGTGTCATGAAATAGTTTGAATGCTAAGTCTGGGTCATTCGTGCTTGTGACTTCCAGAAATGACAGTTTACTAATACATTCTATAAATTTACTACGATTGTCATCTTTATAATCACGTGTGAGGCTATACCAGTATTTCAATGTGCAAGTTTTTTTGGCTGGAACCCTGACTAACTGACCCAAATGATCGGACAGTGAAAGGTTCACTATTTCTCCACTCGTACCTGGAATGTTGTGAGCAACATTGTTGTCTAAGGCTGAGTTGCGATCTGGCCGTGTTATGTGTTTAAATTGTAGCCTAAGATTGTTGCCTGCTAATAAATTTTGGAATTCTGTAGATATTCTGTTTGATTTTAATATATCAATATTAAAGTCACCACATATTATTACTTACTTACTTATAGTTCATATCCAGAGTATATTTATGAAGTATTGAGCTTAGTTTTGTAAAGAACTCATCAAGAATCATTAACTTATCTTCCCTCGGCGGCCGGTATATACAAATAACAATTAACTTATGTTCAAGTAAACGTATAGCTGAACATTCAATAATCTTTGGAATTGATAAATCATTTTGCTACGTAAATTTTCAAAATCATAGTAAGAATTACGCACTAAAATACAAGATCCACCCCTACGTAAAGGCCTACAAAAGGAGGAGCATATCTTGAAGTTTTCAACCGGAATACGCTCAATATCATCTAGTATCATGTCATGTTCAGTTAAACAAATTATAGTTACATTTTTACCCAATTGTTTAAAGTTATCCAAATGAAGCAAGAGTAAATCATATTTATTTAAAAGACCATCAACATTCTGGTGTAAAATACATATAGAATTATAAACGAAATAAATGATTATTTGGGCTATCATCGCAGTCGTTATTTGATAAATTTATTTTGGAAGAGTCATGGTCACTATGCTCTACCAATGGGTTCAATACAGAGTTCTTGTGGTTTTTTACAAAGTATACCAAATAATGAAAGATTGTGCGTAAACCAGTATTATTAATTTTTCCTGAACGTTTGTGAAACATACTGAAGTCATAAGTCAAGTACTTGTTCGTATCCAGTAAATATGCATATTTATGCATAAGTACATCGTGAAGAAGAAGCTCATTAAAGTTATGGATTCTATGGTTTATAGTATCTGTCCTATGGCCATAACGATAGGTCGGAGTACATAATATTATGTTTGTGTGTGTTATTTGTTGCCGAGTTTCTCTTATGTTTTTTATCAAATTGAAATAGTCTTTCTGAATGTCTAGATCACTCATGAACACAATGCAATAGTCGTTCATTGTAAACTCAGCCAACTTTGCTTGAAGCCCTGTTAGTAGCTGTAGAATACATGCTTGCGGGGTTCAATAATGACAAAGCTCGGAGGCATCGGTATGTATAACGTCCTGTGCAATCGACGCAACTTTATTTTCCTTGTTGCTACTTAGTAGACATATTTTTGATTTAGGTTTCGAGTAAGAGTCATGAGCTTTTATAGGTTTTCTCAGATTTTTGGCGATATTAGGTATTTTTGTCGAAGTTTTGTGATTATGTTCTTCATTGGGTAGGGCTGATGAAATTTCTCGTTTATTTTAGGCTTGGCGCTTTGTGTCAGTATGTTTGTTTGTGTTTCTCTATGAATCATGTCTTTATTATGTCAAAAATGTCTGTGTTTGTTTAAGGAATTTAGTTATCTGAGTAAGTTTTTTTATTTTTATTAGGTGTTGAAACGGAAGGTAACTTTCTGGTTGGACTAAATCCGTTTTTTTTGTACAGCGTGTTTTTCTTAGCTAATTCCTTATTATTTCTTCGGAGATCCCTGTTTTCCAGTGATAATTGTTCAAAGTGTACTATACAGTTCCTACTGAATAAATGAATTTTGACTTTGACTTTGACTTTGACTTTACTGGCAGAGACATCAAGCGGATCAATGCTCATATCAGATTCATTTCTATGCATCACTAGTGTCGTGTGCGCACGTCTAAATGTTATGTTATCTTGAAAATTCATAATTCCACTTGGTACTTTTCAGGTTCATAACTGCACGACTACGGTGTTATTCGTTATGCCAGATCTCTCGTCCAGATGGCTCTACGTATTAGTGCTGAATTTATGGTATCCTATATTTGGTTTTGAAGATTTATAAGGTGACTTGTGGAGTACGATAGAACCGTTTATGCAATGAGCCACCAATAACTAAAGATACCGTCAGTTAAAATTCTTCAAACAAAGAAAAACAAATTATTGTTTATTCCCTAATTTTGCACTGTTTTCGATGTTTCTTTAGTGTCACTGGGTTTTCAGTTATTATCATCACTCAGTATTTTAATTAAAATAGTTCCATGTTCAAGAACTTCGGTTTTGGGCAAGTTTAAAATCCAATAGATGTTTATTGTCTTCTTCCTATTATTTATAAATCGTTTCGTTGAGGTTACACCTCCAAGTACACTTCCCACAATAATATAACTTTTTAAATAGTTTTTATAACAAATTGTACGCGCTTAATATTTTATTCCAATTTAATTACGCAGAGTCGATGTGTTACGTGACAGCAACGCCATCTGTCTGTCTTTTAGCCTGCTTTACGTTTTCATAGAGTACAAATTGTTCTCCAGTCACCATTTATTACCACCATATAGTTAAAAAGTGTTCGTCATAACTTTGTGATATTATCACTAATCATATTAGTAGATCGAAATAGCAAACTTTGTCTGTGGAAATAAAATAAGTGTTTTACTTTGTGCCAACATATAATAGCGATCGTATTATCACTCAACCACCGCATGTAACGTCAAATGTCTTCTGTTCTTCCTTTTATTTCTTTGAGTTAATAATTTAATTTCATGGATGATGGCATTTATCAATAGAAGTGAGTGATCTATTTGAAATGATCTTAAATATGCTCAATACTCAATACTCAATCATTTATTGCGTTCCATAATATAAATACACAGGTTAACAAGGTGGTTTGCTACTTTATGTATTATAAATTATTTTAAGAAATTAAGAGCTTAACAAAGATTTTATCCGTTATCAAAATCTCCCACAATAATCGGGAAAACTACATATTTTTTTGCGGAAACATTACATGGCATGAACTATTTATCAAAATTTTCTTTAATATTTGCTGCAATTTTAGCAAAAAATCTAGATATTCATGAAAAAAGTAATTCTGCGCGATTCTTTACGCAATTGAGTTCAAGAAATGCACTTTTTCATCACATTATTTGCCTATTTCGCGGAAGTGTCACTCGGTCGACCGAGTGACATTGCCATCTTGAGATGGCCACTGTATGAAGAAAGGAAAGGATCTTGGCCATGGCCAAGACCTGAGCCTACACGCATTATGGCCGGTACTACGCATCTAGTTACGATAGAAACAATATATATCAATGTTGGAAATACATTCTATTTGAGCGGATTTTTAACGCGCGGTAAAAAAACGCCCGTGCGAACGAGCTTGCCTCTATGCCTTCTAGAACAAATACTTACCTATTACCTGCGGCATTCATACTTATTAGTCATTTCCTTGATTTTTAAAAATTATACATTCTATTTTTAATAATGACTTATCATTTTTATTTCATTTCAAATTCTTAGTCCGTGACATTGCAAAATTCAAAAGTGAGTACTTTTAATATTATTTTATATCAACTATCAGTCCACAGCTGGACATATGCGTCCCGTAATGAAGGGGGATATGCCAATAATCCCCACGCTCGCGCTGGGCATGCGGGCTGGTGCTGCAGGGCACAGCCGCTCGCGCCGTCGACGTCGGCCAGAGACTGCAGGCTGTGCTATGCAGCCGTCAGCCGTCAGCCGTGAGCCGTCAGCCGTCGCCAGAGCCCCGCTCGTTCAGTTGTTCAGCTGCGATCACGTGAACATACCTAGTTATAGTTACAGTGAGCCGCCCGAACACAAACCCTCGCCCGACGGCGGCACTACGACATGCGCGACCGGTCGCTTCGACCTCATTGTACCTTACTGTAGCTTGTGCCTACTGTGCACTTCGAGCGTGCGCGTGCGCGTGCGCGTGCACTGCAGGGCCGCGCTCCGCCGACACAGGACGAACGCGCATCTACGCGGATCATTCACAGAATGAAGTTCATCTTATGTAACTGTAACCCGCCGGCTCACTGGATCCTGTTCATCTCGATAGATAAGCTCGAGTATAGCTGGGGTATCAGAACCAAGGAAAATAGCAAATCTATTTATGGATCACTTTTGTGTAAAACCTACACTAAATAAGTGTGCTGCGCAGGTGGTCGATGTTGAGGGCAGTGGTGATGAGGAATCTATCAGAATTTCTGCCAGAGAAGTCAGAGACTTAATTAAAAACATGAGCAGGGGTAAATCTCCAGGACACGACGGCCTCAGCATCGAACACCTGCAGAATGCTGGTCCTCATTTAGCCAGAATCTTGTCTATGTTCTACACTTTATGCATAGGACACTCCTATTTGCCTCAAGACCTAATGAAGACCATTGTGGTACCGATAGTCAAGAATAGAACTGGGGATATATATGATAAAAATAACTATAGACCAATTTCCCTAGCTACTATCATAGCAAAAGTACTAGACCGGCTTCTGGATAGACACCTTGCAAAACATCTTCAGCTTCACGATGGGCAGTTCGGGTTTAGGCCCGGCCTGTCTACCGAGAGTGCTATACTGAGCTTTAAATTTGCAACTAGGTATTACGTGGATAGACGGACGCCGGTCTATGCATGTTTCCTCGATCTTTCACGAGCTTTCGACACAGTATGTTATGATGTGTTGTGGCGAAAGCTTCGGGACACAAATCTACCGAAGGAAATATGTTCTATTTTTGAATATTGGTACAACAACCAAATCAATCATGTTAAATATTCTGGAGCTCTGTCTAATGCGTTTAGGTTGGAATGTGGTGTAAGACAAGGGGGGGTAACTTCTCCCCACCTCTTCAACCTTTATATAAATGAGCTGATAGATGGTCTCAGCAGACAACAAATAGGATGCTATATTGATGGTACTTGTATCAATAACATAAGTTATGCTGATGATATGGTGCTGCTGGCACCATCTATCAGGGCACTAAGGAAGTTGCTTAACATATGCGAAAAGTTTGCTGAAAGTCATGGACTACAATATAATGTAATTAAAAGCGAGTTCATGATATTTACCCCCCGGGGCATAAACATAGAAAATGTACCACCAATTATGTTAAATGGGACTGCCTTGAAAAGGGTTAAGCAATTCAAATACTTAGGACACATTGTAAGCGATAATAATCTTAGTGATGAGCTTGATATTGAAAGGGAACGCAGGGCGTTGACTGTGAGAGCTAATATGTTGGTACGTAGGTTTTCTCGTTGCTCGAAAGAGGTTAAAATAACATTGTTCAAATCGTTCTGCCAAACATTTTACACGAGTAGCCTCTGGACCACATACACTAAGAAATCGGTAAACACCCTTCGTGTGCAGTATAATAATGCCTTTAGGATGTTGTTGGGGCTCCCGCGGTTCTGTAGCGCCTCTGGCATGTTCGCCGAGGCACGCACCGACGGGTTCCACGCCTGTATGCGGAAGAAAGTCGCGTCGCTTATGACCAGAATTCGCGCGAGTACCAACACCATCCTAATGACGATAGCAAATAAATGGGATAGCCCCTTCAAACACTGTGTTCGGATAATGATGGCGTAGAATTCTATACTATCATTGTACGAACACAGTGCAAACTAATTTCCTATACATTCATGTGCATATTGTTACTAATATTATTTTTAAGTCTACTTTAATTACTACTAACTACTATGGATCTATTGTTGTCTGAAATAAATGAATTATTATTATTATAACACTTTATTCATTTTAAAACTCATAAAAAATACATTTTTTACTATAAAATTTAAAACATTATTTATCTACTATGTACAAAAATAATATAAAAAAACATTATAGTAAAAAATATATCCAAAATGGTGGACCACCGACCGCGGGGCAGGGCTCAAACGGTCGGTGGCTAGGCCTGCAGAGAGAGGAACCTCCGCACAATGCGTGCCGAGTCCAGGAGAGCCGCCTTCTGTATCTGACCCTTGATCCAGCTGCCTAGCGAGAGTCTCTTAAGGTATTGGTCAAGGCTCTTCGCTATCAGACCGTTCACTGAAACGACTATCGGAACGATAATTGTTGAGTCGACATCCCACATAGCGGTAATCTCGTGTGCCAAGTCAAGGTACTTGCTAAGCTTGTCCTTCTCGGCCTTCACGAGATTAGCGTCATGTGGGATGGTGATGTCAACAAGTACCGCCCGGCGTTCCGACCGGTCTACCAAGACGATAACTGGTTCATTCGCAAGAATAGTCCTGTCCGTGATGATAGAGCGGTCCCAGTAGAGCGTAGCACGACCATTTTCGAGAACCGGTACCGATGCATACTTATAGTACGGAACCTCTGGACCGACAAGGTCATATTGGAGAGCAAGCTGCTGATGGATGATCTTTGCTACTTGGTTATGTCTGTGCAAGTATTCAGTGTTAGCGAGGTGCGAACAACCCGAAAGTATATGTCTGAGGGATTCACCGGGACGATGACAAGCTCTGCAAATGTCAACGGTTCCATCCTTCATGATATACTTTCGGTAGTTGTTCGTCTTTATTACCTCATCCATAATCGCACAGACAAAACCTTCGGTTTCCCCAAAGAGGTCACCAAAACGTAGCCAGTTCACGGATGCTAGTAGGTCTACATCAGGCCCTGTAAGGGCTTTGTAGAACCGTCCGTGCAGCTCCTTACTCTCCCATACAACCTTGCGGTCGAGGGCACTCAGCACCGTAGGTTTGTGCCAGTTCTCCTTAGCCAGTGAGAGCGGGGTAAGGTTCTTGTCAACTGCTACGACATCACGATGCATCTCACTGTCGGCATGGAGGAAGTATTCTCTGAGCTTGCACACCTCGCGGTTATGGAGGGTCTTGGCATTTAAAAAGCCGCGGCCCCCACATTTCCGCGGGATGTACATCCTCATTACCGACGAGCGTGGATGTCGCATTCTGTGTGTCGTAAGAAGTTGACGAACCTTACAGTCAAGGGCGTCAAGTTCAGTTTGAGTCCATCTCAATATGCCAAAGGTATATATAAGCAGAGGCATAACCCAGCCGTTGAAGGCACGAACCTTGTTACCACCCGACAAAAGACTATTGAGTACTTTAGTCAGGCGGCAAAAGAATCGCTCCTTCACCGACTGTTTTATGTCTCTGTCTACTATACCTAACGCTTCTGACATACCGAGATATTTGTAGGTTTCGATATCGGAAAGAGATCTGAGGGATATCGTATCGGAAAGCTATAAGTTTGTAGTATTTACAACTTTCCCCCGCTGTACTTGCATGACCGCACACTTCTCGACACCGAACTCCATGCTGATGGCACTGCTGAATATCTGTGTGATATTCAACAGAGTCAGCAGCTCTGGTTTTCTCGGCGCGAAAAGTTTGAGGTCATCCATGTACAACAGGTGAGAAACGATAACACCCTCTCTCCGAAGTCGATAGCCTAGCCCTGAATCCTTTAGCAGAGTACTAAGAGGATTCAGTGCCAGGCAGAACCATAGGGGACTCAGACTGTCGCCCTGGAATATACCCCGCTCTATGCGAATCAGATCTTGCGGAGCAGAGGGATCCCGTCCGCTACCTGGATGACGAAGAACTGTGATCCACTGTCTCATGCATGTACCTAAGCAGGATCTCAAAGTTGCATCAATTTTATACAACTCTAAGATCCTCTCCAGCCATGTATGAGGCACCGAATCATAGGCCTTCTTGTAGTCTATCCATGCAGCGGAGAGGTTCCCCTTGCTGCGCCTGATCTGCTGGCTAATGGTCATGTCAATGAGGAGGAGCTCCTTAGTACCGCGGGACCCAACCCTACATCCATTCTGAGCAGGAGCCAAAATATTATTTGCAACTATGTGCGCATTAATTTTTACGGTCAGAATGGACGTAAGGAGCTTGTAGATGGTAGGTAGGCACGTGATGGGTCTGTAGTTCTTTGCTTCCGCGGTACTACCAGATTTGTGGAGCAGGAAAGTGACTCCAGTCGTCATGAAACTTGGCAGAGACCCAAGCTCGAGGGCTTCTTGAAATTGTGTGGCGAGTACAGAGTGTGAACATCGAAACCACTTCAGCCAGAAGTTATGCAACCCGTCCGGTCCAGGACTTTTCCAGTTATGGGCCGAACGGATTGCAAATCTGACATCTATGGGGGTAATCTCAACAGCCCCCATGGTTTCGATTGGTTCACACTCTCTACTCACCACATCCATCCAATCTCCCTCCGCGTGCTGGATGGGCACAGACCAGATGCTGCGCCAGAAATTATTCATGGTATCAGCATCCGGTACACGCCCGTCCATCACACATTGGTCAGGTTTCTCCCAGTTTCGGTACACCTTCCTTTGGTCACTTTGGAAGTTTCGATTCTGCCAATATCGGTCCACACGTTCTCGATACCTACGAATGCGGCTCGCCCAAGCAGAGATTTTCTGCTTCAGAAAGTCAATGCGTTCTGTGATACATGCCATATAATCTTGGGGCCGAGTATCAGTCCCAGCGAAGGCCTGTGTCACAAAACGCATCACTCGAGGGCGGGTATTGCCCTCTCTGAAGCAACTTAGCTTTGCAATGAGGGTCCTGAATTTACCGATCCGCCGTTCGATCCGTACTTGCCAAGCTGGAATTTTATCGACAGGTCGTGGTGCTCGCGTGGAGTTTGGGAACTTGACACGAGCAACACGACACGCCGCCACGGCTCCGCAGTAAAGGATCGAATGGGTATCAGCTAGTCCTTCGCTAGTCTCTAGATAAGGGACCAACAAAGGATTCAAGGCCTCCATTACAGCTAAGTTTCGTCTGTGAGTGGGCAAGCGAGGCAAACGCGGTCTTTCATCGAGAGGTGCGGACCGGTACGATAAAATCGCATCCTCCAAAGTCCTCCTCAATTGCTCATTTACCTGGTTTGTCACGTTGGTGATCTCGTAGTCGACGTCGTCAGCAGCGGCGTCCGGCTGCGTCGTTACCGGTAACGGAGTTGTCGTAACCGGCAGAGCGGCAGCCAGGACCCGCTGCGAGTGGTCAGCTACTTGATCACTTTCAGCGCGAAGCCGGTCAAGTACCGAATCATCCAACAATTTCAATCGTTGGATGGCTCGTACCTGATCCGATAGTCGTTGTGCAGTGACGATAACAGCTGGTTCAAGCGTCAAAAACAGAGGCAGCATCCGGGCAAGGTACGCAGTGCGGTTGGTTCCTCCCTCTGTAGCCCTATAATATGCGCGCATGACATTTTCGTTTATTTTCTTCATCCACTTCATGCGTCGCACATTGCTGTCGGAGGCGGGGGTCGGGCGCGGGGCAGATTGTCCCGCAGACCCCAAGCCGGCCAGCAGCGGTGGTCGCCCACGCCGCACAGGTGGTCGCGGCGGCGGAGGCGACGGCGGCCTGCTCTCGTCGCTCGACGCGCTGGTGTCCGGGGGGGTGGCAAATACCTCATCCCCAGACGACGACGCGGAGCTTGACGGAGCAGGCGGAGGTGTTGGGCGTGCGATTTGCTCCGCTTCTGTTCTTCCTTTTCTTCGTGTAATCATAAATGTTTATTTTATTTCTTCTATGACATGTTTAGCTGAGTTGTCAAATCCATTGTTTTGATTTTTGCTTTTTTGGAAAAGGTTTGTTGAAATATAAATTTAGGCACGTATTCCACGGATTATTAACTTTATTGGAAAATTTTTAGGTGGTAAATGGTGAAGAAATCAAATATTTAAAATTTTAGCGAAGAAAAAGCGTGTGACATGAGCGGTGTCATTTTTTTTTTCTTTCTTTTTCTATTTTTTTCTTATTATTTTTATTATTATTTACGTTAGAAAAGTACTGAAAAAGATATTCACCTGTTGGAAGATATGATGCAATGCGACATTGTCAGTCACAGGATGCAACGAGTTACCGGCTTCGCATGGCTTGCATAGAGGATAAGATTCACACTGCGAAATGGATGTTTGCATGATTTGCAGCAGCGATTTGTTCAGAGTCTGGGATTGGTAGTACCATGGTTTCCTTGTGATATCCACGACGCAGGAGAGAGTCCCGCCCAGTATCAGAGCTATGTGTGTGATGTTGGATGTTGTTTTGCTTTGACTTAAATCTACACCGACCATCTGAATTATTGCCATAAAAGGAATGTTACATTTACACAAAAGGGATACCTGCAATGAACATGAATGCAGCAATATTAGAGTTTGTAGTCAATGATCCATCGCGTACCCTCTTCAAAATAAAAATGATTTACAGCATAGATGCTTGACGGCAGTAGACTGCTACACTGAATATGGATTAGCAGGAGCGTTTACACTGAGATGGATGAGCTGTGTGGCATGTGATGTTTGTGATGAAAATAACCTATGGAACTGCTTCCTAAAGTGGAAAGAATATACTATGATGAGCATCATATGATGAACCAACTATGTTAAAAGAATGCAAGAAAATATAGAACAGGAAATGTATATTGAATGACAATGTTATTTGAAAACTATGTACCAATATCAAAGTTCCTGATTACCACTTTCACTGGCTGTGCTTACGGTTTGTAGACAAGATAGGCCACAATGTAAAGGTTTGTTTTGCATCTGGACTGTAAAGGTTGATGCATTTATTTAATGGTGTATTTATCCGGTGAGTTCATACAATTTTTAATTTAACATTGATAATTTAATGGCAAGTTGGTAGACAGCTTTCTAATTGATCTGCCATAGGTTTGATAAGGAAGGTATACTATAGTCGACTTGGAAATCTCTGATGCTAAATGTAAACAAACAAATGTCACGAAATGTCAGTGTCAAAACTTTTAGTAGTGGGCGCTAAACATTTTATAAAGTGGATCAAAATATAAAATCGTCTGCCGATTTTACGTTATGCTGGTAAAAATTATTTGTACTGTATGTAGGTAGGTACATAAAAATGAATCGAAATCGAACCATGCCTGTCGATTTTACGTTATTATAAATTTGACAAGATTGCACCTAAATGTAATAAATAGCAAAAGGTAATGCTGAAAATAATATTTTTTATTTTATAAATGAAAGAAAATATCTTACTTTTAGAGAAAATTAGACTAGATTTTCTTAGGTGTGAGAAAAATAGACATATGAACCTATGTATATTTTTGAAAATTTGGAAGTAACTACCTAGTAAACTTTAATAAATTTTTTGAAGTCCTAGAATCTGCTGAGTGGTTTTGATGTAATTATTAGTTTATTAAGCATGAAGCATACGAAGAAGATTGTAGAGTGTTCAATCAGTTAGTTCAATCTCTTAGTAGATACCTACACGAAAGTAATGCCGCGTAAATACCTAGGTAATTTGATTTGAGTGTTTTTATAGTTTCAAAGATTTTAAAATCCTGTACAGGATAATTTTTATCGTTGCCTTGCGAAAAAATTTTAAAATCCTTTAAACTATAAAAACACTCTAATCAAATTACCTAGGTATTTACGCGACATTACTTTCGTGTCGTATTTTCTCGTTGAAAACGGAAAACGTATACATGAGTTGAATGGCGACACATTGTGGCTTGTCAGTCATTCGCATCGTCGTCGTTCGCGTTGCCACTCAACTCGTGTTGACGCGGCGTTACAGACTGTCATCGCTATTTGGTATTTTCATTCGTGCCTTAAATGGTGTCATATACGAATATGTTTCTTCTCGTTCCGTCCAGTGCGCATTGTAAAGGGATTCGTCCGATTGACTCGACAAGAACTTCGGCGAAACAATTGCCTACGAGTTTTGACACGTAGGTAGGCACATAATCGTTGAGTGTTGGTCAGTAGCTCATACAAAGAAGAAGAAGAAGAAGAAAATCGTCGAGTGTTCAATTCAATCATTGTAGTTCAATCGTATTCGCGCACAGAATACATTTTATCGCTGGCTTGCAAAAACATTTTAAAACCCTCTAATGTACTTAGGTGTATACGCGACATTACTTAGTGTAGTATTTTCTATGTACTATGTACTATGTCTCTTTCTATGTACTATGCGGTTTTCCGAAAAATCAACTCCCACGTGATGATGATGATGATGATAAATCGCTCTTAGGAGTGTGCTATGAAAACGATCCAAAGTTAACAGAACCCTTGCCGGTGTTCCAAGTATCGAGAATTTTTCTACCATGAAATTGTATTTATTTAGTAACTACGTCTAAAACGGAATAAAAATAAAAACAAATACGCCAAAATAAAGTTATAATTATAATTAGGCAGGTCCAATTGAAGGAAATAATATTACATATATTTTGACAAAGTTCCGAAAAATAATAAACGCTACTATGAACGTAGCATTGCTTTTGGTCTGGTAACACCTTTGTTTACATTTAGCATCAGAGATTTCCAACTCGACTATAGTTAAGTTAGTTGTTGTAATAAAATAGTTCATTAAGATTTCACTGCTTATTTGTAATATTAGTAATTTCAGTAATGGTTGTGAGTCTATGCTACATTAAGTCTGTCATCTGTAACACAGTTGTTACGGTTGAATGCAGTTTGTTTAAAAAAATTACATTTATTTTAGACAAGAATTATACAAAGACAATTAGAACAAAAGTATTTAAAAAAAAAATTATTGTCATGTGAATTTAATGGTGTGGGTTCGAGTCCCATAGGTCTGATTATCTTATTGTGCATTTGCATTAACGGTATGAAAGTGTAATCTAATCCAGTGTAGTCCATAATACAATGTGCCAACATTGTTTTCTTTTCATGTCCTGAAACATACTGTGAATGCGCAACCGACTCTGAGGAATAATTTGGGTATATTATATGGCCAACGTGACGAGCTTCTGGAGAGTGTGCTGTGGTGTTCTGACGGATGTACAGAATGTATGGGTTTATTTGGTGAGCATTTGGATTTATACTTACTGGGATGATGATGGAAACAGAACTAAAGCGTGAGCTACAGATAATCTTTTGGAGTAGAGATACTCATGATCCAATTCATGAAGGAGTTGGTGCGGAGATAGTATTGATACAACCCACATACCGCTATCTATTGGCGAGCGACCACAGAAGTAATTGCCACGCCATCTAGTGGGGAGTAGATGAACTACCTGTTCCACTCAATTTTACTACACCTACCATACAATTGATAACGTCATCGGTCTGACAATGCTAACGGTACCTGTCACGGCTGCTTTCAAGATGAAAAAAACAGTGGAACATGTATGTCAATGTCATCCTACACTGCACTGCCACAGGCGAAACTGGAGCAAAGTCCGGTTTACAAAAACTGCTTGATCAAGGCTCTCAGAACGCAGGCAGTATCGGGAATTCTAGAGCAATGTTGCCACCAACCCAGAGTCTTCCGTTATTCTAGGGAGTTGGGTTGGCTGGGGTCGGGTTGGCGGGGGCAATGCACATACACATACACCCCAACGCGAGACGTCAGTGCAGAACTTTCCCCCCTACTTTAAATTAGAATTAGAAAGTAATGTTGTTCAAGAGTAAACATTTTGTAATACTTTTATGTGAGCCGAAGTATCAAACCCAGCAGTTTAATGCTATAGGCTGATGATGATGATGATGATGATGTGCTTTTTTTTATTGTTTGGTTTCTTTTTTTTATTTGTGAGTTGTATTGTGAGAGTCATTAATACTCTCACACTTAGTACTTAGTTGTTAAATATTTCACGGTATAGTAACCTAAGTGGTTGTCAGATTCTAAGCTAGAGGATTGATAATAGGTACACATTGAGAATAAAATAAACTATTACTATTAGTATTTATTTGGGTCAGAATGACCGAGCAGGAGAACAAATAAGCTGGCAGAATTTATTTTGCAGATTGAACACTCACACGAGGATGTGTGAGATGTCAGTATGGCCGGATCAAAAGAGCAGCGACGATAATATTAACTCTCAATAGCGCTTCCCCCTCACTTTAAGATAAGTACCTGCGAGTCATTTAGCTTTTTGTATGCGAACCTGAAAATGTGTAGTGATTCTAGTAAGACGGAATCCAGGGTTGCTGATCGTGGCATGCGGTTGCGGGCTCTGTAATGAAATATCTCTGACTCTCGCTCGATAACGTGGGAAGTATTGACACGTCACGTTCACTTTGATTTTGGAATCATTTAAAATTTTAACGGATGCATATTTCGTGGATGACACTGCATTACATTGCAAACATGTGGATATGCATTGGGTGTGATGTGTGGTTTGTCTCTGTATCCTCGGTGGAATTTGGTACTGAACGGTATCTGAGGTTGTCGACAAAGAGTCGGAATTATGTTTGGTTTGGTTCTAGATACCTACCTAAGTATTTGTGGCACCTACCTGCGGTAAAACTGGTTGAGCACGCTTTTACAAAATAGGCTATGCCTACGCTGCGCATTAACGTTGTGACTGCTAAGTAAATAAAGAGTTCGGTTTGGTCGGATCGTGTGCGGGCCAAGTTATCGGAAAAATAAAAATGAAGGCGACGGGACGTGTAACGTTGCAAATACGGCAATGTGGAGCAAGTGTGGAGAAAATTTTAGTGGCGAGTTTTGCATGAGACTGAATGAGTGAATACTGTTCTAGGGTCGGAACAAGGCTGTTAATACTGTTCCAGAGTCGGAACAAGGCGTTTAATACTGTTCCAGGGTCGGAACAAGGCGGTTAATACTGTTCCAGGGTCGGAACAAGGCGGTTAATACTGTTCCAGGGTCGGAACAAGGCGGTTAATACTGTTCCAAGGTCGGAACAAGACGGTTAATACTGTTCCAGGGTCGGAACAAGACGGTTAATACTGTTTCACGGTCGGAACAAGACGGTTAATACTGTTCCAGGGTCGGAACAAAGTGGTTTATACAGTTTCGCGTTCGGAAATCCAGGGTCGAAATGAGGTGGTTAATACTGTTCCGCGGTCGGAACGAGGCGGTTAATACTGTTCCGCGGTCGGAACAAGACGGTTCATTCTGTTCCGCGGTCGAAACGAGGCGGTTAATTATGTTCCGCAGTCAGAATGAGGTGTTGAATCCGGTTCTGCGGTAGGAACCAGTCGGTGAATAATTCCGTGGTCGGAAAGAGGAGGTGAATCCGGTTCTATGGTCGGAACCAGGCGGTGAATCCGGTTCTACGTTGGAACCAGGCGGTGAATACAGTTTCGCGGTCGGAACTAGGCTGAGAATACTGCTCACGGGCGGGACAAGCGATTGAATTCTGTCCAACGGGGACAAGCGATTGAATTCTGTCCAACGGGGACAAGCATGTGGTTGAATTCTGTCCAACGGGGACAAGCATGTGGTTGAATTCTGTCCAACGGGGACAAGCATGTGGTTGAATTCTGTCCAACGGGGACAAGCATGTGGTTGAATTCTGTCCAACGGGGACAAGCATGTGGTTGAATTCTGTCCAACGGGGGCAAGCATGTGGTTGAATACTGTCCAGTGGGGACAACTAAGCGGTTGAATACTGTCCAGCGGGGACAACTGTTGAATTCTGTCCAAAGCGCCCCGGAGCAATGTTATTTTATTATAATCTTAATTTGTTTATTTATGTAAGTTATAAAACCTTAATTTGTTTATTTATTTACATCTGAATTGTGCTATTACATACTTGACTAACTTATTAAACCATATCCGAACAACCGATCAATTGTATGTTAAAATGACCAAAACAGTAAAAACTTAAAACATCTTTATAATGGCTGCGTGCTACGAAGCGTTGCGTTTGCGTGCGTGCGTTTATACGACTGATGAAATTAAGGACTGAGATGTGATTCTAATTCATAAGTTTGAGTATTGCCAGTTCCAAGCGCGGTTTGATGGCTATGAGTAGAGTTGCTCTGAATAAGTTTACGTTATGGTGCGTGTAAGCGTTTGTGCTACAGATTATTGGGGCTTGTGATTCCTATTTCAAAGAGTCATTTGCGTATAACTTTGGTAGATAGCCTTGAAAACCAGCTTAATTATTAGGCGGTATTGATGCCCAACTGTCAATGTCATGATCAGCAACACAACTGTGCTTATTTTACCTACCTATCAGTATTCGATGAAACAAAAATTAATGAGAACTGTTTGCTTGGCTAGAATTTTTCAGGTTAACAAGCAGAAACTAGCAATCCGAATGTGTATGTACATACTCGTACTCCTTGCCTTTTACTTAATCAATGGCGTCTGAGATGGCACTTCCACAGTTTATCCATAGTATCACACAGGGACGTGTGAAATGTCAGAATTGGCCGTGTCGAGGAGTGTCTGGAGATCATATCTGGTGGTATATGATCTTGAGTGAAATGCCATTTGTAGTGCTGTGGTCGTTGAAATGCTTGACACATCGTAGATGGACTGTCAGATGGGACGTTTAGGTGACGATCCAGAAACGCCATGAAAAAAAGAAGAAGAAGGGAGCGTGGGGCGCGGGAAGGGAGGATGGACGTCGTCCATCGAACACGAAAATAAAAAGGTTAAATATGATGGGATCGCGATGGATTTTGGGAATGAAAAGGAAAAGCACTACAAATGGGAGATCGCTGCATTCCTCGATATGTGCTTACACGTTGGATTTACCTCATCTCTGACATATATATGAGCGCTTCCATGCTTCGGAAAGCATGTTAAGATGTTGGTCCCGGCTTTTCAGTCGTTAAGCCATGTCGGAGGCCTTCGGGCGGCCGAAAACACTCCGACACCAGAGTTGGTCACTAGCGAACTACAAAAGAAGAAGGTGTCAATAATCCATTGAACACTCGTAATGCTCAGTTGCTGCAATCCCTAGTTCTCAATTTTGACATTATCAAATATCCATTTATAAGATGTAAATAGAATAGTACCATGCAAGAGTACAACTGAACATTTGTTGGACGTCAGTTATTCAACGACATTTTATGTTCCAGCTCATATTAAATGAAGATTTCAATGGCCACCGCCGCCGCCACCGCCAACGTAAGTATTTTATTCAAGTTTTCAGTTTATTAATTGCAACATGACTTGGTAACTATGACAGTGTTCAGTTCGATGCACCCTGTTCAAAAGATGTAGCTAGACTTAACCTGAATAAATGATATCTAGGTAGGTACTTAGAGCACCTACAACAATAACGTACAATTTTCTTAAACTATACCTAAATAAATAAACACTTATACCAACTATAAAAAGCTCTGCTTAGTTTGGAGCTACATGATGCTGTGTGATAGTCCAGCATTATTACTATGACACTTTATTCATTTAAAAACTCATCAAAAATACATTCTTTACTACAAAGTTTTAAACATTATTAATTGCTATGTACAAAAACATTATAGTAAAAAATATATAAAAACGGGAGACCACCGACCGCGGGGCAAGGCTCAAACGCTCGATGGCTAGGGCTGCAGAGAGAGGAACCTCCGCACAATGCGTGCCGAGTCTAGGAGAGCCGCCTTACGTATCTGACCCTTGATCCAGCTGCTTAGCGAGAGCCTCGTTAAGTTATTGGTCAAGGCTCTTCGCTATCAGACCGTTCACTGAAACATAATTATTAATATCAACGGGATATTTACCATGATTTGTGAGTTCTGTTATTTCTAAATATCCCGTTGATATTAATAATTATGTTCTCAACCATGATAGTTTCAAAAGTTATATCGTTCACTGAAACGACTATCGGAACGATAATTGTTGAGTCGACATTCCACATAGCGGTAATCTCGTGGGCCAGGTCAAGGTACTTGCTAAGCTTGTCCTTCTCGGCCTTCACGAGATTAGCGTCGTGTGGGATGTTGATGTCAACAAGTATCGCCCGGCGTTTCAACCGGTCTATCAGGACGATATCAGGTTTATTCGCCAGAATAGTCCTGTCCGTGATGATAGAGCGGTCCCAGTAGAGCGTAGCACGACCATTTTCGAGAACCGGTACCGATGCATACTTAAAGTATGAAACCTCTGGGCCGACAAGGTCGTATTGGAGAGCAAGCTGCTGATGGATGATCTTGGCTACTTCATTGTGTCTGTGCAAGTATTCAGTGTTAGCGAGGTGCGAACAACCCGAAAGTATATGTCTGAGGGATTCACCGGGACGATGACAAGCTCTGCATATGTCAACGGTTCCATCCTTCATGATATACTTTCGGTAGTTGTTCGTCTTTATTACCTCATCCATAATCGCACAGACAAAACCTTCGGTTTCCCCAAAGAGGTCACCGAAACGTAGCCAGTTCACGGATGCGAATAGGTCTACATCAGGCACTGTAAGAGCTTTGTAGAACCGTCCGTGCTGCTCCTTACTCTCCCATATAACCTTGCGGTCGAGGGCACTTAACATCGTAGGTTTGAGAGCGGGGTAAGGTTCTTGTCAACTGCTACGACATCACGATGCATCTCACTGTCGGCATGGAGGAAGTATTCTCTGAGGTTGCACACCTCGCGGTTATGGAGGGTCTTGGCATTCAAAAAGCGAAAGTACGAGTACATTTTTTTCTTTTAATTTTTAACACAATCACGGAGTTTTGTCTACAGGTAATAGGTAAACAGGTATACCTATTTTGACGAAAAGCAATTTTAACCAAGAATATTTGACTGCACGCATCTTTGGCAAAAATGGTATTATGACGAAAAGCAGTTTTGACTAAAAGTTATTTGACAAAACGCATCTTTGGCAAAAATTGGGTAATGACGAAAAGCAGTTTTGACGATACGCATAAAACCCACCTATACTATCTTATCCTTAAAAAACTCATCTAAAGAGTAATAAGATTTTTGAATTAGAATTTTTTTCAGTTTCTTGCAAAATGTTCGCTAACCAGCTGCATACCAAAATCTATTTCACTTCTCTTGCTCAAAAAGTGTATCATAATAGTGTAGCTTAGCGGGCCTAAAACTCGAGTTTAATACCTCGGGCTAAAAAGTATTTTTTCTTTTTAATTTTTGTCTAAAATCATCAGCCCGTACAAAGCATTCGTTCTCTTACATAAAAACTCGACTTCTTGGTACTCCGTCATTTTATTTTTTGAAAATAGAACCGTCTTGGTGATGTTTTATGAAGGTTGATTAATTTTTAATAAAATTTCTGAAAATTGTCTAATTTTGAATTGTTTTATTTTCTCGCAATCGAAGTGAAAAGTAGAGTGTTTTACTCGGGCCAAAACCACCCATTATAACTCGGTCTTGTCATCCTCCCTCGCTACGCTCGGGAGTATAACAACCTCGTATATAATGGGATGGTTTAGTCCCTTGTAAAACAATCTACTATTAGGTAGTAAGGTAATAAAAAACGAGTCTCCAAAGTCGTCAGCCAAGTTCACAAAGGTATTGCCAAATTACAAATACTAATAGTTTTATCGGAACAAAATAACACAGGTACCAACATAATAAAATTGGAAAACGATGGTAACCACAATAGTTACAGGTCTCGCCCCTAGCACGGTATTGCCAATATAACAGTATATAATAGATCTATGATCCTTATCATATTAAAGTACCTTGACTGTTTTATTTTTTTAACAGGAAGCCGCCGCCGCCACCCCCGCCGCGGCGTAAATAAAGGAACGCAAACCGAGTTAGTTTTTCTAAATCTTTCTTTATTTTTAGATTTCGATTTAAGTGTCCGAGTACAGGACCAGCAGTCTAAACCCATCCAACTGCGCCGCGAAGTGAGACAGGGAGATGTTATATCTCCGAAACTGTTCACAAGCGCGTTGGAGGATATGTTTAAGACGCTGGACTGGAAAGGTATGGACATAAACATAAACGGCGAGCACATCTCACACCTGCGGTTCGCTGATGACATAGTCCTAATGGCGGAGTCGCTGGAGGAGCTGCAACAGATGCTGGACGGCCTAGCATCAGCCTCGCGAAAGAAAGGTCTCGGCATGAATTTGGACAAGACCAAAGTCATGGTCAATGACCGAATTGATCCGAGTCCTGTCGTCGTTAATGGACACCTTCTTGAAGTTGTTTCGGAGAAAACATACCTCGGGCAGATATTGCAGTTGGTTAAAAACAACTTCAAAAAGGAGGCTGAGAGGAGGATTTGCTGGGTTAGGCAGCATTTGGAAAACTACGTCAAGTTTTTTCGTCACCCATACCGCAATGTTTGAAAACGAAAGTTTTTAATCAGTGCGTCCTACCCGTCAAGACATACGGAGCCGAAACGTGGACACTCACAGTACGGCAAGTCCACCAGTTTAAAGTCGCTCAGTGAGCTAAGTTTAAAGTCGCTCAGTGAGCTATGGAACGAGCTATGCTCGGAGTTCCTCTGAAGGATAGAATCCGCAACGAGACTATCCAACATAGAACTAAAGTTGTCGTCATAGCTAAGAGAATTAGCAAGCTGAAGTGGCAGTGGGCTGGCCATATCTGCCGAAGAACCGATAACCGATGGGGTAAACGAGTTCTTGGAGACCACGGCTCGGCAAACGTAGTGTAGGACGCCCTCCGGTCAGGTGGGGTGACGATCTGCGAAAGGCTGCTGGTAGAAGCTGGATGTGTCGAGTTCAGGACAGGGCGCAATGGCGCTCATTAGGGGAGGCCTATGTCCAGCAGTGGACTGCTATAGGCTGATGATGCTGATGATGATTTTTTATTTTATTTATTTTTTATTTATTTATAAAGGAAAACCAACAGCTAAAGTAACACAATGGTATAGACTTATAAAAAACAGAAAGCCAATTACAGGTTTTCACGAGTAGAAGTTGCTTAGAAACAAATAGTGTGAATAGCTTGAATAACAATAATAATTAACAATAAATATCAACATAATTAGGAAGGTACACTGTCAAATCGAATCAGACAATCAACATCACTGGCAAAGAATTCCGCACTCAACCGCTATCTGGCGGAGTTGACGCTCGTGGTGAACAAGTCAAAATTCGTGTGCTTGCAAAGCTTATTAAAATTGTTGCTTACTCGCCATAAAAATGAATTTTGCCTGTAATTAGTTCCGACTATAGGGGTTGAAATAGGGGGATTAAACCTGGTGTTTTTAAAAGGGACATTAATATTTATTTTATGGAGTAAATCGGGACAACTAATGTTATTCGAGGTGATTTTTAACAGAAAAGTTAAATCTGCAATTTCACGTCGCTTGGAAAGGGGAAGAAAATGGAATCTTTTACAGAGGTTGAGGTATTTAGAAGATTTATATGAAATTTTCAATCGAAAACATAGATATTTGATCAATTTAATCTGGATTCGTTCAATTCTTTCAATGTATTTATTATATAGAGGGTTCCAAACTTGAGATGCGTATTCCAGAATGCTTCGGACGAAGGTGCAATAAAGTATTTTAAATATTTTGGCTCTATTAAAGTTTGACGAACTTCTCATTATAAAACCCAACGCTCTAGAGGCCTTGGATATTATCGCGTCAATATGATCGTCGAATAATAACTTCGAGTCATGTAGTACACCAAGGTCCCTGATGACGTTGCGTCTAATCAATACTTCTTGTTTTAGACAATATTGCGAGGGTACTATAATAGTTTTACGGGTAAAAGTAACAACTGAGCATTTAGACGGATTGAGTTCTAAATGATTAAAATTACAATAAGCGTCAAGTCTTGAAAGATCAGATTGAAGTTGACTTACATCATCCGAAGATTTAATAATTTTGAAAATCTTCATATCGTCTGCAAAGCATAGCAGTTGGCTGAATTGAAAACATTTAGATATAAAATAAAATAAATAAATAAGATAAAAAAAAAATAAAAAAAAAAATAAAAAAATAAAAAGAGCTTTATTTCCACACACAAATGAAAAAAATATATATATTATATGTATGGACCGCCTTTGGCAGTAAAAGCCTCCTCCAAGGATCGCCACTCTTCCCTATTTCTTGCTTTTCTTGGCCATAATTTTCCAGCTACTTGAATGATGTCTTCATTCCACCTTTTAAATGGTCTTCCTTTTTTTCTTTTTATATTTCTGGGTGTCCAGTTTGTTAGAATGTATGGCCATCTATTTGGCTTCAATCTTTGTATATGTCCTGCCCATTTCCACTTTAAGCCCAGTATACGTTGGACCACATCTTTTGTTTTCGTTTTATTTCTTATTTCAGTATTTTTGACTCGGTCTTTGATTTTAATACCTAAAAAGCTTCTTTCTATTCCTCTCTGGCATATTCTGAGTCTTTCCAGAATCCTCTTTGTTGTAGGCCAAGTTTGACAGGCATAGGTTAGGCAAGGTGTTAAACATATGTCCATAGCTTTGCTTTTCAGTTTTATGGGTAGGTTGCTCTTAAATACTTCTTTCATACCCCAGTATTTATTCCATGTTGATTTTATTCGTCTATTTATTTCTCTTTCAGTACATGAGTTAAATGAAATAATGTGTCCGAGGTAAATATATTCATCTACATACTCTAGAGTAGTTGTTTGAATCGTGATTGGTGTTTTGGCCTTATTAGTCATTACTTTTGTTTTGTCCTGATTTAGCTCTAGTCCAGCCTTCTTACTTTGTAAATTCAGGGATTCGACCATATATTGTAGTTCAGCAGGGTTTTCAGACATAAGCACAATGCCGTCAGCAAATCTCAAGTGTGTTAAAAATGTTCCATCTATTTTGATTCCCATTCCTGTCCAGTCCAGTAACCTGACCACATTTTCTAAGACGGCTATAAAAATACTCGGCGAGAGCGGGTCTCCCTGTTTCACGCCTCGTTCGATGCGGAATGTTGGGCCTGTTGTCTCTAGATTTACTTTTGCAGTGCTTGTATTATATATCTCTCTGATTAACTTTATGTAGTTAGCGTTTATGCCTTGTACTTCAAGCGATTGCCAGATGAAGGTGTGGGCTATTGAATCAAATGCTTTGCAATAGTCTATAAAGCAGATATACAATGGTTGGTCGTACTCTATATATTTTTCAATAAGTTGTTTTAAGGTGTGGATGTGGTCCACTGTTGAGTAACTTTTCCTGAAACCTGCTTGCTCTACTGGCTGGTTTTCGTCTATTTGATTTGATATTCTTCGAAGAAGTGTTGAGGCAAAGACTTTATAGAGGCACGACGTTAAGCTGATTGGTCTATAATTTGTAATTTGTTTTGGGTCTCCCTTTTTATAGAGTAATACGATCTCTGAACCTGTCCATTGTTGCGGTATTTTGTTCTCCACCAGAATAAGGTTGAATAGCTGAGTAAGAGGTTTGGTTAGTCCTTGTTTGCATGCTATTATCATGTCGTTGGTAATACCGTCTGGACCAGGAGATTTACCTGGCTTGAGCTTCTTTATAGATAGTTCGACTTCGCTTTCCAAGAATGACGGGACTGGGTCTGTATTTCCTGAAGAATTTGTATATGTCTCATTATTGCTATTGGTGTTGCTGTAGAGTTGTTGGTAGAATTGAGTCGCTATATTCAATATGTCCTTTCTGTTAGTAATTGTAGTTCCAGAAGAGTTATAAAGGTGAGTCATAAGTTGTTTTGTCGTGTCTAGTTTTTTGTATGCTTTTTTCACTCCACCTGTTTTTTCCAAAAAGTCGTGTAAGATCTGGATTCTGTAGTTATGTAAGTTTCGTTTGGTTTTTTTGTTTATGATTCTGAATACTTTACTGAGTTTCTGTTTTTCTTTTCTTGTTTTGTTCGATTTATTTCTAAGTTTGTGTCGTAATCTGTATAGCTCTATAATTTCTTCAGTGATAATTGATTGTATTTTTTTCGTTTTCTCATTTGAACATGCCCGTTTTAAGCAATTAGTAAGGTTATTTTCGATATTGTCGTATAGAGCTTGAGTTGTTTTTGTTTCCGATTCCGAAGTAAATTGAAAATTTTCGAAGTTTTTGTAATCAATGTTTTCCATAAGACACCTTCCATATTTAGTCCTTGATAGCTTTTGTGGTTGTATGTTTAAGGTCATCCTGACCATTCTATGATCGCTGGAATGTATAAATCTGCTGAGTATGCTAAGGTTCTCCACATATTTAGGTTTGTTAGTAGCTATAAAGTCGATTTCATTTTTTGTTCTGCCATCAGGTGAAAGCCATGTCCACCTGAGCTTGTTAGACTTCTGGAACAAAGTGTTTGTGAATCTCTGACCTCTACCATTTCGATTTCCATATCCGTAACGTCCCATCGCTATACTCTCGTTATTTTCAGGTTTACCTATTTTTGCATTCATATCGCCCATGACTATTGAATTATTTGTGCACTTACTCATAGCTTTTTCCAGTTCGTTATAGAAGGTTTTCATCTCAGTTTTTTTGGCTTTTTCAGTAGGGGCATAAACTTGTACTATTGAAAATAATAAACCTTCAATTTTTAGTTGGAGTAAGGCGACTCTCTCAGATATCGCTATGAAATCTTGGACTTCGATATTTCTTTGCTTTTTTACAATAAAGCCTACTCCTTTCTCACCTTGTTTAATCCCATAAGAGTAAAAAATGTATCTCCCTCTGTCTTCGATTTTGTATCCTTCTCTTCTTACTTCAGATATACCAATTATGTCCCATTTTATGTTATGTAGAGCATGTTCGAGCTCAATGATTCGGGTTTCGTTTAATAGTGATCGGACGTTGAATGTTGAAATGTAATATTTCATAGCCCTTGGAGGGTGGTAGTCTACTACCCCCACGGTGACTGGCCGTTCTGGGGGAGGGTTATAAGAATTTTTGTATCCATTAATTCTTGTGCTAGGGTCGCTGCTGTGATGTGGGCGTCGGAGGGGCGAGATTAGTTGCTATTCGCCAGATTCATCTGAGGAGAGGGCCGTGCTGTACGCCGGCGTATTGTGCTGTTTTTTTAGGTAGTTTGTCATATGAAGCTGGCCTTTTTGTGCGTTGGATTTTCTTATTTTTGTCTTTTTGGCCGCTGCTTGATATTTGGGCGAGCTTAGGTCTTTGGCTGTGTATTGGCTGCCTACCTGGCTAGGAGGCGTCGATTCTAACTCACGTTTCTTGTAATTTTTTATTTCTTTTTTCTTCTCTCCCTCATTGACTTCTTCGTTAGTTGGTTCTTGGTCTTTAACAATTAATTTATCATAGCGTAGAAATGCTACCTTTCCCTCGTTTCTTTCTTTTTGTAATTGAACTTGTAATTTTTTACGAGATTCGAGGATCTCCTTTGGGAAATCTTCTTTAACGTAAATAGCTTTTCCCTTCAGAAGATGTTTATTTCTCAGGATAGCATTTTTTTTTCCATAGGTAGTAAAAGTAGTCACAATAGGTCTTATTGTATTATCTGACTTTTTTCCCATTCTGCGTACCATTTCAAGCTCTTTCCTGTTGCAATCGGTTTTCATCTCGGTGGAAATTATCTGTATAACCTTATTTTCTAGTTCTTCGTAGGATTTTTCTCCTTCTTCTACAGCGAAAAATATTATATTTTTGCGTCTTATATGTTTTTCTAATTCCAGAATTCTTTTAGAGTTGTCCGAGGTAGTTTGTTTAATATTATTAATATCTTCTTGAATTATGCTGAACTTTTCATCAGTATGTTCATTTATATTTTTTGTTATTCTAGCCTCTATTTTTTTCAGCGACTCTACAGAGTCTTTATTTATATCGACTCTTAGCTCTCTTATTAGTTGCTCTATGTTCGTTATGTTTGTCATAGCGCCCTCTTGTTTTTGCCCTCGATACTAAGTGCTGTTAATTGAGTGCGTACTTCTCGTATTCGATCGTTGAGCTTACTAGACTTGAGTTGATTTAGTTCCACTAAATGTTCATAGAGGACACTGTTTTGATTCAAAAAGTCTGAGTGATTTGGCAAAATTTGAAAATACAAAGAAGAACAAAGTATTTTTTAATGTCTTTTTACACTTGAAATGTGCACTGGACTATACCTCGTGAATTTTCATTGCATTATAACGTCAGTTTTTCGTTAATAATTCACTTTTGAGTCACTGGTTTTTGTTTGTAAATGTTCGTTATTATTTTCAATTTGAGATTATTTCACTTTTTCAGTACTATTTCACAATGGGAGTCAATTTTTAGAGAGTTCTCACTGTCCACTTTCTTCTTTAGTATGAATTTATACCAGATTGTTATTGTATGTATTTGTTTATAAATAAAAACTACGGAGCAGTTGTCACAAAGTGTTTACAACAAAGCGCCCCATTAGATATGTCGTTGACAAATATCAAGAAGAGTAAGGGACCAAGTAAGGATCCTTGTGGAACACCACTAGGAATAGACACCCAACTGGAAATATAATTTTTGATGACTATAGCTTGCGAGCGATTGTTGATATAAGAGGAGAACCACCTAAGTAAGTCACCACTTATACCGAACAGTTCGAGCTTGTACATGAGGAGTCTGTGATCTATTCTGTCAAAAGCTTTACTGTAGTCTGTATAAACTACATCAACTTGATGACCGTTGTCCATGGCTTCTGTTAAAAAGTCATTAAAAAGAATAAGATTAGACGTGGTGGAGCGGCCCTTAATGAAACCATGTTGCGTTTGGTGGAAGGAATGTTTCAAAGCAGCAAAGACCTGGCTATAGATAATCTTCTCAAATATTTTGGCGATGATGCAAAGTTTGGAGATCGGTCTGTAGTTGCTGACTTCAGATCTAGATCCTTTTTTATGAATCGGTGAGACAAAAGCGGATTTCCAAATAGAAGGTACAGTACAGTCAGTAATAGATTTTTTAAAAAGTAACGTTATTGGGACACATATTGATTTAGCGCAGTTTGTAAGAAATATAGGGCTAATTTTGTCAGTGCCAGCAGATTTAGACGTATCCAATCTTAAAATAAGTTTACAAACTTCATTTTCGTTTATTTCTATGCTGTGTATATCGTAGGCATTGCCGCACTCAAATTGGTGTATGGGTAAGTAACAAATTGGTGTATGGGTAAGATCAGTTCTTTGCGTGTCCGGTGATAGAAAAGTGGAATAAAAATACTTTGAGAACATATCACAGATAGACTCACCATTATTTGCCTTTGAACCATGATAACTAACACAGGTCGGGATACCATTTGAATTGGATCGATTTTTGATAAATGACCAAAAGTGCTTCGGTTGGTCTTCTATACCATTTTCAATGAGCGATATGTAATTCTCATAACACTTACCCTCCAATGTATGCCAATCATCAGCCAATCATCTCCAATGTATGATGAGTTATAATCTCCTGGTACTTTATGGTCAGAAACTTATCCAATAAATGTCAGTATTTCAGTCAGTACGACAAGCCCTTAGATTACTTTCAACCAGTCTTGATACGTTCACTTACACTAACATTTCTCACCTCAAAAAGACGTGTACGCGCTTCAGTAGCGGTGTTAAAGCGATTTTTAGCACGTTACTGACAAGAAAGCGGTCATCCCGAGCTGATGTGCACCGATTCCGACCTTGAGCTGCCCTCCTCGTGTATGAGCTGCCCTCCTCGTGTATGAGCTGCCCTCCTCGTGTATGAGCTGCCCTCCTCGTGTATGAGCTGCCCTCCTCGTGTATGAGCTGGCCTCCTCGTGTATGAGCTGGCCTACTCGTGTATGAGCTGCCCTCCTCGTGTATGAGCTGCCCTCCTCGTGTATGAGCTGCCCTCCTCGTGTATGAGCTGCCCTCCTCGTGTATGAGCTGCCCTCCTCGTGTATGAGCTGCCCTCCTCGTGTATGAGCTGCCCTCCTCGTGTATGAGCTGCCCTCCTCGTGTATGAGCTGGCCTCCTCGTGTATGAGCTGCCCTCCTCGTGTATGAGCTGCCCTCCTCGTGTATGAGCCAGTCTCCCGAGAGCGTCTGATGGCATCCCGTACCGTCATTCGAGGTACACCGAGTGTATGAGCGATGCGACGTTTGTACACCGAGTGTATGAGCGATGCGACGTTTGTACACCGAGTGTATGAGCGATGCGACGTTTGTACACAGAGTGTATGAGCGATGCGACGTTTGTACACAGAGTGTATGAGCGATGCGACGTTTGTACACAGAGTGTATGAGCGATGCAACGTTTGTACACCGAGTGTATGAGCGATGCGACGTTTGTACACAGAGTGTATGAGCGATGCGACGTTTGTACACCGAGTGTATGAGCGATGCGACGTTTGTACACAGAGTGTATGAGCGATGCGACGTTTGTAAACAGAGTGTATGAGCGATGCGACGTTTGTACACAGAGTGTATGAGCGATGCGACGTTTGTACAGCGAGTGTATGAGCGATGCGACGTTTGTACACAGAGTGTATGAGCGATGCGACGTTTGTACACAGAGTGTATGAGCGATGCGACGTTTGCTATAACCTGTGTCTGATAAAGCCACTGTCCTAGCAGCACCAGTTGCATTCAGAGGCATTGTTTTCAGTTACAAGGTATAATGATAACACTAAAAACTTAAACTAAACAATATTCGCACACGATGGCAGAATAGAACAATAAATGTTAACACGGTAACGTAACTGAAACAATTACAAACGACTTAACGACTTAATTCCAAAAAGGCTTCGGTGACTCAAGTTTATTCGTCGAAATGAGGTTAAAAGTGTTTAATTTACTGCTAAAGTACCCACTTAATAGAAAACAAAACATTAGTATCAAGTCAAGTCAAGTCAAGTCAAGTCAAGTCAAGTCAAGTCAAGTCAAGTCAAGTCAAGTCAAGTCAAGTCAAGTCAAGTCAAAAATCATTTATTCAGTAGGAACTGTATAGTACACTTTGAAACGTCATTTTTTTTAATTTACCACCAATTCGTAACGTGACCAAACAGAGAAGAATTGGCAAGAAACTCTGCTTGGCTTATATTTTTTTAACGTCATTGTACTTAATATCTATTACATGGTTTTTGATGGAGTTGGAGGCAGTTTCATCCCAAGCTTTTTTGTCATCTAAATAATCAGATATTTTATAATAAGCTTTATTACATAGATTACGTTTAACAACATTTTTGAATTTATTTACAGATAGATTAATCACATCATTTGGGATTTTGTTAAAAAATCGTACAGACATCCCTTTAAAAGATTGACTAACTTTATGGAGCCTTACAGTGGGAACAGCTAGTTTATCTTTATTTCTAGTTTTAACATTATGATAGTCGCTATTTTTCTTGAACATGTTGATATGTTTTCGGACATACATTAAGTTTTCATATATATATTGGCACGGCACTGTCATAACATTTATTTCTTTAAACTTAGTTCTAAGTGATTCTCTGGGGCCCATATTATAAATTGCACGAACAGCCCTCTTCTGCAACACAAATATGGTGTTGATATCTGCAGCATTCCCCCACAACAAAATGCCGTACGACATAATGCTATGGAAGTAGCTGAAATAAACTAGTCTAGCCGTTTCTACGTCAGTAAGTTGACGGATTCTTTTGACTGCGTATGCTGCAGAACTAAGTCTGTTCGACAACCCATCTATGTGAGCGCCCCATTGAAGCTTATTATCTAAAGTTATGCCTAAAAATACAGTACTGTCCACAAGATTTAGATCTTCATCTTTTATTTTAATGTTAGGTTTAACTTGTTTAACATTTGGTAATATAAATCTCATACATTTTGTTTTAGTCTCGTTCAGTAATAAATTATTTACATCGAACCAGTTAACAACTTTCGCTATTGCATTGTTCACGTCGTCAAAATTGGTCTGCCGTCGCTTTAATTTAAATAAAAGTGACGTGTCATCCGCAAACAATACAATTTCGTGGTTGTCTCTCACAAGTTGAGGTAGGTCGTTGATGTAAATTAAAAATAATAATAAATAATAGTTTAAAAAAACTAAAAAAACACGCTTGCACGCATGCGTAGTTCGCGCACTAGCTCTGTCTCTCTTACTCGCATGCAAAGGATGCGGAAAGAAATTAATTAATCCTGGCGAATCTAATTAGGATAATCGGATATTTTTATCGGATTATTGCATTGTCATCGACCTTTGACAGGTGTGCAAAGTTTGAATCAAATCTGATCGTTCAAAGTAGGGCAAAATCGAGCTCAAAGGAGTCGGTTACATACATACATACATACAGGTGAAACTAATAAAAGCGTGTTAAAAATGGTCCAAGTATTGACCCTTGCGGAACACCCATCTTTACTACAGATCCCGGAGAACATTTTCCATTTACGTCTACTTTCTGTATTCTGTCAGATAGGTAAGAAGTGAGAAGGGCTAAAGCCATACCCCTGACGCCATAGTGATCTAGTTTCCTGATTAATGTTTCATGGTGTACGCAGTCAAATGCCTTAGACAAATCACAAAAGATGCCTAAAGCATCATGTGAGTCCTCCCAGGCATCGTAGATATGCGATACCAACTCAACACCGGCATCAGTTGTTGATCTGCCTCGCGTAAATCCGAATTGTTTGACATCTAGTAAGTTGTTAAAGTTAAAATGGCTTTGCAGTTGACTAAGAATAAGCTTTTCAAAAATTTTACTAAATGTTGGCAGTACTGATATCGGTCTAAAGTTAGTAGGGTCAGAACTACTACCGGATTTAAATAAAGGTGTTATTTTACTATGTTTCATTAAATCAGGAAACTCACCACAGTCAATACATTCGTTAAATATAAACGCTAGGTCTGGTGCGACAATGTCAATCAACGATGTTACAACGCTAACAGAAATGCCCCAGAGATCCGTAGTTTTTTTGACATTTATCAGTTTGAATGTTTTAATAATATCATTACTGTTTACATATTTAAAATAAAACGGTATTTCACATTTTGGTACATTTTTATTTAGTAATGAATCCGCAATTATAGGAGAAGAGTTTAAGGATCTTGTGGTAGAAACTGGAATGTCTGTAAAAAAGGAATCGAATGCTTTGGCAACATCACCATCTTGTTTGATGATGGTATTACCAATATTTAATTTATATTCCTTAATGTCATGTTTGACTTTTCCAGTCTCACTGTTTATTATTTTCCAAGTGGTTTTAATTTTATTAAGACTGCTTCTAATTTTTGAACGAATATAATTAGACTTAGCCGCGCGACATACATTTTTAAAAATTTTTGAGTAATTTTTAACTTTATCTTTAAACTCTTCACTAAAATTATACTGTTTTTCACTGTAAAGCTCATACATTCTTTGTCTGCTTATGTGAATTCCTACTGTTGCCCACTCACAGAATGTAGGACTGTCAGAGACCATGATCGATTTAGGTTTAAATATTGAGCTAAATTCTTTGATAAAATTAATCTTTGATAGAATTATATAAATAATCTGGATTATTATTTTGATATGAAAAGGGTGATCTATTTAACAAATTAGATTTAAATTTTTCTAATCGATGCACAGTCACTGGTACAAAAGTTATTTGCCGTTTTACATTTTTCTTTATTTGATTTTCTATTTTAATTAACTGACCAAGGTGGTCTGATTTTATGTTACTAATTACATTTTTACTTAGTATATTAACATTTGAATTTGTAAAAATATTGTCTATGCATTTGGCTGAAGTGTCAGTAATTCTAGTTGGCTCCATAAAGAGAGGTTTTAGATTATATGATTTGAATAAACTAGTAATTTTAGTACTTAATGGATAAACTTCTAGAAAATTTATATTGAAGTCTCCGCATGTTATAATATTTTTGTTTGTTTTAGATATTTTGAACAATATTTCATCCATGACTTTTTCAAAAATATCATATGAGGCGGATGGTGGGCTGTACGCACTTATAACAATGAAACGCTCCAACTCTACGCATGCTATTTCAATTTGGCTTTCAACAGACAACTGGACAATGTCCTTACGTTCTTTAAATTGGATTTGTTTATTTAAAATTATTAATGAGCCGCCTCTTATAGCATGCGTTCTACAAAAAGAACTACCAACTTGGTGGTTACTGAAATTGAACATGAGCTCGTAGCTTTTTAGCCAATGTTCTGTAATACAGATGATGTCTATATTATCAGAGTTCATGAACAAATCTAATTCTAATAATTTGCAACTCAATCCTTGAATATTTTGATGCACCAAGTTAGTATGATTTACAGTTCTGTTTATTTGATTTATTTAACAATGTTTATTAAACTTATTTGAATTGATTATGCTAGAGGCTCCCTCTATTGTCAATAATTGTATAAGCCATAGTTAACATTAGTAATCAGGGTGACGAATAATATAGGTGGGCAGTTAATTGTGCCTATTAGTGTATATTAGTGAAAACCACATCTAGATCGGATAAACCGTTTGAGATTAGCGCACAAACGCACAGACAAACAGATAAACTGACAACAATTCTAACAATCATAGTTTTGGGTTTTATTTTTATTATATGTATATAGATAGATAATCCATTAAATGAATTACGTCGTACATAAATTAATTTAATTTAAATGGATTACCTTTAATTATTTATTATTTACCTTGAAACTTTTTAGCAACTAATTTTTATATAATATATTCAATTTCAGCAAAAATTGGTCATGGTGGTGGTGGTGGTGGTGGCGTCACCACCAGTAAGCAGCGGCGGCGGCAGGGGGGGCGGGGGGTAGGGGGTAAGTTATATCCAAACATAAACATTTTAATAATGATTCATTTCATGATTCAGAATAAAATATCAAATAATGGCCGAGTATCACACTACTCTGCTACCGCACAAAAATGTTGTGATATCTCGTGTAGGTACTGACGAGTCGGCCATTCTCGATGAACCTTCCTTAACTATAATTGTTTTATTCATTGTTTCAATATGATTAGATAAGGAATTACATTACTCGATTCATTGTAAAACATTATCATGTTAAAGCCGCACATAGACGGTGGTGGTTAATTAAATGAAACAAAAATATTTGTTTATAAGATTACGACCTACTGTTTAAAATATATGTGTTTGTTGTGCGTGTGTGGACTTTTTGGCCCGATGGACGTCACGGTCGGACGACGGCACGAACTACGATATGGAGTATTATTAACATGTCTGACTGTGAGGGCTGTTCGCATAGAGGTAGTTTCCACACTGACTACGGGTTCCTTCAACGGGGCTGGCCTCAGAACCTTTACTCTGATATCGTCACCAACCTTCGAGGTGCTCACGCCGAACTGAAAAGGTCAATACAAGAATTAAATGAGGAAGATCTCGAGTCAGAAGCCATAAACCATGGCACAAAATGGACATTTATACCGCCTGCAAGCCCACACTAGGGTGGGGCTTGGTGGCGCCTCATCCGCAGCGTGATGAGGTACTGAATACGTTACTGGCTGAAATAGAAAATACAGTAAATAGTCGACCAATTACTCATGTGTCTGTAGAACCTGGAAGTGAAGAGTCCCTGACACTTAAACATTTATTACTCGGAATGTCGTCGTAGCTCACCGCAGATAAGCAAATATGATGATTCTGACCTGTTCCTGAGAAAACAATGGCGAATTTCAGAGCGCGGCGGACATGTTTTGGAGTATGTGGGTGAAGGAAGTACTACCAGACTTGATACCTGGAAAGAAATAGAATAAAGAACAATGAACCTTACAAGTTGGTGATCTGGTGTACGTGGTGGACCCGAATGGACCCTGGGATAGATGGCCAAAAGGCTTGATACAAGAAGTTTGTCCCGGAAACGATAAACGCGTGAGAATGGTGAAAGTAAAAACCAGCTTGTAACATCTGCCTTCGATGAAGCCGATTTAAATTGATAAAAAGAGAGATCTTCATCGGGCACAGATGTCAAAGGCTCTAAGGTGAAAAAATGACCAGGCGTTAAACATGAGACGTCATTTGGACCAGAACTGATAGGGCTAAGGGGCCGCGAGTTATTTGAACGAAGAGGGTCGTTAACTCCTCGAACGTGAGGACTTGGTCTCCTACTACCCGATCAAGTGAGATTTCGCCGCTTTGATTTGTATTTCCCAGACACCACCAAAGTGCGGCGCACCGGGACGGTTGAATTTGAATCTGCGCTAGACGCGTGCTGCATTAACGACGGAAGTTGATTCCTAGCCCCGACAAAATTGGTTCCACAATCCACGTGAATCACGTTACAGCGACCGCGACGTCCTATAAAACCCTCCGTCGACAGCGACGACACTACTTCTAAGTGGACCGCTTGGGTTGCTAAGCTGACAAACAGGCATAAATATGCTTTGTCCATCTTAGCTCCTCGATGTGAAGCTAGTTTGATGCGGAACGGTCCGCCTAGATCAGCACCTACTACTGAAAACGGTTAGATTTGATTGACCCGATATGATGGAAGATCGCTCATGAAAGGCTGTAATGGCTGTGAGTTCGTTCGAAAACGCATCTGTGTTTATATTTACTTAAATGTTAATCTGAAATTTTGTATAGGTAAAATACAATATTACTTAAAAATAGCCTTCAAAATAATTGTACGTTTGTTTATAGCCAATAGGTAACCAAATGAGATTGTTAAAAGTTATTTAGAAGGCAGTAGGTAATAAAATTCTTTCTCAGTGGGTTTTAAGATTGAATATACCTATAGATAGATAGATAGATAAAACATTTATTTGTTTCTTCAATCACACACGTACATTTAAATAGGTAGGTATAGGTGGTAAACACAGTACTCTCTGTATTCTGTGACAGTACAGACATTAGGCACTTAGTAGATATAATACAATAACAGAACAAGATATGGTAAAAATTATACATATTTATAAGTGAGTACCTACTTACCTACCCATTGTGGTTGTAGGTGGTAGGTACAAGAAAAAACAATAACATTATTTACCTACTTACAGCTAAAAGCACGTGTGTGTTGCAGCGTTACAAAATGGTTATAGCTCAGCGATGATATTGCTCATTGAGCAAACACTGATTTTCAGCTATGACCTTGAAGGTGACAAGTCGCGACGAGCGTAATACAAACTAAGTAGATTGAGTATCTAGAATATTAGTTAGGTACTTCAAAGTAATAACTTTGAGGTACCTTGGCTGGGTTATGTAATATGTGATATTGCGTGTGGGAGGAAGTATGCGCGAGAGGATGTGTATAGGGTGTGTGTATTTGTGATGTTCCTTATTATGTTCGTTATACCAAGTGTGGATAAAAATATTTAAGAATATGACTATAATATTGCCAGGAACTTTTCATTACACCTACGCATTACAGTCTGTGAACGAAGTGTTTAGGAATACCTTGTTTTTGTTTTTCTAAAAGATAAGTTTTTAATTTTAATTTAAAGGTGAATTTAGAATCAAGGTTTCTTATGGGTGGAGGGATGTTGTTCCAACACTTCGTTGCCAGATATCGGAAGCTACCAGTGAATGCCGCTGTTTTATGGCTGTGATAAAGGAGTGCTGACCTTATGGATCTCAAGTTCTTATTCTCATTGGCAAATTTGATCTTCGCGTGCAAATATTCGGGATTTTTAAACTTGTTTACGTCAAATATAAGGCCCGCCAAATGCAGCTCTCTACGTGAGTCCATATTGAGCATAGAAGCCAAGTTCAGAAAGGGAGTAATGTGGCTCCTGGGAGGCACATTAAAACAAAACCGGCAACATGCATTTTGCACACGCTGCACTAAGCGCTGCGTTTTACTGAGCAACCGAGGCCCATAAACAACATCTCCGTAATTAAGCCTAGACAAAACCAGTGACTCACACATGGTGATACGTGACTGTTCAGAAAGTTCATTTCGAATCTTATATAGAACCTTGAGGCGGTAAAAACAATTTTTGACCATATTAAGCACATGATTATCAAATCTAAGATGACTATCGAATGTTATACCGAGGTTTCTAGCTTCATCTACACGAACCACTGGTTCATCATGAATCCTAACTTCCAGATCGCCACGAATTTTATTTATTTGCATCTTTGTACCCATGACCATATACTTAGATTTCGTAGGATTTAATACAAGGGCATTTCGCAATGACCAATCTGCAATTCTATCTAAGTCCTCATGGAGCCGTGATACAGCTCGAGGCATACTTACTGGGGAGTCAGACACATATAATTGTACATCATCAGCGTAGCAATGGTATCTACAGTGGTTGATAACCTGGGTAAGATCAGCACTATAAATTATGAAAAGAAGTGGACCCAGTATTGAACCCTGAGGGACACCGCGAGTAATGAGCCTAGAATTAGACCTTAAGGTAGATCCATCTTTTTTAACCAATTTGACTGATTGGTACCGGTTGCTCAAGTAACTGCAAAACCATATAATTGATTTATTGTCCAGACCGTAATACGATAGCTTTGCAAGCAAGAGACGGATATTTAAACAATCAAAGGCACGGGAGAAGTCTAATAACGCTAAAACGGTACTACGGCCAGCATCTTGTTCCGCTAATATATTGTCAGTAACATCAAGTAATGCCGTTGAAGTACCACGGCCCTTGCGAAACCCAGATTGTATGGGGGGCAAGATGTTATTAATTTCAACAAATTTAGTCAGCTGTTCAGATATAGCTTTCTCAAGTAACTTCGAGAGGAACGGTAAAATGCTAATAGGTCGAAGATCTTTCAGCTGTACTGGGTTGTCTTTTTTGGGTATGGGAGTAACCAGTGCTTCTTTCCACTTCTCAGGTACAACACATGTTGCAATTGATTTATTAACTATGGCTGTGATTGCATCCAGAGTACATGGAAGAGACAACAATACCATATCTCTACTAACACCATCATGTCCAACAGCATTTGATTTTATAGAGAGTATGTACCTAGAGACATCTCTTGTACTGACAGTAGATATTCTAAATTCTCCTTTACCCAATTTATTTTCTTCAAAAAATGCTAAGGCTGAGTCAGAAACTACATTATCACCTGGTATGTCCAAAAACTGATCATTGATATTGTCTGGATCATTGAAATGTGCTGGTAGTGACCTTTCTTTACAAGGATCAACCAAAATCTTTTCTTTTAAATTTTTCCTAAATACTTTACTATTATTTGCTTGAGAGTTTACTAGGTTATTGAAATAGGCACGTTTCTCACTAGCAATACTTGTAAACGCTAATGATTTTAGTTCTTTGTAGTACTTTTTATGTTCTTCTGATTTAGATTTTCGATAAGTATCGTGAGCCAAATTACGCTCATTGATTATCATTTTACAGACATCTGTGACCCACGGCAATGAGTGACTATTTCTTACAATTATGGTTCTTACTGCGGCATGTCTGTCGAAGAGAGATGTTATCATTGTATTAAATTGGTCAACCATCAAATCCACAGTAGGTAAATCAATTATTTCGTTCCAGTTCATTGCATATAAATCATTATTAAAATTAGAAAGTGATATACCATTAATTGGCCTGTAAGTAAAGGTTCTAGGTCGAATTTTAACCTTTTTCAATGAAAGCGTTATATTTACCATTGCGTGTCCGTTAGAACCTGTTATATTGTTAACTCTGACATCACGCACTGGTGCATTAGTACATATGAGATCTATTAGAGTCTCAGAATGCGATGTATAATGTGTCGGCTCACTGACTACTTGATGTAAGTCCGTATATTCCAGAAACTGTTTCAATTTCTCAGTACTAGCATTAGAATCCAGAAGCATATTAATATTAAAATCTCCCAATAAAACAATAAAATCATACGTAGAAAAACAATTTATAGAATCAGTTAGAGCATCTATAAACGTATCAACGTTCATCCATTGTGGTCGGTAAGCAGTTCCGATGGCTAGGCAATAACCACTTACCCGTGTGGATAACCACATTTCTTCAATTGTTTCATTGGGCCTGTTTAAATAGCGTACGTTAACATTGCGCCTGATATAAAATGCAAGACCGCCCCCCCGCCCTCCGCGCATATGCTGCGGGCGCGGCTTGGAACGCAGTCTGTAGCCTGGAACAGCCGGCGCGCGCGCTTCCTGTCCACTTGGTAACCAGGATTCATTAATCGCAACCAAATCTGCGCCATACCTATCCATAGCAATAAGAAAGTCATCGTGCCCCGTATTTAATGATCCCGCATTGTAAAGACCTAACTTAAGCATCTTCAACTCAGGACCTGTTATATTTAGTGCGTATTCCATAAACTGGTATGTGGTGGTGACTGCTAGAGCCTTGATTGATAAGCAAGCGGGAAAGATACAACATTGAATTAATAATATCGTAAAGGTATGTCACACTGCGTTGCATTTTCTCTTCAACTTTACCAACTGTAAATACTACAACACACACGTAAAGTCTAGCACATATTAAAAATAACACGACAGAATAAAATACCCTACACAAACCCAAATAGTCTACCCAATAGTCACAAACCCAATTCCCATTCAATCGACTGCTAGGAAAAAACAGGATTAAAAACTTACAAATGTTAACAAAAATACAGTAGAAACATACATATTCACCTTTTCTATATGAAACACGAGATATAAAAACTTGCAAAATACAAATAATTGAGCAATTAACATTTAAATTCTTTGATAGTATTATTTTTGACTTAGTGCTACTGGACAACCTACACAAAGCCTGTAAGCTAGTTTTACACCTCAAATTATATATGGGCTGAAAGAGAGGAACAAGGTTAAGATTTATCGCCTCCAAAAATCCGCCGTATGTCAGCTTCCGACCGGATGGGGTACCCCGGTTTGCCATCCGCTTGCCGCGCGTAAACGCGACCTCGCTTGGTCCAGGCGTACTTCCATTGCACCCGGCGGCACTCCTCACGCACACGGTGAAACAACTGCCGGTTGATACGTGACAGGCGTTCATTGACGTAGATCCGCCCTAGCGGAGCCCCTGCGTCCGCGGGACAGCCGGCGTCGGCGACGGTAAGAGTGCGGCGCACACGCGCGCCCTGAAGCAGGCGGTCGCGCAGGTCGCGGCGCGCCAGCCGCAGCACGACGCGGCGCACGCGCGGCGCTTCGCCCCCCGCCCCCGCGCCGTGAGCCACGCCAACGCGCTCCGCGAACACAATGTCCCGCTCTTCCAATGGCACACCCAGCTTGGCTGCGAGGACGGAGACTGCGTGCACCACGTTCTCACCGCGCTCCTCTGGTAGGTGTCCGATCTCCAGGTCAGACGTCAGAGCGTCTTGATCCCTGTCATTGATCTCCTGCTGGAGCCGCATGACGGTGGACTGAAGGTCGGCGACGACTGCAGTTTGCGGCTCGGGATCGGCGGCGCGCTGTTGCTCCACGGCAGCGAGACGAAGCTCAAGCCCATCAACGCGCGCCGATACACCGGCGAGAGAAACGCGGAAATCCGCCATCTCCAAACGAACCTCCCTGAGCTCGGAACACAGGTTTTGTAACTCCGATTTGAGCCCTCTCATCTCGTCGAGAACGCTATCCTGCATCCTACTGAATTCAGCAAGCACTTCTTCCTTGTAGGATCGCATATTTAGTTGCAGCTCCATGTCGCTAAACTCTGCCGTAATGTTATGGGCCGTGTCGTCCAGCAGCATGGGCTCGTCTCCGGCCACTCCCCCCGCTCCGCCCTCTCGCTCAACACATCCCGCGTTGGGCTCTGACCACTCGACCGAGCTCACGCTCCTGGCCGCTGCGCCGCTGGTCGCCGCGTCTTGGTACATTTGCGAGACGCGAACGGGAGTAGATGGGTCTCTGCCTTTGGGTGTCTTAATCTGGCAGTCACCACAGAGCCAGCCGGCGGGAACATTGGCTTCTACGGGAACTCTTACGCACTCGTTGTGAGACTGCGAATTGCACTTGCTGCAAATAACGCCACCTTTTATAAATTTGCCGCAAGCTGGGCATTTCTGGGCCATTGTGGCAAATAGCTTGGTCAGATATTAGGGTTGTGTATGTAAGGTGGCGACTTTCAGCCTCAGCTACTCGACGCTAGATGGCGTCTAATAGGGTGAAACAGTTATTTATTTATGTCCACAATAAAAAGGGTAGTCATGCAAAAACTCACTATGTGCACAAAACTTTGTTTGTAAATATTACTATTAATACAGAAAAGAACTTCGTACAAACACTGTCAGCACAGCACCACACCGCAATCCATAGAATTGTCACTTCGCCTGCACACGAAAAACAGTAAAACTTTTTACAACAGCTTATAACGTTTCAGTCAACTACACGCCGTCACAGTGTTGCCACCTCTCCCTATACTATCTTATCCTCAAAATAAGAATATTATATAAATTTTGAATAATAATTTTTTTTCAGTTTCTTGCAAAATGTTCGCTAAAAAGCTGCATACCAAAATCTATTTGGTAGTAAGGTAATAAAAAACGAGTCTCCAAAGTCGTCAGCCAAGTTCACAAAGGTATTGCCAAATTACAAATACTAATAGTTTTATCGGAACAAAATAACACAGGTACCAACATAATAAAATTGGAAAACGATAGTAACCACAATAGTTACAGGTCTCGCCCCTAGCACGGTATTGCCAATATAACAGTATATAATAGATCTATGATCCTTATCATATTAAAATACCTTGACTGTTTTATTTTTTTAACAGGAAGCCGCCGCCACCAGCCCCGCCGGGGAATACATAAAGGAACGCAAACCGAGTTAGTTTTTCTAAATCTTTCTTTATTTTTCGATTTCGATTTAAGTGTCCGAGTACAGGACGTCGTACATTAATTAATTTAAATTAAATGGATTACCTTGAATTATTTTTTCTTTACCTTGAACCTTTTTAGCAACTTATTTTTATATAATATATTCTATTTCAGACAAATTAGCCGGTGGTGGTGGTGGCGCTGGTAGGCGGCAGCGGGGGACGGGGCGGGCCCCAAAAGTAAGCTATATGCAAACAAACATTTTCATCATTGATATTGATATCATCAAATAATGTCCGAGTATCACGACTCTGCTCCCGCACAATAAAGTTGTGATATCTCGTGTAGGTAGTACCGAGTCGGCCATTCACAATTAACCTTCGTTAACTATAATTGTTTAATTCATTGTTTTAATATCATTATGTAGTTAAGGAATTACATCACTCGAATAATTATTGTAAAACATTATCATGTTAATGCCGCACATGGAAACCAAGAGACGGTGGTTCATTAAATAAACAGACAAACAGGCATAAATATGCTTTGTCCATCTTAGCTCCTCGATGTGAACCTAGTGTGATGCGAAACGGTCCGCCTAGATCAGCGCCTACTACAAAAAACGGTTTCATTTGATTGACCCGATATGATGGAAGATCGCTTATGAAAGGCTGTAATGGCTGTGGGATCGTTCGAAAGCATTGAATGCACTTGGAAATTGAAAAAAAATGGCTGCAGGGCCGACACGCGACGAACACGCACACGCAGAACATTCTCAGAATGAAGTTCATTTTATGGATGTGAGTGTAACGCGGCGGCTCCCTGGCTCCTCTTCACCACGATAGATAAGCTCCTCTATATTCATTTATATAATATTGTTTCCAGATGCCGAAAGTTATAAAAAGCACCTGTTCTAGGTGTGAACTAGTATGTATCTTATTTATTTATACATTGAAACGCAAATTTTCGAAAAAAATATTCATCTGTCGTGATGACGATGACTCGATTATAAACATAAGTTTTGTTTATTAAGCCATTGTTATTTGCTGTTTTAGATTAAACGATAAATAAGTAGGTAGTTATTGTGCACGCTGGAGCAGGTCTGGACCTGGTCCAGACCTGCTCCAGCGATAATCGATTAACGATACCTCTTGAAAATTAATTCGACAAATCTTTACTAAATCTTTACTATTAGTTGTGGTGTCAATATTTTCGTTTATTATCTGAAGCGCTCGTGGCGAGGTTATCTTCGGTGTTCTTGGCAGATCACCTTGGTTAAGCTACACTCCGCCCGGTCATCACTTGGATGGGTGATCGTTTAGTGACATTTAGATCTGAGCGCTTCCGTGCTTCGGAAGGCATGTTAAGATGATGGTCCCGGCTTTTTAGTCGTTAAGCCATTGCGGAGGCCTTCGGGCGGCCTAAAAAACTCCGGCACCAGAGTTGGTCACTAGCGAACTACGAACGAAGAAGAAGGTACAGGTGACAATAATCCATTGAACACTCGTAACGCTCAGTTGCTGCAGTGACAGTTCTCAATATTGACATTATCAAATATACATTTACAAGATGGAAATAGTACCTTCAGCAAGAGTACAACTGAACATTTGTTGGACGTCAGTTATTCAACGACATTTTATGTTCCAGCTAATATATGTTAACGACTACATCTCCCACCGGCGCCGCTGCCGACGACTGTAACTATTTCTTTTCAAGTTTTCAGTTTATTAATTGCAACATGACTTGGTAACTATGACAGTGTTCAGTTCGATGCACCCTGTTTAAAAGATGTAGCTAGACTTAACCTAAATAAATGATATCTAGGTAGGTACTTAGAGCACCTACAACAATAACGTACAATTTTCTTAACCTATACCTAAATATATAAACACTTATAGCTACTATAAAAAGATCTGCTTAGATTGGAGCTACATGATGCTGTGTGATAATCCAGCATTATTACTACAGCAAGACTAATGGTACGGAAACAAATTTGATTTGTTTATTTAGGCAATGCGCAGGAATGTGAAAGCGGTTAGAACCAGGACACGTACATTTGATTTGGTCTTTATTTATAGTTAGAAGGAGTAATATTTATTCTGTAAATTAGAAGGTACCGGTACATACCGGATAAGGTTTCTCACTGAAAGTTTCGGAAATCGAAACAATAAAATTGGACTTTGTCTACAATTGGTGAACAACCACACTTGAAACATTTCCTTTTCTTTTCCTTCTCCGACATTCTATTAAGTCCTATCTCCAATCACAAAAAAACAGAGACCTTTTCTCAAAACAGGAATCAATGCACATACACGGAGGATCTGTGGAGCAACTCGACGTGCTAATAAAATGCAATTATGTGAAAGCGCAAATTCTGCACAAGCAACAAGCGTTAGCATTTAGTTCTCCGTGCAAACAACGAACAAAACGAAAACAAACAGCATGAACATCATGATGCCATTTTGATTGAGTTTGGCGTCAAAACTGTCAAACTCAATCAATCAAATGTCATACTCAATCAATCAAATGTCAACTTCTATCAACGGTCTATCAAGAAAGTCACATATTTATTCTTCTTGGTGTTACCATTCCAAAAAAGAACTTATATTTTAGACTTATTTTTACCGCTCGTGTGAACAGCAACGCGAAGATTCGTATGGTCTATTTTTTTCACCGCCTAACGCCCAACGTTGAAAATATAGCACTGCGTGATAAAAATACGTCGCGTTTTTCTAACGCTGTCGTGCGAACAGTACTTACTGTAACAGTAGTTACTTAATACTTACAAACGTAACAGTACTTACGTAACAGTACTTACTTAATACTTGGAAATCATTGAGTTATTATTTATCAATGTTCGAAAGACATTTTATTTGAGCGGATTTTTAACGCGCGGTAAAAATACGCCCGTGCGAACGAGCTTGCCTATATGCCTTCTAGAACAAATACTTACCTATTACCTGCGGCATTCATACTTATTAGACATTTCCTTGATTTTTAAAAGTTATACATTCTATTTTTAATAATGACTTTTGTCATTCTGGTTTCATTTTAAATACTAAATTGTTGTAAATTTTCCAAAATTCAAAAGTGAGTACTTTTAATATTATTTTATATCAACTATCAGTCCACAGCTGGACATAAGCGTCCGGTAATGAAGGGGGATATGCCAATAATCCCCACGCTCGCGCTGGGCATGCGGCCTGGTGATGGCAGGGCACAGCTGGGCATGCGGCCTGGTGATGGCAGGGCACAGCTGGGCATGGGACACCGCGCTCCGCCCACACAACACGAACGTGCGCACGCGGAATATTCACAGAATGAAGTTCATCCTATGGATGTGGCTGTAACCCGCCGGCTCACTGGATCCTGTTCATCTCGATAGATAAGCTCCTGTACCTATATTAATTTTTATAATATTGTTTCCAGATGCCGAAACCAAGACAATTACGAAAAAAATGTTCGGTGTGCCACCGAGTAAGTATCTTATTATAAAGTATTGAGTATAAAAGTGGGAATTCAAATGAAATTATTTATGTATGTGGAGTTTATTTGCCATCCCCACTAAAATACTATATATTAGAAAGCTAAGAATGGCAAAGTTTTAATTATACGTGATTTTAATGTTAATTCTATGAACTGGTCATATGAGAGTGACTGTTTCAAAAACAAAGGCAATAATTATGTAACAATTCAGATATGAATGCGCTCTTCCTGGAATGAGTGGCATCGCATGACCTGGAACAGTATAATGGAGTTGTAATTATAGTGAAGATATAATACTTGATATAATTCTATCAAATGTAGGATTACAAAAACCATTACGATCAAACAAATGCTAAGTTAAGTAGGACATCATCCTGCAGTAGAAATAGTTTTTCCTATTTTATACAACAAACTTGTACCATCTAAAGACAATCGTCGTCATTTGTTCAATGCATACTAAACAAATTAATGAATTACTTCATTCAATTGATTCAATTCGATCAATGACCAGATTGATCCGAGACCTGTCCTCGTAAATAGACTCCTTCTTCAAGTTGTTTCCGAGTATACGTACCTCGGCCAGATTCTGCAGTTAGGTAGAAACAACTTCGAGAAGGAGGCCAAGAGGAGGAGTCAGCTGTCTTGGGCAGGATTTGGAAAACTACGTCGAGTTTTCTCGTAACCCATACCGCAGTGTCTGATAACGAAAGTGTTCAACCAGTGCGTGTTACCCGTCATGAGCTACGGTGCCGAAACGTGGACGCTCACAGTGAGGCTAGTGCACCAGCTTAAAATCACTCAGCGAGCTATGGAAAGATAGAATCCGCCGAATCAGTCCAGCTTGCCAATAACTACCTACTACGTTATATCGTTACAAAATATATATATTAAACGTAGTTTATAGTTTAATAATAATATATATCGGTTGTTTTATTCAACAACGAAAAGTCTTTACTAAATCTTAACTATTATTTGTGGTGTCAATATTTGTTTATAACCTGAAGCGCTCGTGGCGAGGTTAACTTAACTTCCGTGCTCTTAGCACATCACCTTGGTTAAGCAACACTCCGCCCGGTCATTACTTGGATGGGTGACCGTTTAGTGACATTTACATTTGAGCGCTTCCGTGCTTCGGAAGGCATGTTTAGGTGATAGTCCCGGCTTTTCAGTCGTTAAGCCATGTCGGAGGCCTTCGGGCGGCCTAAACACTCCGACACCAGAGTTGGTGGGTTAGGTTCGTAAGGTCTGAATTGTAAGACGTCCGTGTGAGCAAAATGTCGGGGTGTAAAAAAGTCCAAGTATACACAACGTGTTGGTTGTATAACGACTCAACTTCATTATATAATGACTTGGTAGGGAAAACGTCACACATGCAAAAAGACTAGATTGTAGAATACCTAAGTTGCAAAATGACTATTTGCAAGACGTCTAGATAAGCAAAATGGCGTGGTCAATTCAGCGTGGTTTCAGCAAGTACTTCACCGCAGACATCATCATATTATGATAATTTATATAATATAATAAAATAAAAGATAATATTAGGAAAAGATCTTTTTATTCAATAAAAACTAAACCAACTTACTCATCATCATCATCAGCTTAAATTGTAATTTACTCATCATCATCATCATCAGCTTAAATTGCAGTCCACTGCAGCTCATTAGGGGTGGCTTATATGGCCATCCCTAATGAGCTCGACGCAAACAGTTTCTACCAGCGGCCTTTTGCAAATCATCACTCCATCTTCTCAATATTGACATTATCAAATATACATTTACAAGATGTAAATAGTACCTTTAGCAAGAGTACAACTGAACATTTGTTGGACGTCAGTTATTTAACGACATTTTTTGTTACAGCAAATATACACAGACGACTTCACATCACATCGCCGGCGCTGCCGCCGTAAGTATTTTATATAAAGATTTCAGTTTATTTATTGCAACATGAGTTAGTACTTAATCTAAATAAATGATATCTAGGTAGGCACTCAAAGCACCTACAACAATAACGTACAATTTCCATAACCTATACCTAAATAAATAAACACTTATAGCTACTATAAAAAGATCTGCTTAGTTTGGAGCTACATGATGCTGTGTGATAGTCCAGCATTATTACTATGACACTTTATTCATTTAAAAACTCATCAAAAATACATTCTTTACTACAAAGTTTTAAACATTATTAATTGCTATATACAAAAATAATATAATAAATAATAGTTTAAAAAAACTAAAAAAACACGCTTGCACGCATGCGTAGTTCGCGCACTAGCTCTGTCTCTCTTACTCGCATGCAAAGGATGCGGAAAGAAATTAATTAATCCTGGCGAATCTAATTAGGATAATCGGATATTTTTATCGGATTATTGCATTGTCATCGACCTTTGACAGGTGTGCAAAGTTTGAATCAAATCTGATCGTTCAAAGTAGGGCAAAATTGAGCTCAAAGGAGTCGGTTACATACATACATACATACAGGTGAAACTAATAAAAGCGTGTTAAAAAACATTATAGTAAAAAATATATAAAAACGGGAGACCACCGACCGCGGGGCAAGGCTCGAACGATCGATGGCTAGGGCTGCAGAGAGAGGAACCTCCGCACAATGCGTGCCGAGTCCAGGAGAGCCGCCTTCCGTATCTGACCCTTGATCCAGCTGCCTAGCGAGAGCCTCAAGATATTTGTCAAGGCTCTTCGCTATCAGACCGTTCACTGAAACGACATGATAATTGTTGAGTCGACATCCCACATAGCGGTAATCTCGTGTGCCAAGTCAAGGTACTTGCTAAGCTTGTCCATCTCGGCCTTCACGAGATTAGCGTCGTGTGGGATGTTGATGTCAACAAGTACCGCCCGGCGTTCCAACCGGTCTATCAGGACGATATCAGGTTTATTTGCCAGAATAGTCCTGTCCGTGATGATAGAGCGGTCCCAGTGGAGCGTAGCACGACCATTTTCGAGAACCGGTACCGGTGCATACTTAAAGTATGAAACCTCTGGGCGGACAAGGTCGTATTGGAGAGCAAGCTGCTGATGGATGATCTTGGCTACTTGATTGTGTCTGTGCAAGTATTCAGTGTTAGCGAGGTGCAAACAACCCGAAAGTATATGTCTGAGGGATTCACCGGGACGATGACAAGCTCTGCATATGTCAACGGTTCCATCCTTCATGATATACTTTCGGTAGTTGTTCGTCTTTATTACCTCATCCATAATCGCACAGACAAAACCTTCGGTTTCCCCAAAGAGGTCACCGAAACGAAGCCAGTTCACGGATGCGAGTAGGTGTACATCAGGCCCTGTAAGGGCTTTGTAGAACCGTCCGTGCAGCTCCTTACTCTCCCACACGACCTTGCGGTCGAGGGCACTCAGCACCGTAGGTTTGAGAGCGGGGTAAGGTTCTTGTAAACTGCTACGAGATCACGATGCATCTCACTGTCGGGAGGAAGTATTCTCTGAGGTTGCACACCTCGCGGTTATGGAGGGTCTTGGCATTCAAAAAGCCCCGACCCCCACATTTCCGCGGGATGTATAAATCCTCTCATCCTCTTTACCGATGAACGTGGATGTCGCATTATGTGTGTCGTATGAATTTGACGAACCTCACAGTCAAGGGCGGCAAGTTCCGTCCGAGTCCTACCGACCTCGGTAACATACCGAGATATTTGTAGGTTTCGATATCGGAAAGAGATAGCTGTAAGTTTGTAGTATTTACAATATTCCCCCGCTGTACTTGCATGACCGCACACTTCTCGACGCCGAACTCCATGCTGATGGCACTGCTGAATATCTGTGTGATATTTAACAGAGTCAGCAGCTCTGGTTTTCTCGGCGCGAAAAGTTTGAGTTCATCCATGAACAACAGGTGAGAAACCATTACACCCTCTCTCCGACGTCGATAGCCTAGCCCTGAATCCCTTAGCAGAGTATTATTATCCATAATTTTATAAAATATTTACTTAAATGTTAATCTGAAATTTTCTTATATTCTATATATAAAAAAAATATTGTATATATACAATATTTTTTTATATTTAGTATGGGCCAGCTCTTGACCTCGAGGCTTGCGTGGGCAAGTATGAGGTCGACGATGGGACGAGCTTTCCCAGAAGATGCCTTTTTGCTCTTTTTGAAGCCGTTAGGGTCATAAGACAATGGAAAAACAGACGCTGGCAGCTGATTCCGTATTTTAACAGTGCGCATTATAAATGATGTTTGGAAGCGCTTAGTCCTGTTAAATGGAATATCAACTTGATGCGGGTGGTAGTTAGCAGTGCGTCTGAAGCTCCTATGGTAGAAAGGTGAAGGTGGAATAAGGTCATGTAGCTCCTGCGCACACTATCCGAAGTACAACCTTTATAAGAGCGACAAACACGCAACCTCGCATATTACTTAAAAATAGCCTTCAAAATAATTCTATGTTTAACTAAATGAGATTGTTAAATTGTTTAGGAATAAAATGTTTTTTTTAGGTTATTTAGAAAGCAGGGAAAGTAGGGAGGTACCTATAAAAAAAATTCTCAGTGGGTTTTAAGATTGAATATACATATAGGTGATGAGTTTTATGCGTATCGTCAAAACTGCTTTTCGTCATTAACCAATTTTTGCCACAGGTGCGTTTCGTCAAAGGTTCGTTTTGCCAAAGTTATGTATGGTCAATAAATTTTCGTCAAAGTAGCTTTTGGTCAAAGACAGTGATTTGCCATGCTTGCGTTTCGTCATTATATAAACATACTCAAGTACAAAGGTTAATCGAAAGTCCTCATTGCTTTCTCTCATAAATAAATTGCGAAAAGAGTCCATCCACTACGACTACGAAATTAAGAAAAGTGAAGTCTATTATGATATGAAAAAGAGACCCAAAGCAAGCATTCTTTATGACGAAGGTTTAAAAAATATTTTAAATGATTTCGTTGATGATACGATAAATGTGATACAGTGTTTAAAAAGAATAACAAGGTTGAGATGGACTCAATATAATAAATATGATGTATAGCAAATATTGGTCCCTGATCATTGCTGGTAGACTTTTTTGCGACACCGTGTATTATGAAATTAATTATTATTTTTTTGGTTAATAAGAGGTATCCCGTTTCATTTATCACATCCAATTAAATAAAGCGAAAGTACGAGTACATTTTTTTCTTTTAATTTTTAACACAATCACGGAGTTTTGTCTACAGGTAATAGGTAAACAGGTATACCTATTTTGACGAAAAGCAATTTTAACCAAGAATATTTGACTGCACGCATCTTTGGCAAAAATGGTATTATGACGAAAAGCAGTTTTGACTAAAAGTTATTTGACAAAACGCATCTTTGGCAAAAATTGGGTAATGACGAAAAGCAGTTTTGACGATACGCATAAAACCCACCTATACTATCTTATCCTTAAAAAACTCATCTAAAGAGTAATAAGATTTTTGAATTAGAATTTTTTTCAGTTTCTTGCAAAATGTTCGCTAACCAGCTGCATACCAAAATCTATTAGGTAGTAAGGTAATAAAAAACGAGTCTCCAAAGTCGTCAGCCAAGTTCACAAAGGTATTGCCAAATTACAAATACTAATAGTTTTATTATAACAAAATAACACAGGTACCAACATAATAAAATTGTAAAACGATGGTAACCGCAATAGTTACCGGTCTCGCCCCTAGCACGGTATTGCCAATATAACAGTATATAATAGATCTATGATCCTTATCATATTAAAGTACCTTGACTGTTTTATTTTTTTAACAGGTAGCCGCCGCCGCCCACCCCGCGGCATAAACAAATCCACACAGATGGAGTTAGTTTTTCTAAATCTTTCTTAATTTTTCTATTTAGATTTAAGTGTCCGAGTACAGGACCAGCAGTCCAAACCCATCCAACTGCGCCGCGAAGTGAGACAGGGAGATGTTATATCTCTGAAACTGTTCACGAGCGCGTTGGATGACATGTTTAAGACGCTGGACTGGAAAGGTATGGACATAAACATAAACCGCGAGCACATCTCACACTTGCGATTCGCTGATGACATAGTTCTAATGGCGGAGTCGCTGGAGGAGCTGCAACAGATGCTGGACGGCCTAGCATCAGCCTCGCGAAAGATAGGTCTCGGCATGAATTTGGACAAGACCAAAGTTATGGTCAATGACCGAATTGATCCGAGTCCTGTCGTCGTTAATGGACACCTTCTTGAAGTTGTTTCGGAGAAAACATACCTCGGGCAGATATTGCAGTTGGTTAAAAACAACTTCAAAAAGGAGGCTGAGAGGAGGATTTAGCTGGGTTGGGCAGCATTTGGAAAATTACGTAAGTTTTCTCGTCACCCATACCGCAATGTTTGAAAACGTTTAAGTGTTTTATTTATATTGCTAAAGTACAGTCAGCATCAAAAGTAGATGATGAGTTTCAGAATTTCAATACAGCTGATAGAAATTTGCATCAGAATTAGATATGATTGAAAAATATGCCAATAATAAGCTGATGACACTAACCACCACATGTACCTGATGACTTTAAGGTTCAAAAGTATCTGATGTAAAATAGTTTTATTAATATATGAATTATGTTACTTTGCAATATTTTGGCAATAAAGATATAGGTTCAAAAATAACTGACTATCTATCATAGCAAAAATAACTGATTATCTATTTTAACTGGCCTTTTAGCTCAGTTGATAGTAATTCTTAATTATTTTTATTTTTATTTTTATTATTATTTATGTTTTTATTTTTTAATATTTTAAAATTAAGTAAGAATAACTATCAACCGAGCTAAGAGGCCAGTTAAAATAGATAATCAGTTATTTTTGCTATAATAGATAGTCAGATATTTTTGAACCTGTCTTTATTTCCAAAATATTGCAAAGTAATATAATTCATTCTAATTCCTAATCCTAATAATCTTAATCCTATCCTATCCTAATATCACATCACACTATCACATCACATCACACTTTATTATTATTATTATTTAATATTATAAATGTGAAAGTCTGTGTGAATGTTTTTTACCACGTATCTCCGTAACCACTAAACAAATTTAGATGAAATTTAGTACGTAGATAGTTTTGGTGCCAGAATAACGCATAGAATAATCAAATTTTGAAAAAACAGCCTCAAAAGTGGTAAACGGGGATGGCAAAGTTTGTATGAGGAACAAAAAAAAACTTTACCAACCTACTTAAAATTTTGCACAGAGACTTTCTATTGAAAATCAATGAATACGTATTTCAGGATTTTTCGCAATTCAACCTCTAAGACTTAACGGGAGTGGCAAAGTTTGTACGGGGTACAAAAGTCTGTGTGAATGTTTGTTACCACGTATCTCCGTAACCACTAAACAAATTTAAATGAAAATTAGCACGTTGATAGTTTCGCTGCCAGAATAACACAAGCTAATAAAAAAAAAACAACCTCAAAAGTGGTAAACGGAGGTGGCAAAGTTTGTATGGGGAACAAAAAAAAACTTTACCAATCAACTTGAAATTTTGCACAGAGACTGTCTACTAAAAATAAATGAATACGCGTTTCAGGATTTTTCGAAATTCAATCCCTAAGACGATTAACGGGAGTGGCAAAGTTTGTACGGGGAACAAAAATTTGTGTGAATGTTTGTTAGTTTAGCTTAGTGAATAATACAAAGGCTTATCTAATTTTGTAAAATTTATCTCTATAGTTGTAAACGGGGTGGCAAAGTTTGTATGGGGAACAAAAAAATCTTTACCAATCGACTTGAAATATTGCACAGAATCTCTAGAAATAAATGACCTGTTTCAGGATTATTCGCATTTCAACCCCTAAGGCGGTTAAAGGTAATCATTTTTTATTAATGAACTTTGATTAAAATTGATTCCTAAAAAGTACATTAAGAAAATAAAACTTAAACAGGGTATGGATAGGGGATGAAAGTTTATACGGGGAACCAATCATTTCTCAAGTTTTTACTTTACTTAAGGTAAGTTTATTAAAATTTATCATACTTAACCGGCTGTTGAATTGGTGATCAACGTGAACAGGAGCGTGAACGGGAACGAAAAAGGGAGTGAAAGTGGGAACGAGAACGGAACGTGTACGGATATGCTAGGTAATGCATTAATAAATATGTTAGTACTTTTTATTCCGCGCAAAACGTGGTAAAAATAAACCTTTATGTAAATAGTGAAACACATTTTGTCACATACATTTCCACGCGGGCGAAGCCGCGGGGTGCAGCTAGTATATTTATAAAACTATTTTACATCCGATACTTTTGAACCTTAAAGTCATCAGGTACATGTGGTGGTTAGTGTCATCAGCTTATTGTTGGCATATTTTTCAATCACCTATTTATGGAACACTTTAGTGTTATCTAATTCTGGCGCAAATTTCTATCAGCTGTATTGACATTCTGAAACTCATCATCTACTTTTGATGCTGACTGTACCCACAAAAAAAAACTTTAGTATAAGCCATAAGCAATCAGGATGACGAATATTATAGGTGGGCGGTTAATTGTGCCTATTAGTGTGTATTAGTGAAAACCACATCTAGATCGGATAAACCGTTTGAGATTAGCGCGCACAAACGCACAGACAAACAGATGAACTGACAACAATTCTAACAATCATAGTTTTGGGTGCTCTTGCTATTGCTATTTGCGTTGATAAAGGTCCCATTAGTTTTGTCTCATATATCTTCCATGTACAGACAGGTATCCGTTACATTTTCATTATATGTATATAGATAGATAATCCATTACATTAATTACGTCGTACATTAATTAATTTAAATTAAAGGGATTACCTTGAATTATTTTTTCTTTACCTTGAACCTTTTTAGCAACTAATAACTTATATAATATATTCTATTTCAGAAAAATTAGCCGGTGGTGGTGGTGGCGCTGGTAGGCGGCAGCGGGGGACGGGGCGGGCACCAAAAGTAAGCTATATGCAAACAAACATTTTCATCATTGAAAATATCAAATAATGTCCGAGTATCAGGTTTAGGTTTATTATTATTATTATCAATAATTTTATAAAATATTTACTACTTAAATGTTAATCTGAAATTTTGTATAGGTATAATACAATATTACTTAAAAATAGCCTTCAAAATAATTGTACGTTTGTTTATAGCCAATAGGTAACCAAATGAGATTGTTAAAAGTTATTTAGAAGGCAGTAGGTAATAAAATTCTTTCTCAGTGGGTTTTAAGATTACCTATACTATCTTATCACCAAAATAAGAATATTATATAAATTTTGAATTAAAATTTTTTTGAGTTTCTTGCAAAATGTTCGCTAACCAGCTGCATACCAAAATCTATTAGGTAGTAAGGTAATAAAAAACGAGTCTCCAAAGTCGTCAGCCAAGTTCACAAAGGTATTGCCAAATTACAAATACTAATAGTTTTATTGGAACAAAAGAACACAGGTACCAACATAATAAAATTGTAAAACGATGGTAACCGCAATAGTCTTAGGTCTCGCCCGTAGCACGGTATTGCCAATATAACAGTATATAATAGATCTATGATCCTTATCATATTAAAGTACCTTGACTGTTTTATTTTTTGAACAGGATCCCTGAACATCGTAAGCATGCCCCACCGCCGGGATCAGAGCACGATGACTGCCGTCTGCCGTATGGTGGACGGCAGTACTACCACCAGGTGTAGTAATTGTTTATTACTAGATACTAAATAAAAAGTAGTCTATGTGCTATTCCAGACTAATCTATCTGTGTGCCAAATTTCATTTTGATCCGAAATGTTTACTATCCAACTTACATTGGTTAGTAAACATTTCCGAAACTGACGTGATTCTTTAAATTGGCATAACTTTTTTTATTTATGAACCGATTGACATGAACCAAACATTAAATGCTCATATTACTCATAATTTATTACTTATTTACGCCCGAAGTTGCGTTAAAATTGTCAAGAAAAACAAATCTTTGGTGGCTCGTTACTTTCTGATAACTTTTAATTGTACTATTCTGTTTCCGCTCAGATAAAATTAATAATGAACCAAAACTCTAAATGTCCTATATGAAACAGCGGAGTAATACCCTCCCGAAGTTTCTATGGATCAGAATTATCGACAAGTGTAGCGTCTTACAGTTTTAAGATGTTTAGTAGTGGGAAGGTTAGAGTACGAAACAAACCCACGAGTGCTAGTTTGACACTGATTTAATAAGTAGGTGGTCATCTCATCCACGATTGCAATTTCATTCTTCGGATGAGTTAAGCCCTTGAATAATTAATATTATTTTCGTCCGTCAACTCATTCGACTCCTATTTTGTTTCAAAGCAGGTATCAGTATTCGGTACAGTCGCTTAGAAAAGTACTATATGATGCTTATAAAAGAATAAATTACACTGTTGACGATAAGTATAATATCTATGATAGCGATTGCGCTACCTACATTGTAGAGCATCATCAGTAACGTGCAGTAGGAGCGTGCGCGTGCGCTGCAGGGCCGACACGCGACGAACTCGCGCACGCCGAATATTCTCAGAATCAAGTTCATCCTATGGATGTGAGTGTGATCCGGCGGCTCACTGGATCCTGTTCACGCCGATAGATAAGCTCCTGTATATTCATTTATCTAATATTGTTTCCAGATGCCGAAAGTTATAAAAAGCACCTGTTCGAGGTGTGGAATAGTATGTATCTTATTTATTTATACATTAAACGCAAATTTTCGAAAAAAATATTTTTCTGTCGTGATGACCATGACTCGATTATAAACATAGTTTTTTTGTTAAGCCATTGTTATTTGCTGTTTTAGATTAAACTATAAGTAGGTAGTTATTGTGCACACTGGAGCAGGTCTACGAGTGTAAACGAGTGTCCTGGTAACTATTTGTGCTCTCCAACTATTGATCACTATAAATAACCCTTTAGTCCACGTTCGTAGCTGATCTTTGATAACCAGCTACGAACATTGAATTTTTTTCTTGCTCTATATCCAGTTACGATTCTTGCCGTTTTCGTAACCATGTTTCGTAGCCAGCTACGAAAGTGGTTTTTTTTATCTCTGTTCATAACCGGTTATTAATTAATACTATTTTATCCACTTTCGTAGCCGAGTTTCATAACCTGGAAATATCAACTTTTCAAAACTTTTCATAACTACATAAAAAGTTATGGTGTATGGAATGATCGTTAGAAATCCGGTGGGTTTCTCGAATGCGTGGGGTAATTGCGTCCGTCTGACTGGAGCATTTGCATCTGGTGTGGCGCATTTACCCCAAAATGTATTTGTTACTTATTCTATAAAAATGGTTATCATTTATAGATACTTATCATTAATAAAAATGATGTAGAATCTGAGCTCTTCTCTCTTATAAGAGAGAAGATATATCGTATACGGTCCCTCTGTGCTTTAGTTATTGCTCTGAGAATGTAATACTTGCTCTCACAATACCTACTAACCATCGACATTGAATAAATACTATATGATAAATACTCACAATGAATTTCCATCTATTTCAATGTGTCATTGAAATGTCATTTGCTAAAGTCTTTTCTTTTTCTGTAATTCTTCGTGTGGTTCAAAGAAATATTGTTATGGTAGAAAGACAAAATGGAGTCAATTGAAGGAAAATCAATTGAATTTGTGGCAACGAAACGAGTGGGCATTAAGCTGCTTTATGATGGTCGGCAGTATCATCAAAGAAAAACATATAGCAACAAAAATAAGTTTTATAAGTGTTACAATTTAAGAGGCTGTGGAGGTAACGTAACTCTTGACAGTAAAAATAATTTTGTAAAAGAAAAATCACATGATAATAATTGCTTACCTAATTTTGAGAACAATTCAATACTTTTAAAAATTTAAAAGCGAAGATTAGCTCAAACTTGGAACCTATTCAGAAACAATATGAAGAAATGATTTGCGAGCTGCAGGATGATGGTAAGGATTTAGTCAGTAAACTACCGGACTTCAGTAGTTTAAAAAGTGGTCTGTATAATGCCAGAAACAGAAGTTTGGGTGTATTAAAACTACATTATTTTAATTCTCCGGCCGAAGTAACCGTACAAAAAAATTCGAAAATTTTTTACTAGCGGATTTTCAGGATACTAATGATGCGGCTAGAATTCTTGTTTTTTGCTATCCTGATATTCACAATATTCTTGATAATTGTAACCATTTTTTTATGGATGGTACTTTTCGGTCATGTCCGGCACCATTTCAGCAAATTTACTATATACACGGATTGACTCCGTTTTGTCTGTCTACCATAACAATACTTCTTTGAACCACACGAAGAATTACAGAAAAAGAAAAGACTTTAGCAAATGACATTTCAATGACACATTGAAATAGATGGAAATTGTGAGTATTTATCATATAGTATTTATTCAGTGTCGCATATCTACGATGCCTGGGAGGACTCACATGATGCTTTAGGCATCTTTTGTGATTTGTCTAAGGCATTTGACTGCGTACACCATGAAACATTAAAACTAGATCACTATGGCGTCAGGGGTATGGCTTTAGCCCTTCTCACTTCTTACCTATCTGACAGAATACAGAAAGTAAACGTAAATGGGAAATGTTCTCCGGGATCTGTAGTAAAGATGGGTGTTCCGCAAGGGTCAATACTTGGACCATTTTTATTTTTAATTTACATCAACGACCTACCTCAACTTGTGAGAGACAACCACGAAATTGTATTGTTTGCGGATGACACGTCACTTTTATTTAAATTAAAGCGACGGCAGACCAATTTTGACGACGTGAACAATGCAATAGCGAAAGTTGTTAACTGGTTCGATGTAAATAATTTATTACTGAACGAGACTAAAACAAAATGTATGAGATTTATATTACCAAATGTTAAACAAGTTAAACCTAACATTAAAATAAAAGATGAAGATCTAAATCTTGTGGACAGTACTGTATTTTTAGGCATAACTTTAGATAATAAGCTTCAATGGGGCGCTCACATAGATGGGTTGTCGAACAGACTTAGTTCTGCAGCATACGCAGTCAAAAGAATCCGTCAACTTACTGACGTAGAAACGGCTAGACTAGTTTATTTCAGCTACTTCCATAGCATTATGTCGTACGGAATTTTGATGTGGGGGAATGCTGCAGATATCAACACCATATTTGTGTTGCAGAAGAGGGCTGTTCGTGCAATTTATAATATGGGCCCCAGAGAATCACTTAGAACTAAGTTTAAAGAAATAATTGTTATGACTGCAGTGACAATATATATATATATGAAAACTTAATGTATGTCCGAAAACATATTAACATGTTCAAGAAAAATAGCGACTATCATAATGTTAACACTAGAAATAAAGATAAACTAGCTGTTCCCACTGTAAGGCTCCATAAAGTTAGTCAATCTTTTAAAGGGATGTCTGTACGATTTTTTAACAAAATCCCAAATGATGTGATTAATCTATCTGTAAATAAATTCAAAAATGTTGTTAAACGTAATCTATGTAATAAAGCTTATTATAAAATATCTGATTATTTAGATGACAAAAAAGCTTGGGATGAAACTGCCTCCAACTCCTTCAAAAACAATGTAATAGATATTAAGTACAATGACGTTAAAAAAATATAAGCCAAGCAGAGTTTCTTGCCAATTCTTCTCTGTTTGGTCACGTTACGAATTGGTGGTAAATTAAAAAAAAATGACGTTTCAAAGTGTACTATACAGTTCCTACTGAATAAATGATTTTTGACTTTGATTTTTGACTTTGACTTTGACTTTGACTTTGAAAAGTTGACATTTCCAGGTTATGAAACTCGGCTACGAAAGTGGATAAAATAGTATTAATTAATAACCGGTTATGAACAGAGATAAAAAAAAAACACTTTCGTAGCTGGCTACGAAACATGGCTACGAAAACGGGAAGAACATTCCGTTCTCGTAACTGGATATCAAGCAAGGAAAAAATTCCACGTTCGTAGCTGGTTATCAAAGATCAGCTACGAACGTGGACTAAAGGTAAATAACTTGCACCAAACTCAAAGATTTGAGTAGATTCAATCACGTTTAGAAAGTAAGCTTGAATTTCATAGATGGAGTTTGGAACCCCTTACACCCCATCATTCATGAATTAGCACTAATCGGAAGTAATGTTTATCCATACAATACCTACTTTACTTTTGATAAAAAGGTACTTTTGTAATTTTGATAGAAGATACCCAACGTTTAAAATACCAGATAATAGATAAAAACTTTTGTCAAAAAGGACTGGTTCAACTAAACAGCTTTTTAAGCACGCGTGTTTGTGTGTCGTCTGCACACAGAGAGAAATTCACAAAAATTTAACTACGAGTGCACTATTTTATTTTGGATGCAGCCTACATAATTAGTTTGTTTGTGTTGTTTAGATATTGTATAAATATTGGTCATCGATGCCCTCGCCCGTCGTCGCCGGTGTACGCTAGCCCTTACCTGCATTACCTACTTGTGCCTATCGGTGGGTAGTTTATTTTAATCAATTATTAGATTCTTCTGGCTCCGTTCACGTGACGTCCAGATAAAAAATAGCCTGGACATAATTTCAGCTAAGTTCATTGCACATGGTGATTTTTGATGATATTTCAATCGAAGAAACCTACCAATGATTTAAACTGGATTCAAAGAGAAAAATGGAACTCGGAAGCCTTATTACTACAAAAATGATTCTATCATATTTTGCTAGTTACTTTAATGATAAAATAATAGTTTTCTAGTCAAATAGTTAGCAATGGACCGTCCTTAGAATTATAAGAGCTGTGATCTGAATAATTTATAATTATTAGTAAACGCGCCCAATGACTCTGCGATATGCCTACACCGAGTATTGCGATATTTCGGCCATATCGCTCGCAGAAGCTCCGACAATCTGGAGCACCTCGTGGTGACCGGAAAGGCGGAGGGTAAAAGGCCCAAACGATGGACGGACCAAGTATCGGAACACCTAAAGATACCAGTCAGCGTGGCTCTCCATCAGGCGGCCGATACAAACCGATGGAGGCAGACAGTGAAGAGACTGCACCAAACGAGTCACGATCCTCAGAACTGAGGGAACGACGGAGGATTAACTGTTGCTTATTTTTATGATAACGATACCTCTTGAAAATTAATTCCAAATCTCTTTACTAAATCTTTACTATTAGTTGTGGTGTCAATATTTTATTTTATTATCTGAAGCGCTCGTGGCGAGGTTATCTTTTGTGTTCTTAGCACATCACCTCGGTTAAGCAACACTCCGCCCGGTCATCACTTGGATGGGTGACCGTTTAGTGACATTTAGATCTGAGCGCTGCCGTGCTCCGGAAGGCACGTTAAGATGATGGTCCCGGCTTTTTAGTCGTTAAGCCATTGCGGAGGCCTACGGGCGGCCTAAAAACCTCCGACACCAGAGTTGGTCACTAGCGAACTACGAACGAAAAAGAAGAAGGTACAGGTGACAATAATCCATTGAACACTCGTAACGCTCAGTTGCTGCAGTGACAGTTCTCAATATTGACATTAACAAATATACATTTACAAGATGTAAATAGTACCTTCAGCAAGAGTACAACTGAACATTTGTTGGCGTCAGTTACTCAACGTCATCTTTTTTTCCAGACAATAAACCTGAGCCAACCGCCCCGACCACCACCACCACCGCAGAAATTGGCACGAACACAGGCGTCCGCCTCATGGTGGACGGCTGCACGAACACAAGGTGTAGTAATTGTTTATTACTAGATACTAGATAAAAAGTAGTCTATGTGCTATTCCAGACTAATCTATCTGTGTACCAAATTTCATCTTGATCCGTTCAGCCGTTCCGGCGTGATTGTGTAACAAACACACATCCATCCAACTTACGTTGGTTATTAAAAATTTCCGAAACTGACGTGATTCTTAAATTGGCATAACTTTTTTTATTTATGAACCGATTGACATGAAACAACGGGGGTGTACGGGGTTCCAACCTCCATCTTCGGAACCCAAGCCAACCTGACCTGCACGTGGTGCACCCAGCTACACAACGAACGAGGCTCTGGCGGCAGCTGATTGCGGCATAGCACAGCCTACATCGGCACAGCTAAATCCCATGGCCACTGACGGGCAGCAGCGTCGGTGGTGCGAGGAGCTATGCCCTGCGATCCCCAACCCGCATGCCCAGCGTGGGCATATCCCCCTTTAGGGGAGGCCTATGTCCAGCAGTGGACTGATAAAGGCTGGTGTGTGTGTGAGACATGAAACAAACATTAAATGCTCATATGAGGTACTTATATTTTATTACTTATTTACATTGAGTTAAATAACAAGAGATGCAAACCTCCTTAACAAGTGTCAAAATATAGTAACCAATTACGTTACGGGGCAGTGGTCCAACTGCTCTGTCCAATTAGTTGGACTACAGGCCTTTACTAGGGGTCGTGGTCCAACTATCTTTGCAGTTGGACCACGGCACCATAGTAGAGTTCCCAGGTTTCAAACAATTTCAAATAATACAACTGCAATCATTGTAATCGCAGCGACCTTTTTATTAAATAGTAATTAGAACTTTTCGTTAGTTACTTTATGCTTTGCTGAGTGACAAAAAGCAATCTACGTATTTTGCTTTATTTGAAAATCTTACGATCACAGTTGAAATGGGATCCACGAAAAATTCATTGTGACTTTGAAATATCTCTTCTTAACAGTATTAAACAATTTTGTACTACTATTACAATTGTGGGCTGTTACTATCATTGGTCGCAATGTATCTGGAGGAAGGCAAAGTCATTGGGTCTCTCAAAAACTAAATCAAAAAAAGACAAGAGAATTGTGTCGCTGTGCTCAGTGTTACCACTTTTGCCGGCTGAAAATATATTAGAAGGATGGAATTACATAAAATATGAAATGAATGATGATCTAACAAATTGATTGAGTATATCGAGCATTATTGGATAACAAAAGATTTTGCCAATTTTTCATAATTGGTAAGCGTGTTTAAGGAGAGACATCGAACCAATAACGTTTTAGAAGGTTCGCAAAACTAAGTAGATGCATAAATGCGAAAAATAAAGACTTACTGCGACTTTTGAATGTTTTAGAGAAGTTCTACACATTATCAAAATGTGACCAGACAAGACGTAATAGGCGTAACATTCAAATTGAGAACGACGACTATATATATATATATATATAAGAGAAATACAACTTCAAATGATCACAGGTGAAATAACTATAGGCCATGCTTTAGAAAAATAACGCTGGTATATTATTATTACCTAAAAACATATTTTGTTGTTCCAGTTCTAACTTTAAGTTCTTTATCAAAAACGTTGTAAAACTAATTATTTAATTAAAAAAGGCGCTGTGGTTACAATAATTGCAGTTGTATTATTTGAAATTGTTTTAATTGGACCTGGGAACTCTACTATGGTGCCGTGGTCCAACTACAAAGATAGTTGGACCACGACCATATATTTATCTCTTTTATTTAAACTGGCCTGCTTCGAGAATGGCAGTTGATTTTATAGAGATAGCTACAATGCTTGAAATAAAACCATTTTGCACCTTTTAGTTAGATAACTGGCTCTTTATTAGTCTAAATATGATCTCCTCCGCTCTGTCAGCAGCCTATATCGGCCTCTGACAACCTATGTCAGGAGGCCTAAATAGGCTCCTGACAATCCTGCCCAGTTTTGCTAGAAATTGTGTCAATTGTCACATGTCAGTTTGACATTGAGGGATCTAGGCAGACAGGGCTTCAAAATAAAGCATAAAACTCCCTCCACATCGGCACCATTCGATTTTTATGACGATAATAGTTTATGGTTCGCGGCTTCCGCAAAATGGCCGCCATACTGCCGTACTGTCAAAATCACGTTGTTTTTTAGATAATTCTGAACTATAAATAAATAAAAGTAATTTGTTTTGGTTTTAAAAATGTTAGTTTTCTCAAAGTGGTTTCATTTTTGGGTTTTTTTCGCTTTAAAAAATTTATATAAAAATTCTACGTGTAGGAAGTTAGATTTAAGTACTAGATTACATTCAAAAATTATGTAAAGTTACAAAAAAAAGAGAAAAAAACTTAAAATAATGACCTTGACCTTGCGCGCGCGAATGCCAGACAGTGGTAGCCGGCCATTTGATGAAAATGCTGACAGATGATTTTTTTTTTGTTTTATTTAGGAGCATGTGAAGTGGGAGGCACTTCGTCGTCAGACATTCCAGCAATGTCAACCAAAAAAAACTCAAAGTAAACATAATTAAAATATATAGGTTCCTTTATAAAAAAAATATCCACCAAATGTTAATCATCATCATCATCATCGTCATCATCATCGTCATCATCATCATGTTTTAATTTCTAAGAGGATTTCTTAGTAAACGGCCATGAAACACGTGTACTCTTTTTTATTAATCCAAAATGCCATCTTATCTTTTCAGCGTAAATACTCACAACATTATGTGGCAGTATAAATGTAGATACCTCGACAAAACCACAACATTATGTGGCAGTATAAATGTAGATACCTCGACAAAACTCACAACATTATGTGGCAGTATAAATGTAGATACCTCGACAAAACTCAACATTATGTGGCAGTATAAATGTAGATACCTCGACAAAACTCAACATTATGTGGCAGTATAAATGTAGATACCTCGACAAAACTAAACATTATGTGGCAGTATAAATGTAGATACCTCGACAAAACTCACAACATTATGTGGCAGTATAAATGTATACCTCGACAAAACACTTCCACAATAGGAATGACGACTGGGTAAAAAAAATTTAATTCTAATTAAAGATAAATAATAATAATTATTATAATATATATAAATATTTAATAATTAATATATATTATGTTTATAATATATATATATTATGTATATAACATATCTAATATAAAATATTATCTAGATCGGATAAACCGTTTGAGATTAGCGCGCACAAACGCACAGACAAGCAGATAAACAGACAAAAATTCTAACAATCATAGTGTACTGTATGCCTAAGTAGCAGTAAGTACTTATCTTAAGATCTAATCTATGTTACCTAGGAATGACTAGTAATAAACCTACCATAGCAAGATTCGGTCGTTTCTATTACGACTCCCCAACTCCGAACCCTACATGGCGACCCTGCCATATGTGGTATCGAGCGGAGTAAAAATTATAATTCTTTTAATAATGTACAATAAAAAATAGGAAATGTGTCGTTCCAAGATCGAGAAAGATGAGGTGTTCATAACACAGAACGCCGCAGGTGGAACCAACTACACAGATTACCATCTTTCGAACATTAGTATGGTAATGAACATCATTTGCACGATGTTAGCGATTGCGGTATTGTACGTGCAGTACCTGCTGTACAAAAGATGTCACCTTGAATGGATAAGGGGTAAAAACTTAAGACGGTCTTTCCGTCGTCGCTCGGCACCGAGACCAAGACCTGTGGAGGAGCCCTGCGTGTCTTGCGCCTGCCACGATAAGTAGCGCCGTCGGCCGGGGAAAAGTGTAAAGTGCAAATAAAATGATTAAAGGCATTAAATTAATAATATTTGAGGACTTATGCAATTATTCTTTTTTTTCCCTTATTTATGAAGACTACTATAATGACGTGTTTTAAGTGAAACAAAAAACTGTAACGAGATATTTTTATGGAACATTATATGGAGAACTTAACTAGAACAGAACTATGGTTTCGTGGAATGAACATTATAGTGAATAATTTTAAGATATAGATTTTGTGTACGCGTCGAGTTGGGCATTTGTATTGGGTAATGTGCCTTTAATTTTAATTATGATATGATGAAATTATTGATATTTAGGTAATTTAAATAATTTGTAATAAAATTTTGTTAGAGAATTTAGTAAATGGCAAGCGAGATTAATACCATTTATGCTAAGCTTAAATATTTAAAAGATAATTAAATTAAACTACAGTAAGAAGACAAAAAAGAAATTAAATGAAAAAAGAAATTAAATGAAGCGGTAGAATTCAGAGCAAATCGATAGAAAACCTATTGTAGGAAACGTGTTAGAGGAAATTCAGTTAAATTGCTATTTATTTAAGGAGCTTTTTATAGACATTGAAGAGTTTTGTGCTAAAAATTATTCAAAGGTTGTGAAGACCGTAACCAAAACACCAGTATGGAGTCATTTGATTTTAGGACAGCGGTGTCGCTGATGCCGGTGATGACAGGTAACGAGACCATCACCAACAATCTGATCGATGCGATTGAGCTGTACAAATCTGCGTTGAAGGCCAGAGGGTAATTCTATGCTTATAAGTTTTGTGTTGAAAACTAGGTTGAATGAAAGTGCAAAGTTGAGGTTATCGAACACTTATACAACATATGAGAAACTAGTAAAGGACATGCGTTCTAATTTACTCACTCAAAAATTTGCCTTTGTGTCAGTAGTACCATTGATTTGTACCATAGATGGAACAAGTGACACAACTTTGTATTACATTTTTGACATGCGAAAGTTAGTTTTGTGAGTATGGATGTATGTATGGATGAAAGTTTGTTATTCTTTCACGCAAAAACTACTCAACGGATTTGGATGAAACTTGGATTCTGTGGGTAACTGGGCCCACAGAAAAATCGTCCGGTTTTTTTGTGGGTGACTCATCCCACCTGTCTGGCCAACTCAGCCCACGGGTTCAGTTGACCACTCGCTATCGCTACAGGGTCTACTCAGCCCACGGGTTCAGTTGACCACTCGCTATCGCTACAGGGTCTACTCAGCCCACGGGTTCAGTTGACCACTCGCTATCGCTACAGGGTCTACTCAGCCCACGGGTTCAGTTGACCACTCGCTATCGCTACAGGGTCTACTCAGCCCACGGGTTCAGTTGACCACTCGCTATCGCTACAGGGTCTACTCAGCCCACGGGTTCAGTTGACCACTCGCTATCGCTACAGGGTATACTCAGCGCACGGTTTTAAAAATTATTTTTTCAAAAACTGGATGAAACCAAACTCAATATACTTTGGTAGGTGGACGTGCTATCAACAGATAAACCGAACAAACAATGCAATAGAAGGTTGGCACAACAAGGAAATAAACTCCTCCTCCTCCTCAAATAAACTCCTTAAACCAAAACCTAACATAATCCAACTTCTAGTGATCTTTCAAAGATTAATGAGAAACGACTTATTCAAATTAAGAAGTAGGGAGTGGTCAAAAAGGAAACCAGAAGTTATAGAAGTCACCGATAAAATTATTCAAATTATTAAAAATATTGGAAAACCAAAAAATAAGCTTGGCCTTGTGTATTGAACAATTGAGAATGTAGGATTATATGAATAGTTTGTTTATTAGAATGAAGTTAGTTTTATTAGTTTTGTGTTTATGCTGTGTAGCAGAAATATTTTATTTAAAAAAAGAGATGTATTTTTGTTTTATTGTAATTAATATTGTATATAAAATAACAAACCTTACACGTGTATTTATTTAAACTAAGTTATAAGATCGACGATGATAACTTAACCTCAGGTTAGCGGTCTGCTTGTTTGACACCTCAGTTATGTAAATTGCTAGATGATTTTATTACTATATATATATATATATATATATATATATATATATAACTATGTTATAAGTGTATAACTAACTGAGTCGCACCGGTCGCACCGGTCGCACGGTGGTTTTCTAACCAGTATTAAATAGGTTTAATATCCTAAACATTATTGATCAACTTCAGCTCTTGGGCCGAGAAGACCCTCAATCAGTAGAGAGTGGTCGTCTGAGCCCGCGGGTCGAGTAGACCCTCATCAGAAGAGAGTGGTCGTCTGAGCCCGCGGGTCGAGTAGACCCTCATCAGAAGAGAGTGGTCGTCTGAGCCCGCGGGTTGAGTCGGGTCGACTCAACCACAAAAAAACCGTAAGGCGCGTATGAGCCCGCGGGACGATTTTTCTGTGGGCCCAGTTGCCCACATAATGGATTATATACATAGTTTGTGGCCTGAATTAACACATAGTACTTTTTATCCCGGTACCACGCGAGCGAAGCCGCGGGCGGAAGCTAGTAAAAAAAACCGAAACTTCTAAACGCAAATAAAACAACTACCGGCGTAATTTTTCTAGAAATAGTGGCACATTGAGCTGCATTTGAACATGCTATATTTATGTGCTTCGTTCGATGACGGGTTTTGACCAATCGCCAGATACAGTTACCATTTTCATATTTAGTATGAAAATAATACTGGAAATAAAACTTTTCCTCGGCCACGTCGCACTATCTTCATTTCCGAAGCATGATCTGAAGATGCCGTTTCGCACATTATTTTTTTAGATAAATGATGATAATGAAAATTCAAATTCAAGGATTGGGTAACAATTGGTTCGACGCATGAAATAATGAATGATTAATCGTGTCAGACTGACATAAACCGAAATGTACTTCAAACTTACTTTTTTATTTCAAGTGGCCAGTAATTGGCGTACCAGTTAAGTATGGTATTTATTACTTGCGACAATTTACTTCCTGGGTCCTATTACCACTCCACGGTACTTTAAGTTTGTTTAGTTGTACCATTCATGGTACTAGGCGATACATGAAAATTTATGATGGTAGGTACTACTGATCCTAAATAATTGTCACTAGTACCATTAATGGTACTAAGGATACAAACTTGTGTCACTTGTTCCATCAATGGTACAAATCAATGGTACTAATGACACAAAGGCAAAAATCTAGCACTGCGATTCATAACGAAATGGTTCAGATTAAACAGAAAAAAGACGTGTGGCACTCGGGGACTGCCGCGGTAAAGCTATTGCATAGCATTTTGTATCAACTTATGCAATTATAATTATTTATTTATTTTATTTATGCAGTATTTCTTTTTCTTTGATATTAATTCAAGTTACACTTTTTGAGCGTGGTGACCGATAAGAAAACATTTTTTTTTCTTTTATTAAATAAAAATACGTCTAGTTGCACGCACACAAACACCGTGTCGAAGACTGCCGAAAAGAAACGACGTTAGACAATGCACGGCCTTCAAGCCACACCTCCGTGCCCGTCGGAGTGGGGAGCGTGAGGTTTTTTTTCGTTACAGAATTTCTGGATTCGGTCCCCGCGCTCAAGGCCCTCGATAGAAGCTATGCAATACCTTAAAAATATGACTTTAGAATAGTATGGTTCGAGATTAGAGAAGTTGTTTGTTGATTTGACTATATCCCAGGCAAATGGAAACCAGGAAACGTACCAAATACTACGTCCTATCAATGAGAGAATTGCTATAAAAAGTTTTAATTATGGGCTACGGGATCGGCAGCTGAGCACAATATTGTCTGCCAGAAATTACTCTGCCCTCAAGGACACCATCTGAGCGGCGAAAGATGAGGAGCCCTCATGTAGCCGTCAAAATGCTGAATCATCCCCATATTTCGGACAGCGTGGTCGTGTTGACAACCATAAATACAGTCATAGGGGTAGATATAATACCCATAGGGGTAGTTACTCAGGACGAGCAGGATACGGTAGTGTACCGTCTCAGTCACAAGGACACTACCGTGGGTCTCAAAGTTAAGGTCCAGTAAACCCACAGTTCAGAGGTTACCGTGGGTATAGACCAAACAGGTCTCGCAGTTATTTCAGTGGTAGACCAGCTAACAATACAATGCATTTTATGCAAAACTACCATCAAAACACTGAACCAAGTCAGATTGAGAGTTCAATAAAAACCAAACAAAACGATGAACTCTTACAGTTTTTTCGGTAATGACTTTATATTTGCATGCAATAACAGTAGTAAAGTACATTTTTTTATTCAAAATTCCAAATATAGTTTTCTAGTAGATTCTGGAGCATCATTATCGGCTTTGAAATATGAAACAGTTAGGGAGTGGAACATTCCGATCCATTCAGAGTGCATTCACATAAAAGGAATTAGAGGAAAAGTATCGATTGGATATGTTTTTTAACACTAAACGTAGATGGTCAGGAATTTAGTCAGAAATTTTATACGATTAAAAACTTACCTTGTACACAAAATGGAATTTTAGGTCGATTTTATGAATAAATATAAGCCATTTTAGATTTTGAAAATAACACAATGTCGATTAGTAATGAAAGGGGTTGTGTAACTTTATCCATGAATAAAAATGCGTCACACAAACACAGTTATTTGTGTATTCCACCAAGATGTGAGAAATTATTTTGTATTGATAGTAGGAGCAGTGGGGAATGTGTGTTATTGCCAAGCGAGCAAAGTAAAGGAGTTTTCATTGCAGGAAGTGTTTGCAAACCTAAAAATGGAAAATTTATTATACAAGTAATGAATACTCGCGAGTCGGAAGTAAATCTTTCTTATTTTAGACCAGAAATTCATAGTTTAACTGATTATGAAGTATGTGAGTTTGAGAAGGGAATTAGCGTGAATGGAGAGAGAGTACGTACGATGTTTTCTCACTTAGATTTGAAACATTTAAACAACGAAGAACGTAAATCTATTGAAAGCATATGTGCGAAATTTTCAGATGTTTTTCATTAACCAGATGACAAACTTACTACCACCAATTTATATGACCAAACTATACAATTAAAACCAAATGTGGATCCGGTATACGTTAAACAATATAGATTACCATATTCACAACGTAGTGAGGTAGAAAATCAAGTTAAAATATGCTTTCCAATGGCATTATAGAACCAGCTAAGAGCGAATGGTCTAGTCTAGTTTTACTTGTACCTAAAAAAGCAACTAGAGAGACTCAGCAATGGAGGTTAGTGATTGACTTTCTTAAATTAAATGACAGAATTTAAGATGATAAATTCCCACTTCCAAATATTACTGATATTTAGATTCTGTATCAGGTGCTATTTTTCACAATTAGATTTATCTCAAGCTTATTTTCAGAGTCATTTAAATCCAGAATCTAGAAAATATACTGCATTTACAACCGATTCCGGTCAATATCAGATGACAATACTTCCAATGGGATTGAAAATCAGCCCAAGTTCTTTTTCACGGTTAATGACAGTTGCCATGTCTGGCCTAACATATGAAAAACTATTTATTTATTTAGATAATATTATTTGTTTTGGCAGAAATTTAGTTTCTCATAATAAATACCTGACAGACATTTTAACTAGATTACGAAAAGTTAACTTAAAATTAAACCCGGACAAGTGCGATTTTTTAAGGAAGGAAATGCAAAATTTAGGACACGTTATAACAACTAAGGTATTAAGCCAGATCCAGAAAAAATTGAAGTCGTTCAAAACTACCGAGTGCCAAAAACCGGTGATGAAACGAAGAGGTTAGCATTTACTAATAAAAATTTATACCTAAATTTGCAGAAACATCTTTACCTTTAAATAAAGATTAAGATTTTTAATAAACTACCGGACGAACTAAAACTAGAACCAAACGACACATTATTCTATATTATATTGAAATCTATACTCATAAGAAAGTGTTACTACTCCTTGGAAGAATTCATGACCGATAAGCAGCAATAGGTAGTATAACATGTTTGATTTTGTACGTATATAGATCAAACATCAACAACAACAACACGTGACAAACACTTCGCAATTTTTTCCTGCATTTGGCGTATTATTAGACGCGTTGAAAGAAATGGATAAGGATTGCGTGGTAGTTGGAGATTTTAATATTGACATCTTATGCTCTTTAAATAGCAATCAGAAAAAACTTTGACATTTTGAATACTCGGAACTGTTGTAACAGTCAACTTCCCCACCCGTGTTGCAGTTTCGACGAGCACTTGCTTGGACCACGTCTATGTGGAGTGCGAGCGCACGAGCACTGTATGCGCGACCCCAGTGCAAACTGGCCTGAACGACCACTACGCCGTGCGCGTCGAGTTAGAATGCGAGCCGCGTGACTCAACTCCTGCGCCGCTAGTTAGGACGTTCACGCAGGCAAACTATTGCAACTTTGTTGTATCGCTAGGAAGCGTGGACGGGCAGGAAATCTCCCAAATATTGGTGTTGACTGTCAACGGTGTAGCGAATATTATTATTAGTGTTATTTATAGTAAAAATGATATTTGTTTCCCATTAAAACGTTCGGATTCAAAGAAAAATAGATCGTGGGTATAAATGAAATTATTAATCTGGAATATTTATTAAGTGACATGAAATATATTAATTATATGTCGTCGCTTCATTCTCGATATAAGTATATTCACAACGTAGTCCCTTCAACCTACAAGGTAGCTCGCTCGATTTTTATACGAAGAATCGATTTTTATACGAAGAATCGATTTTTCAGTCGGTTTCATAATTCTAATCATGGCAACACTATTGCCACCATACCAGCCCTACTTCGTCACTTCTTCATTCCTTTTTCGTGCGAGGTAGCGTGCACACGCAACAACTTAGTCTGTTAATTTTTTATAAATACCCTCATTTTTTTTGTGAAAAAATAATGCCGTAAAGAAAATCAGAAGAAAGAATAAACCATTATAAAGAAAAAATACGAAAAGTTTTTTGAAAAAATAATAAATAATTAAAAAAAACAAATGCTAGACGTACCACACAGCATCATGTAGCCCCAAAATAAGCAGAGCTTGTGTTATGGGAACCACATGATTGATATACTACATAATACACGTTTTTTTGTAAATACATACATATCATACATAGATGCGATCAAATGCTCTGCTATAATCTGTATAGACCACATCCGTTTGATAACCTACATCCATGGTCTCAGTAAGAGTTGAATTGAGTAATATTAGATAAGAGACTGTAGATCTACCAGGTAAAAACCCATGTTGTGTGGATGGGAGTGAGTTTTTAAGCGACGCATAAACTTGTTCGTAAACCAGTTTTTCAAATACCTTTGCTATGATACTGAGTTTGGATATCAGGCGGTAATTGTTTACTTAACCTTTAGCCCTTTTTTGTGAACAGGGGATATAAAAGCGGACTTCCAAATGTAAGGGACATACCCTTCATTCAGGGATTTACGAAAGAGAATAAGTAGGGGTATGGATAAGGACTCGGCACACTTAATTAATAATATAGGAGGAATTGAGTCAGGACCGGCAGATTTAGCCTTATCAAGTTTAGATAGCTTGTCAGTAATTAAAGGTAATGACAGTTCAATATTGGATAAATTACAATCCATTTTAGGTGAGTGTTCATCAAGATACAACGGAAGAGATGCTAGAAGGAGGATTTAGAGGTTGAAGAAAGGTAGAGTAGAAATAGTTGGCAAACAGGTCAAAAATAGCAGTTCCTGAAGAAGCTGTTTCTAAAGAAGCTGTTTCTAAAAAAGCTGTTTCTAAAGAAGCTGTTTCTAAAAAAGCTGTTTCTGAAGAAGCTGTTTGGTTTTCATCAGAAATGGTGATCGGCACTGATGTTGTTTTCGATAACGATTTGAGGTAAGTATTTAGGATTGTCTTTGATCGAATTCTCAATTGATGATATACATGGTCTAATCGTTAAGTGTGTCCAGGCGATTATTGCGTAACTATTATAGATATCAAAAAAGTTTAAACTGATATTGAAAGTATGTTACCTAATCAGTAAAATGAAATCAATAACTTTTTGAAAATCAAACGACATGTATCCAAAATTTTGACATTATCACTCTCATACAGTTAGTATGAGATTAGTAGAATGGTTTTAGTTTTCTTATTTTATGTGGTCTAGTACTCATTCTACCTTAATCTCTTTTTATGATATCGTATGATTATGTTAATAATGATTTTCATGATAGAATAATTATCTTACTACTTCGAACACAACACAAATATAACAGAAAAAAAATACTCTTTGGTGTTCTTTCTAAATTCAAAACCTTGTAGCGCGGGTTGTCATTCCCGCCACTTGTTAAACATCGTGATTGTTTCATTCATTGATCATCTGATTGAAATACCAAATTTTGTACTTACTAAGAAAAATATATTATTTAAATAAAAGATAGTTTAATTACTATGTTAAATTAATTAACAATTTCCTTTAATGTCAGTACTAAGCTTAAATAACCTATTAAAATAAGGAAAGTAAAACCTTTCTACTAAACTCATACTAAATGTATCGGAGTGATTAATGTCAAAATTGGCACAATTTTGACATTATTACAATTACTTCTCGTTTGATTTTCAAAAAGTTATTGATGTCATTTTACTGATTAGGTATTGTTATTTCGATATCAGTTTAAACTTTTTTGATATCTATAATAGTTACATAATAGTAGGGGAGCCCAAGCGGGGATTTCGGGATTTACTAAAGCGCGGCAAAACCTTGTACCCGGTTAAGTACCTCCACAAAACATGAGGCCCATATATAAGGCCGCCCGTGAAGGATACAGGATCAGATTAGTAAAAAAAAATTGACCATCAGAAATTCTCGAGCGCGTCAGATTAAGGTAGGGTGAGTTAATTACATCCTAAAAAGTGTATATTCCACTAATCTGACAATTTGAGAGTGACGTAAAAAAGGGGAGGGCAACAAAGTTGTAAAAAAAAAACGTCATCTTGACATTCTCGAGCGTAGCAAAATTTTTTTTTATTTTGAAGGATATAATTCAAGAATAATGAAAAATATATAATCTGACGATTTCCGCAAGCCGAAATAACAAAAATTCGTCGATAAAGTTAAATGCGTGCAGCTGCGTGATGCCTACATTTCCTTCTCCGCGTTTCTATTCCTCTCTCTCTTTCTCTATCTATTACTCTCTCTCTCTCTTTCTCTATCTATTACTCTCTCACTCCGTCCCCACTCTGGTTTCTGTTGCCATGACGCCATCACAGCTGATCATAAAGACTCGTTCGTGGCATACTATCATAATGGCATGGCATGGCATAAATATCACATAAATTATATTTTGAGCTCAAAAATGTCATAAGTACAATTTCAAGCGCCCAGGAATGGAATTAGCGGGAAGTTGCAGGGATGGCCTTTAAAGTGAACCGTTTTTCTAATTTTTTTTTGTCAGATCAGGCGAATCCCTCTAGATAATCGTCAGATTATGAGACAGTACGTTTAGAACATAAAAATGAACCATATATATCTTAATCTGACGCGCTTGAGTATTTCAAAATGGCGATTTTTTTTTGCACATTATGAAAATGGCCGCGACTTTGCGTCCCATCGAAATCGTCAGATTAGTGAATGAGAGCTTTTTTTTGGTGTACTTAACACTCCCTTAGAAAATCTGACGCGCTCGATTAATTTTTTTTTTTTTTCATTTTCAACCCTTAAATACAACCACCCGCATCATGCAAACGATCAGATTAACATACGTACATTATTAAAAATACGTAGGGCATTGATGCTATCAATATCTGATGCGCTCGAGGATGTCCATGCAACAGTTTTTTTTTACATATTTAAAAATCTATAGCCGCTTCCCCCACCGATGTAAAGGTATATATCATATAACATTTTTTTCTTCTTATCATCTAAGCTTTGCATCCCAATAGGTCTCTACGACGCTCGAGTAAATCCCCATTTAGCCTCGTGGGCTCCCCTACTATGATAACCACTTGGACACACTTAACGATTACACCCTGTATACAAACTATAACAACTCTCTTCTAGAACCTTCGCTCTTACTATAAGATACTCAACGGTAATTTTATCAGCTATCATTCCATAACATTTTTTATAATATTTGAATTTTTTCTTAGTACTTTTTTGAGGCTAGGTGAATACCAAGGCGGAAATACATTCTAGAGTACAGGTTGAGTAGGTTCATACATACTCAAAATATTCGACGGCCTCCTCTAATGTGTTGTTAGTCAATCATCCCAGGATAGCAAGACCTCATATTATAACAGTATTTATTATTATATTCTTGGGACTGGTTTTAAATATCTTTCCATAAAGATGCTTACTGAAATGATCATAGCACCGTGGTGTTGAGCGTCCAGTGGTACCAGGGGACTACTACAGCTAGACACTAGTAGATCGAGATTTGACAGGAATAGATCCAAGACAACACAACTCGTTTAGAGTATGGTTGAATTGATAAAGGGTTAATGACGATAGAACAGAAACTGCACTTAATTAAACGACAGAAACTGCAGTAGTTACTGAAGATAATATGTTTTCGGCAGAGCAGAATCTGCAACAGCAGAATCTAATGCTGGTTTGACGCGATAACACTTATGTGAGGCAGGACAGAAAGTGCCTTTAATAACGAAGATACATTTTCGGCAGATCAGAATCTGCTATTGCAATTCATTAAACCTTTGGTCCATTTTAAATAGTTGATTATTTCCTATACAACGCTTGTATTCTTGATTTTATTTAATTTCCCTTTTAAATTTTACCAATTTTTTTTTTGCTTTATGAACTTTTTTTATTCGAATGGCTGAACTTGTCATTTTTGTCATGTTTTGTACGAATATTGATTATTTGAGGTTTGAGTGTTTTTTCAAAAAGTATCTCAAGAGTCTCTTTTTATATACGTTATAAATAAGTAATAAACACTTATTATTTGTAGTTGTTGATATTGTGGATTGTGTGATTTCGAGTTCATACCAACGAAACTTTAAGGAATCAGATTGTTGTACGACGGACGACAATATCATAGTTGTTTAAAAATATGTAAATGGGAATACATTTTGGCTACAGCAAAATGTGGAGAGAATATTACACTTAGTAACGAAAATCAATTTGTAAAAGAAAGTAATCATGACGTTGATTGTTTACGAAACACATCCAAAAATATAGTTATGAAGAATATGACAACATTGAGAACCAAAGTCACTATAATCTTGATCCCATTCAAAAGCGATCCGAGGAAATGATTTGTGAACTTGATGCACTCTTTATGACTGATGTACCAGAATTCACAAATATTAAAAATGGACTATACAATGGAAGACACAAAAATATATCAAAACTTCATTTCCAATCAACTCAAGAAGTAAGCATACCAGGAAAGTACCATAGTTTCTTAATATCTGATTTTAAGGATAAGGAAACTAGAATATTGTTCTCCTATTTTATATTTTGTTCTGATAAAAAAAAACTAAAGAGTTACAAACGTTTCTGTATAAATGGCACATCCAAATCGTGTCCGAAACCGTTCCAACAAAACACTATTCACGGGCTCAATGAGGTAACAAAGACTATAGTGCCATTATTTTTGTATTCATCCATAATAAACATTTAAAAACGTATGAAATTATGTTAGAAATAATCAAGTCTCAGCTTCCATGTTGGAATCCCATAAAAAGGATACTAGACTTTGAAAAATCCGTAATGAAAGTGATACAAAATGTATTTCCTGATACAGAAATAAAAAGCTGTTGTTTTCATTTTTGTAATAGTCTTTCCAGATATGGTAAGCGACTTGGTATTAAAACTAGAGTACATAAACGTCATATAGCCAAGGCAATATGACGATTCTGTACTCTGGTGGTTCTGTTGTGTTCTGCTGGTTTGTCACGCTTATCATTAAAATATGTGATGTCTAGTTATAAATATATTATGTCGAGATCACCAAAAAGTCAGAATATTTAAAAAAAACATGGTTCAATGACTTCAATTAATAAAGAGGTGGTGCTGCCATTGCGAAGAAGTTAGAACAACTAAAAATCTTGAAGGATAGCATTCCAGACTCAATAATACATTTATGAGTTGCAAAAACCGATCACTAGCGAAAGTGCTGGACATTTTAATTAAAGAATCCAAAATAATCTGCTACAAACAACAAAATAAAAAAGCAATACCTTTCAAGAAATTTAACGAAAATCACTTCCGCGATCGATGATAACTAAAATTGAATTCCTTTTTATGTTAATTAAATTGTGTTTTGTGTTATGTAATAATGTTATAAATAAATTTTATTTTACTATTTTTTATTTTACAACAAACATTTTTTGCTCTAATTTCTTTTACCTACTTGGTAAGGAAAGCATCAACCATTTTCGTAGCTAGTTATGAAAAAGGTTATTAAAAGGGTACATTCCCTTATAATTAACTAGTTATGAAACAGTGAAGGAAATTGCCTTTCTCGTAGCTAGTTATGAAAAACAGGTAATTAAAATGGACCAAAAGACTAAAGGGTATGGTCTTATCTCGTGTCTAAAGATTTTCGAGTAAACAACTAGATTACTCCCATCACGTGTCCAATTTCAAGTGACGAAAAAAATACCTATTCTAAACGCTTCAGTTCGTGTCCTTTTGAATAAATTTATGAAAACTGGCATAGAGCTAAGAACGCTTCTAAACTGGCAACAATTTGATACAGAAAATTAGGTTTTAAAAATATAATTCCTTAAAGTAGGTAAATACAGCAGCGGTTCCAGTTTGTATTATTATTAGAAATTTACCTATTTCCTATAAGTGTTCATAGACTCGCTACCTGCATTGTCCACCGCAAGCAGCGGGTTGAGGGCGGCGCTATTGGCTGGATAAACCGGTTAGTGGGGGTCGCATTTTGTTTGCAAATTAAGGTGTTTTATGATGCAACCCTTCGTTAGTAGTTTGCAAGGCCAGCTAGTAAGAGCACGTGACTTGTTACGATCGCGTTAGTGAAGATGAACACTACAGTTAATAAAATTTCACGAGTATACGAAACAAGCCATTTATTATTGTTCACTTTTAGATGAAAACAAAGACGGAACTAAAAGATGGACATGTAGTGTAGACAATATGGTGATGAGGGAAAGTACTCATACTCGAAATTGTGAGACAAGCCAATCCGCTATTGACATAGAAAAAAAATGCAAGCAGAGAGTCTCAACTGAACTCGGCTCTACATCCAAGATTTTTGAAGAAACGTTTCTCCCTCTCTATGACACCGGTACAAATTTGGTTGCTGCTGTGCCACATTATAAAGAGAAAAAAAAACACTTTGATCCGCCATCGTCACACAAAACACTTAACGTCAGTAGAAGCACGTTAATAAGCACAGAACAGGTAATACTGCCAGACAACTTAAAAACCAGTTTAATATGTGAAGATGGCACTCATGACAAAATACTGATTTTCGGACTTCAAGAAACAATGCCATTACTGGAAAATGTCACAATATATTATGCTGATGGCACTTTCAAGTGTTGTTGCAGGCCTTTCTGTCAACTCTACGTAATACACGCAGAGTTCGGGAGTGACCAAACTTCAACAAACAATTTCCCAGTGTTTATGAGTTTGTTGCCGGACAAATCTGAAAAATGTACCAAAGACTTTTCACCTTGTTGAAGAGAGAAGTACCCACGTTTCAAGCAAAATAATTGAAAATTGATTTCGAGAGTGGTACAGTGGTTAAATAAGTTTACCTAATGCTCACATTGTAGTTTTTTTTTAAACCTATTTACTTTACCTTCTACATAAAACACTTCGGATAAAAATATAGAAGTGACCTGTCTTAAAGTTTTGCAACTCTATCGATCAAGGATCGAGAATAATAAGAATCCATTGTTTCCGAATCTATTGTATTGTAGACACGAGATGCATCCGTTTTGAGTAAGTATTTTTTTCGGCATTTGAAATTAGACACGAAATGGGAGTAATCTAGTTGTTTACTCCAAAATCGTTCGACACGAGATAAGACCATACCGACTAAAGGATTAATCATATATATTTTTGACAGAACAGAATATGTATTTGCTGGTTTGACGATAACGCCTATATGTAGCAGAGTAGCATCTGCACTTCTTAATGAAGATATATTTTCGGCAGATCAAAATCTGCATGGATTCATTTAACATATTTTCGACAGGAACAGAATCTATATTTGTGTTAGGCAGAACAGAATCTGCAATTACTCATTAAGATACATGTTCGGCAGATCAGAATTGGTACCATTTTATTAAAGATATTTGCGACAGAACAGAATCTGTATTTACTAGTTTGACGATAAACTGATTTGCGGCAGAGTAGTAATCACAATCTGCAAATATTAATGACGATAGAACAGAAACTGCATGTAAAGCACGACAGAAACTGCATGTAAAGCACGACAGAAACTGCATGTAAAGCACGACAGAAACTGCATGTAAAGCACGACAGAAACTGCAGTAAATACTGTAGACACATCTATAACATAACATTTATTTATTTTTATTTATTTATTTATTTAGAAACAACATAACATCATCAGGTTTTTTTTTAACCCTAAAGCGATGGTATATGTAATTAGATAGGTATATAATATAAATTAATACATATAAGATATGTAGTTACTAGGCAGTAATCAATCTAAGCATTTAGTTTCAATGACTACCTGTGCTATTTGTAGGAGTCTCGGCAGGTTATTGTTAAAAATATCCTCACTGTTCGCGGACAAGATATTGAGTAGATAGATAGCGAGTGACATGGGGGCAAACTTAAGTATTTTATATATTAGCACGGCACAGTCATAACATTTTTTCTTTAAACTTAGTTCTAAGTGATTCTCTGGGGCCCATATTATAAATTGCACGAACATCCCTCTTCTGCAGTACAAATATGGTGTTGATATCTGCAGCATTCCCCCACAGTAAAATACCGTACGACACATAATGCTGTGAAAGTAGCTGAAATAAACCAGTCTAGCCGTTTCTACGTCAGTTAGTTGACGGATTCTTTTACTGCGTATGCTGCAGAACTGAGTCTGTTCGACAATCCATCTATGTGAGCGCCCCATTGAAGAATCTAAGGTTATGTCTAAAAATACAGTAGTATCCACAAGATTTAAACCTTCATCTTTTATTTTAATGTTAGGTTTAACTTGTCTTGGTAAAATAAATCTTATACATTTTGTTTTATTTCCGTTCAGTAATAAGTTGTATACATCGAACTAGTTAACCATTTATTTTCGCTATTGCATTGTTTACGTCGTCAAAATTGGTCTGCCGTCGCTTTAGTTTAAATAAAAGAGACGTGTCGTCTGCAAACAATACAATTTCGTGGTTGTCCCTCACAAGTTGAGGTAGGTCGTTGATGTAAACTAAAAATAGGAATGGGCGAAGTATTGACCCTTGAGGTACCACAGATCCCGCAGAGCATTTTCCATTTACGTCGACTTTCTGTATTCTGTCAGATAGGTAAGAAGTAAGAAGGGCAAAAGCCATACTCCTGACCTCTAACCCCTGTTCCTAGCAGACCACCTTGGTTAAGCAACACTCCGCCCGGTTATTACTTGGATGGGTGACCATTTAGTGACATTTAGATTATGAGCTCTTCCGTGCTTGGGAAGGCACGTAAGATTTTGGCCCCGGCTTCTCAGCCGTTAAGGCGACTATACATGTCAAACCTCCCTCTCGCTCGCACTATTCAACATTTTTGAAGATATAAAATCACTGGCTATAGTTATGCAAAAAAGCATACCTTCACATTCTAGAAAATAACAATTCAAAGGTTCAGCAATAATATAATTTTGATTTTTTATCCCACATTGGTACAAAAAAATTGTACCAATGTGATCAATTTTGGTAGGGAAACGTGTTGGGTTCAACATGATATTCTTGGACCTTTGTATTGTTATTTTCTAGGCCGTGAAGGTTTGCTATTTTGCTTCCTACATTCAGTGATTTTATATCTTCAAAAATGTTGAATAGTGCGAGTGAAAGGGACGTTTGACATGTATAGTCACCTTAAGCCATATCGGAGACGTTCAGCGGCCTAAAAACTCCGACACCAGAGTTGGTCACAAGAAGAATGTTCAAAATCATAATTTGCGTTAGCAGAATCCAATCCTGGTTTGACACGATAACACTCATGTGAGGCAGGACACAAACTGACTTTCATAACGAAGATACATTTTCGGCACGTCAGAATTTGCATCAATTCATTAAACATATTTTCGACAGAACAGAATAATTATTTTCTGGATTGTATTAGGCAGAGTAGAAGCTGAACTTATTAAAGAAGATACATTTTTGACAGAACAGAATCTGCAGTTTCTGGATTTTACTAGGCAGAGTTGAATCTACAGTTATAAAAGAAGATAAATTTTTGACAGAACAGAATCTGTATATGCTGGATTTAATTAGGAAGAGTAGATTCTGCAGTTATTAAAGAAGATACATTTTTGACAGAACAGAATCTGTATTTGCTGGTTTTTACTAGGCAGAGTTGAATCTGCAGTTATAAAAGAAGATAAATTTTTGACAGAACAGAATCTGTATATGCTGGATTTAATTAGAAAGAGTAGATTCTGCAGTTATTTAAGAAGGTACATTTTTGACAGAACAGAATCTGTATTTGCTGGTATTTATTAGGCAGAGTAGAATCTACAGTTATTAAAGAAGATACATTTTTGACAGAACAGAATCTGTATTTGCTGGTTTTTACTAGCGCAGAGTTGAATCTGCAGTTATAAAAGATGATAAATTTTTGACAGAACAGAATCTGTATATGCTGGATTTAATTAGGAAGAGTAGATTCTGCAGTTATTTAAGAAGGTACATTTTTGACAGAACAGAATCTGTATTTGCTGGTATTTATTAGGCAGAGTAGAATCTACAGTTAATAAAGAAGATACATTTTTGACAGAACAGAATCTGTATTTGCTGGTTTTTATTAGGCAGAGTAGAATCTACAGTTATTAAAGAAGATACATTTTTGACAGAACAGAATCTGTATTTGCTGGTTTTTAGTAGGCAGAGTAGAATCTACAGTTATGAAAGAAGATACAATTTTGACAGAACAGAATCTGTATTTGCTGGTTTTTACTAGGCAGAGTAGAATCTACAGTTATTAAACAAGATACATTTTTGACAGAAAAGAATCTGTATTTGCTGGTATTTATTAGGCAGAGAAGAATCTACAGTTATTAAAGAAGATACATTTTTGAAAGAACAGAATCTGTATTTGCTGGTTTTTACTAGGCAGAGTTGAATCTGCAGTTATAAAAGAAGATAAATTTTTGACAGAACAGAATCTGTATATGCTGGATTTAATTAGAAAGAGTAGATTCTGCAGTTATTTAAGAAGGTACATTTTTGACAGAACAGAATCTGTATTTGCTGGTATTTATTAGGCAGAGTAGAATCTACAGTTATTAAAGAAGATACATTTTTGACAGAACAGAATCTGTATTTGCTGGTTTTTACTAGCGCAGAGTTGAATCTGCAGTTATAAAAGATGATAAATTTTTGACAGAACAGAATCTGTATATGCTGGATTTAATTAGGAAGAGTAGATTCTGCAGTTATTTAAGAAGGTACATTTTTGACAGAACAGAATCTGTATTTGCTGGTATTTATTAGGCAGAGTAGAATCTACAGTTAATAAAGAAGATACATTTTTGACAGAACAGAATCTGTATTTGCTGGTTTTTATTAGGCAGAGTAGAATCTACAGTTATTAAAGAAGATACATTTTTGACAGAACAGAATCTGTATTTGCTGGTTTTTAGTAGGCAGAGTAGAATCTACAGTTATGAAAGAAGATACAATTTTGACAGAACAGAATCTGTATTTGCTGGTTTTTACTAGGCAGAGTAGAATCTACAGTTATTAAACAAGATACATTTTTGACAGAAAAGAATCTGTATTTGCTGGTATTTATTAGGCAGAGAAGAATCTACAGTTATTAAACAAGATACATTTTTGACAGAAAAGAATCTGTATTTGCTGGTATTTATTAGGCAGAGAAGAATCTACAGTTATTAAAGAAGATACATTTTTGAAAGAACAGAATCTGTATTTGCTAGATTTGACTAGGCAGAGTAGAATCTGACAGAACAGAATAATTATTTTCTGGATTGTATTAGGCAGAGTAGAAGCTGAACTTATTAAAGAAGATACATTTTTGACAGAACAGAATCTGCATTTTCTGGATTTTGCTAGGCAGAGTTGAATCTGCAGTTATTAAAGAAGATACATTTTTGACAGAACAGAATCTGTATTTGCTAGATTTATTTATTAGGTAGAGTACAATCTTACAGAACAGAATCTGTATTTGCTGGATTTTATTAGGCAGAGTAGAATCTGCACTTATTCAAGAAGATACATTTACGACGGAACAGAATCTGTATTTTCTAGATTTGACTAGGCAGAGTAGAATCTGACAGAACAGAATCTGTATTTGCTGGATTTTATTAGGCAGAGTAGAATCGGCACTTATTTAAGAAGATACATTTATGACAGAACAGAATCTGTATTTTCTAGATTTTACTAGGCAGAGCAGAATCTGCACTTATTCAAGAAGATACATTTATGACAGAACAGAATCTGTATTTTCTAGATTTTACTAGGCAGAGTAGAATCTGCACTTATTCAAGAAGATACATTTATGACAGAACAGAATCTGTATTTTCTAGATTTTACTAGGCAGAGTTTCTACTCTGCCTAGTAAAATCTAAAAACTCTAGAAACTAGGCAGAGTAGAAACTCTGCCTAGTAAAATCTAGAAACTCTGCCTAGTAAAATCTAGAAACTCTGCCTAGTAAAATCTAGAAAATACAGATTCTGTTCTGTCAGAAGAATCTTTATTTGCTGGGTTTTATTAGGCATAGTAGAATCTGCACTTATTAAAGAAGATACATTTATGACAGAACAGAATCTGTATTTTCTAGATTTTACTAGGCAGAGTTTCTACTCTGCCTAGTAAAATCTAAAAACTCTAGAAACTAGGTAGAGTAGAAACTCTGCCTAGTAAAATCTAGAAACTCTGCCTGGTAAAATCTAGAAAATACAGATTCTGTTCTGTCAGAAGAATCTTTATTTGCTTGGTTTTATTAGGTATAGTAGAATCTGCACTTATTAAAGAAGATACATTTATGACAGAACAGAATCTATATTTTCTAGATTTTACTAGGCAGAGTAGAATCTGCACTTATTATAGAAGATACATTTTCGACGAAACAGGATTGTCGCGGCGCGTCGTAATGTCAGCGTCATTCATGAGTGCCGTCATCGTATTTTCAAAAAAACGGTTGACATCTAATGTCACCTCGACTACACTATAAAAAAGTTGTTACGCGAAGACTACTGTACCTAACCGTTGTAAACTTGTAAACTTGTAATACAAAATACTTCTCTCAAAAAAAATCGTGTATTATTTCGTCACCGCCACCAATTCGGAAGCAGCAACATAAATTTGGACCTTCGGAGCCGGATTCTACAACCGACCCAAGCACGCACGACCTCTACACGACCTGTTGGACGCACGGTGATAACGGTCATTTTTGAGAAGACACTCCAAAAACCAAGGATAAAGCTGTCCAGGAGCACGCATACCTATCTACCTGAAGAAACAGTACGGCCAGCTATCTATCCTATCCAAAGCGCTTGTCCCTTCCTGTGTTAATTTCGTGGTAATACGTGTTTCAGTGATTGAGACGCAGTGAGTCATCATCCGCTTGTACAGTGTCCAGCAGCGTGTGCCGCAGCCAGCATAGCTGCCGCTTGCAAACGTGAGTACTCCACCTTTCACTAGACTTCCAAGATGAGCACAGAACCTAAAAGGGATAGGTCAAAATCTCCTTAGACCTAAAGCTACGTATAAAGGGAGCCGCGAGTCTATTTTCAGAATTTAACAATCTTCAATCGCAAATTGAAGAGTCAGTTCTAGAGGTAGATCTTGACGGACAGATGGAACAGCGCGAGCAGTTTGAGAATAGCTATTACGATACGTTGGCTAGGGCTGAATGTATGCTTGGTAGTGGTGAGCTAGGATCAAGTTCTAAAGACGCCCCACTCGATATAAATTCAGTCAAATTACCTACAATATCTATCCCTACTTTTGACGGTTCGTATGAGCGTTGGTTGGAATTTAGAGATACTTTTCAGTCGCTTATTCACAATGCCAACCGCATCACAAATATCCAAAAGTTTCATTACCTGAAATCATCGCTAAAAGGTAGTGCAGCATTGGTGATCGAGTCATTAGAGTTTTCAGCTGCAAACTACGATGTAGCATGGGAACTACTACTCAATAGGTACGACAATAGCAGAATATTAGTTCACAACCACGTAAAGTCACTTTTCACCATTCAAGCATTGACAAAAGAGGCACCAGATCTGCTTAGAAACCTAATAGATACTATTTTAAAGAACTTACGAGCACTTAAATTATTAGGTGAACCAGTAGATAGCTGGGACACGCTCATTATTTATTTAATTGTCACAAAGTTAGATAAAGCCACGGAACGCGAGTGGGAGCAATACAAATCTACTAATTTAAAACAATCTGGTGACTCCAAGTCAATCATGAAGGTGGATGTTTTGCTGGCGTTCCTCAAAGACAGGGCAGACATGCTGGAGACATTGCAAGTTTCACACGCGAGCGCAAACGACAAAAAACTAATTACAAACGCACGAAATCACACTAAAGTTCACTGCAACGTTTCCACCAATAATCCGTCCAGTCAAGCGAAAAAATCATGTTTGCTCTGCACTAAATCATATCATCCACTGTACGCATGCCAAAAGTTTTTGGGTTTGACCGTAGAAGGTAGGCTTAAACTTGTGCGGGATAAAAGTTTATGCGAAAACTGTTTACGCGCGGGTCACAATGTTAACGAGTGTAGGTTCGGCCCATGTAGGAAATGCGATCGAAAACACAACTCATTAATCCACAGGGATAATGAAGTTAGAAACGTCTCACTTCCAACTGAAGGCGAGAATAGTAAACCGGCTTTCGCTATGCACTTGTTAGCATTTTCACATTTATATATATAATAGAAAACATAAAAGGTACCAATCATTGTATATAAGCTTTGAAGGGAAACTAATAGGCCATCTTTAGCGATTCAGTGTTAATATAGCTTAACTAGCACTACACTAAAACCTATAAATATAGCTTGGGGCGTTAGGTAAATATATATTTAGCAAAGCAAGTAACTGAAACTCTACTTAAACGTGTAGCCAGGTATTTGAAACTCATATACTTTCCACCAGCTCACTTATATATAACACTGGAACTGAAAGGAGAAGGATAACCTCATTAAATAAGAAAACCTTGATACGTCAATATTCTTTAATTTACCGCCAATTCGGAACGTGGCCAGGCAGAGAAGAATTGGCAAGAAACTCTGCCCGGTATATTCTTTTCAACGTCTTCATTACAGTTTCTTATATAAAATAACAAATTCAATCATTAACACATAAGTATATAATGTAAATGTTTGACCATGTAACAAACATTTACATTACGCATTAAATTTACTTATATACTTATTTTTTAGGTAATACATAAGGTATATAACGTTATACATAACAAACATTACGTTGTGTATTCCATTTACTTATAAAGTATATAATATATAACGTTATGTATTACATAATACACAACACACAACCTAGAAATACACAACGTCATTGATCAGGACTTAACGATTAGGTACTTAGCTTTTATTGCTATAGAGGTGCCAGAGCTCCGTCCGGTCCGACAGTCGACAACAGAATGAATCCCGCTACCAGGGCGGCAGTGCTTTTATAGCAACGAGTAAACAAGTCTGTCGACCACGTGCTTTAGCAACCACGTGTTTTACAAAAATGAAAAGGGATGAGTCCCGACCATTATTTCTCTATAATTAGCTTGACACAAGGGTACATGTCGACTTACAAACACTGAAACGTACCTATGTACTACGAATCACATAGTTATATAGGTTAGGATTACAATAGGCAGTGTTTTAAGGTTATAAATACCTTTACCATTCAATGTTGTTTACAACACTGAATGGTATTTAAGCTTAATACATAAACAGATCCTATATAATAACTAACTTCGAACATTTCATAACACAAGCCCTTCTCTTAAGTGATTATATTTATATTACATTACCAGTACCTGTACCTTTATTAATTGGAGTATTTCTTTAAAATAATCTATCATGGGTATACTTAACAGTACTTCGTTATAATACAAGCTTGTGTGTTTTAACAAAATCATATCCCACGTGGTCATATACACATATTTATCTATTATTTGGAGTATATTTACATAATATACTATCACACTCGTCCCTCGCCACACCGCAGCCCGCAAATCCTAGTTGCGATGAGCCTACGAGCGGCACAATAGGCACTCACACGGACGTTCTATGCGTCAATTATCCGTGTGTGCAACCGGTTTTACTATCGACGGCACTAGTGGAAGTTATGGATAGGCATAGTAATTATCAACTTGCGCGCGCGCTTTTAGATTCCGGGAGCGAGCGATGTATTATTACCAAATCATTATGCGACAAACTAGGCGTACAATTAATACAGTCCACTCAAGAAATACGCGGAGTTGGAAATGCGATATCTCAATCGAATCAAATATGCGCTATCGATTTGAAATCGCGTATCAACTCATTTACAATGCGAGTACAATGTTTTGTTCTAAATAACATAACATCTACGTTGCCAGCGATACCTAAACAATACGCGCAGTTTGGGATCCCTGACAATATACAACTAGCAGACCCCGATTTCCATGAATCTTTAAAAATCGACATCCTAATAGGCGCGGATAAGTTTTGGGATTTATTAAGCGAGGGAAAAATGCGTTTGCCCAGCGGTCCTTTCTTGCATAATACGAAATTGGGATGGATCATGTCGGGTCCTATAAATATTATACGCAATAAGAGTTACATTCGATGCAATTTTTCTCAAACAGTGGAGGAACAATTACGTAAGTTCTGGGAACTAGAGGAGTTACCTAAGCTTTGTGATACGCGTTCGGATGAGGAAAAGGAATGCGAAGATAACTTCGTCAAAACCACTACGCGCAATATTGACGGAAGATTTTGCGTTAGCATACCTTTGAAATCATCAACACAAAGCTTAGGGGAAACGTATCCTCAAGCTCTAAAGCGGTTCCTAGCGTTAGAGAAGCGATTGCAACGCGATCCTGAGTACAAAGGGCGGTATACAGAATTTATGCACGAGTATGTAGCCTTGGGTCATATGACGCGTATTAGCTCTTACGGAACACCGAATTTCTTTATGCCACATCATGGTGTACTACGCGAGCACAGCACTACCACCAAGCTACGGGTGGTATTCAATGCTAGTGCTGCCTCAAGCACTGGAGTTTCGCTCAACGATCTCCAGCTCGTAGGCCCTCCCATACAAGGCGATTTACTTGCCATTCTACTGCGTCTGCGACTGCATAAGTACGTAGCTATTGCAGACTTAGAAAAAATGTATAGGCAAGTGGAAATTAATAAAGACCAACGCGACCTGCAACTTGTTTTGTGGCGTGACGATCCGAGCCAAGAAATTGGTATTTTTCGTCATGATCGAATAGTGTACGGAACCGCGGCGGCGGCTTTTATGGCATGTAGGTGCCTGAAGGAGACCGCAGCTGACTGTCCTGACCTCGAAGTCAAAAGGATTGTCAACGAGGACTTTTTTGTCGATGACTTGGTCACATCGCATGATGATAAAAGTAAGTTGCTCGATTTATGCGAAAAAACAAGCAAAGTTTTACAATCGGGGTGCTTTCCATTACGCAAGTGGATTTTTAATTTTAACTGCGATGACCAATCTTTGACAAAAATGACCAACGGCATTAAATCATTAAATCTAGACGAGTCCAGTCTTTGCAAAACTTTAGGTATGGGATGGAATAACTCAAGCGATGAATTTCATTTCAATACACAATTTAAAAACGATACGAGCATTACCAAGCGTTCAATCTTGTCGCACGTTTCCCAAATTTTTGACCCATATGGTTTACTCAGTCCTACTATTATGATCGCGAAGGTACTGTTGCAAAAACTTTGGCTATTAAAAATTGATTGGGACGACGCGCTCCCGCATGACGTCGCTGACAACTGGAACCGGTTTGTTATCGGCCTTTCTGCGCTCGAGTCACTGCGAGTGCCGCGTCGCGTTATAGGTAGCCAGGCTAGGAATGTTGAGTTGCATATTTTTACAGACCCATCGCAAACGGCTTACGGCGCATGCGCTTATCTTCGCACCGTCGGCGATAACAATTCAACGATATCTGTTATGTTATTATGCTCCAAGGGCAAGGTCGCCCCGTTGAAACCAGTCAGCATACCTAGGCTTGAGCTCTGCGGAGCTTTATTAGGCGCGCGGCTATATTTGAAAATACGCGAATCACTTCATTATAACTTTGAAAAGGTAGTGTTCTGGACTGACTCCACGATAGTTCTAGGATGGTTGAGAATGTCACCTAACTTACTTAAAACTTTCGTGCAGAATAGGGTGGCAGAAATTCACGAGCTCACAAAAGAGCTACCCTGGCGGCATGTGAGTGGGAAGGAAAACCCAGCTGACCTGGTCTCACGGGGGGTCCCGCTACCCGATCTCGCGTCTGCCGTGTTATGGTGGGAAGGACCGCCCTTTCTTCGTGATCTCACTATTGACTGTGCTATCTTAATCTCGGACTTAAGTCCAATCACGATGCGGGATGATATACCCGAGGTTAAATCAAGCGCCGTCAATGTTTTACAATCAAAAACAAGCGTAGGAATATTTCCGTTTGCGAGATTCTCTCAGTTCGAGCGAATGCGGCGTTGTTTCGCGTACATACTGCGGTTTATCAATAATACGCGCACTAAATTAAATCGCCAGTCAGGTACGCTTAGCATTGATGAATTAAGAGAGTCTGAATTGAGATTAGCTAAATTATCTCAAGCGGAATCGTTTAATCATGAATATGAGCTGATTTCAAAAAATCTTTCCTTAAAAAAGAAACCAAGTCTTTTTAAACTAAATCTATTTATAGACGATAAAAACATAATGCGAGTCGGCGGTCGAATTAGTTATTCGGACAGCTTTGACTATGAGAAAAAGCATCCTATCTTACTTTGTTCGAAACATCCCTTTTCAGTTTTGCTCATGCGGCACCAGCACCAACGATTGCTTCACGCTGCTCCTCAGGCGCTGTTATATGACGTTCGCCAGCGATGGTGGCCTATTGGGGGGCGGAACCTTGCACGAAAAATTGTGAACGATTGCGTTGCGTGCAAGCGATTGAAAGGCAAAACTTTGAATCCCATTATGGGTAACCTACCTAAGGAACGATTGGGTCCTACATACCCATTTCTCTATTGCGGGGTAGATTACGCGGGACCGATTCTCACATTAACTCGCAAAGGTAGGGGCGCTAAAACCGTAAAGTCATACATTTGTCTGTTTGTATGCTTTGTTACACGCGCGGTACATTTGGAAGTTGTGAGTGACCTATCTACTGAAGCATACATTTTAGCTCTTAAGCGGTTTATTTCACGTCGTGGCAAGCCCAAGGAAATATTTTCGGACAATGGTAAGAATTTTGTCGGTGCTAACAACGAGCTGAAACGGTTTTTAACAAACTGTTCCACTGACATAGCGGAATACGCACACAGCCAAGCAATTAGGTTAAGGTTCATTCCCCCTTACACCGCTCATTTTGGAGGTCTATGGGAAGCTGGGGTAAAGTCGTGCAAGCTGCATTTAGCTCGCGTCGTCGGTAATGCTCACTTAACGTTCGAGGAGCTTACCACGGTTTTAGCGCAGGTTGAGGCAATCCTTAACTCCCGTCCTCTATCCCCATTGTCATCCGATCCTCACGATTTCCTACCACTTAGTCCTGGACATTTCCTAGTTGGTCGTCCGCTCACTTCACCGGTATACCAGGACATGCGAGGCGAACCTGAACGGCAGCTCAACCGGTACCAGCGAGTGGAGCAAATTCGGCACCATTTCTGGACACGCTGGGCCAAAGAATACGTCTCGGAGCTCCAGACTCGATGCAAATGGAGGGACAATGGTGACAGTCTACAGCCTAACACGCTCGTCGTCATCAAAGATGACAAGCTACCCCCACTTAAGTGGTCCCTGGGGAGAATTAAAACCACTATCCATGGCAGAGACGGAGTATCGCGCCTTGCCGACATACAGACAGCATCTGGCATCATAAGGCGTAGTTTCGCTAAAATCTGTCCCCTGTTCAATGAGGATGCTGCGCAACATCGGCTGGATTCTCCACAACAATGACCAACCAATCTTTAAAGCTGGAGCTTTCAAGGCCGGGGGCATGTCGCGGCGCGTCGTAATGTCAGCGTCATTCATGAGTGCCGTCATCGTATTTTCAAAAAAACGGTTGACATCTAATGTCACCTCGACTACACTATAAAAAAGTTGTTACGCGAAGACTACTGTACCTAACCGTTGTAAACTTGTAAACTTGTAATACAAAATACTTCTCTCAAAAAAAATCGTGTATTATTTCGTCACCGCCACCAATTCGGAAGCGACAACAAGGATCTTTATTTGCTGGATTGTATTCGGCAGAGTGTAATTTGCAGATAAAGAAGATACATTTACGACAGATCAGAATCTGTATTTGCTGGATTATACAATCGAATCTGCAGTTACTTTGCTAATTTAAAAAAATCACTTGAAAAAGAGCTTTATTTAAAATACCTACTTTTTACGTAAAATATCTCCGCTCCCTTAGCATATCAGGTACATCCACTAATCCGTTCTGAACTTTCTACACGGCTAATTGAGTATCCCAAATTGTAAAGTCTTGTATCTTGTATCTTGAACTCCATCTGCAGAAAATAAATCAACTGTTAAAAAAAATCTGTGGAAGGTAAAAAAATGTCAAGGGGTCAGTAAAAGTCATTCGACCTCGTGAACACAAACAAACTGTGCAGTTGAGTGACCTAGTGAGAATTACATGGAGGAAAACGATGACAGTTTGTGTGCGTGTTTGTGCGTTTGCGTGTGTGTATGTGTATGTGTATGTGTGTGTGTGTGCGTGTGTGTGTGCGTGTGCGTGTGCGTGTGCGTGTGCGTGTGCGTGTGCGTGTGCGTGTGCGTGTGCGTGTGCGTGTGCGTGTGCGTGTGCGTGTGCGTGTACGTGTGCGTGTACGTGTGTGTGTACGTGTGTGTGTACGTGTGTGTGTACGTGTGTGTGTGGTGTGTGTGTGGTGTGTGTGTGGTGTGTGCGTGCGTGCGTGCGTGCGTGCGTGCGTGCGTGCGTGCGTGCGTGCGTGCGTTTTTTACTTGTACATGCTTTTATTTTGATAGGGAATGTACACGTTCAAAACGGTGGAGGAAAACATCGTGAGGAAACAGTTTTAGAGGGTTTAGACTGGTCCTATGCTTGGACACTCATAATGGTGGCTTTATAGAGACATCTCAACACGTCATATAAGGGTAGGCTACTTTGCCTTGCTGCAAGGATCCCAGGATAGTCCAGATTTAGACAGAGTCAAAGGCCTTCAATAGTCGACAAAAACCAGACTTATGGGCTCTACTCTTAAAGTATAGACTTTGGAGTTTTTCTTATACTTTTTGGGATTTGCACGACTAATGTCTAAAAGAAAAATTTCCACATTATAATCTGAAGGTAGTAGAGTTCTTTGTGGAGGGCTCGTCTGGGGAAGTACTGCCACCATGCCTATTTCTGCCGTGAAGCAGCAGAGCTGTGTTTCGGTTTGAAGGGTGTGGGTGCCGGTGAAATTACAGGCACAAGAGGCTTATCATCTTCATGCCTCAAGTTGATGGACGTAGGGCGTTACATCGTAGAGCACGTTCCGGAAAAAAATGTTCTACGATGCAATGCTTTGTGATAGATAATGGTTACCACTTAAGATCAGGTGGGCCATGGGCTTGTTCAATCTTCAAGTAGCATAAAAAAATCCCGATTAAAAAAGACCAGGTTTACACCAATGTTTGCGGTACATGTACACCTTTTTTTATCAACCTGTATCGTCCCACTGCTAGGCAAAGGTCTCCCCCAAATTCCGCCAACCATCTCTATCCTTCGAGATATCCCACCATCCTCTCTCAAAGGCCTCGAGCTCGTCCCGCCATCGCTTTCTTGGCCGACCACGACCATCGGGCTGCCAACATGTTATGGCATTGGCCCATCTGTTCGGAGGCATCCAGCTCACATGGCCCGCCCACTCCCATTTCAGCCGTGCTGCTTTCCCGTCCACTTCGGCAATGCCAGTAATTGAACGCAGTATGTTATTCCGCACTCGGTCAGTGCGTTTGAATCCGAAGATACTACGTTCCATTGCCCTTTGACAAATCTTGAGCTTGGACTTCTGTAGCTCAGTCATTCACCATGTTTGGGCATACAATATCATACAAGTGGTATCTTAGAAGATTGTTAAGTATATATTTAGTTACAAAAACAGCTTGTATTGTTATGGACCTCTCTATAGTTGGACATTCTTCTGGTTGGGTATTTATATTCCTAGTCAGTTTACTAGAAGGCCTTTTCGTTTTTATAGGGGGGTAAAAATAATCTCTTGGACATTTTCTGTTATGATTATATGTTGTTTCTAAATAAATATTTTTTTTTTCTTTTTTGTCATTAGTCGTGCTAATCCTTCAAACCGAAACACAGCACAGCTGCTTCTGCTGATGTCAGTGCGCATCCGGACGAGCCCTGCACAATGAGCTCTACTACTACTGAATCTTGCTCAAAATACGAAAATTAAGCACTTTTTACAGTTTTCATTATAGAACATTTATAGTGAATGACTTAACTACAAAGTTAGCGTAAATTACGATCATAAATGTCAAAACTTGTCGATAATTGCCGTTTGCACTCACATTACTATAATTAACTATCAATATCACGTTAAAGTATGGCTAACCTACCTACAAAAAGTATAGTAAGGTCTTCGCACTCGCATTATAGGTTTTCTTTACTTTCTGTTAGAGGCGCTGTTACATTCCCATACAAAAATATGGTTTACGTAACTTATAAAGTAACAGTATGAATTGCCGCTCACAGCCTGCAGTCTACAATATTATACAGCTGCATTTGCAACGCCTAGAGTCGTCGAGGGAGACTAACTTCAAGTCGTACGTGCTTAAGGCGCCTGCGAAGCATCGAGACGTTCTCTCTCCCGACTTCTGGCCAACAGGAATTATATTTCGACGCTTTAGGGGAGCGCTACCGAAGCTAGAAAACTCCTAATCATAATAATAAATTATTTAAATATGTATGTTATACCTTAGGTATTATTTGCTATGGACCATTGAAATGTTTAATTTCTAAGTTGTCTGAAATAAATGATATTATTATTATGACACTTTATTTAATTGTAAACTTGTCTAAAAAATACATGTTATACTATAATTATACTTAATACTACTTATGTTACATAAATAAATATCAAAAACATTATAGTAAGAAATGTACCAAAACGGGAGACCACGGGGCAGGGCTCAAGCGGTCGGTGGCTAGGGCTGCTGAGAGAGGAGCCTCCGCACAATGCGTGCCGAGTTCAGGAGAGCCGCCGCGTGTATCTGACCCTTTACCTAGCTGCCTAGCGAGAGCCTCTTAAGATATTGGTCAAAGCTCTTCGCTATCAGACCGTTTATTGAAACGACTATCGGCATCGAGCATAGCACGACCGTTTTCGAGAACTGGCACCGGTGCGTACTTATAGTACGGAACCTCTGGGCCGACAAGGTTGTATTGGAGAGCAAGCTGCTGATGGATGATCTTGGCTACCTGATTGGTCTTACACAGACACCAATTTAGTGTAAGCGAGGTGCGAACAACCCGAAAGTATATGTCTGAGGGATTCACCGGGACGATGACAAGCTCTGCAAATGTCAACGGTTCCATCCTTCATGATATACTTTCGGTAGTTGTTCGTCTTTATTACCTCATCCATAATCGCACAGACAAAACCTTCGGTTTCCCCAAAGAGGTCACCGAAACGTAGTCAGTTCACGGATGCGAGTAGGTCTACATCAGGCCCTGTAAGGGCTTTGTAGAACCGTCCGTGCAGCTCCTTACTCTCCCACACGAGCTTGCGGTCGAGGGCACTCAGCACCATAGGTTTGTGCCAGTTCTCTTTAGCCAGTGAGAGTGGGGTAAGGTTTTTGTCAACTGCTATGACATCACGATGCATCTCCCTGAATCCCTTAGCAGAGTACTAAGAGGATTCAGTGCTAGGCAGAACCATAAGAGACTCAGACTGTCACCCTGGAAAATACCCCTCTCTATGCAAATCAGATCTTGCGGAGCAGAGGGATCCCGTCCTCTACCTGGATGACAAAGAACTGTGATCCACTGTCTCATGCATGTACCTAAGAAGGATCTCAAAGTTGCATCAATTTTATACAACTCTAAGATCCTCTTCAGCCATGCATGAGGCACCGAATCATAGGCCTTCTTGTAGTCTATCCACGCAACGGAGAGGTTCCCCTTGCTGCGCCTGATCTGCTGGCTAATGGTCATGTCAATGACGAGGAGCTCCTTAGTACCGCGGGACCCAACCCTACATCCATTCTGAGCAGGAGCCAAAATATTATTTGCAACTATGTGCGCATTTTTACGGTCAGAATGGACGTAAGGAGCTTTTTGAGCAACTGTATTAGAAATAGTTGTTCAGTACACGTGCGGAACCGTCATTGCAACTTGTTCCGACTGTCTGACTGACATTTGTCGGAACTGTTTACAAAGACAGGCTTTCCGCACTCGTAATGAAATATAGCGTAGGGCCAAGGATGCTACCTTGTGGTACTCCATAATTAACAGTAAGTACATCACTTAGCCTATCATCTATTCTGACTTGTTGCTTCCGGTCGTCAAGATAGTTTGCAATGAAATGCAAATGAAATGATTGGTTCACCATACAAAACTACCCTTCCCATAACCCTTCCTATCATCTATCTCTATACCAAAATTTATTAAAATCGGTTCAGCGGGTTAGGCACGAAAACGTAATTAACCTAGCCTAGCCTAGCCTTAACCTAGTAATAATGATAGCGAAGTCTGATGTACGTTTTATTCTAAAAATATTACGGATTCCGCGCAACAAATAAAGGCAAACAAAGATGCGGGCGGGTCAGCTGGCATTGATACCGCGATCCAATAACCTCGTCGCCCGCATATGGCTAACCTGGGCCGTCGATTCAATACAAAAGTTAGTTGACCACGTTATCAACTTACTGAACTACGATATCAACGAAACTAAGAAACGGAAGGTCATGTTGTAATGGATAATTAATTTTTCTATTTTTGACCTATTTCAAAAACTACACATTCTAGAATTAAAATATAAAACATTTTGGAATGTACAAACAAAACACATTCATATGACACCTCACTCAAAATATTTGCATAAGTTTATTTTTTTACGGGGTATACGGGGCTCCATCCTCCATCTTCGGAACCCAAGCCAACTTCACCTGCACGCGGTGACCCCGCTGAATAACGAACGGGGCTCTGGCGGCCGGCTGATTGCGGCATAGCACAGCCTACATCGGCACATCTAAATCCCCTGGCCACCGACGGGCAGCAGCGTCGGTGGTGCGAGAAACTGTGCCCTGCGATCCCCAACCCGCATGCCTAGTGTGGGGATTATGGGCATATCCCCCTTTATCAGGGAAGGCCTATGTCCAGCAGTGGACTGATATAGGCTGGTGTGGTGTGGTGTGGTAATTTTTTTGGCCCATTTTGAGACTCCATACCATGACCCCCTGTCTGATGTAACTCATATACTTCCCAGCAAAAATTTCATATACACCCTAACGACCCACCAAATTGTATGCAGATTGGAACAACGGTGGATTTATGCTCTCTCTCGCCTCGCGGCTCTTGAACGGTGCAGACGTGTTTTATGTATTTTTCAAATTGGTGGTACTGTGCCCTCGGACTTCGCCCTAACCTTGACTCGACTGGTGCTTCGCCCCCGTGTCTTCAGGGAGGGACTTGGCTGACTGCGTGAGTTCGACTTTTTGTATTTCACCGGACGCAAACACGCGGCACTCTGTACCGCAGTCCGGGTGTGTGCCAACTACACCAGCGAGGCAGTGATCGCGGCGGCGAAATTATCAGTCTCTTCAACATAACGAGTTCTATAAACGGTACTCCCAAAGGCAATTACACGCAGTGACGCACGGCGGTTTGCTACACTAAGCTTGCAGGCTCTCTTCTACCGAACAATGTCTGTTCAACGCACTCCGCCCCCGAGTGAAGTGAGCCTAAGAACTCCACCCATGATTCATTATGGCTCTGACTCTGCGATAAACAGAACATCAACGGGAGATCACCCCAATGCATACATAAATAGCAAAAGACTGAAGCGCACGTTCAACGATTTCACTGAACTTTCCTCACCAGGTATTTCTGAAATTAAAGACATGTTTACTGAGATCAAAGCCCAACAGGATCAAAAATTTGAAAGCCTGAGTAATGCTATAAGTACAGTTATAGCGCAAAACCAGGAAATTAAGCAATCTGTAGAACAAATGAATTGCCAGTACGAGGAAGTTATCTCAAGAATGCAAACCCTAGAAACTCAAAATGACGGCTACAAGAGCCGAATTTTAGCTTTAGAAAATCAGATAGAATATCTTGAGAACCAGGCACGTAGCACCACGATTGAGATCCGTAATGTTCCGAAACAGGATCATGAAGACCAACAAAAAGTGGTCAGTATTGTGAAAGACATTGGCACAGCATTAAAAATCGACCCACCCATACAAAGTGCTGATGTAAGAAAAATCTACCGCTCAAAAAACTCGTCCATCATAGTAGAATTCTCCTGTTCTGCTACCAAAGAAGCAATGATTGCTGGCATTAAGAAACGTTACAAATCTGAACCCAAGCAACAGCCTCTGAATACATCCCACATCAACCTCTCGGGTGCGCCCCGAACTATCTTTATATCGGAGTCCCTCACGATGAAAGCTCGCCGCCTTTACTACGTTGCGCGAGAAAACGTCAAAAATAAAAAAACTATTCGCAGCCTGGACATCGTACGGCAAAATTTACATAAAGACCGAAGAAGGGAAAGCACCAATCCGCGTACAGTCAGAGGAAGATCTAGGTAGAATAATCCCCCTGTGACTACCTGATTTGTTTATCGTCTTCACATACCAATGTAGAATTAATTATAGATTTATAAAATATTTATATATACTTTTAGATAATAATTATCATAGCTTCATAACTAAGCTCAGTGATTTCGTACGCTACTTAGCAATTTTTGTTTTTTATGGCAGTTTTTATTACATACATAATACATTTTCCACACAATACACTACATACACGTACTACACCAAGGTAAAGTCAGTTAAGCTTGCTGAAATAGTCTCATTAACCAAAATTCTTCCGAAACATGTAATAAAACGTTTTAGTCACAACAAAATGGCAGCCGAAACTCCGGATCTAAATAATCATCCCTGCAAGAAAACTTTCAAGTCACGTGACTTCCGTGACTTTTGCCATACATCTTATGTTAGGAGATGATACACAACACAGTTAGAATAAGCTTAGATCTGGACTCTCACACGGTTGCTAAAGTCCATACTTGTGATATTGACGAAATAAAAAAACATGTTCCTGCGAAAAGTTCCTTAAGTGTTCTCACACAAAACATTCGTAGCCTAAATTGTAATATGCCTAGTTTCACTACATTACTTCAAAGGTCCAAATTATATTGGGATGTTCTGGTTCTTTCAGAATGCTGGTTAGCCTCGTCTAGATACATACCGGAACTTCAAAACTATAACCACGTAACCACGACCTCTCACAGAACACAAAATGAGGGCGTAGCAATCTACTACAATAATCAACTAAATGTTACGTTTGAGGAGCCTGAAATCAGCGATTCCAACGCCCTTTTAATCAAAATTAACTCAGAAACTTGTATTCTTGGAATTTATCGCCCTCCCAGTCAATACAACACTAATAACTTTGTTCATTCGTTGGACTCTTTCCTCAGTCAAATCAAAAGCTTTAAAAATATAATTATCTGTGGCGACATTAATATAGACATCGTACCTAATAGTCAAGATAGACGAGCTTATGAGTATCTCAACGTACTAGCAAGCCATGGTATTCTGCCAAGTCATACGTTACCTACACATGGCAATACCTGCTTAGATCATATGATGATCAAAACTAAATTAGAAGCCACATGCCTGGTCCTTCAAACGTCAATTACAGATCATGAAAGTGTAGCAATCATTTTTAACCAAAATGTACAAAAAAACTACCTTAATAAGCCTTCCTACCACCTTTGCTATGAGAAACTTGACGCTGCAATTAATAAAATTGACTTTAAACCAGTGCTGGAATGTTGGGATGCTAACACAGCAGCTGACTTAATAATAAGACTCCTAAACACGGCTATAAAAGAAAGTTCTCTGTTAAATAAAATTCCTAATAGGAAGCGAATTTATAGGCCCTGGATTACTAAAGGGTTACTTAAATGCATGAGAAACCGAGATAAACTATATATTAAATTAAAAAAGGATCCTGACAATGAGACTATAAAGCTGACCTACAAACGTTATAGGAATTTTTGTAATTCAGCTCTTAAAAAAGCAAAACAAAATTATGAGAAGGAAGAAATAATAAATGCAAAGCACAATAAGAAGCAGCTTTGGGATGTTATTAAGAAAATAAGCGGCTCAAATAAGCCAAAAGACCATTCGCCTAGCCTCTTATCAACTGATTATCCTGATATCAGTATCAACACAGTTAATAGTTTCTTTGCTAACATAGGAAAAAATCTTGCTGAAAAAATTACAGCCCAAGGTCAGTTAATCAGGCCCAGATTGAATGATATTATCAGTCCTTTCACCAAGTCCTTTGTTTTACTACCTACCGATGAAGATGAAGTATGCCACCTGATTAATGGTCTTAAAGAAAACTGTGCTGTAGGTGTTGATCTGATTTCAGGCAAAGTAATTAAAAGATATGTGCATATACTCTCTATACCAATTGCACATATTTGCAATCTTGCAATAACTACTGGAGTATTCCCACAAGTATTCAAATTTGCCGTAATCAAGCCTATTCACAAAGGCGGGGAAACAAATTGCAGTAATAATTATAGGCCCATTTCAATCTTACCATCAATATCCAAAATCTTAGAACGGGCTATAAACCGGCGCTTAGTTAATTACCTGGAGTCTAATAACAAATGTAACTAAATGTAACCAAATGTAATGAAATGTAATGAAATGAAATGAAATGAAATGAAATGAAATGAAATGTAATGAAATGTAATGAAATGTAATGAAATGTAATGAAATGTAATGAAATGACAGATGGGATGGGATAGGATGGGATGGGATGGGATGGGATGGGATGGGATGGGATGGGATGGGATGGGATGGGATGGGATGGGATGGGATGGGATGGGATGGGATGGGATGGGATGGGATGGGATGGGATGGGATGGGATGGGATGGGATGGGATGGGATGGGATGGGATGGGATGGGATGGGATGGGATGGGATGGGATGGGATGGGATGGGATGGGATGGGATGGGATGGGATGGGATGGGATGGGATGGGATGGGATGGGATGGGACGGGATGGGACGGGATGGGACGGGATGGGACGGGACGGGACGGGACGGGACGGGACGGGACGGGACGGGACGGGACGGGACGGGACGGGACGGGACGGGACGGGACGGGACGGGACGGGACGGGACGGGACGGGACGGGACGGGACGGGACGGGACGGGACGGGACGGGACGGGACGGGACGGGACGGGACGGGACGGGACGGGACGGGACGGGACGGGACGGGACGGGACGGGACGGGACGGGACGGGACGGGACGGGACGGGACGGGACGGGACGGGACGGGACGGGACGGGACGGGACGGGACGGGACGGGACGGGACGGGACGGGACGGGACGGGACGGGACGGGACGGGACGGGACGGGACGGGACGGGACGGGACGGGACGGGATGGGATGGGATGGGATTGTTGTATTGTATTGTTGGAATTGGAGAGTTTGGCTGACAGAATCTGACAAAATAAAATAAAATGAAATGAAATGAAATAAAATGAAATGAAATGAAATGAAATGAAATAAAATGAAATGAAATGAAATAAAATAAAATGAAATGAAATGAAATGAAATGAAATGAAATGAAATGTAATGAAATGAAATGTAATGAAATGTAACTAAATGTTACAAAATGTAATGAAATGAAATGAAATGAAATGAAATGTAATGAAATGCAGACAGATGCAGACAGATGCAGACAGATGCAGACAGATGCAGACAAAATAGAATATTATAGAAAAAAAAAAAGAATATAATAGAATAAAATTGAAAAAAATAGAATAAAATGGAATACACTGTTATACCAACACTACACAACGCTACACAAAATTTAGAATAAGCACCTACCTAGTATGTAGTTTTACTATTGTTCCAGATGGCGGACATTGGAGAGTTTTGCTGACAGAATCAGACAAAATGAAATGAAATGAAAAAAAATAAAATAAAATGAAATGAAAAAAATGAAATGAAATGAAATGAAATGAAATGAAATGAATTGAAATAAAATGAAATAAAATATAATAAAATACAATAAAATGAAATGAAATGAAATAAAATGAAATAAAATGAAATGAAATGAAAAAAAATAAAATAAAATGAAATGAAAAAAATGAAATGAAATGAAATGAAATGAAATGAAATGAATTGAAATAGAATGAAATAAAATATAATAAAATACAATAAAATGAAATGAAATGAAATAAAATGAAATAAAATGAAATAAAATACAATAAAATAAAATGAAATAAAATGAATAAAATGAAATAAAATGAAATAAAATTAAATAAAATGAAATAAAATACAATAAAATAAAATGAAATGTAATGTAATGAAATGAAATGTAATGAAATGTAACTAAATGTAATGAAATGTAATGAAATGTAATGAAATGTAATGAAATGTAATGAAATGTAATGAAATGTAATGAAATGTAATGAAATGTAATGAAATGTAATGAAATGTAATGAAATGTAATGAAATGTTATGAAATGTAATGAAATGTAATGAAATGTAATGAAATGAAATGAAATGAAATGAAATGAAATGAAATGAAATGAAATGGATTGAAATGAAATAAAATGAAATAAAATGAAATAAAATGAAATAAAATGAAATAAAATGAAATAAAATGAAATAAAATGAAATAAAATGAAATAAAATGAAATAAAATGAAATAAAATGAAATAAAATGAAATAAAATGAAATAAAATGAAATAAAATGAAATGAAATGAAATGAAATGTAATGTAATGAAATGAAATGTAATGAAATGTAACTAAATGTAGCCAAATGTTATGAAATGTAATGAAATGTAATGAAATGTAATGAAATGAAATGAAATGTAATGAAATGAAATGAAATGAAATGTAATGAAATGTAATGAAATGTAATGAAATGTAATGAAATGTAATGAAATGTAATGAAATGTAATGAAATGTAATGAAATGTAATGAAATGTAATGAAATGTAATGAAATGTAATGAAATGTAATGAAATGAAATAAAATGAAATGAAATGAAATGATATGAAATGAAATGAAATGAAATGAAATGAAATGAAATGAAATGAATGGAAATGGATTGAAATGAAATAAAATGAAATAAAATGAAATGAAATTGATTGAAATGAAATGTAATGAAATGTAACTAAATGTAACCAAATGTAATGAAATGTAATGAAATGAAATGAAATGAAATGAAATAAAATGTAATGAAATGTAATGTAATGAAATGTAATGAAATGTAATGAAATGTAATGAAATGTAATGAAATGTAATGAAATGTAATGAAATGTAATGAAATGTAATGAAATGTAATGAAATGTAATGAAATGTAATGAAATGTAATGAAATGAAATGAAATGTAATGAAATGTAATGAAATGTAATGAAATGAAATAAAATGAAATGAAATGAAATTATATGAAATGAAATGAAATGAAATGAAATGAAATGAAATGAAATGAAATGAAATGAAATGAAATGAATGGAAATGGATTGAAATGAAATAAAATGAAATAAAATGAAATAAAATGAAATGAAATTGATTGAAATGAAATGTAATGAAATGTAACTAAATGTAACCAAATGTAATGAAATGTAATGAAATGAAATGAAATGAAATGAAATGAAATAAAATGTAATGAAATGTAATGTAATGAAATGTAATGAAAAAAAATAAAATAAAATGAAATGAAAAAAATGAAATGAAATGAAATGAAATGAAATGAAATGAATTGAAATAGAATGAAATAAAATATAATAAAATACAATAAAATGAAATGAAATGAAATAAAATGAAATAAAATGAAATAAAATACAATAAAATAAAATGAAATAAAATGAATAAAATGAATAAAATGAAATAAAATGAAATAAAATTAAATAAAATGAAATAAAATACAATAAAATAAAATGAAATGTAATGTAATGAAATGAAATGTAACTAAATGTAATGAAATGTAATGAAATGTAATGAAATGTAATGAAATGTAATGAAATGTAATGAAATGTAATGAAATGTAATGAAATGTAATGAAATGTAATGAAATGTAATGAAATGTAATGAAATGTAATGAAATGTAATGAAATGTAATGAAATGTAATGAAATGTAATGAAATGTAATGAAATGTAATGAAATGTTATGAAATGTAATGAAATGTAATGAAATGTAATGAAATGAAATGAAATGAAATGAAATGAAATGAAATGAAATGAAATGGATTGAAATGAAATAAAATGAAATAAAATGAAATAAAATGAAATAAAATGAAATAAAATGAAATAAAATGAAATAAAATGAAATAAAATGAAATAAAATGAAATAAAATGAAATAAAATGAAATAAAATGAAATAAAATGAAATAAAATGAAATAAAATGAAATAAAATGAAATGAAATGAAATGAAATGTAATGTAATGAAATGAAATGTAATGAAATGTAACTAAATGTAGCCAAATGTTATGAAATGTAATGAAATGTAATGAAATGTAATGAAATGAAATGAAATGTAATGAAATGAAATGAAATGAAATGTAATGAAATGTAATGAAATGTAATGAAATGTAATGAAATGTAATGAAATGTAATGAAATGTAATGAAATGTAATGAAATGTAATGAAATGAAATAAAATGAAATGAAATGAAATGATATGAAATGAAATGAAATGAAATGAAATGAAATGAAATGAAATGAATGGAAATGGATTGAAATGAAATAAAATGAAATAAAATGAAATGAAATTGATTGAAATGAAATAAAATGAAATAAATGAAATGTAACTAAATGTAACCAAATGTAATGAAATGTAATGAAATGAAATGAAATGAAATGAAATAAAATGTAATGAAATGTAATGTAATGAAATGTAATGAAATGTAATGAAATGTAATGAAATGTAATGAAATGTAATGAAATGTAATGAAATGTAATGAAATGTAATGAAATGTAATGAAATGTAATGAAATGAAATGAAATGTAATGAAATGTAATGAAATGTAATGAAATGTAATGAAATGAAATAAAATGAAATGAAATGAAATTATATGAAATGAAATGAAATGAAATGAAATGAAATGAAATGAAATGAAATGAAATGAAATGAATGGAAATGGATTGAAATGAAATAAAATGAAATAAAATGAAATAAAATGAAATGAAATTGATTGAAATGAAATGTAATGAAATGTAACTAAATGTAACCAAATGTAATGAAATGTAATGAAATGAAATGAAATGAAATGAAATGAAATAAAATGTAATGAAATGTAATGTAATGAAATGTAATGAAATGAAATGAAATGACAGATGGGATGGGATAGGATGGGATGGGATGGGATGGGATGGGATGGGATGGGATGGGATGGGATGGGATGGGATGGGATGGGATGGGATGGGATGGGATGGGATGGGATGGGATGGGATGGGATGGGATGGGATGGGATGGGATGGGATGGGATGGGATGGGATGGGATGGGATGGGATGGGATGGGATGGGATGGGATGGGATGGGATGGGATGGGATGGGATGGGATGGGATGGGATGGGATGGGATGGGATGGGATGGGATGGGATGGGATGGGATGGGATGGGATGGGATGGGATGGGATGGGATGGGATGGGATGGGATGGGATGGGATGGGATGGGATGGGATGGGATGGGATGGGATGGGATGGGATGGGATGGGATGGGATGGGATGGGATGGGATGGGATGGGATGGGATGGGATGGGATGGGATGGGATGGGATGGGATGGGATGGGATGGGATGGGATGGGATGGGATGGGATGGGATGGGATGGGATGGGATGGGATGGGATGGGATGGGATTGTTGTATTGTATTGTTGGAATTGGAGAGTTTTGCTGACAGAATCTGACAAAATAAAATAAAATGAAATGAAATGAAATAAAATGAAATAAAATGAAATGAAATGAAATTAAATGAAATAAAATGAAATAAAATGAAATAAAATGAAATAAAATGAAATAAAATAAATAAAATAAATAAAATACAATAAAATAAAATGAAATAAAATGAAATGAAATGAAATGAAATGTAATGAAATGTAATGAAATGAAATGAAATGTAATGAAATGTAACTAAATGTTACTAAATGTAATGAAATGTAATGAAATGAAATGAAATGAAATGAAATGTAATGAAATGTAATAAAATGTAATGAAATGTAATGAAATGTAATGCAATGTAATGAAATGTAATGAAATGTAATGTAATGTAATGAAATGTAATGAAATGTAATGAAATGTAATGAATGATGACGAGATGAGATGAGATGAGATGAGATGAGATGAGATGAGATGAGATGAGATGAGATGAGATGAGATGAGATGAGATGAGATGAGATGAGATGAGATAAAATAATCAGATAGAATCACACAGATGCAAACAGATGCAGACAGATGAAGACAGATGCAGACAGATACAGACAAATGCAGATCCAGACAGATGCAGACAGATGCAGACAGATGCAGACAGATGCAGACAGATGCAGACAGATGCAGACAGATGCAGACAAAATAGAATATTATAGAAAAAAAAAAAGAATTCTATTATATAGAATAAAATTGAAAAAAATAGAAAAAAATGGAATACACTGTGATACCAACACTACACAACGCTACACAAAATTTAGAATAAGCACCTACCTAGTATGTAGTTTTACTATTGTTCCAGATGGCGGACATAAAAACCCTGTTGAAAGGTGCCAGAAAGTTAATTGTTGATGGAAATTTCAAAGAGGCACAAGAATGTTGCTAAAATATTTTGCGAATAGATAAACAAAACTATTTTGGAAAATCACTTCAGGATTCTGAACAGGCACCACTTGCTTACCAAAAAGCGATCAACAGTAAGAGAGATCATCCATTGGCATGGCATGGACTAGCTCAATACCACGAAAGAAAATCTGATGATGATAGTAAGCAGATATTATTTGCTATCTACAATGAAATGCTTTATCTTCAAATGAAAGAAGAAAATACCCAAGAAATTATCAACAAAATTGGAGAGTTTTGCTGACAGAATCAGACAAAATGAAATGAAATGAAATAATGGGATGGGATGGGATGGGATGGGATGGGATGGGATGGGATGGGATGGGATGGGATGGGATGGGATGGGATGGGATGGGATGGGATGGGATGGGATGGGATGGGATGGGATGGGATGGGATGGGATGGGATGGGATGGGATGGGATGGGATGGGATGGGATGGGATGGGATGGGATGGGATGGGATGGGATGGGATGGGATGGGATGGGATGGGATGGGATGGGATGGGATGGGATGGGATGGGATGGGATGGGATGGGATGGGATGGGATGGGATGGGATGGGATGGGATGGGATGGGATGGGATGGGATGGGATGGGATGGGATGGGATGGGATGGGATGGGATGGGATGGGATGGGATGGGATGGGATGGGATGGGATGGGATGGGATGGGATGGGATGGGATGGGATGGGATGGGATGGGATGGGATGGGATGGGATGGGATGGGATGGGATGGGATGGGATGGGATGGGATGGGATGGGATGGGATGGGATGGGATGGGATGGGATGGGATGGGATGGGATGGGATGGGATGGGATGGGATGGGATGGGATGGGATGGGATGGGATGGGATGGGATGGGATGGGATGGGATGGGATGGGATGGGATGGGATGGGATGGGATGGGATGGGATGGGATGGGATGGGATGGGATGGGATGGGATGGGATGGGATGGGATGGGATGGGATGGGATGGGATGGGATGGGATGGGATGGGATGGGATGGGATGGGATGGGATGGGATGGGATGGGATGGGATGGGATGGGATGGGATGGGATGGGATGGGATGGGATGGGATGGGATGGGATGGGATGGGATGGGATGGGATGGGATGGGATGGGATGGGATGGGATGGGATGGGATGGGATGGGATGGGATGGGATGGGATGGGATGGGATGGGATGGGATGGGATGGGATGGGATGGGATGGGATGGGATGGGATGGGATGGGATGGGATGGGATGGGATGGGATGGGATGGGATGGGATGGGATGGGATGGGATGGGATGGGATGGGATGGGATGGGATGGGATGGGATGGGATGGGATGGGATGGGATGGGATGGGATGGGATGGGATGGGATGGGATGGGATGGGATGGGATGGGATGGGATGGGATGGGATGGGATGGGATGGGATGGGATGGGATGGGATGGGATGGGATGGGATGGGATGGGATGGGATGGGATGGGATGGGATGGGATGGGATGGGATGGGATGGGATGGGATGGGATGGGATGGGATGGGATGGGATGGGATGGGATGGGATGGGATGGGATGGGATGGGATGGGATGGGATGGGATGGGATGGGATGGGATGGGATGGGATGGGATGGGATGGGATGGGATGGGATGGGATGGGATGGGATGGGATGGGATGGGATGGGATGGGATGGGATGGGATGGGATGGGATGGGATGGGATGGGATGGGATGGGATGGGATGGGATGGGATGGGATGGGATGGGATGGGATGGGATGGGATGGGATGGGATGGGATGGGATGGGATGGGATGGGATGGGATGGGATGGGATGGGATGGGATGGGATGGGATGGGATGGGATGGGATGGGATGGGATGGGATGGGATGGGATGGGATGGGATGGGATGGGATGGGATGGGATGGGATGGGATGGGATGGGATGGGATGGGATGGGATGGGATGGGATGGGATGGGATGGGATGGGATGGGATGGGATGGGATGGGATGGGATGGGATGGGATGGGATGGGATGGGATGGGATGGGATGGGATGGGATGGGATGGGATGGGATGGGATGGGATGGGATGGGATGGGATGGGATGGGATGGGATGGGATGGGATGGGATGGGATGGGATGGGATGGGATGGGATGGGATGGGATGGGATGGGATGGGATGGGATGGGATGGGATGGGATGGGATGGGATGGGATGGGATGGGATGGGATGGGATGGGATGGGATGGGATGGGATGGGATGGGATGGGATGGGATGGGATGGGATGGGATGGGATGGGATGGGATGGGATGGGATGGGATGGGATGGGATGGGATGGGATGGGATGGGATGGGATGGGATGGGATGGGATGGGATGGGATGGGATGGGATGGGATGGGATGGGATGGGATGGGATGGGATGGGATGGGATGGGATGGGATGGGATGGGATGGGATGGGATGGGATGGGATGGGATGGGATGGGATGGGATGGGATGGGATGGGATGGGATGGGATGGGATGGGATGGGATGGGATGGGATGGGATGGGATGGGATGGGATGGGATGGGATGGGATGGGATGGGATGGGATGGGATGGGATGGGATGGGATGGGATGGGATGGGATGGGATGGGATGGGATGGGATGGGATGGGATGGGATGGGATGGGATGGGATGGGATGGGATGGGATGGGATGGGATGGGATGGGATGGGATGGGATGGGATGGGATGGGATGGGATTGTTGTATTGTATTGTTGGAATTGGAGAGTTTGGCTGACAGAATCTGACAAAATAAAATAAAATGAAATGAAATGAAATAAAATGAAATGAAATGAAATAAAATAAAATGAAATGAAATGAAATGAAATGTAATGAAATGAAATGTAATGAAATGTAACTAAATGTTACAAAATGTAATGAAATGAAATGAAATGAAATGAAATGTAATGAAATGCAGACAGATGCAGACAGATGCAGACAGATGCAGACAGATGCAGACAAAATAGAATATTATAGAAAAAAAAAAAGAATATAATAGAATAAAATTGAAAAAAATAGAATAAAATGGAATACACTGTTATACCAACACTACACAACGCTACACAAAATTTAGAATAAGCACCTACCTAGTATGTAGTTTTACTATTGTTCCAGATGGCGGACATTGGAGAGTTTTGCTGACAGAATCAGACAAAATGAAATGAAATGAAAAAAAATAAAATAAAATGAAATGAAAAAAATGAAATGAAATGAAATGAAATGAAATGAAATGAATTGAAATAAAATGAAATAAAATATAATAAAATACAATAAAATGAAATGAAATGAAATAAAATGAAATAAAATGAAATGAAATGAAAAAAAATAAAATAAAATGAAATGAAAAAAATGAAATGAAATGAAATGAAATGAAATGAAATGAATTGAAATAGAATGAAATAAAATATAATAAAATACAATAAAATGAAATGAAATGAAATAAAATGAAATAAAATGAAATAAAATACAATAAAATAAAATGAAATAAAATGAATAAAATGAAATAAAATGAAATAAAATTAAATAAAATGAAATAAAATACAATAAAATAAAATGAAATGTAATGTAATGAAATGAAATGTAATGAAATGTAACTAAATGTAATGAAATGTAATGAAATGTAATGAAATGTAATGAAATGTAATGAAATGTAATGAAATGTAATGAAATGTAATGAAATGTAATGAAATGTAATGAAATGTAATGAAATGTAATGAAATGTAATGAAATGTAATGAAATGTAATGAAATGTAATGGGATGGGATGGGATGGGATGGGATGGGATGGGATGGGATGGGATGGGATGGGATGGGATGGGATGGGATGGGATGGGATGGGATGGGATGGGATGGGATGGGATGGGATGGGATGGGATGGGATGGGATGGGATGGGATGGGATGGGATGGGATGGGATGGGATGGGATGGGATGGGATGGGATGGGATGGGATGGGATGGGATGGGATGGGATGGGATGGGATGGGATGGGATGGGATGGGATGGGATGGGATGGGATGGGATGGGATGGGATGGGATGGGATGGGATGGGATGGGATGGGATGGGATGGGATGGGATGGGATGGGATGGGATGGGATGGGATGGGATGGGATGGGATGGGATGGGATGGGATGGGATGGGATGGGATGGGATGGGATGGGATGGGATGGGATGGGATGGGATGGGATGGGATGGGATGGGATGGGATGGGATGGGATGGGATGGGATGGGATGGGATGGGATGGGATGGGATGGGATGGGATGGGATGGGATGGGATGGGATGGGATGGGATGGGATGGGATGGGATGGGATGGGATGGGATGGGATGGGATGGGATGGGATGGGATGGGATGGGATGGGATGGGATGGGATGGGATGGGATGGGATGGGATGGGATGGGATGGGATGGGATGGGATGGGATGGGATGGGATGGGATGGGATGGGATGGGATGGGATGGGATGGGATGGGATGGGATGGGATGGGATGGGATGGGATGGGATGGGATGGGATGGGATGGGATGGGATGGGATGGGATGGGATGGGATGGGATGGGATGGGATGGGATGGGATGGGATGGGATGGGATGGGATGGGATGGGATGGGATGGGATGGGATGGGATGGGATGGGATGGGATGGGATGGGATGGGATGGGATGGGATGGGATGGGATGGGATGGGATGGGATGGGATGGGATGGGATGGGATGGGATGGGATGGGATGGGATGGGATGGGATGGGATGGGATGGGATGGGATGGGATGGGATGGGATGGGATGGGATGGGATGGGATGGGATGGGATGGGATGGGATGGGATGGGATGGGATGGGATGGGATGGGATGGGATGGGATGGGATTGTTGTATTGTATTGTTGGAATTGGAGAGTTTTGCTGACAGAATCTGACAAAATAAAATAAAATGAAATGAAATGAAATAAAATGAAATAAAATGAAATGAAATGAAATTAAATGAAATAAAATGAAATAAAATGAAATAAAATGAAATAAAATGAAATAAAATAAATAAAATAAATAAAATACAATAAAATAAAATGAAATAAAATGAAATGAAATGAAATGAAATGTAATGAAATGTAATGAAATGAAATGAAATGTAATGAAATGTAACTAAATGTTACTAAATGTAATGAAATGTAATGAAATGAAATGAAATGAAATGAAATGTAATGAAATGTAATAAAATGTAATGAAATGTAATGAAATGTAATGAAATGTAATGCAATGTAATGAAATGTAATGTAATGTAATGAAATGTAATGAAATGTAATGAAATGTAATGAATGATGACGAGATGAGATGAGATGAGATGAGATGAGATGAGATGAGATGAGATGAGATGAGATGAGATGAGATGAGATGAGATGAGATGAGATGAGATGAGATAAAATAATCAGATAGAATCACACAGATGCAAACAGATGCAGACAGATGAAGACAGATGCAGACAGATACAGACAAATGCAGACAGATGCAGACAGATGCAGACAGATGCAGATGCAAACAGATGCAGACAGATGAAGACAGATGCAGACAGATCCAGACAGATGCAGACAGATGCAGACAGATGCAGACAGATGCAGACAGATGCAGACAGATGCAGACAGATGCAGACAAAATAGAATATTATAGAAAAAAAAAAAGAATTCTATTATATAGAATAAAATTGAAAAAAATAGAAAAAAATGGAATACACTGTGATACCAACACTACACAACGCTACACAAAATTTAGAATAAGCACCTACCTAGTATGTAGTTTTACTATTGTTCCAGATGGCGGACATAAAAACCCTGTTGAAAGGTGCCAGAAAGTTAATTGTTGATGGAAATAGTTAATTGTTGATGGAAATTTCAAAGAGGCACAAGAATGTTGCTAAAATATTTTGCGAATAGATAAACAAAACTATTTTGGAAAATCACTTCAGGATTCTGAACAGGCACCACTTGCTTACCAAAAAGCGATCAACAGTAAGAGAGATCATCCATTGGCATGGCATGGACTAGCTCAATACCACGAAAGAAAATCTGATGATGATAGTAAGCAGATATTATTTGCTATCTACAATGAAATGCTTTATCTTCAAATGAAAGAAGAAAATACCCAAGAAATTATCAACAAAATTGGAGAGTTTTGCTGACAGAATCAGACAAAATGAAATGAAATGAAATAATGGGATGGGATGGGATGGGATGGGATGGGATGGGATGGGATGGGATGGGATGGGATGGGATGGGATGGGATGGGATGGGATGGGATGGGATGGGATGGGATGGGATGGGATGGGATGGGATGGGATGGGATGGGATGGGATGGGATGGGATGGGATGGGATGGGATGGGATGGGATGGGATGGGATGGGATGGGATGGGATGGGATGGGATGGGATGGGATGGGATGGGATGGGATGGGATGGGATGGGATGGGATGGGATGGGATGGGATGGGATGGGATGGGATGGGATGGGATGGGATGGGATGGGATGGGATGGGATGGGATGGGATGGGATGGGATGGGATGGGATGGGATGGGATGGGATGGGATGGGATGGGATGGGATGGGATGGGATGGGATGGGATGGGATGGGATGGGATGGGATGGGATGGGATGGGATGGGATGGGATGGGATGGGATGGGATGGGATGGGATGGGATGGGATGGGATGGGATGGGATGGGATGGGATGGGATGGGATGGGATGGGATGGGATGGGATGGGATGGGATGGGATGGGATGGGATGGGATGGGATGGGATGGGATGGGATGGGATGGGATGGGATGGGATGGGATGGGATGGGATGGGATGGGATGGGATGGGATGGGATGGGATGGGATGGGATGGGATGGGATGGGATGGGATGGGATGGGATGGGATGGGATGGGATGGGATGGGATGGGATGGGATGGGATGGGATGGGATGGGATGGGATGGGATGGGATGGGATGGGATGGGATGGGATGGGATGGGATGGGATGGGATGGGATGGGATGGGATGGGATGGGATGGGATGGGATGGGATGGGATGGGATGGGATGGGATGGGATGGGATGGGATGGGATGGGATGGGATGGGATGGGATGGGATGGGATGGGATGGGATGGGATGGGATGGGATGGGATGGGATGGGATGGGATTTTTGTATTGTATTGTTGGAATTGGAGAGTTTGGCTGACAGAATCTGACAAAATAAAATAAAATGAAATGAAATGAAATAAAATGAAATGAAATGAAATAAAATAAAATGAAATGAAATGAAATGAAATGTAATGAAATGAAATGTAATGAAATGTAACTAAATGTTACAAAATGTAATGAAATGAAATGAAATGAAATGAAATGTAATGAAATGCAGACAGATGCAGACAGATGCAGACAGATGCAGACAAAATAGAATATTATAGAAAAAAAAAAAGAATATAATAGAATAAAATTGAAAAAAATAGAATAAAATGGAATACACTGTTATACCAACACTACACAACGCTACACAAAATTTAGAATAAGCACCTACCTAGTATGTAGTTTTACTATTGTTCCAGATGGCGGACATTGGAGAGTTTTGCTGACAGAATCAGACAAAATGAAATGAAATGAAAAAAAATAAAATAAAATGAAATGAAAAAAATGAAATGAAATGAAATGAAATGAAATGAAATGAATTGAAATAAAATGAAATAAAATATAATAAAATACAATAAAATGAAATGAAATGAAATAAAATGAAATAAAATGAAATGAAATGAAAAAAAATAAAATAAAATGAAATGAAAAAAATGAAATGAAATGAAATGAAATGAAATGAAATGAATTGAAATAGAATGAAATAAAATATAATAAAATACAATAAAATGAAATGAAATGAAATAAAATGAAATAAAATGAAATAAAATACAATAAAATAAAATGAAATAAAATGAATAAAATGAAATAAAATGAAATAAAATTAAATAAAATGAAATAAAATACAATAAAATAAAATGAAATGTAATGTAATGAAATGAAATGTAATGAAATGTAACTAAATGTAATGAAATGTAATGAAATGTAATGAAATGTAATGAAATGTAATGAAATGTAATGAAATGTAATGAAATGTAATGAAATGTAATGAAATGTAATGAAATGTAATGAAATGTAATGAAATGTAATGAAATGTAATGAAATGTAATGAAATGTAATGAAATGTAATGAAATGTAATGAAATGTAATGAAATGTAATGAAATGTAATGAAATGTTATGAAATGTAATGGGATGGGATGGGATGGGATGGGATGGGATGGGATGGGATGGGATGGGATGGGATGGGATGGGATGGGATGGGATGGGATGGGATGGGATGGGATGGGATGGGATGGGATGGGATGGGATGGGATGGGATGGGATGGGATGGGATGGGATGGGATGGGATGGGATGGGATGGGATGGGATGGGATGGGATGGGATGGGATGGGATGGGATGGGATGGGATGGGATGGGATGGGATGGGATGGGATGGGATGGGATGGGATGGGATGGGATGGGATGGGATGGGATGGGATGGGATGGGATGGGATGGGATGGGATGGGATGGGATGGGATGGGATGGGATGGGATGGGATGGGATGGGATGGGATGGGATGGGATGGGATGGGATGGGATGGGATGGGATGGGATGGGATGGGATGGGATGGGATGGGATGGGATGGGATGGGATGGGATGGGATGGGATGGGATGGGATGGGATGGGATGGGATGGGATGGGATGGGATGGGATGGGATGGGATGGGATGGGATGGGATGGGATGGGATGGGATGGGATGGGATGGGATGGGATGGGATGGGATGGGATGGGATGGGATGGGATGGGATGGGATGGGATGGGATGGGATGGGATGGGATGGGATGGGATGGGATGGGATGGGATGGGATGGGATGGGATGGGATGGGATGGGATGGGATGGGATGGGATGGGATGGGATGGGATGGGATGGGATGGGATGGGATGGGATGGGATGGGATGGGATGGGATGGGATGGGATGGGATGGGATGGGATGGGATGGGATGGGATGGGATGGGATGGGATGGGATGGGATGGGATGGGATGGGATGGGATGGGATGGGATGGGATGGGATGGGATGGGATGGGATGGGATGGGATGGGATGGGATGGGATGGGATGGGATGGGATGGGATGGGATGGGATGGGATGGGATGGGATGGGATGGGATGGGATGGGATGGGATGGGATGGGATGGGATGGGATGGGATGGGATGGGATGGGATGGGATGGGATGGGATGGGATGGGATGGGATGGGATGGGATGGGATGGGATGGGATGGGATGGGATGGGATGGGATGGGATGGGATGGGATGGGATGGGATGGGATGGGATGGGATGGGATGGGATGGGATGGGATGGGATGGGATGGGATGGGATGGGATGGGATGGGATGGGATGGGATGGGATGGGATGGGATGGGATGGGATGGGATGGGATGGGATGGGATGGGATGGGATGGGATGGGATGGGATGGGATGGGATGGGATGGGATGGGATGGGATGGGATGGGATGGGATGGGATGGGATGGGATGGGATGGGATGGGATGGGATGGGATGGGATGGGATGGGATGGGATGGGATGGGATGGGATGGGATGGGATGGGATGGGATGGGATGGGATGGGATGGGATGGGATGGGATGGGATGGGATGGGATGGGATGGGATGGGATGGGATGGGATGGGATGGGATGGGATGGGATGGGATGGGATGGGATGGGATGGGATGGGATGGGATGGGATGGGATGGGATGGGATGGGATGGGATGGGATGGGATGGGATGGGATGGGATGGGATGGGATGGGATGGGATGGGATGGGATGGGATGGGATGGGATGGGATGGGATGGGATGGGATGGGATGGGATGGGATGGGATGGGATGGGATGGGATGGGATGGGATGGGATGGGATGGGATGGGATGGGATGGGATGGGATGGGATGGGATGGGATGGGATGGGATGGGATGGGATGGGATGGGATGGGATGGGATGGGATGGGATGGGATGGGATGGGATGGGATGGGATGGGATGGGATGGGATGGGATGGGATGGGATGGGATGGGATGGGATGGGATTGTTGTATTGTATTGTTGGAATTGGAGAGTTTTGCTGACAGAATCTGACAAAATAAAATAAAATGAAATGAAATGAAATAAAATGAAATAAAATGAAATGTAATGAAATGTAATGTAATGTAATGAAATGTAATGAATGATGACGAGATGAGATGAGATGAGATGAGATGAGATGAGATGAGATGAGATGAGATGAGATGAGATGAGATGAGATGAGATGAGATGAGATGAGATGAGATGAGATAAAATAATCAGATAGAATCACACAGATGCAAACAGATGCAGACAGATGAAGACAGATGCAGACAGATACAGACAAATGCAGACAGATGCAGACAGATGCAGACAGATGCAGATGCAAACAGATGCAGACAGATGAAGACAGATGCAGACAGATCCAGACAGATGCAGACAGATGCAGACAGATGCAGACAGATGCAGACAGATGCAGACAGATGCAGACAGATGCAGACAAAATAGAATATTATAGAAAAAAAAAAAGAATTCTATTATATAGAATAAAATTGAAAAAAATAGAAAAAAATGGAATACACTGTGATACCAACACTACACAACGCTACACAAAATTTAGAATAAGCACCTACCTAGTATGTAGTTTTACTATTGTTCCAGATGGCGGACATAAAAACCCTGTTGAAAGGTGCCAGAAAGTTAATTGTTGATGGAAATTTCAAAGAGGCACAAGAATGTTGCTAAAATATTTTGCGAATAGATAAACAAAACTATTTTGGAAAATCACTTCAGGATTCTGAACAGGCACCACTTGCTTACCAAAAAGCGATCAACAGTAAGAGAGATCATCCATTGGCATGGCATGGACTAGCTCAATACCACGAAAGAAAATCTGATGATGATAGTAAGCAGATATTATTTGCTATCTACAATGAAATGCTTTATCTTCAAATGAAAGAAGAAAATACCCAAGAAATTATCAACAAAATTGGAGAGTTTTGCTGACAGAATCAGACAAAATGAAATGAAATGAAAAAAAATAAAATAAAATGAAATGAAAAAAATGAAATGAAATGAAATGAAATGAATTGAAATAAAATGAAATAAAATATAATAAAATACAATAAAATGAAATGAAATGAAATGAAATAAAATGAAATAAAATGAAATAAAATGAAATAAAATACAATAAAATAAAATGAAATAAAATGAATAAAATGAAATAAAATGAAATAATGGGATGGGATGGGATGGGATGGGATGGGATGGGATGGGATGGGATGGGATGGGATGGGATGGGATGGGATGGGATGGGATGGGATGGGATGGGATGGGATGGGATGGGATGGGATGGGATGGGATGGGATGGGATGGGATGGGATGGGATGGGATGGGATGGGATGGGATGGGATGGGATGGGATGGGATGGGATGGGATGGGATGGGATGGGATGGGATGGGATGGGATGGGATGGGATGGGATGGGATGGGATGGGATGGGATGGGATGGGATGGGATGGGATGGGATGGGATGGGATGGGATGGGATGGGATTGTTGTATTGTATTGTTGGAATTGGAGAGTTTGGCTGACAGAATCTGACAAAATAAAATAAAATGAAATGAAATGAAATAAAATGAAATGAAATGAAATAAAATAAAATGAAATGAAATGAAATGAAATGAAATGAAATGAAATGTAATGAAATGTAACTAAATGTTACAAAATGTAATGAAATGAAATGAAATGAAATGAAATGTAATGAAATGCAGACAGATGCAGACAGATGCAGACAGATGCAGACAGATGCAGACAAAATAGAATATTATAGAAAAAAAAAAAGAATATAATAGAATAAAATTGAAAAAAATAGAATAAAATGGAATACACTGTTATACCAACACTACACAACGCTACACAAAATTTAGAATAAGCACCTACCTAGTATGTAGTTTTACTATTGTTCCAGATGGCGGACATTGGAGAATTTTGCTGACAGAATCAGACAAAATGAAATGAAATGAAAAAAAATAAAATAAAATGAAATGAAAAAAATGAAATGAAATGAAATGAAATGAATTGAAATAAAATGAAATAAAATATAATAAAATACAATAAAATGAAATGAAATGAAATAAAATGAAATAAAATGAAATGAAATGAAAAAAATAAAATAAAATGAAATGAAAAAAATGAAATGAAATGAAATGAAATGAAATGAAATGAATTGAAATAAAATGAAATAAAATATAATAAAATACAATAAAATGAAATGAAATGAAATAAAATGAAATAAAATACAATAAAATAAAATGAAATAAAATGAATAAAATGAAATAAAATGAAATAAAATTAAATAAAATGAAATAAAATACAATAAAATAAAATGAAATGTAATGTAATGAAATGAAATGTAATGAAATGTAACTAAATGTAATGAAATGTAATGAAATGTAATGAAATGTAATGAAATGTAATGAAATGTAATGAAATGTTATGAAATGTTATGAAATGTAATGAAATGTAATGAAATGTAATGAAATGTAATGAAATGAAATGAAATGAAATGAAATGAAATGAAATGAAATGAAATGAAATGAAATGAAATGAAATGAAATGAAATGAAATGGATTGAAATGAAATAAAATGAAATAAAATGAAATAAAATGAAATAAAATGAAATAAAATGAAATAAAATGAAATAAAATGAAATAAAATGAAATAAAATGAAATAAAATGAAATGAAATGAAATGAAATGTAATGTAATGAAATGAAATGTAATGAAATGTAACTAAATGTAGCCAAATGTTATGAAATGTAATGAAATGTAATGAAATGTAATGAAATGTAATGAAATGTAATGAAATGTAATGAAATGAAATGAAATGTAATGAAATGAAATGAAATGAAATGTAATGAAATGTTATGAAATGTAATGAAATGTAATGAAATGTAATGAAATGTAATGAAATGTAATGAAATGTAATGAAATGAAATAAAATGAAATGAAATGAAATGATATGAAATGAAATGAAATGAAATGAAATGAAATGAAATGAAATGAAATAAAATGAAATGAAATGAAATGAAATGAAATGAATGGAAATGGATTGAAATGAAATAAAATGAAATAAAATGAAATAAAATGAAATGAAATTGATTGAAATGAAATGTAATGAAATGTAACTAAATGTAACCAAATGTAATGAAATGTAATGAAATGAAATGAAATGAAATGAAATGAAATAAAATATAATAAAATACAATAAAATGAAATGAAATGAAATAAAATGAAATAAAATGAAATAAAATACAATAAAATAAAATGAAATAAAATGAATAAAATGAAATAAAATGAAATAAAATGAAATAAAATACAATAAAATAAAATGAAATGTAATGTAATGAAATGAAATGTAATGAAATGTAACTAAATGTAATGAAATGTAATGAAATGTAATGAAATGTAATGAAATGTAATGAAATGTAATGAAATGTAATGAAATGTAATGAAATGTAATGAAATGTAATGAAATGTAATGAAATGTAATGAAATGTAATGAAATGTAATGAAATGTAATGAAATGTTATGAAATGTAATGAAATGTAATGAAATGTAATGAAATGTAATGAAATGAAATGAAATGAAATGAAATGAAATGAAATGAAATGAAATGAAATGAAATGAAATGAAATGAAATGGATTGAAATGAAATAAAATGAAATAAAATGAAATAAAATGAAATAAAATGAAATAAAATGAAATAAAATGAAATAAAATGAAATAAAATGAAATAAAATGAAATGAAATGAAATGAAATGTAATGTAATGAAATGAAATGTAATGAAATGTAACTAAATGTAGCCAAATGTTATGAAATGTAATGAAATGTAATGAAATGTAATGAAATGTAATGAAATGTAATGAAATGTAATGAAATGTAATGAAATGTAATGAAATGTAATGAAATGTAATGAAATGAAATAAAATGAAATGAAATGAAATGATATGAAATGAAATGAAATGAAATGAAATGAAATGAAATGAAATGAAATGAAATGAAATGAATGGAAATGGATTGAAATGAAATAAAATGAAATGAAATTGATTGAAATGAAATGTAATGAAATGTAACTAAATGTAACCAAATGTAATGAAATGTAATGAAATGAAATAAAATGAAATGAAATGAAATGATATGAAATGAAATGAAATGAAATGAAATGAAATGAATGGAAATGGATTGAAATGAAATAAAATGAAATGAAATTGATTGAAATGAAATGTAATGAAATGTAACTAAATGTAACCAAATGTAATGAAATGTAATGAAATGAAATGAAACGAAATGAAATGAAATAAAATGTAATGTAATGAAATGTAATGAAATGTAATGAAATGTAATGAAATGTAATGAAATGTAATGAAATGTAATGAAATGTAATGAAATGTAATGAAATGTAATGAAATGTAATGAAATGTAATGAAATGTAATGAAATGTAATGAAATGTAATGAAATGTAATGAAATGTAATGAAATGTAATGAAATGAAATGAAATGACAGATGGGATGGGATAGGATGGGATGGGATGAGATGGGATGGGATGGGATGGGATGGGATGGGATGGGATGGGATGGGATGGGATGGGATGGGATGGGATGGGATGGGATGGGATGGGATGGGATGGGATGGGATGGGATGGGATGGGATGGGATGGGATGGGATGGGATGGGATGGGATGGGATGGGATGGGATGGGATGGGATGGGATGGGATGGGATGGGATGGGATGGGATGGGATGGGATGGGATGGGATGGGATGGGATGGGATGGGATGGGATGGGATGGGATGGGATGGGATGGGATGGGATGGGATGGGATGGGATGGGATGGGATGGGATGGGATGGGATGGGATGGGATGGGATGGGATGGGATGGGATGGGATGGGATGGGATGGGATGGGATGGGATGGGATGGGATGGGATGGGATGGGATGGGATGGGATGGGATGGGATGGGATGGGATGGGATGGGATGGGATGGGATGGGATGGGATGGGATGGGATGGGATGGGATGGGATGGGATGGGATGGGATGGGATGGGATGGGATGGGATGGGATGGGATGGGATGGGATGGGATGGGATGGGATGGGATGGGATGGGATGGGATGGGATGGGATGGGATGGGATTGTTGTATTGTATTGTTGGAATTGGAGAGGTTGGCTGACAGAATCTGACAAAATAAAATAAAATGAAATGAAATGAAATAAAATGAAATAAAATGAAATGAAATGAAATGAAATGAAATGAAATGAAATGTAATGAAATGTAACTAAATGTTACAAAATGTAATGAAATGAAATGAAATGAAATGAAATGTAATGAAATGAAATAAATGAAATGAAATGTAATGAAATGCAGACAGATGCAGACAGATGCAGACAGATGCAGACAGATGCAGACAAAATAGAATATAATAGAAAAAAAAAAAGAATATAATAGAATAAAATTGAAAAAAATAGAATAAAATGGAATACACTGTTATACCAACACTACACAACGCTACACAAAATTTAGAATAAGCACCTACCTAGTATGTAGTTTTACTATTGTTCCAGATGGCGGACATTGGAGAGTTTTGCTGACAGAATCAGACAAAATGAAATGAAATGAAAAAAAATAAAATAAAATGAAATGAAAAAAATGAAATGAAATGAAATGAAATGAAATGAAATGAATTGAAATAAAATGAAATAAAATATAATAAAATACAATAAAATGAAATGAAATGAAATAAAATGAAATAAAATGAAATGAAATGAAAAAAAATAAAATAAAATAAAATGAAAAAAATGAAATGAAATGAAATGAAATGAATTGAAATAAAATGAAATAAATTATAATAAATTACAATAAAATGAAATGAAATGAAATAAAATGAAATAAAATGAAATAAAATACAATAAAATAAAATGAAATAAAATGAATAAAATGAAATAAAATGAAATAAAATTAAATAAAATGAAATAAAATACAATAAAATAAAATGAAATGTAATGTAATGAAATGAAATGTAATGAAATGTAACTAAATGTAATGAAATGTAATGAAATGTAATGAAATGTAATGAAATGTAATGAAATGTAATGAAATGTAATGAAATGTAATGAAATGTAATGAAATGTTATGAAATGTAATGAAATGTAATGAAATGTAATGAAATGTTATGAAATGTAATGAAATGTAATGAAATGTAATGAAATGAAATGAAATGAAATGAAATGAAATGAAATGAAATGAAATGAAATGAAATGAAATGAAATGGATTGAAATGAAATAAAATGAAATAAAATGAAATAAAATGAAATAAAATAAAATAAAATGAAATAAAATGAAATAAAATGAAATAAAATGAAATGAAATGAAATGAAATGTAATGTAATGAAATGAAATGTAATGAAATGTAACTAAATGTAGCCAAATGTTATGAAATGTAATGAAATGTAATGAAATGTAATGAAATGAAATGAAATGTAATGAAATGAAATGAAATGAAATGTTATGAAATGTAATGAAATGTAACTAAATGTAACCAAATGTAATGAAATGTAATGAAATGAAATGAAATGAAATGTAATGAAATGTAATGTAATGAAATGTAATGAAATGTAATGAAATGTAATGAAATGTAATGAAATGTAATGAAATGTAATGAAATGTAATGAAATGTAATGAAATGTAATGAAATGTAATGAAATGTAATGAAATGTAACTAAATGTAGCCAAATGTTATGAAATGTAATGAAATGTAATGAAATGTAATGAAATGAAATGAAATGTAATGAAATGAAATGAAATGAAATGTAATGAAATATTATGAAATGTAATGAAATGTAATGAAATGTAATGAAATGTAATGAAATGTAATGAAATGTAATGAAATGTAATGAAATGTAATGAAATGAAATGAAATGAAATGAAATGAAATGATATGAAATGAAATGAAATGAAATGAAATGAAATGAAATGAAATGAAATGAAATGAATGGAAATGGATTGAAATGAAATAAAATGAAATAAAATGAAATGAAATTGATTGAAATGAAATGTAATGAAATGTAATGAAATGAAATGAAATGAAATGAAATGAAATAAAATGTAATGAAATGTAATGTAATGAAATGTAATGAAATGTAATGAAATGTAATGAAATTTAATGAAATGTAATGAAATGTAATGAAATGTAATGAAATGTAATGAAATGTAATGAAATGTAATGAAATGTAATGAAATGTAATGAAATGTAATGAAATGTAATGAAATGTAATGAAATGTAATGAAATGTAATGAAATGTAATGAAATGTAATGAAATGTAATGAAATGAAATGAAATGACAGATGGGATGGGATAGGATGGGATGGGATGGGATGGGATGGGATGGGATGGGATGGGATGGGATGGGATGGGATGGGATGGGATGGGATGGGATGGGATGGGATGGGATGGGATGGGATGGGATGGGATGGGATGGGATGGGATGGGATGGGATGGGATGGGATGGGATGGGATGGGATGGGATGGGATGGGATGGGATGGGATGGGATGGGATGGGATGGGATGGGATGGGATGGGATGGGATGGGATGGGATGGGATGGGATGGGATGGGATGGGATGGGATGGGATGGGATGGGATGGGATGGGATGGGATGGGATGGGATGGGATGGGATGGGATGGGATGGGATGGGATGGGATGGGATGGGATGGGATGGGATGGGATGGGATGGGATGGGATGGGATGGGATGGGATGGGATGGGATGGGATGGGATGGGATGGGATGGGATGGGATGGGATGGGATGGGATGGGATGGGATGGGATGGGATGGGATGGGATGGGATGGGATGGGATGGGATGGGATGGGATGGGATGGGATGGGATGGGATGGGATGGGATGGGATGGGATGGGATGGGATGGGATGGGATGGGATGGGATGGGATGGGATGGGATGGGATGGGATGGGATGGGATGGGATGGGATGGGATGGGATGGGATGGGATGGGATGGGATGGGATGGGATGGGATGGGATGGGATGGGATGGGATGGGATGGGATGGGATGGGATGGGATGGGATGGGATGGGATGGGATGGGATGGGATGGGATGGGATGGGATGGGATTGTTGTATTGTATTGTTGGAATTGGAGAGTTTGGCTGACAGAATCTGACAAAATAAAATAAAATGAAATGAAATGAAATAAAATGAAATGAAATGAAATAAAATAAAATGAAATGAAATGAAATGAAATGAAATGAAATGTAATGAAATGTAACTAAATGTTACAAAATGTAATGAAATGAAATGAAATGAAATGAAATGTAATGAAATGAAATAAATGAAATGAAATGTAATGAAATGCAGACAGATGCAGACAGATGCAGACAAATGCAGACAGATGCAGACAAAATAGAATATTATAGAAAAAAAAAAGAATATAATAGAATAAAATTGAAAAAAATAGAATAAAATGGAATACACTGTTATACCAACACTACACAACGCTACACAAAATTTAGAATAAGCACCTACCTAGTATGTAGTTTTACTATTGTTCCAGATGGCGGACATTGGAGAGTTTTGCTGACAGAATCAGACAAAATGAAATGAAATGAAAAAAAATAAAATAAAATGAAATGAAAAAAATGAAATGAAATGAAATGAAATGAAATGAAATGAATTGAAATAAAATGAAATAAAATATAATAAAATACAATAAAATGAAATGAAATGAAATAAAATGAAATAAAATGAAATGAAATGAAAAAAAATAAAATAAAATGAAATGAAAAAAATGAAATGAAATGAAATGAAATGAAATGAAATGAATTGAAATAAAATGAAATAAATTATAATAAATTACAATAAAATGAAATGAAATGAAATAAAATGAAATAAAATGAAATAAAATACAATAAAATAAAATGAAATAAAATGAATAAAATGAAATAAAATGAAATAAAATTAAATAAAATGAAATAAAATACAATAAAATAAAATGAAATGTAATGTAATGAAATGAAATGTAATGAAATGTAACTAAATGTAATGAAATGTAATGAAATGTAATGAAATGTAATGAAATGTAATGAAATGTAATGAAATGTAATGAAATGTAATGAAATGTAATGAAATGTAATGAAATGTTATGAAATGTAATGAAATGTAATGAAATGTAATGAAATGTTATGAAATGTAATGAAATGTAATGAAATGTAATGAAATGAAATGAAATGAAATGAAATGAAATGAAATGAAATGAAATGAAATGAAATGAAATGAAATGGATTGAAATGAAATAAAATGAAATAAAATGAAATAAAATGAAATAAAATAAAATAAAATGAAATAAAATGAAATAAAATGAAATAAAATGAAATGAAATGAAATGAAATGTAATGTAATGAAATGAAATGTAATGAAATGTAACTAAATGTAGCCAAATGTTATGAAATGTAATGAAATGTAATGAAATGTAATGAAATGAAATGAAATGTAATGAAATGAAATGAAATGAAATGTTATGAAATGTAATGAAATGTAACTAAATGTAACCAAATGTAATGAAATGTAATGAAATGAAATGAAATGAAATGTAATGAAATGTAATGTAATGAAATGTAATGAAATGTAATGAAATGTAATGAAATGTAATGAAATGTAATGAAATGTAATGAAATGTAATGAAATGTAATGAAATGTAATGAAATGTAATGAAATGTAATGAAATGTAATGAAATGTAATGAAATGTAATGAAATGTAATGAAATGTAATGAAATGTAATGAAATGTAATGAAATGACAGATGGGATGGGATAGGATGGGATGGGATGGGATGGGATGGGATGGGATGGGATGGGATGGGATGGGATGGGATGGGATGGGATGGGATGGGATGGGATGGGATGGGATGGGATGGGATGGGATGGGATGGGATGGGATGGGATGGGATGGGATGGGATGGGATGGGATGGGATGGGATGGGATGGGATGGGATGGGATGGGATGGGATGGGATGGGATGGGATGGGATGGGATGGGATGGGATGGGATGGGATGGGATGGGATGGGATGGGATGGGATGGGATGGGATGGGATGGGATGGGATGGGATGGGATGGGATGGGATTGTTGTATTGTATTGTTGGAATTGGAGAGGTTGGCTGACAGAATCTGACAAAATAAAATAAAATGAAATGAAATGAAATAAAATGAAATAAAATGAAATGAAATGAAATGAAATGAAATGAAATGAAATGTAATGAAATGTAACTAAATGTTACAAAATGTAATGAAATGAAATGAAATGAAATGAAATGTAATGAAATGAAATAAATGAAATGAAATGTAATGAAATGCAGACAGATGCAGACAGATGCAGACAGATGCAGACAGATGCAGACAAAATAGAATATAATAGAAAAAAAAAAAGAATATAATAGAATAAAATTGAAAAAAATAGAATAAAATGGAATACACTGTTATACCAACACTACACAACGCTACACAAAATTTAGAATAAGCACCTACCTAGTATGTAGTTTTACTATTGTTCCAGATGGCGGACATTGGAGAGTTTTGCTGACAGAATCAGACAAAATGAAATGAAATGAAAAAAAATAAAATAAAATGAAATGAAAAAAATGAAATGAAATGAAATGAAATGAAATGAAATGAATTGAAATAAAATGAAATAAAATATAATAAAATACAATAAAATGAAATGAAATGAAATAAAATGAAATAAAATGAAATGAAATGAAAAAAAATAAAATAAAATGAAATGAAAAAAATGAAATGAAATGAAATGAAATGAATTGAAATAAAATGAAATAAATTATAATAAATTACAATAAAATGAAATGAAATGAAATAAAATGAAATAAAATGAAATAAAATACAATAAAATAAAATGAAATAAAATGAATAAAATGAAATAAAATGAAATAAAATTAAATAAAATGAAATAAAATACAATAAAATAAAATGAAATGTAATGTAATGAAATGAAATGTAATGAAATGTAACTAAATGTAATGAAATGTAATGAAATGTAATGAAATGTAATGAAATGTAATGAAATGTAATGAAATGTAATGAAATGTAATGAAATGTTATGAAATGTAATGAAATGTAATGAAATGTAATGAAATGTTATGAAATGTAATGAAATGTAATGAAATGTAATGAAATGAAATGAAATGAAATGAAATGAAATGAAATGAAATGAAATGAAATGAAATGAAATGAAATGGATTGAAATGAAATAAAATGAAATAAAATGAAATAAAATGAAATAAAATAAAATAAAATGAAATAAAATGAAATAAAATGAAATAAAATGAAATGAAATGAAATGAAATGTAATGTAATGAAATGAAATGTAATGAAATGTAACTAAATGTAGCCAAATGTTATGAAATGTAATGAAATGTAATGAAATGTAATGAAATGAAATGAAATGTAATGAAATGAAATGAAATGAAATGTTATGAAATGTAATGAAATGTAACTAAATGTAACCAAATGTAATGAAATGTAATGAAATGAAATGAAATGAAATGTAATGAAATGTAATGTAATGAAATGTAATGAAATGTAATGAAATGTAATGAAATGTAATGAAATGTAATGAAATGTAATGAAATGTAATGAAATGTAATGAAATGTAATGAAATGTAATGAAATGTAATGAAATGTAATGAAATGTAATGAAATGTAATGAAATGTAATGAAATGTAATGAAATGTAATGAAATGTAATGAAATGTAATGAAATGTAATGAAATGTAATGAAATGTAATGAAATGAAATGAAATGACAGATGGGATGGGATGGGATAGGATGGGATGGGATGGGATGGGATGGGATGGGATGGGATGGGATGGGATGGGATGGGATGGGATGGGATGGGATGGGATGGGATGGGATGGGATGGGATGGGATGGGATGGGATGGGATGGGATGGGATGGGATGGGATGGGATGGGATGGGATGGGATGGGATGGGATGGGATGGGATGGGATGGGATGGGATGGGATGGGATGGGATGGGATGGGATGGGATGGGATGGGATGGGATGGGATGGGATGGGATGGGATGGGATGGGATGGGATGGGATGGGATGGGATGGGATGGGATGGGATGGGATGGGATGGGATGGGATGGGATGGGATGGGATGGGATGGGATGGGATGGGATGGGATGGGATGGGATGGGATGGGATGGGATGGGATGGGATGGGATGGGATGGGATGGGATGGGATGGGATGGGATGGGATGGGATGGGATGGGATGGGATGGGATGGGATGGGATGGGATGGGATGGGATGGGATGGGATGGGATGGGATGGGATGGGATGGGATGGGATGGGATGGGATGGGATGGGATGGGATGGGATGGGATGGGATGGGATGGGATGGGATGGGATGGGATGGGATGGGATGGGATGGGATGGGATGGGATGGGATGGGATGGGATGGGATGGGATGGGATGGGATGGGATGGGATGGGATGGGATGGGATGGGATGGGATGGGATGGGATGGGATGGGATGGGATGGGATGGGATGGGATGGGATGGGATGGGATGGGATGGGATGGGATGGGATGGGATGGGATGGGATGGGATGGGATGGGATGGGATGGGATGGGATGGGATGGGATGGGATGGGATGGGATGGGATGGGATGGGATGGGATGGGATGGGATGGGATGGGATGGGATGGGATGGGATGGGATGGGATGGGATGGGATGGGATGGGATGGGATGGGATGGGATGGGATGGGATGGGATGGGATGGGATGGGATGGGATGGGATGGGATGGGATGGGATGGGATGGGATGGGATGGGATGGGATGGGATGGGATGGGATGGGATGGGATGGGATGGGATGGGATGGGATGGGATGGGATGGGATGGGATGGGATGGGATGGGATGGGATGGGATGGGATGGGATGGGATGGGATGGGATGGGATGGGATGGGATGGGATGGGATGGGATGGGATGGGATGGGATGGGATGGGATGGGATGGGATGGGATGGGATGGGATGGGATGGGATGGGATGGGATGGGATGGGATGGGATGGGATGGGATGGGATGGGATGGGATGGGATGGGATGGGATGGGATGGGATGGGATGGGATGGGATGGGATGGGATGGGATGGGATGGGATGGGATGGGATGGGATGGGATGGGATGGGATGGGATGGGATGGGATGGGATGGGATGGGATGGGATGGGATGGGATGGATTGTTGTATTGTATTGTTGGAATTGGAGAGTTTTGCTGACAGAATCTGACAAAATAAAATAAAATGAAATGAAATGAAATAAAATGAAATAAAATGAAATGAAATGAAATTAAATGAAATAAAATGAAATAAAATGAAATAAAATGAAATAAAATTAAATAAAATGAAATAAAATAAATAAAATACAATAAAATAAAATGAAATAAAATGAAATGAAATGAAATGAAATGAAATGAAATGAAATGAAATGTAATGAAATGTAATGAAATGAAATGAAATGTAATGAAATGTAACTAAATGTTACTAAATGTAATGAAATGTAATGAAATGAAATGAAATGAAATGAAATGTAATGAAATGTAATGTAATGTAATGAAATGTAATGAAATGTAATGTAATGTAATGAAATGTAATGAATGATGACGAGATGAGATGAGATGAGATGAGATGAGATGAGATGAGATGAGATGAGATGAGATGAGATGAGATGAGATGAGATGAGATGAGATGAGATAAAATAATCAGATAGAATCACACAGATGCAAACAGATGCAGACAGATGAAGACAGATGCAGACAGATACAGACAAATGCAGACAGATGCAGACAGATGCAGACAGATGCAGATGCAAACAGATGCAGACAGATGAAGACAGATGCAGACAGATCCAGACAGATGCAGACAGATGCAGACAGATGCAGACAGATGCAGACAGATGCAGACAGATGCAGACAGATGCAGACAGATGCAGACAGATGCAGACAAAATAGAATATTATAGAAAAAAAAAAAAATTCTATTATATAGAATAAAATTGAAAAAAATAGAAAAAAATGGAATACACTGTGATACCAACACTACACAACGCTACACAAAATTTAGAATAAGCACCTACCTAGTATGTAGTTTTACTATTGTTCCAGATGGCGGACATAAAAACCCTGTTGAAAGGTGCCAGAAAGTTAATTGTTGATGGAAATTTCAAAGAGGCACAAGAATGTTGCTAAAATATTTTGCGAATAGATAAACAAAACTATTTTGGAAAATCACTTCAGGATTCTGAACAGGCACCACTTGCTTACCAAAAAGCGATCAACAGTAAGAGAGATCATCCATTGGCATGGCATGGACTAGCTCAATACCACGAAAGAAAATCTGATGATGATAGTAAGCAGATATTATTTGCTATCTACAATGAAATGCTTTATCTTCAAATGAAAGAAGAAAATACCCAAGAAATTATCAACAAAATTGGAGAGTTTTGCTGACAGAATCAGACAAAATGAAATGAAATGAAAAAAAATAAAATAAAATGAAATGAAAAAAATGAAATGAAATGAAATGAAATGAATTGAAATAAAATGAAATAAAATATAATAAAATACAATAAAATGAAATGAAATGAAATGAAATAAAATGAAATAAAATGAAATAAAATGAAATAAAATACAATAAAATAAAATGAAATAAAATGAATAAAATGAAATAAAATGAAATAATGGGATGGGATGGGATGGGATGGGATGGGATGGGATGGGATGGGATGGGATGGGATGGGATGGGATGGGATGGGATGGGATGGGATGGGATGGGATGGGATGGGATGGGATGGGATGGGATGGGATGGGATGGGATGGGATGGGATGGGATGGGATGGGATGGGATGGGATGGGATGGGATGGGATGGGATGGGATGGGATGGGATGGGATGGGATGGGATGGGATGGGATGGGATGGGATGGGATGGGATGGGATGGGATGGGATGGGATTGTTGTATTGTATTGTTGGAATTGGAGAGTTTGGCTGACAGAATCTGACAAAATAAAATAAAATGAAATGAAATGAAATAAAATGAAATGAAATGAAATAAAATAAAATGAAATGAAATGAAATGAAATGAAATGAAATGAAATGTAATGAAATGTAACTAAATGTTACAAAATGTAATGAAATGAAATGAAATGAAATGAAATGTAATGAAATGAAATAAATGAAATGAAATGTAATGAAATGCAGACAGATGCAGACAGATGCAGACAGATGCAGACAGATGCAGACAAAATAGAATATTATAGAAAAAAAAAAAGAATATAATAGAATAAAATTGAAAAAAATAGAATAAAATGGAATACACTGTTATACCAACACTACACAACGCTACACAAAATTTAGAATAAGCACCTACCTAGTATGTAGTTTTACTATTGTTCCAGATGGCGGACATTGGAGAGTTTTGCTGACAGAATCAGACAAAATGAAATGAAATGAAAAAAAATAAAATAAAATGAAATGAAAAAAATGAAATGAAATGAAATGAAATGAAATGAAATGAATTGAAATAAAATGAAATAAAATATAATAAAATACAATAAAATGAAATGAAATGAAATAAAATGAAATAAAATGAAATGAAATGAAAAAAAATAAAATAAAATGAAATGAAAAAAATGAAATGAAATGAAATGAAATGAAATGAAATGAATTGAAATAAAATGAAATAAAATATAATAAAATACAATAAAATGAAATGAAATGAAATAAAATGAAATAAAATGAAATAAAATACAATAAAATAAAATGAAATAAAATGAATAAAATGAAATAAAATGAAATAAAATTAAATAAAATGAAATAAAATACAATAAAATAAAATGAAATGTAATGTAATGAAATGAAATGTAATGAAATGTAACTAAATGTAATGAAATGTAATGAAATGTAATGAAATGTAATGAAATGTAATGAAATGTAATGAAATGTAATGAAATGTAATGAAATGTTATGAAATGTAATGAAATGTAATGAAATGTAATGAAATGTTATGAAATGTAATGAAATGTAATGAAATGTAATGAAATGAAATGAAATGAAATGAAATGAAATGAAATGAAATGAAATGAAATGAAATGAAATGGATTGAAATGAAATAAAATGAAATAAAATGAAATAAAATGAAATAAAATAAAATAAAATGAAATAAAATGAAATAAAATGAAATAAAATGAAATGAAATGAAATGAAATGTAATGTAATGAAATGAAATGTAATGAAATGTAACTAAATGTAGCCAAATGTTATGAAATGTAATGAAATGTAATGAAATGTAATGAAATGAAATGAAATGTAATGAAATGAAATGAAATGAAATGTAATGAAATGTTATGAAATGTAATGAAATGTAATGAAATGTAATGAAATGTAATGAAATGTAATGAAATGTAATGAAATGTAATGAAATGTAATGAAATGTAATGAAATGTAATGAAATGTAATGAAATGTAATGAAATGAAATAAAATGAAATGAAATGAAATGATATGAAATGAAATGAAATGAAATGAAATGAAATGAAATGAAATGAAATGAAATGAATGGAAATGGATTGAAATGAAATAAAATGAAATAAAATGAAATGAAATTGATTGAAATGAAATGTAATGAAATGTAACTAAATGTAACCAAATGTAATGAAATGTAATGAAATGAAATGAAATGAAATGAAATGAAATGAAATAAAATGTAATGAAATGTAATGTAATGAAATGTAATGAAATGTAATGAAATGTAATGAAATGTAATGAAATGTAATGAAATGTAATGAAATGTAATGAAATGTAATGAAATGTAATGAAATGTAATGAAATGTAATGAAATGTAATGAAATGTAATGAAATGTAATGAAATGTAATGAAATGTAATGAAATGTAATGAAATGTAATGAAATGTAATGAAATGTAATGAAATGTAATGAAATGTAATGAAATGTAATGAAATGTAATGAAATGAAATGAAATGACAGATGGGATGGGATAGGATGGGATGGGATGGGATGGGATGGGATGGGATGGGATGGGATGGGATGGGATGGGATGGGATGGGATGGGATGGGATGGGATGGGATGGGATGGGATGGGATGGGATGGGATGGGATGGGATGGGATGGGATGGGATGGGATGGGATGGGATGGGATGGGATGGGATGGGATGGGATGGGATGGGATGGGATGGGATGGGATGGGATGGGATGGGATGGGATGGGATGGGATGGGATGGGATGGGATGGGATGGGATGGGATGGGATGGGATGGGATGGGATGGGATGGGATGGGATGGGATGGGATGGGATGGGATGGGATGGGATGGGATGGGATGGGATGGGATGGGATGGGATGGGATGGGATGGGATGGGATGGGATGGGATGGGATGGGATGGGATGGGATGGGATGGGATGGGATGGGATGGGATGGGATGGGATGGGATGGGATGGGATGGGATGGGATGGGATGGGATGGGATGGGATGGGATGGGATGGGATGGGATGGGATGGGATGGGATGGGATGGGATGGGATGGGATGGGATGGGATGGGATGGGATGGGATGGGATGGGATGGGATGGGATGGGATGGGATGGGATGGGATGGGATGGGATGGGATGGGATGGGATGGGATGGGATGGGATGGGATGGGATGGGATGGGATGGGATGGGATGGGATGGGATGGGATGGGATGGGATGGGATGGGATGGGATGGGATGGGATGGGATGGGATGGGATGGGATGGGATGGGATGGGATGGGATGGGATGGGATGGGATGGGATGGGATGGGATGGGATGGGATGGGATGGGATGGGATGGGATGGGATGGGATGGGATGGGATGGGATGGGATGGGATGGGATGGGATGGGATGGGATGGGATGGGATGGGATGGGATGGGATGGGATGGGATGGGATTGTTGTATTGTATTGTTGGAATTGGAGAGTTTGGCTGACAGAATCTGACAAAATAAAATAAAATGAAATGAAATGAAATAAAATGAAATAAAATGAAATGAAATGAAATGAAATGAAATAAAATGAAATAAAATGAAATAAAATGAAATAAAATGAAATAAAATGAAATAAAATGAAATAAAATGAAATAAAATAAATAAAATACAATAAAATAAAATGAAATAAAATGAAATGAAATGAAATGAAATGAAATGAAATGAAATGTAATGAAATGTAATGAAATGTAATAAAATGAAATGAAATGTAATGAAATGTAACTAAATGTTACTAAATGTAATGAAATGTAATGAAATGAAATGAAATGAAATGAAATGTAATGAAATGTAATAAAATGTAATGAAATGTAATGAAATGTAATGAAATGTAATGCAATGTAATGAAATGTAATGAAATGTAATGAAATGTAATGTAATGTAATGAAATGTAATGAAATGTAATGTAATGTAATGAAATGTAATGAATGATGACGAGATGAGATGAGATGAGATGAGATGAGATGAGATGAGATGAGATGAGATGAGATGAGATGAGATGAGATGAGATGAGATGAGATGAGATGAGATGAGATAAAATAATCAGATAGAATCACACAGATGCAAACAGATGCAGACAGATGAAGACAGATGCAGACAGATACAGACAAATGCAGACAGATGCAGACAGATGCAGACAGATGCAGATGCAAACAGATGCAGACAGATGAAGACAGATGCAGACAGATCCAGACAGATGCAGACAGATGCAGACAGATGCAGACAGATGCAGACAGATGCAGACAGATGCAGACAGATGCAGACAGATGCAGACAGATGCAGACAAAATAGAATATTATAGAAAAAAAAAAAGAATTCTATTATATAGAATAAAATTGAAAAAAAATAGAAAAAAATGGAATACACTGTGATACCAACACTACACAACGCTACACAAAATTTAGAATAAGCACCTACCTAGTATGTAGTTTTACTATTGTTCCAGATGGCGGACATAAAAACCCTGTTGAAAGGTGCCAGAAAGTTAATTGTTGATGGAAATTTCAAAGAGGCACAAGAATGTTGCTAAAATATTTTGCGAATAGATAAACAAAACTATTTTGGAAAATCACTTCAGGATTCTGAACAGGCACCACTTGCTTACCAAAAAGCGATCAACAGTAAGAGAGATCATCCATTGGCATGGCATGGACTAGCTCAATACCACGAAAGAAAATCTGATGATGATAGTAAGCAGATATTATTTGCTATCTACAATGAAATGCTTTATCTTCAAATGAAAGAAGAAAATACCCAAGAAATTATCAACAAAATTGGAGAGTTTTGCTGACAGAATCAGACAAAATGAAATGAAATGAAAAAAAATAAAATAAAATGAAATGAAAAAAATGAAATGAAATGAAATGAAATGAATTGAAATAAAATGAAATAAAATATAATAAAATACAATAAAATGAAATGAAATGAAATGAAATAAAATGAAATAAAATGAAATAAAATGAAATAAAATACAATAAAATAAAATGAAATAAAATGAATAAAATGAAATAAAATGAAATAATGGGATGGGATGGGATGGGATGGGATGGGATGGGATGGGATGGGATGGGATGGGATGGGATGGGATGGGATGGGATGGGATGGGATGGGATGGGATGGGATGGGATGGGATGGGATGGGATGGGATGGGATGGGATGGGATGGGATGGGATGGGATGGGATGGGATGGGATGGGATGGGATGGGATGGGATGGGATGGGATGGGATGGGATGGGATGGGATGGGATGGGATGGGATGGGATGGGATGGGATGGGATGGGATGGGATGGGATGGGATGGGATGGGATGGGATGGGATGGGATGGGATGGGATGGGATGGGATGGGATGGGATGGGATGGGATGGGATGGGATGGGATGGGATGGGATGGGATGGGATGGGATGGGATGGGATGGGATGGGATGGGATGGGATGGGATGGGATGGGATGGGATGGGATGGGATGGGATGGGATGGGATGGGATGGGATGGGATGGGATGGGATGGGATGGGATGGGATGGGATGGGATGGGATGGGATGGGATGGGATGGGATTGTTGTATTGTATTGTTGGAATTGGAGAGTTTGGCTGACAGAATCTGACAAAATAAAATAAAATGAAATGAAATGAAATAAAATGAAATGAAATGAAATAAAATAAAATGAAATGAAATGAAATGAAATGAAATGAAATGTAATGAAATGAAATGTAATGAAATGTAACTAAATGTTACAAAATGTAATGAAATGAAATGAAATGAAATGAAATGTAATGAAATGCAGACAGATGCAGACAGATGCAGACAGATGCAGACAGATGCAGACAGATGCAGACAAAATAGAATATTATAGAAAAAAAAAAAGAATATAATAGAATAAAATTGAAAAAAATAGAATAAAATGGAATACACTGTTATACCAACACTACACAACGCTACACAAAATTTAGAATAAGCACCTACCTAGTATGTAGTTTTACTATTGTTCCAGATGGCGGACATTGGAGAGTTTTGCTGACAGAATCAGACAAAATGAAATGAAATGAAAAAAAATAAAATAAAATGAAATGAAAAAAATGAAATGAAATGAAATGAAATGAATTGAAATAAAATGAAATAAAATATAATAAAATACAATAAAATGAAATGAAATGAAATAAAATGAAATAAAATGAAATGAAATGAAAAAAAATAAAATAAAATGAAATGAAAAAAATGAAATGAAATGAAATGAAATGAAATGAAATGAATTGAAATAAAATGAAATAAAATATAATAAAATACAATAAAATGAAATGAAATGAAATAAAATGAAATAAAATGAAATAAAATACAATAAAATAAAATGAAATAAAATGAATAAAATGAAATAAAATGAAATAAAATTAAATAAAATGAAATAAAACACAATAAAATAAAATGAAATGTAATGTAATGAAATGAAATGTAATGAAATGTAACTAAATGTAATGAAATGTAATGAAATGTAATGAAATGTAATGAAATGTAATGAAATGTAATGAAATGTAATGAAATGTAATGAAATGTAATGAAATGTAATGAAATGTAATGAAATGTAATGAAATGTAATGAAATGTAATGAAATGTTATGAAATGTAATGAAATGTAATGAAATGTAATGAAATGTAATGAAATGTAATGAAATGAAATGAAATGAAATGAAATGAAATGAAATGAAATGAAATGAAATGAAATGAAATGAAATGAAATGGATTGAAATGAAATAAAATGAAATAAAATGAAATAAAATGAAATAAAATGAAATAAAATGAAATAAAATGAAATAAAATGAAATAAAATGAAATAAAATGAAATAAAATGAAATAAAATGAAATAAAATGAAATAAAATGAAATGAAATGAAATGAAATGTAATGTAATGAAATGTAACTAAATGTAGCCAAATGTTATGAAATGTAATGAAATGTAATGAAATGTAATGAAATGTAATGAAATGAAATGAAATGTAATGAAATGAAATGAAATGAAATGTAATGAAATGTTATGAAATGTAATGAAATGTAATGAAATGTAATGAAATGTAATGAAATGTAATGAAATGTAATGAAATGTAATGAAATGAAATAAAATGAAATGAAATGAAATGATATGAAATGAAATGAAATGAAATGAAATGAAATGAAATGAAATGAAATGAAATGAATGGAAATGGATTGAAATGAAATAAAATGAAATAAAATGAAATGAAATTGATTGAAATGAAATGTAATGAAATGTAACTAAATGTAACCAAATGTAATGAAATGTAATGAAATGTAATGAAATGAAATGAAATGAAATGAAATGAAATAAAATGTAATGAAATGTAATGTAATGAAATGTAATGAAATGTAATGAAATGTAATGAAATGTAATGAAATGTAATGAAATGTAATGAAATGTAATGAAATGTAATGAAATGTAATGAAATGTAATGAAATGTAATGAAATGTAATGAAATGTAATGAAATGAAATGAAATGAATGAATGACAGATGGGATGGGATGGGATGGGATGGGATGGGATGGGATGGGATGGGATGGGATGGGATGGGATGGGATGGGATGGGATGGGATGGGATGGGATGGGATGGGATGGGATGGGATGGGATGGGATGGGATGGGATGGGATGGGATGGGATGGGATGGGATGGGATGGGATGGGATGGGATGGGATGGGATGGGATGGGATGGGATGGGATGGGATGGGATGGGATGGGATGGGATGGGATGGGATGGGATGGGATGGGATGGGATGGGATGGGATGGGATGGGATGGGATGGGATGGGATGGGATGGGATGGGATGGGATGGGATGGGATGGGATGGGATGGGATGGGATGGGATGGGATGGGATGGGATGGGATGGGATGGGATGGGATGGGATGGGATGGGATGGGATGGGATGGGATGGGATGGGATGGGATGGGATGGGATGGGATGGGATGGGATGGGATGGGATGGGATGGGATGGGATGGGATGGGATGGGATGGGATGGGATGGGATGGGATGGGATGGGATGGGATGGGATGGGATGGGATGGGATGGGATGGGATGGGATGGGATGGGATGGGATGGGATGGGATGGGATGGGATGGGATGGGATGGGATGGGATGGGATGGGATGGGATGGGATGGGATGGGATGGGATGGGATGGGATGGGATGGGATGGGATGGGATGGGATGGGATGGGATGGGATGGGATGGGATGGGATGGGATGGGATGGGATGGGATGGGATGGGATGGGATGGGATGGGATGGGATGGGATGGGATGGGATGGGATGGGATGGGATGGGATGGGATGGGATGGGATGGGATGGGATGGGATGGGATGGGATGGGATGGGATGGGATGGGATGGGATGGGATGGGATGGGATGGGATGGGATGGGATGGGATGGGATGGGATGGGATGGGATGGGATGGGATGGGATGGGATGGGATGGGATGGGATGGGATGGGATGGGATGGGATGGGATGGGATGGGATGGGATGGGATGGGATGGGATGGGATTGTTGTATTGTATTGTTGGAATTGGAGAGTTTGGCTGACAGAATCTGACAAAATAAAATAAAATGAAATGAAATGAAATAAAATGAAATAAAATGAAATGAAATGAAATTAAATGAAATAAAATGAAATAAAATGAAATAAAATGAAATAAAATGAAATAAAATGAAATAAAATAAATAAAATACAATAAAATAAAATGAAATAAAATGAAATGAAATGAAATGAAATGAAATGAAATGTAATGAAATGTAATGAAATGTAATGAAATGAAATGAAATGTAATGAAATGTAACTAAATGTTACTAAATGTAATGAAATGAAATGAAATGAAATGAAATGTAATGAAATGTAATAAAATGTAATGAAATGTAATGAAATGTAATGAAATGTAATGCAATGTAATGAAATGTAATGAAATGTAATGAAATGTAATGAAATGTAATGTAATGTAATGAAATGTAATGAAATGTAATGTAATGTAATGAAATGTAATGAATGATGACGAGATGAGATGAGATGAGATGAGATGAGATGAGATGAGATGAGATGAGATGAGATGAGATGAGATGAGATGAGATGAGATGAGATGAGATGAGATAAAATAATCAGATAGAATCACACAGATGCAAACAGATGCAGACAGATGAAGACAGATGCAGACAGATACAGACAAATGCAGACAGATGCAGACAGATGCAGACAGATGCAGATGCAAACAGATGCAGACAGATGAAGACAGATGCAGACAGATCCAGACAGATGCAGACAGATGCAGACAGATGCAGACAGATGCAGACAGATGCAGACAGATGCAGACAGATGCAGACAAAATAGAATATTATAGAAAAAAAAAAGAATTCTATTATATAGAATAAAATTGAAAAAAATAGAAAAAAATGGAATACACTGTGATACCAACACTACACAACGCTACACAAAATTTAGAATAAGCACCTACCTAGTATGTAGTTTTACTATTGTTCCAGATGGCGGACATAAAAACCCTGTTGAAAGGTGCCAGAAAGTTAATTGTTGATGGAAATTTCAAAGAGGCACAAGAATGTTGCTAAAATATTTTGCGAATAGATAAACAAAACTATTTTGGAAAATCACTTCAGGATTCTGAACAGGCACCACTTGCTTACCAAAAAGCGATCAACAGTAAGAGAGATCATCCATTGGCATGGCATGGACTAGCTCAATACCACGAAAGAAAATCTGATGATGATAGTAAGCAGATATTATTTGCTATCTACAATGAAATGCTTTATCTTCAAATGAAAGAAGAAAATACCCAAGAAATTATCAACAAAATTGGAGAGTTTTGCTGACAGAATCAGACAAAATGAAATGAAATGAAAAAAAATAAAATAAAATGAAATGAAAAAAATGAAATGAAATGAAATGAAATGAATTGAAATAAAATGAAATAAAATATAATAAAATACAATAAAATGAAATGAAATGAAATGAAATAAAATGAAATAAAATGAAATAAAATGAAATAAAATACAATAAAATAAAATGAAATAAAATGAATAAAATGAAATAAAATGAAATAATGGGATGGGATGGGATGGGATGGGATGGGATGGGATGGGATGGGATGGGATGGGATGGGATGGGATGGGATGGGATGGGATGGGATGGGATGGGATGGGATGGGATGGGATGGGATGGGATGGGATGGGATGGGATGGGATGGGATGGGATGGGATGGGATGGGATGGGATGGGATGGGATGGGATGGGATGGGATGGGATGGGATGGGATGGGATGGGATGGGATGGGATGGGATGGGATGGGATGGGATGGGATGGGATGGGATGGGATGGGATGGGATGGGATGGGATGGGATGGGATGGGATGGGATTGTTGTATTGTATTGTTGGAATTGGAGAGTTTGGCTGACAGAATCTGACAAAATAAAATAAAATGAAATGAAATGAAATAAAATGAAATGAAATGAAATAAAATAAAATGAAATGAAATAAAATGAAATGAAATGAAATGAAATGTAATGAAATGAAATGTAATGAAATGTAACTAAATGTTACAAAATGTAATGAAATGAAATGAAATGAAATGAAATGTAATGAAATGCAGACAGATGCAGACAGATGCAGACAGATGCAGACAGATGCAGACAAAATAGAATATTATAGAAAAAAAAAAAGAATATAATAGAATAAAATTGAAAAAAATAGAATAAAATGGAATACACTGTTATACCAACACTACACAACGCTACACAAAATTTAGAATAAGCACCTACCTAGTATGTAGTTTTACTATTGTTCCAGATGGCGGACATTGGAGAATTTTGCTGACAGAATCAGACAAAATGAAATGAAATGAAAAAAAATAAAATAAAATGAAATGAAAAAAATGAAATGAAATGAAATGAAATGAATTGAAATAAAATGAAATAAAATATAATAAAATACAATAAAATGAAATGAAATGAAATAAAATGAAATAAAATGAAATGAAATGAAAAAAATAAAATAAAATGAAATGAAAAAAATGAAATGAAATGAAATGAAATGAAATGAAATGAATTGAAATAAAATGAAATAAAATATAATAAAATACAATAAAATGAAATGAAATGAAATAAAATGAAATAAAATACAATAAAATAAAATGAAATAAAATGAATAAAATGAAATAAAATGAAATAAAATTAAATAAAATGAAATAAAATACAATAAAATAAAATGAAATGTAATGTAATGAAATGAAATGTAATGAAATGTAACTAAATGTAATGAAATGTAATGAAATGTAATGAAATGTAATGAAATGTAATGAAATGTTATGAAATGTAATGAAATGTAATGAAATGTAATGAAATGTAATGAAATGAAATGAAATGAAATAAAATGAAATGAAATGAAATGAAATGTAATGTAATGAAATGAAATGTAATGAAATGTAACTAAATGTAGCCAAATGTTATGAAATGTAATGAAATGTAATGAAATGTAATGAAATGTAATGAAATGTAATGAAATGAAATGAAATGTAATGAAATGAAATGAAATGTAATGAAATGAAATGAAATGAAATGTAATGAAATGTTATGAAATGTAATGAAATGTAATGAAATGTAATGAAATGTAATGAAATGTAATGAAATGTAATGAAATGTAATGAAATGAAATAAAATGAAATGAAATGAAATGATATGAAATGAAATGAAATGAAATGAAATGAAATGAAATGAAATGAAATAAAATGAAATGAAATGAAATGAAATGAAATGAATGGAAATGGATTGAAATGAAATAAAATGAAATAAAATAAAATGAAATAAAATGAAATAAAATGAAATGAAATTGATTGAAATGAAATGTAATGAAATGTAACTAAATGTAACCAAATGTAATGAAATGTAATGAAATGAAATGAAATGAAATGAAATGAAATAAAATGTAATGTAATGAAATGTAATGAAATGTAATGAAATGTAATGAAATGTAATGAAATGTAATGAAATGTAATGAAATGTAATGAAATGTAATGAAATGTAATGAAATGTAATGAAATGTAATGAAATGAAATGAAATGACAGATGGGATGGGATAGGATGGGATGGGATGGGATGGGATGGGATGGGATGGGATGGGATGGGATGGGATGGGATGGGATGGGATGGGATGGGATGGGATGGGATGGGATGGGATGGGATGGGATGGGATGGGATGGGATGGGATGGGATGGGATGGGATGGGATGGGATGGGATGGGATGGGATGGGATGGGATGGGATGGGATGGGATGGGATGGGATGGGATGGGATGGGATGGGATGGGATGGGATGGGATGGGATGGGATGGGATGGGATGGGATGGGATGGGATGGGATGGGATGGGATGGGATGGGATGGGATGGGATGGGATGGGATGGGATGGGATGGGATGGGATGGGATGGGATGGGATGGGATGGGATGGGATGGGATGGGATGGGATGGGATGGGATGGGATGGGATGGGATGGGATGGGATGGGATGGGATGGGATGGGATGGGATGGGATGGGATGGGATGGGATGGGATGGGATGGGATGGGATGGGATGGGATGGGATGGGATGGGATGGGATGGGATGGGATGGGATGGGATGGGATGGGATGGGATGGGATGGGATGGGATGGGATGGGATGGGATGGGATGGGATGGGATGGGATGGGATGGGATGGGATGGGATGGGATGGGATGGGATGGGATGGGATGGGATGGGATGGGATGGGATGGGATGGGATGGGATGGGATGGGATGGGATGGGATGGGATGGGATGGGATGGGATGGGATGGGATGGGATGGGATGGGATGGGATGGGATGGGATGGGATGGGATGGGATGGGATGGGATGGGATGGGATGGGATGGGATGGGATGGGATGGGATGGGATGGGATGGGATGGGATGGGATGGGATGGGATGGGATGGGATGGGATGGGATGGGATGGGATGGGATGGGATGGGATGGGATGGGATGGGATGGGATGGGATGGGATGGGATGGGATGGGATGGGATGGGATGGGATGGGATGGGATGGGATGGGATGGGATGGGATGGGATGGGATGGGATGGGATGGGATGGGATGGGATGGGATGGGATGGGATGGGATGGGATGGGATGGGATGGGATGGGATGGGATGGGATGGGATGGGATGGGATGGGATGGGATGGGATGGGATGGGATGGGATGGGATGGGATGGGATGGGATGGGATGGGATGGGATGGGATGGGATGGGATGGGATGGGATGGGATGGGATGGGATGGGATGGGATGGGATGGGATGGGATGGGATGGGATGGGATGGGATGGGATGGGATGGGATGGGATGGGATGGGATGGGATGGGATGGGATGGGATGGGATGGGATGGGATGGGATGGGATGGGATGGGATGGGATGGGATGGGATGGGATGGGATGGGATGGGATGGGATGGGATGGGATGGGATGGGATGGGATGGGATGGGATGGGATGGGATGGGATGGGATGGGATGGGATGGGATGGGATGGGATGGGATGGGATGGGATTGTTGTATTGTATTGTTGGAATTGGAGAGTTTGGCTGACAGAATCTGACAAAATAAAATAAAATGAAATGAAATGAAATAAAATGAAATGAAATGAAATAAAATAAAATGAAATGAAATGAAATGAAATGAAATGAAATGTAATGAAATGAAATGTAATGAAATGTAACTAAATGTTACAAAATGTAATGAAATGAAATGAAATGTAATGAAATGCAGACAGATGCAGACAGATGCAGACAGATGCAGACAGATGCAGACAAAATAGAATATTATAGAAAAAAAAAAAGAATATAATAGAATAAAATTGAAAAAAATAGAATAAAATGGAATACACTGTTATACCAACACTACACAACGCTACACAAAATTTAGAATAAGCACCTACCTAGTATGTAGTTTTACTATTGTTCCAGATGGCGGACATTGGAGAGTTTTGCTGACAGAATCAGACAAAATGAAATGAAATGAAAAAAAATAAAATAAAATGAAATGAAAAAAATGAAATGAAATGAAATGAAATGAATTGAAATAAAATGAAATAAAATATAATAAAATACAATAAAATGAAATGAAATGAAATAAAATGAAATAAAATGAAATGAAATGAAAAAAAATAAAATAAAATGAAATGAAAAAAATGAAATGAAATGAAATGAAATGAAATGAAATGAAATGAAATAAAATGAAATAAAATATAATAAAATACAATAAAATAAAATGAAATAAAATGAAATGAAATGAAATGAAATGAAATGAAATGAAATGAAATGAAATGAAATGTAATGAAATGTAATGAAATGAAATGAAATGTAATGAAATGTAACTAAATGTTACTAAATGTAATGAAATGTAATGAAATGAAATGAAATGAAATGAAATGTAATGAAATGTAATGTAATGTAATGAAATGTAATGAAATGTAATGAAATGTAATGTAATGTAATGAAATGTAATGAATGATGACGAGATGAGATGAGATGAGATGAGATGAGATGAGATGAGATGAGATGAGATGAGATGAGATGAGATGAGATGAGATGAGATGAGATGAGATAAAATAATCAGATAGAATCACACAGATGCAAACAGATGCAGACAGATGAAGACAGATGCAGACAGGATGCAGACAGATGAAGACAGATGCAGACAGATCCAGACAGATGCAGACAGATGCAGACAGATGCAGACAGATGCAGACAGATGCAGACAGATGCAGACAGATGCAGACAGATGCAGACAGATGCAGACAAAATAGAATATTATAGAAAAAAAAAAAAATTCTATTATATAGAATAAAATTGAAAAAAATAGAAAAAAATGGAATACACTGTGATACCAACACTACACAACGCTACACAAAATTTAGAATAAGCACCTACCTAGTATGTAGTTTTACTATTGTTCCAGATGGCGGACATAAAAACCCTGTTGAAAGGTGCCAGAAAGTTAATTGTTGATGGAAATTTCAAAGAGGCACAAGAATGTTGCTAAAATATTTTGCGAATAGATAAACAAAACTATTTTGGAAAATCACTTCAGGATTCTGAACAGGCACCACTTGCTTACCAAAAAGCGATCAACAGTAAGAGAGATCATCCATTGGCATGGCATGGACTAGCTCAATACCACGAAAGAAAATCTGATGATGATAGTAAGCAGATATTATTTGCTATCTACAATGAAATGCTTTATCTTCAAATGAAAGAAGAAAATACCCAAGAAATTATCAACAAAATTGGAGAGTTTTGCTGACAGAATCAGACAAAATGAAATGAAATGAAAAAAAATAAAATAAAATGAAATGAAAAAAATGAAATGAAATGAAATGAAATGAATTGAAATAAAATGAAATAAAATATAATAAAATACAATAAAATGAAATGAAATGAAATGAAATAAAATGAAATAAAATGAAATAAAATGAAATAAAATACAATAAAATAAAATGAAATAAAATGAATAAAATGAAATAAAATGAAATAATGGGATGGGATGGGATGGGATGGGATGGGATGGGATGGGATGGGATGGGATGGGATGGGATGGGATGGGATGGGATGGGATGGGATGGGATGGGATGGGATGGGATGGGATGGGATGGGATGGGATGGGATGGGATGGGATGGGATGGGATGGGATGGGATGGGATGGGATGGGATGGGATGGGATGGGATGGGATGGGATGGGATGGGATGGGATGGGATGGGATGGGATGGGATTGTTGTATTGTATTGTTGGAATTGGAGAGTTTGGCTGACAGAATCTGACAAAATAAAATAAAATGAAATGAAATGAAATAAAATGAAATGAAATGAAATAAAATAAAATGAAATGAAATGAAATGAAATGAAATGAAATGAAATGTAATGAAATGTAACTAAATGTTACAAAATGTAATGAAATGAAATGAAATGTAATGAAATGAAATAAATGAAATGAAATGTAATGAAATGCAGACAGATGCAGACAGATGCAGACAGATGCAGACAGATGCAGACAAAATAGAATATTATAGAAAAAAAAAAAGAATATAATAGAATAAAATTGAAAAAAATAGAATAAAATGGAATACACTGTTATACCAACACTACACAACGCTACACAAAATTTAGAATAAGCACCTACCTAGTATGTAGTTTTACTATTGTTCCAGATGGCGGACATTGGAGAGTTTTGCTGACAGAATCAGACAAAATGAAATGAAATGAAAAAAAATAAAATAAAATGAAATGAAAAAAATGAAATGAAATGAAATGAAATGAAATGAAATGAATTGAAATAAAATGAAATAAAATATAATAAAATACAATAAAATGAAATGAAATGAAATAAAATGAAATAAAATGAAATGAAATGAAAAAAAATAAAATAAAATGAAATGAAAAAAATGAAATGAAATGAAATGAAATGAAATGAAATGAATTGAAATAAAATGAAATAAAATATAATAAAATACAATAAAATGAAATGAAATGAAATAAAATGAAATAAAATGAAATAAAATACAATAAAATAAAATGAAATAAAATGAATAAAATGAAATAAAATGAAATAAAATTAAATAAAATGAAATAAAATACAATAAAATAAAATGAAATGTAATGTAATGAAATGAAATGTAATGAAATGTAACTAAATGTAATGAAATGTAATGAAATGTAATGAAATGTAATGAAATGTAATGAAATGTAATGAAATGTAATGAAATGTAATGAAATGTTATGAAATGTAATGAAATGTAATGAAATGTAATGAAATGTTATGAAATGTAATGAAATGTAATGAAATGTAATGAAATGAAATAAAATGAAATGAAATGAAATGAAATGAAATGAAATGAAATGAAATGAAATGGATTGAAATGAAATAAAATGAAATAAAATGAAATAAAATGAAATAAAATAAAATAAAATGAAATAAAATGAAATAAAATGAAATAAAATGAAATGAAATGAAATGAAATGTAATGTAATGAAATGAAATGTAATGAAATGTAACTAAATGTAGCCAAATGTTATGAAATGTAATGAAATGTAATGAAATGAAATGAAATGTAATGAAATGAAATGAAATGAAATGTAATGAAATGTTATGAAATGTAATGAAATGTAATGAAATGTAATGAAATGTAATGAAATGTAATGAAATGTAATGAAATGTAATGAAATGTAATGAAATGTAATGAAATGTAATGAAATGTAATGAAATGTAATGAAATGAAATAAAATGAAATGAAATGAAATGATATGAAATGAAATGAAATGAAATGAAATGAAATGAAATGAAATGAAATGAAATGAATGGAAATGGATTGAAATGAAATAAAATGAAATAAAATGAAATGAAATTGATTGAAATGAAATGTAATGAAATGTAACTAAATGTAACCAAATGTAATGAAATGTAATGAAATGAAATGAAATGAAATGAAATGAAATAAAATGTAATGAAATGTAATGTAATGAAATGTAATGAAATGTAATGAAATGTAATGAAATGTAATGAAATGTAATGAAATGTAATGAAATGTAATGAAATGTAATGAAATGTAATGAAATGTAATGAAATGTAATGAAATGTAATGAAATGTAATGAAATGTAATGAAACGTAATGAAATGTAATGAAATGTAATGAAATGAAATGAAATGACAGATGGGATGGGATAGGATGGGATGGGATGGGATGGGATGGGATGGGATGGGATGGGATGGGATGGGATGGGATGGGATGGGATGGGATGGGATGGGATGGGATGGGATGGGATGGGATGGGATGGGATGGGATGGGATGGGATGGGATGGGATGGGATGGGATGGGATGGGATGGGATGGGATGGGATGGGATGGGATGGGATGGGATGGGATGGGATGGGATGGGATGGGATGGGATGGGATGGGATGGGATGGGATGGGATGGGATGGGATGGGATGGGATGGGATGGGATGGGATGGGATGGGATGGGATGGGATGGGATGGGATGGGATGGGATGGGATGGGATGGGATGGGATGGGATGGGATGGGATGGGATGGGATGGGATGGGATGGGATGGGATGGGATGGGATGGGATGGGATGGGATGGGATGGGATGGGATGGGATGGGATGGGATGGGATGGGATGGGATGGGATGGGATGGGATGGGATGGGATGGGATGGGATGGGATGGGATGGGATGGGATGGGATGGGATGGGATGGGATGGGATGGGATGGGATGGGATGGGATGGGATGGGATGGGATGGGATGGGATGGGATGGGATGGGATGGGATGGGATGGGATGGGATGGGATGGGATGGGATGGGATGGGATGGGATGGGATGGGATGGGATGGGATGGGATGGGATGGGATGGGATGGGATGGGATGGGATGGGATGGGATGGGATGGGATGGGATGGGATGGGATGGGATGGGATGGGATGGGATGGGATGGGATGGGATGGGATGGGATGGGATGGGATGGGATGGGATGGGATGGGATGGGATGGGATGGGATGGGATGGGATGGGATGGGATGGGATGGGATGGGATGGGATGGGATGGGATGGGATGGGATGGGATGGGATGGGATGGGATGGGATGGGATGGGATGGGATGGGATGGGATGGGATGGGATGGGATGGGATGGGATGGGATGGGATGGGATGGGATGGGATGGGATGGGATGGGATGGGATGGGATGGGATGGGATGGGATGGGATGGGATGGGATGGGATGGGATGGGATGGGATGGGATGGGATGGGATGGGATGGGATGGGATGGGATGGGATGGGATGGGATGGGATGGGATGGGATGGGATGGGATGGGATGGGATGGGATGGGATGGGATGGGATGGGATGGGATGGGATGGGATGGGATGGGATGGGATGGGATGGGATGGGATGGGATGGGATGGGATGGGATGGGATGGGATGGGATGGGATGGGATGGGATGGGATGGGATGGGATGGGATGGGATGGGATGGGATGGGATGGGATGGGATGGGATGGGATGGGATGGGATGGGATGGGATGGGATGGGATGGGATGGGATGGGATGGGATGGGATGGGATGGGATGGGATGGGATGGGATGGGATGGGATGGGATGGGATGGGATGGGATGGGATGGGATGGGATGGGATGGGATGGGATGGGATGGGATGGGATGGGATGGGATGGGATGGGATGGGATGGGATGGGATGGGATGGGATGGGATGGGATGGGATGGGATGGGATGGGATGGGATGGGATGGGATGGGATGGGATGGGATGGGATGGGATGGGATGGGATGGGATGGGATGGGATGGGATGGGATGGGATGGGATGGGATGGGATGGGATGGGATGGGATGGGATGGGATGGGATGGGATGGGATGGGATGGGATGGGATGGGATGGGATGGGATGGGATGGGATGGGATGGGATGGGATGGGATGGGATGGGATGGGATGGGATGGGATGGGATGGGATGGGATGGGATGGGATGGGATGGGATGGGATGGGATGGGATGGGATGGGATGGGATGGGATGGGATGGGATGGGATGGGATGGGATGGGATGGGATGGGATGGGATGGGATGGGATGGGATGGGATGGGATGGGATGGGATGGGATGGGATGGGATGGGATGGGATGGGATGGGATGGGATGGGATGGGATGGGATGGGATGGGATGGGATGGGATGGGATGGGATGGGATGGGATGGGATGGGATGGGATGGGATGGGATGGGATGGGATGGGATGGGATGGGATGGGATGGGATGGGATGGGATGGGATGGGATTGTTGTATTGTATTGTTGGAATTGGAGAGTTTGGCTGACAGAATCTGACAAAATAAAATAAAATGAAATGAAATGAAATAAAATGAAATAAAATGAAATGAAATGAAATTAAATGAAATAAAATGAAATAAAATGAAATAAAATGAAATAAAATGAAATAAAATGAAATAAAATAAATAAAATACAATAAAATAAAATGAAATAAAATGAAATGAAATGAAATGAAATGAAATGAAATGAAATGTAATGAAATGTAATGAAATGTAATGAAATGAAATGAAATGAAATGTAATGAAATGTAACTAAATGTTACTAAATGTAATGAAATGTAATGAAATGAAATGAAATGAAATGAAATGTAATGAAATGTAATAAAATGTAATGAAATGTAATGAAATGTAATGAAATGTAATGCAATGTAATGAAATGTAATGAAATGTAATGAAATGTAATGTAATGTAATGAAATGTAATGAAATGTAATGTAATGTAATGAAATGTAATGAATGATGACGAGATGAGATGAGATGAGATGAGATGAGATGAGATGAGATGAGATGAGATGAGATGAGATGAGATGAGATGAGATGAGATGAGATGAGATGAGATAAAATAATCAGATAGAATCACACAGATGCAAACAGATGCAGACAGATGAAGACAGATGCAGACAGATACAGACAAATGCAGACAGATGCAGACAGATGCAGACAGATGCAGATGCAAACAGATGCAGACAGATGAAGACAGATGCAGACAGATCCAGACAGATGCAGACAGATGCAGACAGATGCAGACAGATGCAGACAGATGCAGACAGATGCAGACAGATGCAGACAGATGCAGACAAAATAGAATATTATAGAAAAAAAAAAGAATTCTATTATATAGAATAAAATTGAAAAAAATAGAAAAAAATGGAATACACTGTGATACCAACACTACACAACGCTACACAAAATTTAGAATAAGCACCTACCTAGTATGTAGTTTTACTATTGTTCCAGATGGCGGACATAAAAACCCTGTTGAAAGGTGCCAGAAAGTTAATTGTTGATGGAAATTTCAAAGAGGCACAAGAATGTTGCTAAAATATTTTGCGAATAGATAAACAAAACTATTTTGGAAAATCACTTCAGGATTCTGAACAGGCACCACTTGCTTACCAGGATTCTGAACAGGCACCACTTGCTTACCAAAAAGCGATCAACAGTAAGAGAGATCATCCATTGGCATGGCATGGACTAGCTCAATACCACGAAAGAAAATCTGATGATGATAGTAAGCAGATATTATTTGCTATCTACAATGAAATGCTTTATCTTCAAATGAAAGAAGAAAATACCCAAGAAATTATCAACAAAATTGGAGAGTTTTGCTGACAGAATCAGACAAAATGAAATGATATGAAAAAAAAAAAAAAAAAATGAAATGAAAAAAATGAAATGAAATGAAATGAAATGAATTGAAATAAAATGAAATAAAATATAATAAAATACAATAAAATGAAATGAAATGAAATGAAATAAAATGAAATAAAATGAAATAAAATGAAATAAAATACAATAAAATAAAATGAAATAAAATGAATAAAATGAAATAAAATGAAATAATGGGATGGGATGGGATGGGATGGGATGGGATGGGATGGGATGGGATGGGATGGGATGGGATGGGATGGGATGGGATGGGATGGGATGGGATGGGATGGGATGGGATGGGATGGGATGGGATGGGATGGGATGGGATGGGATGGGATGGGATGGGATGGGATGGGATGGGATGGGATGGGATGGGATGGGATGGGATGGGATGGGATGGGATGGGATGGGATGGGATGGGATGGGATGGGATGGGATGGGATGGGATGGGATGGGATGGGATGGGATGGGATGGGATGGGATGGGATGGGATGGGATGGGATGGGATGGGATGGGATGGGATGGGATGGGATGGGATGGGATGGGATGGGATGGGATGGGATGGGATGGGATGGGATGGGATGGGATGGGATGGGATGGGATGGGATGGGATGGGATGGGATGGGATGGGATTGTTGTATTGTATTGTTGGAATTGGAGAGTTTGGCTGACAGAATCTGACAAAATAAAATAAAATGAAATGAAATGAAATAAAATGAAATGAAATGAAATAAAATAAAATGAAATGAAATGAAATGAAATGAAATGAAATGTAATGAAATGAAATGTAATGAAATGTAACTAAATGTTACAAAATGTAATGAAATGAAATGAAATGAAATGAAATGTAATGAAATGCAGACAGATGCAGACAGATGCAGACAGATGCAGACAGATGCAGACAAAATAGAATATTATAGAAAAAAAAAAAGAATATAATAGAATAAAATTGAAAAAAATAGAATAAAATGGAATACACTGTTATACCAACACTACACAACGCTACACAAAATTTAGAATAAGCACCTACCTAGTATGTAGTTTTACTATTGTTCCAGATGGCGGACATTGGAGAGTTTTGCTGACAGAATCAGACAAAATGAAATGAAATGAAAAAAAATAAAATAAAATGAAATGAAAAAAATGAAATGAAATGAAATGAAATGAATTGAAATAAAATGAAATAAAATATAATAAAATACAATAAAATGAAATGAAATGAAATAAAATGAAATAAAATGAAATGAAATGAAAAAAATAAAATAAAATGAAATGAAAAAAATGAAATGAAATGAAATGAAATGAAATGAAATGAATTGAAATAAAATGAAATAAAATATAATAAAATACAATAAAATGAAATGAAATGAAATAAAATGAAATAAAATGAAATAAAATACAATAAAATAAAATGAAATAAAATGAATAAAATGAAATAAAATGAAATAAAATTAAATAAAATGAAATAAAATACAATAAAATAAAATGAAATGTAATGTAATGAAATGAAATGTAATGAAATGTAACTAAATGTAATGAAATGTAATGAAATGTAATGAAATGTAATGAAATGTAATGAAATGTAATGAAATGTAATGAAATGTTATGAAATGTAATGAAATGTAATGAAATGTAATGAAATGTAATGAAATGAAATGAAATGAAATGAAATGAAATGAAATGAAATGAAATGAAATGAAATGAAATGGATTGAAATGAAATAAAATGAAATAAAATGAAATAAAATGAAATAAAATGAAATAAAATGAAATAAAATGAAATAAAATGAAATAAAATGAAATAAAATGAAATGAAATGAAATGAAATGTAATGTAATGAAATGAAATGTAATGAAATGTAACTAAATGTAGCCAAATGTTATGAAATGTAATGAAATGTAATGAAATGTAATGAAATGTAATGAAATGAAATGAAATGTAATGAAATGAAATGAAATGAAATGTAATGAAATGTTATGAAATGTAATGAAATGTAATGAAATGTAATGAAATGTAATGAAATGTAATGAAATGTAATGAAATGAAATAAAATGAAATGAAATGAAATGATATGAAATGAAATGAAATGAAATGAAATGAAATGAAATGAAATGAAATGAAATGAAATGAAATGAAATGAAATGAAATGAATGGAAATGGATTGAAATGAAATAAAATGAAATAAAATGAAATAAAATGAAATGAAATTGATTGAAATGAAATGTAATGAAATGTAACTAAATGTAACCAAATGTAATGAAATGTAATGAAATGAAATGAAATGAAATGAAATGAAATAAAATGTAATGTAATGAAATGTAATGAAATGTAATGAAATGTAATGAAATGTAATGAAATGTAATGAAATGTAATGAAATGTAATGAAATGTAATGAAATGTAATGAAATGTAATGAAATGTAATGAAATGTAATGAAATGTAATGAAATGTAATGAAATGTAATGAAATGTAATGAAATGAAATGAAATGACAGATGGGATGGGATAGGATGGGATGGGATGGGATGGGATGGGATGGGATGGGATGGGATGGGATGGGATGGGATGGGATGGGATGGGATGGGATGGGATGGGATGGGATGGGATGGGATGGGATGGGATGGGATGGGATGGGATGGGATGGGATGGGATGGGATGGGATGGGATGGGATGGGATGGGATGGGATGGGATGGGATGGGATGGGATGGGATGGGATGGGATGGGATGGGATGGGATGGGATGGGATGGGATGGGATGGGATGGGATGGGATGGGATGGGATGGGATGGGATGGGATGGGATGGGATGGGATGGGATGGGATGGGATGGGATGGGATGGGATGGGATGGGATGGGATGGGATGGGATGGGATGGGATGGGATGGGATGGGATGGGATGGGATGGGATGGGATGGGATGGGATGGGATGGGATGGGATGGGATGGGATGGGATGGGATGGGATGGGATGGGATGGGATGGGATGGGATGGGATGGGATGGGATGGGATGGGATGGGATGGGATGGGATGGGATGGGATGGGATGGGATGGGATGGGATGGGATGGGATGGGATGGGATGGGATGGGATGGGATGGGATGGGATGGGATGGGATGGGATGGGATGGGATGGGATGGGATGGGATGGGATGGGATGGGATGGGATGGGATGGGATGGGATGGGATGGGATGGGATGGGATGGGATGGGATGGGATGGGATGGGATGGGATGGGATGGGATGGGATGGGATGGGATGGGATGGGATGGGATGGGATGGGATGGGATGGGATGGGATGGGATGGGATGGGATGGGATGAGATGAGATGAGATGAGATAAAATAATCAGATAGAATCACACAGATGCAAACAGATGCAGACAGATGAAGACAGATGCAGACAGATACAGACAAATGCAGACAGATGCAGACAGATGCAGACAGATGCAGATGCAAACAGATGCAGACAGATGAAGACAGATGCAGACAGATCCAGACAGATGCAGACAGATGCAGACAGATGCAGACAGATGCAGACAGATGCAGACAGATGCAGACAGATGCAGACAGATGCAGACAAAATAGAATATTATAGAAAAAAAAAAGAATTCTATTATATAGAATAAAATTGAAAAAAATAGAAAAAAATGGAATACACTGTGATACCAACACTACACAACGCTACACAAAATTTAGAATAAGCACCTACCTAGTATGTAGTTTTACTATTGTTCCAGATGGCGGACATAAAAACCCTGTTGAAAGGTGCCAGAAAGTTAATTGTTGATGGAAATTTCAAAGAGGCACAAGAATGTTGCTAAAATATTTTGCGAATAGATAAACAAAACTATTTTGGAAAATCACTTCAGGATTCTGAACAGGCACCACTTGCTTACCAAAAAGCGATCAACAGTAAGAGAGATCATCCATTGGCATGGCATGGACTAGCTCAATACCACGAAAGAAAATCTGATGATGATAGTAAGCAGATATTATTTGCTATCTACAATGAAATGCTTTATCTTCAAATGAAAGAAGAAAATACCCAAGAAATTATCAACAAAATTGGAGAGTTTTGCTGACAGAATCAGACAAAATGAAATGAAATGAAAAAAAAAAAATAAAATGAAATGAAAAAAATGAAATGAAATGAAATGAAATGAATTGAAATAAAATGAAATAAAATATAATAAAATACAATAAAATGAAATGAAATGAAATGAAATAAAATGAAATAAAATGAAATAAAATGAAATAAAATGAAATAAAATACAATAAAATAAAATGAAATAAAATGAATAAAATGAAATAAAATGAAATAATGGGATGGGATGGGATGGGATGGGATGGGATGGGATGGGATGGGATGGGATGGGATGGGATGGGATGGGATGGGATGGGATGGGATGGGATGGGATGGGATGGGATGGGATGGGATGGGATGGGATGGGATGGGATGGGATGGGATTGTTGTATTGTATTGTTGGAATTGGAGAGTTTGGCTGACAGAATCTGACAAAATAAAATAAAATGAAATGAAATGAAATAAAATGAAATGAAATGAAATAAAATAAAATGAAATGAAATGAAATGAAATGAAATGAAATGTAATGAAATGAAATGTAATGAAATGTAACTAAATGTTACAAAATGTAATGAAATGAAATGAAATGAAATGAAATGCAGACAGATGCAGACAGATGCAGACAGATGCAGACAGATGCAGACAAAATAGAATATTATAGAAAAAAAAAAAGAATATAATAGAATAAAATTGAAAAAAATAGAATAAAATGGAATACACTGTTATACCAACACTACACAACGCTACACAAAATTTAGAATAAGCACCTACCTAGTATGTAGTTTTACTATTGTTCCAGATGGCGGACATTGGAGAGTTTTGCTGACAGAATCAGACAAAATGAAATGAAATGAAAAAAAATAAAATAAAATGAAATGAAAAAAATGAAATGAAATGAAATGAAATGAATTGAAATAAAATGAAATAAAATATAATAAAATACAATAAAATGAAATGAAATGAAATAAAATGAAATAAAATGAAATGAAATGAAAAAAATAAAATAAAATGAAATGAAAAAAATGAAATGAAATGAAATGAAATGAAATGAAATGAATTGAAATAAAATGAAATAAAATATAATAAAATACAATAAAATGAAATGAAATGAAATAAAATGAAATAAAATACAATAAAATAAAATGAAATAAAATGAATAAAATGAAATAAAATGAAATAAAATTAAATAAAATGAAATAAAATACAATAAAATAAAATGAAATGTAATGTAATGAAATGAAATGTAATGAAATGTAACTAAATGTAATGAAATGTAATGAAATGTAATGAAATGTAATGAAATGTAATGAAATGTAATGAAATGTAATGAAATGTTATGAAATGTAATGAAATGTAATGAAATGTAATGAAATGTAATGAAATGAAATGAAATGAAATGAAATGAAATGAAATGAAATGAAATGAAATGGATTGAAATGAAATAAAATGAAATAAAATGAAATAAAATGAAATAAAATGAAATAAAATGAAATAAAATGAAATGAAATGAAATGAAATGTAATGTAATGAAATGAAATGTAATGAAATGTAACTAAATGTAGCCAAATGTTATGAAATGTAATGAAATGTAATGAAATGTAATGAAATGAAATGAAATGTAATGAAATGAAATGAAATGAAATGTAATGAAATGTTATGAAATGTAATGAAATGTAATGAAATGTAATGAAATGTAATGAAATGTAATGAAATGTAATGAAATGTAATGAAATGAAATAAAATGAAATGAAATGAAATGATATGAAATGAAATGAAATGAAATGAAATGAAATGAAATGAAATGAAATGAAATGAAATGAAATGAAATGAAATGAATGGAAATGGATTGAAATGAAATAAAATGAAATAAAATGAAATAAAATGAAATGAAATTGATTGAAATGAAATGTAATGAAATGTAACTAAATGTAACCAAATGTAATGAAATGTAATGAAATGAAATGAAATGAAATGAAATGAAATAAAATGTAATGTAATGAAATGTAATGAAATGTAATGAAATGTAATGAAATGTAATGAAATGTAATGAAATGTAATGAAATGTAATGAAATGTAATGAAATGTAATGAAATGTAATGAAATGTAATGAAATGTAATGAAATGTAATGAAATGTAATGAAATGTAATGAAATGTAATGAAATGTAATGAAATGTAATGAAATGAAATGAAATGACAGATGGGATGGGATAGGATGGGATGGGATGGGATGGGATGGGATGGGATGGGATGGGATGGGATGGGATGGGATGGGATGGGATGGGATGGGATGGGATGGGATGGGATGGGATGGGATGGGATGGGATGGGATGGGATGGGATGGGATGGGATGGGATGGGATGGGATGGGATGGGATGGGATGGGATGGGATGGGATGGGATGGGATGGGATGGGATGGGATGGGATGGGATGGGATGGGATGGGATGGGATGGGATGGGATGGGATGGGATGGGATGGGATGGGATGGGATGGGATGGGATGGGATGGGATGGGATGGGATGGGATGGGATGGGATGGGATGGGATGGGATGGGATGGGATGGGATGGGATGGGATGGGATGGGATGGGATGGGATGGGATGGGATGGGATGGGATGGGATGGGATGGGATGGGATGGGATGGGATGGGATGGGATGGGATGGGATGGGATGGGATGGGATGGGATGGGATGGGATGGGATGGGATGGGATGGGATGGGATGGGATGGGATGGGATGGGATGGGATGGGATGGGATGGGATGGGATGGGATGGGATGGGATGGGATGGGATGGGATGGGATGGGATGGGATGGGATGGGATGGGATGGGATGGGATGGGATGGGATGGGATGGGATGGGATGGGATGGGATGGGATGGGATGGGATGGGATGGGATGGGATGGGATGGGATGGGATGGGATGGGATGGGATGGGATGGGATGGGATGGGATGGGATGGGATGGGATGGGATGGGATGGGATGGGATGGGATGGGATGGGATGGGATGGGATGGGATGGGATGGGATGGGATGGGATGGGATGGGATGGGATGGGATGGGATGGGATGGGATGGGATGGGATGGGATGGGATGGGATGGGATGGGATGGGATGGGATGGGATGGGATGGGATGGGATGGGATGGGATGGGATGGGATGGGATGGGATGGGATGGGATGGGATGGGATGGGATGGGATGGGATGGGATGGGATGGGATGGGATGGGATGGGATGGGATGGGATGGGATGGGATGGGATGGGATGGGATGGGATGGGATGGGATGGGATGGGATGGGATGGGATGGGATGGGATGGGATGGGATGGGATGGGATGGGATGGGATTGTTGTATTGTATTGTTGGAATTGGAGAGTTTGGCTGACAGAATCTGACAAAATAAAATAAAATGAAATGAAATGAAATAAAATGAAATAAAATGAAATGAAATGAAATTAAATGAAATAAAATGAAATAAAATGAAATAAAATGAAATAAAATGAAATAAAATGAAATAAAATAAATAAAATACAATAAAATAAAATGAAATAAAATGAAATGAAATGAAATGAAATGAAATGAAATGTAATGAAATGTAATGAAATGTAATGAAATGAAATGAAATGTAATGAAATGTAACTAAATGTTACTAAATGTAATGAAATGTAATGAAATGAAATGAAATGAAATGAAATGTAATGAAATGTAATAAAATGTAATGAAATGTAATGAAATGTAATGAAATGTAATGCAATGTAATGAAATGTAATGAAATGTAATGAAATGTAATGTAATGTAATGAAATGTAATGAAATGTAATGTAATGTAATGAAATGTAATGAATGATGACGAGATGAGATGAGATGAGATGAGATGAGATGAGATGAGATGAGATGAGATGAGATGAGATGAGATGAGATGAGATGAGATGAGATGAGATGAGATGAGATAAAATAATCAGATAGAATCACACAGATGCAAACAGATGCAGACAGATGAAGACAGATGCAGACAGATACAGACAAATGCAGACAGATGCAGACAGATGCAGACAGATGCAGATGCAAACAGATGCAGACAGATGAAGACAGATGCAGACAGATCCAGACAGATGCAGACAGATGCAGACAGATGCAGACAGATGCAGACAGATGCAGACAGATGCAGACAGATGCAGACAGATGCAGACAAAATAGAATATTATAGAAAAAAAAAAGAATTCTATTATATAGAATAAAATTGAAAAAAATAGAAAAAAATGGAATACACTGTGATACCAACACTACACAACGCTACACAAAATTTAGAATAAGCACCTACCTAGTATGTAGTTTTACTATTGTTCCAGATGGCGGACATAAAAACCCTGTTGAAAGGTGCCAGAAAGTTAATTGTTGATGGAAATTTCAAAGAGGCACAAGAATGTTGCTAAAATATTTTGCGAATAGATAAACAAAACTATTTTGGAAAATCACTTCAGGATTCTGAACAGGCACCACTTGCTTACCAAAAAGCGATCAACAGTAAGAGAGATCATCCATTGGCATGGCATGGACTAGCTCAATACCACGAAAGAAAATCTGATGATGATAGTAAGCAGATATTATTTGCTATCTACAATGAAATGCTTTATCTTCAAATGAAAGAAGAAAATACCCAAGAAATTATCAACAAAATTGGAGAGTTTTGCTGACAGAATCAGACAAAATGAAATGAAATGAAAAAAAAAAAATAAAATGAAATGAAAAAAATGAAATGAAATGAAATGAAATGAATTGAAATAAAATGAAATAAAATATAATAAAATACAATAAAATGAAATGAAATGAAATGAAATAAAATGAAATAAAATGAAATAAAATGAAATAAAATGAAATAAAATACAATAAAATAAAATGAAATAAAATGAATAAAATGAAATAAAATGAAATAATGGGATGGGATGGGATGGGATGGGATGGGATGGGATGGGATGGGATGGGATGGGATGGGATGGGATGGGATGGGATGGGATGGGATGGGATGGGATGGGATGGGATGGGATGGGATGGGATGGGATGGGATGGGATGGGATGGGATGGGATGGGATTGTTGTATTGTATTGTTGGAATTGGAGAGTTTGGCTGACAGAATCTGACAAAATAAAATAAAATGAAATGAAATGAAATAAAATGAAATGAAATGAAATAAAATAAAATGAAATGAAATGAAATGAAATGAAATGAAATGTAATGAAATGAAATGTAATGAAATGTAACTAAATGTTACAAAATGTAATGAAATGAAATGAAATGAAATGAAATGTAATGAAATGCAGACAGATGCAGACAGATGCAGACAGATGCAGACAGATGCAGACAAAATAGAATATTATAGAAAAAAAAAAAGAATATAATAGAATAAAATTGAAAAAAATAGAATAAAATGGAATACACTGTTATACCAACACTACACAACGCTACACAAAATTTAGAATAAGCACCTACCTAGTATGTAGTTTTACTATTGTTCCAGATGGCGGACATTGGAGAGTTTTGCTGACAGAATCAGACAAAATGAAATGAAATGAAAAAAAATAAAATAAAATGAAATGAAAAAAATGAAATGAAATGAAATGAAATGAATTGAAATAAAATGAAATAAAATATAATAAAATACAATAAAATGAAATGAAATGAAATAAAATGAAATAAAATGAAATGAAATGAAAAAAATAAAATAAAATGAAATGAAAAAAATGAAATGAAATGAAATGAAATGAAATGAAATGAATTGAAATAAAATGAAATAAAATATAATAAAATACAATAAAATGAAATGAAATGAAATAAAATGAAATAAAATGAAATAAAATACAATAAAATAAAATGAAATAAAATGAATAAAATGAAATAAAATGAAATAAAATTAAATAAAATGAAATAAAATACAATAAAATAAAATGAAATGTAATGTAATGAAATGAAATGTAATGAAATGTAACTAAATGTAATGAAATGTAATGAAATGTAATGAAATGTAATGAAATGTAATGAAATGTAATGAAATGTAATGAAATGTAATGAAATGTTATGAAATGTAATGAAATGTAATGAAATGTAATGAAATGTAATGAAATGAAATGAAATGAAATGAAATGAAATGAAATGAAATGAAATGAAATGGATTGAAATGAAATAAAATGAAATAAAATGAAATAAAATGAAATAAAATGAAATAAAATGAAATAAAATGAAATGAAATGAAATGAAATGTAATGTAATGAAATGAAATGTAATGAAATGTAACTAAATGTAGCCAAATGTTATGAAATGTAATGAAATGTAATGAAATGTAATGAAATGAAATGAAATGTAATGAAATGAAATGAAATGAAATGTAATGAAATGTTATGAAATGTAATGAAATGTAATGAAATGTAATGAAATGTAATGAAATGTAATGAAATGTAATGAAATGTAATGAAATGAAATAAAATGAAATGAAATGAAATGATATGAAATGAAATGAAATGAAATGAAATGAAATGAAATGAAATGAAATGAAATGAAATGAAATGAAATGAAATGAAATGAAATGAAATGAAATGAATTGAAATGAAATAAAATGAAATAAAATGAAATAAAATGAAATGAAATTGATTGAAATGAAATGTAATGAAATGTAACTAAATGTAACCAAATGTAATGAAATGTAATGAAATGAAATGAAATGAAATGAAATGAAATAAAATGTAATGTAATGAAATGTAATGAAATGTAATGAAATGTAATGAAATGTAATGAAATGTAATGAAATGTAATGAAATGTAATGAAATGTAATGAAATGTAATGAAATGTAATGAAATGTAATGAAATGTAATGAAATGTAATGAAATGTAATGAAATGTAATGAAATGTAATGAAATGTAATGAAATGTAATGAAATGTAATGAAATGTAATGAAATGAAATGAAATGACAGATGGGATGGGATAGGATGGGATGGGATGGGATGGGATGGGATGGGATGGGATGGGATGGGATGGGATGGGATGGGATGGGATGGGATGGGATGGGATGGGATGGGATGGGATGGGATGGGATGGGATGGGATGGGATGGGATGGGATGGGATGGGATGGGATGGGATGGGATGGGATGGGATGGGATGGGATGGGATGGGATGGGATGGGATGGGATGGGATGGGATGGGATGGGATGGGATGGGATGGGATGGGATGGGATGGGATGGGATGGGATGGGATGGGATGGGATGGGATGGGATGGGATGGGATGGGATGGGATGGGATGGGATGGGATGGGATGGGATGGGATGGGATGGGATGGGATGGGATGGGATGGGATGGGATGGGATGGGATGGGATGGGATGGGATGGGATGGGATGGGATGGGATGGGATGGGATGGGATGGGATGGGATGGGATGGGATGGGATGGGATGGGATGGGATGGGATGGGATGGGATGGGATGGGATGGGATGGGATGGGATGGGATGGGATGGGATGGGATGGGATGGGATGGGATGGGATGGGATGGGATGGGATGGGATGGGATGGGATGGGATGGGATGGGATGGGATGGGATGGGATGGGATGGGATGGGATGGGATGGGATGGGATGGGATGGGATGGGATGGGATGGGATGGGATGGGATGGGATGGGATGGGATGGGATGGGATGGGATGGGATGGGATGGGATGGGATGGGATGGGATGGGATGGGATGGGATGGGATGGGATGGGATGGGATGGGATGGGATGGGATGGGATGGGATGGGATGGGATGGGATGGGATGGGATGGGATGGGATGGGATGGGATGGGATGGGATGGGATGGGATGGGATGGGATGGGATGGGATGGGATGGGATGGGATGGGATGGGATGGGATGGGATGGGATGGGATGGGATGGGATGGGATGGGATGGGATGGGATGGGATGGGATGGGATGGGATGGGATGGGATGGGATGGGATGGGATGGGATGGGATGGGATGGGATGGGATGGGATGGGATGGGATGGGATGGGATGGGATGGGATGGGATGGGATGGGATGGGATGGGATGGGATGGGATGGGATGGGATGGGATGGGATGGGATGGGATGGGATGGGATGGGATGGGATGGGATGGGATGGGATGGGATGGGATGGGATGGGATGGGATGGGATGGGATGGGATGGGATGGGATGGGATGGGATGGGATGGGATGGGATGGGATGGGATGGGATGGGATGGGATGGGATGGGATGGGATGGGATGGGATGGGATGGGATGGGATGGGATGGGATGGGATGGGATGGGATGGGATGGGATGGGATGGGATGGGATGGGATGGGATGGGATGGGATGGGATGGGATGGGATGGGATGGGATGGGATGGGATGGGATGGGATGGGATGGGATGGGATGGGATGGGATGGGATGGGATGGGATGGGATGGGATGGGATGGGATGGGATGGGATGGGATGGGATGGGATGGGATTGTTGTATTGTATTGTTGGAATTGGAGAGTTTGGCTGACAGAATCTGACAAAATAAAATAAAATGAAATGAAATGAAATAAAATGAAATGAAATGAAATAAAATAAAATGAAATGAAATGAAATGAAATGAAATGAAATGAAATGAAATGAAATGAAATGTAATGAAATGAAATGTAATGAAATGTAACTAAATGTTACAAAATGTAATGAAATGAAATGAAATGAAATGAAATGTAATGAAATGCAGACAGATGCAGACAGATGCAGACAGATGCAGACAGATGCAGACAGATGCAGACAAAATAGAATATTATAGAAAAAAAAAAAGAATATAATAGAATAAAATTGAAAAAAATAGAATAAAATGGAATACACTGTTATACCAACACTACACAACGCTACACAAAATTTAGAATAAGCACCTACCTAGTATGTAGTTTTACTATTGTTCCAGATGGCGGACATTGGAGAGTTTTGCTGACAGAATCAGACAAAATGAAATGAAATGAAAAAAAATAAAATAAAATGAAATGAAAAAAATGAAATGAAATGAAATGAAATGAATTGAAATAAAATGAAATAAAATATAATAAAATACAATAAAATGAAATGAAATGAAATAAAATGAAATAAAATGAAATGAAATGAAAAAAAATAAAATAAAATGAAATGAAAAAAATGAAATGAAATGAAATGAAATGAAATGAAATGAATTGAAATAAAATGAAATAAAATATAATAAAATACAATAAAATGAAATGAAATGAAATAAAATGAAATAAAATGAAATAAAATACAATAAAATAAAATGAAATAAAATGAATAAAATGAAATAAAATGAAATAAAATTAAATAAAATGAAATAAAATACAATAAAATAAAATGAAATGTAATGTAATGAAATGAAATGTAATGAAATGTAACTAAATGTAATGAAATGTAATGAAATGTAATGAAATGTAATGAAATGTAATGAAATGTAATGAAATGTAATGAAATGTAATGAAATGTAATGAAATGTAATGAAATGTAATGAAATGTAATGAAATGTAATGAAATGTAATGAAATGTAATGAAATGTTATGAAATGAAATGAAATGTAATGAAATGTAATGAAATGTAATGAAATGAAATGAAATGAAATGAAATGAAATGAAATGAAATGAAATGAAATGAAATGAAATGAAATGGATTGAAATGAAATAAAATGAAATAAAATGAAATAAAATGAAATAAAATGAAATAAAATGAAACAAAATGAAATAAAATGAAATAAAATGAAATAAAATGAAATAAAATGAAATAAAATGAAATAAAATGAAATGAAATGAAATGAAATGTAATGTAATGAAATGTAACTAAATGTAGCCAAATGTTATGAAATGTAATGAAATGTAATGAAATGTAATGAAATGAAATGAAATGTAATGAAATGAAATGAAATGAAATGTAATGAAATGTTATGAAATGTAATGAAATGTAATGAAATGTAATGAAATGTAATGAAATGTAATGAAATGTAATGAAATGTAATGAAATGTAATGAAATGAAATAAAATGAAATGAAATGAAATGATATGAAATGAAATGAAATGAAATGAAATGAAATGAAATGAAATGAAATGAAATGAAATGAAATGAAATGAAATGAATGGAAATGGATTGAAATGAAATAAAATGAAATAAAATGAAATGAAATTGATTGAAATGAAATGTAATGAAATGTAACTAAATGTAACTAAATGTAACCAAATGTAATGAAATGTAATGAAATGAAATGAAATGAAATGAAATGAAATAAAATGTTATGAAATGTAATGTAATGAAATGTAATGAAATGTAATGAAATGTAATGAAATGTAATGAAATGTAATGAAATGTAATGAAATGTAATGAAATGTAATGAAATGTAATGAAATGTAATGAAATGTAATGAAATGTAATGAAATGTAATGAAATGTAATGAAATGAAATGAAATGAATGAATGACAGATGGGATGGGATGGGATGGGATGGGATGGGATGGGATGGGATGGGATGGGATGGGATGGGATGGGATGGGATGGGATGGGATGGGATGGGATGGGATGGGATGGGATGGGATGGGATGGGATGGGATGGGATGGGATGGGATGGGATGGGATGGGATGGGATGGGATGGGATGGGATGGGATGGGATGGGATGGGATGGGATGGGATGGGATGGGATGGGATGGGATGGGATGGGATGGGATGGGATGGGATGGGATGGGATGGGATGGGATGGGATGGGATGGGATGGGATGGGATGGGATGGGATGGGATGGGATGGGATGGGATGGGATGGGATGGGATGGGATGGGATGGGATGGGATGGGATGGGATGGGATGGGATGGGATGGGATGGGATGGGATGGGATGGGATGGGATGGGATGGGATGGGATGGGATGGGATGGGATGGGATGGGATGGGATGGGATGGGATGGGATGGGATGGGATGGGATGGGATGGGATGGGATGGGATGGGATGGGATGGGATGGGATGGGATGGGATGGGATGGGATGGGATGGGATGGGATGGGATGGGATGGGATGGGATGGGATGGGATGGGATGGGATGGGATGGGATGGGATGGGATGGGATGGGATGGGATTGTTGTATTGTATTGTTGGAATTGGAGAGTTTGGCTGACAGAATCTGACAAAATAAAATAAAATGAAATGAAATGAAATAAAATGAAATAAAATGAAATGAAATGAAATTAAATGAAATAAAATGAAATAAAATGAAATAAAATGAAATAAAATGAAATAAAATGAAATAAAATAAATAAAATACAATAAAATAAAATGAAATAAAATGAAATGAAATGAAATGAAATGAAATGAAATGAAATGTAATGAAATGTAATGAAATGTAATGAAATGAAATGAAATGTAATGAAATGTAACTAAATGTTACTAAATGTAATGAAATGTAATGAAATGAAATGAAATGAAATGAAATGTAATTAAATGTAATAAAATGTAATGAAATGTAATGAAATGTAATGAAATGTAATGCAATGTAATGAAATGTAATGAAATGTAATGAAATGTAATGTAATTTAATGAAATGTAATGAAATGTAATGTAATGTAATGAAATGTAATGAATGATGACGAGATGAGATGAGATGAGATGAGATGAGATGAGATGAGATGAGATGAGATGAGATGAGATGAGATGAGATGAGATGAGATGAGATGAGATGAGATAAAATAATCAGATAGAATCACACAGATGCAAACAGATGCAGACAGATGAAGACAGATGCAGACAGATACAGACAAATGCAGACAGATGCAGACAGATGCAGACAGATGCAGATGCAAACAGATGCAGACAGATGAAGACAGATGCAGACAGATCCAGACAGATGCAGACAGATGCAGACAGATGCAGACAGATGCAGACAGATGCAGACAGATGCAGACAGATGCAGACAAAATAGAATATTATAGAAAAAAAAAAGAATTCTATTATATAGAATAAAATTGAAAAAAATAGAAAAAAATGGAATACACTGTGATACCAACACTACACAACGCTACACAAAATTTAGAATAAGCACCTACCTAGTATGTAGTTTTACTATTGTTCCAGATGGCGGACATAAAAACCCTGTTGAAAGGTGCCAGAAAGTTAATTGTTGATGGAAATTTCAAAGAGGCACAAGAATGTTGCTAAAATATTTTGCGAATAGATAAACAAAACTATTTTGGAAAATCACTTCAGGATTCTGAACAGGCACCACTTGCTTACCAAAAAGCGATCAACAGTAAGAGAGATCATCCATTGGCATGGCATGGACTAGCTCAATACCACGAAAGAAAATCTGATGATGATAGTAAGCAGATATTATTTGCTATCTACAATGAAATGCTTTATCTTCAAATGAAAGAAGAAAATACCCAAGAAATTATCAACAAAATTGGAGAGTTTTGCTGACAGAATCAGACAAAATGAAATGAAATGAAAAAAAAAAAAATAAAATGAAATGAAAAAAATGAAATGAAATGAAATGAAATGAATTGAAATAAAATGAAATAAAATATAATAAAATACAATAAAATGAAATGAAATGAAATGAAATAAAATGAAATAAAATGAAATAAAATGAAATAAAATACAATAAAATAAAATGAAATAAAATGAATAAAATGAAATAAAATGAAATAATGGGATGGGATGGGATGGGATGGGATGGGATGGGATGGGATGGGATGGGATGGGATGGGATGGGATGGGATGGGATGGGATGGGATGGGATGGGATGGGATGGGATGGGATGGGATGGGATGGGATGGGATGGGATGGGATGGGATGGGATGGGATGGGATGGGATGGGATGGGATGGGATGGGATGGGATGGGATGGGATGGGATGGGATGGGATGGGATGGGATGGGATGGGATGGGATGGGATGGGATGGGATGGGATGGGATGGGATGGGATGGGATGGGATGGGATGGGATGGGATGGGATGGGATGGGATGGGATGGGATGGGATGGGATGGGATGGGATGGGATGGGATGGGATGGGATGGGATGGGATGGGATGGGATGGGATGGGATGGGATGGGATGGGATGGGATGGGATGGGATGGGATGGGATGGGATGGGATGGGATGGGATGGGATTGTTGTATTGTATTGTTGGAATTGGAGAGTTTGGCTGACAGAATCTGACAAAATAAAATAAAATGAAATGAAATGAAATAAAATGAAATGAAATGAAATAAAATAAAATGAAATGAAATGAAATGAAATGAAATGAAATGTAATGAAATGAAATGTAATGAAATGTAACTAAATGTTACAAAATGTAATGAAATGAAATGAAATGAAATGAAATGTAATGAAATGCAGACAGATGCAGACAGATGCAGACAGATGCAGACAGATGCAGACAAAATAGAATATTATAGAAAAAAAAAAAGAATATAATAGAATAAAATTGAAAAAAATAGAATAAAATGGAATACACTGTTATACCAACACTACACAACGCTACACAAAATTTAGAATAAGCACCTACCTAGTATGTAGTTTTACTATTGTTCCAGATGGCGGACATTGGAGAGTTTTGCTGACAGAATCAGACAAAATGAAATGAAATGAAAAAAAATAAAATAAAATGAAATGAAAAAAATGAAATGAAATGAAATGAAATGAATTGAAATAAAATGAAATAAAATATAATAAAATACAATAAAATGAAATGAAATGAAATAAAATGAAATAAAATGAAATGAAATGAAAAAAATAAAATAAAATGAAATGAAAAAAATGAAATGAAATGAAATGAAATGAAATGAAATGAATTGAAATAAAATGAAATAAAATATAATAAAATACAATAAAATGAAATGAAATGAAATAAAATGAAATAAAATGAAATAAAATACAATAAAATAAAATGAAATAAAATGAATAAAATGAAATAAAATGAAATAAAATTAAATAAAATGAAATAAAATACAATAAAATAAAATGAAATGTAATGTAATGAAATGAAATGTAATGAAATGTAACTAAATGTAATGAAATGTAATGAAATGTAATGAAATGTAATGAAATGTAATGAAATGTAATGAAATGTAATGAAATGTAATGAAATGTAATGAAATGTTATGAAATGTAATGAAATGTAATGAAATGTAATGAAATGTAATGAAATGAAATGAAATGAAATGAAATGAAATGAAATGAAATGAAATGAAATGAAATGAAATGAAATGGATTGAAATGAAATAAAATGAAATAAAATGAAATAAAATGAAATAAAATGAAATAAAATGAAATAAAATGAAATAAAATGAAATAAAATGAAATGAAATGAAATGAAATGTAATGTAATGAAATGAAATGTAATGAAATGTAACTAAATGTAGCCAAATGTTATGAAATGTAATGAAATGTAATGAAATGTAATGAAATGTAATGAAATGAAATGAAATGTAATGAAATGAAATGAAATGAAATGTAATGAAATGTTATGAAATGTAATGAAATGTAATGAAATGTAATGAAATGTAATGAAATGTAATGAAATGTAATGAAATGTAATGAAATGAAATAAAATGAAATGAAATGAAATGATATGAAATGAAATGAAATGAAATGAAATGAAATGAAATGAAATGAAATGAAATGAAATGAAATGAAATGAAATGAAATGAATGGAAATGGATTGAAATGAAATAAAATGAAATAAAATGAAATAAAATGAAATGAAATTGATTGAAATGAAATGTAATGAAATGTAACTAAATGTAACCAAATGTAATGAAATGTAATGAAATGAAATGAAATGAAATGAAATGAAATAAAATGTAATGTAATGAAATGTAATGAAATGTAATGAAATGTAATGAAATGTAATGAAATGTAATGAAATGTAATGAAATGTAATGAAATGTAATGAAATGTAATGAAATGTAATGAAATGTAATGAAATGTAATGAAATGTAATGAAATGAAATGAAATGACAGATGGGATGGGATAGGATGGGATGGGATGGGATGGGATGGGATGGGATGGGATGGGATGGGATGGGATGGGATGGGATGGGATGGGATGGGATGGGATGGGATGGGATGGGATGGGATGGGATGGGATGGGATGGGATGGGATGGGATGGGATGGGATGGGATGGGATGGGATGGGATGGGATGGGATGGGATGGGATGGGATGGGATGGGATGGGATGGGATGGGATGGGATGGGATGGGATGGGATGGGATGGGATGGGATGGGATGGGATGGGATGGGATGGGATGGGATGGGATGGGATGGGATGGGATGGGATGGGATGGGATGGGATGGGATGGGATGGGATGGGATGGGATGGGATGGGATGGGATGGGATGGGATGGGATGGGATGGGATGGGATGGGATGGGATGGGATGGGATGGGATGGGATGGGATGGGATGGGATGGGATGGGATGGGATGGGATGGGATGGGATGGGATGGGATGGGATGGGATGGGATGGGATGGGATGGGATGGGATGGGATGGGATGGGATGGGATGGGATGGGATGGGATGGGATGGGATGGGATGGGATGGGATTGGATGGGATGGGATGGGATGGGATGGGATGGGATGGGATGGGATTGTTGTATTGTATTGTTGGAATTGGAGAGTTTGGCTGACAGAATCTGACAAAATAAAATAAAATGAAATGAAATGAAATAAAATGAAATGAAATGAAATAAAATAAAATGAAATGAAATGAAATGAAATGAAATGAAATGTAATGAAATGAAATGTAATGAAATGTAACTAAATGTTACAAAATGTAATGAAATGAAATGAAATGAAATGAAATGTAATGAAATGCAGACAGATGCAGACAGATGCAGACAGATGCAGACAGATGCAGACAAAATAGAATATTATAGAAAAAAAAAAAGAATATAATAGAATAAAATTGAAAAAAATAGAATAAAATGGAATACACTGTTATACCAACACTACACAACGCTACACAAAATTTAGAATAAGCACCTACCTAGTATGTAGTTTTACTATTGTTCCAGATGGCGGACATTGGAGAGTTTTGCTGACAGAATCAGACAAAATGAAATGAAATGAAAAAAAATAAAATAAAATGAAATGAAAAAAATGAAATGAAATGAAATGAAATGAATTGAAATAAAATGAAATAAAATATAATAAAATACAATAAAATGAAATGAAATGAAATAAAATGAAATAAAATGAAATGAAATGAAAAAAAAAAAAATAAAATGAAATGAAAAAAATGAAATGAAATGAAATGAAATGAAATGAAATGAATTGAAATAAAATGAAATAAAATATAATAAAATACAATAAAATGAAATGAAATGAAATAAAATTAAATAAAATGAAATAAAATACAATAAAATAAAATGAAATGTAATGTAATGAAATGAAATGTAATGAAATGTAACTAAATGTAATGAAATGTAATGAAATGTAATGAAATGTAATGAAATGTAATGAAATGTAATGAAATGTAATGAAATGTAATGAAATGTAATGAAATGTAATGAAATGTTATGAAATGTAATGAAATGTAATGAAATGAAATGAAATGAAATGAAATGAAATGAAATGAAATGAAATGAAATGAAATGGATTGAAATGAAATAAAATGAAATAAAATGAAATAAAATGAAATAAAATGAAATAAAATGAAATAAAATGAAATAAAATGAAATAAAATGAAATGAAATGAAATGAAATGTAATGTAATGAAATGAAATGTAATGAAATGTAACTAAATGTAGCCAAATGTTATGAAATGTAATGAAATGTAATGAAATGAAATGAAATGTAATGAAATGAAATGAAATGAAATGTAATGAAATGTTATGAAATGTAATGAAATGTAATGAAATGTAATGAAATGTAATGAAATGTAATGAAATGTAATGAAATGTAATGAAATGTAATGAAATGTAATGAAATGTAATGAAATGTAATGAAATGTAATGAAATGTAATGAAATGAAATAAAATGAAATGAAATGAAATGATATGAAATGAAATGAAATGAAATGAAATGAAATGAAATGAAATGAAATGAAATGAAATGAATGGAAATGGATTGAAATGAAATAAAATGAAATGAAATTGATTGAAATGAAATGTAATGAAATGTAACTAAATGTAACCAAATGTAATGAAATGTAATGAAATGAAATGAAATGAAATAAAATGTAATGTAATGAAATGTAATGAAATGTAATGAAATGTAATGAAATGTAATGAAATGTAATGAAATGTAATGAAATGTAATGAAATGTAATGAAATGTAATGAAATGTAATGAAATGTAATGAAATGTAATGAAATGTAATGAAATGTAATGAAATGTAATGAAATGTAATGAAATGTAATGAAATGAAATGAAATGACAGATGGGATGGGATAGGATGGGATGGGATGGGATGGGATGGGATGGGATGGGATGGGATGGGATGGGATGGGATGGGATGGGATGGGATGGGATGGGATGGGATGGGATGGGATGGGATGGGATGGGATGGGATGGGATGGGATGGGATGGGATGGGATGGGATGGGATGGGATGGGATGGGATGGGATGGGATGGGATGGGATGGGATGGGATGGGATGGGATGGGATGGGATGGGATGGGATGGGATGGGATGGGATGGGATGGGATGGGATGGGATGGGATGGGATGGGATGGGATGGGATGGGATGGGATGGGATGGGATGGGATGGGATGGGATGGGATGGGATGGGATGGGATGGGATGGGATGGGATGGGATGGGATGGGATGGGATGGGATGGGATGGGATGGGATGGGATGGGATGGGATGGGATGGGATGGGATGGGATGGGATGGGATGGGATGGGATGGGATGGGATGGGATGGGATGGGATGGGATGGGATGGGATGGGATGGGATGGGATGGGATGGGATGGGATGGGATGGGATGGGATGGGATGGGATGGGATGGGATGGGATGGGATGGGATGGGATGGGATGGGATGGGATGGGATGGGATGGGATGGGATGGGATGGGATGGGATGGGATGGGATGGGATGGGATGGGATGGGATGGGATGGGATGGGATGGGATGGGATGGGATGGGATGGGATGGGATGGGATGGGATGGGATGGGATGGGATGGGATGGGATGGGATGGGATGGGATGGGATGGGATGGGATGGGATGGGATGGGATGGGATGGGATGGGATGGGATGGGATGGGATGGGATGGGATGGGATGGGATGGGATGGGATGGGATGGGATGGGATGGGATGGGATGGGATGGGATGGGATGGGATGGGATGGGATGGGATGGGATGGGATGGGATGGGATGGGATGGGATGGGATGGGATGGGATGGGATGGGATGGGATGGGATGGGATGGGATGGGATGGGATGGGATGGGATGGGATGGGATGGGATGGGATGGGATGGGATGGGATGGGATGGGATGGGATGGGATGGGATGGGATGGGATGGGATGGGATGGGATGGGATGGGATGGGATGGGATGGGATGGGATGGGATGGGATGGGATGGGATGGGATGGGATGGGATGGGATGGGATGGGATGGGATGGGATGGGATGGGATGGGATGGGATGGGATGGGATGGGATGGGATTGTTGTATTGTATTGTTGGAATTGGAGAGTTTGGCTGACAGAATCTGACAAAATAAAATAAAATGAAATGAAATGAAATGAAATGAAATGTAATGAAATGCAGACAGATGCAGACAGATGCAGACAGATGCAGACAGATGCAGACAAAATAGAATATTATAGAAAAAAAAAAAGAATATAATAGAATAAAATTGAAAAAAATAGAATAAAATGGAATACACTGTTATACCAACACTACACAACTGAAATAAAATGAAATAAAATGAAATAAAATGAAATAAAATGAAATAAAATGAAATAAAATGAAATAAAATGAAATAAAATGAAATGAAATGAAATGAAATGTAATGTAATGAAATGAAATGTAATGAAATGTAACTAAATGTAGCCAAATGTTATGAAATGTAATGAAATGTAATGAAATGTAATGAAATGAAATGAAATGTAATGAAATGAAATGAAATGAAATGTAATGAAATGTTATGAAATGTAATGAAATGTAATGAAATGTAATGAAATGTAATGAAATGTAATGAAATGTAATGAAATGTAATGAAATGTAATGAAATGTAATGAAATGTAATGAAATGTAATGAAATGTAATGAAATGTAATGAAATGAAATAAAATGAAATGAAATGAAATGATATGAAATGAAATGAAATGAAATGAAATGAAATGAAATGAAATGAAATGAAATGAAATGAAATGAATGGAAATGGATTGAAATGAAATAAAATGAAATAAAATGAAATGAAATTGATTGAAATGAAATGTAATGAAATGTAACTAAATGTAACCAAATGTAATGAAATGTAATGAAATGAAATGAAATGAAATGAAATGAAATAAAATGTAATGTAATGAAATGTAATGAAATGTAATGAAATGTAATGAAATGTAATGAAATGTAATGAAATGTAATGAAATTTAATGAAATGTAATGAAATGTAATGAAATGTAATGAAATGTAATGAAATGTAATGAAATGTAATGAAATGTAATGAAATGAAATGAAATGACAGATGGGATGGGATAGGATGGGATGGGATGGGATGGGATGGGATGGGATGGGATGGGATGGGATGGGATGGGATGGGATGGGATGGGATGGGATGGGATGGGATGGGATGGGATGGGATGGGATGGGATGGGATGGGATGGGATGGGATGGGATGGGATGGGATGGGATGGGATGGGATGGGATGGGATGGGATGGGATGGGATGGGATGGGATGGGATGGGATGGGATGGGATGGGATGGGATGGGATGGGATGGGATGGGATGGGATGGGATGGGATGGGATGGGATGGGATGGGATGGGATGGATGGGATGGGATGGGATGGGATGGGATGGGATGGGATGGGATGGGATGGGATGGGATGGGATGGGATGGGATGGGATGGGATGGGATGGGATGGGATGGGATGGGATGGGATGGGATGGGATGGGATGGGATGGGATGGGATGGGATGGGATGGGATGGGATGGGATGGGATGGGATGGGATGGGATGGGATGGGATGGGATGGGATGGGATGGGATGGGATGGGATGGGATGGGATGGGATGGGATGGGATGGGATGGGATGGGATGGGATGGGATGGGATGGGATGGGATGGGATGGGATGGGATGGGATGGGATGGGATGGGATGGGATGGGATGGGATGGGATGGGATGGGATGGGATGGGATGGGATGGGATGGGATGGGATGGGATGGGATGGGATGGGATGGGATGGGATGGGATGGGATGGGATGGGATGGGATGGGATGGGATGGGATGGGATGGGATGGGATGGGATGGGATGGGATGGGATGGGATGGGATGGGATGGGATGGGATGGGATGGGATGGGATGGGATGGGATGGGATGGGATGGGATGGGATGGGATGGGATGGGATGGGATGGGATGGGATGGGATGGGATGGGATGGGATGGGATGGGATGGGATGGGATGGGATGGGATGGGATGGGATGGGATGGGATGGGATGGGATGGGATGGGATGGGATGGGATGGGATGGGATGGGATGGGATGGGATGGGATGGGATGGGATGGGATGGGATGGGATGGGATGGGATGGGATGGGATGGGATGGGATGGGATGGGATGGGATGGGATGGGATGGGATGGGATGGGATGGGATGGGATGGGATGGGATGGGATGGGATGGGATGGGATGGGATGGGATGGGATGGGATGGGATGGGATGGGATGGGATGGGATGGGATGGGATGGGATGGGATGGGATGGGATGGGATGGGATGGGATGGGATGGGATGGGATGGGATGGGATGGGATGGGATGGGATGGGATGGGATGGGATGGGATGGGATGGGATGGGATGGGATGGGATGGGATGGGATGGGATGGGATGGGATGGGATGGGATGGGATGGGATGGGATGGGATGGGATGGGATGGGATTGTTGTATTGTATTGTTGGAATTGGAGAGTTTGGCTGACAGAATCTGACAAAATAAAATAAAATGAAATGAAATGAAATAAAATGAAATGAAATGAAATAAAATAAAATGAAATGAAATGAAATGAAATGTAATGAAATGAAATGTAATGAAATGTAACTAAATGTTACAAAATGTAATGAAATGAAATGAAATGTAATGAAATGCAGACAGATGCAGACAGATGCAGACAGATGCAGACAGATGCAGACAAAATAGAATATTATAGAAAAAAAAAAAGAATATAATAGAATAAAATTGAAAAAAATAGAATAAAATGGAATACACTGTTATACCAACACTACACAACGCTACACAAAATTTAGAATAAGCACCTACCTAGTATGTAGTTTTACTATTGTTCCAGATGGCGGACATTGGAGAGTTTTGCTGACAGAATCAGACAAAATGAAATGAAATGAAAAAAAATAAAATAAAATGAAATAAAATATAATAAAATACAATAAAATGAAATGAAATGAAATAAAATGAAATAAAATGAAATGAAATGAAAAAAAATAAAATAAAATGAAATGAAAAAAATGAAATGAAATGAAATGAAATGAAATGAAATGAAATGAAATAAAATGAAATAAAATATAATAAAATACAATAAAATGAAATGAAATGAAATAAAATGAAATAAAATGAAATAAAATACAATAAAATAAAATGAAATAAAATGAATAAAATGAAATAAAATGAAATAAAATTAAATAAAATGAAATAAAATACAATAAAATAAAATGAAATGTAATGTAATGAAATGAAATGTAATGAAATGTAACTAAATGTAATGAAATGTAATGAAATGTAATGAAATGTAATGAAATGTAATGAAATGTAATGAAATGTAATGAAATGTAATGAAATGTAATGAAATGTAATGAAATGTAATGAAATGTAATGAAATGTAATGAAATGTAATGAAATGTAATGAAATGTAATGAAATGTAATGAAATGTTATGAAATGTAATGAAATGTAATGAAATGTAATGAAATGTAATGAAATGAAATGAAATGAAATGAAATGAAATGAAATGAAATGAAATGAAATGAAATGGATTGAAATGAAATAAAATGAAATAAAATGAAATAAAATGAAATAAAATGAAATAAAATGAAATAAAATGAAATAAAATGAAATAAAATGAAATAAAATGAAATAAAATGTAATAAAATGAAATGAAATGAAATGAAATGTAATGTAATGAAATGAAATGTAATGAAATGTAACTAAATGTAGCCAAATGTTATGAAATGTAATGAAATGTAATGAAATGTAATGAAATGAAATGAAATGAAATGTAATGAAATGTTATGAAATGTAATGAAATGTAATGAAATGTAATGAAATGTAATGAAATGTAATGAAATGTAATGAAATGTAATGAAATGTAATGAAATGTAATGAAATGTAATGAAATGTAATGAAATGTAATGAAATGTAATGAAATGTAATGAAATGTAATGAAATGTAATGAAATGTAATGAAATGAAATAAAATGAAATGAAATGAAATGATATGAAATGAAATGAAATGAAATGAAATGAAATGAAATGAAATGAAATGAAATGAAATGAAATGAATGGAAATGGATTGAAATGAAATAAAATGAAATAAAATGAAATGAAATTGATTGAAATGAAATGTAATGAAATGTAACTAAATGTAACCAAATGTAATGAAATGTAATGAAATGAAATGAAATGAAATAAAATGTAATGTAATGAAATGTAATGAAATGTAATGAAATGTAATGAAATGTAATGAAATGTAATGAAATGTAATGAAATGTAATGAAATGTAATGAAATGTAATGAAATGTAATGAAATGTAATGAAATGTAATGAAATGTAATGAAATGTAATGAAATGTAATGAAATGTAATGAAATGTAATGAAATGTAATGAAATGTAATGAAATGTAATGAAATGTAATGAAATGTAATGAAATGTAATGAAATGTAATGAAATGAAATGAAATGACAGATGGGATGGGATAGGATGGGATGGGATGGGATGGGATGGGATGGGATGGGATGGGATGGGATGGGATGGGATGGGATGGGATGGGATGGGATGGGATGGGATGGGATGGGATGGGATGGGATGGGATGGGATGGGATGGGATGGGATGGGATGGGATGGGATGGGATGGGATGGGATGGGATGGGATGGGATGGGATGGGATGGGATGGGATGGGATGGGATGGGATGGGATGGGATGGGATGGGATGGGATGGGATGGGATGGGATGGGATGGGATGGGATGGGATGGGATGGGATGGGATGGGATGGGATGGGATGGGATGGGATGGGATGGGATGGGATGGGATGGGATGGGATGGGATGGGATGGGATGGGATGGGATGGGATGGGATGGGATGGGATGGGATGGGATGGGATGGGATGGGATGGGATGGGATGGGATGGGATGGGATGGGATGGGATGGGATGGGATGGGATGGGATGGGATGGGATGGGATGGGATGGGATGGGATGGGATGGGATGGGATGGGATGGGATGGGATGGGATGGGATGGGATGGGATGGGATGGGATGGGATGGGATGGGATGGGATGGGATGGGATGGGATGGGATGGGATGGGATGGGATGGGATGGGATTGTTGTATTGTATTGTTGGAATTGGAGAGTTTGGCTGACAGAATCTGACAAAATAAAATAAAATGAAATGAAATGAAATAAAATGAAATGAAATGAAATAAAATAAAATGAAATGAAATGAAATGAAATGAAATGAAATGTAATGAAATGAAATGTAATGAAATGTAACTAAATGTTACAAAATGTAATGAAATGAAATGAAATGAAATGAAATGTAATGAAATGCAGACAGATGCAGACAGATGCAGACAGATGCAGACAGATGCAGACAAAATAGAATATTATAGAAAAAAAAAAAGAATATAATAGAATAAAATTGAAAAAAATAGAATAAAATGGAATACACTGTTATACCAACACTACACAACGCTACACAAAATTTAGAATAAGCACCTACCTAGTATGTAGTTTTACTATTGTTCCAGATGGCGGACATTGGAGAGTTTTGCTGACAGAATCAGACAAAATGAAATGAAATGAAAAAAAATAAAATAAAATGAAATGAAAAAAATGAAATGAAATGAAATGAAATGAATTGAAATAAAATGAAATAAAATATAATAAAATACAATAAAATGAAATGAAATGAAATAAAATGAAATAAAATAAAATGAAATGAAAAAAATGAAATGAAATGAAATGAAATGAATTGAAATAAAATGAAATAAAATATAATAAAATACAATAAAATGAAATGAAATGAAATAAAATGAAATAAAATGAAATGAAATGAAAAAAAATAAAATAAAATGAAATGAAAAAAATGAAATGAAATGAAATGAAATGAAATGAAATGAATTGAAATAAAATGAAATAAAATATAATAAAATACAATAAAATGAAATGAAATGAAATAAAATGAAATAAAATGAAATAAAATACAATAAAATAAAATGAAATAAAATGAATAAAATGAAATAAAATGAAATAAAATTAAATAAAATGAAATAAAATACAATAAAATAAAATGAAATGTAATGTAATGAAATGAAATGTAATGAAATGTAACTAAATGTAATGAAATGTAATGAAATGTAATGAAATGTAATGAAATGTAATGAAATGTAATGAAATGTAATGAAATGTAATGAAATGTAATGAAATGTAATGAAATGTTATGAAATGTAATGAAATGTAATGAAATGTAATGAAATGTAATGAAATGAAATGAAATGAAATGAAATGAAATGAAATGAAATGAAATGAAATGGATTGAAATGAAATAAAATTAAATAAAATGAAATAAAATGAAATAAAATGAAATAAAATGAAATAAAATGAAATAAAATGAAATAAAATGAAATGAAATGAAATGAAATGAAATGTAATGTAATGAAATGAAATGTAATGAAATGTAATGAAATGAAATAAAATGAAATGAAATGAATTGATATGAAATGAAATGAAATGAAATGAAATGAAATGAAATGAAATGAAATGAAATGAAATGAATGGAAATGGATTGAAATGAAATAAAATGAAATAAAATGAAATGAAATTGATTGAAATGAAATGTAATGAAATGTAACTAAATGTAACCAAATGTAATGAAATGTAATGAAATGAAATGAAATGAAATGAAATGAAATAAAATGTAATGTTATGAAATGTAATGAAATGTAATGAAATGTAATGAAATGTAATGAAATGTAATGAAATGTAATGAAATGTAATGAAATGTAATGAAATGTAATGAAATGTAATGAAATGTAATTAAATGTAATGAAATGAAATGAAATGACAGATGGGATGGGATAGGATGGGATGGGATGGGATGGGATGGGATGGGATGGGATGGGATGGGATGGGATGGGATGGGATGGGATGGGATGGGATGGGATGGGATGGGATGGGATGGGATGGGATGGGATGGGATGGGATGGGATGGGATGGGATGGGACGGGACGGGATGGGATGGGATGGGATGGGATGGGATGGGATGGGATGGGATGGGATGGGATGGGATGGGATGGGATGAAATTAAATGAAATAAAATGAAATAAAATGAAATAAAATGAAATAAAATGAAATAAAATGAAATAAAATGAAATAAAATGAAATAAAATAAATAAAATACAATAAAATAAAATGAAATAAAATGACATGAAATGAAATGAAATGAAATGAAATGAAATGAAATGAAATGTAATGAAATGTAATGAAATGAAATGAAATGTAATGAAATGTAACTAAATGTTACTAAATGTAATGAAATGTAATGAAATGAAATGAAATGAAATGAAATGAAATGAAATGTAATGAAATGTAATAAAATGTAATGAAATGTAATGAAATGTAATGAAATGTAATGAAATGTAATGAAATGTAATGAAATGTAATGTAATGTAATGAAATGTAATGAAATGTAATGTAATGTAATGAAATGTAATGAATGATGACGAGATGAGATGAGATGAGATGAGATGAGATGAGATGAGATGAGATGAGATGAGATGAGATGAGATGAGATGAGATGAGATGAGATGAGATGAGATGAGATGAGATGAGATAAAATAATCAGATAGAATCACACAGATGCAAACAGATGCAGACAGATGAAGACAGATGCAGACAGATACAGACAAATGCAGACAGATGCAGACAGATGCAGACAGATGCAGATGCAAACAGATGCAGACAGATGAAGACAGATGCAGACAGATCCAGACAGATGCAGACAGATGCAGACAGATGCAGACAGATGCAGACAGATGCAGACAGATGCAGACAGATGCAGACAGATGCAGACAGATGCAGACAAAATAGAATATTATAGAAAAAAAAAAGAATTCTATTATATAGAATAAAATTGAAAAAAATAGAAAAAAATGGAATACACTGTGATACCAACACTACACAACGCTACACAAAATTTAGAATAAGCACCTACCTAGTATGTAGTTTTACTATTGTTCCAGATGGCGGACATAAAAACCCTGTTGAAAGGTGCCAGAAAGTTATTGTTGATGGAAATTTCAAAGAGGCACAAGAATGTTGCTAAAATATTTTGCGAATAGATAAACAAAACTATTTTGGAAAATCACTTCAGGATTCTGAACAGGCACCACTTGCTTACCAAAAAGCGATCAACAGTAAGAGAGATCATCCATTGGCATGGCATGGACTAGCTCAATACCACGAAAGAAAATCTGATGATGATAGTAAGCAGATATTATTTGCTATCTACAATGAAATGCTTTATCTTCAAATGAAAGAAGAAAATACCCAAGAAATTATCAACAAAATTGGAGAGTTTTGCTGACAGAATCAGACAAAATGAAATGAAATGAAAAAAAATAAAATAAAATGAAATGAAAAAAATGAAATGAAATGAAATGAAATGAATTGAAATAAAATGAAATAAAATATAATAAAATACAATAAAATGAAATGAAATGAAATGAAATAAAATGAAATAAAATACAATAAAATAAAATGAAATAAAATGAATAAAATGAAATAAAATACAATAAAATAAAATGAAATAAAATGAATAAAATGAAATAAAATGAAATAAAATTAAATAAAATGAAATAAAATACAATAAAATAAAATGAAATGTAATGTAATGAAATGAAATGTAATGAAATGTAACTAAATGTAATGAAATGTAATGAAATGTAATGAAATGTAATGAAATGTAATGAAATGTAATGAAATGTAATGAAATGTTATGAAATGTAATGAAATGTAATGAAATGTAATGAAATGTAATGAAATGAAATGAAATGAAATGAAATGAAATGAAATGAAATGAAATGAAATGAAATGAAATGAAATGAAATGAAATGAAATGAAATGAAATGAAATGAAATGAAATGAAATGGATTGAAATGAAATAAAATGAAATAAAATGAAATAAAATGAAATAAAATGAAATAAAATGAAATAAAATGAAATAAAATGAAATAAAATGAAATAAAATGAAATAAAATGAAATGAAATGAAATGAAATGTAATGTTATGAAATGAAATGTAATGAAATGTAACTAAATGTAGCCAAATGTTATGAAATGTAATGAAATGTAATGAAATGTAATGAAATGTAATGAAATGAAATGAAATGTAATGAAATGAAATGAAATGAAATGTAATGAAATGTTATGAAATGTAATGAAATGTAATGAAATGTAATGAAATGTAATGAAATGTAATGAAATGTAATGAAATGTAATGAAATGTAATGAAATGTAATGAAATGAAATAAAATGAAATGAAATGAAATGATATGAAATGAAATGAAATGAAATGAAATGAAATGAAATGAAATGAAATGAAATGAAATGAAATGAAATGAATGGAAATGGATTGAAATGAAATAAAATGAAATGAAATTGATTGAAATGAAATGTAATGAAATGTAACTAAATGTAACCAAATGTAATGAAATGTAATGAAATGTAATGAAATGTAATGAAATGAAATGAAATGACAGATGGGATGGGATAGGATGGGATGGGATGGGATGGGATGGGATGGGATGGGATGGGATGGGATGGGATGGGATGGGATGGGATGGGATGGGATGGGATGGGATGGGATGGGATGGGATGGGATGGGATGGGATGGGATGGGATGGGATGGGATGGGATGGGATGGGATGGGATGGGATGGGATGGGATGGGATGGGATGGGATGGGATGGGATGGGATGGGATGGGATGGGATGGGATGGGATGGGATGGGATGGGATGGGATGGGATGGGATGGGATGGGATGGGATGGGATGGGATGGGATGGGATGGGATGGGATGGGATGGGATGGGATGGGATGGGATGGGATGGGATGGGATGGGATGGGATGGGATGGGATGGGATGGGATGGGATGGGATGGGATGGGATGGGATGGGATGGGATGGGATGGGATGGGATGGGATGGGATGGGATGGGATGGGATGGGATGGGATGGGATGGGATGGGATGGGATGGGATGGGATGGGATGGGATGGGATGGGATGGGATGGGATGGGATGGGATGGGATGGGATGGGATGGGATGGGATGGGATGGGATGGGATGGGATGGGATGGGATGGGATGGGATGGGATGGGATGGGATGGGATGGGATGGGATGGGATGGGATGGGATGGGATGGGATGGGATGGGATGGGATGGGATGGGATGGGATGGGATGGGATGGGATGGGATGGGATGGGATGGGATGGGATGGGATGGGATGGGATGGGATGGGATGGGATGGGATGGGATGGGATGGGATTGTTGTATTGTATTGTTGGAATTGGAGAGTTTGGCTGACAGAATCTGACAAAATAAAATAAAATGAAATGAAATGAAATAAAATGAAATGAAATGAAATAAAATAAAATGAAATGAAATGAAATGAAATGAAATGAAATGTAATGAAATGAAATGTAATGAAATGTAACTAAATGTTACAAAATGTAATGAAATGAAATGAAATGAAATGAAATGTAATGAAATGCAGACAGATGCAGACAGATGCAGACAGATGCAGACAGATGCAGACAGATGCAGACAAAATAGAATATTATAGAAAAAAAAAAAGAATATAATAGAATAAAATTGAAAAAAATAGAATAAAATGGAATACACTGTTATACCAACACTACACAACGCTACACAAAATTTAGAATAAGCACCTACCTAGTATGTAGTTTTACTATTGTTCCAGATGGCGGACATTGGAGAGTTTTGCTGACAGAATCAGACAAAATGAAATGAAATGAAAAAAAATAAAATAAAATGAAATGAAAAAAATGAAATGAAATGAAATGAAATGAATTGAAATAAAATGAAATAAAATATAATAAAATACAATAAAATGAAATGAAATGAAATAAAATGAAATAAAATGAAATGAAATGAAAAAAAATAAAATAAAATGAAATGAAAAAAATGAAATGAAATGAAATGAAATGAAATGAAATGAATTGAAATAAAATGAAATAAAATATAATAAAATACAATAAAATGAAATGAAATGAAATAAAATGAAATAAAATGAAATAAAATACAATAAAATAAAATGAAATAAAATGAATAAAATGAAATAAAATGAAATAAAATTAAATAAAATGAAATAAAATACAATAAAATAAAATGAAATGAAATGTAATGTAATGAAATGAAATGTAATGAAATGTAACTAAATGTAATGAAATGTAATGAAATGTAATGAAATGTAATGAAATGTAATGAAATGTAATGAAATGTAATGAAATGTAATGAAATGTAATGAAATGTAATGAAATGTAATGAAATGTAATGAAATGTAATGAAATGTAATGAAATGTTATGAAATGTAATGAAATGTAATGAAATGTAATGAAATGTAATGAAATGAAATGAAATGAAATGAAATGAAATGAAATGAAATGAAATGAAATGAAATGAAATGAAATGAAATGAAATGAAATGAAATGGATTGAAATGAAATAAAATGAAATAAAATGAAATAAAATGAAATAAAATGAAATAAAATGAAATAAAATGAAATAAAATGAAATAAAATGAAATAAAATGAAATAAAATGAAATAAAATGAAATGAAATGAAATGAAATGAAATGTAATGTAATGAAATGTAACTAAATGTAGCCAAATGTTATGAAATGTAATGAAATGTAATGAAATGTAATGAAATGAAATGAAATGTAATGAAATGAAATGAAATGAAATGTAATGAAATGTTATGAAATGTAATGAAATGTAATGAAATGTAATGAAATGTAATGAAATGTAATGAAATGTAATGAAATGAAATAAAATGAAATGAAATGAAATGATATGAAATGAAATGAAATGAAATGAAATGAAATGAAATGAAATGAAATGAAATGAAATGAAATGAAATGAAATGAATGGAAATGGATTGAAATGAAATGAAATGAAATAAAATGTAATGAAATGTAATGTAATGAAATGTAATGAAATGTAATGAAATGTAATGAAATGTAATGAAATGTAATGAAATGTAATGAAATGTAATGAAATGTAATGAAATGTAATGAAATGTAATGAAATGTAATGAAATGAAATGAAATGAATGAATGACAGATGGGATGGGATGGGATGGGATGGGATGGGATTGGATGGGATGGGATGGGATGGGATGGGATGGGATGGGATGGGATGGGATGGGATGGGATGGGATGGGATGGGATGGGATGGGATGGGATGGGATGGGATGGGATGGGATGGGATGGGATGGGATGGGATGGGATGGGATGGGATGGGATGGGATGGGATGGGATGGGATGGGATGGGATGGGATGGGATGGGATGGGATGGGATGGGATGGGATGGGATGGGATGGGATGGGATGGGATGGGATGGGATGGGATGGGATGGGATGGGATGGGATGGGATGGGATGGGATGGGATGGGATGGGATGGGATGGGATGGGATGGGATGGGATGGGATGGGATGGGATGGGATGGGATGGGATGGGATGGGATGGGATGGGATGGGATGGGATGGGATGGGATGGGATGGGATGGGATGGGATGGGATGGGATGGGATGGGATGGGATGGGATGGGATGGGATGGGATGGGATGGGATGGGATGGGATGGGATGGGATGGGATGGGATGGGATGGGATGGGATGGGATGGGATGGGATGGGATGGGATGGGATGGGATGGGATGGGATGGGATGGGATGGGATGGGATGGGATGGGATGGGATGGGATGGGATGGGATGGGATGGGATGGGATGGGATGGGATGGGATGGGATGGGATGGGATGGGATGGGATGGGATGGGATGGGATGGGATGGGATGGGATGGGATGGGATGGGATGGGATGGGATGGGATGGGATGGGATGGGATGGGATGGGATGGGATGGGATGGGATGGGATGGGATGGGATGGGATGGGATGGGATGGGATGGGATGGGATGGGATGGGATGGGATGGGATGGGATGGGATGGGATGGGATGGGATGGGATGGGATGGGATGGGATGGGATGGGATGGGATGGGATGGGATGGGATGGGATGGGATGGGATGGGATGGGATGGGATGGGATGGGATGGGATGGGATGGGATGGGATGGGATGGGATGGGATGGGATGGGATGGGATGGGATGGGATGGGATGGGATGGGATGGGATGGGATGGGATGGGATGGGATGGGATGGGATGGGATGGGATGGGATGGGATGGGATGGGATGGGATGGGATGGGATGGGATGGGATGGGATGGGATGGGATGGGATGGGATGGGATGGGATGGGATGGGATGGGATGGGATGGGATGGGATGGGATGGGATGGGATGGGATGGGATGGGATGGGATGGGATGGGATGGGATGGGATGGGATGGGATGGGATGGGATGGGATGGGATGGGATGGGATGGGATGGGATGGGATGGGATGGGATGGGATGGGATGGGATGGGATGGGATGGGATGGGATGGGATGGGATGGGATGGGATGGGATGGGATGGGATGGGATGGGATGGGATGGGATGGGATGGGATGGGATGGGATGGGATGGGATGGGATGGGATGGGATGGGATGGGATGGGATGGGATGGGATGGGATGGGATGGGATGGGATGGGATGGGATGGGATGGGATGGGATGGGATGGGATGGGATGGGATGGGATGGGATGGGATGGGATGGGATGGGATGGGATGGGATGGGATGGGATGGGATTGTTGTATTGTATTGTTGGAATTGGAGAGTTTGGCTGACAGAATCTGACAAAATAAAATAAAATGAAATGAAATGAAATAAAATGAAATGAAATGAAATAAAATAAAATGAAATGAAATGAAATGAAATGAAATGAAATGTAATGAAATGAAATGTAATGAAATGTAACTAAATGTTACAAAATGTAATGAAATGAAATGAAATGAAATGAAATGTAATGAAATGCAGACAGATGCAGACAGATGCAGACAGATGCAGACAGATGCAGACAAAATAGAATATTATAGAAAAAAAAAAAGAATATAATAGAATAAAATTGAAAAAAATAGAATAAAATGGAATACACTGTTATACCAACACTACACAACGCTACACAAAATTTAGAATAAGCACCTACCTAGTATGTAGTTTTACTATTGTTCCAGATGGCGGACATTGGAGAGTTTTGCTGACAGAATCAGACAAAATGAAATGAAATGAAAAAAAATAAAATAAAATGAAATGAAAAAAATGAAATGAAATGAAATGAAATGAATTGAAATAAAATGAAATAAAATATAATAAAATACAATAAAATGAAATGAAATGAAATAAAATGAAATAAAATGAAATGAAATGAAAAAAAATAAAATAAAATGAAATGAAAAAAATGAAATGAAATGAAATGAAATGAAATGAAATGAATTGAAATAAAATGAAATAAAATATAATAAAATACAATAAAATGAAATGAAATGAAATAAAATTAAATAAAATGAAATAAAATACAATAAAATAAAATGAAATGTAATGTAATGAAATGAAATGTAATGAAATGTAACTAAATGTAATGAAATGTAATGAAATGTAATGAAATGTAATGAAATGTAATGAAATGTAATGAAATGTAATGAAATGTAATGAAATGTTATGAAATGTAATGAAATGTAATGAAATGTAATGAAATGAAATGAAATGAAATGAAATGAAATGAAATGAAATGAAATGAAATGAAATGGATTGAAATGAAATAAAATGAAATAAAATGAAATAAAATGAAATAAAATGAAATAAAATGAAATAAAATGAAATAAAATGAAATAAAATGAAATGAAATGAAATGAAATGTAATGTAATGAAATGAAATGTAATGAAATGTAACTAAATGTAGCCAAATGTTATGAAATGTAATGAAATGTAATGAAATGTAATGAAATGAAATGAAATGTAATGAAATGAAATGAAATGAAATGTAATGAAATGTTATGAAATGTAATGAAATGTAATGAAATGTAATGAAATGTAATGAAATGTAATGAAATGTAATGAAATGTAATGAAATGTAATGAAATGTAATGAAATGTAATGAAATGTAATGAAATGTAATGAAATGTAATGAAATGTAATGAAATGTAATGAAATGAAATAAAATGAAATGAAATGAAATGATATGAAATGAAATGAAATGAAATGAAATGAAATGAAATGAAATGAAATGAAATGAAATGAAATGAAATGAATGGAAATGGATTGAAATGAAATAAAATGAAATGAAATTGATTGAAATGAAATGTAATGAAATGTAACTAAATGTAACCAAATGTAATGAAATGTAATGAAATGAAATGAAATGAAATAAAATGTAATGTAATGAAATGTAATGAAATGTAATGAAATGTAATGAAATGTAATGAAATGTAATGAAATGTAATGAAATGTAATGAAATGTAATGAAATGTAATGAAATGTAATGAAATGTAATGAAATGTAATGAAATGTAATGAAATGTAATGAAATGTAATGAAATGAAATGAAATGACAGATGGGATGGGATAGGATGGGATGGGATGGGATGGGATGGGATGGGATGGGATGGGATGGGATGGGATGGGATGGGATGGGATGGGATGGGATGGGATGGGATGGGATGGGATGGGATGGGATGGGATGGGATGGGATGGGATGGGATGGGATGGGATGGGATGGGATGGGATGGGATGGGATGGGATGGGATGGGATGGGATGGGATGGGATGGGATGGGATGGGATGGGATGGGATGGGATGGGATGGGATGGGATGGGATGGGATGGGATGGGATGGGATGGGATTGTTGTATTGTATTGTTGGAATTGGAGAGTTTGGCTGACAGAATCTGACAAAATAAAATAAAATGAAATGAAATGAAATAAAATGAAATGAAATGAAATAAAATAAAATGAAATGAAATGAAATGAAATGTAATGAAATGAAATGTAATGAAATGTAACTAAATGTTACAAAATGTAATGAAATGAAATGAAATGAAATGAAATGTAATGAAATGCAGACAGATGCAGACAGATGCAGACAGATGCAGACAGATGCAGACAAAATAGAATATTATAGAAAAAAAAAAAGAATATAATAGAATAAAATTGAAAAAAATAGAATAAAATGGAATACACTGTTATACCAACACTACACAACGCTACACAAAATTTAGAATAAGCACCTACCTAGTATGTAGTTTTACTATTGTTCCAGATGGCGGACATTGGAGAGTTTTGCTGACAGAATCAGACAAAATGAAATGAAATGAAAAAAAATAAAATAAAATGAAATGAAAAAAATGAAATGAAATGAAATGAAATGAATTGAAATAAAATGAAATAAAATATAATAAAATACAATAAAATGAAATGAAATGAAATAAAATGAAATAAAATGAAATAAAATACAATAAAATAAAATGAAATAAAATGAATAAAATGAAATAAAATGAAATAAAATTAAATAAAATGAAATAAAATACAATAAAATAAAATGAAATGAAATGTAATGTAATGAAATGAAATGTAATGAAATGTAACTAAATGTAATGAAATGTAATGAAATGTAATGAAATGTAATGAAATGTAATGAAATGTAATGAAATGTAATGAAATGTAATGAAATGTAATGAAATGTAATGAAATGTAATGAAATGTTATGAAATGTAATGAAATGTAATGAAATGTAATGAAATGTAATGAAATGAAATGAAATGAAATGAAATGAAATGAAATGAAATGAAATGAAATGAAATGAAATGAAATGAAATGAAATGAAATGAAATGGATTGAAATGAAATAAAATGAAATAAAATGAAATAAAATGAAATAAAATGAAATAAAATGAAATAAAATGAAATAAAATGAAATAAAATGAAATAAAATGAAATAAAATGAAATAAAATGAAATGAAATGAAATGAAATGAAATGTAATGTAATGAAATGTAACTAAATGTAGCCAAATGTTATGAAATGTAATGAAATGTAATGAAATGTAATGAAATGAAATGAAATGTAATGAAATGAAATGAAATGAAATGTAATGAAATGTTATGAAATGTAATGAAATGTAATGAAATGTAATGAAATGTAATGAAATGTAATGAAATGTAATGAAATGAAATAAAATGAAATGAAATGAAATGATATGAAATGAAATGAAATGAAATGAAATGAAATGAAATGAAATGAAATGAAATGAAATGAAATGAAATGAAATGAATGGAAATGGATTGAAATGAAATGAAATGAAATAAAATGTAATGAAATGTAATGTAATGAAATGTAATGAAATGTAATGAAATGTAATGAAATGTAATGAAATGTAATGAAATGTAATGAAATGTAATGAAATGTAATGAAATGTAATGAAATGAAATGAAATGAATGAATGACAGATGGGATGGGATGGGATGGGATGGGATGGGATTGGATGGGATGGGATGGGATGGGATGGGATGGGATGGGATGGGATGGGATGGGATGGGATGGGATGGGATGGGATGGGATGGGATGGGATGGGATGGGATGGGATGGGATGGGATGGGATGGGATGGGATGGGATGGGATGGGATGGGATGGGATGGGATGGGATGGGATGGGATGGGATGGGATGGGATGGGATGGGATGGGATGGGATGGGATGGGATGGGATGGGATGGGATGGGATGGGATGGGATGGGATGGGATGGGATGGGATGGGATGGGATGGGATGGGATGGGATGGGATGGGATGGGATGGGATGGGATGGGATGGGATGGGATGGGATGGGATGGGATGGGATGGGATGGGATGGGATGGGATGGGATGGGATGGGATGGGATGGGATGGGATGGGATGGGATGGGATGGGATGGGATGGGATGGGATGGGATGGGATGGGATGGGATGGGATGGGATGGGATGGGATGGGATGGGATGGGATGGGATGGGATGGGATGGGATGGGATGGGATGGGATGGGATGGGATGGGATGGGATGGGATGGGATGGGATGGGATGGGATGGGATGGGATGGGATGGGATGGGATGGGATGGGATGGGATGGGATGGGATGGGATGGGATGGGATGGGATGGGATGGGATGGGATGGGATGGGATGGGATGGGATGGGATGGGATGGGATGGGATGGGATGGGATGGGATGGGATGGGATGGGATGGGATGGGATGGGATGGGATGGGATGGGATGGGATGGGATGGGATGGGATGGGATGGGATGGGATGGGATGGGATGGGATGGGATGGGATGGGATGGGATGGGATGGGATGGGATGGGATGGGATGGGATGGGATGGGATGGGATGGGATGGGATGGGATGGGATGGGATGGGATGGGATGGGATGGGATGGGATGGGATGGGATGGGATGGGATGGGATGGGATGGGATGGGATGGGATGGGATGGGATGGGATGGGATGGGATGGGATGGGATGGGATGGATGGGATGGGATGGGATGGGATGGGATGGGATGGGATGGGATGGGATGGGATGGGATGGGATGGGATGGGATGGGATGGGATGGGATGGGATGGGATGGGATGGGATGGGATGGGATGGGATGGGATGGGATGGGATGGGATGGGATGGGATGGGATGGGATGGGATGGGATGGGATGGGATGGGATGGGATGGGATGGGATGGGATGGGATGGGATGGGATGGGATGGGATGGGATGGGATGGGATGGGATGGGATGGGATGGGATGGGATGGGATGGGATGGGATGGGATGGGATGGGATGGGATGGGATGGGATGGGATGGGATGGGATGGGATGGGATGGGATGGGATGGGATGGGATGGGATGGGATGGGATGGGATGGGATGGGATGGGATGGGATGGGATGGGATGGGATGGGATGGGATGGGATGGGATGGGATGGGATGGGATGGGATGGGATGGGATGGGATGGGATTGTTGTATTGTATTGTTGGAATTGGAGAGTTTGGCTGACAGAATCTGACAAAATAAAATAAAATGAAATGAAATGAAATAAAATGAAATGAAATGAAATAAAATAAAATGAAATGAAATGAAATGAAATGAAATGAAATGTAATGAAATGAAATGTAATGAAATGTAACTAAATGTTACAAAATGTAATGAAATGAAATGAAATGAAATGAAATGTAATGAAATGCAGACAGATGCAGACAGATGCAGACAGATGCAGACAGATGCAGACAAAATAGAATATTATAGAAAAAAAAAAAGAATATAATAGAATAAAATTGAAAAAAATAGAATAAAATGGAATACACTGTTATACCAACACTACACAACGCTACACAAAATTTAGAATAAGCACCTACCTAGTATGTAGTTTTACTATTGTTCCAGATGGCGGACATTGGAGAGTTTTGCTGACAGAATCAGACAAAATGAAATGAAATGAAAAAAAATAAAATAAAATGAAATGAAAAAAATGAAATGAAATGAAATGAAATGAATTGAAATAAAATGAAATAAAATATAATAAAATACAATAAAATGAAATGAAATGAAATAAAATGAAATGAAATAAAATGAAATGAAATGAAAAAAAATAAAATAAAATGAAATGAAAAAAATGAAATGAAATGAAATGAAATGAAATGAAATGAAATGAAATAAAATGAAATAAAATATAATAAAATACAATAAAATGAAATGAAATGAAATAAAATGAAATAAAATGAAATAAAATACAATAAAATAAAATGAAATAAAATGAATAAAATGAAATAAAATGAAATAAAATTAAATAAAATGAAATAAAATACAATAAAATAAAATGAAATGTAATGTAATGAAATGAAATGTAATGAAATGTAACTAAATGTAATGAAATGTAATGAAATGTAATGAAATGTAATGAAATGTAATGAAATGTAATGAAATGTAATGAAATGTAATGAAATGTAATGAAATGTAATGAAATGTAATGAAATGTAATGAAATGTAATGAAATGTAATGAAATGTAATGAAATGTAATGAAATGTAATGAAATGTAATGAAATGTAATGAAATGTAATGAAATGTTATGAAATGTAATGAAATGTAATGAAATGTAATGAAATGTAATGAAATGAAATGAAATGAAATGAAATGAAATGAAATGAAATGAAATGAAATGAAATGGATTGAAATGAAATAAAATGAAATAAAATGAAATAAAATGAAATAAAATGAAATAAAATGAAATAAAATGAAATAAAATGAAATAAAATGTAATAAAATGAAATGAAATGAAATGAAATGTAATGTAATGAAATGAAATGTAATGAAATGTAACTAAATGTAGCCAAATGTTATGAAATGTAATGAAATGTAATGAAATGTAATGAAATGAAATGAAATGTAATGAAATGAAATGAAATGAAATGTAATGAAATGTTATGAAATGTAATGAAATGTAATGAAATGTAATGAAATGTAATGAAATGTAATGAAATGTAATGAAATGTAATGAAATGTAATGAAATGTAATGAAATGTAATGAAATGTAATGAAATGTAATGAAATGTAATGAAATGTAATGAAATGTAATGAAATGTAATGAAATGTAATGAAATGAAATAAAATGAAATGAAATGAAATGATATGAAATGAAATGAAATGAAATGAAATGAAATGAAATGAAATGAAATGAAATGAAATGAATGGAAATGGATTGAAATGAAATAAAATGAAATAAAATGAAATGAAATTGATTGAAATGAAATGTAATGAAATGTAACTAAATGTAACCAAATGTAATGAAATGTAATGAAATGAAATGAAATGAAATAAAATGTAATGTAATGAAATGTAATGAAATGTAATGAAATGTAATGAAATGTAATGAAATGTAATGAAATGTAATGAAATGTAATGAAATGTAATGAAATGTAATGAAATGTAATGAAATGTAATGAAATGTAATGAAATGTAATGAAATGTAATGAAATGTAATGAAATGTAATGAAATGTAATGAAATGTAATGAAATGTAATGAAATGTAATGAAATGAAATGAAATGACAGATGGGATGGGATAGGATGGGATGGGATGGGATGGGATGGGATGGGATGGGATGGGATGGGATGGGATGGGATGGGATGGGATGGGATGGGATGGGATGGGATGGGATGGGATGGGATGGGATGGGATGGGATGGGATGGGATGGGATGGGATGGGATGGGATGGGATGGGATGGGATGGGATGAAATGGGATGGGATGGGATGGGATGGGATGGGATGGGATGGGATGGGATGGGATGGGATGGGATGGGATGGGATGGGATGGGATGGGATGGGATGGGATGGGATGGGATGGGATGGGATGGGATGGGATGGGATGGGATGGGATGGGATGGGATGGGATGGGATGGGATGGGATGGGATGGGATGGGATGGGATGGGATGGGATGGGATGGGATGGGATGGGATGGGATGGGATGGGATGGGATGGGATGGGATGGGATGGGATGGGATGGGATGGGATGGGATGGGATGGGATGGGATGGGATGGGATGGGATGGGATGGGATGGGATGGGATGGGATGGGATGGGATGGGATGGGATGGGATGGGATGGGATGGGATGAGATAAAATAATCAGATAGAATCACACAGATGCAAACAGATGCAGACAGATGAAGACAGATGCAGACAGATACAGACAAATGCAGACAGATGCAGACAGATGCAGACAGATGCAGATGCAAACAGATGCAGACAGATGAAGACAGATGCAGACAGATCCAGACAGATGCAGACAGATGCAGACAGATGCAGACAGATGCAGACAGATGCAGACAGATGCAGACAGATGCAGACAGATGCAGACAGATGCAGACAAAATAGAATATTATAGAAAAAAAAAAAGAATTCTATTATATAGAATAAAATTGAAAAAAATAGAAAAAAATGGAATACACTGTGATACCAACACTACACAACGCTACACAAAATTTAGAATAAGCACCTACCTAGTATGTAGTTTTACTATTGTTCCAGATGGCGGACATAAAAACCCTGTTGAAAGGTGCCAGAAAGTTAATTGTTGATGGAAATTTCAAAGAGGCACAAGAATGTTGCTAAAATATTTTGCGAATAGATAAACAAAACTATTTTGGAAAATCACTTCAGGATTCTGAACAGGCACCACTTGCTTACCAAAAAGCGATCAACAGTAAGAGAGATCATCCTTTGGTATGGCATGGACTAGCTCAATACCACGAAAGAAAATCTGATGATGATAGTAAGCAGATATTATTTGCTATCTACAATGAAATGCTTTATCTTCAAATGAAAGAAGAAAATACCCAAGAAATTATCAACAAAATTGGAGAGTTTTGCTGACAGAATCAGACAAAATGAAATGAAATGAAAAAAAATAAAATAAAATGAAATGAAAAAAATGAAATGAAATGAAATGAAATGAAATGAAATGAAATGAATTGAAATAAAATGAAATAAAATATAATAAAATACAATAAAATGAAATGAAATGAAATGAAATAAAATGAAATAAAATGAAATAAAATGAAATAAAATACAATAAAATAAAATGAAATAAAATGAATAAAATGAAATAAAATGAAATAATGGGATGGGATGGGATGGGATGGGATGGGATGGGATGGGATGGGATGGGATGGGATGGGATGGGATGGGATGGGATGGGATGGGATGGGATGGGATGGGATGGGATGGGATGGGATGGGATGGGATGGGATGGGATGGGATGGGATGGGATGGGATGGGATGGGATGGGATGGGATGGGATGGGATGGGATGGGATGGGATGGGATGGGATGGGATGGGATGGGATGGGATGGGATGGGATGGGATGGGATGGGATGGGATGGGATGGGATGGGATGGGATGGGATGGGATGGGATGGGATGGGATGGGATGGGATGGGATGGGATGGGATGGGATGGGATGGGATGGGATGGGATGGGATGGGATGGGATGGGATGGGATGGGATGGGATGGGATGGGATGGGATGGGATGGGATGGGATGGATGGGATGGGATGGGATGGGATGGGATGGGATGGGATGGGATGGGATGGGATGGGATGGGATGGGATGGGATGGGATGGGATGGGATGGGATGGGATGGGATGGGATGGGATGGGATGGGATGGGATGGGATGGGATGGGATGAGATAAAATAATCAGATAGAATCACACAGATGCAAACAGATGCAGACAGATGAAGACAGATGCAGACAGATACAGACAAATGCAGACAGATGCAGACAGATGCAGACAGATGCAGATGCAAACAGATGCAGACAGATGAAGACAGATGCAGACAGATCCAGACAGATGCAGACAGATGCAGACAGATGCAGACAGATGCAGACAGATGCAGACAGATGCAGACAGATGCAGACAGATGCAGACAGATGCAGACAAAATAGAATATTATAGAAAAAAAAAAAGAATTCTATTATATAGAATAAAATTGAAAAAAATAGAAAAAAATGGAATACACTGTGATACCAACACTACACAACGCTACACAAAATTTAGAATAAGCACCTACCTAGTATGTAGTTTTACTATTGTTCCAGATGGCGGACATAAAAACCCTGTTGAAAGGTGCCAGAAAGTTAATTGTTGATGGAAATTTCAAAGAGGCACAAGAATGTTGCTAAAATATTTTGCGAATAGATAAACAAAACTATTTTGGAAAATCACTTCAGGATTCTGAACAGGCACCACTTGCTTACCAAAAAGCGATCAACAGTAAGAGAGATCATCCATTGGCATGGCATGGACTAGCTCAATACCACGAAAGAAAATCTGATGATGATAGTAAGCAGATATTATTTGCTATCTACAATGAAATGCTTTATCTTCAAATGAAAGAAGAAAATACCCAAGAAATTATCAACAAAATTGGAGAGTTTTGCTGACAGAATCAGACAAAATGAAATGAAATGAAAATAAAATAAAATAAAATGAAATGAAAAAAATGAAATGAAATGAAATGAAATGAAATGAAATGAAATGAATTGAAATAAAATGAAATAAAATATAATAAAATACAATAAAATGAAATGAAATGAAATGAAATAAAATGAAATAAAATGAAATAAAATGAAATAAAATGAAATAAAATGAAATAAAATACAATAAAATAAAATGAAATAAAATGAATAAAATGAAATAAAATGAAATAATGGGATGGGATGGGATGGGATGGGATGGGATGGGATGGGATGGGATGGGATGGGATGGGATGGGATGGGATGGGATGGGATGGGATGGGATGGGATGGGATGGGATGGGATGGGATGGGATGGGATGGGATGGGATGGGATGGGATGGGATGGGATGGGATGGGATGGGATGGGATGGGATGGGATGGGATGGGATGGGATGGGATGGGATGGGATGGGATGGGATGGGATGGGATGGGATGGGATGGGATGGGATGGGATGGGATGGGATGGGATGGGATGGGATGGGATGGGATGGGATGGGATGGGATGGGATGGGATGGGATGGGATGGGATGGGATGGGATGGGATGGGATGGGATGGGATGGGATGGGATGGGATGGGATGGGATGGGATGGGATGGGATGGGATGGGATGGGATGGGATGGGATGGGATGGGACGGGACGGGACGGGACGGGACGGGACGGGACGGGACGGGACGGGACGGGACGGGACGGGACGGGACGGGACGGGACGGGACGGGACGGGACGGGACGGGACGGGACGGGACGGGACGGGACGGGACGGGACGGGACGGGACGGGACGGGACGGGACGGGACGGGATGGGATGGGATGGGATGGGATGGGATGGGATGGGATGGGATGGGATGGGATGGGATGGGATGGGATGGGATGGGATGGGATGGGATGGGATGGGATGGGATGGGATGGGATGGGATGGGATGGGATGGGATGGGATGGGATGGGATGGGATGGGATGGGATGGGATGGGATGGGATGGGATGGGATGGGATGGGATGGGATGGGATGGGATGGGATGGGATGGGATGGGATGGGATGGGATGGGATGGGATGGGATGGGATGGGATGGGATGGGATGGGATGGGATGGGATGGGATGGGATGGGATGGGATGGGATGGGATGGGATGGGATGGGATGGGATGGGATGGGATGGGATGGGATGGGATGGGATGGGATGGGATGGGATGGGATGGGATGGGATGGGATGGGATGGGATGGGATGGGATGGGATGGGATGGGATGGGATGGGATGGGATGGGATGGGATGGGATGGGATGGGATGGGATGGGATGGGATGGGATGGGATGGGATGGGATGGGATGGGATGGGATGGGATGGGATGGGATGGGATGGGATGGGATGGGATGGGATGGGATGGGATGGGATGGGATTGTTGTATTGTATTGTTGGAATTGGAGAGTTTGGCTGACAGAATCAGACAAAATAAAATAAAATGAAATGAAATGAAATAAAATGAAATGAAATGAAATAAAATAAAATGAAATGAAATGAAATGAAATGAAATAAAATGAAATAAAATGAAATAAAATGAAATAAAATGAAATAAAATAAATAAAATACAATAAAATAAAATGAAATAAAATGAAATGAAATGAAATGAAATGAAATGAAATGAAATGAAATGAAATGTAATGAAATGTAATGAAATGAAATGAAATGTAATGAAATGTAACTAAATGTTACTAAATGTAATGAAATGTAATGAAATGAAATGAAATGAAATGAAATGTAATGAAATGTAATAAAATGTAATGAAATGTAATGAAATGTAATGAAATGTAATGCAATGTAATGAAATGTAATGAAATGTAATGAAATGTAATGTAATGTAATGAAATGTAATGAAATGTAATGTAATGTAATGAAATGTAATGAATGATGACGAGATGAGATGAGATGAGATGAGATGAGATGAGATGAGATTACATCCCATCCATTACATCCCATCCCATCCCATCCCATCCCATCCCATCCCATCCCATCCCATCCCATCCCATCCCATCCCATCCCATCCCATCCCATCCCATCCCATCCCATCCCATCCCATCCCCATCCCATCCCATCCCATCCCATCCCATCCCATCCCATCCCATCCCATCCCATCCCATCCCATCCCATCCCATCCCATCCATCCCATCCCATCCCATCCCATCCCATCCCATCCCATCCCATCCCATCCCATCCCATCCCATCCCATCCCATCCCATCCCATCCCATCCCATCCCATCCCATCCCATCCCATCCCATCCCATCCCATCCCATCCCATCCCATCCCATCCCATCCCATCCCATCCCATCCCATCCCATCCCATCCCATCCCATCCCATCCCATCCCATCCCATCCCATCCCATCCCATCCCATCCCATCCCATCCCATCCCATCCCATCCCATCCCATCCCATCCCATCCCATCCCATCCCATCCCATCCCATCCCATCCCATCCCATCCCATCCCATCCCATCCCATCCCATCCCATCCCATCCCATCCCATCCCATCCCATCCCATCCCATCCCATCCCATCCCATCCCATCCCATCCCATCCCATCCCATCCCATCCCATCCCATCCCATCCCATCCCATCCCATCCCATCCCATCCCATCCCATCCCATCCCATCCCATCCCATCCCATCCCATCCCATCCCATCCCATCCCATCCCATCCCATCCCATCCCATCCCATCCCATCCCATCCCATCCCATCCCATCCCATCCCATCCCATCCCATCCCATCCCATCCCATCCCATCCCATCCCATCCCATCCCATCCCATCCCATCCCATCCCATCCATCCCATCCCATCCCATCCCATCCCATCCCATCCCATCCCATCCCATCCCATCCCATCCCATCCCATCCCATCCCATCCCATCCCATCCCATCCCATCCCATCCCATCCCATCCCATCCCATCCCATCCCATCCCATCCCATCCCATCCCATCCCATCCCATCCCATCCCATCCCATCCCATCCCATCCCATCCCATCCCATCCCATCCCATCCCATCCCATCCCATCCCATCCCATCCCATCCCATCCCATCCCATCCCATCCCATCCCATCCCATCCCATCCCATCCCATCCCATCCCATCCCATCCCATCCCATCCCATCCCATCCCATCCCATCCCATCCCATCCCATCCCATCCCATCCCATCCCATCCCATCCCATCCCATCCCATCCCATCCCATCCCATCCCATCCCATCCCATCCCATCCTATCCCATCCCATCTGTCATTTCATTTCATTTCATTACATTTCATTACATTTCATTACATTTCATTACATTTCATTACATTTCATTACATTTCATTACATTTCATTACATTTCATTACATTTCATTACATTTCATTACATTTCATTACATTTCATTACATTTCATTACATTTCATTACATTTCATTACATTTCATTACATTTCATTACATTTCATTACATTACATTTCATTACATTTTATTTCTGATGACGAGATGAGATGAGATGAGATGAGATGAGATGAGATGAGATTACATCCCATCCCATCCCATCCCATCCCATCCCATCCCATCCCATCCCATCCCATCCCATCCCATCCCATCCCATCCAATCCCATCCCATCCCATCCCATCCCATCTGTCATTTCATTTCATTTCATTACATTTCATTACATTTCATTACATTTCATTACATTTCATTACATTTCATTACATTTCATTACATTTCATTACATTTCATTACATTTCATTACATTTCATTACATTTCATTACATTTCATTACATTTCATTACATTTCATTACATTTCATTACATTTCATTACATTTCATTACATTTCATTACATTACATTTCATTACATTTTATTTCATTTCATTTCATTTCATTTCATTTCATTACATTTCATTACATTTGGTTACATTTAGTTACATTTCATTACATTTCATTTCAATCAATTTCATTTCATTTTATTTCATTTTATTTCATTTCAATCCATTTCCATTCATTTCATTTCATTTCATTTCATTTCATTTCATTTCATTTCATTTCATTTCATATCATTTCATTTCATTTCATTTTATTTCATTTCATTACATTTCATTACATTTCATTACATTTCATTACATTTCATTACATTTCATTACATTTCATTACATTTCATTACATTTCATTACATTTCATTACATTTCATTACATTTCATTACATTTCATAACATTTCATTTCATTTCATTTCATTACATTTCATTTCATTTCATTACATTTCATTACATTTCATTACATTTCATAACATTTGGCTACATTTAGTTACATTTCATTACATTTCATTTCATTACATTACATTTCATTTCATTTCATTTCATTTTATTTCATTTTATTTTATTTTATTTCATTTTATTTCATTTTATTTCATTTTATTTCATTTCAATCCATTTCATTTCATTTCATTTCATTTCATTTCATTTCATTTCATTTCATTTCATTTCATTTCATTACATTTCATTACATTTCATTACATTTCATTACATTTCATTACATTTCATAACATTTCATTACATTTCATTACATTTCATTACATTTCATAACATTTCATTACATTTCATTACATTTCATTACATTTCATTACATTTCATTACATTTCATTACATTTCATTACATTTCATTACATTTCATTACATTTAGTTACATTTCATTACATTTCATTTCATTACATTACATTTCATTTTATTTTATTGTATTTTATTTCATTTTATTTAATTTTATTTCATTTTATTTCATTTTATTCATTTTATTTCATTTTATTTTATTGTATTTTATTTCATTTTATTTCATTTTATTTCATTTCATTTCATTTTATTGTATTTTATTATATTTTATTTCATTTTATTTCAATTTCATTTCATTTCATTTCATTTTTTTCATTTCATTTTATTTTATTTTTTTTCATTTCATTTCATTTTATTTCATTTTATTTCATTTCATTTCATTTTATTGTATTTTATTATATTTTATTTCATTTTATTTCAATTCATTTCATTTCATTTCATTTCATTTCATTTCATTTTTTTCATTTCATTTTATTTTATTTTTTTTCATTTCATTTCATTTTGTCTGATTCTGTCAGCAAAACTCTCCAATGTCCGCCATCTGGAACAATAGTAAAACTACATACTAGGTAGGTGCTTATTCTAAATTTTGTGTAGCGTTGTGTAGTGTTGGTATAACAGTGTATTCCATTTTATTCTATTTTTTTCAATTTTATTCTATTATATTCTTTTTTTTTTTCTATAATATTCTATTTTGTCTGCATCTGTCTGCATCTGTCTGCATCTGTCTGCATCTGTCTGCATTTTATTACATTTCATTTCATTTATTTCATTTCATTACATTTCATTTCATTTCATTTCATTTCATTACATTTTGTAACATTTAGTTACATTTCATTACATTTCATTTCATTTCATTTCATTTCATTTCATTTTATTTTATTTCATTTCATTTCATTTTATTTCATTTCATTTCATTTTATTTTATTTTGTCAGATTCTGTCAGCCAAACTCTCCAATTCCAACAATACAATACAACAATCCCATCCCATCCCATCCCATCCCATCCCATCCCATCCCATCCCATCCCATCCCATCCCATCCCATCCCATCCCATCCCATCCCATCCCATCCCATCCCATCCCATCCCATCCCATCCCATCCCATCCCATCCCATCCCATCCCATCCCATCCCATCCCATCCCATCCCATCCCATCCCATCCCATCCCATCCCATCCCATCCCATCCCATCCCATCCCATCCCATCCCATCCCATCCCATCCCATCCCATCCCATCCCATCCCATCCCATCCCATCCCATCCCATCCCATCCCATCCCATCCCATCCCATCCCATCCCATCCCATCCCATCCCATCCCATCCCATCCCATCCCATCCCATCCCATCCCATCCCATCCCATCCCATCCCATCCCATCCCATCCCATCCCATCCCATCCCATCCCATCCCATCCCATCCCATCCCATCCCATCCCATCCCATCCCATCCCATCCCATCCCATCCCATCCCATCCCATCCCATCCCATCCCATCCCATCCCATCCCATCCCATCCCATCCCATCCCATCCCATCCCATCCCATCCCATCCCATCCCATCCCATCCCATCCCATCCCATCCCATCCCATCCCATCCCATCCCATCCCATCCCATCCCATCCCATCCCATCCTATCCCATCCCATCTGTCATTTCATTTCATTTCATTACATTTCATTACATTTCATTACATTTCATTACATTTCATTACATTTCATAACATTTCATTACATTTCATTTCATTTCATTACATTACATTTCATTTCATTTCATTACATTTCATTACATTTCATTACATTTCATAACATTTGGCTACATTTAGTTACATTTCATTACATTTCATTTCATTACATTACATTTCATTTCATTTCATTTCATTTTATTTCATTTTATTTCATTTTATTTCATTTTATTTCATTTTATTTCATTTTATTTCATTTTATTTCATTTTATTTCATTTCAATCCATTTCATTTCATTTCATTTCATTTCATTTCATTTCATCTCATCTCATTTCATTTCATTTCATTTCATTACATTTCATTACATTTCATTACATTTCATAACATTTCATTACATTTCATTACATTTCATTACATTTCATTACATTTCATTACATTTCATTACATTTCATTACATTTCATTACATTTCATTACATTTCATTACATTTAGTTACATTTCATTACATTTCATTTCATTACATTACATTTCATTTTATTTTATTGTATTTTATTTCATTTTATTTAATTTTATTTCATTTTATTTCATTTTATTCATTTTATTTCATTTTATTTTATTGTATTTTATTTCATTTTATTTCATTTTATTTCATTTCATTTCATTTTATTGTATTTTATTATATTTTATTTCATTTTATTTCAATTCATTTCATTTCATTTCATTTCATTTCATTTCATTTTTTTCATTTCATTTTATTTTATTTTTTTTCATTTCATTTCATTTTATTTCATTTTATTTCATTTCATTTCATTTTATTGTATTTTATTATATTTTATTTCATTTTATTTCATTTCATTTCATTTCATTTCATTTCATTTTTTTCATTTCATTTTATTTTATTTTTTTTCATTTCATTTCATTTTGTCTGATTCTGTCAGCAAAACTCTCCAATGTCCGCCATCTGGAACAATAGTAAAACTACATACTAGGTAGGTGCTTATTCTAAATTTTGTGTAGCGTTGTGTAGTGTTGGTATAACAGTGTATTCCATTTTATTCTATTTTTTTCAATTTTATTCTATTTTATTCTTTTTTTTTTTCTATAATATTCTATTTTGTCTGCATCTGTCTGCATCTGTCTGCATCTGTCTGCATCTGTCTGCATTTCATTACATTTCATTTCATTTCATTACATTTTGTAACATTTAGTTACATTTCATTACATTTCATTTCATTACATTTCATTTCATTTCATTTCATTTCATTTCATTTAATTTTATTTTATTTCATTTCATTTCATTTTATTTCATTTCATTTCATTTTATTTTATTTTGTCAGATTCTGTCAGCCAAACTCTCCAATTCCAACAATCCCATCCCATCCCATCCCATCCCATCCCATCCCATCCCATCCCATCCCATCCCATCCCATCCCATCCCATCCCATCCCATCCCATCCCATCCCATCCCATCCCATCCCATCCCATCCCATCCCATCCCATCCCATCCCATCCCATCCCATCCCATCCCATCCCATCCCATCCCATCCCATCCCATCCCATCCCATCCCATCCCATCCCATCCCATCCCATCCCATCCCATCCCATCCCATCCCATCCCATCCCATCCCATCCCATCCCATCCCATCCCATCCCATCCCATCCCATCCCATCCCATCCCATCCCATCCCATCCCATCCCATCCCATCCCATCCCATCCCATCCCATCCCATCCCATCCCATCCCATCCCATCCCATCCCATCCCATCCCATCCCATCCCATCCCATCCCATCCCATCCCATCCCATCCCATCCCATCCCATCCCATCCCATCCCATCCCATCCCATCCCATCCCATCCCATCCCATCCCATCCCATCCCATCCCATCCCATCCCATCCCATCCCATCCCATCCCATCCCATCCCATCCCATCCCATCCCATCCCATCCCATCCCATCCCATCCCATCCCATCCCATCCCATCCCATCCCATCCCATCCCATCCCATCCCATCCCATCCCATCCCATCCCATCCCATCCCATCCCATCCCATCCCATCCCATCCCATCCCATCCCATCCCATCCCATCCCATCCCATCCCATCCCATCCCATCCCATCCCATCCCATCCCATCCCATCCCATCCCATCCCATCCCATCCCATCCCATCCCATCCCATCCCATCCCATCCCATCCCATCCCATCCCATCCCATCCCATCCCATCCCATCCCATCCCATCCCATCCCATCCCATCCCATCCCATCCCATCCCATCCCATCCCATCCCATCCCATCCCATCCCATCCCATCCCATCCCATCCCATCCCATCCCATCCCATCCCATCCCATCCCATCCCATCCCATCCCATCCCATCCCATCCCATCCCATCCCATCCCATCCCATCCCATCCCATCCCATCCCATCCCATCCCATCCCATCCCATCCCATCCCATCCCATCCCATCCCATCCCATCCCATCCCATCCCATCCCATCCCATCCCATCCCATCCCATCCCATCCCATCCCATCCCATCCCATCCCATCCCATCCCATCCCATCCCATCCCATCCCATCCCATCCCATCCCATCCCATCCCATCCCATCCCATCCCATCCCATCCCATCCCATCCCATCCCATCCCATCCCATCCCATCCCATCCCATCCCATCCCATCCCATCCCATCCCATCCCATCCCATCCCATCCCATCCCATCCCATCCCATCCCATCCCATCCCATCCCATCCCATCCTATCCCATCCCATCTGTCATTTCATTTCATTTCATTACATTTCATTACATTTCATTACATTTCATTACATTTCATTACATTTCATTACATTTCATTACATTTCATTACATTTCATTACATTTCATTACATTTCATTACATTTCATTACATTTCATTACATTTCATTACATTTCATTACATTTCATTACATTACATTTTATTTCATTTCATTTCATTTCATTTCATTTCATTACATTTCATTACATTTGGTTACATTTAGTTACATTTCATTACATTTCATTTCAATCAATTTCATTTCATTTTATTTCATTTTATTTCATTTCAATCCATTTCCATTCATTTCATTTCATTTCATTTCATTTCATTTCATTTCATTTCATTTCATTTCATTTCATTTCATTTCATTTCATTTCATTTCATTTCATATCATTTCATTTCATTTCATTTTATTTCATTTCATTACATTTCATTACATTTCATTACATTTCATTACATTTCATTACATTTCATTACATTTCATTACATTTCATTACATTTCATTACATTTCATTACATTTCATTACATTTCATTACATTTCATAACATTTCATTACATTTCATTTCATTTCATTACATTACATTTCATTTCATTTCATTACATTTCATTACATTTCATTACATTTCATAACATTTGGCTACATTTAGTTACATTTCATTACATTTCATTTCATTACATTACATTTCATTTCATTTCATTTCATTTTATTTCATTTTATTTCATTTTATTTCATTTTATTTCATTTTATTTCATTTTATTTCATTTTATTTCATTTTATTTCATTTTATTTCATTTCAATCCATTTCATTTCATTTCATTTCATTTCATTTCATTTCATCTCATTTCATTTCATTTCATTTCATTACATTTCATTACATTTCATTACATTTCATTACATTTCATAACATTTCATTACATTTCATTACATTTCATTACATTTCATTACATTTCATTACATTTCATTACATTTCATTACATTTCATTACATTTCATTACATTTCATTACATTTCATTACATTACATTTCATTACATTTTATTTCATTTTATTTCATTTCATTTCATTTCATTTCATTTCATTACATTTCATTACATTTGGTTACATTTAGTTACATTTCATTACATTTCATTTCAATCAATTTCATTTCATTTTATTTCATTTCAATCCATTTCCATTCATTTCATTTCATTTCATTTCATTTCATTTCATTTCATTTCATTTCATTTCATATCATTTCATTTCATTTCATTTTATTTCATTTCATTACATTTCATTACATTTCATTACATTTCATTACATTTCATTACATTTCATTACATTTCATTACATTTCATTACATTTCATTACATTTCATTACATTTCATTACATTTCATTACATTTCATTACATTTCATTACATTTCATAACATTTCATTACATTTCATTTCATTTCATTTCATTACATTTCATTTCATTTCATTACATTTCATTACATTTCATTACATTTCATAACATTTGGCTACATTTAGTTACATTTCATTACATTTCATTTCATTACATTACATTTCATTTCATTTCATTTCATTTTATTTCATTTTATTTCATTTTATTTTATTTTATTTCATTTTATTTCATTTTATTTCATTTTATTTCATTTTATTTCATTTTATTTCATTTCAATCCATTTCATTTCATTTCATTTCATTTCATTTCATTTCATTTCATTTCATTACATTTCATTACATTTCATTACATTTCATTACATTTCATAACATTTCATTACATTTCATTACATTTCATTACATTTCATAACATTTCATTACATTTCATTACATTTCATTACATTTCATTACATTTCATTACATTTCATTACATTTCATTACATTTCATTACATTTCATTACATTTCATTACATTTCATTACATTTAGTTACATTTCATTACATTTCATTTCATTACATTACATTTCATTTTATTTTATTGTATTTTATTTCATTTTATTTAATTTTATTTCATTTTATTTCATTTTATTCATTTTATTTCATTTTATTTTATTGTATTTTATTTCATTTTATTTCATTTTATTTCATTTTATTTCATTTCATTTCATTTTATTGTATTTTATTATATTTTATTTCATTTTATTTCAATTTCATTTCATTTCATTTCATTTTTTTCATTTCATTTTATTTTATTTTTTTTCATTTCATTTCATTTTATTTCATTTTATTTCATTTCATTTCATTTTATTGTATTTTATTATATTTTATTTCATTTTATTTCAATTCATTTCATTTCATTTCATTTCATTTCATTTCATTTTTTTCATTTCATTTTATTTTATTTTTTTTCATTTCATTTCATTTTGTCTGATTCTGTCAGCAAAACTCTCCAATGTCCGCCATCTGGAACAATAGTAAAACTACATACTAGGTAGGTGCTTATTCTAAATTTTGTGTAGCGTTGTGTAGTGTTGGTATAACAGTGTATTCCATTTTATTCTATTTTTTTCAATTTTATTCTATTATATTCTTTTTTTTTTCTATAATATTCTATTTTGTCTGCATCTGTCTGCATCTGTCTGCATCTGTCTGCATCTGTCTGCATTTTATTACATTTCATTTCATTTATTTCATTTCATTACATTTCATTTCATTTCATTTCATTTCATTACATTTTGTAACATTTAGTTACATTTCATTACATTTCATTTCATTTCATTTCATTTCATTTCATTTTATTTTATTTCATTTCATTTCATTTTATTTCATTTCATTTCATTTTATTTTATTTTGTCAGATTCTGTCAGCCAAACTCTCCAATTCCAACAATACAATACAACAATCCCATCCCATCCCATCCCATCCCATCCCATCCCATCCCATCCCATCCCATCCCATCCCATCCCATCCCATCCCATCCCATCCCATCCCATCCCATCCCATCCCATCCCATCCCATCCCATCCCATCCCATCCCATCCCATCCCATCCCATCCCATCCCATCCCATCCCATCCCATCCCATCCCATCCCATCCCATCCCATCCCATCCCATCCCATCCCATCCCATCCCATCCCATCCCATCCCATCCCATCCCATCCCATCCCATCCCATCCCATCCCATCCCATCCCATCCCATCCCATCCCATCCCATCCCATCCCATCCCATCCCATCCCATCCCATCCCATCCCATCCCATCCCATCCCATCCCATCCCATCCCATCCCATCCCATCCCATCCCATCCCATCCCATCCCATCCCATCCCATCCCATCCCATCCCATCCCATCCCATCCCATCCCATCCCATCCCATCCCATCCCATCCCATCCCATCCCATCCCATCCCATCCCATCCCATCCCATCCCATCCCATCCCATCCCATCCCATCCCATCCCATCCCATCCCATCCCATCCCATCCCATCCCATCCCATCCCATCCCATCCCATCCCATCCCATCCCATCCCATCCCATCCCATCCCATCCCATCCCATCCCATCCTATCCCATCCCATCTGTCATTTCATTTCATTTCATTACATTTCATTACATTTCATTTTATTTCATTTTATTTCATTTTATTTCATTTCAATCCATTTCATTTCATTTCATTTCATTTCATTTCATTTCATCTCATCTCATTTCATTTCATTTCATTTCATTACATTTCATTACATTTCATTACATTTCATAACATTTCATTACATTTCATTACATTTCATTACATTTCATTACATTTCATTACATTTCATTACATTTCATTACATTTCATTACATTTCATTACATTTCATTACATTTCATTACATTTAGTTACATTTCATTACATTTCATTTCATTACATTACATTTCATTTTATTTTATTGTATTTTATTTCATTTTATTTAATTTTATTTCATTTTATTTCATTTTATTCATTTTATTTCATTTTATTTTATTGTATTTTATTTCATTTTATTTCATTTTATTTCATTTCATTTCATTTTATTGTATTTTATTATATTTTATTTCATTTTATTTCAATTCATTTCATTTCATTTCATTTCATTTCATTTCATTTTTTTCATTTCATTTTATTTTATTTTTTTTCATTTCATTTCATTTTATTTCATTTTATTTCATTTCATTTCATTTTATTGTATTTTATTATATTTTATTTCATTTTATTTCATTTCATTTCATTTCATTTCATTTCATTTTTTTCATTTCATTTTATTTTATTTTTTTTCATTTCATTTCATTTTGTCTGATTCTGTCAGCAAAACTCTCCAATGTCCGCCATCTGGAACAATAGTAAAACTACATACTAGGTAGGTGCTTATTCTAAATTTTGTGTAGCGTTGTGTAGTGTTGGTATAACAGTGTATTCCATTTTATTCTATTTTTTTCAATTTTATTCTATTTTATTCTTTTTTTTTTTCTATAATATTCTATTTTGTCTGCATCTGTCTGCATCTGTCTGCATCTGTCTGCATCTGTCTGCATTTCATTACATTTCATTTCATTTCATTTCATTACATTTTGTAACATTTAGTTACATTTCATTACATTTCATTTCATTACATTTCATTTCATTTCATTTCATTTCATTTCATTTAATTTTATTTTATTTCATTTCATTTCATTTTATTTCATTTCATTTCATTTTATTTTATTTTGTCAGATTCTGTCAGCCAAACTCTCCAATTCCAACAATACAATACAACAATCCCATCCCATCCCATCCCATCCCATCCCATCCCATCCCATCCCATCCCATCCCATCCCATCCCATCCCATCCCATCCCATCCCATCCCATCCCATCCCATCCCATCCCATCCCATCCCATCCCATCCCATCCCATCCCATCCCATCCCATCCCATCCCATCCCATCCCATCCCATCCCATCCCATCCCATCCCATCCCATCCCATCCCATCCCATCCCATCCCATCCCATCCCATCCCATCCCATCCCATCCCATCCCATCCCATCCCATCCCATCCCATCCCATCCCATCCCATCCCATCCCATCCCATCCCATCCCATCCCATCCCATCCCATCCCATCCCATCCCATCCCATCCCATCCCATCCCATCCCATCCCATCCCATCCCATCCCATCCCATCCCATCCCATCCCATCCCATCCCATCCCATCCCATCCCATCCCATCCCATCCCATCCCATCCCATCCCATCCCATCCCATCCCATCCCATCCCATCCCATCCCATCCCATCCCATCCCATCCCATCCCATCCCATCCCATCCCATCCCATCCCATCCCATCCCATCCCATCCCATCCCATCCCATCCCATCCCATCCCATCCCATCCCATCCCATCCCATCCCATCCCATCCCATCCCATCCCATCCCATCCCATCCCATCCCATCCCATCCCATCCCATCCCATCCCATCCCATCCCATCCCATCCCATCCCATCCCATCCCATCCCATCCCATCCCATCCCATCCCATCCCATCCCATCCCATCCCATCCCATCCCATCCCATCCCATCCCATCCCATCCCATCCCATCCCATCCCATCCCATCCCATCCCATCCCATCCCATCCCATCCCATCCCATCCCATCCCATCCCATCCCATCCCATCCCATCCCATCCCATCCCATCCCATCCCATCCCATCCCATCCCATCCCATCCCATCCCATCCCATCCCATCCCATCCCATCCCATCCCATCCCATCCCATCCCATCCCATCCCATCCCATCCCATCCCATCCCATCCCATCCCATCCCATCCCATCCCATCCCATCCCATCCCATCCCATCCCATCCCATCCCATCCCATCCCATCCCATCCCATCCCATCCCATCCCATCCCATCCCATCCCATCCCATCCCATCCCATCCCATCCCATCCCATCCCATCCCATCCCATCCCATCCCATCCCATCCCATCCCATCCCATCCCATCCCATCCCATCCCATCCCATCCCATCCCATCCCATCCCATCCCATCCCATCCCATCCCATCCTATCCCATCCCATCTGTCATTTCATTTCATTTCATTACATTTCATTACATTTCATTACATTTCATTACATTTCATTACATTTCATTACATTTCATTACATTTCATTACATTTCATTACATTTCATTACATTTCATTACATTTCATTACATTTCATTACATTACATTTTATTTCATTTCATTTCATTTCATTTCATTTCATTACATTTCATTACATTTGGTTACATTTAGTTACATTTCATTACATTTCATTTCAATCAATTTCATTTCATTTTATTTCATTTTATTTCATTTCAATCCATTTCCATTCATTTCATTTCATTTCATTTCATTTCATTTCATTTCATTTCATTTCATTTCATTTCATTTCATATCATTTCATTTCATTTCATTTTATTTCATTTCATTACATTTCATTACATTTCATTACATTTCATTACATTTCATTACATTTCATTACATTTCATTACATTTCATTACATTTCATTACATTTCATTACATTTCATAACATTTCATTACATTTCATTTCATTTCATTACATTACATTTCATTTCATTTCATTACATTTCATTACATTTCATTACATTTCATAACATTTGGCTACATTTAGTTACATTTCATTACATTTCATTTCATTACATTACATTTCATTTCATTTCATTTCATTTTATTTCATTTTATTTCATTTTATTTCATTTTATTTCATTTTATTTCATTTTATTTCATTTTATTTCATTTCAATCCATTTCATTTCATTTCATTTCATTTCATTTCATTTCATCTCATTTCATTTCATTTCATTTCATTACATTTCATTACATTTCATTACATTTCATTACATTTCATAACATTTCATTACATTTCATTACATTTCATTACATTTCATTACATTTCATTACATTTCATTACATTTCATTACATTTCATTACATTTAGTTACATTTCATTACATTTCATTACATTTCATTACATTTCATTACATTACATTTCATTACATTTCATTACATTTCATTACATTTCATTACATTTCATTACATTACATTTTATTTCATTTCATTTCATTTCATTTCATTTCATTTCATTTCATTACATTTCATTACATTTGGTTACATTTAGTTACATTTCATTACATTTCATTTCAATCAATTTCATTTCATTTCATTTCAATCAATTTCATTTCATTTCATTTCATTTCATTTCATATCATTTCATTTCATTTCATTTTATTTCATTTCATTACATTTCATTACATTTCATTACATTTCATTACATTTCATTACATTTCATTACATTTCATTACATTTCATTACATTTCATTACATTTCATTACATTTCATTACATTTCATAACATTTCATTACATTTCATTTCATTTCATTACATTACATTTCATTTCATTTCATTACATTTCATTACATTTCATTACATTTCATAACATTTGGCTACATTTAGTTACATTTCATTACATTTCATTTCATTACATTACATTTCATTTCATTTCATTTCATTTTATTTCATTTTATTTCATTTTATTTCATTTTATTTCATTTTATTTCATTTTATTTCATTTTATTTCATTTTATTTCATTTCAATCCATTTCATTTCATTTCATTTCATTTCATTTCATTTCATCTCATTTCATTTCATTTCATTTCATTACATTTCATTACATTTCATTACATTTCATTACATTTCATAACATTTCATTACATTTCATTACATTTCATTACATTTCATTACATTTCATTACATTTCATTACATTTCATTACATTTCATTACATTTCATTACATTTCATTACATTTCATTACATTTCATTACATTTAGTTACATTTCATTACATTTCATTTCATTACATTACATTTCATTTTATTTTATTGTATTTTATTTCATTTTATTTAATTTTATTTCATTTTATTTCATTTTATTCATTTTATTTCATTTTATTTTATTGTATTTTATTTCATTTTATTTCATTTTATTTCATTTCATTTCATTTTATTGTATTTTATTATATTTTATTTCATTTTATTTCAATTCATTTCATTTCATTTCATTTCATTTCATTTCATTTTTTTCATTTCATTTTATTTTATTTTTTTTCATTTCATTTCATTTTATTTCATTTTATTTCATTTCATTTCATTTTATTGTATTTTATTATATTTTATTTCATTTTATTTCATTTCATTTCATTTCATTTCATTTCATTTCATTTTATTTTATTTTTTTTCATTTCATTTCATTTTGTCTGATTCTGTCAGCAAAACTCTCCAATGTCCGCCATCTGGAACAATAGTAAAACTACATACTAGGTAGGTGCTTATTCTAAATTTTGTGTAGCGTTGTGTAGTGTTGGTATAACAGTGTATTCCATTTTATTCTATTTTTTTCAATTTTATTCTATTTTATTCTTTTTTTTTTTCTATAATATTCTATTTTGTCTGCATCTGTCTGCATCTGTCTGCATCTGTCTGCATCTGTCTGCATTTCATTACATTTCATTTCATTTCATTTCATTTCATTACATTTCATTACATTTCATTACATTTCATTACATTTCATTACATTTCATTACATTTAGTTACATTTCATTACATTTCATTTCATTACATTACATTTCATTTTATTTTATTGTATTTTATTTCATTTTATTTAATTTTATTTCATTTTATTTCATTTTATTCATTTTATTTCATTTTATTTTATTGTATTTTATTTCATTTTATTTCATTTTATTTCATTTCATTTCATTTTATTGTATTTTATTATATTTTATTTCATTTTATTTCAATTCATTTCATTTCATTTCATTTCATTTCATTTCATTTTTTTCATTTCATTTTATTTTATTTTTTTTCATTTCATTTCATTTCATTTCATTTCATTTCATTTTATTTTATTTTTTTTCATTTCATTTCATTTTGTCTGATTCTGTCAGCAAAACTCTCCAATGTCCGCCATCTGGAACAATAGTAAAACTACATACTAGGTAGGTGCTTATTCTAAATTTTGTGTAGCGTTGTGTAGTGTTGGTATAACAGTGTATTCCATTTTATTCTATTTTTTTCAATTTTATTCTATTTTATTCTTTTTTTTTTTCTATAATATTCTATTTTGTCTGCATCTGTCTGCATCTGTCTGCATCTGTCTGCATCTGTCTGCATTTCATTACATTTCATTTCATTTCATTTCATTTCATTACATTTTGTAACATTTAGTTACATTTCATTACATTTCATTTCATTACATTTCATTTCATTTCATTTCATTTCATTTAATTTAATTTTATTTTATTTCATTTCATTTCATTTTATTTCATTTCATTTCATTTTATTTTATTTTGTCAGATTCTGTCAGCCAAACTCTCCAATTCCAACAATACAATACAACAATCCTATCCCATCCCATCCCATCCCATCCCATCCCATCCCATCCCATCCCATCCCATCCCATCCCATCCCATCCCATCCCATCCCATCCCATCCCATCCCATCCCATCCCATCCCATCCCATCCCATCCCATCCCATCCCATCCCATCCCATCCCATCCCATCCCATCCCATCCCATCCCATCCCATCCCATCCCATCCCATCCCATCCCATCCCATCCCATCCCATCCCATCCCATCCCATCCCATCCCATCCCATCCCATCCCATCCCATCCCATCCCATCCCATCCCATCCCATCCCATCCCATCCCATCCCATCCCATCCCATCCCATCCCATCCCATCCCATCCCATCCAATCCCATCCCATCCCATCCCATCCCATCCCATCCCATCCATCCCATCCCATCCCATCCCATCCCATCCCATCCCATCCCATCCCATCCCATCCCATCCCATCCCATCCCATCCCATCCCATCCCATCCCATCCCATCCCATCCCATCCCATCCCATCCCATCCCATCCCATCCCATCCCATCCCATCCCATCCCATCCCATCCCATCCCATCCCATCCCATCCCATCCCATCCCATCCCATCCCATCCCATCCCATCCCATCCCATCCCATCCCATCCCATCCCATCCCATCCCATCCCATCCCATCCCATCCCATCCCATCCCATCCCATCCCATCCCATCCCATCCCATCCCATCCCATCCCATCCCATCCCATCCCATCCCATCCCATCCCATCCCATCCCATCCCATCCCATCCCATCCCATCCCATCCCATCCCATCCCATCCCATCCCATCCCATCCCATCCCATCCCATCCCATCCCATCCCATCCCATCCCATCCCATCCCATCCCATCCCATCCCATCCCATCCCATCCCATCCCATCCCATCCCATCCCATCCCATCCCATCCCATCCCATCCCATCCCATCCCATCCCATCCCATCCCATCCCATCCCATCCCATCCCATCCCATCCCATCCCATCCCATCCCATCCCATCCCATCCCATCCCATCCCATCCCATCCCATCCCATCCCATCCCATCCCATCCCATCCCATCCCATCCCATCCCATCCCATCCCATCCCATCCCATCCCATCCCATCCCATCCCATCCCATCCCATCCCATCCCATCCCATCCCATCCCATCCCATCCCATCCCATCCCATCCCATCCTATCCCATCCCATCTGTCATTTCATTTCATTTCATTACATTTCATTACATTTCATTACATTTCATTACATTTCATTACATTTCATTACATTTCATTACATTTCATTACATTTCATTACATTTCATTACATTTCATTACATTTCATTACATTTCATTACATTTCATTACATTTCATTACATTTCATTACATTTCATTACATTTCATTACATTTCATTACATTACATTTCATTACATTTTATTTCATTTCATTTCATTTCATTTCATTTCATTACATTTCATTACATTTGGTTACATTTAGTTACATTTCATTACATTTCATTTCAATCAATTTCATTTCATTTTATTTCATTTCAATCCATTTCCATTCATTTCATTTCATTTCATTTCATTTCATTTCATTTCATTTCATTTCATTTCATTTCATTTCATTTCATTTCATATCATTTCATTTCATTTCATTTTATTTCATTTCATTACATTTCATTACATTTCATTACATTTCATTACATTTCATTACATTTCATTACATTTCATTACATTTCATTACATTTCATTACATTTCATTACATTTCATTACATTTCATAACATTTCATTACATTTCATTTCATTTCATTTCATTACATTTCATTTCATTTCATTACATTTCATTACATTTCATTTCATTTCATTACATTTCATTACATTTCATTACATTTCATAACATTTGGCTACATTTAGTTACATTTCATTACATTTCATTTCATTACATTACATTTCATTTCATTTCATTTCATTTTATTTCATTTTATTTCATTTTATTTCATTTTATTTTATTTTATTTCATTTTATTTCATTTTATTTCATTTTATTTCATTTCAATCCATTTCATTTCATTTCATTTCATTTCATTTCATTTCATTTCATTTCATTTCATTTCATTTCATTACATTTCATTACATTTCATTACATTTCATTACATTTCATTACATTTCATAACATTTCATTACATTTCATTACATTTCATTACATTTCATAACATTTCATTACATTTCATTACATTTCATTACATTTCATTACATTTCATTACATTTCATTACATTTCATTACATTTCATTACATTTCATTACATTTCATTACATTTAGTTACATTTCATTACATTTCATTTCATTACATTACATTTCATTTTATTTTATTGTATTTTATTTCATTTTATTTAATTTTATTTCATTTTATTTCATTTTATTCATTTTATTTCATTTTATTTATTGTATTTTATTTCATTTTATTTCATTTTATTTCATTTCATTTCATTTTATTGTATTTTATTATATTTTATTTCATTTTATTTCAATTCATTTCATTTCATTTCATTTCATTTCATTTCATTTTTTTCATTTCATTTTATTTTATTTTTTTTCATTTCATTTCATTTTATTTCATTTTATTTCATTTCATTTCATTTTATTGTATTTTATTATATTTTATTTCATTTTATTTCAATTCATTTCATTTCATTTCATTTCATTTCATTTCATTTTTTTTATTTCATTTTATTTTATTTTTTTTCATTTCATTTCATTTTGTCTGATTCTGTCATGTCAGCAAAACTCTCCAATGTCCGCCATCTGGAACAATAGTAAAACTACATACTAGGTAGGTGCTTATTCTAAATTTTGTGTAGCGTTGTGTAGTGTTGGTATAACAGTGTATTCCATTTTATTCTATTTTTTTCAATTTTATTCTATTATATTCTTTTTTTTTTTCTATAATATTCTATTTTGTCTGCATCTGTCTGCATCTGTCTGCATCTGTCTGCATTTCATTACATTTCATTTCATTTATTTCATTTCATTACATTTCATTTCATTTCATTTCATTTCATTACATTTTGTAACATTTAGTTACATTTCATTACATTTCATTTCATTTCATTTCATTTCATTTCATTTTATTTTATTTCATTTCATTTCATTTCATTTTATTTCATTTCATTTCATTTTATTTTATTTTGTCAGATTCTGTCAGCCAAACTCTCCAATTCCAACAATACAATACAACAATCCCATCCCATCCCATCCCATCCCATCCCATCCCATCCCATCCCATCCCATCCCATCCCATCCCATCCCATCCCATCCCATCCCATCCCATCCCATCCCATCCCATCCCATCCCATCCCATCCCATCCCATCCCATCCCATCCCATCCCATCCCATCCCATCCCATCCCATCCCATCCCATCCCATCCCATCCCATCCCATCCCATCCCATCCCATCCCATCCCATCCCATCCCATCCCATCCCATCCCATCCCATCCCATCCCATCCCATCCCATCCCATCCCATCCCATCCCATCCCATCCCATCCCATCCCATCCCATCCCATCCCATCCCATCCCATCCCATCCCATCCCATCCCATCCCATCCCATCCCATCCCATCCCATCCCATCCCATCCCATCCCATCCCATCCCATCCCATCCCATCCCATCCCATCCCATCCCATCCCATCCCATCCCATCCCATCCCATCCCATCCCATCCCATCCCATCCCATCCCATCCCATCCCATCCCATCCCATCCCATCCCATCCCATCCCATCCCATCCCATCCCATCCCATCCCATCCCATCCCATCCCATCCCATCCCATCCCATCCCATCCCATCCCATCCCATCCCATCCCATCCCATCCCATCCCATCCCATCCCATCCCATCCCATCCCATCCCATCCCATCCCATCCCATCCCATCCCATCCCATCCCATCCCATCCCATCCCATCCCATCCCATCCCATCCCATCCCATCCCATCCCATCCCATCCCATCCCATCCCATCCCATCCCATCCCATCCCATCCCATCCCATCCCATCCCATCCCATCCCATCCCATCCCATCCCATCCCATCCCATCCCATCCCATCCCATCCCATCCCATCCCATCCCATCCCATCCCATCCCATCCCATCCCATCCCATCCCATCCCATCCCATCCCATCCCATCCCATCCCATCCCATCCCATCCCATCCCATCCCATCCCATCCCATCCCATCCCATCCCATCCCATCCCATCCCATCCCATCCCATCCCATCCCATCCCATCCCATCCCATCCCATCCCATCCCATCCCATCCCATCCCATCCCATCCCATCCCATCCCATCCCATCCCATCCCATCCCATCCCATCCCATCCCATCCCATCCCATCCCATCCCATCCCATCCCATCCCATCCCATCCCATCCCATCCCATCCCATCCCATCCCATCCCATCCCATCCCATCCCATCCCATCCCATCCCATCCCATCCCATCCCATCCCATCCCATCCCATCCCATCCCATCCCATCCCATCCCATCCCATCCCATCCCATCCCATCCCATCCCATCCCATCCCATCCCATCCCATCCCATCCCATCCCATCCCATCCCATCCCATCCCATCCCATCCCATCCCATCCCATCCCATCCCATCCCATCCCATCCCATCCCATCCCATCCCATCCCATCCCATCCCATCCCATCCCATCCCATCCCATCCCATCCCATCCCATCCCATCCCATCCCATCCCATCCCATCCCATCCCATCCCATCCCATCCCATCCCATCCCATCCCATCCCATCCCATCCCATCCCATCCCATCCCATCCCATCCCATCCCATCCCATCCCATCCCATCCCATCCCATCCCATCCCATCCCATCCCATCCCATCCCATCCCATCCCATCCCATCCCATCCCATCCCATCCCATCCCATCCCATCCTATCCCATCCCATCTGTCATTTCATTTCATTTCATTACATTTCATTACATTTCATTACATTTCATTACATTTCATTACATTTCATTACATTTCATTACATTTCATTACATTTCATTACATTTCATTACATTTCATTACATTTCATTACATTTCATTACATTTCATTACATTTCATTACATTTCATTACATTTCATTACATTACATTTTATTTCATTTCATTTCATTTCATTACATTTCATTACATTTGGTTACATTTAGTTACATTTCATTACATTTCATTTCAATCAATTTCATTTCATTTTATTTCATTTCAATCCATTTCCATTCATTTCATTTCATTTCATTTCATTTCATTTCATTTCATTTCATTTCATTTCATTTCATATCATTTCATTTCATTTCATTTTATTTCATTTCATTACATTTCATTACATTTCATTACATTTCATTACATTTCATTACATTTCATTACATTTCATTACATTTCATTACATTTCATTACATTTCATTACATTTCATTACATTTCATTACATTTCATTACATTTCATAACATTTCATTACATTTCATTTCATTTCATTTCATTACATTTCATTTCATTTCATTACATTTCATTACATTTCATTACATTTCATTACATTTCATAACATTTGGCTACATTTAGTTACATTTCATTACATTTCATTTCATTACATTACATTTCATTTCATTTCATTTCATTTTATTTCATTTTATTTCATTTTATTTCATTTTATTTCATTTTATTTCATTTTATTTCATTTTATTTCATTTTATTTCATTTCAATCCATTTCATTTCATTTCATTTCATTTCATTTCATTTCATTTCATTTCATTTCATTTCATTACATTTCATTACATTTCATTACATTTCATTACATTTCATAACATTTCATTACATTTCATTACATTTCATTACATTTCATTACATTTCATTACATTTCATTACATTTCATTACATTTCATTACATTTCATTACATTTAGTTACATTTCATTACATTTCATTTCATTACATTACATTTCATTTTATTTTATTGTATTTTATTTCATTTTATTTAATTTTATTTCATTTCATTTCATTTTATTGTATTTTATTATATTTTATTTCATTTCATTTCAATTCATTTCATTTCATTTCATTTCATTTCATTTCATTTTTTTCATTTCATTTTATTTTATTTTTTTTCATTTCATTTCATTTTATTTCATTTTATTTCATTTCATTTCATTTTATTGTATTTTATTATATTTTATTTCATTTTATTTCAATTCATTTCATTTCATTTCATTTCATTTTTTTCATTTCATTTTATTTTATTTTTTTTCATTTCATTTCATTTTGTCTGATTCTGTCAGCAAAACTCTCCAATGTCCGCCATCTGGAACAATAGTAAAACTACATACTAGGTAGGTGCTTATTCTAAATTTTGTGTAGCGTTGTGTAGTGTTGGTATAACAGTGTATTCCATTTTATTCTATTTTTTTCAATTTTATTCTATTATATTCTTTTTTTTTTTCTATAATATTCTATTTTGTCTGCATCTGTCTGCATCTGTCTGCATCTGTCTGCATCTGTCTGCATTTCATTACATTTCATTTCATTTCATTTCATTTCATTACATTTTGTAACATTTAGTTACATTTCATTACATTTCATTTCATTACATTTCATTTCATTTCATTTCATTTTATTTTATTTCATTTCATTTCATTTTATTTCATTTCATTTCATTTTATTTTATTTTGTCAGATTCTGTCAGCCAAACTCTCCAATTCCAACAATACAATACAACAATCCCATCCCATCCCATCCCATCCCATCCCATCCCATCCCATCCCATCCCATCCCATCCCATCCCATCCCATCCCATCCCATCCCATCCCATCCCATCCCATCCCATCCCATCCCATCCCATCCCATCCCATCCCATCCCATCCCATCCCATCCCATCCCATCCCATCCCATCCCATCCCATCCCATCCCATCCCATCCCATCCCATCCCATCCCATCCCATCCCATCCCATCCCATCCCATCCCATCCCATCCCATCCCATCCCATCCCATCCCATCCCATCCCATCCTATCCCATCCCATCTGTCATTTCATTTCATTTCATTACATTTCATTACATTTCATTACATTTCATTACATTTCATTACATTTCATTACATTTCATTACATTTCATTACATTTCATTACATTTCATTACATTTCATTACATTTCATTACATTTCATTACATTTCATTACATTTCATTACATTTCATTACATTACATTTTATTTCATTTCATTTCATTTCATTACATTTCATTACATTTGGTTACATTTAGTTACATTTCATTACATTTCATTTCAATCAATTTCATTTCATTTTATTTCATTTCAATCCATTTCCATTCATTTCATTTCATTTCATTTCATTTCATTTCATTTCATTTCATTTCATTTCATTTCATATCATTTCATTTCATTTCATTTTATTTCATTTCATTACATTTCATTACATTTCATTACATTTCATTACATTTCATTACATTTCATTACATTTCATTACATTTCATTACATTTCATTACATTTCATTACATTTCATTACATTTCATTACATTTCATTACATTTCATTACATTTCATAACATTTCATTACATTTCATTTCATTTCATTTCATTACATTTCATTTCATTTCATTACATTTCATTACATTTCATTACATTTCATAACATTTGGCTACATTTAGTTACATTTCATTACATTTCATTTCATTACATTACATTTCATTTCATTTCATTTCATTTTATTTCATTTTATTTCATTTTATTTCATTTTATTTCATTTTATTTCATTTTATTTCATTTTATTTCATTTTATTTCATTTCAATCCATTTCATTTCATTTCATTTCATTTCATTTCATTTCATTTCATTTCATTTCATTTCATTACATTTCATTACATTTCATTACATTTCATAACATTTCATTACATTTCATTACATTTCATTACATTTCATTACATTTCATTACATTTCATTACATTTCATTACATTTCATTACATTTAGTTACATTTCATTACATTTCATTTCATTACATTACATTTCATTTTATTTTATTGTATTTTATTTCATTTTATTTAATTTTATTTCATTTCATTTCATTTTATTGTATTTTATTATATTTTATTTCATTTTATTTCAATTCATTTCATTTCATTTCATTTCATTTCATTTCATTTTTTTCATTTCATTTTATTTTATTTTTTTTCATTTCATTTCATTTTATTTCATTTCATTTCATTTTATTGTATTTTATTATATTTTATTTCATTTTATTTCAATTCATTTCATTTCATTTCATTTCATTTCATTTCATTTCATTACATTTCATTACATTTCATTACATTTCATTACATTTCATAACATTTCATTACATTTCATTACATTTCATTACATTTCATTACATTTCATTACATTTCATTACATTTCATTACATTTCATTACATTTCATTACATTTCATTACATTTCATTACATTTCATTACATTTAGTTACATTTCATTACATTTCATTTCATTACATTACATTTCATTTCATTTTATTTTATTGTATTTTATTTCATTTTATTTAATTTTATTTCATTTTATTTCATTTTATTCATTTTATTTCATTTTATTTTATTGTATTTTATTTCATTTTATTTCATTTTATTTCATTTCATTTCATTTTATTGTATTTTATTATATTTTATTTCATTTTATTTCAATTCATTTCATTTCATTTCATTTCATTTCATTTCATTTTTTTCATTTCATTTTATTTTATTTTTTTTCATTTCATTTCATTTTATTTCATTTTATTTCATTTCATTTCATTTTATTGTATTTTATTATATTTTATTTCATTTTATTTCAATTCATTTCATTTCATTTCATTTCATTTTTTTCATTTCATTTTATTTTATTTTTTTTCATTTCATTTCATTTTGTCTGATTCTGTCAGCAAAACTCTCCAATGTCCGCCATCTGGAACAATAGTAAAACTACATACTAGGTAGGTGCTTATTCTAAATTTTGTGTAGCGTTGTGTAGTGTTGGTATAACAGTGTATTCCATTTTATTCTATTTTTTTCAATTTTATTCTATTATATTCTTTTTTTTTTTCTATAATATTCTATTTTGTCTGCATCTGTCTGCATCTGTCTGCATCTGTCTGCATCTGTCTGCATCTGTCTGCATTTCATTACATTTCATTTCATTTCATTTCATTTCATTACATTTTGTAACATTTAGTTACATTTCATTACATTTCATTTCATTACATTTCATTTCATTTCATTTCATTTCATTTCATTTTATTTTATTTCATTTCATTTCATTTTATTTCATTTCATTTCATTTTATTTTATTTTGTCAGATTCTGTCAGCCAAACTCTCCAATTCCAACAATACAATACAACAATCCCATCCCATCCCATCCCATCCCATCCCATCCCATCCCATCCCATCCCATCCCATCCCATCCCATCCCATCCCATCCCATCCCATCCCATCCCATCCCATCCCATCCCATCCCATCCCATCCCATCCCATCCCATCCCATCCCATTATTTCATTTTATTTCATTTTATTCATTTTATTTCATTTTATTTTATTGTATTTTATTTCATTTTATTTCATTTTATTTCATTTTATTTCATTTCATTTCATTTCATTTTATTGTATTTTATTATATTTTATTTCATTTTATTTCAATTCATTTCATTTCATTTCATTTCATTTTTTTCATTTCATTTTATTTTATTTTTTTTCATTTCATTTCATTTTGTCTGATTCTGTCAGCAAAACTCTCCAATTTTGTTGATAATTTCTTGGGTATTTTCTTCTTTCATTTGAAGATAAAGCATTTCATTGTAGATAGCAAATAATATCTGCTTACTATCATCATCAGATTTTCTTTCGTGGTATTGAGCTAGTCCATGCCATGCCAATGGATGATCTCTCTTACTGTTGATCGCTTTTTGGTAAGCAAGTGGTGCCTGTTCAGAATCCTGAAGTGATTTTCCAAAATAGTTTTGTTTATCTATTCGCAAAATATTTAAGCAACATTCTTGTGCCTCTTTGAAATTTCCATCAACAATTAACTTTCTGGCACCTTTCAACAGGGTTTTTATGTCCGCCATCTGGAACAATAGTAAAACTACATACTAGGTAGGTGCTTATTCTAAATTTTGTGTAGCGTTGTGTAGTGTTGGTATCACAGTGTATTCCATTTTTTTCTATTTTTTTCAATTTTATTCTATATAATAGAATTCTTTTTTTTTTCTATAATATTCTATTTTGTCTGCATCTGTCTGCATCTGTCTGCATCTGTCTGCATCTGTCTGCATCTGTCTGCATCTGTCTGCATCTGTCTGCATCTGTCTGGATCTGTCTGCATCTGTCTTCATCTGTCTGCATCTGTTTGCATCTGCATCTGTCTGCATCTGTCTGCATCTGTCTGCATTTGTCTGTATCTGTCTGCATCTGTCTTCATCTGTCTGCATCTGTTTGCATCTGTGTGATTCTATCTGATTATTTTATCTCATCTCATCTCATCTCATCTCATCTCATCTCATCTCATCTCATCTCATCTCATCTCATCTCATCTCATCTCATCTCATCTCATCTCGTCATCATTCATTACATTTCATTACATTACATTACATTTCATTACATTTCATTACATTACATTACATTTCATTACATTTCATTTCATTTCATTTCATTTCATTACATTTCATTACATTTAGTAACATTTAGTTACATTTCATTACATTTCATTTCATTTCATTACATTTCATTACATTTCATTACATTTCATTTCATTTCATTTCATTTCATTTCATTTCATTTCATTTCATTTCATTTCATTTTATTTCATTTTATTTTATTGTATTTTATTTATTTTATTTCATTTTATTTCATTTTATTTCATTTTATTTCATTTTATTTCATTTTATTTCATTTTATTTCATTTTATTTCATTTTATTTCATTTAATTTCATTTCATTTCATTTTATTTCATTTTATTTCATTTCATTTCATTTTATTTTATTTTGTCAGATTCTGTCAGCAAAACTCTCCAATTCCAACAATACAATACAACAATCCCATCCCATCCCATCCCATCCCATCCCATCCCATCCCATCCCATCCCATCCCATCCCATCCCATCCCATCCCATCCCATCCCATCCCATCCCATCCCATCCCATCCCATCCCATCCCATCCCATCCCATCCCATCCCATCCCATCCCATCCCATCCCATCCCATCCCATCCCATCCCATCCCATCCCATCCCATCCCATCCCATCCCATCCCATCCCATCCCATCCCATCCCATCCCATCCCATCCCATCCCATCCCATCCCATCCCATCCCATCCCATCCCATCCCATCCCATCCCATCCCATCCCATCCCATCCCATCCCATCCCATCCCATCCCATCCCATCCCATCCCATCCCATCCCATCCCATCCCATCCCATCCCATCCCATCCCATCCCATCCCATCCCATCCCATCCCATCCCATCCCATCCCATCCCATCCCATCCCATCCCATCCCATCCCATCCCATCCCATCCCATCCCATCCCATCCCATCCCATCCCATCCCATCCCATCCCATCCCATCCCATCCCATCCCATCCCATCCCATCCCATCCCATCCCATCCCATCCCATCCCATCCCATCCCATCCCATCCCATCCCATCCCATCCCATCCCATCCCATCCCATCCCATCCCATCCCATCCCATCCCATCCCATCCCATCCCATCCCATCCCATCCCATCCCATCCCATCCCATCCCATCCCATCCCATCCCATCCCATCCCATCCCATCCCATCCCATCCCATCTGTCATTCATTCATTTCATTTCATTTCATTACATTTCATTACATTTCATTACATTTCATTACATTTCATTACATTTCATTACATTTCATTACATTTCATTACATTTCATTACATTACATTTCATTACATTTTATTTCATTTCATTTCATTTCAATCCATTTCCATTCATTTCATTTCATTTCATTTCATTTCATTTCATTTCATTTCATTTCATTTCATTTCATTTCATTTCATTTCATTTCATTTCATTTCATATCATTTCATTTCATTTCATTTTATTTCATTTCATTACATTTCATTACATTTCATTACATTTCATTACATTTCATTACATTTCATTACATTTCATAACATTTCATTACATTTCATTTCATTTCATTTCATTACATTTCATTTCATTTCATTACATTTCATTACATTTCATTACATTTCATTACATTTCATAACATTTGGCTACATTTAGTTACATTTCATTACATTACATTTCATTTCATTTCATTTCATTTCATTTTATTTCATTTTATTTCATTTTATTTCATTTTATTTCATTTTATTTCATTTTATTTCATTTTATTTCATTTTATTTCATTTTATTTCATTTTATTTCATTTCAATCCATTTCATTTCATTTCATTTCATTTCATTTCATTTCATTTCATTTCATTTCATTTCATTTCATTTCATTTCATTTCATTTCATTACATTTCATTACATTTCATTACATTTCATTACATTTCATAACATTTCATTACATTTCATTACATTTCATTACATTTCATTACATTTCATTACATTTCATTACATTTCATTACATTTCATTACATTTCATTACATTTCATTACATTTCATTACATTTCATTACATTTCATTACATTTAGTTACATTTCATTACATTTCATTTCATTACATTACATTTCATTTCATTTTATTTTATTGTATTTTATTTCATTTTATTTAATTTTATTTCATTTTATTTCATTTTATTCATTTTATTTCATTTTATTTTATTGTATTTTATTTCATTTTATTTCATTTTATTTCATTTCATTTCATTTTATTGTATTTTATTATATTTTATTTCATTTTATTTCAATTCATTTCATTTCATTTCATTTCATTTCATTTCATTTTTTTCATTTCATTTTATTTTATTTTTTTTCATTTCATTTCATTTTATTTCATTTTATTTCATTTCATTTCATTTTATTGTATTTTATTATATTTTATTTCATTTTATTTCAATTCATTTCATTTCATTTCATTTCATTTTTTTCATTTCATTTTATTTTATTTTTTTTCATTTCATTTCATTTTGTCTGATTCTGTCAGCAAAACTCTCCAATGTCCGCCATCTGGAACAATAGTAAAACTACATACTAGGTAGGTGCTTATTCTAAATTTTGTGTAGCGTTGTGAAGTGTTGGTATAACAGTGTATTCCATTTTATTCTATTTTTTTCAATTTTATTCTATTATATTCTTTTTTTTTTTCTATAATATTCTATTTTGTCTGCATCTGTCTGCATCTGTCTGCATCTGTCTGCATCTGTCTGCATCTGTCTGCATTTCATTACATTTCATTTCATTTCATTTCATTTCATTACATTTTGTAACATTTAGTTACATTTCATTACATTTCATTTCATTACATTTCATTTCATTTCATTTCATTTCATTTCATTTTATTTTATTTCATTTCATTTCATTTTATTTCATTTCATTTCATTTTATTTTATTTTGTCAGATTCTGTCAGCCAAACTCTCCAATTCCAACAATACAATACAACAATCCCATCCCATCCCATCCCATCCCATCCCATCCCATCCCATCCCATCCCATCCCATCCCATCCCATCCCATCCCATCCCATCCCATCCCATCCCATCCCATCCCATCCCATCCCATCCCATCCCATCCCATCCCATCCCATCCCATCCCATCCCATCCCATCCCATCCCATCCCATCCCATCCCATCCCATCCCATCCCATCCCATCCCATCCCATCCCATCCCATCCCATCCCATCCCATCCCATCCCATCCCATCCCATCCCATCCCATCCCATCCCATCCCATCCCATCCCATCCCATCCCATCCCATCCCATCCCATCCCATCCCATCCCATCCCATCCCATCCCATCCCATCCCATCCCATCCCATCCCATCCCATCCCATCCCATCCCATCCCATCCCATCCTATCCCATCCCATCTGTCATTTCATTTCATTTCATTACATTTCATTACATTTCATTACATTTCATTACATTTGGTTACATTTAGTTACATTTCATTACATTTCATTTCAATCAATTTCATTTCATTTTATTTCATTTCAATCCATTTCCATTCATTTCATTTCATTTCATTTCATTTCATTTCATTTCATTTCATTTCATTTCATTTCATATCATTTCATTTCATTTCATTTTATTTCATTTCATTACATTTCATTACATTTCATTACATTTCATTACATTTCATTACATTTCATTACATTTCATTACATTTCATTACATTTCATTACATTTCATAACATTTCATTACATTTCATTTCATTTCATTTCATTACATTTCATTTCATTTCATTACATTTCATTACATTTCATTACATTTCATTACATTTCATAACATTTGGCTACATTTAGTTACATTTCATTACATTTCATTTCATAACATTACATTTCATTTCATTTCATTTCATTTTATTTCATTTTATTTCATTTTATTTCATTTTATTTCATTTTATTTCATTTTATTTCATTTTATTTCATTTTATTTCATTTTATTTCATTTTATTTCATTTTATTTCATTTCAATCCATTTCATTTCATTTCATTTCATTTCATTTCATTTCATTTCATTTCATTTCATTTCATTTCATTTCATTTCATTTCATTTCATTTCATTTCATTTCATTTCATTTCATTTCATTTCATTACATTTCATTACATTTCATTACATTTCATTACATTTCATAACATTTCATTACATTTCATTACATTTCATTACATTTCATTACATTTCATTACATTTCATTACATTTAGTTACATTTCATTACATTTCATTTCATTACATTACATTTCATTTTATTTTATTGTATTTTATTTCATTTTATTTAATTTTATTTCATTTTATTTCATTTTATTCATTTTATTTCATTTTATTTTATTGTATTTTATTTCATTTTATTCATTTTATTTCATTTTATTTTATTGTATTTTATTTCATTTTATTTCATTTCATTTCATTTCATTTTATTGTATTTTATTATATTTTATTTCATTTTATTTCAATTCATTTCATTTCATTTCATTTCATTTTTTTCATTTCATTTTATTTTATTTTTTTTCATTTCATTTCATTTTGTCTGATTCTGTCAGCAAAACTCTCCAATTTTGTTGATAATTTCTTGGGTATTTTCTTCTTTCATTTGAAGATAAAGCATTTCATTGTAGATAGCAAATAATATCTGCTTACTATCATCATCAGATTTTCTTTCGTGGTATTGAGCTAGTCCATGCCATGCCAATGGATGATCTCTCTTACTGTTGATCGCTTTTTGGTAAGCAAGTGGTGCCTGTTCAGAATCCTGAAGTGATTTTCCAAAATAGTTTTGTTTATCTATTCGCAAAATATTTTAGCAACATTCTTGTGCCTCTTTGAAATTTCCATCAACAATAACTTTCTGGCACCTTTCAACAGGGTTTTTATGTCCGCCATCTGGAACAATAGTAAAACTACATACTAGGTAGGTGCTTATTCTAAATTTTGTGTAGCGTTGTGTAGTGTTGGTATCACAGTGTATTCCATTTTTTTCTATTTTTTTCAATTTTATTCTATATAATAGAATTCTTTTTTTTTTCTATAATATTCTATTTTGTCTGCATCTGTCTGCATCTGTCTGCATCTGTCTGCATCTGTCTGCATCTGTCTGCATCTGTCTGCATCTGTCTGCATCTGTCTGCATCTGTCTGGATCTGTCTGCATCTGTCTTCATCTGTCTGCATCTGTTTGCATCTGCATCTGTCTGCATCTGTCTGCATCTGTCTGCATTTGTCTGTATCTGTCTGCATCTGTCTTCATCTGTCTGCATCTGTTTGCATCTGTGTGATTCTATCTGATTATTTTATCTCATCTCATCTCATCTCATCTCATCTCATCTCATCTCATCTCATCTCATCTCATCTCATCTCATCTCATCTCATCTCATCTCATCTCATCTCATCTCATCTCATCTCATCTCGTCATCATTCATTACATTTCATTACATTACATTACATTTCATTACATTTCATTACATTACATTACATTTCATTACATTTCATTACATTTCATTACATTTCATTACATTTCATTACATTTCATTACATTTTATTACATTTCATTACATTTCATTTCATTTCATTTCATTTCATTTCATTTCATTACATTTCATTACATTTAGTAACATTTAGTTACATTTCATTACATTTCATTTCATTTCATTACATTTCATTACATTTCATTTCATTTCATTTCATTTCATTTCATTTCATTTCATGTCATTTTATTTCATTTTATTTTATTGTATTTTATTTATTTTATTTCATTTTATTTCATTTTATTTCATTTTATTTCATTTTATTTCATTTTATTTCATTTTATTTCATTTTATTTCATTTAATTTCATCCCATCCCATCCCATCCCATCCCATCCCATCCCATCCCATCCCATCCCATCCCATCCCATCCCATCCCATCCCATCCCATCCCATCCCATCCCATCCCATCCCGTCCCATCCCATCCCATCCCATCCCATCCCATCCCATCCCATCCCATCCCATCCCATCCCATCCCATCCCATCCCATCCCATCCCATCCCATCCCATCCCATCCCATCCCATCCCATCCCATCCTATCCCATCCCATCTGTCATTTCATTTCATTTCATTACATTTAATTACATTTCATTACATTTCATTACATTTCATTACATTTCATTACATTTCATTACATTTCATTACATTTCATTACATTTCATTACATTTCATTACATTTCATTACATTTCATAACATTACATTTTATTTCATTTCATTTCATTTCATTTCATTTCATTACATTTCATTACATTTGGTTACATTTAGTTACATTTCATTACATTTCATTTCAATCAATTTCATTTCATTTTATTTCATTTTATTTCATTTCAATCCATTTCCATTCATTTCATTTCATTTCATTTCATTTCATTTCATTTCATTTCATTTCATTTCATTTCATATCAATTCATTTCATTTCATTTTATTTCATTTCATTACATTTCATTACATTTCATTTCATTACATTACATTTCATTTCATTTCATTTCATTTCATTTTATTTCATTTTATTTCATTTTATTTCATTTTATTTCATTTTATTTCATTTTATTTCATTTTATTTCATTTTATTTAATTTTATTTCATTTCAATCCATTTCATTTCATTTCATTTCATTTCATTTCATTTCATTTCATTTCATTTCATTACATTTCATTACATTTCATTACATTTCATTACATTTCATAACATTTCATTACATTTCATTACATTTCATTACATTTCATTACATTTCATTACATTTCATTACATTTCATTACATTTCATTACATTTTATTACATTTCATTACATTTAGTTACATTTCATTACATTTCATTTCATTACATTACATTTCATTTTATTTTATTGTATTTTATTTCATTTTATTTAATTTTATTTCATTTTATTTCATTTTATTCATTTTATTTCATTTTATTTTATTGTATTTTATTTCATTTTATTTCATTTTATTTCATTTCATTTCATTTTATTGTATTTTATTATATTTTATTTCATTTTATTTCAATTCATTTCATTTCATTTCATTTCATTTCATTTCATTTTTTTCATTTCATTTTATTTTATTTTTTTTCATTTCATTTCATTTTATTTCATTTTATTTCATTTCATTTCATTTTATTGTATTTTATTATATTTTATTTCATTTTATTTCAATTCATTTCATTTCATTTCATTTCATTTTTTTCATTTCATTTTATTTTATTTCATTTTATTTCATTTCATTTCATTTTATTGTATTTTATTATATTTTATTTCATTTTATTTCAATTCATTTCATTTCATTTCATTTCATTTTTTTCATTTCATTTTATTTTATTTTTTTTCATTTCATTTCATTTTGTCTGATTCTGTCAGCAAAACTCTCCAATGTCCGCCATCTGGAACAATAGTAAAACTACATACTAGGTAGGTGCTTATTCTAAATTTTGTGTAGCGTTGTGTAGTGTTGGTATAACAGTGTATTCCATTTTATTCTATTTTTTTCAATTTTATTCTATTATATTCTTTTTTTTTTTCTATAATATTCTATTTTGTCTGCATCTGTCTGCATCTGTCTGCATCTGTCTGCATCTGTCTGCATTTCATTACATTTCATTTCATTTCATTTCATTTCATTACATTTTGTAACATTTAGTTACATTTCATTACATTTCATTTCATTACATTTCATTTCATTTCATTTCATTTCATTTCATTTTATTTTATTTCATTTCATTTCATTTTATTTCATTTCATTTCATTTTATTTTATTTTGTCAGATTCTGTCAGCCAAACTCTCCAATTCCAACAATACAATACAACAATCCCATCCCATCCCATCCCATCCCATCCCATCCCATCCCATCCCATCCCATCCCATCCCATCCCATCCCATCCCATCCCATCCCATCCCATCCCATCCCATCCCATCCCATCCCATCCCATCCCATCCCATCCCATCCCATCCCATCCCATCCCATCCCATCCCATCCCATCCCATCCCATCCCATCCCATCCCATCCCATCCCATCCCATCCCATCCCATCCCATCCCATCCCATCCCATCCCATCCCATCCCATCCCATCCCATCCCATCCCATCCCATCCCATCCCATCCCATCCCATCCCATCCCATCCCATCCCATCCCATCCCATCCCATCCCATCCCATCCCATCCCATCCCATCCCATCCCATCCCATCCCATCCCATCCCATCCCATCCCATCCCATCCCATCCCATCCCATCCCATCCCATCCCATCCCATCCCATCCCATCCCATCCCATCCCATCCCATCCCATCCCATCCCATCCCATCCCATCCCATCCCATCCCATCCCATCCCATCCCATCCCATCCCATCCCATCCCATCCCATCCCATCCCATCCCATCCCATCCCATCCCATCCCATCCCATCCCATCCCATCCCATCCCATCCCATCCCATCCCATCCCATCCCATCCCATCCCATCCCATCCCATCCCATCCCATCCCATCCCATCCCATCCCATCCCATCCCATCCCATCCCATCCCATCCCATCCCATCCCATCCCATCCCATCCCATCCCATCCCATCCCATCCCATCCCATCCCATCCCATCCCATCCCATCCCATCCCATCCCATCCCATCCCATCCCATCCCATCCCATCCCATCCCATCCCATCCCATCCCATCCCATCCCATCCCATCCCATCCCATCCCATCCCATCCCATCCCATCCCATCCCATCCCATCCCATCCCATCCCATCCCATCCCATCCCATCCCATCCCATCCCATCCCATCCCATCCCATCCCATCCCATCCCATCCCATCCCATCCCATCCCATCCCATCCCATCCCATCCCATCCCATCCCATCCCATCCCATCCCATCCCATCCCATCCCATCCCATCCCATCCCATCCCATCCCATCCCATCCCATCCCATCCCATCCCATCCCATCCCATCCCATCCCATCCCATCCCATCCCATCCCATCCCATCCCATCCCATCCCATCCCATCCCATCCCATCCCATCCCATCCCATCCCATCCCATCCCATCCCATCCCATCCCATCCCATCCCATCCCATCCCATCCCATCCCATCCCATCCCATCCCATCCCATCCCATTATTTCATTTTATTTCATTTTATTCATTTTATTTCATTTTATTTTATTGTATTTTATTTCATTTTATTTCATTTTATTTCATTTTATTTCATTTTATTTCATTTTATTTCATTTTATTTCATTTCATTTCATTTCATTTTATTGTATTTTATTATATTTTATTTCATTTTATTTCAATTCATTTCATTTCATTTCATTTCATTTCATTTCATTTTTTTCATTTCATTTTATTTTATTTTTTTTCATTTCATTTCATTTTGTCTGATTCTGTCAGCAAAACTCTCCAATTTTGTTGATAATTTCTTGGGTATTTTCTTCTTTCATTTGAAGATAAAGCATTTCATTGTAGATAGCAAATAATATCTGCTTACTATCATCATCAGATTTTCTTTCGTGGTATTGAGCTAGTCCATGCCATGCCAATGGATGATCTCTCTTACTGTTGATCGCTTTTTGGTAAGCAAGTGGTGCCTGTTCAGAATCCTGAAGTGATTTTCCAAAATAGTTTTGTTTATCTATTCGCAAAATATTTTAGCAACATTCTTGTGCCTCTTTGAAATTTCCATCAACAATTAACTTTCTGGCACCTTTCAACAGGGTTTTTATGTCCGCCATCTGGAACAATAGTAAAACTACATACTAGGTAGGTGCTTATTCTAAATTTTGTGTAGCGTTGTGTAGTGTTGGTATCACAGTGTATTCCATTTTTTTCTATTTTTTTCAATTTTATTCTATATAATAGAATTCTTTTTTTTTTTCTATAATATTCTATTTTGTCTGCATCTGTCTGCATCTGTCTGCATCTGTCTGCATCTGTCTGCATCTGTCTGCATCTGTCTGCATCTGTCTGCATCTGTCTGCATCTGTCTGGATCTGTCTGCATCTGTCTTCATCTGTCTGCATCTGTTTGCATCTGCATCTGTCTGCATCTGTCTGCATCTGTCTGCATTTGTCTGTATCTGTCTGCATCTGTCTTCATCTGTCTGCATCTGTTTGCATCTGTGTGATTCTATCTGATTATTTTATCTCATCCCATCCCATCCCATCCCATCCCATCCCATCCCATCCCATCCCATCCCATCCCATCCCATCCCATCCCATCCCATCCCATCCCATCCCATCCCATCCCATCCCATCCCATCCCATCCCATCCCATCCCATCCCATCCCATCCCATCCCATCCCATCCCATCCCATCCCATCCCATCCCATCCCATCCCATCCCATCCCATCCCATCCCATCCCATCCCATCCCATCCCATCCCATCCCATCCCATCCCATCCCATCCCATCCCATCCCATCCCATCCCATCCCATCCCATCCCATCCCATCCCATCCCATCCCATCCCATCCCATCCCATCCCATCCCATCCCATCCCATCCCATCCCATCCCATCCCATCCCATCCCATCCCATCCCATCCCATCCCATCCCATCCCATCCCATCCCATCCCATCCCATCCCATCCCATCCCATCCCATCCCATCCCATCCCATCCCATCCCATCCCATCCCATCCCATCCCATCCCATCCCATCCCATCCCATCCCATCCCATCCCATTATTTCATTTTATTTCATTTTATTCATTTTATTTCATTTTATTTTATTGTATTTTATTTCATTTTATTTCATTTTATTTCATTTCATTTCATTTCATTTTATTGTATTTTATTATATTTTATTTCATTTTATTTCAATTCATTTCATTTCATTTCATTTCATTTCATTTCATTTCATTTTTTTCATTTCATTTTATTTTATTTTTTTTCATTTCATTTCATTTTGTCTGATTCTGTCAGCAAAACTCTCCAATTTTGTTGATAATTTCTTGGGTATTTTCTTCTTTCATTTGAAGATAAAGCATTTCATTGTAGATAGCAAATAATATCTGCTTACTATCATCATCAGATTTTCTTTCGTGGTATTGAGCTAGTCCATGCCATGCCAATGGATGATCTCTCTTACTGTTGATCGCTTTTTGGTAAGCAAGTGGTGCCTGTTCAGAATCCTGAAGTGATTTTCCAAAATAGTTTTGTTTATCTATTCGCAAAATATTTTAGCAACATTCTTGTGCCTCTTTGAAATTTCCATCAACAATTAACTTTCTGGCACCTTTCAACAGGGTTTTTATGTCCGCCATCTGGAACAATAGTAAAACTACATACTAGGTAGGTGCTTATTCTAAATTTTGTGTAGCGTTGTGTAGTGTTGGTATCACAGTGTATTCCATTTTTTTCTATTTTTTTCAATTTTATTCTATATAATAGAATTCTTTTTTTTTTTCTATAATATTCTATTTTGTCTGCATCTGTCTGCATCTGTCTGCATCTGTCTGCATCTGTCTGCATCTGTCTGCATCTGTCTGCATCTGTCTGCATCTGTCTGCATCTGTCTGGATCTGTCTGCATCTGTCTTCATCTGTCTGCATCTGTTTGCATCTGCATCTGTCTGCATCTGTCTGCATCTGTCTGCATTTGTCTGTATCTGTCTGCATCTGTCTTCATCTGTCTGCATCTGTTTGCATCTGTGTGATTCTATCTGATTATTTTATCTCATCCCATCCCATCCCATCCCATCCCATCCCATCCCATCCCATCCCATCCCATCCCATCCCATCCCATCTCATCCCATCCCATCCCATCCCATCCCATCCCATCCCATCCCATCCCATCCCATCCCATCCCATCCCATCCCATCCCATCCCATCCCATCCCATCCCATCCCATCCCATCCCATCCCATCCCATCCCATCCCATCCCATCCCATCCCATCCCATCCCATCCCATCCCATCCCATCCCATCCCATCCCATCCCATCCCATCCCATCCCATCCCATCCCATCCCATCCCATCCCATCCCATCCCATCCCATCCCATCCCATCCCATCCCATCCCATCCCATCCCATCCCATCCCATCCCATCCCATCCCATCCCATCCCATCCCATCCCATCCCATCCCATCCCATCCCATCCCATCCCATCCCATCCCATCCCATCCCATCCCATCCCATCCCATCCCATCCCATCCCATCCCATCCCATCCCATCCCATCCCATCCCATCCCATCCCATCCCATCCCATCCCATCCCATCCCATCCCATCCCATCCCATCCCATCCCATCCCATCCCATCCCATCCCATCCCATCCCATCCCATCCCATCCCATCCCATCCCATCCCATCCCATCCCATCCCATCCCATCCCATCCCATCCCATCCCATCCCATTATTTCATTTTATTTCATTTTATTCATTTTATTTCATTTTATTTTATTGTATTTTATTTCATTTTATTTCATTTTATTTCATTTTATTTCATTTCATTTCATTTCATTTTATTGTATTTTATTATATTTTATTTCATTTTATTTCAATTCATTTCATTTCATTTCATTTCATTTCATTTCATTTCATTTTTTTCATTTCATTTTATTTTATTTTTTTTCATTTCATTTCATTTTGTCTGATTCTGTCAGCAAAACTCTCCAATTTTGTTGATAATTTCTTGGGTATTTTCTTCTTTCATTTGAAGATAAAGCATTTCATTGTAGATAGCAAATAATATCTGCTTACTATCATCATCAGATTTTCTTTCGTGGTATTGAGCTAGTCCATGCCATGCCAATGGATGATCTCTCTTACTGTTGATCGCTTTTTGGTAAGCAAGTGGTGCCTGTTCAGAATCCTGAAGTGATTTTCCAAAATAGTTTTGTTTATCTATTCGCAAAATATTTTAGCAACATTCTTGTGCCTCTTTGAAATTTCCATCAACAATTAACTTTCTGGCACCTTTCAACAGGGTTTTTATGTCCGCCATCTGGAACAATAGTAAAACTACATACTAGGTAGGTGCTTATTCTAAATTTTGTGTAGCGTTGTGTAGTGTTGGTATCACAGTGTATTCCATTTTTTTCTATTTTTTTCAATTTTATTCTATATAATAGAATTCTTTTTTTTTTTCTATAATATTCTATTTTGTCTGCATCTGTCTGCATCTGTCTGCATCTGTCTGCATCTGTCTGCATCTGTCTGCATCTGTCTGCATCTGTCTGGATCTGTCTGCATCTGTCTTCATCTGTCTGCATCTGTTTGCATCTGCATCTGTCTGCATCTGTCTGCATCTGTCTGCATTTGTCTGTATCTGTCTGCATCTGTCTTCATCTGTCTGCATCTGTTTGCATCTGTGTGATTCTATCTGATTATTTTATCTCATCCCATCCCATCCCATCCCATCCCATCCCATCCCATCCCATCCCATCCCATCCCATCCCATCCCATCCCATCCCATCCCATCCCATCCCATCCCATCCCATCCCATCCCATCCCATCCCATCCCATCCCATCCCATCCCATCCCATCCCATCCCATCCCATCCCATCCCATCCCATCCCATCCCATCCCATCCCATCCCATCCCATCCCATCCCATCCCATCCCATCCCATCCCATCCCATCCCATCCCATCCCATCCCATCCCATCCCATCCCATCCCATCCCATCCCATCCCATCCCATCCCATCCCATCCCATCCCATCCCATCCCATCCCATCCCATCCCATCCCATCCCATCCCATCCCATCCCATCCCATCCCATCCCATCCCATCCCATCCCATCCCATCCCATCCCATCCCATCCCATCCCATCCCATCCCATCCCATCCCATCCCATCCCATCCCATCCCATCCCATCCCATCCCATCCCATCCCATCCCATCCCATCCCATCCCATCCCATCCCATCCCATCCCATCCCATCCCATCCCATCCCATCCCATCCCATCCCATCCCATCCCATCCCATCCCATCCCATCCCATCCCATCCCATCCCATCCCATCCCATCCCATCCCATCCCATCCCATCCCATCCCATCCCATCCCATCCCATCCCATCCCATCCCATCCCATCCCATCCCATCCCATCCCATCCCATCCCATCCCATCCCATCCCATCCCATCCCATCCCATCCCATCCCATCCCATCCCATCCCATCCCATCCCATCCCATCCCATCCCATCCCATCCCATCCCATCCCATCCCATCCCATCCCATCCCATCCCATCCCATCCCATCCCATCCCATCCCATCCCATCCCATCCCATCCCATCCCATCCCATCCCATCCCATCCCATCCCATCCCATCCCATCCCATCCCATCCCATCCCATCCCATCCCATCCCATCCCATCCCATCCCATCCCATCCCATCCCATCCCATCCCATCCCATCCCATCCCATCCCATCCCATCCCATCCCATCCCATCCCATCCCATCCCATCCCATCCCATCCCATCCCATCCCATCCCATCCCATCCCATCCCATCCCATCCCATCCCATCCCATCCCATCCCATCCCATCCCATCCCATCCCATCCCATCCCATCCCATCCCATCCCATCCCATCCCATCCCATCCCATCCCATCCCATCCCATCCCATCCCATCCCATCCCATCCCATCCCATCCCATCCCATCCCATCCCATCCCATCCCATCCCATCCCATCCCATCCCATCCCATCCCATCCCATCCCATCCCATCCCATCCCATCCCATCCCATCCCATCCCATCCCATCCCATCCCATCCCATCCCATCCCATCCCATCCCATCCCATCCCATCCCATCCCATCCCATCCCATCCCATCCCATCCCATCCCATCCCATCCCATCCCATCCCATCCCATCCCATCCCATCCCATCCCATCCCATCCCATCCCATCCCATCCCATCCCATCCCATCCCATCCCATCCCATCCCATCCCATCCCATCCCATCCCATCCCATCCCATCCCATCCCATCCCATCCCATCCCATCCCATCCCATCCCATCCCATCCCATCCCATCCCATCCCATCCCATCCCATCCCATCCCATCCCATCCCATCCCATCCCATCCCATCCCATCCCATCCCATCCCATCCCATCCCATCCCATCCCATCCCATCCCATCCCATCCCATCCCATCCCATCCCATCCCATCCCATCCCATCCCATCCCATCCCATCCCATCCCATCCCATCCCATCCCATCCCATCCCATCCCATCCCATCCCATCCCATCCCATCCCATCCCATCCCATCCCATCCCATCCCATCCCATCCCATCCCATCCTATCCCATCCCATCTGTCATTTCATTTCATTTCATTACATTTCATTACATTTCATTACATTTCATTACATTTCATTACATTTCATTACATTTCATTACATTTCATTAAATTTCATTACATTTCATTACATTTCATTACATTTCATTACATTTCATTACATTTCATTACATTTCATTACATTACATTTTATTTCATTTCATTTCATTTCATTTCATTTCATTACATTTCATTACATTTGGTTACATTTAGTTACATTTCATTACATTTCATTTCAATCAATTTCATTTCATTTTATTTCATTTTATTTCATTTCAATCCATTTCCATTCATTTCATTTCATTTCATTTCATTTCATTTCATTTCATTTCATTTCATTTCATTTCATATCATTTCATTTCATTTCATTTTATTTCATTTCATTACATTTCATTACATTTCATTACATTTCATTACATTTCATTACATTTCATTACATTTCATTACATTTCATTACATTTCATTACATTTCATTACATTTCATTACATTTCATTACATTTCATTACATTTCATTACATTTCATAACATTTCATTACATTTCATTTCATTTCATTTCATTACATTTCATTTCATTTCATTACATTTCATTACATTTCATTACATTTCATAACATTTGGCTACATTTAGTTACATTTCATTACATTTCATTTCATTACATTACATTTCATTTCATTTCATTTCATTTTATTTCATTTTATTTCATTTTATTTCATTTTATTTCATTTTATTTTATTTCAGTTGTGTAGTGTTGGTATAACAGTGTATTCCATTTTATTCTATTTTTTTCAATTTTATTCTATTATATTCTTTTTTTTTTCTATAATATTCTATTTTGTCTGCATCTGTCTGCATCTGTCTGCATCTGTCTGCATCTGTCTGCATTTCATTACATTTCATTTCATTTCATTTCATTTCATTACATTTTGTAACATTTAGTTACATTTCATTACATTTCATTTCATTTCATTTCATTTCATTTCATTTCATTTTATTTTATTTCATTTCATTTCATTTTATTTCATTTCATTTCATTTTATTTTATTTTGTCAGATTCTGTCAGCCAAACTCTCCAATTCCAACAATACAATACAACAATCCCATCCCATCCCATCCCATCCCATCCCATCCCATCCCATCCCATCCCATCCCATCCCATCCCATCCCATCCCATCCCATCCCATCCCATCCCATCCCATCCCATCCCATCCCATCCCATCCCATCCCATCCCATCCCATCCCATCCCATCCCATCCCATCCCATCCCATCCCATCCCATCCCATCCCATCCCATCCCATCCCATCCCATCCCATCCCATCCCATCCCATCCCATCCCATCCCATCCCATCCCATCCCATCCCATCCCATCCCATCCCATCCCATCCCATCCCATCCCATCCCATCCCATCCCATCCCATCCCATCCCATCCCATCCCATCCCATCCCATCCCATCCCATCCCATCCCATCCCATCCCATCCCATCCCATCCCATCCCATCCCATCCCATCCCATCCCATCCCATCCCATCCCATCCCATCCCATCCCATCCCATCCCATCCCATCCCATCCCATCCCATCCCATCCCATCCCATCCCATCCCATCCCATCCCATCCCATCCCATCCCATCCCATCCCATCCCATCCTATCCCATCCCATCTGTCATTTCATTTCATTTCATTACATTTCATTACATTTCATTACATTTCATTACATTTCATTACATTTCATTACATTTCATTACATTTCATTACATTTCATTACATTTCATTACATTTCATTACATTTCATTACATTTCATTACATTTCATTACATTTCATTACATTTCATTACATTTCATTACATTTCATTACATTTCATTACATTTCATTACATTTCATTACATTACATTTTATTTCATTTCATTTCATTTCATTACATTTGGTTACATTTAGTTACATTTCATTACATTTCATTTCAATCAATTTCATTTCATTTTATTTCATTTTATTTCATTTCAATCCATTTCCATTCATTTCATTTCATTTCATTTCATTTCATTTCATTTCATTTCATTTCATTTCATTTCATTTCATATCATTTCATTTCATTTCATTTTATTTCATTTCATTACATTTCATTACATTTCATTACATTTCATTACATTTCATTACATTTCATTACATTTCATTACATTTCATTACATTTCATTACATTTCATTACATTTCATTACATTTCATTACATTTCATTACATTTCATTACATTTCATAACATTTCATTACATTTCATTTCATTTCATTTCATTACATTTCATTACATTTCATTACATTTCATAACATTTGGCTACATTTAGTTACATTTCATTACATTTCATTTCATTACATTACATTTCATTTCATTTCATTTCATTTTATTACATTTTATTTCATTTTATTTCATTTTATTTCATTTTATTTCATTTTATTTCATTTTATTTCATTTTATTTCATTTTATTTCATTTTATTTCATTTCAATCCATTTCATTTCATTTCATTTCATTTCATTTCATTTCATTTCATTTCATTTCATTTCATTTCATTACATTTCATTACATTTCATTACATTTCATTACATTTCATAACATTTCATTACATTTCATTACATTTCATTACATTTCATTACATTTCATTACATTTCATTACATTTCATTACATTTCATTACATTTCATTACATTTCATTACATTTCATTACATTTCATTACATTTCATTACATTTCATTACATTTCATTACATTTCATTACATTTCATTACATTTAGTTACATTTCATTACATTTCATTTCATTACATTACATTTCATTTTATTTTATTGTATTTTATTTCATTTTATTTAATTTTATTTCATTTTATTTCATTTTATTCATTTTATTTCATTTTATTTTATTGTATTTTATTTCATTTTATTTCATTTTATTTCATTTCATTTCATTTTATTGTATTTTATTATATTTTATTTCATTTTATTTCATTTCATTTCATTTCATTTCATTTCATTTCATTTCATTTTTTTCATTTCATTTTATTTTATTTTTTTTCATTTCATTTCATTTTATTTCATTTTATTTCATTTCATTTCATTTTATTGTATTTTATTATATTTTATTTCATTTTATTTTATTTTTTTTCATTTCATTTCATTTTGTCTGATTCTGTCAGCAAAACTCTCCAATGTCCGCCATCTGGAACAATAGTAAAACTACATACTAGGTAGGTGCTTATTCTAAATTTTGTGTAGCGTTGTGTAGTGTTGGTATAACAGTGTATTCCATTTTATTCTATTTTTTTCAATTTTATTCTATTATATTCTTTTTTTTTTTCTATAATATTCTATTTTGTCTGCATCTGTCTGCATCTGTCTGCATCTGTCTGCATCTGTCTGCATTTCATTACATTTCATTTCATTTCATTACATTTTGTAACATTTAGTTACATTTCATTACATTTCATTTCATTACATTTCATTTCATTTCATTTCATTTTATTTTATTTCATTTCATTTCATTTTATTTCATTTCATTTCATTTTATTTTATTTTGTCAGATTCTGTCAGCCAAACTCTCCAATTCCAACAATACAATACAACAATCCCATCCCATCCCATCCCATCCCATCCCATCCCATCCCATCCCATCCCATCCCATCCCATCCCATCCCATCCCATCCCATCCCATCCCATCCCATCCCATCCCATCCCATCCCATCCCATCCCATCCCATCCCATCCCATCCCATCCCATCCCATCCCATCCCATCCCATCCCATCCCATCCCATCCCATCCCATCCCATCCCATCCCATCCCATCCCATCCCATCCCATCCCATCCCATCCCATCCCATCCCATCCCATCCCATCCCATCCCATCCCATCCCATCCCATCCCATCCCATCCCATCCCATCCCATCCCATCCCATCCCATCCCATCCCATCCCATCCCATCCCATCCCATCCCATCCCATCCCATCCCATCCCATCCCATCCCATCCCATCCCATCCCATCCCATCCCATCCCATCCCATCCCATCCCATCCCATCCCATCCCATCCCATCCCATCCCATCCCATCCCATCCCATCCCATCCCATCCCATCCCATCCCATCCCATCCCATCCCATCCCATCCCATCCCATCCCATCCCATCCCATCCCATCCCATCCCATCCCATCCCATCCCATCCCATCCCATCCCATCCCATCCCATCCCATCCCATCCCATCCCATCCCATCCCATCCCATCCCATCCCATCCCATCCCATCCCATCCCATCCCATCCCATCCCATCCCATCCCATCCCATCCCATCCCATCCCATCCCATCCCATCCCATCCCATCCCATCCCATCCCATCCCATCCCATCCCATCCCATCCCATCCCATCCCATCCCATCCCATCCCATCCCATCCCATCCCATCCCATCCCATCCCATCCCATCCCATCCCATCCCATCCCATCCCATCCCATCCCATCCCATCCCATCCCATCCCATCCCATCCCATCCCATCCCATCCCATCCCATCCCATCCCATCCCATCCCATCCCATCCCATCCCATCCCATCCCATCCCATCCCATCCCATCCCATCCCATCCCATCCCATCCCATCCCATCCCATCCCATCCCATCCCATCCCATCCCATCCCATCCCATCCCATCCCATCCCATCCCATCCCATCCCATCCCATCCCATCCCATCCCATCCCATCCCATCCCATCCCATCCCATCCCATCCCATCCCATCCCATCCCATCCCATCCCATCCCATCCCATCCCATCCCATCCCATCCCATCCCATCCCATCCCATCCCATCCCATCCCATCCCATCCCATCCCATCCCATCCCATCCCATCCCATCCCATCCCATCCCATCCCATCCCATCCCATCCCATCCCATCCCATCCCATCCCATCCCATCCCATCCCATCCCATCCCATCCCATCCCATCCCATCCCATCCCATCCCATCCCATCCCATCCCATCCCATCCCATCCCATCCCATCCCATCCCATCCCATCCCATCCCATCCCATCCCATCCCATCCCATCCCATCCCATCCCATCCCATCCCATCCCATCCCATCCCATCCCATCCCATCCCATCCCATCCCATCCCATCCCATCCCATCCCATCCCATCCCATCCCATCCCATCCCATCCCATCCCATCCCATCCCATCCCATCCCATCCCATCCCATCCCATCCCATCCCATCCCATCCCATCCCATCCCATCCCATCCCATCCCATCCCATCCCATCCCATCCCATCCCATCCCATCCCATCCCATCCCATCCCATCCCATCCCATCCCATCCCATCCCATCCCATCCCATCCCATCCCATCCCATCCCATCCCATCCCATCCCATCCCATCCCATCCCATCCCATCCCATCCCATCCCATCCCATCCCATCCCATCCCATCCCATCCCATCCCATCCCATCCCATCCCATCCCATCCCATCCCATCCCATCCCATCCCATCCCATCCCATCCCATCCCATCCAATCCCATCCCATCCCATCCCATCCCATCCCATCTGTCATTCATTCATTTCATTTCATTTCATTACATTTCATTACATTTCATTACATTTCATTACATTTCATTACATTTCATTACATTTCATTACATTTCATTACATTTCATTACATTTCATTACATTTCATTACATTACATTTCATTACATTTTATTTCATTTCATTTCATTTCAATCCATTTCCATTCATTTCATTTCATTTCATTTCATTTCATTTCATTTCATTTCATTTCATTTCATTTCATTTCATTTCATTTCATATCATTTCATTTCATTTCATTTTATTTCATTTCATTACATTTCATTACATTTCATTACATTTCATTACATTTCATTACATTTCATTACATTTCATAACATTTCATTACATTTCATTTCATTTCATTTCATTACATTTCATTTCATTTCATTACATTTCATTACATTTCATTACATTTCATAACATTTGGCTACATTTAGTTACATTTCATTACATTACATTTCATTTCATTTCATTTCATTTCATTTTATTTCATTTTATTTCATTTTATTTCATTTTATTTCATTTTATTTCATTTTATTTCATTTTATTTCATTTTATTTCATTTTATTTCATTTTATTTCATTTTATTTCATTTTATTTCATTTCAATCCATTTCATTTCATTTCATTTCATTTCATTTCATTTCATTTCATTTCATTTCATTTCATTTCATTTCATTTCATTTCATTTCATTTCATTACATTTCATTACATTTCATTACATTTCATTACATTTCATAACATTTCATTACATTTCATTACATTTCATTACATTTCATTACATTTCATTACATTTCATTACATTTCATTACATTTCATTACATTTCATTACATTTCATTACATTTCATTACATTTCATTACATTTAGTTACATTTCATTACATTTCATTTCATTACATTACATTTCATTTCATTTTATTTTATTGTATTTTATTTCATTTTATTTAATTTTATTTCATTTTATTTCATTTTATTCATTTTATTTCATTTTATTTTATTGTATTTTATTTCATTTTATTTCATTTTATTTCATTTCATTTCATTTTATTGTATTTTATTATATTTTATTTCATTTTATTTCAATTCATTTCATTTCATTTCATTTCATTTCATTTCATTTTTTTCATTTCATTTTATTTTATTTTTTTTCATTTCATTTCATTTTATTTCATTTTATTTCATTTCATTTCATTTTATTGTATTTTATTATATTTTATTTCATTTTATTTCAATTCATTTCATTTCATTTCATTTCATTTTTTTCATTTCATTTTATTTTATTTTTTTTCATTTCATTTCATTTTGTCTGATTCTGTCAGCAAAACTCTCCAATGTCCGCCATCTGGAACAATAGTAAAACTACATACTAGGTAGGTGCTTATTCTAAATTTTGTGTAGCGTTGTGTAGTGTTGGTATAACAGTGTATTCCATTTTATTCTATTTTTTTCAATTTTATTCTATTATATTCTTTTTTTTTTTCTATAATATTCTATTTTGTCTGCATCTGTCTGCATCTGTCTGCATCTGTCTGCATCTGTCTGCATCTGTCTGCATTTCATTACATTTCATTTCATTTCATTTCATTTCATTACATTTTGTAACATTTAGTTACATTTCATTACATTTCATTTCATTACATTTCATTTCATTTCATTTCATTTTATTTTATTTCATTTAATTTCATTTTATTTCATTTCATTTCATTTTATTTTATTTTGTCAGATTCTGTCAGCCAAACTCTCCAATTCCAACAATACAATACAACAATCCCATCCCATCCCATCCCATCCCATCCCATCCCATCCCATCCCATCCCATCCCATCCCATCCCATCCCATCCCATCCCATCCCATCCCATCCCATCCCATCCCATCCCATCCCATCCCATCCCATCCCATCCCATCCCATCCCATCCCATCCCATCCCATCCCATCCCATCCCATCCCATCCCATCCCATCCCATCCCATCCCATCCCATCCCATCCCATCCCATCCCATCCCATCCCATCCCATCCCATCCCATCCCATCCCATCCCATCCCATCCCATCCCATCCCATCCCATCCCATCCCATCCCATCCCATCCCATTATTTCATTTTATTTCATTTTATTCATTTTATTTCATTTTATTTTATTGTATTTTATTTCATTTTATTTCATTTTATTTCATTTTATTTCATTTCATTTCATTTCATTTTATTGTATTTTATTATATTTTATTTCATTTTATTTCAATTCATTTCATTTCATTTCATTTCATTTTTTTCATTTCATTTTATTTTATTTTTTTTCATTTCATTTCATTTTGTCTGATTCTGTCAGCAAAACTCTCCAATTTTGTTGATAATTTCTTGGGTATTTTCTTCTTTCATTTGAAGATAAAGCATTTCATTGTAGATAGCAAATAATATCTGCTTACTATCATCATCAGATTTTCTTTCGTGGTATTGAGCTAGTCCATGCCATGCCAATGGATGATCTCTCTTACTGTTGATCGCTTTTTGGTAAGCAAGTGGTGCCTGTTCAGAATCCTGAAGTGATTTTCCAAAATAGTTTTGTTTATCTATTCGCAAAATATTTAAGCAACATTCTTGTGCCTCTTTGAAATTTCCATCAACAATTAACTTTCTGGCACCTTTCAACAGGGTTTTTATGTCCGCCATCTGGAACAATAGTAAAACTACATACTAGGTAGGTGCTTATTCTAAATTTTGTGTAGCGTTGTGTAGTGTTGGTATCACAGTGTATTCCATTTTTTTCTATTTTTTTCAATTTTATTCTATATAATAGAATTCTTTTTTTTTTTCTATAATATTCTATTTTGTCTGCATCTGTCTGCATCTGTCTGCATCTGTCTGCATCTGTCTGCATCTGTCTGCATCTGTCTGCATCTGTCTGCATCTGTCTGCATCTGTCTGGATCTGTCTGCATCTGTCTTCATCTGTCTGCATCTGTTTGCATCTGCATCTGTCTGCATCTGTCTGCATCTGTCTGCATTTGTCTGTATCTGTCTGCATCTGTCTTCATATGTCTGCATCTGTTTGCATCTGTGTGATTCTATCTGATTATTTTATCTCATCTCATCTCATCTCATCTCATCTCATCTCATCTCATCTCATCTCATCTCATCTCATCTCATCTCATCTCATCTCATCTCATCTCGTCATCATTCATTACATTTCATTACATTACATTACATTTCATTACATTTCATTACATTACATTACATTTCATTACATTTCATTTCATTTCATTTCATTTCATTACATTTCATTACATTTAGTAACATTTAGTTACATTTCATTACATTTCATTTCATTTCATTACATTTCATTACATTTCATTACATTTCATTTCATTTCATTTCATTTCATTTCATTTCATTTCATTTCATTTCATTTCATTTCATTTCATTTTATTTTATTGTATTTTATTTATTTTATTTCATTTTATTTCATTTTATTTCATTTTATTTCATTTTATTTCATTTTATTTCATTTTATTTCATTTAATTTCATTTCATTTCATTTTATTTCATTTTATTTCATTTCATTTCATTTTATTTTATTTTGTCAGATTCTGTCAGCAAAACTCTCCAATTCCAACAATACAATACAACAATCCCATCCCATCCCATCCCATCCCATCCCATCCCATCCCATCCCATCCAATCCCATCCCATCCCATCCCATCCCATCCCATCCCATCCCATCCCATCCCATCCCATCCCATCCCATCCCATCCCATCCCATCCCATCCCATCCCATCCCATCCCATCCCATCCCATCCCATCCCATCCCATCCCATCCCATCCCATCCCATCCCATCCCATCCCATCCCATCCCATCCCATCCCATCCCATCCCATCCCATCCCATCCCATCCCATCCCATCCCATCCCATCCCATCCCATCCCATCCCATCCCATCCCATCCCATCCCATCCCATCCCATCCCATCCCATCCCATCCCATCCCATCCCATCCCATCCCATCCCATCCCATCCCATCCCATCCCATCCCATCCCATCCCATCCCATCCCATCCCATCCCATCCCATCCCATCCCATCCCATCCCATCCCATCCCATCCCATCCCATCCCATCCCATCCCATCCCATCCCATCCCATCCCATCCCATCCCATCCCATCCCATCCCATCCCATCCCATCCCATCCCATCCCATCCCATCCCATCCCATCCCATCCCATCCCATCCCATCCCATCCCATCCCATCCCATCCCATCCCATCCCATCCCATCCCATCCCATCCCATCCCATCCCATCCCATCCCATCCCATCCCATCCCATCCCATCCCATCCCATCCCATCCCATCCCATCCCATCCCATCCCATCCCATCCCATCCCATCCCATCCCATCCCATCCCATCCCATCCCATCCCATCCCATCCCATCCCATCCCATCCCATCCCATCCCATCCCATCCCATCCCATCCCATCCCATCCCATCCCATCCCATCCCATCCCATCCCATCCCATCCCATCCCATCCCATCCCATCCCATCCCATCCCATCCCATCCCATCCCATCCCATCCCATCCCATCCCATCCCATCCCATCCCATCCCATCCCATCCCATCCCATCCCATCCCATCCCATCCCATCCCATCCCATCCCATCCCATCCCATCCCATCCCATCCCATCCCATCCCATCCCATCCCATCCCATCCCATCCCATCCCATCCCATCCCATCCCATCCCATCCCATCCCATCCCATCCCATCCCATCCCATCCCATCCCATCCCATCCCATCCCATCCCATCCCATCCCATCCCATCCCATCCCATCCCATCCCATCCCATCCCATCCCATCCCATCCCATCCCATCCCATCCCATCCCATCCCATCCCATCCCATCCCATCCCATCCCATCCCATCCCATCCCATCCCATCCCATCCCATCCCATCCCATCCCATCCCATCCCATCCCATCCCATCCCATCCCATCCCATCCCATCCCATCCCATCCCATCCCATCCCATCCCATCCCATCCCATCCCATCCCATCCCATCCCATCCCATCCCATCCCATCCCATCCCATCCCATCCCATCCCATCCCATCCCATCCCATCCCATCCCATCCCATCCCATCCCATCCCATCCCATCCCATCCCATCCCATCCCATCCCATCCCATCCCATCCCATCCCATCCCATCCCATCCCATCCCATCCCATCCCATCCCATCCCATCCCATCCCATCCCATCCCATCCCATCCCATCCCATCCCATCCCATCCCATCCCATCCCATCCCATCCCATCCCATCCCATCCCATCCCATCCCATCCTATCCCATCCCATCTGTCATTTCATTTCATTTCATTACATTTCATTACATTTCATTACATTTCATTACATTTCATTACATTTCATTACATTTCATTACATTTCATTACATTTCATTACATTTCATTACATTTCATTACATTTCATTACATTTCATTACATTTCATTACATTTCATTACATTTCATTACATTTCATTACATTTCATTACATTTCATTACATTTCATTACATTTCATTACATTTCATTACATTACATTTCATTACATTTTATTTCATTTCATTTCATTTCATTTCATTTCATTACATTTCATTACATTTGGTTACATTTAGTTACATTTCATTACATTTCATTTCAATCAATTTCATTTCATTTTATTTCATTTTATTTCATTTCAATCCATTTCCATTCATTTCATTTCATTTCATTTCATTTCATTTCATTTCATTTCATTTCATATCATTTCATTTCATTTCATTTTATTTCATTTCATTACATTTCATTACATTTCATTACATTTCATTACATTTCATTACATTTCATTACATTTCATTACATTTCATTACATTTCATTACATTTCATTACATTTCATAACATTTCATTTCATTTCATTTCATTACATTTCATTTCATTTCATTACATTTCATTACATTTCATTACATTTCATAACATTTGGCTACATTTAGTTACATTTCATTACATTTCATTTCATTACATTACATTTCATTTCATTTCATTTCATTTTATTTCATTTTATTTCATTTTATTTTATTTTATTTCATTTTATTTCATTTTATTTCATTTTATTTCATTTCAATCCATTTCATTTCATTTCATTTCATTTCATTTCATTTCATTTCATTTCATTTCATTTCATTTCATTACATTTCATTACATTTCATTACATTTCATTACATTTCATAACATTTCATTACATTTCATTACATTTCATTACATTTCATAACATTTCATTACATTTCATTACATTTCATTACATTTCATTACATTTCATTACATTTCATTACATTTCATTACATTTCATTACATTTAGTTACATTTCATTACATTTCATTTCATTACATTACATTTCATTTTATTTTATTGTATTTTATTTCATTTTATTTAATTTTATTTCATTTTATTTCATTTTATTCATTTTATTTCATTTTATTTTATTGTATTTTATTTCATTTTATTTCATTTTATTTCATTTCATTTCATTTTATTGTATTTTATTATATTTTATTTCATTTTATTTCAATTTCATTTCATTTCATTTCATTTTTTTCATTTCATTTTATTTTATTTTTTTTCATTTCATTTCATTTTATTTCATTTTATTTCATTTCATTTCATTTTATTGTATTTTATTATATTTTATTTCATTTTATTTCAATTCATTTCATTTCATTTCATTTCATTTCATTTCATTTTTTTCATTTCATTTTATTTTATTTTTTTTCATTTCATTTCATTTTGTCTGATTCTGTCAGCAAAACTCTCCAATGTCCGCCATCTGGAACAATAGTAAAACTACATACTAGGTAGGTGCTTATTCTAAATTTTGTGTAGCGTTGTGTAGTGTTGGTATAACAGTGTATTCCATTTTATTCTATTTTTTTCAATTTTATTCTATTATATTCTTTTTTTTTTTCTATAATATTCTATTTTGTCTGCATCTGTCTGCATCTGTCTGCATCTGTCTGCATCTGTCTGCATTTTATTACATTTCATTTCATTTATTTCATTTCATTACATTTCATTTCATTTCATTTCATTTCATTACATTTTGTAACATTTAGTTACATTTCATTACATTTCATTTCATTTCATTTCATTTCATTTCATTTTATTTTATTTCATTTCATTTCATTTTATTTCATTTCATTTCATTTTATTTTATTTTGTCAGATTCTGTCAGCCAAACTCTCCAATTCCAACAATACAATACAACAATCCCATCCCATCCCATCCCATCCCATCCCATCCCATCCCATCCCATCCCATCCCATCCCATCCCATCCCATCCCATCCCATCCCATCCCATCCCATCCCATCCCATCCCATCCCATCCCATCCCATCCCATCCCATCCCATCCCATCCCATCCCATCCCATCCCATCCCATCCCATCCCATCCCATCCCATCCCATCCCATCCCATCCCATCCCATCCCATCCCATCCCATCCCATCCCATCCCATCCCATCCCATCCCATCCCATCCCATCCCATCCCATCCCATCCCATCCCATCCCATCCCATCCCATCCCATCCCATCCCATCCCATCCCATCCCATCCCATCCCATCCCATCCCATCCCATCCCATCCCATCCCATCCCATCCCATCCCATCCCATCCCATCCCATCCCATCCCATCCCATCCCATCCCATCCCATCCCATCCCATCCCATCCCATCCCATCCCATCCCATCCCATCCCATCCCATCCCATCCCATCCCATCCCATCCCATCCCATCCCATCCCATCCCATCCCATCCCATCCCATCCCATCCCATCCCATCCCATCCCATCCCATCCCATCCCATCCCATCCCATCCCATCCCATCCCATCCCATCCCATCCCATCCCATCCCATCCCATCCCATCCCATCCCATCCCATCCCATCCCATCCCATCCCATCCCATCCCATCCCATCCCATCCCATCCCATCCCATCCCATCCCATCCCATCCCATCCCATCCCATCCCATCCCATCCCATCCCATCCCATCCCATCCCATCCCATCCCATCCTATCCCATCCCATCTGTCATTTCATTTCATTTCATTACATTTCATTACATTTCATTACATTTCATTACATTTCATTACATTTCATAACATTTCATTACATTTCATTTCATTTCATTACATTACATTTCATTTCATTTCATTACATTTCATTACATTTCATTACATTTCATAACATTTGGCTACATTTAGTTACATTTCATTACATTTCATTTCATTACATTACATTTCATTTCATTTCATTTCATTTTATTTCATTTTATTTCATTTTATTTCATTTTATTTCATTTTATTTCATTTTATTTCATTTTATTTCATTTTATTTCATTTCAATCCATTTCATTTCATTTCATTTCATTTCATCTCATTTCATTTCATTTCATTTCATTACATTTCATTACATTTCATTACATTTCATTACATTTCATAACATTTCATTACATTTCATTACATTTCATTACATTTCATTACATTTCATTACATTTCATTACATTTCATTACATTTCATTACATTTCATTACATTTCATTACATTTCATTACATTTCATTACATTTCATTACATTTAGTTACATTTCATTACATTTCATTTCATTACATTACATTTCATTTTATTTTATTGTATTTTATTTCATTTTATTTAATTTTATTTCATTTTATTTCATTTTATTCATTTTATTTCATTTTATTTTATTGTATTTTATTTCATTTTATTTCATTTTATTTCATTTCATTTCATTTTATTGTATTTTATTATATTTTATTTCATTTTATTTCAATTCATTTCATTTCATTTCATTTCATTTCATTTCATTTTTTTCATTTCATTTTATTTTATTTTTTTTCATTTCATTTCATTTTATTTCATTTTATTTCATTTCATTTCATTTTATTGTATTTTATTATATTTTATTTCATTTTATTTCATTTCATTTCATTTCATTTCATTTTATTTTATTTTTTTTCATTTCATTTCATTTTGTCTGATTCTGTCAGCAAAACTCTCCAATGTCCGCCATCTGGAACAATAGTAAAACTACATACTAGGTAGGTGCTTATTCTAAATTTTGTGTAGCGTTGTGTAGTGTTGGTATAACAGTGTATTCCATTTTATTCTATTTTTTTCAATTTTATTCTATTTTATTCTTTTTTTTTTTCTATAATATTCTATTTTGTCTGCATCTGTCTGCATCTGTCTGCATCTGTCTGCATCTGTCTGCATTTCATTACATTTCATTTCATTTCATTTCATTTCATTACATTTCATTACATTTCATTACATTTCATTACATTTCATTACATTTAGTTACATTTCATTACATTTCATTTCATTACATTACATTTCATTTTATTTTATTGTATTTTATTTCATTTTATTTAATTTTATTTCATTTTATTTCATTTTATTCATTTTATTTCATTTTATTTTATTGTATTTTATTTCATTTTATTTCATTTTATTTCATTTCATTTCATTTTATTGTATTTTATTATATTTTATTTCATTTTATTTCAATTCATTTCATTTCATTTCATTTCATTTCATTTCATTTTTTTCATTTCATTTTATTTTATTTTTTTTCATTTCATTTCATTTCATTTCATTTCATTTCATTTTATTTTATTTTTTTTCATTTCATTTCATTTTGTCTGATTCTGTCAGCAAAACTCTCCAATGTCCGCCATCTGGAACAATAGTAAAACTACATACTAGGTAGGTGCTTATTCTAAATTTTGTGTAGCGTTGTGTAGTGTTGGTATAACAGTGTATTCCATTTTATTCTATTTTTTTCAATTTTATTCTATTTTATTCTTTTTTTTTTTCTATAATATTCTATTTTGTCTGCATCTGTCTGCATCTGTCTGCATCTGTCTGCATCTGTCTGCATTTCATTACATTTCATTTCATTTCATTTCATTTCATTACATTTTGTAACATTTAGTTACATTTCATTACATTTCATTTCATTACATTTCATTTCATTTCATTTCATTTCATTTAATTTAATTTTATTTTATTTCATTTCATTTCATTTTATTTCATTTCATTTCATTTTATTTTATTTTGTCAGATTCTGTCAGCCAAACTCTCCAATTCCAACAATACAATACAACAATCCTATCCCATCCCATCCCATCCCATCCCATCCCATCCCATCCCATCCCATCCCATCCCATCCCATCCCATCCCATCCCATCCCATCCCATCCCATCCCATCCCATCCCATCCCATCCCATCCCATCCCATCCCATCCCATCCCATCCCATCCCATCCCATCCCATCCCATCCCATCCCATCCCATCCCATCCCATCCCATCCCATCCCATCCCATCCCATCCCATCCCATCCCATCCCATCCCATCCCATCCCATCCCATCCCATCCCATCCCATCCCATCCCATCCCATCCCATCCCATCCCATCCCATCCCATCCCATCCCATCCCATCCCATCCCATCCCATCCCATCCCATCCCATCCCATCCCATCCCATCCCATCCCATCCCATCCCATCCCATCCCATCCCATCCCATCCCATCCCATCCCATCCCATCCCATCCCATCCCATCCCATCCCATCCCATCCCATCCCATCCCATCCCATCCCATCCCATCCCATCCCATCCCATCCCATCCCATCCCATCCCATCCCATCCCATCCCATCCCATCCCATCCCATCCCATCCCATCCCATCCCATCCCATCCCATCCCATCCCATCCCATCCCATCCCATCCCATCCCATCCCATCCCATCCCATCCCATCCCATCCCATCCCATCCCATCCCATCCCATCCCATCCCATCCCATCCCATCCCATCCCATCCCATCCCATCCCATCCCATCCCATCCCATCCCATCCCATCCCATCCCATCCCATCCCATCCCATCCCATCCCATCCCATCCCATCCCATCCCATCCCATCCCATCCCATCCCATCCCATCCCATCCCATCCCATCCCATCCCATCCCATCCCATCCCATCCCATCCCATCCCATCCCATCCCATCCCATCCCATCCCATCCCATCCCATCCCATCCCATCCCATCCCATCCCATCCCATCCCATCCCATCCCATCCCATCCCATCCCATCCCATCCCATCCCATCCCATCCCATCCCATCCCATCCCATCCCATCCCATCCCATCCCATCCCATCCCATCCCATCCCATCCCATCCCATCCCATCCCATCCCATCCCATCCCATCCCATCCTATCCCATCCCATCTGTCATTTCATTTCATTTCATTACATTTCATTACATTTCATTACATTTCATTACATTTCATTACATTTCATTACATTTCATTACATTTCATTACATTTCATTACATTTCATTACATTTCATTACATTTCATTACATTTCATTACATTTCATTACATTTCATTACATTTCATTACATTTCATTACATTTCATTACATTTCATTACATTTCATTACATTTCATTACATTTCATTACATTACATTTCATTACATTTTATTTCATTTCATTTCATTTCATTTCATTTCATTACATTTCATTACATTTGGTTACATTTAGTTACATTTCATTACATTTCATTTCAATCAATTTCATTTCATTTTATTTCATTTCAATCCATTTCCATTCATTTCATTTCATTTCATTTCATTTCATTTCATTTCATTTCATTTCATTTCATTTCATTTCATTTCATTTCATATCATTTCATTTCATTTCATTTTATTTCATTTCATTACATTTCATTACATTTCATTACATTTCATTACATTTCATTACATTTCATTACATTTCATTACATTTCATTACATTTCATTACATTTCATTACATTTCATTACATTTCATTACATTTCATAACATTTCATTACATTTCATTTCATTTCATTTCATTACATTTCATTTCATTTCATTACATTTCATTACATTTCATTACATTTCATAACATTTGGCTACATTTAGTTACATTTCATTACATTTCATTTCATTACATTACATTTCATTTCATTTCATTTCATTTTATTTCATTTTATTTCATTTTATTTCATTTTATTTTATTTTATTTCATTTTATTTCATTTTATTTCATTTCAATCCATTTCATTTCATTTCATTTCATTTCATTTCATTTCATTTCATTTCATTTCATTTCATTTCATTTCATTTCATTTCATTTCATTACATTTCATTACATTTCATTACATTTCATAACATTTCATTACATTTCATTACATTTCATTACATTTCATAACATTTCATTACATTTCATTACATTTCATTACATTTCATAACATTTCATTACATTTCATTACATTTCATTACATTTCATTACATTTCATTACATTTCATTACATTTCATTACATTTCATTACATTTCATTACATTTAGTTACATTTCATTACATTTCATTTCATTACATTACATTTCATTTTATTTTATTGTATTTTATTTCATTTTATTTAATTTTATTTCATTTTATTTCATTTTATTCATTTTATTTCATTTTATTTTATTGTATTTTATTTCATTTTATTTCATTTTATTTCATTTCATTTCATTTTATTGTATTTTATTATATTTTATTTCATTTTATTTCAATTCATTTCATTTCATTTCATTTCATTTCATTTCATTTTTTTCATTTCATTTTATTTTATTTTTTTTCATTTCATTTCATTTTATTTCATTTTATTTCATTTCATTTCATTTTATTGTATTTTATTATATTTTATTTCATTTTATTTCAATTCATTTCATTTCATTTCATTTCATTTCATTTCATTTTTTTCATTTCATTTTATTTTATTTTTTTTCATTTCATTTCATTTTGTCTGATTCTGTCAGCAAAACTCTCCAATGTCCGCCATCTGGAACAATAGTAAAACTACATACTAGGTAGGTGCTTATTCTAAATTTTGTGTAGCGTTGTGTAGTGTTGGTATAACAGTGTATTCCATTTTATTCTATTTTTTTCAATTTTATTCTATTATATTCTTTTTTTTTTCTATAATATTCTATTTTGTCTGCATCTGTCTGCATCTGTCTGCATCTGTCTGCATCTGTCTGCATTTCATTACATTTCATTTCATTTATTTCATTTCATTACATTTCATTTCATTTCATTTCATTTCATTACATTTTGTAACATTTAGTTACATTTCATTACATTTCATTTCATTTCATTTCATTTCATTTCATTTCATTTTATTTTATTTCATTTCATTTCATTTTATTTCATTTCATTTCATTTTATTTTATTTTGTCAGATTCTGTCAGCCAAACTCTCCAATTCCAACAATACAATACAACAATCCCATCCCATCCCATCCCATCCCATCCCATCCCATCCCATCCCATCCCATCCCATCCCATCCCATCCCATCCCATCCCATCCCATCCCATCCCATCCCATCCCATCCCATCCCATCCCATCCCATCCCATCCCATCCCATCCCATCCCATCCCATCCCATCCCATCCCATCCCATCCCATCCCATCCCATCCCATCCCATCCCATCCCATCCCATCCCATCCCATCCCATCCCATCCCATCCCATCCCATCCCATCCCATCCCATCCCATCCCATCCCATCCCATCCCATCCCATCCCATCCCATCCCATCCCATCCCATCCCATCCCATCCCATCCCATCCCATCCCATCCCATCCCATCCCATCCCATCCCATCCCATCCCATCCCATCCCATCCCATCCCATCCCATCCCATCCCATCCCATCCCATCCCATCCCATCCCATCCCATCCCATCCCATCCCATCCCATCCCATCCCATCCCATCCCATCCCATCCCATCCCATCCCATCCCATCCCATCCCATCCCATCCCATCCCATCCCATCCCATCCCATCCCATCCCATCCCATCCCATCCCATCCCATCCCATCCCATCCCATCCCATCCCATCCCATCCCATCCCATCCCATCCCATCCCATCCCATCCCATCCCATCCCATCCCATCCCATCCCATCCCATCCCATCCCATCCCATCCCATCCCATCCCATCCCATCCCATCCCATCCCATCCCATCCCATCCCATCCCATCCCATCCCATCCCATCCCATCCTATCCCATCCCATCTGTCATTTCATTTCATTTCATTACATTTCATTACATTTCATTACATTTCATTACATTTCATTACATTTCATTACATTTCATTACATTTCATTACATTTCATTACATTTCATTACATTTCATTACATTTCATTACATTTCATTACATTTCATTACATTTCATTACATTTCATTACATTTCATTACATTTCATTACATTTCATTACATTTCATTAAATTTCATTACATTTCATTACATTTCATTACATTACATTTCATTACATTTTATTTCATTTCATTTCATTTCATTTCATTTCATTACATTTCATTACATTTCATTTCAATCAATTTCATTTCATTTTATTTCATTTCAATCCATTTCCATTCATTTCATTTCATTTCATTTCATTTCATTTCATTTCATTTCATTTCATTTCATTTCATTTCATTTCATATCATTTCATTTCATTTCATTTTATTTCATTTCATTACATTTCATTACATTTCATTACATTTCATTACATTTCATTACATTTCATTACATTTCATTACATTTCATTACATTTCATAACATTTCATTACATTTCATTTCATTTCATTTCATTACATTTCATTTCATTTCATTACATTTCATTACATTTCATTACATTTCATAACATTTGGCTACATTTAGTTACATTTCATTACATTTCATTTCATTACATTACATTTCATTTCATTTCATTTCATTTTATTTCATTTTATTTCATTTTATTTCATTTTATTTCATTTTATTTTATTTTATTTTATTTCATTTTATTTCATTTTATTTCATTTTATTTCATTTCAATCCATTTCATTTCATTTCATTTCATTTCATTTCATTTCATTTCATTTCATTTCATTTCATTTCATTTCATTTCATTTCATTTCATTACATTTCATTACATTTCATTACATTTCATTACATTTCATAACATTTCATTACATTTCATTACATTTCATTACATTTCATAACATTTCATTACATTTCATTACATTTCATTACATTTCATTACATTTCATTACATTTCATTACATTTCATTACATTTCATTACATTTCATTACATTTAGTTACATTTCATTACATTTCATTTCATTACATTACATTTCATTTCATTTTATTGTATTTTATTTCATTTTATTTAATTTTATTTCATTTTATTTCATTTTATTCATTTTATTTCATTTTATTTTATTGTATTTTATTTCATTTTATTTCATTTTATTTCATTTCATTTCATTTTATTGTATTTTATTATATTTTATTTCATTTTATTTCAATTCATTTCATTTCATTTCATTTCATTTCATTTCATTTTTTTCATTTCATTTTATTTTATTTTTTTTCATTTCATTTCATTTCATTTCATTTTATTTCATTTTATTTCATTTCATTTCATTTTATTTCATTTTATTTCATTTCATTTCATTTTATTGTATTTTATTATATTTTATTTCATTTTATTTCAATTCATTTCATTTCATTTCATTTCATTTCATTTCATTTTTTTCATTTCATTTTATTTTATTTTTTTTCATTTCATTTCATTTTGTCTGATTCTGTCAGCAAAACTCTCCAATGTCCGCCATCTGGAACAATAGTAAAACTACATACTAGGTAGGTGCTTATTCTAAATTTTGTGTAGCGTTGTGTAGTGTTGGTATAACAGTGTATTCCATTTTATTCTATTTTTTTCAATTTTATTCTATTATATTCTTTTTTTTTTTCTATAATATTCTATTTTGTCTGCATCTGTCTGCATCTGTCTGCATCTGTCTGCATTTCATTACATTTCATTTCATTTATTTCATTTCATTACATTTCATTACATTTCATTACATTTCATAACATTTCATTACATTTCATTACATTTCATTACATTTCATTACATTTCATTACATTTCATTACATTTCATTACATTTCATTACATTTAGTTACATTTCATTACATTTCATTTCATTACATTACATTTCATTTTATTTTATTGTATTTTATTTCATTTTATTTAATTTTATTTCATTTTATTTCATTTTATTCATTTTATTTCATTTTATTTTATTGTATTTTATTTCATTTTATTTCATTTTATTTCATTTCATTTCATTTTATTGTATTTTATTATATTTTATTTCATTTTATTTCAATTCATTTCATTTCATTTCATTTCATTTCATTTCATTTTTTTCATTTCATTTTATTTTATTTTTTTTCATTTCATTTCATTTTATTTCATTTTATTTCATTTCATTTCATTTCATTTTATTTCATTTTATTTCATTTCATTTCATTTTATTGTATTTTATTATATTTTATTTCATTTTATTTCAATTCATTTCATTTCATTTCATTTCATTTCATTTCATTTTTTTCATTTCATTTTATTTTATTTTTTTTCATTTCATTTCATTTTGTCTGATTCTGTCAGCAAAACTCTCCAATGTCCGCCATCTGGAACAATAGTAAAACTACATACTAGGTAGGTGCTTATTCTAAATTTTGTGTAGCGTTGTGTAGTGTTGGTATAACAGTGTATTCCATTTTATTCTATTTTTTTCAATTTTATTCTATTATATTCTTTTTTTTTTTCTATAATATTCTATTTTGTCTGCATCTGTCTGCATCTGTCTGCATCTGTCTGCATTTCATTACATTTCATTTCATTTATTTCATTTCATTACATTTCATTTCATTTCATTTCATTTCATTACATTTTGTAACATTTAGTTACATTTCATTACATTTTGTAACATTTAGTTACATTTCATTACATTTCATTTCATTTCATTTCATTTCATTTCATTTTATTTTATTTCATTTCATTTCATTTTATTTCATTTCATTTCATTTTATTTTATTTTGTCAGATTCTGTCAGCCAAACTCTCCAATTCCAACAATACAATACAACAATCCCATCCCATCCCATCCCATCCCATCCCATCCCATCCCATCCCATCCCATCCCATCCCATCCCATCCCATCCCATCCCATCCCATCCCATCCCATCCCATCCCATCCCATCCCATCCCATCCCATCCCATCCCATCCCATCCCATCCCATCCCATCCCATCCCATCCCATCCCATCCCATCCCATCCCATCCCATCCCATCCCATCCCATCCCATCCCATCCCATCCCATCCCATCCCATCCCATCCCATCCCATCCCATCCCATCCCATCCCATCCCATCCCATCCCATCCCATCCCATCCCATCCCATCCCATCCCATCCCATCCCATCCCATCCCATCCCATCCCATCCCATCCCATCCCATCCCATCCCATCCCATCCCATCCCATCCCATCCCATCCCATCCCATCCCATCCCATCCCATCCCATCCCATCCCATCCCATCCCATCCCATCCCATCCCATCCCATCCCATCCCATCCCATCCCATCCCATCCCATCCCATCCCATCCCATCCCATCCCATCCCATCCCATCCCATCCCATCCCATCCCATCCCATCCCATCCCATCCCATCCCATCCCATCCCATCCCATCCCATCCCATCCCATCCCATCCCATCCCATCCCATCCCATCCCATCCCATCCCATCCCATCCCATCCCATCCCATCCCATCCCATCCCATCCCATCCCATCCCATCCCATCCCATCCCATCCCATCCCATCCCATCCCATCCCATCCCATCCCATCCCATCCCATCCCATCCCATCCCATCCCATCCCATCCCATCCCATCCCATCCCATCCCATCCCATCCCATCCCATCCCATCCCATCCCATCCCATCCCATCCCATCCCATCCCATCCCATCCCATCCCATCCCATCCCATCCCATCCCATCCCATCCCATCCCATCCCATCCCATCCCATCCCATCCCATCCCATCCCATCCCATCCCATCCCATCCCATCCCATCCCATCCCATCCCATCCCATCCCATCCCATCCCATCCCATCCCATCCCATCCCATCCCATCCCATCCCATCCCATCCCATCCCATCCCATCCCATCCCATCCCATCCCATCCCATCCCATCCCATCCCATCCCATCCCATCCCATCCCATCCCATCCCATCCCATCCCATCCCATCCCATCCCATCCCATCCCATCCCATCCCATCCCATCCCATCCCATCCCATCCCATCCCATCCCATCCCATCCCATCCCATCCCATCCCATCCCATCCCATCCCATCCCATCCCATCCCATCCCATCCCATCCCATCCCATCCCATCCATCCCATCCCATCCCATCCCATCCCATCCCATCCCATCCCATCCCATCCCATCCCATCCCATCCCATCCCATCCCATCCCATCCCATCCCATCCCATCCCATCCCATCCCATCCCATCCCATCCCATCCCATCCCATCCCATCCCATCCCATCCCATCCCATCCCATCCCATCCCATCCCATCCCATCCCATCCCATCCCATCCCATCCCATCCCATCCCATCCCATCCCATCCCATCCCATCCCATCCCATCCCATCCCATCCCATCCCATCCCATCCCATCCCATCCCATCCCATCCCATCCCATCCCATCCCATCCCATCCCATCCCATCCCATCCCATCCCATCTCATCCCATCCCATCCTATCCCATCCCATCTGTCATTTCATTTCATTTCATTACATTTCATTACATTTCATTACATTTCATTACATTTCATTACATTTCATTACATTTCATTACATTTCATTACATTTCATTACATTTCATTACATTTCATTACATTTCATTACATTTCATTACATTTCATTACATTTCATTACATTTCATTACATTTCATTACATTTCATTACATTTCATTACATTTCATTACATTTCATTACATTTCATTACATTTCATTACATTTCATTACATTTCATTACATTTCATTACATTACATTTTATTTCATTTCATTTCGTTTCATTTCATTTCATTACATTTCATTACATTTGGTTACATTTAGTTACATTTCATTACATTTCATTTCAATCAATTTCATTTCATTTTATTTCATTTTATTTCATTTCAATCCATTTCCATTCATTTCATTTCATTTCATTTCATTTCATTTCATTTCATTTCATTTCATTTCATTTCATATCATTTCATTTCATTTCATTTTATTTCATTTCATTACATTTCATTACATTTCATTACATTTCATTACATTTCATTACATTTCATTACATTTCATTACATTTCATTACATTTCATTACATTTCATTACATTTCATTACATTTCATTACATTTCATAACATTTGGCTACATTTAGTTACATTTCATTACATTTCATTTCATTACATTACATTTCATTTCATTTCATTTCATTTTATTTCATTTTATTTCATTTTATTTCATTTTATTTCATTTTATTTCATTTTATTTCATTTTATTTCATTTTATTTCATTTTATTTCATTTTATTTCATTTCAATCCATTTCATTTCATTTCATTTCATTTCATTTCATTTCATTTCATTTCATTTCATTACATTTCATTACATTTCATTACATTTCATTACATTTCATTACATTTCATTACATTTCATTACATTTCATAACATTTCATTACATTTCATTACATTTCATTACATTTCATTACATTTCATTACATTTCATTACAATTACATTTCATTACATTTCATTACATTTCATTACATTTCATTACATTTCATTACATTTCATTACATTTCATTACATTTAGTTACATTTCATTACATTTCATTTCATTACATTACATTTCATTTTATTTTATTGTATTTTATTTCATTTTATTTAATTTTATTTCATTTTATTTCATTTTATTCATTTTATTTCATTTTATTTTATTGTATTTTATTTCATTTTATTTCATTTTATTTCATTTCATTTCATTTTATTGTATTTTATTATATTTTATTTCATTTTATTTCAATTCATTTCATTTCATTTCATTTCATTTCATTTCATTTTTTTCATTTCATTTTATTTTATTTTTTTTCATTTCATTTCATTTTATTTCATTTTATTTCATTTCATTTCATTTTATTGTATTTTATTATATTTTATTTCATTTTATTTCAATTCATTTCATTTCATTTCATTTCATTTTTTTCATTTCATTTTATTTTATTTTTTTTCATTTCATTTCATTTTGTCTGATTCTGTCAGCAAAACTCTCCAATGTCCGCCATCTGGAACAATAGTAAAACTACATACTAGGTAGGTGCTTATTCTAAATTTTGTGTAGCGTTGTGTAGTGTTGGTATAACAGTGTATTCCATTTTATTCTATTTTTTTCAATTTTATTCTATTTTATTCTTTTTTTTTTTCTATAATATTCTATTTTGTCTGCACCTGTCTGCATCTGTCTGCATCTGTCTGCATCTGTCTGCATTTCATTACATTTCATTTCATTTCATTTCATTTCATTACATTTTGTAACATTTAGTTACATTTCATTACATTTCATTTCATTACATTTCATTTCATTTCATTTCATTTCATTTCATTTTATTTTATTTCATTTCATTTCATTTTATTTCATTTCATTTCATTTTATTTTATTTTGTCAGATTCTGTCAGCCAAACTCTCCAATTCCAACAATACAATACAACAATCCCATCCCATCCCATCCCATCCCATCCCATCCCATCCCATCCCATCCCATCCCATCCCATCCCATCCCATCCCATCCCATCCCATCCCATCCCATCCAATCCCATCCCATCCCATCCCATCCCATCCCATCCCATCCCATCCCATCCCATCCCATCCCATCCCATCCCATCCCATCCCATCCCATCCCATCCCATCCCATCCCATCCCATCCCATCCCATCCCATCCCATCCCATCCCATCCCATCCCATCCCATCCCATCCCATCCCATCCCATCCCATCCCATCCCATCCCATCCCATCCCATCCCATCCCATCCATCCCATCCCATCCCATCCCATCCCATCCCATCCCATCCCATCCCATCCCATCCCATCCCATCCCATCCCATCCCATCCCATCCCATCCCATCCCATCCCATCCCATCCCATCCCATCCCATCCCATCCCATCCCATCCCATCCCATCCCATCCCATCCCATCCCATCCCATCCCATCCCATCCCATCCCATCCCATCCCATCCCATCCCATCCCATCCCATCCCATCCCATCCCATCCCATCCCATCCCATCCCATCCCATCCCATCCCATCCCATCCCATCCCATCCCATCCCATCCCATCCCATCCCATCCCATCCCATCCCATCCCATCCCATCCCATCCCATCCCATCCCATCCCATCCCATCCCATCCCATCCCATCCCATCCCATCCCATCCCATCCCATCCCATCCCATCCCATCCCATCCCATCCCATCCCATCCCATCCCATCCCATCCCATCCCATCCCATCCCATCCCATCCATCCCATCCCATCCCATCCCATCCCATCCCATCCCATCCCATCCCATCCCATCCCATCCCATCCCATCCCATCCCATCCCATCCCATCCCATCCCATCCCATCCCATCCCATCCCATCCCATCCCATCCCATCCCATCCCATCCCATCCCATCCCATCCCATCCCATCCCATCCCATCCCATCCCATCCCATCCCATCCCATCCCATCCCATCCCATCCCATCCCATCCCATCCCATCCCATCCCATCCCATCCCATCCCATCCCATCCCATCCCATCCCATCCCATCCCATCCCATCCCATCCCATCCCATCCCATCCCATCCCATCCCATCCCATCCCATCCCATCCCATCCCATCCCATCCCATCCCATCCCATCCCATCCCATCCCATCCCATCCCATCCCATCCCATCCCATCCCATCCCATCCCATCCCATCTCATCCCATCCCATCCTATCCCATCCCATCTGTCATTTCATTTCATTTCATTACATTTCATTACATTTCATTACATTTCATTACATTTCATTACATTTCATTACATTTCATTACATTTCATTACATTTCATTACATTTCATTACATTTCATTACATTTCATTACATTTCATTACATTTCATTACATTTCATTACATTTCATTACATTTCATTACATTTCATTACATTACATTTCATTACATTTTATTTCATTTCATTTCATTTCATTTCATTTCATTACATTTCATTACATTTGGTTACATTTAGTTACATTTCATTACATTTCATTTCAATCAATTTCATTTCATTTTATTTCATTTTATTTCATTTCAATCCATTTCCATTCATTTCATTTCATTTCATTTCATTTCATTTCATTTCATTTCATTTCATTTCATTTCATATCATTTCATTTCATTTCATTTTATTTCATTTCATTACATTTCATTACATTTCATTACATTTCATTACATTTCATTACATTTCATTACATTTCATTACATTTCATTACATTTCATTACATTTCATTACATTTCATTACATTCATTTCATTACATTTCATTTCATTTCATTACATTTCATTACATTTCATTACATTTCATTACATTTCATAACATTTGGCTACATTTAGTTACATTTCATTACATTTCATTTCATTACATTACATTTCATTTCATTTCATTTCATTTTATTTCATTTTATTTCATTTTATTTCATTTTATTTTATTTTATTTCATTTTATTTCATTTTATTTCATTTCAATCCATTTCATTTCATTTCATTTCATTTCATTTCATTTCATTTCATTTCATTTCATTTCATTTCATTTCATTTCATTACATTTCATTACATTTCATTACATTTCATAACATTTCATAACATTTCATTACATTTCATTACATTTCATTACATTTCATAACATTTCATTACATTTCATTACATTTCATTACATTTCATTACATTTCATTACATTTCATTACATTTCATTACATTTCATTACATTTCATTACATTTCATTACATTTCATTACATTTAGTTACATTTCATTACATTTCATTTCATTACATTACATTTCATTTTATTTTATTGTATTTTATTTCATTTTATTTAATTTTATTTCATTTTATTTCATTTTATTCATTTTATTTCATTTTATTTTATTGTATTTTATTTCATTTTATTTCATTTTATTTCATTTCATTTCATTTTATTGTATTTTATTATATTTTATTTCATTTTATTTCAATTCATTTCATTTCATTTCATTTCATTTCATTTCATTTTTTTCATTTCATTTTATTTTATTTTTTTTCATTTCATTTCATTTTATTTCATTTTATTTCATTTCATTTCATTTTATTGTATTTTATTATATTTTATTTCATTTTATTTCAATTCATTTCATTTCATTTCATTTCATTTCATTTCATTTTTTTCATTTCATTTTATTTTATTTTTTTTCATTTCATTTCATTTTGTCTGATTCTGTCAGCAAAACTCTCCAATGTCCGCCATCTGGAACAATAGTAAAACTACATACTAGGTAGGTGCTTATTCTAAATTTTGTGTAGCGTTGTGTAGTGTTGGTATAACAGTGTATTCCATTTTATTCTATTTTTTTCAATTTTATTCTATTATTTTCTTTTTTTTTTCTATAATATTCTATTTTGTCTGCATCTGTCTGCATCTGTCTGCATCTGTCTGCATCTGTCTGCATTTCATTACATTTCATTTCATTTATTTCATTTCATTACATTTCATTTCATTTCATTTCATTTCATTACATTTTGTAACATTTAGTTACATTTCATTACATTTCATTTCATTTCATTTCATTTCATTTCATTTCATTTTATTTTATTTCATTTCATTTCATTTTATTTCATTTCATTTCATTTTATTTTATTTTGTCAGATTCTGTCAGCCAAACTCTCCAATTCCAACAATACAATACAACAATCCCATCCCATCCCATCCCATCCCATCCCATCCCATCCCATCCCATCCCATCCCATCCCATCCCATCCCATCCCATCCCATCCCATCCCATCCCATCCCATCCCATCCCATCCCATCCCATCCCATCCCATCCCATCCCATCCCATCCCATCCCATCCCATCCCATCCCATCCCATCCCATCCCATCCCATCCCATCCCATCCCATCCCATCCCATCCCATCCCATCCCATCCCATCCCATCCCATCCCATCCCATCCCATCCCATCCCATCCCATCCCATCCCATCCCATCCCATCCCATCCCATCCCATCCCATCCCATCCCATCCCATCCCATCCCATCCCATCCCATCCCATCCCATCCCATCCCATCCCATCCCATCCCATCCCATCCCATCCCATCCCATCCCATCCCATCCCATCCCATCCCATCCCATCCCATCCCATCCCATCCCATCCCATCCCATCCCATCCCATCCCATCCCATCCCATCCCATCCCATCCCATCCCATCCCATCCCATCCCATCCCATCCCATCCCATCCCATCCCATCCCATCCCATCCCATCCCATCCCATCCCATCCCATCCCATCCCATCCCATCCCATCCCATCCCATCCCATCCCATCCCATCCCATCCCATCCCATCCCATCCCATCCCATCCCATCCCATCCCATCCCATCCCATCCCATCCCATCCCATCCCATCCCATCCCATCCCATCCCATCCCATCCCATCCCATTATTTCATTTTATTTCATTTTATTTCATTTCATTTCATTTCATTTTATTGTATTTTATTATATTTTATTTCATTTTATTTCAATTCATTTCATTTCATTTCATTTCATTTTTTTCATTTCATTTTATTTTATTTTTTTTCATTTCATTTCATTTTGTCTGATTCTGTCAGCAAAACTCTCCAATTTTGTTGATAATTTCTTGGGTATTTTCTTCTTTCATTTGAAGATAAAGCATTTCATTGTAGATAGCAAATAATATCTGCTTACTATCATCATCAGATTTTCTTTCGTGGTATTGAGCTAGTCCATGCCATGCCAATTAAATTTCCATCAACAATTAACTTTCTGGCACCTTTCAACAGGGTTTTTATGTCCGCCATCTGGAACAATAGTAAAACTACATACTAGGTAGGTGCTTATTCTAAATTTTGTGTAGCGTTGTGTAGTGTTGGTATCACAGTGTATTCCATTTTTTTCTATTTTTTTCAATTTTATTCTATATAATAGAATTCTTTTTTTTTTCTATAATATTCTATTTTGTCTGCATCTGTCTGCATCTGTCTGCATCTGTCTGCATCTGTCTGCATCTGTCTGCATCTGTCTGCATCTGTCTGCATCTGTCTGCATCTGTCTGGATCTGTCTGCATCTGTCTTCATCTGTCTGCATCTGTTTGCATCTGCATCTGTCTGCATCTGTCTGCATCTGTCTGCATTTGTCTGTATCTGTCTGCATCTGTCTTCATCTGTCTGCATCTGTTTGCATCTGTGTGATTCTATCTGATTATTTTATCTCATCTCATCTCATCTCATCTCATCTCATCTCATCTCATCTCATCTCATCTCATCTCATCTCATCTCATCTCATCTCATCTCATCTCGTCATCATTCATTACATTTCATTACATTACATTACATTTCATTACATTTCATTACATTACATTACATTTCATTACATTTCATTACATTTCATTACATTGCATTACATTTCATTACATTTCATTACATTGCATTACATTTCATTACATTTCATTACATTTTATTACATTTCATTACATTTCATTTCATTTCATTTCATTTCATTACATTTCATTACATTTAGTAACATTTAGTTACATTTCATTACATTTCATTTCATTTCATTACATTTCATTACATTTCATTTCATTTCATTTCATTTCATTTCATTTCATTTTATTTCATTTTATTTTATTGTATTTTATTTATTTTATTTCATTTTATTTCATTTTATTTCATTTTATTTCATTTTATTTCATTTTATTTCATTTTATTTCGTTTTATTTCATTTAATTTCATTTTATTTCATTTTATTTCATTTCATTTCATTTTATTTTATTTTGTCAGAATCTGTCAGCAAAACTCTCCAATTCCAACAATACAATACAACAATCCCATCCCATCCCATCCCATCCCATCCCATCCCATCCCATCCCATCGCATCCCATCCCATCCCATCCCATCCCATCCCATCCCATCCCATCCCATCCCATCCCATCCCATCCCATCCCATCCCATCCCATCCCATCCCATCCCATCCCATCCCATCCCATCCCATCCCATCCCATCCCATCCCATCCCATCCCATCCCATCCCATCCCATCCCATCCCATCCCATCCCATCCCATCCCATCCCATCCCATCCCATCCCATCCCATCCCATCCCATTATTTCATTTCATTTCATTTTGTCTGATTCTGTCAGCAAAACTCTCCAATTTTGTTGATAATTTCTTGGGTATTTTCTTCTTTCATTTGAAGATAAAGCATTTCATTGTAGATAGCAAATAATATCTGCTTACTATCATCATCAGATTTTCTTTCGTGGTATTGAGCTAGTCCATGCCATGCCAATGGATGATCTCTCTTACTGTTGATCGCTTTTTGGTAAGCAAGTGGTGCCTGTTCAGAATCCTGAAGTGATTTTCCAAAATAGTTTTGTTTATCTATTCGCAAAATATTTTAGCAACATTCTTGTGCCTCTTTGAAATTTCCATCAACAATTAACTTTCTGGCACCTTTCAACAGGGTTTTTATGTCCGCCATCTGGAACAATAGTAAAACTACATACTAGGTAGGTGCTTATTCTAAATTTTGTGTAGCGTTGTGTAGTGTTGGTATCACAGTGTATTCCATTTTTTTCTATTTTTTTCAATTTTATTCTATATAATAGAATTCTTTTTTTTTTTCTATAATATTCTATTTTGTCTGCATGTGTCTGCATCTGTCTGCATCTGTCTGCATCTGTCTGCATCTGTCTGCATCTGTCTGCATCTGTCTGGATCTGTCTGCATCTGTCTTCATCTGTCTGCATCTGTTTGCATCTGCATCTGTCTGCATCTGTCTGCATCTGTCTGCATTTGTCTGTATCTGTCTGCATCTGTCTTCATCTGTCTGCATCTGTTTGCATCTGTGTGATTCTATCTGATTATTTTATCTCATCTCATCTCATCTCATCTCATCTCATCTCATCTCATCTCATCTCATCTCATCTCATCTCATCTCATCTCATCTCATCTCATCTCATCTCGTCATCATTCATTACATTTCATTACATTACATTACATTTCATTACATTACATTACATTTCATTACATTTCATTACATTACATTACATTTCATTACATTTCATTACATTGCATTACATTTCATTACATTTCATTACATTTCATTACATTTCATTACATTTTATTACATTTCATTACATTTCATTTCATTTCATTTCATTTCATTACATTTCATTACATTTAGTAACATTTAGTTACATTTCATTACATTTCATTTCATTTCATTACATTTCATTACATTTCATTTCATTTCATTTCATTTTATTTCATTTTATTTTATTGTATTTTATTTATTTTATTTCATTTTATTTCATTTTATTTCATTTTATTTCATTTTATTTCATTTTATTTCATTTAATTTCATTTCATTTCATTTTATTTCATTTTATTTCATTTCATTTCATTTTATTTTATTTTGTCAGATTCTGTCAGATTCTGTCAGCAAAACTCTCCAATTCCAACAATACAATACAACAATCCCATCCCATCTCATCCCATCCCATCCCATCCCATCCCATCCCATCCCATCCCATCCCATCCCATCCCATCCCATCCCATCCCATCCCATCCCATCCCATCCCATCCCATCCCATCCCATCCCATCCCATCCCATCCCATCCCATCCCATCCCATCCCATCCCATCCCATCCCATCCCATCCCATCCCATCCCATCCCATCCCATCCCATCCCATCCCATCCCATCCCATCCCATCCCATCCCATCCCATCCCATCCCATCCCATCCCATCCCATCCCATCCCATCCCATCCCATCCCATCCCATCCCATCCCATCCCATTATTTCATTTTATTTCATTTTATTCATTTTATTTCATTTTATTTTATTGTATTTTATTTCATTTTATTTCATTTTATTTCATTTTATTTCATTTCATTTTATTGTATTTTATTATATTTTATTTCATTTTATTTCAATTCATTTCATTTCATTTCATTTCATTTTTTTCATTTCATTTTATTTAATTTTTTTTCATTTCATTTCATTTTGTCTGATTCTGTCAGCAAAACTCTCCAATTTTGTTGATAATTTCTTGGGTATTTTCTTCTTTCATTTGAAGATAAAGCATTTCATTGTAGATAGCAAATAATATCTGCTTACTATCATCATCAGATTTTCTTTCGTGGTATTGAGCTAGTCCATGCCATGCCAATGGATGATCTCTCTTACTGTTGATCGCTTTTTGGTAAGCAAGTGGTGCCTGTTCAGAATCCTGAAGTGATTTTCCAAAATAGTTTTGTTTATCTATTCGCAAAATATTTTAGCAACATTCTTGTGCCTCTTTGAAATTTCCATCAACAATTAACTTTCTGGCACCTTTCAACAGGGTTTTTATGTCCGCCATCTGGAACAATAGTAAAACTACATACTAGGTAGGTGCTTATTCTAAATTTTGTGTAGCGTTGTGTAGTGTTGGTATCACAGTGTATTCCATTTTTTTCTATTTTTTTCAATTTTATTCTATATAATAGAATTCTTTTTTTTTTTCTATAATATTCTATTTTGTCTGCATCTGTCTGCATCTGTCTGCATCTGTCTGCATCTGTCTGCATCTGTCTGCATCTGTCTGCATCTGTCTGGATCTGTCTGCATCTGTCTTCATCTGTCTGCATCTGTTTGCATCTGCATCTGTCTGCATCTGTCTGCATCTGTCTGCATTTGTCTGTATCTGTCTGCATCTGTCTTCATCTGTCTGCATCTGTTTGCATCTGTGTGATTCTATCTGATTATTTTATCTCATCTCATCTCATCTCATCTCATCTCATCTCATCTCATCTCATCTCATCTCATCTCATCTCATCTCATCTCATCTCATCTCATCTCGTCATCATTCATTACATTTCATTACATTACATTACATTTCATTACATTTCATTACATTACATTACATTTCATTACATTTCATTACATTGCATTACATTTCATTACATTTCATTACATTTCATTACATTTTATTACATTTCATTACATTTCATTTCATTTCATTTCATTTCATTACATTTCATTACATTTAGTAACATTTAGTTACATTTCATTACATTTCATTTCATTTCATTACATTTCATTACATTTCATTTCATTTCATTTCATTTTATTTCATTTTATTTTATTGTATTTTATTTATTTTATTTCATTTTATTTCATTTTATTTCATTTTATTTCATTTTATTTCATTTTATTTCATTTAATTTCATTTCATTTCATTTTATTTCATTTTATTTCATTTCATTTCATTTTATTTTATTTTGTCAGATTCTGTCAGCAAAACTCTCCAATTCCAACAATACAATACAACAATCCCATCCCATCTCATCCCATCCCATCCCATCCCATCCCATCCCATCCCATCCCATCCCATCCCATCCCATCCCATCCCATCCCATCCCATCCCATCCCATCCCATCCCATCCCATCCCATCCCATCCCATCCCATCCCATCCCATCCCATCCCATCCCATCCCATCCCATCCCATCCCATCCCATCCCATCCCATCCCATCCCATCCCATCCCATCCCATCCCATCCCATCCCATCCCATCCCATCCCATCCCATCCCATCCCATCCCATCCCATCCCATCCCATCCCATCCCATCCCATCCCATCCCATCCCATCCCATCCCATCCCATCCCATCCCATCCCATCCCATCCCATCCCATCCCATCCCATCCCATCCCATCCCATCCCATCCCATCCCATCCCATCCCATCCCATCCCATCCCATCCCATCCCATCCCATCCCATCCCATCCCATCCCATCCCATCCCATCCCATCCCATCCCATCCCATCCCATCCCATCCCATCCCATCCCATCCCATCCCATCCCATCCCATCCCATCCCATCCCATCCCATCCCATCCCATCCCATCCCATCCCATCCCATCCCATCCCATCCCATCCCATCCCATCCCATCCCATCCCATCCCATCCCATCCCATCCCATCCCATCCCATCCCATCCCATCCCATCCCATCCCATCCCATCCCATCCCATCCCATCCCATCCCATCCCATCCCATCCCATCCCATTATTTCATTTCATTTCATTTTGTCTGATTCTGTCAGCAAAACTCTCCAATTTTGTTGATAATTTCTTGGGTATTTTCTTCTTTCATTTGAAGATAAAGCATTTCATTGTAGATAGCAAATAATATCTGCTTACTATCATCATCAGATTTTCTTTCGTGGTATTGAGCTAGTCCATGCCATGCCAATGGATGATCTCTCTTACTGTTGATCGCTTTTTGGTAAGCAAGTGGTGCCTGTTCAGAATCCTGAAGTGATTTTCCAAAATAGTTTTGTTTATCTATTCGCAAAATATTTTAGCAACATTCTTGTGCCTCTTTGAAATTTCCATCAACAATTAACTTTCTGGCACCTTTCAACAGGGTTTTTATGTCCGCCATCTGGAACAATAGTAAAACTACATACTAGGTAGGTGCTTATTCTAAATTTTGTGTAGCGTTGTGTAGTGTTGGTATCACAGTGTATTCCATTTTTTTCTATTTTTTTCAATTTTATTCTATATAATAGAATTCTTTTTTTTTTTCTATAATATTCTATTTTGTCTGCATCTGTCTGCATCTGTCTGCATCTGTCTGCATCTGTCTGCATCTGTCTGCATCTGTCTGCATCTGTCTGGATCTGTCTGCATCTGTCTTCATCTGTCTGCATCTGTTTGCATCTGCATCTGTCTGCATCTGTCTGCATCTGTCTGCATTTGTCTGTATCTGTCTGCATCTGTCTTCATCTGTCTGCATCTGTTTGCATCTGTGTGATTCTATCTGATTATTTTATCTCATCTCATCTCATCTCATCTCATCTCATCTCATCTCATCTCATCTCATCTCATCTCATCTCATCTCATCTCATCTCGTCATCATTCATTACATTTCATTACATTACATTACATTTCATTACATTTCATTACATTACATTACATTTCATTACATTTCATTACATTGCATTACATTTCATTACATTTCATTACATTTCATTACATTTTATTACATTTCATTACATTTCATTTCATTTCATTTCATTTCATTACATTTCATTACATTTAGTTACATTTAGTTACATTTCATTACATTTCATTTCATTTCATTACATTTCATTACATTTCATTTCATTTCATTTCATTTTATTTCATTTTATTTTATTGTATTTTATTTATTTTATTTCATTTTATTTCATTTTATTTCATTTTATTTCATTTTATTTCATTTTATTTCATTTAATTTCATTTCATTTCATTTTATTTCATTTTATTTCATTTTATTTCATTTCATTTCATTTTATTTTATTTTGTCAGATTCTGTCAGCAAAACTCTCCAATTCCAACAATACAATACAACAATCCCATCCCATCTCATCCCATCCCATCCCATCCCATCCCATCCCATCCCATCCCATCCCATCCCATCCCATCCCATCCCATCCCATCCCATCCCATCCCATCCCATCCCATCCCATCCCATCCCATCCCATCCCATCCCATCCCATCCCATCCCATCCTATCTCATCCCATCCCATCCCATCCCATCCCATCCCATCCCATCCCATCCCATCCCATCCCATCCCATCCCATCCCATCCCATCCCATCCCATCCCATCCCATCCCATCCCATCCCATCCCATCCCATCCCATCCCATCCCATCCCATCCCATCCCATCCCATCCCATCCCATCCCATTATTTCATTTTATTTCATTTTATTCATTTTATTTCATTTTATTTTATTGTATTTTATTTCATTTTATTTCATTTTATTTCATTTTATTTCATTTCATTTCATTTCATTTTATTGTATTTTATTATATTTTATTTCATTTTATTTCAATTCATTTCATTTCATTTCATTTCATTTTTTTCATTTCATTTTATTTAATTTTTTTTCATTTCATTTCATTTTGTCTGATTCTGTCAGCAAAACTCTCCAATTTTGTTGATAATTTCTTGGGTATTTTCTTCTTTCATTTGAAGATAAAGCATTTCATTGTAGATAGCAAATAATATCTGCTTACTATCATCATCAGATTTTCTTTCGTGGTATTGAGCTAGTCCATGCCATGCCAATGGATGATCTCTCTTACTGTTGATCGCTTTTTGGTAAGCAAGTGGTGCCTGTTCAGAATCCTGAAGTGATTTTCCAAAATAGTTTTGTTTATCTATTCGCAAAATATTTTAGCAACATTCTTGTGCCTCTTTGAAATTTCCATCAACAATTAACTTTCTGGCACCTTTCAACAGGGTTTTTATGTCCGCCATCTGGAACAATAGTAAAACTACATACTAGGTAGGTGCTTATTCTAAATTTTGTGTAGCGTTGTGTAGTGTTGGTATCACAGTGTATTCCATTTTTTTCTATTTTTTTCAATTTTATTCTATATAATAGAATTCTTTTTTTTTTTCTATAATATTCTATTTTGTCTGCATCTGTCTGCATCTGTCTGCATCTGTCTGCATCTGTCTGCATCTGTCTGCATCTGTCTGCATCTGTCTGCATCTGTCTGGATCTGTCTGCATCTGTCTTCATCTGTCTGCATCTGTTTGCATCTGCATCTGTCTGCATCTGTCTGCATCTGTCTGCATTTGTCTGTATCTGTCTGCATCTGTCTTCATCTGTCTGCATCTGTTTGCATCTGTGTGATTCTATCTGATTATTTTATCTCATCTCATCTCATCTCATCTCATCTCATCTCATCTCATCTCATCTCATCTCATCTCATCTCATCTCATCTCATCTCATCTCATCTCATCTCATCTCGTCATCATTCATTACATTTCATTACATTACATTACATTTCATTACATTTCATTACATTACATTACATTTCATTACATTTCATTACATTTCATTACATTTCATTACATTTCATTACATTTCATTACATTTCATTACATTTTATTACATTTCATTACATTTCATTTCATTTCATTTCATTTCATTACATTTCATTACATTTAGTAACATTTAGTTACATTTCATTACATTTCATTTCATTTCATTACATTTCATTACATTTCATTTCATTTCATTTCATTTCATTTCATGTCATTTTATTTCATTTTATTTTATTGTATTTTATTTATTTTATTTCATTTTATTTCATTTTATTTCATTTTATTTCATTTTATTTCATTTTATTTCATTTTATTTCATTTTATTTCATTTTATTTCATTTTATTTCATTTTATTTCATTTAATTTCATTTCATTTCATTTTATTTCATTTTATTTCATTTCATTTCATTTTATTTTATTTTGTCAGATTCTGTCAGCCAACCTCTCCAATTCCAACAATACAATACAACAATCCCATCCCATCCCATCCCATCCCATCCCATCCCATCCCATCCCATCCCATCCCATCCCATCCCATCCCATCCCATCCCATCCCATCCCATCCCATCCCATCCCATCCCATCCCATCCCATCCCATCCCATCCCATCCCATCCCATCCCATCCCATCCCATCCCATCCCATCCCATCCCATCCCATCCCATCCCATCCCATCCCATCCCATCCCATCCCATCCCATCCCATCCCATCCCATCCCATCCCATCCCATCCCATCCCATCCCATCCCATCCCATCCCATCCCATCCCATCCCATCCCATCCCATCCCATCCCATCCCATCCCATCCCATCCCATCCCATCCCATCCCATCCCATCCCATCCCATCCCATCCCATCCCATCCCATCCCATCCCATCCCATCCCATCCCATCCCATCCCATCCCATCCCATCCCATCCCATCCCATCCCATCCCATCCCATCCCATCCCATCCCATCCCATCCCATCCCATCCCATCCCATCCCATCCCATCCCATCCCATCCCATCCCATCCCATCCCATCCCATCCCATCCCATCCCATCCCATCCCATCCCATCCCATCCCATCCCATCCCATCCCATCCCATCCCATCCCATCCCATCCCATCCCATCCCATCCCATCCCATCCCATCCCATCCCATCCCATCCCATCCCATCCCATCCCATCCCATCCCATCCCATCCCATCCCATCCCATCCCATCCCATCCCATCCCATCCCATCCCATCCCATCCCATCCCATCCCATCCCATCCCATCCCATCCCATCCCATCCCATCCCATCCCATCCCATCCCATCCCATCCCATCCCATCCCATCCCATCCCATCCCATCCCATCCCATCCCATCCCATCCCATCCCATCCCATCCCATCCCATCCCATCCCATCCCATCCCATCCCATCCCATCCCATCCCATCCCATCCCATCCCATCCCATCCCATCCCATCCCATCCCATCCCATCCCATCCCATCCCATCCCATCCCATCCCATCCCATCCCATCCCATCCCATCCCATCCCATCCCATCCCATCCCATCCCATCCCATCCCATCCCATCCCATCCCATCCCATCCCATCCCATCCCATCCCATCCCATCCCATCCCATCCCATCCCATCCCATCCCATCCCATCCCATCCCATCCCATCCCATCCCATCCCATCCCATCCCATCCCATCCCATCCCATCCCATCCCATCCCATCCCATCCCATCCCATCCCATCCCATCCCATCCCATCCCATCCCATCCCATCCCATCCCATCCCATCCCATCCCATCCCATCCCATCCCATCCCATCCCATCCCATCCCATCCCATCCTATCCCATCCCATCTGTCATTTCATTTCATTTCATTACATTTCATTACATTTCATTACATTTCATTACATTTCATTACATTTCATTACATTTCATTACATTTCATTACATTTCATTACATTTCATTACATTTCATTACATTTCATTACATTTCATTACATTTCATTACATTTCATTACATTTCATTACATTTCATTACATAACATTTCATTACATTTTATTTCATTTCATTTCATTTCATTTCATTTCATTACATTTCATTACATTTGGTTACATTTAGTTACATTTCATTACATTTCATTTCAATCAATTTCATTTCATTTTATTTCATTTTATTTCATTTCAATCCATTTCCATTCATTTCATTTCATTTCATTATTTCATTTCATTTCATTTCATTTCATTTCATTTCATTTCATTTCATTTCATTTCATATCATTTCATTTCATTTCATTTTATTTCATTTCATTACATTTCATTACATTTCATTACATTTCATTACATTTCATTACATTTCATTACATTTCATTACATTTCATTACATTTCATTACATTTCATTACATTTCATAACATTTCATTACATTTCATTTCATTTCATTTCATTACATTTCATTTCATTTCATTACATTTCATTACATTTCATTACATTTCATTACATTTCATAACATTTGGCTACATTTAGTTACATTTCATTACATTTCATTTCATTACATTACATTTCATTTCATTTCATTTCATTTTATTTCATTTTATTTCATTTTATTTCATTTTATTTCATTTTATTTCATTTTATTTCATTTTATTTCATTTCAATCCATTTCATTTCATTTCATTTCATTTCATTTCATTTCATTTCATTTCATTTCATTTCATTTCATTTCATTTCATTTCATTTCATTTCATTACATTTCATTACATTTCATTACATTTCATTACATTTCATAACATTTCATTACATTTCATTACATTTCATTACATTTCATTACATTTCATTACATTTCATTACATTTCATTACATTTCATTACATTTCATTACATTTCATTACATTTCATTACATTTAGTTACATTTCATTACATTTCATTTCATTACATTACATTTCATTTTATTTTATTGTATTTTATTTCATTTTATTTAATTTTATTTCATTTTATTTCATTTTATTCATTTTATTTCATTTTATTTTATTGTATTTTATTTCATTTTATTCATTTTATTTCATTTTATTTTATTGTATTTTATTTCATTTTATTTCATTTCATTTCATTTCATTTTATTGTATTTTATTATATTTTATTTCATTTTATTTCAATTCATTTCATTTCATTTCATTTCATTTTTTTCATTTCATTTTATTTTATTTTTTTTCATTTCATTTCATTTTGTCTGATTCTGTCAGCAAAACTCTCCAATTTTGTTGATAATTTCTTGGGTATTTTCTTCTTTCATTTGAAGATAAAGCATTTCATTGTAGATAGCAAATAATATCTGCTTACTATCATCATCAGATTTTCTTTCGTGGTATTGAGCTAGTCCATGCCATGCCAATGGATGATCTCTCTTACTGTTGATCGCTTTTTGGTAAGCAAGTGGTGCCTGTTCAGAATCCTGAAGTGATTTTCCAAAATAGTTTTGTTTATCTATTCGCAAAATATTTTAGCAACATTCTTGTGCCTCTTTGAAATTTCCATCAACAATTAACTTTCTGGCACCTTTCAACAGGGTTTTTATGTCCGCCATCTGGAACAATAGTAAAACTACATACTAGGTAGGTGCTTATTCTAAATTTTGTGTAGCGTTGTGTAGTGTTGGTATCACAGTGTATTCCATTTTTTTCTATTTTTTTCAATTTTATTCTATATAATAGAATTCTTTTTTTTTTTCTATAATATTCTATTTTGTCTGCATCTGTCTGCATCTGTCTGCATCTGTCTGCATCTGTCTGCATCTGTCTGCATCTGTCTGCATCTGTCTGCATCTGTCTGCATCTGTCTGGATCTGTCTGCATCTGTCTTCATCTGTCTGCATCTGTTTGCATCTGCATCTGTCTGCATCTGTCTGCATCTGTCTGCATTTGTCTGTATCTGTCTGCATCTGTCTTCATCTGTCTGCATCTGTTTGCATCTGTGTGATTCTATCTGATTATTTTATCTCATCTCATCTCATCTCATCTCATCTCATCTCATCTCATCTCATCTCATCTCATCTCATCTCATCTCATCTCATCTCATCTCATCTCGTCATCATTCATTACATTTCATTACATTACATTACATTTCATTACATTTCATTACATTACATTACATTTCATTACATTTCATTACATTTCATTACATTGCATTACATTTCATTACATTTCATTACATTTCATTACATTTTATTACATTTCATTACATTTCATTTTATTTCATTTTATTTTATTGTATTTTATTTATTTTATTTCATTTTATTTCATTTTATTTCATTTTATTTCATTTCATTTCATTTCATTTCATTTCATTTTATTTTATTTCATTTCAAACTCTCCAATTCCAACAATACAATACAACAATCCCATCCCATCCCATCCCATCCCATCCCATCCCATCCCATCCCATCCCATCCCATCCCATCCCATCCCATCCCATCCCATCCCATCCCATCCCATCCCATCCCATCCCATCCCATCCCATCCCATCCCATCCCATCCCATCCCATCCCATCCCATCCCATCCCATCCCATCCCATCCCATCCCATCCCATCCCATCCCATCCCATCCCATCCCATCCCATCCCATCCCATCCCATCCCATCCCATCCCATCCCATCCCATCCCATCCCATCCCATCCCATCCCATCCCATCCCATCCCATCCCATCCCATCCCATCCCATCCCATCCCATCCCATCCCATCCCATCCCATCCCATCCCATCCCATCCCATCCCATCCCATCCCATCCCATCCCATCCCATCCCATCCCATCCCATCCCATCCCATCCCATCCCATCCCATCCCATCCCATCCCATCCCATCCCATCCCATCCCATCCCATCCCATCCCATCCCATCCCATCCCATCCCATCCCATCCCATCCCATCCCATCCCATCCCATCCCATCCCATCCCATCCCATCCCATCCCATCCCATCCCATCCCATCCCATCCCATCCCATCCCATCCCATCCCATCCCATCCCATCCCATCCCATCCCATCCCATCCCATCCCATCCCATCCCATCCCATCCCATCCCATCCCATCCCATCCCATCCCATCCCATCCCATCCCATCCCATCCCATCCCATCCCATCCCATCCCATCCCATCCCATCCCATCCCATCCCATCCCATCCCATCCCATCCCATCCCATCCCATCCCATCCCATCCCATCCCATCCCATCCCATCCCATCCCATCCCATCCCATCCCATCCCATCCCATCCCATCCCATCCCATCCCATCCCATCCCATCCCATCCCATCCCATCCCATCCCATCCCATCCCATCCCATCCCATCCCATCCCATCCCATCCCATCCCATCCCATCCCATCCCATCCCATCCCATCCCATCCCATCCCATCCCATCCCATCCCATCCCATCCCATCCCATCCCATCCCATCCCATCCCATCCCATCCCATCCCATCCCATCCCATCCCATCCCATCCCATCCCATCCCATCCCATCCCATCCCATCCCATCCCATCCCATCCCATCCCATCCCATCCCATCCCATCCCATCCCATCCCATCCCATCCCATCCCATCCCATCCCATCCCATCCCATCCCATCCCATCCCATCCCATCCCATCCCATCCCATCCCATCCCATCCCATCCCATCCCATCCCATCCCATCCCATCCCATCCCATCCCATCCCATCCCATCCCATCCCATCCCATCCCATCCCATCCCATCCCATCCCATCCCATCCCATCCCATCCCATCCCATCCCATCCCATCCCATCCCATCCCATCCCATCCCATCCCATCCCATCCCATCCCATCCCATCCCATCCCATCCCATCCCATCCCATCCCATCCCATCCCATCCCATCCCATCCCATCCCATCCCATCCCATCCCATCCCATCCCATCCCATCCCATCCCATCCCATCCCATCCCATCCCATCCCATCCCATCCCATCCCATCCCATCCCATCCCATCCCATCCCATCCCATCCCATCCCATCCCATCCCATCCCATCCCATCCCATCCCATCCCATCCCATCCCATCCCATCCCATCCCATCCCATCCCATCCCATCCCATCCCATCCCATCCCATCCCATCCCATCCCATCCCATCCCATCCCATCCCATCCCATCCCATCCCATCCCATCCCATCCCATCCCATCCCATCCCATCCCATCCCATCCCATCCCATCCCATCCCATCCCATCCCATCCCATCCCATCCCATCCCATCCCATCCCATCCCATCCCATCCCATCCCATCCCATCCCATCCCATCCCATCCCATCCCATCCCATCCCATCCCATCCCATCCTATCCCATCTGTCATTTCATTTCATTTCATTACATTTCATTACATTTCATTACATTTCATTACATTTCATTACATTTCATTACATTTCATTACATTTCATTACATTTCATTACATTTCATTACATTTCATTACATTTCATTACATTTCATTTCATTTCATTTCATTACATTTCATTACATTTGGTTACATTTAGTTACATTTCATTACATTTCATTTCAATCAATTTCATTTCATTTTATTTCATTTTATTTCATTTCAATCCATTTCCATTCATTTCATTTCATTTCATTTCATTTCATTTCATTTCATTTCATATCATTTCATTTCATTTCATTTTATTTCATTTCATTACATTTCATTACATTTCATTACATTTCATTACATTTCATTACATTTCATTACATTTCATTACATTTCATTACATTTCATTACATTTCATTACATTTCATTACATTTCATTACATTTCATAACATTTCATTACATTTCATTTCATTTCATTTCATTACATTTCATTTCATTTCATTACATTTCATTACATTTCATTACATTTCATTACATTTCATTACATTTCATAACATTTGGCTACATTTAGTTACATTTCATTACATTTCATTTCATAACATTACATTTCATTTAATTTCATTTCATTTTATTTCATTTTATTTCATTTTATTTCATTTTATTTCATTTTATTTCATTTTATTTCATTTTATTTCATTTCAATCCATTTCATTTCATTTCATTTCATTTCATTTCATTTCATTTCATTTCATTTCATTTCATTTCATTTCATTTCATTTCATTTCATTTCATTACATTTCATTACATTTCATTACATTTCATAACATTTCATTACATTTCATTACATTTCATTACATTTCATTACATTTCATTACATTTCATTACATTTCATTACGTTTCATTACATTTCATTACATTTCATTACATTTAGTTACATTTCATTACATTTCATTTCATTACATTACATTTCATTTTATTTTATTGTATTTTATTTCATTTTATTTAATTTTATTTCATTTTATTTCATTTTATTCATTTTATTTCATTTTATTTTATTGTATTTTATTTCATTTTATTTTATTGTATTTTATTTCATTTTATTTCATTTCATTTCATTTCATTTTATTGTATTTTATTATATTTTATTTCATTTTATTTCAATTCATTTCATTTCATTTCATTTCATTTTTTTCATTTCATTTTATTTTATTTTTTTTCATTTCATTTCATTTTGTCTGATTCTGTCAGCAAAACTCTCCAATTTTGTTGATAATTTCTTGGGTATTTTCTTCTTTCATTTGAAGATAAAGCATTTCATTGTAGATAGCAAATAATATCTGCTTACTATCATCATCAGATTTTCTTTCGTGGTATTGAGCTAGTCCATGCCATGCCAATGGATGATCTCTCTTACTGTTGATCGCTTTTTGGTAAGCAAGTGGTGCCTGTTCAGAATCCTGAAGTGATTTTCCAAAATAGTTTTGTTTATCTATTCGCAAAATATTTTAGCAACATTCTTGTGCCTCTTTGAAATTTCCATCAACAATTAACTTTCTGGCACCTTTCAACAGGGTTTTTATGTCCGCCATCTGGAACAATAGTAAAACTACATACTAGGTAGGTGCTTATTCTAAATTTTGTGTAGCGTTGTGTAGTGTTGGTATCACAGTGTATTCCATTTTTTTCTATTTTTTTCAATTTTATTCTATATAATAGAATTCTTTTTTTTTTCTATAATATTCTATTTTGTCTGCATCTGTCTGCATCTGTCTGCATCTGTCTGCATCTGTCTGCATCTGTCTGCATCTGTCTGCATCTGTCTGCATCTGTCTGCATCTGTCTGGTTCTGTCTGCATCTGTCTTCATCTGTCTGCATCTGTTTGCATCTGCATCTGTCTGCATCTGTCTGCATCTGTCTGCATTTGTCTGTATCTGTCTGCATCTGTCTTCATCTGTCTGCATCTGTTTGCATCTGTGTGATTCTATCTGATTATTTTATCTCATCTCATCTCATCTCATCTCATCTCATCTCATCTCATCTCATCTCATCTCATCTCATCTCATCTCATCTCATCTCATCTCATCTCATCTCATCTCATCTCATCTCGTCATCATTCATTACATTTCATTACATTACATTACATTTCATTACATTTCATTACATTTCATTACATTACATTACATTTCATTACATTTCATTACATTTCATTACATTTCATTACATTTCATTACATTTCATTACATTTTATTACATTTCATTACATTTCATTTCATTTCATTTCATTTCATTACATTTCATTACATTTAGTAACATTTAGTTACATTTCATTACATTTCATTTCATTTCATTACATTTCATTACATTTCATTTCATTTCATTTCATTTCATTTCATTTCATGTCATTTTATTTCATTTTATTTTATTGTATTTTATTTATTTTATTTCATTTTATTTCATTTTATTTCATTTTATTTCATTTTATTTCATTTTATTTCATTTTATTTCATTTTATTTCATTTAATTTAATTTCATTTCATTTTATTTCATTTTATTTCATTTCATTTCATTTCATTTTATTTTATTTTGTCAGATTCTGTCAGCCAACCTCTCCAATTCCAACAATACAATACAACAATCCCATCCCATCCCATCCCATCCCATCCCATCCCATCCCATCCCATCCCATCCCATCCCATCCCATCCCATCCCATCCCATCCCATCCCATCCCATCCCATCCCATCCCATCCCATCCCATCCCATCCCATCCCATCCCATCCCATCCCATCCCATCCCATCCCATCCCATCCCATCCCATCCCATCCCATCCCATCCCATCCCATCCCATCCCATCCCATCCCATCCCATCCCATCCCATCCCATCCCATCCCATCCCATCCCATCCCATCCCATCCCATCCCATCCCATCCCATCCCATCCCATCCCATCCCATCCCATCCCATCCCATCCCATCCCATCCCATCCCATCCCATCCCATCCCATCCCATCCCATCCCATCCCATCCCATCCCATCCCATCCCATCCCATCCCATCCCATCCCATCCCATCCCATCCCATCCCATCCCATCCCATCCCATCCCATCCCATCCCATCCCATCCCATCCCATCCCATCCCATCCCATCCCATCCCATCCCATCCCATCCCATCCCATCCCATCCCATCCCATCCCATCCCATCCCATCCCATCCCATCCCATCCCATCCCATCCCATCCCATCCCATCCCATCCCATCCCATCCCATCCCATCCCATCCCATCCCATCCCATCCCATCCCATCCCATCCCATCCCATCCCATCCCATCCCATCCCATCCCATCCCATCCCATCCCATCCCATCCCATCCCATCCCATCCCATCCCATCCCATCCCATCCCATCCCATCCTATCCCATCCCATCTGTCATTTCATTTCATTTCATTACATTTCATTACATTTCATTACATTTCATTACATTTCATTACATTTCATTACATTTCATTACATTTCATTACATTTCATTACATTTCATTACATTTCATTACATTTCATTACATTTCATTACATTACATTTTATTTCATTTCATTTCATTTCATTTCATTTCATTACATTTCATTACATTTGGTTACATTTAGTTACATTTCATTACATTTCATTTCAATCAATTTCATTTCATTTTATTTCATTTTATTTCATTTCAATCCATTTCCATTCATTTCATTTCATTTCATTTCATTTCATTTCATTTCATTTCATTTCATTTCATTTCATTTCATATCATTTCATTTCATTTCATTTTATTTCATTTCATTTCATTTCATTTCATTTCATTTCATTACATTTCATTACATTTGGTTACATTTAGTTACATTTCATTACATTTCATTTCAATCAATTTCATTTCATTTCATTTCATTTTATTTCATTTTATTTCATTTCAATCCATTTCCATTCATTTCATTTCATTTCATTTCATTTCATTTCATTTCATTTCATTTCATATCATTTCATTTCATTTCATTTTATTTCATTTCATTACATTTCATTACATTTCATTACATTTCATTACATTTCATTACATTTCATTACATTTCATTACATTTCATTACATTTCATTACATTTCATTACATTTCATAACATTTCATTTCATTTCATTTCATTACATTTCATTTCATTTCATTACATTTCATTACATTTCATTACATTTCATAACATTTGGCTACATTTAGTTACATTTCATTACATTTCATTTCATTACATTACATTTCATTTCATTTCATTTCATTTTATTTCATTTTATTTCATTTTATTTTATTTTATTTCATTTTATTTCATTTTATTTCATTTTATTTCATTTTATTTCATTTCAATCCATTTCATTTCATTTCATTTCATTTCATTTCATTTCATTTCATTTCATTTCATTTCATTTCATTACATTTCATTACATTTCATTACATTTCATTACATTTCATAACATTTCATTACATTTCATTACATTTCATTACATTTCATAACATTTCATTACATTTCATTACATTTCATTACATTTCATTACATTTCATTACATTTCATTACATTTCATTACATTTCATTACATTTCATTACATTTCATTACATTTCATTACATTTAGTTACATTTCATTACATTTCATTTCATTACATTACATTTCATTTTATTTTATTGTATTTTATTTCATTTTATTTAATTTTATTTCATTTTATTTCATTTTATTCATTTTATTTCATTTTATTTTATTGTATTTTATTTCATTTTATTTCATTTTATTTCATTTCATTTGATTTTATTGTATTTTATTATATTTTATATCATTTTATTTCAATTTCATTTCATTTCATTTCATTTTTTTCATTTCATTTTATTTTATTTTTTTTCATTTCATTTCATTTTATTTCATTTTATTTCATTTCATTTCATTTTATTGTATTTTATTATATTTTATTTCATTTTATTTCAATTCATTTCATTTCATTTCATTTCATTTCATTTCATTTTTTTCATTTCATTTTATTTTATTTTTTTTCATTTCATTTCATTTTGTCTGATTCTGTCAGCAAAACTCTCCAATGTCCGCCATCTGGAACAATAGTAAAACTACATACTAGGTAGGTGCTTATTCTAAATTTTGTGTAGCGTTGTGTAGTGTTGGTATAACAGTGTATTCCATTTTATTCTATTTTTTTCAATTTTATTCTATTATATTCTTTTTTTTTTCTATAATATTCTATTTTGTCTGCATCTGTCTGCATCTGTCTGCATCTGTCTGCATCTGTCTGCATTTCATTACATTTCATTTCATTTATTTCATTTCATTACATTTCATTTCATTTCATTTCATTTCATTACATTTTGTAACATTTAGTTACATTTCATTACATTTCATTTCATTTCATTTCATTTCATTTCATTTCATTTTATTTTATTTCATTTCATTTCATTTTATTTCATTTCATTTCATTTTATTTTATTTTGTCAGATTCTGTCAGCCAAACTCTCCAATTCCAACAATACAATACAACAATCCCATCCCATCCCATCCCATCCCATCCCATCCCATCCCATCCCATCCCATCCCATCCCATCCCATCCCATCCCATCCCATCCCATCCCATCCCATCCCATCCCATCCCATCCCATCCCATCCCATCCCATCCCATCCCATCCCATCCCATCCCATCCCATCCCATCCCATCCCATCCCATCCCATCCCATCCCATCCCATCCCATCCCATCCCATCCCATCCCATCCCATCCCATCCCATCCCATCCCATCCCATCCCATCCCATCCCATCCCATCCCATCCCATCCCATCCCATCCCATCCCATCCCATCCCATCCCATCCCATCCCATCCCATCCCATCCCATCCCATCCCATCCCATCCCATCCCATCCCATCCCATCCCATCCCATCCCATCCCATCCCATCCCATCCCATCCCATCCCATCCCATCCCATCCCATCCCATCCCATCCCATCCCATCCCATCCCATCCCATCCCATCCCATCCCATCCCATCCCATCCCATCCCATCCCATCCCATCCCATCCCATCCCATCCCATCCCATCCCATCCCATCCCATCCCATCCCATCCCATCCCATCCCATCCCATCCCATCCCATCCCATCCCATCCCATCCCATCCCATCCCATCCCATCCCATCCCATCCCATCCCATCCCATCCCATCCCATCCCATCCCATCCCATCCCATCCCATTATTTCATTTTATTTCATTTTATTTCATTTCATTTCATTTCATTTTATTGTATTTTATTATATTTTATTTCATTTTATTTCAATTCATTTCATTTCATTTCATTTCATTTTTTTCATTTCATTTTATTTTATTTTTTTTCATTTCATTTCATTTTGTCTGATTCTGTCAGCAAAACTCTCCAATTTTGTTGATAATTTCTTGGGTATTTTCTTCTTTCATTTGAAGATAAAGCATTTCATTGTAGATAGCAAATAATATCTGCTTACTATCATCATCAGATTTTCTTTCGTGGTATTGAGCTAGTCCATGCCATGCCAATTAAATTTCCATCAACAATTAACTTTCTGGCACCTTTCAACAGGGTTTTTATGTCCGCCATCTGGAACAATAGTAAAACTACATACTAGGTAGGTGCTTATTCTAAATTTTGTGTAGCGTTGTGTAGTGTTGGTATCACAGTGTATTCCATTTTTTTCTATTTTTTTCAATTTTATTCTATATAATAGAATTCTTTTTTTTTTCTATAATATTCTATTTTGTCTGCATCTGTCTGCATCTGTCTGCATCTGTCTGCATCTGTCTGCATCTGTCTGCATCTGTCTGCATCTGTCTGCATCTGTCTGGATCTGTCTGCATCTGTCTTCATCTGTCTGCATCTGTTTGCATCTGCATCTGTCTGCATCTGTCTGCATCTGTCTGCATTTGTCTGTATCTGTCTGCATCTGTCTTCATCTGTCTGCATCTGTTTGCATCTGTGTGATTCTATCTGATTATATTATTTTATCTCATCTCATCTCATCTCATCTCATCTCATCTCATCTCATCTCATCTCATCTCATCTCATCTCATCTCATCTCATCTCATCTCATCTCGTCACATTTCATTACATTACATTACATTTCATTACATTTCATTACATTACATTACATTTCATTACATTTCATTACATTTCATTACATTGCATTACATTTCATTACATTTCATTACATTTTATTACATTTCATTACATTTCATTTCATTTCATTTCATTTCATTACATTTCATTACATTTAGTAACATTTAGTTACATTTCATTACATTTCATTTCATTTCATTACATTTCATTACATTTCATTTCATTTCATTTCATTTCATTTCATTTCATTTTATTTCATTTTATTTTATTGTATTTTATTTATTTTATTTCATTTTATTTCATTTTATTTCATTTTATTTCATTTTATTTCATTTTATTTCATTTTATTTCATTTTATTTCATTTTATTTCATTTAATTTCATTTCATTTCATTTTATTTCATTTTATTTCATTTCATTTCATTTTATTTTATTTTGTCAGATTCTGTCAGCAAAACTCTCCAATTCCAACAATACAATACAACAATCCCATCCCATCCCATCCCATCCCATCCCATCCCATCCCATCCCATCCCATCCCATCCCATCCCATCCCATCCCATCCCATCCCATCCCATCCCATCCCATCCCATCCCATCCCATCCCATCCCATCCCATCCCATCCCATCCCATCCCATCCCATCCCATCCCATCCCATCCCATCCCATCCCATCCCATCCCATCCCATCCCATCCCATCCCATCCCATCCCATCCCATCCCATCCCATCCCATCCCATCCCATCCCATCCCATCCCATCCCATCCCATCCCATCCCATCCCATCCCATCCCATCCCATCCCATCCCATCCCATCCCATCCCATCCCATCCCATTATTTCATTTCATTTCATTTTGTCTGATTCTGTCAGCAAAACTCTCCAATTTTGTTGATAATTTCTTGGGTATTTTCTTCTTTCATTTGAAGATAAAGCATTTCATTGTAGATAGCAAATAATATCTGCTTACTATCATCATCAGATTTTCTTTCGTGGTCTTGAGCTAGTCCATGCCATGCCAATGGATGATCTCTCTTACTGTTGATCGCTTTTTGGTAAGCAAGTGGTGCCTGTTCAGAATCCTGAAGTGATTTTCCAAAATAGTTTTGTTTATCTATTCGCAAAATATTTTAGCAACATTCTTGTGCCTCTTTGAAATTTCCATCAACAATTAACTTTCTGGCACCTTTCAACAGGGTTTTTATGTCCGCCATCTGGAACAATAGTAAAACTACATACTAGGTAGGTGCTTATTCTAAATTTTGTGTAGCGTTGTGTAGTGTTGGTATCACAGTGTATTCCATTTTTTTCTATTTTTTTCAATTTTATTCTATATAATAGAATTCTTTTTTTTTTTCTATAATATTCTATTTTGTCTGCATCTGTCTGCATCTGTCTGCATCTGTCTGCATCTGTCTGCATCTGTCTGCATCTGTCTGGATCTGTCTGCATCTGTCTTCATCTGTCTGCATCTGTTTGCATCTGCATCTGTCATTCATTTCATTACATTTTGTAACATTTAGTTACATTTCATTACATTTCATTTCATTTCATTTCATTTCATTTCATTTCATTTTATTTTATTTCATTTCATTTCATTTTATTTCATTTCATTTCATTTTATTTTATTTTGTCAGATTCTGTCAGCCAAACTCTCCAATTCCAACAATACAATACAACAATCCCATCCCATCCCATCCCATCCCATCCCATCCCATCCCATCCCATCCCATCCCATCCCATCCCATCCCATCCCATCCCATCCCATCCCATCCCATCCCATCCCATCCCATCCCATCCCATCCCATCCCATCCCATCCCATCCCATCCCATCCCATCCCATCCCATCCCATCCCATCCCATCCCATCCCATCCCATCCCATCCCATCCCATCCCATCCCATCCCATCCCATCCCATCCCATCCCATCCCATCCCATCCCATCCCATCCCATCCTATCCCATCCCATCTGTCATTTCATTTCATTTCATTACATTTCATTACATTTCATTACATTTCATTACATTTCATTACATTTCATTACATTTCATTACATTTCATTTCATTTCATTTCATTACATTTCATTACATTTGGTTACATTTAGTTACATTTCATTACATTTCATTTCAATCAATTTCATTTCATTTTATTTCATTTTATTTCATTTCAATCCATTTCCATTCATTTCATTTCATTTCATTTCATTTCATTTCATTTCATTTCATTTCATTTCATATCATTTCATTTCATTTCATTTTATTTCATTTCATTACATTTCATTACATTTCATTACATTTCATTACATTTCATTACATTTCATTACATTTCATTACATTTCATTACATTTCATAACATTTCATTACATTTCATTTCATTTCATTTCATTACATTTCATTTCATTTCATTACATTTCATTACATTTCATTACATTTCATTACATTTCATTACATTTCATAACATTTGGCTACATTTAGTTACATTTCATTACATTTCATTTCATAACATTACATTTCATTTCATTTCATTTCATTTTATTTCATTTTATTTCATTTTATTTCATTTTATTTCATTTTATTTCATTTTATTTCATTTTATTTCATTTCAATCCATTTCATTTCATTTCATTTCATTTCATTTCATTTCATTTCATTTCATTTCATTTCATTTCATTTCATTTCATTTCATTACATTTCATTACATTTCATTACATTTCATAACATTTCATTACATTTCATTACATTTCATTACATTTCATTTCATTTCATTTTATTTCATTTTATTTCATTTCATTTCATTTTATTGTATTTTATTATATTTTATTTCATTTTATTTCAATTCATTTCATTTCATTTCATTTCATTTCATTTCATTTTTTTCATTTCATTTTATTTTATTTTTTTTCATTTCATTTCATTTTGTCTGATTCTGTCAGCAAAACTCTCCAATGTCCGCCATCTGGAACAATAGTAAAACTACATACTAGGTAGGTGCTTATTCTAAATTTTGTGTAGCGTTGTGTAGTGTTGGTATAACAGTGTATTCCATTTTATTCTATTTTTTTCAATTTTATTCTATTATATTCTTTTTTTTTTCTATAATATTCTATTTTGTCTGCATCTGTCTGCATCTGTCTGCATCTGTCTGCATCTGTCTGCATTTCATTACATTTCATTTCATTTATTTCATTTCATTACATTTCATTTCATTTCATTTCATTTCATTACATTTTGTAACATTTAGTTACATTTCATTACATTTCATTTCATTTCATTTCATTTCATTTCATTTCATTTTATTTTATTTCATTTCATTTCATTTTATTTCATTTCATTTCATTTTATTTTATTTTGTCAGATTCTGTCAGCCAAACTCTCCAATTCCAACAATACAATACAACAATCCCATCCCATCCCATCCCATCCCATCCCATCCCATCCCATCCCATCCCATCCCATCCCATCCCATCCCATCCCATCCCATCCCATCCCATCCCATCCCATCCCATCCCATCCCATCCCATCCCATCCCATCCCATCCCATCCCATCCCATCCCATCCCATCCCATCCCATCCCATCCCATCCCATCCCATCCCATCCCATCCCATCCCATCCCATCCCATCCCATCCCATCCCATCCCATCCCATCCCATCCCATCCCATCCCATCCCATCCCATCCCATCCCATCCCATCCCATCCCATCCCATCCCATCCCATCCCATCCCATCCCATCCCATCCCATCCCATCCCATCCCATCCCATCCCATCCCATCCCATCCCATCCCATCCCATCCCATCCCATCCCATCCCATCCCATCCCATCCCATCCCATCCCATCCCATCCCATCCCATCCCATCCCATCCCATCCCATCCCATCCCATCCCATCCCATCCCATCCCATCCCATCCCATCCCATCCCATCCCATCCCATCCCATCCCATCCCATCCCATCCCATCCCATCCCATCCCATCCCATCCCATCCCATCCCATCCCATCCCATCCCATCCCATCCCATCCCATCCCATCCCATCCCATCCCATCCCATCCCATCCCATCCCATCCCATCCCATCCCATCCCATCCCATCCCATCCCATCCCATCCCATCCCATCCCATCCCATCCCATCCCATCCCATCCCATCCCATCCCATCCCATCCCATCCCATCCCATCCCATCCCATCCCATCCCATCCCATCCCATCCCATCCCATCCCATCCCATCCCATCCCATCCCATCCCATCCCATCCCATCCCATCCCATCCCATCCCATCCCATCCCATCCCATCCCATCCCATCCCATCCCATCCCATCCCATCCCATCCCATCCCATCCCATCCCATCCCATCCCATCCCATCCCATCCCATCCCATCCCATCCCATCCCATCCCATCCCATTATTTCATTTTATTTCATTTTATTTCATTTCATTTCATTTCATTTTATTGTATTTTATTATATTTTATTTCATTTTATTTCAATTCATTTCATTTCATTTCATTTCATTTTTTTCATTTCATTTTATTTTATTTTTTTTCATTTCATTTCATTTTGTCTGATTCTGTCAGCAAAACTCTCCAATTTTGTTGATAATTTCTTGGGTATTTTCTTCTTTCATTTGAAGATAAAGCATTTCATTGTAGATAGCAAATAATATCTGCTTACTATCATCATCAGATTTTCTTTCGTGGTATTGAGCTAGTCCATGCCATGCCAATTAAATTTCCATCAACAATTAACTTTCTGGCACCTTTCAACAGGGTTTTTATGTCCGCCATCTGGAACAATAGTAAAACTACATACTAGGTAGGTGCTTATTCTAAATTTTGTGTAGCGTTGTGTAGTGTTGGTATCACAGTGTATTCCATTTTTTTCTATTTTTTTCAATTTTATTCTATATAATAGAATTCTTTTTTTTTTCTATAATATTCTATTTTGTCTGCATCTGTCTGCATCTGTCTGCATCTGTCTGCATCTGTCTGCATCTGTCTGCATCTGTCTGCATCTGTCTGCATCTGTCTGGATCTGTCTGCATCTGTCTTCATCTGTCTGCATCTGTTTGCATCTGCATCTGTCTGCATCTGTCTGCATCTGTCTGCATTTGTCTGTATCTGTCTGCATCTGTCTTCATCTGTCTGCATCTGTTTGCATCTGTGTGATTCTATCTGATTATTTTATCTCATCTCATCTCATCTCATCTCATCTCATCTCATCTCATCTCATCTCATCTCATCTCATCTCATCTCATCTCATCTCATCTCATCTCGTCATCATTCATTACATTTCATTACATTACATTACATTTCATTACATTTCATTACATTACATTACATTTCATTACATTTCATTACATTTCATTACATTGCATTACATTTCATTACATTTCATTACATTTTATTACATTTCATTACATTTCATTTCATTTCATTTCATTTCATTACATTTCATTACATTTAGTAACATTTAGTTACATTTCATTACATTTCATTTCATTTCATTACATTTCATTACATTTCATTTCATTTCATTTCATTTCATTTCATTTCATTTTATTTCATTTTATTTTATTGTATTTTATTTATTTTATTTCATTTTATTTCATTTTATTTCATTTTATTTCATTTTATTTCATTTTATTTCATTTTATTTCATTTTATTTCATTTTATTTCATTTAATTTCATTTCATTTCATTTTATTTCATTTTATTTCATTTCATTTCATTTTATTTTATTTTGTCAGATTCTGTCAGCAAAACTCTCCAATTCCAACAATACAATACAACAATCCCATCCCATCCCATCCCATCCCATCCCATCCCATCCCATCCCATCCCATCCCATCCCATCCCATCCCATCCCATCCCATCCCATCCCATCCCATCCCATCCCATCCCATCCCATCCCATCCCATCCCATCCCATCCCATCCCATCCCATCCCATCCCATCCCATCCCATCCCATCCCATCCCATCCCATCCCATCCCATCCCATCCCATCCCATCCCATCCCATCCCATCCCATCCCATCCCATCCCATCCCATCCCATCCCATCCCATCCCATCCCATCCCATCCCATCCCATCCCATCCCATCCCATCCCATCCCATCCCATCCCATCCCATCCCATCCCATCCCATCCCATTATTTCATTTCATTTCATTTTGTCTGATTCTGTCAGCAAAACTCTCCAATTTTGTTGATAATTTCTTGGGTATTTTCTTCTTTCATTTGAAGATAAAGCATTTCATTGTAGATAGCAAATAATATCTGCTTACTATCATCATCACATCAGATTTTCTTTCGTGGTATTGAGCTAGTCCATGCCATGCCAATGGATGATCTCTCTTACTGTTGATCGCTTTTTGGTAAGCAAGTGGTGCCTGTTCAGAATCCTGAAGTGATTTTCCAAAATAGTTTTGTTTATCTATTCGCAAAATATTTTAGCAACATTCTTGTGCCTCTTTGAAATTTCCATCAACAATTAACTTTCTGGCACCTTTCAACAGGGTTTTTATGTCCGCCATCTGGAACAATAGTAAAACTACATACTAGGTAGGTGCTTATTCTAAATTTTGTGTAGCGTTGTGTAGTGTTGGTATCACAGTGTATTCCATTTTTTTCTATTTTTTTCAATTTTATTCTATATAATAGAATTCTTTTTTTTTTTCTATAATATTCTATTTTGTCTGCATCTGTCTGCATCTGTCTGCATCTGTCTGCATCTGTCTGCATCTGTCTGCATCTGTCTGCATCTGTCTGGATCTGTCTGCATCTGTCTTCATCTGTCTGCATCTGTTTGCATCTGCATCTGTCTGCATCTGTCTGCATCTGTCTGCATTTGTCTGTATCTGTCTGCATCTGTCTTCATCTGTCTGCATATGTTTGCATCTGTGTGATTCTATCTGATTATTTTATCTCATCTCATCTCATCTCATCTCATCTCATCTCATCTCATCTCATCTCATCTCATCTCATCTCATCTCATCTCATCTCATCTCATCTCGTCATCATTCATTACATTTCATTACATTACATTACATTTCATTACATTTCATTACATTACATTACATTTCATTACATTTCATTACATTGCATTACATTTCATTACATTTCATTACATTTCATTACATTTTATTACATTTCATTACATTTCATTTCATTTCATTTCATTTCATTACATTTCATTACATTTAGTAACATTTAGTTACATTTCATTACATTTCATTTCATTTCATTACATTTCATTACATTTCATTTCATTTCATTTCATTTTATTTCATTTTATTTTATTGTATTTTATTTATTTTATTTCATTTTATTTCATTTTATTTCATTTTATTTCATTTTATTTCATTTTATTTCATTTAATTTCATTTCATTTCATTTTATTTCATTTTATTTCATTTCATTTCATTTTATTTTATTTTGTCAGATTCTGTCAGCAAAACTCTCCAATTCCAACAATACAATACAACAATCCCATCCCATCTCATCCCATCCCATCCCATCCCATCCCATCCCATCCCATCCCATCCCATCCCATCCCATCCCATCCCATCCCATCCCATCCCATCCCATCCCATCCCATCCCATCCCATCCCATCCCATCCCATCCCATCCCATCCCATCCCATCCCATCCCATCCCATCCCATCCCATCCCATCCCATCCCATCCCATCCCATCCCATCCCATCCCATCCCATCCCATCCCATCCCATCCCATCCCATCCCATCCCATCCCATCCCATCCCATCCCATCCCATCCCATCCCATCCCATCCCATCCCATCCCATCCCATCCCATCCCATCCCATCCCATCCCATCCCATCCCATCCCATCCCATCCCATCCCATCCCATCCCATCCCATCCCATCCCATCCCATCCCATCCCATCCCATCCCATCCCATCCCATCCCATCCCATCCCATCCCATCCCATCCCATCCCATCCCATCCCATCCCATCCCATCCCATCCCATCCCATCCCATCCCATCCCATCCCATCCCATCCCATCCCATCCCATCCCATCCCATCCCATCCCATCCCATCCCATCCCATCCCATCCCATCCCATCCCATCCCATCCCATCCCATCCCATCCCATCCCATCCCATCCCATCCCATTATTTCATTTCATTTCATTTTGTCTGATTCTGTCAGCAAAACTCTCCAATTTTGTTGATAATTTCTTGGGTATTTTCTTCTTTCATTTGAAGATAAAGCATTTCATTGTAGATAGCAAATAATATCTGCTTACTATCATCATCAGATTTTCTTTCGTGGTATTGAGCTAGTCCATGCCATGCCAATGGATGATCTCTCTTACTGTTGATCGTTTTTTGGTAAGCAAGTGGTGCCTGTTCAGAATCCTGAAGTGATTTTCCAAAATAGTTTTGTTTATCTATTCGCAAAATATTTTAGCAACATTCTTGTGCCTCTTTGAAATTTCCATCAACAATTAACTTTCTGGCACCTTTCAACAGGGTTTTTATGTCCGCCATCTGGAACAATAGTAAAACTACATACTAGGTAGGTGCTTATTCTAAATTTTGTGTAGCGTTGTGTAGTGTTGGTATCACAGTGTATTCCATTTTTTTCTATTTTTTTCAATTTTATTCTATATAATAGAATTCTTTTTTTTTTTCTATAATATTCTATTTTGTCTGCATCTGTCTGCATCTGTCTGCATCTGTCTGCATCTGTCTGCATCTGTCTGCATCTGTCTGCATCTGTCTGGATCTGTCTGCATCTGTCTTCATCTGTCTGCATCTGTTTGCATCTGCATCTGTCTGCATCTGTCTGCATCTGTCTGCATTTGTCTGTATCTGTCTGCATCTGTCTTCATCTGTCTGCATCTGTTTGCATCTGTGTGATTCTATCTGATTATTTTATCTCATCTCATCTCATCTCATCTCATCTCATCTCATCTCATCTCATCTCATCTCATCTCATCTCATCTCATCTCATCTCATCTCATCTCATCTCGTCATCATTCATTACATTTCATTACATTACATTACATTTCATTACATTTCATTACATTACATTACATTTCATTACATTTCATTACATTGCATTACATTTCATTACATTTCATTACATTTCATTACATTTTATTACATTTCATTACATTTCATTTCATTTCATTTCATTTCATTACATTTCATTACATTTAGTTACATTTAGTTACATTTCATTACATTTCATTTCATTTCATTACATTTCATTACATTTCATTTCATTTCATTTCATTTTATTTCATTTTATTTTATTGTATTTTATTTATTTTATTTCATTTTATTTCATTTTATTTCATTTTATTTCATTTTATTTCATTTTATTTCATTTAATTTCATTTCATTTCATTTTATTTCATTTTATTTCATTTCATTTCATTTTATTTTATTTTGTCAGATTCTGTCAGCAAAACTCTCCAATTCCAACAATACAATACAACAATCCCATCCCATCTCATCCCATCCCATCCCATCCCATCCCATCCCATCCCATCCCATCCCATCCCATCCCATCCCATCCCATCCCATCCCATCCCATCCCATCCCATCCCATCCCATCCCATCCCATCCCATCCCATCCCATCCCATCCCATCCCATCCCATCCTATCCCATCCCATCCCATCCCATCCCATCCCATCCCATCCCATCCCATCCCATCCCATCCCATCCCATCCCATCCCATCCCATCCCATCCCATCCCATCCCATCCCATCCCATCCCATCCCATCCCATCCCATCCCATCCCATCCCATCCCATCCCATCCCATCCCATCCCATCCCATCCCATCCCATCCCATCCCATCCCATCCCATCCCATCCCATCCCATCCCATTATTTCATTTTATTTCATTTTATTCATTTTATTTCATTTTATTTTATTGTATTTTATTTCATTTTATTTCATTTTATTTCATTTCATTTTATTGTATTTTATTATATTTTATTTCATTTTATTTCAATTCATTTCATTTCATTTCATTTCATTTTTTTCATTTCATTTTATTTAATTTTTTTTCATTTCATTTCATTTTGTCTGATTCTGTCAGCAAAACTCTCCAATTTTGTTGATAATTTCTTGGGTATTTTCTTCTTTCATTTGAAGATAAAGCATTTCATTGTAGATAGCAAATAATATCTGCTTACTATCATCATCAGATTTTCTTTCGTGGTATTGAGCTAGTCCATGCCATGCCAATGGATGATCTCTCTTACTGTTGATCGTTTTTTGGTAAGCAAGTGGTGCCTGTTCAGAATCCTGAAGTGATTTTCCAAAATAGTTTTGTTTATCTATTCGCAAAATATTTTAGCAACATTCTTGTGCCTCTTTGAAATTTCCATCAACAATTAACTTTCTGGCACCTTTCAACAGGGTTTTTATGTCCGCCATCTGGAACAATAGTAAAACTACATACTAGGTAGGTGCTTATTCTAAATTTTGTGTAGCGTTGTGTAGTGTTGGTATCACAGTGTATTCCATTTTTTTCTATTTTTTTCAATTTTATTCTATATAATAGAATTCTTTTTTTTTTTCTATAATATTCTATTTTGTCTGCATCTGTCTGCATCTGTCTGCATCTGTCTGCATCTGTCTGCATCTGTCTGCATCTGTCTGCATCTGTCTGCATCTGTCTGGATCTGTCTGCATCTGTCTTCATCTGTCTGCATCTGTTTGCATCTGCATCTGTCTGCATCTGTCTGCATCTGTCTGCATTTGTCTGTATCTGTCTGCATCTGTCTTCATCTGTCTGCATCTGTTTGCATCTGTGTGATTCTATCTGATTATTTTATCTCATCTCATCTCATCTCATCTCATCTCATCTCATCTCATCTCATCTCATCTCATCTCATCTCATCTCATCTCATCTCATCTCATCTCATCTCATCTCATCTCATCTCGTCATCATTCATTACATTTCATTACATTACATTACATTTCATTACATTTCATTACATTACATTACATTTCATTACATTTCATTACATTTCATTACATTTCATTACATTTCATTACATTTCATTACATTTCATTACATTTTATTACATTTCATTACATTTCATTTCATTTCATTTCATTTCATTACATTTCATTACATTTAGTAACATTTAGTTACATTTCATTACATTTCATTTCATTTCATTACATTTCATTACATTTCATTTCATTTCATTTCATTTCATTTCATTTCATGTCATTTTATTTCATTTTATTTTATTGTATTTTATTTATTTTATTTCATTTTATTTCATTTTATTTCATTTTATTTCATTTTATTTCATTTTATTTCATTTTATTTCATTTTATTTCATTTTATTTCATTTTATTTCATTTTATTTCATTTAATTTCATTTCATTTCATTTTATTTCATTTTATTTCATTTCATTTCATTTTATTTTATTTTGTCAGATTCTGTCAGCCAACCTCTCCAATTCCAACAATACAATACAACAATCCCATCCCATCCCATCCCATCCCATCCCATCCCATCCCATCCCATCCCATCCCATCCCATCCCATCCCATCCCATCCCATCCCATCCCATCCCATCCCATCCCATCCCATCCCATCCCATCCCATCCCATCCCATCCCATCCCATCCCATCCCATCCCATCCCATCCCATCCCATCCCATCCCATCCCATCCCATCCCATCCCATCCCATCCCATCCCATCCCATCCCATCCCATCCCATCCCATCCCATCCCATCCCATCCCATCCCATCCCATCCCATCCCATCCCATCCCATCCCATCCCATCCCATCCCATCCCATCCCATCCCATCCCATCCCATCCCATCCCATCCCATCCCATCCCATCCCATCCCATCCCATCCCATCCCATCCCATCCCATCCCATCCCATCCCATCCCATCCCATCCCATCCCATCCCATCCCATCCCATCCCATCCCATCCCATCCCATCCCATCCCATCCCATCCCATCCCATCCCATCCCATCCCATCCCATCCCATCCCATCCCATCCCATCCCATCCCATCCCATCCCATCCCATCCCATCCCATCCCATCCCATCCCATCCCATCCCATCCCATCCCATCCCATCCCATCCCATCCCATCCCATCCCATCCCATCCCATCCCATCCCATCCCATCCCATCCCATCCCATCCCATCCCATCCCATCCCATCCCATCCCATCCCATCCCATCCCATCCCATCCCATCCCATCCCATCCCATCCCATCCCATCCCATCCCATCCCATCCCATCCCATCCCATCCCATCCCATCCCATCCCATCCCATCCCATCCCATCCCATCCCATCCCATCCCATCCCATCCCATCCCATCCCATCCCATCCCATCCCATCCCATCCCATCCCATCCCATCCCATCCCATCCCATCCCATCCCATCCCATCCCATCCCATCCCATCCCATCCCATCCCATCCCATCCCATCCCATCCCATCCCATCCCATCCCATCCCATCCCATCCCATCCCATCCCATCCCATCCCATCCCATCCCATCCCATCCCATCCCATCCCATCCCATCCCATCCCATCCCATCCCATCCCATCCCATCCCATCCCATCCCATCCCATCCCATCCCATCCCATCCCATCCCATCCCATCCCATCCCATCCCATCCCATCCCATCCCATCCCATCCCATCCCATCCCATCCCATCCCATCCCATCCCATCCCATCCCATCCCATCCCATCCCATCCCATCCCATCCCATCCCATCCCATCCCATCCCATCCCATCCCATCCCATCCCATCCCATCCCATCCCATCCCATCCCATCCCATCCCATCCCATCCCATCCCATCCCATCCCATCCCATCCCATCCCATCCCATCCCATCCTATCCCATCCCATCTGTCATTTCATTTCATTTCATTACATTTCATTACATTTCATTACATTTCATTACATTTCATTACATTTCATTACATTTCATTACATTTCATTACATTTCATTACATTTCATTACATTTCATTACATTTCATTACATTTCATTACATTTCATTACATTTCATTACATTTCATTACATTACATTTCATTACATTTTATTTCATTTCATTTCATTTCATTTCATTTCATTACATTTCATTACATTTGGTTACATTTAGTTACATTTCATTACATTTCATTTCAATCAATTTCATTTCATTTTATTTCATTTTATTTCATTTCAATCCATTTCCATTCATTTCATTTCATTTCATTTCATTTCATTTCATTTCATTTCATTTCATTTCATATCATTTCATTTCATTTCATTTTATTTCATTTCATTACATTTCATTACATTTCATTACATTTCATTACATTTCATTACATTTCATTACATTTCATTACATTTCATTACATTTCATTACATTTCATTACATTTCATTACATTTCATAACATTTCATTACATTTCATTTCATTTCATTTCATTACATTTCATTTCATTTCATTACATTTCATTACATTTCATTACATTTCATTACATTTCATAACATTTGGCTACATTTAGTTACATTTCATTACATTTCATTTCATTACATTACATTTCATTTCATTTCATTTCATTTTATTTCATTTTATTTCATTTTATTTCATTTTATTTCATTTTATTTCATTTTATTTCATTTTATTTCATTTTATTTCATTTTATTTCATTTCAATCCATTTCATTTCATTTCATTTCATTTCATTTCATTTCATTTCATTTCATTTCATTTCATTTCATTTCATTTCATTTCATTTCATTTCATTTCATTACATTTCATTACATTTCATTACATTTCATTACATTTCATAACATTTCATTACATTTCATTACATTTCATTACATTTCATTACATTTCATTACATTTCATTACATTTCATTACATTTCATTACATTTCATTACATTTAGTTACATTTCATTACATTTCATTTCATTACATTACATTTCATTTTATTTTATTGTATTTTATTTCATTTTATTTAATTTTATTTCATTTTATTTCATTTTATTCATTTTATTTCATTTTATTTTATTGTATTTTATTTCATTTTATTCATTTTATTTCATTTTATTTTATTGTATTTTATTTCATTTTATTTCATTTCATTTCATTTCATTTTATTGTATTTTATTATATTTTATTTCATTTTATTTCAATTCATTTCATTTCATTTCATTTCATTTTTTTCATTTCATTTTATTTTATTTTTTTTCATTTCATTTCATTTTGTCTGATTCTGTCAGCAAAACTCTCCAATTTTGTTGATAATTTCTTGGGTATTTTCTTCTTTCATTTGAAGATAAAGCATTTCATTGTAGATAGCAAATAATATCTGCTTACTATCATCATCAGATTTTCTTTCGTGGTATTGAGCTAGTCCATGCCATGCCAATGGATGATCTCTCTTACTGTTGATCGCTTTTTGGTAAGCAAGTGGTGCCTGTTCAGAATCCTGAAGTGATTTTCCAAAATAGTTTTGTTTATCTATTCGCAAAATATTTTAGCAACATTCTTGTGCCTCTTTGAAATTTCCATCAACAATTAACTTTCTGGCACCTTTCAACAGGGTTTTTATGTCCGCCATCTGGAACAATAGTAAAACTACATACTAGGTAGGTGCTTATTCTAAATTTTGTGTAGCGTTGTGTAGTGTTGGTATCACAGTGTATTCCATTTTTTTCTATTTTTTTCAATTTTATTCTATATAATAGAATTCTTTTTTTTTTTCTATAATATTCTATTTTGTCTGCATCTGTCTGCATCTGTCTGCATCTGTCTGCATCTGTCTGCATCTGTCTGCATCTGTCTGCATCTGTCTGCATCTGTCTGCATCTGTCTGGATCTGTCTGCATCTGTCTTCATCTGTCTGCATCTGTTTGCATCTGCATCTGTCTGCATCTGTCTGATTCTATCTGATTATTTTATCTCATCTCATCTCATCTCATCTCATCTCATCTCATCTCATCTCATCTCATCTCATCTCATCTCATCTCATCTCATCTCATCTCATCTCATCTCGTCATCATTCATTACATTTCATTACATTACATTACATTTCATTACATTTCATTACATTACATTACATTTCATTACATTTCATTACATTTCATTACATTGCATTACATTTCATTACATTTCATTACATTTCATTACATTTTATTACATTTCATTACATTTCATTTCATTTCATTTCATTTCATTACATTTCATTACATTTAGTAACATTTAGTTACATTTCATTACATTTCATTTCATTTCATTACATTTCATTACATTTCATTTCATTTCATTTCATTTCATTTCATTTCATTTCATTTCATTTTATTTCATTTTATTTTATTGTATTTTATTTATTTTATTTCATTTTATTTCATTTTATTTCATTTTATTTCATTTTATTTCATTTCATTTCATTTCATTTCATTTTATTTTATTTCATTTCATTTCATTTTATTTCATTTCATTTCATTTTATTTTATTTTGTCAGATTCTGTCAGCCAAACTCTCCAATTCCAACAATACAATACAACAATCCCATCCCATCCCATCCCATCCCATCCCATCCCATCCCATCCCATCCCATCCCATCCCATCCCATCCCATCCCATCCCATCCCATCCCATCCCATCCCATCCCATCCCATCCCATCCCATCCCATCCCATCCCATCCCATCCCATCCCATCCCATCCCATCCCATCCCATCCCATCCCATCCCATCCCATCCCATCCCATCCCATCCCATCCCATCCCATCCCATCCCATCCCATCCCATCCCATCCCATCCCATCCCATCCCATCCCATCCCATCCCATCCCATCCCATCCCATCCCATCCCATCCCATCCCATCCCATCCCATCCCATCCCATCCCATCCCATCCCATCCCATCCCATCCCATCCCATCCCATCCCATCCCATCCCATCCCATCCCATCCCATCCCATCCCATCCCATCCCATCCCATCCCATCCCATCCCATCCCATCCCATCCCATCCCATCCCATCCCATCCCATCCCATCCCATCCCATCCCATCCCATCCCATCCCATCCCATCCCATCCCATCCCATCCCATCCCATCCCATCCCATCCCATCCCATCCCATCCCATCCCATCCCATCCCATCCCATCCCATCCCATCCCATCCCATCCCATCCCATCCCATCCCATCCCATCCCATCCCATCCCATCCCATCCCATCCCATCCCATCCCATCCCATCCCATCCCATCCCATCCCATCCCATCCCATCCCATCCCATCCCATCCCATCCCATCCCATCCCATCCCATCCCATCCCATCCCATCCCATCCCATCCCATCCCATCCCATCCCATCCCATCCCATCCCATCCCATCCCATCCCATCCCATCCCATCCCATCCCATCCCATCCCATCCCATCCCATCCCATCCCATCCCATCCCATCCCATCCCATCCCATCCCATCCCATCCCATCCCATCCCATCCCATCCCATCCCATCCCATCCCATCCCATCCCATCCCATCCCATCCCATCCCATCCCATCCCATCCCATCCCATCCCATCCCATCCCATCCCATCCCATCCCATCCTATCCCATCCCATCTGTCATTTCATTTCATTTCATTACATTTCATTACATTTCATTACATTTCATTACATTTCATTACATTTCATTACATTTCATTACATTTCATTACATTTCATTACATTTCATTACATTTCATTTCATTTCATTTCATTACATTTCATTACATTTGGTTACATTTAGTTACATTTCATTACATTTCATTTCAATCAATTTCATTTCATTTTATTTCATTTTATTTCATTTCAATCCATTTCCATTCATTTCATTTCATTTCATTTCATTTCATTTCATTTCATTTCATTTCATTTCATATCATTTCATTTCATTTCATTTTATTTCATTTCATTACATTTCATTACATTTCATTACATTTCATAACATTTCATTACATTTCATTTCATTTCATTTCATTACATTTCATTTCATTTCATTACATTTCATTACATTTCATTACATTTCATTACATTTCATTACATTACATTTCATTACATTTCATTACATTTCATTACATTTCATAACATTTGGCTACATTTAGTTACATTTCATTACATTTCATTTCATAACATTACATTTCATTTCATTTCATTTCATTTTATTTCATTTTATTTCATTTTATTTCATTTTATTTCATTTTATTTCATTTTATTTCATTTCAATCCATTTCATTTCATTTCATTTCATTTCATTTCATTTCATTTCATTTCATTTCATTTCATTTCATTTCATTTCATTTCATTTCATTTCATTTCATTTCATTTCATTTCATTTCATTACATTTCATTACATTTCATTACATTTCATAACATTTCATTACATTTCATTACATTTCATTACATTTCATTACATTTCATTACATTTCATTACATTTCATTACATTTCATTACATTTCATTACATTTCATTACATTTCATTACATTTAGTTACATTTCATTACATTTCATTTCATTACATTACATTTCATTTTATTTTATTGTATTTTATTTCATTTTATTTAATTTTATTTCATTTTATTTCATTTTATTCATTTTATTTCATTTTATTTTATTGTATTTTATTTCATTTTATTTTATTGTATTTTATTTCATTTTATTTCATTTCATTTCATTTCATTTTATTGTATTTTATTATATTTTATTTCATTTTATTTCAATTCATTTCATTTCATTTCATTTCATTTTTTTCATTTCATTTTATTTTATTTTTTTTCATTTCATTTCATTTTGTCTGATTCTGTCAGCAAAACTCTCCAATTTTGTTGATAATTTCTTGGGTATTTTCTTCTTTCATTTGAAGATAAAGCATTTCATTGTAGATAGCAAATAATATCTGCTTACTATCATCATCAGATTTTCTTTCGTGGTATTGAGCTAGTCCATGCCATGCCAATGGATGATCTCTCTTACTGTTGATTGCTTTTTGGTAAGCAAGTGGTGCCTGTTCAGAATCCTGAAGTGATTTTCCAAAATAGTTTTGTTTATCTATTCGCAAAATATTTTAGCAACATTCTTGTGCCTCTTTGAAATTTCCATCAACAATTAACTTTCTGGCACCTTTCAACAGGGTTTTTATGTCCGCCATCTGGAACAATAGTAAAACTACATACTAGGTAGGTGCTTATTCTAAATTTTGTGTAGCGTTGTGTAGTGTTGGTATCACAGTGTATTCCATTTTTTTCTATTTTTTTCAATTTTATTCTATATAATAGAATTCTTTTTTTTTTCTATAATATTCTATTTTGTCTGCATCTGTCTGCATCTGTCTGCATCTGTCTGCATCTGTCTGCATCTGTCTGCATCTGTCTGCATCTGTCTGCATCTGTCTGCATCTGTCTGGTTCTGTCTGCATCTGTCTTCATCTGTCTGCATCTGTTTGCATCTGCATCTGTCTGCATCTGTCTGCATCTGTCTGCATTTGTCTGTATCTGTCTGCATCTGTCTTCATCTGTCTGCATCTGTTTGCATCTGTGTGATTCTATCTGATTATTTTATCTCATCTCATCTCATCTCATCTCATCTCATCTCATCTCATCTCATCTCATCTCATCTCATCTCATCTCATCTCATCTCATCTCATCTCATCTCATCTCATCTCATCTCGTCATCATTCATTACATTTCATTACATTACATTACATTTCATTACATTTCATTACATTTCATTACATTACATTACATTTCATTACATTTCATTACATTTCATTACATTTCATTACATTTCATTACATTTCATTACATTTTATTACATTTCATTACATTTCATTTCATTTCATTTCATTTCATTACATTTCATTACATTTAGTAACATTTAGTTACATTTCATTACATTTCATTTCATTTCATTACATTTCATTACATTTCATTTCATTTCATTTCATTTCATTTCATTTCATGTCATTTTATTTCATTTTATTTTATTGTATTTTATTTATTTTATTTCATTTTATTTCATTTTATTTCATTTTATTTCATTTTATTTCATTTTATTTCATTTTATTTCATTTTATTTCATTTTATTTCATTTAATTTCATTTCATTTCATTTTATTTCATTTTATTTCATTTCATTTCATTTTATTTTATTTTGTCAGATTCTGTCAGCCAACCTCTCCAATTCCAACAATACAATACAACAATCCCATCCCATCCCATCCCATCCCATCCCATCCCATCCCATCCCATCCCATCCCATCCCATCCCATCCCATCCCATCCCATCCCATCCCATCCCATCCCATCCCATCCCATCCCATCCCATCCCATCCCATCCCATCCCATCCCATCCCATCCCATCCCATCCCATCCCATCCCATCCCATCCCATCCCATCCCATCCCATCCCATCCCATCCCATCCCATCCCATCCCATCCCATCCCATCCCATCCCATCCCATCCCATCCCATCCCATCCCATCCCATCCCATCCCATCCCATCCCATCCCATCCCATCCCATCCCATCCCATCCCATCCCATCCCATCCCATCCCATCCCATCCCATCCCATCCCATCCCATCCCATCCCATCCCATCCCATCCCATCCCATCCCATCCCATCCCATCCCATCCCATCCCATCCCATCCCATCCCATCCCATCCCATCCCATCCCATCCCATCCCATCCCATCCCATCCCATCCCATCCCATCCCATCCCATCCCATCCCATCCCATCCCATCCCATCCCATCCCATCCCATCCCATCCCATCCCATCCCATCCCATCCCATCCCATCCCATCCCATCCCATCCCATCCCATCCCATCCCATCCCATCCCATCCCATCCCATCCCATCCCATCCCATCCCATCCCATCCCATCCCATCCCATCCCATCCCATCCCATCCCATCCCATCCCATCCCATCCCATCCCATCCCATCCCATCCCATCCCATCCCATCCCATCCCATCCCATCCCATCCCATCCCATCCCATCCCATCCCATCCCATCCCATCCCATCCCATCCCATCCCATCCCATCCCATCCCATCCCATCCCATCCCATCCCATCCCATCCCATCCCATCCCATCCCATCCCATCCCATCCCATCCCATCCCATCCCATCCCATCCCATCCCATCCCATCCCATCCCATCCCATCCCATCCCATCCCATCCCATCCCATCCCATCCCATCCCATCCCATCCCATCCCATCCCATCCCATCCCATCCCATCCCATCCCATCCCATCCCATCCCATCCCATCCCATCCCATCCCATCCCATCCCATCCCATCCTATCCCATCCCATCTGTCATTTCATTTCATTTCATTACATTTCATTACATTTCATTACATTTCATTACATTTCATTACATTTCATTACATTTCATTACATTTCATTACATTTCATTACATTACATTTTATTTCATTTCATTTCATTTCATTTCATTTCATTTCATTACATTTCATTACATTTGGTTACATTTAGTTACATTTCATTACATTTCATTTCAATCAATTTCATTTCATTTTATTTCATTTTATTTCATTTCAATCCATTTCCATTCATTTCATTTCATTTCATTTCATTTGATTTCATTTCATTTCATTTCATTTCATTTCATTTCATATCATTTCATTTCATTTCATTTTATTTCATTTCATTACATTTCATTACATTTCATTACATTTCATTACATTTCATTACATTTCATTACATTTCATTACATTTCATTACATTTCATTACATTTCATTACATTTCATAACATTTCATTACATTTCATTTCATTTCATTTCATTACATTTCATTTCATTTCATTTCATTACATTTCATTACATTTCATTACATTTCATTACATTTGGCTACATTTAGTTACATTTCATTACATTTCATTTCATTACATTTCATTACATTTCATTACATTTCATTACATTACATTTTATTTCATTTCATTTCATTTCATTTCATTTCATTTCATTTCATTACATTTCATTACATTTGGTTACATTTAGTTACATTTCATTACATTTCATTTCAATCAATTTCATTTTATTTCATTTTATTTCATTTTATTTCATTTTATTTCATTTTATTTAATTTTATTTCATTTCATTTCATTTCATTTCATTTCATTTCATTTCATTTCATTTCATTTCATTACATTTCATTACATTTCATTACATTTCATTACATTTCATAACATTTCATTACATTTCATTACATTTCATTACATTTCATTACATTTCATTACATTTCATTACATTTCATTACATTTCATTACATTTCATTACATTTCATTACATTTCATTACATTTCATTACATTTCATTACATTTCATTACATTTCATTACATTTAGTTACATTTCATTACATTTCATTTCATTACATTACATTTCATTTTATTTTATTGTATTTTATTTCATTTTATTTAATTTTATTTCATTTTATTTCATTTTATTCATTTTATTTCATTTTATTTTATTGTATTTTATTTCATTTTATTTCATTTCATTTCATTTTATTGTATTTTATTATATTTTATTTCATTTTATTTCAATTCATTTCATTTCATTTCATTTCATTTCATTTCATTTCATTTTTTTCATTTCATTTTATTTTATTTTTTTTCATTTCATTTCATTTTATTTCATTTTATTTCATTTCATTTCATTTTATTGTATTTTATTATATTTTATTTCATTTTATTTCAATTCATTTCATTTCATTTCATTTCATTTTTTTCATTTCATTTTATTTTATTTCATTTTATTTCATTTCATTTCATTTTATTGTATTTTATTATATTTTATTTCATTTTATTTCAATTCATTTCATTTCATTTCATTTCATTTTTTTCATTTCATTTTATTTTATTTTTTTTCATTTCATTTCATTTTGTCTGATTCTGTCAGCAAAACTCTCCAATGTCCGCCATCTGGAACAATAGTAAAACTACATACTAGGTAGGTGCTTATTCTAAATTTTGTGTAGCGTTGTGTAGTGTTGGTATAACAGTGTATTCCATTTTATTCTATTTTTTTCAATTTTATTCTATTATATTCTTTTTTTTTTTCTATAATATTCTATTTTGTCTGCATCTGTCTGCATCTGTCTGCATCTGTTCTGCATCTGTCTGCATCTGTCTGCATCTGTCTGCATTTCATTACATTTCATTTCATTTCATTTCATTTCATTACATTTTGTAACATTTAGTTACATTTCATTACATTTCATTTCATTACATTTCATTTCATTTCATTTCATTTCATTTTATTTTATTTCATTTCATTTCATTTTATTTCATTTCATTTCATTTTATTTTATTTTGTCAGATTCTGTCAGCCAAACTCTCCTATTCCAACAATACAATACAACAATCCCATCCCATCCCATCCCATCCCATCCCATCCCATCCCATCCCATCCCATCCCATCCCATCCCATCCCATCCCATCCCATCCCATCCCATCCCATCCCATCCCATCCCATCCCATCCCATCCCATCCCATCCCATCCCATCCCATCCCATCCCATCCCATCCCATCCCATCCCATCCCATCCCATCCCATCCCATCCCATCCCATCCCATCCCATCCCATCCCATCCCATCCCATCCCATCCCATCCCATCCCATCCCATCCCATCCCATCCCATCCCATCCCATCCCATCCCATCCCATCCCATCCCATCCCATCCCATCCCATCCCATCCCATCCCATCCCATCCTATCCCATCCCATCTGTCATTTCATTTCATTTCATTACATTTCATTACATTTCATTACATTTCATTACATTTCATTACATTTCATTACATTTCATTACATTTCATTACATTTCATTACATTTCATTACATTACATTTCATTACATTTTATTTCATTTCATTTCATTTCATTTCATTTCATTACATTTCATTACATTTGGTTACATTTAGTTACATTTCATTACATTTCATTTCAATCAATTTCATTTCATTTTATTTCATTTTATTTCATTTCAATCCATTTCCATTCATTTCATTTCATTTCATTTCATTTCATTTCATTTCATTTCATTTCATTTCATATCATTTCATTTCATTTCATTTTATTTCATTTCATTACATTTCATTACATTTCATTACATTTCATTACATTTCATTACATTTCATTACATTTCATTACATTTCATTACATTTCATTACATTTCATTACATTTCATTACATTTCATAACATTTCATTACATTTCATTTCATTTCATTTCATTACATTTCATTTCATTTCATTACATTTCATTACATTTCATTACATTTCATTACATTTCATTACATTTCATAACATTTGGCTACATTTAGTTACATTTCATTACATTTCATTTCATTACATTACATTTCATTTCATTTCATTTCATTTTATTTCATTTTATTTCATTTTATTTCATTTTATTTCATTTTATTTCATTTTATTTCATTTTATTTCATTTTATTTCATTTCAATCCATTTCATTTCATTTCATTTCATTTCATTTCATTTCATTTCATTTCATTTCATTTCATTTCATTTCATTTCATTTCATTTCATTTCATTTCATTTCATTTCATTTCATTACATTTCATTACATTTCATTACATTTCATTACATTTCATAACATTTCATTACATTTCATTACATTTCATTACATTTCATTACATTTCATTACATTTCATTACATTTCATTACATTTCATTACATTTAGTTACATTTCATTACATTTCATTTCATTACATTACATTTCATTTTATTTTATTGTATTTTATTTCATTTTATTTAATTTTATTTCATTTTATTTCATTTTATTCATTTTATTTCATTTTATTTTATTGTATTTTATTTCATTTTATTCATTTTATTTCATTTTATTTTATTGTATTTTATTTCATTTTATTTCATTTCATTTCATTTCATTTTATTGTATTTTATTATATTTTATTTCATTTTATTTCAATTCATTTCATTTCATTTCATTTCATTTTTTTCATTTCATTTTATTTTATTTTTTTTCATTTCATTTCATTTTGTCTGATTCTGTCAGCAAAACTCTCCAATTTTGTTGATAATTTCTTGGGTATTTTCTTCTTTCATTTGAAGATAAAGCATTTCATTGTAGATAGCAAATAATATCTGCTTACTATCATCATCAGATTTTCTTTCGTGGTATTGAGCTAGTCCATGCCATGCCAATGGATGATCTCTCTTACTGTTGATCGCTTTTTGGTAAGCAAGTGGTGCCTGTTCAGAATCCTGAAGTGATTTTCCAAAATAGTTTTGTTTATCTATTCGCAAAATATTTTAGCAACATTCTTGTGCCTCTTTGAAATTTCCATCAACAATTAACTTTCTGGCACCTTTCAACAGGGTTTTTATGTCCGCCATCTGGAACAATAGTAAAACTACATACTAGGTAGGTGCTTATTCTAAATTTTGTGTAGCGTTGTGTAGTGTTGGTATCACAGTGTATTCCATTTTTTTCTATTTTTTTCAATTTTATTCTATATAATAGAATTCTTTTTTTTTTTCTATAATATTCTATTTTGTCTGCATCTGTCTGCATCTGTCTGCATCTGTCTGCATCTGTCTGCATCTGTCTGCATCTGTCTGCATCTGTCTGCATCTGTCTGCATCTGTCTGGATCTGTCTGCATCTGTCTTCATCTGTCTGCATCTGTTTGCATCTGCATCTGTCTGCATCTGTCTGCATCTGTCTGCATTTGTCTGTATCTGTCTGCATCTGTCTTCATCTGTCTGCATCTGTTTGCATCTGTGTGATTCTATCTGATTATTTTATCTCATCTCATCTCATCTCATCTCATCTCATCTCATCTCATCTCATCTCATCTCATCTCATCTCATCTCATCTCATCTCGTCATCATTCATTACATTTCATTACATTACATTACATTTCATTACATTTCATTACATTACATTACATTTCATTACATTTCATTACATTTCATTACATTGCATTACATTTCATTACATTTCATTACATTTCATTACATTTTATTACATTTCATTACATTTCATTTCATTTCATTTCATTTCATTACATTTCATTACATTTAGTAACATTTAGTTACATTTCATTACATTTCATTTCATTTCATTACATTTCATTACATTTCATTTCATTTCATTTCATTTCATTTCATTTCATTTCATTTCATTTCATTTTATTTCATTTTATTTTATTGTATTTTATTTATTTTATTTCATTTTATTTCATTTTATTTCATTTTATTTCATTTTATTTCATTTTATTTCATTTTATTTCATTTAATTTCATTTCATTTCATTTTATTTTATTTTGTCAGATTCTGTCAGCAAAACTCTCCAATTCCAACAATACAATACAACAATCCCATCCCATCTCATCCCATCCCATCCCATCCCATCCCATCCCATCCCATCCCATCCCATCCCATCCCATCCCATCCCATCCCATCCCATCCCATCCCATCCCATCCCATCCCATCCCATCCCATCCCATCCCATCCCATCCCATCCCATCCCATCCCATCCCATCCCATCCCATCCCATCCCATCCCATCCCATCCCATCCCATCCCATCCCATCCCATCCCATCCCATCCCATCCCATCCCATCCCATCCCATCCCATCCCATCCCATCCCATCCCATCCCATCCCATCCCATCCCATCCATCCCATCCCATCCCATCCCATCCCATCCCATCCCATCCCATCCCATCCCATCCCATCCCATCCCATCCCATCCCATCCCATCCCATCCCATCCCATCCCATCCCATCCCATCCCATCCCATCCCATCCCATCCCATCCCATCCCATCCCATCCCATCCCATCCCATCCCATCCCATCCCATCCCATCCCATCCCATCCCATCCCATCCCATCCCATCCCATCCCATCCCATCCCATCCCATCCCATCCCATCCCATCCCATCCCATCCCATCCCATCCCATCCCATCCCATCCCATCCCATCCCATCCCATCCCATCCCATCCCATCCCATCCCATCCCATCCCATCCCATCCCATCCCATCCCATCCCATCCCATCCCATCCCATCCCATCCCATCCCATCCCATCCCATCCCATCCCATCCCATCCCATCCCATCCCATCCCATCCCATCCCATCCCATCCCATCCCATCCCATCCCATCCCATCCCATCCCATCCCATCCCATCCCATCCCATCCTATCCCATCCCATCTGTCATTTCATTTCATTTCATTACATTTCATTACATTTCATTACATTTCATTACATTTCATTACATTTCATTACATTTCATTTCATTTCATTTCATTTCATTTCATTACATTTCATTACATTTGGTTACATTTAGTTACATTTCATTACATTTCATTTCAATCAATTTCATTTCATTTTATTTCATTTTATTTCATTTCAATCCATTTCCATTCATTTCATTTCATTTCATTTCATTTCATTTCATTTCATTTCATTTCATTTCATATCATTTCATTTCATTTCATTTTATTTCATTTCATTACATTTCATTACATTTCATTACATTTCATTACATTTCATTACATTTCATTTCATTTCATTTCATTACATTTCATTACATTTCATTACATTTCATAACATTTGGCTACATTTAGTTACATTTCATTACATTTCATTTCATTTCATTTCATTTCATTTTATTTCATTTTATTTCATTTTATTTCATTTTATTTCATTTTATTTCATTTTATTTCATTTTATTTCATTTTATTTCATTTTATTTAATTTTATTTCATTTCAATCCATTTCATTTCATTTCATTTCATTTCATTTCATTTCATTTCATTTCATTTCATTTCATTTCATTTCATTTCATTACATTTCATTACATTTCATTACATTTCATTACATTTCATAACATTTCATTACATTTCATTACATTTCATTACATTTCATTACATTTCATTACATTTCATTACATTTCATTACATTTCATTACATTTCATTACATTTCATTACATTTAGTTACATTTCATTACATTTCATTTCATTACATTACATTTCATTTTATTTTATTGTATTTTATTTCATTTTATTTAATTTTATTTCATTTTATTTCATTTTATTCATTTTATTTCATTTTATTTTATTGTATTTTATTTCATTTTATTTCATTACATTTCATTTCATTTCATTTCATTACATTTCATTTCATTTCATTACATTTCATTACATTTCATTACATTTCATTACATTTCATAACATTTGGCTACATTTAGTTACATTTCATTACATTTCATTTCATAACATTACATTTCATTTCATTTCATTTCATTTTATTTCATTTTATTTCATTTTATTTCATTTTATTTCATTTTATTTCATTTTATTTCATTTCAATCCATTTCATTTCATTTCATTTCATTTCATTTCATTTCATTTCATTTCATTTCATTTCATTTCATTTCATTTCATTTCATTTCATTTCATTTCATTTCATTTCATTTCATTTCATTACATTTCATTACATTTCATTACATTTCATAACATTTCATTACATTTCATTACATTTCATTACATTTCATTACATTTCATTACATTTCATTACATTTCATTACATTTCATTACATTTCATTACATTTCATTACATTTAGTTACATTTCATTACATTTCATTTCATTACATTACATTTCATTTTATTTTATTGTATTTTATTTCATTTTATTTAATTTTATTTCATTTTATTTCATTTTATTCATTTTATTTCATTTTATTTTATTGTATTTTATTTCATTTTATTTTATTGTATTTTATTTCATTTTATTTCATTTCATTTCATTTCATTTTATTGTATTTTATTATATTTTATTTCATTTTATTTCAATTCATTTCATTTCATTTCATTTCATTTTTTTCATTTCATTTTATTTTATTTTTTTTCATTTCATTTCATTTTGTCTGATTCTGTCAGCAAAACTCTCCAATTTTGTTGATAATTTCTTGGGTATTTTCTTCTTTCATTTGAAGATAAAGCATTTCATTGTAGATAGCAAATAATATCTGCTTACTATCATCATCAGATTTTCTTTCGTGGTATTGAGCTAGTCCATGCCAATGGATGATCTCTCTTACTGTTGATCGCTTTTTGGTAAGCAAGTGGTGCCTGTTCAGAATCCTGAAGTGATTTTCCAAAATAGTTTTGTTTATCTATTCGCAAAATATTTTAGCAACATTCTTGTGCCTCTTTGAAATTTCCATCAACAATTAACTTTCTGGCACCTTTCAACAGGGTTTTTATGTCCGCCATCTGGAACAATAGTAAAACTACATACTAGGTAGGTGCTTATTCTAAATTTTGTGTAGCGTTGTGTAGTGTTGGTATCACAGTGTATTCCATTTTTTTCTATTTTTTTCAATTTTATTCTATATAATAGAATTCTTTTTTTTTTCTATAATATTCTATTTTGTCTGCATCTGTCTGCATCTGTCTGCATCTGTCTGCATCTGTCTGCATCTGTCTGCATCTGTCTGCATCTGTCTGCATCTGTCTGCATCTGTCTGGTTCTGTCTGCATCTGTCTTCATCTGTCTGCATCTGTTTGCATCTGCATCTGTCTGCATCTGTCTGCATCTGTCTGCATTTGTCTGTATCTGTCTGCATCTGTCTTCATCTGTCTGCATCTGTTTGCATCTGTGTGATTCTATCTGATTATTTTATCTCATCTCATCTCATCTCATCTCATCTCATCTCATCTCATCTCATCTCATCTCATCTCATCTCATCTCATCTCATCTCATCTCATCTCATCTCATCTCATCTCATCTCATCTCGTCATCATTCATTACATTTCATTACATTACATTACATTTCATTACATTTCATTACATTTCATTACATTACATTACATTTCATTACATTTCATTACATTTCATTACATTTCATTACATTTCATTACATTTCATTACATTTTATTACATTTCATTACATTTCATTTCATTTCATTTCATTTCATTACATTTCATTACATTTAGTAACATTTAGTTACATTCCATTACATTTCATTTCATTTCATTACATTTCATTACATTTCATTTCATTTCATTTCATTTCATTTCATTTCATGTCATTTTATTTCATTTTATTTTATTGTATTTTATTTATTTTATTTCATTTTATTTCATTTTATTTCATTTTATTTCATTTTATTTCATTTTATTTCATTTTATTTCATTTTATTTCATTTTATTTCATTTAATTTCATTTCATTTCATTTTATTTCATTTTATTTCATTTCATTTCATTTTATTTTATTTTGTCAGATTCTGTCAGCCAACCTCTCCAATTCCAACAATACAATACAACAATCCCATCCCATCCCATCCCATCCCATCCCATCCCATCCCATCCCATCCCATCCCATCCCATCCCATCCCATCCCATCCCATCCCATCCCATCCCATCCCATCCCATCCCATCCCATCCCATCCCATCCCATCCCATCCCATCCCATCCCATCCCATCCCATCCCATCCCATCCCATCCCATCCCATCCCATCCCATCCCATCCCATCCCATCCCATCCCATCCCATCCCATCCCATCCCATCCCATCCCATCCCATCCCATCCCATCCCATCCCATCCCATCCCATCCCATCCCATCCCATCCCATCCCATCCCATCCCATCCCATCCCATCCCATCCCATCCCATCCCATCCCATCCCATCCCATCCCATCCCATCCCATCCCATCCCATCCCATCCCATCCCATCCCATCCCATCCCATCCCATCCCATCCCATCCCATCCCATCCCATCCCATCCCATCCCATCCCATCCCATCCCATCCCATCCCATCCCATCCCATCCCATCCCATCCCATCCCATCCCATCCCATCCCATCCCATCCCATCCCATCCCATCCCATCCCATCCCATCCCATCCCATCCCATCCCATCCCATCCCATCCCATCCCATCCCATCCCATCCCATCCCATCCCATCCCATCCCATCCCATCCCATCCCATCCCATCCCATCCCATCCCATCCCATCCCATCCCATCCCATCCCATCCCATCCCATCCCATCCCATCCCATCCCATCCCATCCCATCCCATCCCATCCCATCCCATCCCATCCCATCCCATCCCATCCCATCCCATCCCATCCCATCCCATCCCATCCCATCCCATCCTATCCCATCCCATCTGTCATTTCATTTCATTTCATTACATTTCATTACATTTCATTACATTTCATTACATTTCATTACATTTCATTACATTTCATTACATTTCATTACATTTCATTACATTTCATTACATTTCATTACATTACATTTCATTACATTTTATTTCATTTCATTTCATTTCATTTCATTTAATTACATTTCATTACATTTGGTTACATTTAGTTACATTTCATTACATTTCATTTCAATCAATTTCATTTCATTTTATTTCATTTTATTTCATTTCAATCCATTTCCATTCATTTCATTTCATTTCATTTCATTTCATTTCATTTCATTTCATTTCATTTCATATCATTTCATTTCATTTCATTTTATTTCATTTCATTACATTTCATTACATTTCATTACATTTCATTACATTTCATTACATTTCATTACATTTCATTACATTTCATTACATTTCATTACATTTCATAACATTTCATTACATTTCATTTCATTTCATTTCATTACATTTCATTTCATTTCATTACATTTCATTACATTTCATTACATTTGGCTACATTTAGTTACATTTCATTACATTTCATTACATTTCATAACATTTGGCTACATTTAGTTACATTTCATTACATTTCATTTCATAACATTACATTTCATTTCATTTCATTTCATTTTATTTCATTTTATTTCATTTTATTTCATTTTATTTCATTTTATTTCATTTTATTTCATTTTATTTCATTTTATTTCATTTTATTTCATTTTATTTCATTTCAATCCATTTCATTTCATTTCATTTCATTTCATTTCATTTCATTTCATTTCATTTCATTTCATTTCATTTCATTTCATTTCATTTCATTTCATTTCATTTCATTTCATTTCATTACATTTCATTACATTTCATTACATTTCATTACATTTCATAACATTTCATTACATTTCATTACATTTCATTACATTTCATTACATTTCATTACATTTCATTACATTTCATTACATTTCATTACATTTCATTACATTTCATTACATTTCATTACATTTAGTTACATTTCATTACATTTCATTTCATTACATTACATTTCATTTTATTTTATTGTATTTTATTTCATTTTATTTAATTTTATTTCATTTTATTTCATTTTATTCATTTTATTTCATTTTATTTTATTGTATTTTATTTCATTTTATTCATTTTATTTCATTTTATTTTATTGTATTTTATTTCATTTTATTTCATTTCATTTCATTTCATTTTATTGTATTTTATTATATTTTATTTCATTTTATTTCAATTCATTTCATTTCATTTCATTTCATTTTTTTCATTTCATTTTATTTTATTTTTTTTCATTTCATTTCATTTTGTCTGATTCTGTCAGCAAAACTCTCCAATTTTGTTGATAATTTCTTGGGTATTTTCTTCTTTCATTTGAAGATAAAGCATTTCATTGTAGATAGCAAATAATATCTGCTTACTATCATCATCAGATTTTCTTTCGTGGTATTGAGCTAGTCCATGCCATGCCAATGGATGATCTCTCTTACTGTTGATCGCTTTTTGGTAAGCAAGTGGTGCCTGTTCAGAATCCTGAAGTGATTTTCCAAAATAGTTTTGTTTATCTATTCGCAAAATATTTTAGCAACATTCTTGTGCCTCTTTGAAATTTCCATCAACAATTAACTTTCTGGCACCTTTCAACAGGGTTTTTATGTCCGCCATCTGGAACAATAGTAAAACTACATACTAGGTAGGTGCTTATTCTAAATTTTGTGTAGCGTTGTGTAGTGTTGGTATCACAGTGTATTCCATTTTTTTCTATTTTTTTCAATTTTATTCTATATAATAGAATTCTTTTTTTTTTCTATAATATTCTATTTTGTCTGCATCTGTCTGCATCTGTCTGCATCTGTCTGCATCTGTCTGCATCTGTCTGCATCTGTCTGCATCTGTCTGCATCTGTCTGCATCTGTCTGGATCTGTCTGCATCTGTCTTCATCTGTCTGCATCTGTTTGCATCTGCATCTGTCTGCATCTGTCTGCATCTGTCTGCATTTGTCTGTATCTGTCTGCATCTGTCTTCATCTGTCTGCATCTGTTTGCATCTGTGTGATTCTATCTGATTATTTTATCTCATCTCATCTCATCTCATCTCATCTCATCTCATCTCATCTCATCTCATCTCATCTCATCTCATCTCATCTCATCTCATCTCATCTCATCTCATCTCATCTCGTCATCATTCATTACATTTCATTACATTACATTACATTTCATTACATTTCATTACATTACATTACATTTCATTACATTTCATTACATTTCATTACATTTCATTACATTTTATTACATTTCATTACATTTCATTTCATTTCATTTCATTTCATTACATTTCATTACATTTAGTAACATTTAGTTACATTTCATTACATTTCATTTCATTTCATTACATTTCATTACATTTCATTTCATTTCATTTCATTTCATTTCATTTCATTTCATGTCATTTTATTTCATTTTATTTTATTGTATTTTATTTATTTTATTTCATTTTATTTCATTTTATTTCATTTTATTTCATTTTATTTCATTTTATTTCATTTTATTTCATTTTATTTCATTTTATTTCATTTAATTTCATTTCATTTCATTTTATTTCATTTCATTTCATTTTATTTTATTTTGTCAGATTCTGTCAGCCAACCTCTCCAATTCCAACAATACAATACAACAATCCCATCCCATCCCATCCCATCCCATCCCATCCCATCCCATCCCATCCCATCCCATCCCATCCCATCCCATCCCATCCCATCCCATCCCATCCCATCCCATCCCATCCCATCCCATCCCATCCCATCCCATCCCATCCCATCCCATCCCATCCCATCCCATCCCATCCCATCCCATCCCATCCCATCCCATCCCATCCCATCCCATCCCATCCCATCCCATCCCATCCCATCCCATCCCATCCCATCCCATCCCATCCCATCCCATCCCATCCCATCCCATCCCATCCCATCCCATCCCATCCCATCCCATCCCATCCCATCCCATCCCATCCCATCCCATCCCATCCCATCCCATCCCATCCCATCCCATCCCATCCCATCCCATCCCATCCCATCCCATCCCATCCCATCCCATCCCATCCCATCCCATCCCATCCCATCCCATCCCATCCCATCCCATCCCATCCCATCCCATCCCATCCCATCCCATCCCATCCCATCCCATCCCATCCCATCCCATCCCATCCCATCCCATCCCATCCCATCCCATCCCATCCCATCCCATCCCATCCCATCCCATCCCATCCCATCCCATCCCATCCCATCCCATCCCATCCCATCCCATCCCATCCCATCCCATCCCATCCCATCCCATCCCATCCCATCCCATCCCATCCCATCCCATCCCATCCCATCCCATCCCATCCCATCCCATCCCATCCCATCCCATCCCATCCCATCCCATCCCATCCCATCCCATCCCATCCCATCCCATCCCATCCCATCCCATCCCATCCCATCCCATCCCATCCCATCCCATCCCATCCCATCCCATCCCATCCCATCCCATCCCATCCCATCCCATCCCATCCCATCCCATCCCATCCCATCCCATCCCATCCCATCCCATCCCATCCCATCCCATCCCATCCCATCCCATCCCATCCCATCCCATCCCATCCCATCCCATCCCATCCCATCCCATCCCATCCCATCCCATCCCATCCCATCCCATCCCATCCCATCCCATCCCATCCCATCCCATCCTATCCCATCCCATCTGTCATTTCATTTCATTTCATTACATTTCATTACATTTCATTACATTTCATTACATTTCATTACATTTCATTACATTTCATTACATTTCATTACATTTCATTACATTTCATTACATTTCATTACATTTCATTACATTTCATTACATTTCATTACATTTCATTACATTTCATTACATTTCATTACATTACATTTCATTACATTTTATTTCATTTCATTTCATTTCATTTCATTTCATTACATTTCATTACATTTGGTTACATTTAGTTACATTTCATTACATTTCATTTCAATCAATTTCATTTCATTTTATTTCATTTTATTTCATTTCAATCCATTTCCATTCATTTCATTTCATTTCATTTCATTTCATTTCATTTCATTTCATTTCATTTCATATCATTTCATTTCATTTCATTTTATTTCATTTCATTACATTTCATTACATTTCATTACATTTCATTACATTTCATTACATTTCATTACATTTCATTACATTTCATTACATTTCATTACATTTCATTACATTTCATAACATTTCATTACATTTCATTTCATTTCATTTCATTACATTTCATTTCATTTCATTACATTTCATTACATTTCATTACATTTCATTACATTTCATAACATTTGGCTACATTTAGTTACATTTCATTACATTTCATTTCATTACATTACATTTCATTTCATTTCATTTCATTTTATTTCATTTTATTTCATTTTATTTCATTTTATTTCATTTTATTTCATTTTATTTCATTTTATTTCATTTTATTTCATTTTATTTCATTTCAATCCATTTCATTTCATTTCATTTCATTTCATTTCATTTCATTTCATTTCATTTCATTTCATTTCATTTCATTTCATTTCATTACATTTCATTACATTTCATTACATTTCATTACATTTCATAACATTTCATTACATTTCATTACATTTCATTACATTTCATTACATTTCATTACATTTCATTACATTTCATTACATTTCATTACATTTCATTACATTTCATTACATTTAGTTACATTTCATTACATTTCATTTCATTACATTACATTTCATTTTATTTTATTGTATTTTATTTCATTTTATTTAATTTTATTTCATTTTATTTAATTTTATTTCATTTTATTTCATTTTATTCATTTTATTTCATTTTATTTTATTGTATTTTATTTCATTTTATTCATTTTATTTCATTTTATTTTATTGTATTTTATTTCATTTTATTTCATTTCATTTCATTTCATTTTATTGTATTTTATTATATTTTATTTCATTTTATTTCAATTCATTTCATTTCATTTCATTTCATTTTTTTCATTTCATTTTATTTTATTTTTTTTCATTTCATTTCATTTTGTCTGATTCTGTCAGCAAAACTCTCCAATTTTGTTGATAATTTCTTGGGTATTTTCTTCTTTCATTTGAAGATAAAGCATTTCATTGTAGATAGCAAATAATATCTGCTTACTATCATCATCAGATTTTCTTTCGTGGTATTGAGCTAGTCCATGCCATGCCAATGGATGATCTCTCTTACTGTTGATCGCTTTTTGGTAAGCAAGTGGTGCCTGTTCAGAATCCTGAAGTGATTTTCCAAAATAGTTTTGTTTATCTATTCGCAAAATATTTTAGCAACATTCTTGTGCCTCTTTGAAATTTCCATCAACAATTAACTTTCTGGCACCTTTCAACAGGGTTTTTATGTCCGCCATCTGGAACAATAGTAAAACTACATACTAGGTAGGTGCTTATTCTAAATTTTGTGTAGCGTTGTGTAGTGTTGGTATCACAGTGTATTCCATTTTTTTCTATTTTTTTCAATTTTATTCTATATAATAGAATTCTTTTTTTTTTTCTATAATATTCTATTTTGTCTGCATCTGTCTGCATCTGTCTGCATCTGTCTGCATCTGTCTGCATCTGTCTGCATCTGTCTGCATCTGTCTGCATCTGTCTGCATCTGTCTGGATCTGTCTGCATCTGTCTTCATCTGTCTGCATCTGTTTGCATCTGCATCTGTCTGCATCTGTCTGCATCTGTCTGCATTTGTCTGTATCTGTCTGCATCTGTCTTCATCTGTCTGCATCTGTTTGCATCTGTGTGATTCTATCTGATTATTTTATCTCATCTCATCTCATCTCATCTCATCTCATCTCATCTCATCTCATCTCATCTCATCTCATCTCATCTCATCTCATCTCATCTCATCTCGTCATCATTCATTACATTTCATTACATTACATTACATTTCATTACATTTCATTACATTACATAACATTTCATTACATTTCATTACATTTCATTACATTGCATTACATTTCATTACATTTCATTACATTTCATTACATTTCATTACATTTTATTACATTTCATTACATTTCATTTCATTTCATTTCATTTCATTACATTTCATTACATTTAGTAACATTTAGTTACATTTCATTACATTTCATTTCATTTCATTACATTTCATTACATTTCATTTCATTTCATTTCATTTCATTTCATTTCATTTTATTTCATTTTATTTTATTGTATTTTATTTATTTTATTTCATTTTATTTCATTTTATTTCATTTTATTTCATTTTATTTCATTTTATTTCATTTCATTTCATTTCATTTCATTTTATTTTATTTCATTTCATTTCATTTTATTTCATTTTATTTCATTTTATTTCATTTTATTTCATTTTATTTCATTTTATTTCATTTCAATCCATTTCCATTCATTTCATTTCATTTCATTTCATTTCATTTCATTTCATTTCATTTCATTTCATATCATTTCATTTCATTTCATTTTATTTCATTTCATTACATTTCATTACATTTCATTACATTTCATTACATTTCATTACATTTCATTACATTTCATTACATTTCATTACATTTCATTACATTTCATAACATTTCATTACATTTCATTTCATTTCATTTCATTACATTTCATTTCATTTCATTACATTTCATTACATTTCATTACATTTCATTACATTTCATTACATTTCATTACATTTCATAACATTTGGCTACATTTAGTTACATTTCATTACATTTCATTTCATAACATTACATTTCATTTCATTTCATTTCATTTTATTTCATTTTATTTCATTTTATTTCATTTTATTTCATTTTATTTCATTTTATTTCATTTTATTTCATTTTATTTCATTTTATTTCATTTTATTTCATTTCAATCCATTTCATTTCATTTCATTTCATTTCATTTCATTTCATTTCATTTCATTTCATTTCATTTCATTTCATTTCATTTCATTTCATTTCATTTCATTTCATTACATTTCATTACATTTCATTACATTTCATTACATTTCATAACATTTCATTACATTTCATTACATTTCATTACATTTCATTACATTTCATTACATTTCATTACATTTCATTACATTTCATTACATTTCATTACATTTCATTACATTTCATTACATTTCATTACATTTAGTTACATTTCATTACATTTCATTTCATTACATTACATTTCATTTTATTTTATTGTATTTTATTTCATTTTATTTAATTTTATTTCATTTTATTTCATTTTATTCATTTTATTTCATTTTATTTTATTGTATTTTATTTCATTTTATTCATTTTATTTCATTTTATTTTATTGTATTTTATTTCATTTTATTTCATTTCATTTCATTTCATTTTATTGTATTTTATTATATTTTATTTCATTTTATTTCAATTCATTTCATTTCATTTCATTTCATTTTTTTCATTTCATTTTATTTTATTTTTTTTCTTTTCATTTCATTTTGTCTGATTCTGTCAGCAAAACTCTCCAATTTTGTTGATAATTTCTTGGGTATTTTCTTCTTTCATTTGAAGATAAAGCATTTCATTGTAGATAGCAATTAGTATCTGCTTACTATCATCATCAGATTTTCTTTCGTGGTATTGAGCTAGTCCATGCCATGCCAATGGATGATCTCTCTTACTGTTGATCGCTTTTTGGTAAGCAAGTGGTGCCTGTTCAGAATCCTGAAGTGATTTTCCAAAATAGTTTTGTTTATCTATTCGCAAAATATTTTAGCAACATTCTTGTGCCTCTTTGAAATTTCCATCAACAATTAACTTTCTGGCACCTTTCAACAGGGTTTTTATGTCCGCCATCTGGAACAATAGTAAAACTACATACTAGGTAGGTGCTTATTCTAAATTTTGTGTAGCGTTGTGTAGTGTTGGTATCACAGTGTATTCCATTTTTTTCTATTTTTTTCAATTTTATTCTATATAATAGAATTCTTTTTTTTTTCTATAATATTCTATTTTGTCTGCATCTGTCTGCATCTGTCTGCATCTGTCTGCATCTGTCTGCATCTGTCTGCATCTGTCTGCATCTGTCTGGTTCTGTCTGCATCTGTCTTCATCTGTCTGCATCTGTTTGCATCTGCATCTGTCTGCATCTGTCTGCATCTGTCTGCATTTGTCTGTATCTGTCTGCATCTGTCTTCATCTGTCTGCATCTGTTTGCATCTGTGTGATTCTATCTGATTATTTTATCTCATCTCATCTCATCTCATCTCATCTCATCTCATCTCATCTCATCTCATCTCATCTCATCTCATCTCATCTCATCTCATCTCGTCATCATTCATTACATTTCATTACATTACATTACATTTCATTACATTTCATTACATTTCATTACATTACATTACATTTCATTACATTTCATTACATTTCATTACATTTCATTACATTTCATTACATTTCATTACATTTTATTACATTTCATTACATTTCATTTCATTTCATTTCATTTCATTACATTTCATTACATTTAGTAACATTTAGTTACATTTCATTACATTTCATTTCATTTCATTACATTTCATTACATTTCATTTCATTTCATTTCATTTCATTTCATTTCATTTCATGTCATTTTATTTCATTTTATTTTATTGTATTTTATTTATTTTATTTCATTTTATTTCATTTTATTTCATTTTATTTCATTTTATTTCATTTTATTTCATTTTATTTCATTTTATTTCATTTTATTTCATTTTATTTCATTTAATTTCATTTCATTTCATTTTATTTCATTTTATTTCATTTCATTTCATTTTATTTTATTTTGTCAGATTCTGTCAGCCAACCTCTCCAATTCCAACAATACAATACAACAATCCCATCCCATCCCATCCCATCCCATCCCATCCCATCCCATCCCATCCCATCCCATCCCATCCCATCCCATCCCATCCCATCCCATCCCATCCCATCCCATCCCATCCCATCCCATCCCATCCCATCCCATCCCATCCCATCCCATCCCATCCCATCCCATCCCATCCCATCCCATCCCATCCCATCCCATCCCATCCCATCCCATCCCATCCCATCCCATCCCATCCCATCCCATCCCATCCCATCCCATCCCATCCCATCCCATCCCATCCCATCCCATCCCATCCCATCCCATCCCATCCCATCCCATCCCATCCCATCCCATCCCATCCCATCCCATCCCATCCCATCCCATCCCATCCCATCCCATCCCATCCCATCCCATCCCATCCCATCCCATCCCATCCCATCCCATCCCATCCCATCCCATCCCATCCCATCCCATCCCATCCCATCCCATCCCATCCCATCCCATCCCATCCCATCCCATCCCATCCCATCCCATCCCATCCCATCCCATCCCATCCCATCCCATCCCATCCCATCCCATCCCATCCCATCCCATCCCATCCCATCCCATCCCATCCCATCCCATCCCATCCCATCCCATCCCATCCCATCCCATCCCATCCCATCCCATCCCATCCCATCCCATCCCATCCCATCCCATCCCATCCCATCCCATCCCATCCCATCCCATCCCATCCCATCCCATCCCATCCCATCCCATCCCATCCCATCCCATCCCATCCCATCCCATCCCATCCCATCCCATCCCATCCCATCCCATCCCATCCCATCCCATCCCATCCCATCCCATCCCATCCCATCCCATCCCATCCCATCCCATCCCATCCCATCCCATCCCATCCCATCCCATCCCATCCCATCCCATCCCATCCCATCCCATCCCATCCCATCCCATCCCATCCCATCCCATCCCATCCCATCCCATCCCATCCCATCCCATCCCATCCCATCCCATCCCATCCCATCCCATCCCATCCCATCCCATCCCATCCCATCCCATCCCATCCCATCCCATCCCATCCCATCCCATCCCATCCCATCCCATCCCATCCCATCCCATCCCATCCCATTATTTCATTTTATTTCATTTTATTCATTTTATTTCATTTTATTTTATTGTATTTTATTTCATTTTATTTCATTTTATTTCATTTTATTTCATTTCATTTCATTTCATTTTATTGTATTTTATTATATTTTATTTCATTTTATTTCAATTCATTTCATTTCATTTCATTTCATTTTTTTCATTTCATTTTATTTTATTTTTTTTCATTTCATTTCATTTTGTCTGATTCTGTCAGCAAAACTCTCCAATTTTGTTGATAATTTCTTGGGTATTTTCTTCTTTCATTTGAAGATAAAGCATTTCATTGTAGATAGCAAATAATATCTGCTTACTATCATCATCAGATTTTCTTTCGTGGTATTGAGCTAGTCCATGCCATGCCAATGGATGATCTCTCTTACTGTTGATCGCTTTTTGGTAAGCAAGTGGTGCCTGTTCAGAATCCTGAAGTGATTTTCCAAAATAGTTTTGTTTATCTATTCGCAAAATATTTTAGCAACATTCTTGTGCCTCTTTGAAATTTCCATCAACAATTAACTTTCTGGCACCTTTCAACAGGGTTTTTATGTCCGCCATCTGGAACAATAGTAAAACTACATACTAGGTAGGTGCTTATTCTAAATTTTGTGTAGCGTTGTGTAGTGTTGGTATCACAGTGTATTCCATTTTTTTCTATTTTTTTCAATTTTATTCTATATAATAGAATTCTTTTTTTTTTTCTATAATATTCTATTTTGTCTGCATCTGTCTGCATCTGTCTGCATCTGTCTGCATCTGTCTGCATCTGTCTGCATCTGTCTGGATCTGTCTGCATCTGTCTTCATCTGTCTGCATCTGTTTGCATCTGCATCTGTCTGCATCTGTCTGCATCTGTCTGCATTTGTCTGTATCTGTCTGCATCTGTCTTCATCTGTCTGCATCTGTTTGCATCTGTGTGATTCTATCTGATTATTTTATCTCATCTCATCTCATCTCATCTCATCTCATCTCATCTCATCTCATCTCATCTCATCTCATCTCATCTCATCTCATCTCATCTCATCTCATCTCATCTCATCTCGTCATCATTTTATTTCATTTCATTTCATTTTATTGTATTTTATTATATTTTATTTCATTTTATTTCAATTCATTTCATTTCATTTCATTTCATTTTTTTCATTTCATTTTATTTTATTTCATTTTATTTCATTTCATTTCATTTTATTGTATTTTATTATATTTTATTTCATTTTTTTTCAATTCATTTCATTTCATTTCATTTCATTTTTTTCATTTCATTTTATTTTATTTTTTTTCATTTCATTTCATTTTGTCTGATTCTGTCAGCAAAACTCTCCAATGTCCGCCATCTGGAACAATAGTAAAACTACATACTAGGTAGGTGCTTATTCTAAATTTTGTGTAGCGTTGTGTAGTGTTGGTATAACAGTGTATTCCATTTTATTCTATTTTTTTCAATTTTATTCTATTATATTCTTTTTTTTTTTCTATAATATTCTATTTTGTCTGCATCTGTCTGCATCTGTCTGCATCTGTCTGCATCTGTCTGCATTTCATTACATTTCATTTCATTTCATTTCATTTCATTACATTTTGTAACATTTAGTTACATTTCATTACATTTCATTTCATTACATTTCATTTCATTTCATTTCATTTCATTTTATTTTATTTCATTTCATTTCATTTTATTTCATTTCATTTCATTTTATTTTATTTTGTCAGATTCTGTCAGCCAAACTCTCCTATTCCAACAATACAATACAACAATCCCATCCCATCCCATCCCATCCCATCCCATCCCATCCCATCCCATCCCATCCCATCCCATCCCATCCCATCCCATCCCATCCCATCCCATCCCATCCCATCCCATCCCATCCCATCCCATCCCATCCCATCCCATCCCATCCCATCCCATCCCATCCCATCCCATCCCATCCCATCCCATCCCATCCCATCCCATCCCATCCCATCCCATCCCATCCCATCCCATCCCATCCCATCCCATCCCATCCCATCCCATCCCATCCCATCCCATCCCATCCCATCCCATCCCATCCCATCCCATCCCATCCCATCCCATCCCATCCCATCCCATCCCATCCCATCCCATCCCATCCCATCCCATCCCATCCCATCCCATCCCATCCCATCCCATCCCATCCCATCCCATCCCATCCCATCCCATCCCATCCCATCCCATCCCATCCCATCCCATCCCATCCCATCCCATCCCATCCCATCCCATCCCATCCCATCCCATCCCATCCCATCCCATCCCATCCCATCCCATCCCATCCCATCCCATCCCATCCCATCCCATCCCATCCCATCCCATCCCATCCCATCCCATCCCATCCCATCCCATCCCATCCCATCCCATCCCATCCCATCCCATCCCATCCCATCCCATCCCATCCCATCCCATCCCATCCCATCCCATCCCATCCCATCCCATCCCATCCCATCCCATCCCATCCCATCCCATCCCATCCCATCCCATCCCATCCCATCCCATCCCATCCCATCCCATCCCATCCCATCCCATCCCATCCCATCCCATCCCATCCCATCCCATCCCATCCCATCCCATCCCATCCCATCCCATCCCATCCCATCCCATCCCATCCCATCCCATCCCATCCCATCCCATCCCATCCCATCCCATCCCATCCCATCCCATCCCATCCCATCCCATCCCATCCCATCCCATCCCATCCCATCCCATCCCATCCCATCCCATCCCATCCCATCCCATCCCATCCCATCCCATCCCATCCCATCCCATCCCATCCCATCCCATCCCATCCCATCCCATCCCATCCCATCCCATCCCATCCCATCCCATCCCATCCCATCCCATCCCATCCCATCCCATCCCATCCCATCCCATCCCATCCCATCCCATCCCATCCCATCCCATCCCATCCCATCCCATCCCATCCCATCCCATCCCATCCCATCCCATCCCATCCCATCCCATCCCATCCCATCCCATCCCATCCCATCCCATCCCATCCCATCCCATCCCATCCCATCCCATCCCATCCCATCCCATCCCATCCCATCCCATCCCATCCCATCCCATCCCATCCCATCCCATCCCATCCCATCCCATCCCATCCCATCCTATCCCATCCCATCTGTCATTTCATTTCATTTCATTACATTTCATTACATTTCATTACATTTCATTACATTTCATTACATTTCATTACATTTCATTACATTTCATTACATTTCATTACATTTCATTACATTTCATTACATTACATTTCATTACATTTTATTTCATTTCATTTCATTTCATTTCATTTCATTACATTTCATTACATTTGGTTACATTTAGTTACATTTCATTACATTTCATTTCAATCAATTTCATTTCATTTTATTTCATTTTATTTCATTTCAATCCATTTCCATTCATTTCATTTCATTTCATTTCATTTCATTTCATTTCATTTCATTTCATTTCATTTCATTTCATATCATTTCATTTCATTTCATTTTATTTCATTTCATTACATTTCATTACATTTCATTACATTTCATTACATTTCATTACATTTCATTACATTTCATTACATTTCATTACATTTCATAACATTTCATTACATTTCATTTCATTTCATTTCATTACATTTCATTTCATTTCATTACATTTCATTACATTTCATTACATTTCATTACATTTCATTACATTTCATAACATTTGGCTACATTTAGTTACATTTCATTACATTTCATTTCATAACATTACATTTCATTTCATTTCATTTCATTTTATTTCATTTTATTTCATTTTATTTCATTTTATTTCATTTTATTTCATTTTATTTCATTTTATTTCATTTTATTTCATTTCAATCCATTTCATTTCATTTCATTTCATTTCATTTCATTTCATTTCATTTCATTTCATTTCATTTCATTTCATTTCATTTCATTTCATTTCATTTCATTTCATTTCATTTCATTACATTTCATTACATTTCATTACATTTCATTACATTTCATAACATTTCATTACATTTCATTACATTTCATTACATTTCATTACATTTCATTACATTTCATTACATTTCATTACATTTCATTACATTTCATTACATTTCATTACATTTCATTACATTTCATTACATTTCATTACATTTAGTTACATTTCATTACATTTCATTTCATTACATTACATTTCATTTTATTTTATTGTATTTTATTTCATTTTATTTAATTTTATTTCATTTTATTTCATTTTATTCATTTTATTTCATTTTATTTTATTGTATTTTATTTCATTTTATTCATTTTATTTCATTTTATTTTATTGTATTTTATTTCATTTTATTTCATTTCATTTCATTTCATTTTATTGTATTTTATTATATTTTATTTCATTTTATTTCAATTCATTTCATTTCATTTCATTTCATTTTTTTCATTTCATTTTATTTTATTTTTTTTCATTTCATTTCATTTTGTCTGATTCTGTCAGCAAAACTCTCCAATTTTGTTGATAATTTCTTGGGTATTTTCTTCTTTCATTTGAAGATAAAGCATTTCATTGTAGATAGCAAATAATATCTGCTTACTATCATCATCAGATTTTCTTTCGTGGTATTGAGCTAGTCCATGCCATGCCAATGGATGATCTCTCTTACTGTTGATCGCTTTTTGGTAAGCAAGTGGTGCCTGTTCAGAATCCTGAAGTGATTTTCCAAAATAGTTTTGTTTATCTATTCGCAAAATATTTTAGCAACATTCTTGTGCCTCTTTGAAATTTCCATCAACAATTAACTTTCTGGCACCTTTCAACAGGGTTTTTATGTCCGCCATCTGGAACAATAGTAAAACTACATACTAGGTAGGTGCTTATTCTAAATTTTGTGTAGCGTTGTGTAGTGTTGGTATCACAGTGTATTCCATTTTTTTCTATTTTTTTCAATTTTATTCTATATAATAGAATTCTTTTTTTTTTCTATAATATTCTATTTTGTCTGCATCTGTCTGCATCTGTCTGCATCTGTCTGCATCTGTCTGCATCTGTCTGCATCTGTCTGCATCTGTCTGCATCTGTCTGGATCTGTCTGCATCTGTCTTCATCTGTCTGCATCTGTTTGCATCTGCATCTGTCTGCATCTGTCTGCATCTGTCTGCATTTGTCTGTATCTGTCTGCATCTGTCTTCATCTGTCTGCATCTGTTTGCATCTGTGTGATTCTATCTGATTATTTTATCTCATCTCATCTCATCTCATCTCATCTCATCTCATCTCATCTCATCTCATCTCATCTCATCTCATCTCATCTCATCTCATCTCATCTCATCTCATCTCATCTCATCTCATCTCGTCATCATTCATTACATTTCATTACATTACATTACATTTCATTACATTTCATTACATTTCATTACATTACATTACATTTCATTACATTTCATTACATTTCATTACATTTCATTACATTTCATTACATTTCATTACATTTTATTACATTTCATTACATTTCATTTCATTTCATTTCATTTCATTACATTTCATTACATTTAGTAACATTTAGTTACATTTCATTACATTTCATTTCATTTCATTTCATTTCATTACATTTCATTTCATTTCATTTCATTTCATTTCATTTCATTTCATGTCATTTTATTTCATTTTATTTTATTGTATTTTATTTATTTTATTTCATTTTATTTCATTTTATTTCATTTTATTTCATTTTATTTCATTTTATTTCATTTTATTTCATTTTATTTCATTTTATTTCATTTTATTTCATTTAATTTCATTTCATTTCATTTTATTTCATTTTATTTCATTTCATTTCATTTTATTTTATTTTGTCAGATTCTGTCAGCCAACCTCTCCAATTCCAACAATACAATACAACAATCCCATCCCATCCCATCCCATCCCATCCCATCCCATCCCATCCCATCCCATCCCATCCCATCCCATCCCATCCCATCCCATCCCATCCCATCCCATCCCATCCCATCCCATCCCATCCCATCCCATCCCATCCCATCCCATCCCATCCCATCCCATCCCATCCCATCCCATCCCATCCCATCCCATCCCATCCCATCCCATCCCATCCCATCCCATCCCATCCCATCCCATCCCATCCCATCCCATCCCATCCCATCCCATCCCATCCCATCCCATCCCATCCCATCCCATCCCATCCCATCCCATCCCATCCCATCCCATCCCATCCCATCCCATCCCATCCCATCCCATCCCATCCCATCCCATCCCATCCCATCCCATCCCATCCCATCCCATCCCATCCCATCCCATCCCATCCCATCCCATCCCATCCCATCCATCCCATCCCATCCCATCCCATCCCATCCCATCCCATCCCATCCCATCCCATCCCATCCCATCCCATCCCATCCCATCCCATCCCATCCCATCCCATCCCATCCCATCCCATCCCATCCCATCCCATCCCATCCCATCCCATCCCATCCCATCCCATCCCATCCCATCCCATCCCATCCCATCCCATCCCATCCCATCCCATCCCATCCCATCCCATCCCATCCCATCCCATCCCATCCCATCCCATCCCATCCCATCCCATCCCATCCCATCCCATCCCATCCCATCCCATCCCATCCCATCCCATCCCATCCCATCCCATCCCATCCCATCCCATCCCATCCCATCCCATCCCATCCCATCCCATCCCATCCCATCCCATCCCATCCCATCCCATCCCATCCCATCCCATCCCATCCCATCCCATCCCATCCCATCCCATCCCATCCCATCCCATCCCATCCCATCCCATCCCATCCCATCCCATCCCATCCCATCCCATCCCATCCCATCCCATCCCATCCCATCCCATCCCATCCCATCCCATCCCATCCCATCCCATCCCATCCCATCCCATCCCATCCCATCCCATCCCATCCCATCCCATCCCATCCCATCCCATCCCATCCCATCCCATCCCATCCCATCCCATCCCATCCCATCCCATCCCATCCCATCCCATCCCATCCCATCCCATCCCATCCCATCCCATCCTATCCCATCCCATCTGTCATTTCATTTCATTTCATTACATTTCATTACATTTCATTACATTTCATTACATTTCATTACATTTCATTACATTTCATTACATTTCATTACATTTCATTACATTTCATTACATTTCATTACATTTCATTACATTTCATTACATTTCATTACATTTCATTACATTTCATTACATTTCATTACATTTCATTACATTACATTTCATTACATTTTATTTCATTTCATTTCATTTCATTTCATTTCATTACATTTCATTACATTTGGTTACATTTAGTTACATTTCATTACATTTCATTTCAATCAATTTCATTTCATTTTATTTCATTTTATTTCATTTCAATCCATTTCCATTCATTTCATTTCATTTCATTTCATTTCATTTCATTTCATTTCATTTCATTTCATATCATTTCATTTCATTTCATTTTATTTCATTTCATTACATTTCATTACATTTCATTACATTTCATTACATTTCATTACATTTCATTACATTTCATTACATTTCATTACATTTCATTACATTTCATTACATTTCATTACATTTCATAACATTTCATTACATTTCATTTCATTTCATTTCATTACATTTCATTTCATTTCATTACATTTCATTACATTTCATTACATTTCATTACATTTCATAACATTTGGCTACATTTAGTTACATTTCATTTCATTTCATTTCATTTTATTTCATTTTATTTCATTTTATTTCATTTTATTTCATTTTATTTCATTTTATTTCATTTTATTTCATTTCAATCCATTTCATTTCATTTCATTTCATTTCATTTCATTTCATTTCATTTCATTTCATTTCATTTCATTTCATTTCATTTCATTACATTTCATTACATTTCATTACATTTCATTACATTTCATAACATTTCATTACATTTCATTACATTTCATTACATTTCATTACATTTCATTACATTTCATTACATTTCATTACATTTCATTACATTTCATTACATTTAGTTACATTTCATTACATTTCATTTCATTACATTACATTTCATTTTATTTTATTGTATTTTATTTCATTTTATTTAATTTTATTTCATTTTATTTCATTTTATTCATTTTATTTCATTTTATTTTATTGTATTTTATTTCATTTTATTCATTTTATTTCATTTTATTTTATTGTATTTTATTTCATTTTATTTCATTTCATTTTATTTCATTTTATTGTATTTTATTATATTTTATTTCATTTTATTTCAATTCATTTCATTTCATTTCATTTCATTTTTTTCATTTCATTTTATTTTATTTTTTTTCATTTCATTTCATTTTGTCTGATTCTGTCAGCAAAACTCTCCAATTTTGTTGATAATTTCTTGGGTATTTTCTTCTTTCATTTGAAGATAAAGCATTTCATTGTAGATAGCAAATAATATCTGCTTACTATCATCATCAGATTTTCTTTCGTGGTATTGAGCTAGTCCATGCCATGCCAATGGATGATCTCTCTTACTGTTGATCGCTTTTTGGTAAGCAAGTGGTGCCTGTTCAGAATCCTGAAGTGATTTTCCAAAATAGTTTTGTTTATCTATTCGCAAAATATTTTAGCAACATTCTTGTGCCTCTTTGAAATTTCCATCAACAATTAACTTTCTGGCACCTTTCAACAGGGTTTTTATGTCCGCCATCTGGAACAATAGTAAAACTACATACTAGGTAGGTGCTTATTCTAAATTTTGTGTAGCGTTGTGTAGTGTTGGTATCACAGTGTATTCCATTTTTTTCTATTTTTTTCAATTTTATTCTATATAATAGAATTCTTTTTTTTTTTCTATAATATTCTATTTTGTCTGCATCTGTCTGCATCTGTCTGCATCTGTCTGCATCTGTCTGCATCTGTCTGCATCTGTCTGCATCTGTCTGCATCTGTCTGCATCTGTCTGGATCTGTCTGCATCTGTCTTCATCTGTCTGCATCTGTTTGCATCTGCATCTGTCTGCATCTGTCTGCATCTGTCTGCATTTGTCTGTATCTGTCTGCATCTGTCTTCATCTGTCTGCATCTGTTTGCATCTGTGTGATTCTATCTGATTATTTTATCTCATCTCATCTCATCTCATCTCATCTCATCTCATCTCATCTCATCTCATCTCATCTCATCTCATCTCATCTCATCTCATCTCATCTCGTCATCATTCATTACATTTCATTACATTACATTACATTTCATTACATTTCATTACATTACATTACATTTCATTACATTTCATTACATTTCATTACATTGCATTACATTTCATTACATTTCATTACATTTCATTACATTTCATTACATTTTATTACATTTCATTACATTTCATTTCATTTCATTTCATTTCATTACATTTCATTACATTTAGTAACATTTAGTTACATTTCATTACATTTCATTTCATTTCATTACATTTCATTACATTTCATTTCATTTCATTTCATTTCATTTCATTTCATTTCATTTCATTTTATTTCATTTTATTTTATTGTATTTTATTTATTTTATTTCATTTTATTTCATTTTATTTCATTTTATTTCATTTTATTTCATTTCATTTCATTTCATTTCATTTTATTTTATTTCATTTCATTTCATTTTATTTCATTTCATTTCATTTTATTTTATTTTGTCAGATTCTGTCAGCCAAACTCTCCAATTCCAACAATACAATACAACAATCCCATCCCATCCCATCCCATCCCATCCCATCCCATCCCATCCCATCCCATCCCATCCCATCCCATCCCATCCCATCCCATCCCATCCCATCCCATCCCATCCCATCCCATCCCATCCCATCCCATCCCATCCCATCCCATCCCATCCCATCCCATCCCATCCCATCCCATCCCATCCCATCCCATCCCATCCCATCCCATCCCATCCCATCCCATCCCATCCCATCCCATCCCATCCCATCCCATCCCATCCCATCCCATCCCATCCCATCCCATCCCATCCCATCCCATCCCATCCCATCCCATCCCATCCCATCCATAATTTCTTGGGTATTTTCTTCTTTCATTTGAAGATAAAGCATTTCATTGTAGATAGCAAATAATATCTGCTTACTATCATCATCAGATTTTCTTTCGTGGTATTGAGCTAGTCCATGCCATGCTAATGGATGATCTCTCTTACTGTTGATCGCTTTTTGGTAAGCAAGTGGTGCCTGTTCAGAATCCTGAAGTGATTTTCCAAAATAGTTTTGTTTATCTATTCGCAAAATATTTTAGCAACATTCTTGTGCCTCTTTGAAATTTCCATCAACAATTAACTTTCTGGCACCTTTCAACAGGGTTTTTATGTCCGCCATCTGGAACAATAGTAAAACTACATACTAGGTAGGTGCTTATTCTAAATTTTGTGTAGCGTTGTGTAGTGTTGGTATCACAGTGTATTCCATTTTTTTCTATTTTTTTCAATTTAATTCTATATAATAGAATTCTTTTTTTTTTTCTATAATATTCTATTTTGTCTTCTGCATCTGTCTGGATCTGTCTGCATCTGTCTTCATCTGTCTGCATCTGTTTGCATCTGCATCTGTCTGCATCTGTCTGCATCTGTCTGCATTTGTCTGTATCTGTCTGCATCTGTCTTCATCTGTCTGCATCTGTTTGCATCTGTGTGATTCTATCTGATTATTTTATCTCATCTCATCTCATCTCATCTCATCTCATCTCATCTCATCTCATCTCATCTCATCTCATCTCATCTCATCTCATCTCATCTCATCTCATCTCGTCATCATTCATTACATTTCATTACATTACATTACATTTCATTACATTTCATTACATTACATTACATTTCATTACATTTCATTACATTGCATTACATTTCATTACATTTCATTACATTTCATTACATTTTATTACATTTCATTACATTTCATTTCATTTAATTTCATTTCATTTCATTTTATTTCATTTTATTTCATTTCATTTCATTTTATTTTATTTTGTCAGATTCTGTCAGCAAAACTCTCCAATTCCAACAATACAATACAACAATCCCATCCCATCCCATCCCATCCCATCCCATCCCATCCCATCCCATCCCATCCCATCCCATCCCATCCCATCCCATCCCATCCCATCCCATCCCATCCCATCCCATCCCATCCCATCCCATCCCATCCCATCCCATCCCATCCCATCCCATCCCATCCCATCCCATCCCATCCCATCCCATCCCATCCCATCCCATCCCATCCCATCCCATCCCATCCCATCCCATCCCATCCCATCCCATCCCATCCCATCCCATCCCATCCCATCCCATCCCATCCCATCCCATCCCATCCCATCCCATCCCATCCCATCCCATCCCATCCCATCCCATCCCATCCCATCCCATCCCATCCCATCCCATCCCATCCCATCCCATCCCATCCCATCCCATCCCATCCCATCCCATCCCATCCCATCCCATCCCATCCCATCCCATCCCATCCCATCCCATCCCATCCCATCCCATCCCATCCCATCCCATCCCATCCCATCCCATCCCATCCCATCCCATCCTATCCCACATTTCATTACATTTCATTACATTTCATTACATTTCATTACATTTCATTACATTTCATTACATTTCATTACATTTCATTACATTTCATTACATTTCATTACATTTCATTACATTTCATTACATTTCATTACATTTCATTACATTTCATTACATTTCATTACATTTCATTAAATTTCATTACATTTCATTACATTTCATTACATTTCATTACATTACATTTCATTACATTTTATTTCATTTCATTTCATTTCATTTCATTTCATTACATTTCATTACATTTCATTTCAATCAATTTCATTTCATTTTATTTCATTTTATTTCATTTCAATCCATTTCCATTCATTTCATTTCATTTCATTTCATTTCATTTCATTTCATTTCATTTCATTTCATATCATTTCATTTCATTTCATTTCATTTCATTTCATTACATTTCATTACATTTCATTACATTTCATTACATTTCATTACATTTCATTACATTTCATTACATTTCATTACATTTCATAACATTTCATTACATTTCATTTCATTTCATTTCATTACATTTCATTTCATTTCATTACATTTCATTACATTTCATTACATTTCATAACATTTCATTACATTTCATTTCATTTCATTTCATTACATTTCATTTCATTTCATTACATTTCATTACATTTCATTACATTTCATAACATTTGGCTACATTTAGTTACATTTCATTACATTTCATTTCATTACATTACATTTCATTTCATTTCATTTCATTTTATTTCATTTTATTTCATTTTATTTCATTTTATTTCATTTTATTTCATTTTATTTCATTTTATTTTATTTTATTTTATTTCATTTTATTTCATTTTATTTCATTTTATTTCATTTCAATCCATTTCATTTCATTTCATTTCATTTCATTTCATTTCATTTCATTTCATTTCATTTCATTTCATTTCATTTCATTTCATTTCATTTCATTTCATTTCATTTCATTACATTTCATTACATTTCATTACATTTCATTACATTTCATAACATTTCATTACATTTCATTACATTTCATTACATTTCATAACATTTCATTACATTTCATTACATTTCATTACATTTCATTACATTTCATTACATTTCATTACATTTCATTACATTTCATTACATTTCATTACATTTAGTTACATTTCATTACATTTCATTTCATTACATTACATTTCATTTTATTTTATTGTATTTTATTTCATTTTATTTAATTTTATTTCATTTTATTTCATTTTATTCATTTTATTTCATTTTATTTTATTGTATTTTATTTCATTTTATTTCATTTTATTTCATTTCATTTCATTTTATTGTATTTTATTATATTTTATTTCATTTTATTTCAATTCATTTCATTTCATTTCATTTCATTTCATTTCATTTTTTTCATTTCATTTTATTTTATTTTTTTTCATTTCATTTCATTTTATTTCATTTTATTTCATTTCATTTCATTTTATTTCATTTTATTTCATTTCATTTCATTTTATTGTATTTTATTATATTTTATTTCATTTTATTTCAATTCATTTCATTTCATTTCATTTCATTTCATTTCATTTTTTTCATTTCATTTTATTTTATTTTTTTTCATTTCATTTCATTTTGTCTGATTCTGTCAGCAAAACTCTCCAATGTCCGCCATCTGGAACAATAGTAAAACTACATACTAGGTAGGTGCTTATTCTAAATTTTGTGTAGCGTTGTGTAGTGTTGGTATAACAGTGTATTCCATTTTATTCTATTTTTTTCAATTTTATTCTATTATATTCTTTTTTTTTTTCTATAATATTCTATTTTGTCTGCATCTGTCTGCATCTGTCTGCATCTGTCTGCATTTCATTACATTTCATTTCATTTATTTCATTTCATTACATTTCATTTCATTTCATTTCATTTCATTACATTTTGTAACATTTAGTTACATTTCATTACATTTTGTAACATTTAGTTACATTTCATTACATTTCATTTCATTTCATTTCATTTCATTTCATTTTATTTTATTTTATTTCATTTCATTTCATTTTATTTCATTTCATTTTATTTTATTTTGTCAGATTCTGTCAGCCAAACTCTCCAATTCCAACAATACAATACAACAATCCCATCCCATCCCATCCCATCCCATCCCATCCCATCCCATCCCATCCCATCCCATCCCATCCCATCCCATCCCATCCCATCCCATCCCATCCCATCCCATCCCATCCCATCCCATCCCATCCCATCCCATCCCATCCCATCCCATCCCATCCCATCCCATCCCATCCCATCCCATCCCATCCCATCCCATCCCATCCCATCCCATCCCATCCCATCCCATCCCATCCCATCCCATCCCATCCCATCCCATCCCATCCCATCCCATCCCATCCCATCCCATCCCATCCCATCCCATCCCATCCCATCCCATCCCATCCCATCCCATCCCATCCCATCCCATCCCATCCCATCCCATCCCATCCCATCCCATCCCATCCCATCCCATCCCATCCCATCCCATCCCATCCCATCCCATCCCATCCCATCCCATCCCATCCCATCCCATCCCATCCCATCCCATCCCATCCCATCCCATCCCATCCCATCCCATCCCATCCCATCCCATCCCATCCCATCCCATCCCATCCCATCCCATCCCATCCCATCCCATCCCATCCCATCCCATCCCATCCCATCCCATCCCATCCCATCCCATCCCATCCCATCCCATCCCATCCCATCCCATCCCATCCCATCCCATCCCATCCCATCCCATCCCATCCCATCCCATCCCATCCCATCCCATCCCATCCCATCCCATCCCATCCCATCCCATCCCATCCCATCCCATCCCATCCCATCCCATCCCATCCCATCCCATCCCATCCCATCCCATCCCATCCCATCCCATCCCATCCCATCCCATCCCATCCCATTATTTCATTTTATTTCATTTTATTCATTTTATTTCATTTTATTTTATTGTATTTTATTTCATTTTATTTCATTTTATTTCATTTTATTTCATTTCATTTCATTTCATTTTATTGTATTTTATTATATTTTATTTCATTTTATTTCAATTCATTTCATTTCATTTCATTTCATTTTTTTCATTTCATTTTATTTTATTTTTTTTCATTTCATTTCATTTTGTCTGATTCTGTCAGCAAAACTCTCCAATTTTGTTGATAATTTCTTGGGTATTTTCTTCTTTCATTTGAAGATAAAGCATTTCATTGTAGATAGCAAATAATATCTGCTTACTATCATCATCAGATTTTCTTTCGTGGTATTGAGCTAGTCCATGCCATGCCAATGGATGATCTCTCTTACTGTTGATCGCTTTTTGGTAAGCAAGTGGTGCCTGTTCAGAATCCTGAAGTGATTTTCCAAAATAGTTTTGTTTATCTATTCGCAAAATATTTTAGCAACATTCTTGTGCCTCTTTGAAATTTCCATCAACAATTAACTTTCTGGCACCTTTCAACAGGGTTTTTATGTCCGCCATCTGGAACAATAGTAAAACTACATACTAGGTAGGTGCTTATTCTAAATTTTGTGTAGCGTTGTGTAGTGTTGGTATCACAGTGTATTCCATTTTTTTCTATTTTTTTCAATTTTATTCTATATAATAGAATTCTTTTTTTTTTTCTATAATATTCTATTTTGTCTGCATCTGTCTGCATCTGTCTGCATCTGTCTGCATCTGTCTGCATCTGTCTGCATCTGTCTGGATCTGTCTGCATCTGTCTTCATCTGTCTGCATCTGTTTGCATCTGCATCTGTCTGCATCTGTCTGCATCTGTCTGCATTTGTCTGTATCTGTCTGCATCTGTCTTCATCTGTCTGCATCTGTTTGCATCTGTGTGATTCTATCTGATTATTTTATCTCATCTCATCTCATCTCATCTCATCTCATCTCATCTCATCTCATCTCATCTCATCTCATCTCATCTCATCTCATCTCATCTCATCTCATCTCATCTCATCTCGTCATCATTCATTACATTTCATTACATTACATTACATTTCATTACATTTCATTACATTACATTACATTTCATTACATTTCATTACATTTCATTACATTGCATTACATTTCATTACATTTCATTACATTTTATTACATTTCATTACATTTCATTTCATTACATTTCATTACATTTCATTTCATTTCATTACATTTCATTACATTTCATTACATTTCATTTCATTTCATTTCATTTCATTTCATTTTATTTCATTTTATTTTATTGTATTTTATTTATTTTATTTCATTTTATTTCATTTTATTTCATTTTATTTCATTTTATTTCATTTTATTTCATTTAATTTCATTTCATTTCATTTTATTTCATTTTATTTCATTTCATTTCATTTTATTTTATTTTGTCAGATTCTGTCAGCAAAACTCTCCAATTCCAACAATACAATACAACAATCCCATCCCATCCCATCCCATCCCATCCCATCCCATCCCATCCCATCCCATCCCATCCCATCCCATCCCATCCCATCCCATCCCATCCCATCCCATCCCATCCCATCCCATCCCATCCCATCCCATCCCATCCCATCCCATCCCATCCCATCCCATCCCATCCCATCCCATCCCATCCCATCCCATCCCATCCCATCCCATCCCATCCCATCCCATCCCATCCCATCCCATCCCATCCCATCCCATCCCATCCCATCCCATCCCATCCCATCCCATCCCATCCCATCCCATCCCATCCCATCCCATCCCATCCCATCCCATCCCATCCCATCCCATCCCATCCCATCCCATCCCATCCCATCCCATCCCATCCCATCCCATCCCATCCCATCCCATCCCATCCCATCCCATCCCATCCCATCCCATCCCATCCCATCCCATCCCATCCCATCCCATCCCATCCCATCCCATCCCATCCCATCTCATCCCATCCCATCCTATCCCATCCCATCTGTCATTTCATTTCATTTCATTACATTTCATTACATTTCATTACATTTCATTACATTTCATTACATTTCATTACATTTCATTACATTTCATTACATTTCATTACATTTCATTACATTTCATTACATTTCATTACATTTCATTACATTTCATTACATTTCATTACATTTCATTACATTTCATTACATTTCATTACATTTCATTACATTTCATTACATTTCATTACATTTCATTACATTTCATTACATTTCATTACATTTCATTACATTACATTTTATTTCATTTCATTTCGTTTCATTTCATTTCATTACATTTCATTACATTTGGTTACATTTAGTTACATTTCATTACATTTCATTTCAATCAATTTCATTTCATTTTATTTCATTTTATTTCATTTCAATCCATTTCCATTCATTTCATTTCATTTCATTTCATTTCATTTCATTTCATTTCATTTCATTTCATTTCATATCATTTCATTTCATTTCATTTTATTTCATTTCATTACATTTCATTACATTTCATTACATTTCATTACATTTCATTACATTTCATTACATTTCATTACATTTCATTACATTTCATTACATTTCATTACATTTCATTACATTTCATTACATTTCATTACATTTCATTACATTTCATTACATTTCATTACATTTCATTACATTTCATTACATTTCATTACATTTCATAACATTTGGCTACATTTAGTTACATTTCATTACATTTCATTTCATTACATTACATTTCATTTCATTTCATTTCATTTTATTTCATTTTATTTCATTTTATTTCATTTTATTTCATTTTATTTCATTTTATTTCATTTTATTTCATTTTATTTCATTTCAATCCATTTCATTTCATTTCATTTCATTTCATTTCATTTCATTTCATTTCATTTCATTTCATTTCATTACATTTCATTACATTTCATTACATTTCATTACATTTCATTACATTTCATTACATTTCATAACATTTCATTACATTTCATTACATTTCATTACATTTCATTACATTTCATTACATTTCATTACATTTCATTACATTTCATTACATTTCATTACATTTCATTACATTTCATTACATTTCATTACATTTCATTACATTTCATTACATTTCATTACATTTAGTTACATTTCATTACATTTCATTTCATTACATTACATTTCATTTTATTTTATTGTATTTTATTTCATTTTATTTAATTTTATTTCATTTTATTTCATTTTATTCATTTTATTTCATTTTATTTTATTGTATTTTATTTCATTTTATTTCATTTTATTTCATTTCATTTCATTTTATTGTATTTTATTATATTTTATTTCATTTTATTTCAATTCATTTCATTTCATTTCATTTCATTTCATTTCATTTTTTTCATTTCATTTTATTTTATTTTTTTTCATTTCATTTCATTTTATTTCATTTTATTTCATTTCATTTCATTTTATTGTATTTTATTATATTTTATTTCATTTTATTTCAATTCATTTCATTTCATTTCATTTCATTTTTTTCATTTCATTTTATTTTATTTTTTTTCATTTCATTTCATTTTGTCTGATTCTGTCAGCAAAACTCTCCAATGTCCGCCATCTGGAACAATAGTAAAACTACATACTAGGTAGGTGCTTATTCTAAATTTTGTGTAGCGTTGTGTAGTGTTGGTATAACAGTGTATTCCATTTTATTCTATTTTTTTCAATTTTATTCTATTTTATTCTTTTTTTTTTTCTATAATATTCTATTTTGTCTGCACCTGTCTGCATCTGTCTGCATCTGTCTGCATCTGTCTGCATTTCATTACATTTCATTTCATTTCATTTCATTTCATTACATTTTGTAACATTTAGTTACATTTCATTACATTTCATTTCATTACATTTCATTTCATTTCATTTCATTTCATTTCATTTTATTTTATTTCATTTCATTTCATTTTATCTCATTTCATTTCATTTTATTTTATTTTGTCAGATTCTGTCAGCCAAACTCTCCAATTCCAACAATACAATACAACAATCCCATCCCATCCCATCCCATCCCATCCCATCCCATCGCATCCCATCCCATCCCATCCCATCCCATCCCATCCCATCCCATCCCATCCCATCCCATCCCATCCCATCCCATCCCATCCCATCCCATCCCATCCCATCCCATCCCATCCCATCCCATCCCATCCCATCCCATCCCATCCCATCCCATCCCATCCCATCCCATCCCATCCCATCCCATCCCATCCCATCCCATCCCATCCCATCCCATCCCATCCCATCCCATCCCATCCCATCCCATCCCATCCCATCCCATCCCATCCCATCCCATCCCATCCCATCCCATCCCATCCCATCCCATCCCATCCCATCCCATCCCATCCCATCCCATCCCATCCCATCCCATCCCATCCCATCCCATCCCATCCCATCCCATCCCATCCCATCCCATCCCATCCCATCCCATCCCATCCCATCCCATCCCATCCCATCCCATCCCATCCCATCCCATCCCATCCCATCCCATCCCATCCCATCCCATCCCATCCCATCCCATCCCATCCCATCCCATCCCATCCCATCCCATCCCATCCCATCCCATCCCATCCCATCCCATCCCATCCCATCCCATCCCATCCCATCCCATCCCATCCCATCCCATCCCATCCCATCCCATCCCATCCCATCCCATCCCATCCCATCCCATCCCATCCCATCCCATCCCATCCCATCCCATCCCATCCCATCCCATCCCATCCCATCCCATCCCATCCCATCCCATCCCATCCCATCCTATCCCATCCCATCTGTCATTTCATTTCATTTCATTACATTTCATTACATTTCATTACATTTCATTACATTTCATTACATTTCATTACATTTCATTACATTTCATTACATTTCATTACATTTCATTACATTTCATTACATTTCATTACATTTCATTACATTTCATTACATTTCATTAAATTTCATTACATTTCATTACATTTCATTACATTTCATTACATTACATTTCATTACATTTTATTTCATTTCATTTCATTTCATTTCATTTCATTACATTTCATTACATTTCATTTCAATCAATTTCATTTCATTTTATTTCATTTTATTTCATTTCAATCCATTTCCATTCATTTCATTTCATTTCATTTCATTTCATTTCATTTCATTTCATTTCATTTCATTTCATTTCATTTCATATCATTTCATTTCATTTCATTTTATTTCATTTCATTACATTTCATTACATTTCATTACATTTCATTACATTTCATTACATTTCATTACATTTCATTACATTTCATTACATTTCATAACATTTCATTACATTTCATTTCATTTCATTTCATTACATTTCATTTCATTTCATTACATTTCATTACATTTCATTACATTTCATAACATTTGGCTACATTTAGTTACATTTCATTACATTTCATTTCATTACATTACATTTCATTTCATTTCATTTCATTTTATTTCATTTTATTTCATTTTATTTCATTTTATTTCATTTTATTTTATTTTATTTTATTTCATTTTATTTCATTTTATTTCATTTTATTTCATTTCAATCCATTTCATTTCATTTCATTTCATTTCATTTCATTTCATTTCATTTCATTTCATTTCATTTCATTTCATTACATTTCATTACATTTCATTACATTTCATTACATTTCATAACATTTCATTACATTTCATTTCATTTCATTTCATTTCATTACATTTCATTACATTTCATTACATTTCATTACATTTCATAACATTTCATTACATTTCATTACATTTCATTACATTTCATAACATTTCATTACATTTCATTACATTTCATTACATTTCATTACATTTAGTTACATTTCATTACATTTCATTTCATTACATTACATTTCATTTTATTTTATTGTATTTTATTTCATTTTATTTAATTTTATTTCATTTTATTTCATTTTATTCATTTTATTTCATTTTATTTTATTGTATTTTATTTCATTTTATTTCATTTTATTTCATTTCATTTCATTTTATTGTATTTTATTATATTTTATTTCATTTTATTTCAATTCATTTCATTTCATTTCATTTCATTTTTTTCATTTCATTTTATTTTATTTTTTTTCATTTCATTTCATTTTATTTCATTTTATTTCATTTCATTTCATTTTATTTCATTTTATTTCATTTCATTTCATTTTATTGTATTTTATTATATTTTATTTCATTTTATTTCAATTCATTTCATTTCATTTCATTTCATTTCATTTCATTTTTTTCATTTCATTTTATTTTATTTTTTTTCATTTCATTTCATTTTGTCTGATTCTGTCAGCAAAACTCTCCAATGTCTGCCATCTGGAACAATAGTAAAACTACATACTAGGTAGGTGCTTATTCTAAATTTTGTGTAGCGTTGTGTAGTGTTGGTATAACAGTGTATTCCATTTTATTCTATTTTTTTCAATTTTATTCTATTATATTCTTTTTTTTTTTCTATAATATTCTATTTTGTCTGCATCTGTCTGCATCTGTCTGCATCTGTCTGCATTTCATTACATTTCATTTCATTTATTTCATTTCATTACATTTCATTTCATTTCATTTCATTTCATTTCATTTCATTTCATTACATTTTGTAACATTTAGTTACATTTCATTACATTTTGTAACATTTAGTTACATTTCATTACATTTCATTTCATTTCATTTCATTTCATTTCATTTTATTTTATTTCATTTCATTTCATTTTATTTCATTTCATTTCATTTTATTTTATTTTGTCAGATTCTGTCAGCCAAACTCTCCAATTCCAACAATACAATACAACAATCCCATCCCATCCCATCCCATCCCATCCCATCCCATCCCATCCCATCCCATCCCATCCCATCCCATCCCATCCCATCCCATCCCATCCCATCCCATCCCATCCCATCCCATCCCATCCCATCCCATCCCATCCCATCCCATCCCATCCCATCCCATCCCATCCCATCCCATCCCATCCCATCCCATCCCATCCCATCCCATCCCATCCCATCCCATCCCATCCCATCCCATCCCATCCCATCCCATCCCATCCCATCCCATCCCATCCCATCCCATCCCATCCCATCCCATCCCATCCCATCCCATCCCATCCCATCCCATCCCATCCCATCCCATCCCATCCCATCCCATCCCATCCCATCCCATCCCATCCCATCCCATCCCATCCCATCCCATCCCATCCCATCCCATCCCATCCCATCCCATCCCATCCCATCCCATCCCATCCCATCCCATCCCATCCCATCCCATCCCATCCCATCCCATCCCATCCCATCCCATCCCATCCCATCCCATCCCATCCCATCCCATCCCATCCCATCCCATCCCATCCCATCCCATCCCATCCCATCCCATCCCATCCCATCCCATCCCATCCCATCCCATCCCATCCCATCCCATCCCATCCCATCCCATCCCATCCCATCCCATCCCAATTTCATTTCATTTTATTTCATTTTATTTCATTTCAATCCATTTCCATTCATTTCATTTCATTTCATTTCATTTCATTTCATTTCATTTCATTTCATTTCATTTCATTTCATTTCATTTCATTTCATTTCATTTCATATCATTTCATTTCATTTCATTTTATTTCATTTCATTACATTTCATTACATTTCATTACATTTCATTACATTTCATTACATTTCATTACATTTCATTACATTTCATTACATTTCATAACATTTCATTACATTTCATTTCATTTCATTTCATTACATTTCATTTCATTTCATTACATTTCATTACATTTCATTACATTTCATAACATTTGGCTACATTTAGTTACATTTCATTACATTTCATTTCATTACATTACATTTCATTTCATTTCATTTCATTTTATTTCATTTTATTTCATTTTATTTCATTTTATTTCATTTTATTTTATTTTATTTTATTTCATTTTATTTCATTTTATTTCATTTTATTTCATTTCAATCCATTTCATTTCATTTCATTTCATTTCATTTCATTTCATTTCATTTCATTTCATTTCATTTCATTTCATTACATTTCATTACATTTCATTACATTTCATTACATTTCATAACATTTCATTACATTTCATTACATTTCATTACATTTCATAACATTTCATTACATTTCATTACATTTCATTACATTTCATTACATTTCATTACATTTCATTACATTTCATTACATTTCATTACATTTCATTACATTTCATTACATTTCATTACATTTCATTACATTTAGTTACATTTCATTACATTTCATTTCATTACATTACATTTCATTTTATTTTATTGTATTTTATTTCATTTTATTTAATTTTATTTCATTTTATTTCATTTTATTCATTTTATTTCATTTTATTTTATTGTATTTTATTTCATTTTATTTCATTTTATTTCATTTCATTTCATTTTATTGTATTTTATTATATTTTATTTCATTTTATTTCAATTCATTTCATTTCATTTCATTTCATTTTTTTCATTTCATTTTATTTTATTTTTTTTCATTTCATTTCATTTTATTTCATTTTATTTCATTTCATTTCATTTTATTTCATTTTATTTCATTTCATTTCATTTTATTGTATTTTATTATATTTTATTTCATTTTATTTCAATTCATTTCATTTCATTTCATTTCATTTCATTTCATTTTTTTCATTTCATTTTATTTTATTTTTTTTCATTTCATTTCATTTTGTCTGATTCTGTCAGCAAAACTCTCCAATGTCTGCCATCTGGAACAATAGTAAAACTACATACTAGGTAGGTGCTTATTCTAAATTTTGTGTAGCGTTGTGTAGTGTTGGTATAACAGTGTATTCCATTTTATTCTATTTTTTTCAATTTTATTCTATTATATTCTTTTTTTTTTTCTATAATATTCTATTTTGTCTGCATCTGTCTGCATCTGTCTGCATCTGTCTGCATTTCATTACATTTCATTTCATTTATTTCATTTCATTACATTTCATTTCATTTCATTTCATTTCATTACATTTTGTAACATTTAGTTACATTTCATTACATTTTGTAACATTTAGTTACATTTCATTACATTTCATTTCATTTCATTTCATTTCATTTCATTTTATTTTATTTCATTTCATTTCATTTTATTTCATTTCATTTCATTTTATTTTATTTTGTCAGATTCTGTCAGCCAAACTCTCCAATTCCAACAATACAATACAACAATCCCATCCCATCCCATCCCATCCCATCCCATCCCATCCCATCCCATCCCATCCCATCCCATCCCATCCCATCCCATCCCATCCCATCCCATCCCATCCCATCCCATCCCATCCCATCCCATCCCATCCCATCCCATCCCATCCCATCCCATCCCATCCCATCCCATCCCATCCCATCCCATCCCATCCCATCCCATCCCATCCCATCCCATCCCATCCCATCCCATCCCATCCCATCCCATCCCATCCCATCCCATCCCATCCCATCCCATCCCATCCCATCCCATCCCATCCCATCCCATCCCATCCCATCCCATCCCATCCCATCCCATCCCATCCCATCCCATCCCATCCCATCCCATCCCATCCCATCCCATCCCATCCCATCCCATCCCATCCCATCCCATCCCATCCCATCCCATCCCATCCCATCCCATCCCATCCCATCCCATCCCATCCCATCCCATCCCATCCCATCCCATCCCATCCCATCCCATCCCATCCCATCCCATCCCATCCCATCCCATCCCATCCCATCCCATCCCATCCCATCCCATCCCATCCCATCCCATCCCATCCCATCCCATCCCATCCCATCCCATCCCATCCCATCCCATCCCATCCCATCCCATCCCATCCCATCCCATCCCATCCCATCCCATCCCATCCCATCCCATCCCATCCCATCCCATCCCATCCCATCCCATCCCATCCCATCCCATCCCATCCCATCCCATCCCATCCCATCCCATCCCATCCCATCCCATCCCATCCCATCCCATCCCATCCCATCCCATCCCATCCCATCCCATCCCATCCCATCCCATCCCATCCCATCCCATCCCATCCCATCCCATCCCATCCCATCCCATCCCATCCCATCCCATCCCATCCCATCCCATCCCATCCCATCCCATCCCATCCCATCCCATCCCATCCCATCCCATCCCATCCCATCCCATCCCATCCCATCCCATCCCATCCCATCCCATCCCATCCCATCCCATCCCATCCCATCCCATCCCATCCCATCCCATCCCATCCCATCCCATCCCATCCCATCCCATCCCATCCCATCCCATCCCATCCCATCCCATCCCATCCCATCCCATCCCATCCCATCCCATCCCATCCCATCCCATCCCATCCCATCCCATCCCATCCCATCCCATCCCATCCCATCCCATCCCATCCCATCCCATCCCATCCCATCCCATCCCATCCCATCCCATCCCATCCCATCCCATCCCATCCCATCCCATCCCATCCCATCCCATCCCATCCCATCCCATCCCATCCCATCCCATCCCATCCCATCCCATCCCATCCCATCCCATCCCATCCCATCCCATCCCATCCCATCCCATCCCATCCCATCCCATCCCATCCCATCCCATCCCATCCCATCCCATCCCATCCCATCCCATCCCATCCCATCCCATCCCATCCCATCCCATCCCATCCCATCCCATCCCATCCCATCCCATCCCATCCCATCCCATCCCATCCCATCCCATCCCATCCCATCCCATCCCATCCCATCCCATCCCATCCCATCCCATCCCATCCCATCCCATCCCATCCCATCCCATCCCATCCCATCCCATCCCATCCCATCCCATCCCATCCCATCCCATCCCATCCCATCCCATCCCATCCCATCCCATCCCATCCCATCCCATCCCATCCCATCCCATCCCATCCCATCCCATCCCATCCCATCCCATCCCATCCCATCCCATCCCATCCCATCCCATCCCATCCCATCCCATCCCATTATTTCATTTTATTTCATTTTATTCATTTTATTTCATTTTATTTTATTGTATTTTATTTCATTTTATTTCATTTTATTTCATTTTATTTCATTTCATTTCATTTCATTTTATTGTATTTTATTATATTTTATTTCATTTTATTTCAATTCATTTCATTTCATTTCATTTCATTTTTTTCATTTCATTTTATTTTATTTTTTTTCATTTCATTTCATTTTGTCTGATTCTGTCAGCAAAACTCTCCAATTTTGTTGATAATTTCTTGGGTATTTTCTTCTTTCATTTGAAGATAAAGCATTTCATTGTAGATAGCAAATAATATCTGCTTACTATCATCATCAGATTTTCTTTCGTGGTATTGAGCTAGTCCATGCCATGCCAATGGATGATCTCTCTTACTGTTGATCGCTTTTTGGTAAGCAAGTGGTGCCTGTTCAGAATCCTGAAGTGATTTTCCAAAATAGTTTTGTTTATCTATTCGCAAAATATTTTAGCAACATTCTTGTGCCTCTTTGAAATTTCCATCAACAATTAACTTTCTGGCACCTTTCAACAGGGTTTTTATGTCCGCCATCTGGAACAATAGTAAAACTACATACTAGGTAGGTGCTTATTCTAAATTTTGTGTAGCGTTGTGTAGTGTTGGTATCACAGTGTATTCCATTTTTTTCTATTTTTTTCAATTTTATTCTATATAATAGAATTCTTTTTTTTTTTCTATAATATTCTATTTTGTCTGCATCTGTCTGCATCTGTCTGCATCTGTCTGCATCTGTCTGCATCTGTCTGCATCTGTCTGGATCTGTCTGCATCTGTCTTCATCTGTCTGCATCTGTTTGCATCTGCATCTGTCTGCATCTGTCTGCATCTGTCTGCATTTGTCTGTATCTGTCTGCATCTGTCTTCATCTGTCTGCATCTGTTTGCATCTGTGTGATTCTATCTGATTATTTTATCTCATCTCATCTCATCTCATCTCATCTCATCTCATCTCATCTCATCTCATCTCATCTCATCTCATCTCATCTCATCTCATCTCATCTCGTCATCATTCATTACATTTCATTACATTACATTACATTTCATTACATTTCATTACATTACATTACATTTCATTACATTTCATTACATTTCATTACATTGCATTACATTTCATTACATTTCATTACATTTTATTACATTTCATTACATTTCATTTCATTACATTTCATTACATTTCATTTCATTTCATTACATTTCATTACATTTCATTACATTTCATTTCATTTCATTTCATTTCATTTCATTTTATTTCATTTTATTTTATTGTATTTTATTTATTTTATTTCATTTTATTTCATTTTATTTCATTTTATTTCATTTTATTTCATTTTATTTCATTTTATTTCATTTCATTTCATTTTATTTCATTTTATTTCATTTCATTTCATTTTATTTTATTTTGTCAGATTCTGTCAGCAAAACTCTCCAATTCCAACAATACAATACAACAATCCCATCCCATCCCATCCCATCCCATCCCATCCCATCCCATCCCATCCCATCCCATCCCATCCCATCCCATCCCATCCCATCCCATCCCATCCCATCCCATCCCATCCCATCCCATCCCATCCCATCCCATCCCATCCCATCCCATCCCATCCCATCCCATCCCATCCCATCCCATCCCATCCCATCCCATCCCATCCCATCCCATCCCATCCCATCCCATCCCATCCCATCCCATCCCATCCCATCCCATCCCATCCCATCCCATCCCATCCCATCCCATCCCATCCCATCCCATCCCATCCCATCCCATCCCATCCCATCCCATCCCATCCCATCCCATCCCATCCCATCCCATCCCATCCCATCCCATCCCATCCCATCCCATCCCATCCCATCCCATCCCATCCCATCCCATCCCATCCCATCCCATCCCATCCCATCCCATCCCATCCCATCCCATCCCATCCCATCCCATCCCATCCCATCCCATCCCATCCCATCCCATCCCATCCCATCCCATCCCATCCCATCCCATCCCATCCCATCCCATCCCATCCCATCCCATCCCATCCCATCCCATCCCATCCCATCCCATCCCATCCCATCCCATCCCATCCCATCCCATCCCATCCCATCCCATCCCATCCCATCCCATCCCATCCCATCCCATCCCATCCCATCCCATCCCATCCCATCCCATCCCATCCCATCCCATCCCATCCCATCCCATCCCATCCCATCCCATCTCATCCCATCCCATCCTATCCCATCCCATCTGTCATTTCATTTCATTTCATTACATTTCATTACATTTCATTACATTTCATTACATTTCATTACATTTCATTACATTTCATTACATTTCATTACATTTCATTACATTTCATTACATTTCATTACATTTCATTACATTTCATTACATTTCATTACATTTCATTACATTTCATTACATTTCATTACATTTCATTACATTTCATTACATTTCATTACATTTCATTACATTTCATTACATTTCATTACATTTCATTACATTTCATTACATTTCATTACATTTCATTACATTTCATTACATTTCATTACATTTCATTACATTTCATTACATTTCATTACATTTCATTACATTTCATTACATTTCATTACATTTCATTACATTTCATTACATTTCATTACATTTCATTACATTTCATTACATTTCATTACATTTCATTACATTTCATTACATTTCATTACATTTCATTACATTTCATTACATTTCATTACATTTCATTACATTACATTTTATTTCATTTCATTTCGTTTCATTTCATTTCATTACATTTCATTACATTTGGTTACATTTAGTTACATTTCATTACATTTCATTTCAATCAATTTCATTTCATTTTATTTCATTTTATTTCATTTCAATCCATTTCCATTCATTTCATTTCATTTCATTTCATTTCATTTCATTTCATTTCATTTCATTTCATATCATTTCATTTCATTTCATTTTATTTCATTTCATTACATTTCATTACATTTCATTACATTTCATTACATTTCATTACATTTCATTACATTTCATTACATTTCATTACATTTCATTACATTTCATTACATTTCATTACATTTCATTACATTTCATAACATTTGGCTACATTTAGTTACATTTCATTACATTTCATTTCATTACATTACATTTCATTTCATTTCATTTCATTTTATTTCATTTTATTTCATTTTATTTCATTTTATTTCATTTTATTTCATTTTATTTCATTTTATTTCATTTTATTTCATTTTATTTCATTTCAATCCATTTCATTTCATTTCATTTCATTTCATTTCATTTCATTTCATTTCATTTCATTTCATTTCATTTCATTACATTTCATTACATTTCATTACATTTCATTACATTTCATTACATTTCATAACATTTCATTACATTTCATTACATTTCATTACATTTCATTACATTTCATTACATTTCATTACATTTCATTACATTTCATTACATTTCATTACATTTCATTACATTTCATTACATTTCATTACATTTCATTACATTTCATTACATTTAGTTACATTTCATTACATTTCATTTCATTACATTACATTTCATTTTATTTTATTGTATTTTATTTCATTTTATTTAATTTTATTTCATTTTATTTCATTTTATTCATTTTATTTCATTTTATTTTATTGTATTTTATTTCATTTTATTTCATTTTATTTCATTTCATTTCATTTTATTGTATTTTATTATATTTTATTTCATTTTATTTCAATTCATTTCATTTCATTTCATTTCATTTCATTTCATTTTTTTCATTTCATTTTATTTTATTTTTTTTCATTTCATTTCATTTTATTTCATTTTATTTCATTTCATTTCATTTTATTGTATTTTATTATATTTTATTTCATTTTATTTCAATTCATTTCATTTCATTTCATTTCATTTTTTTCATTTCATTTTATTTTATTTTTTTTCATTTCATTTCATTTTGTCTGATTCTGTCAGCAAAACTCTCCAATGTCCGCCATCTGGAACAATAGTAAAACTACATACTAGGTAGGTGCTTATTCTAAATTTTGTGTAGCGTTGTGTAGTGTTGGTATAACAGTGTATTCCATTTTATTCTATTTTTTTCAATTTTATTCTATTTTATTCTTTTTTTTTTTCTATAATATTCTATTTTGTCTGCACCTGTCTGCATCTGTCTGCATCTGTCTGCATCTGTCTGCATTTCATTACATTTCATTTCATTTCATTTCATTTCATTACATTTTGTAACATTTAGTTACATTTCATTACATTTCATTTCATTACATTTCATTTCATTTCATTTCATTTCATTTCATTTTATTTTATTTCATTTCATTTCATTTTATTTCATTTCATTTCATTTTATTTTATTTTGTCAGATTCTGTCAGCCAAACTCTCCAATTCCAACAATACAATACAACAATCCCATCCCATCCCATCCCATCCCATCCCATCCCATCCCATCCCATCCCATCCCATCCCATCCCATCCCATCCCATCCCATCCCATCCCATCCCATCCCATCCCATCCCATCCCATCCCATCCCATCCCATCCCATCCCATCCCATCCCATCCCATCCCATCCCATCCCATCCCATCCCATCCCATCCCATCCCATCCCATCCCATCCCATCCCATCCCATCCCATCCCATCCCATCCCATCCCATCCCATCCCATCCCATCCCATCCCATCCCATCCCATCCCATCCCATCCCATCCCATCCCATCCCATCCCATCCCATCCCATCCCATCCCATCCCATCCCATCCCATCCCATCCCATCCCATCCCATCCCATCCCATCCCATCCCATCCCATCCCATCCCATCCCATCCCATCCCATCCCATCCCATCCCATCCCATCCCATCCCATCCCATCCCATCCCATCCCATCCCATCCCATCTTATCCCATCCCATCCCATCCCATCCCATCCCATCCCATCCCATCCCATCCCATCCCATCCCATCCCATCCCATCCCATCCCATCCCATCCCATCCCATCCCATCCCATCCCATCCCATCCCATCCCATCCCATCCCATCCCATCCCATCCCATCCCATCCCATCCCATCCCATCCCATCCCATCCCATCCCATCCCATCCCATCCCATCCCATCCCATCCCATCCCATCCCATCCCATCCCATCCCATCCCATCCCATCCCATCCCATCCCATCCCATCCCATCCCATCCCATCCCATCCCATCCCATCCCATCCCATCCCATCCCATCCCATCCCATCCCATCCCATCCCATCCCATCCCATCCCATCCCATCCCATCCCATCCCATCCCATCCCATCCCATCCCATCCCATCCCATCCCATCCCATCCCATCCCATCCCATCCCATCCCATCCCATCCCATCCCATCCCATCCCATCCCATCCCATCCCATCCCATCCCATCCCATCCCATCCCATCCCATCCCATCCCATCCCATCCCATCCCATCCCATCCCATCCCATCCCATCCCATCCCATCCCATCCCATCCCATCCCATCCCATCCCATCCCATTATTTCATTTTATTTCATTTTATTTCATTTCATTTCATTTCATTTTATTGTATTTTATTATATTTTATTTCATTTTATTTCAATTCATTTCATTTCATTTCATTTCATTTTTTTCATTTCATTTTATTTTATTTTTTTTCATTTCATTTCATTTTGTCTGATTCTGTCAGCAAAACTCTCCAATTTTGTTGATAATTTCTTGGGTATTTTCTTCTTTCATTTGAAGATAAAGCATTTCATTGTAGATAGCAAATAATATCTGCTTACTATCA